>JAUMJK010000318.1:2045000-3311124 GCA_033558105.1 Coccyzus lansbergi | reverse complement strand
ACTATTCGTTTCAGGTGTCACTGCAATTCTTTCCTCTGTGCTCTTTCTTACTGTAAATTGTCCATAAATGGTCATGCATTTGATCTCAATGGTGGATGAAGTATTTAAATAATGATGAGAAGCAGCTGTAGCATAAGAATTGTGCTAAGATTTCAGAAGTCAATAATGATTTTAGTTGCTACATGTTTAGGGTAACAGGAATGTGAATGCAGATAGTATTATATTGTGCTGTGCTTCATGAAATAATATTTTCCAGCTCTGTGTCTAACTTTTAGAAATGGCAGAGCACACATGTGTAAGTGAAACTTTTTCTTTTTTTGTGTGTCCTGAAAGAATCCTGCAATTTTCAAGGGCAACAAATGGTAGAAGGGGTGCCCATGAGGTGTCTATTGTGCATAGAGCCTAGTAACGCACTTTCTGCTCCTCTGCTTGATGGAATTTTTTTACTTGGTGTCCATTGGATACTAAGCAATTTAAAGACTTGATGAGAAAGAACAAGGTGATTGCAGAAGTATTCTCAACCAGATAAAACTGAGCATGCAGCTCATTTTGCTGCTCTGTATTCTGTCTAAATGTGGCATTTAATTACAGACATTATGTTTGGGAGGAGTTCTTTGGTTTACAGTGGATGCCTGATAATGTCATGTGGATTTTTCTTCTTCTACCCTGAACAGATGTGTCTTGTGTTGAATATTATAGCAAAGACTTTGCTGGAGGGTTTGCCTGAACAATGCAGTTGTTTGTATCTGACTACATAAGAAAAGACCTTCAGGGAGAAAACCTACCCCAGACATTTGTTGCTGAAGTCTGCTAGAAGGACCTGTAACTTGCACACAGCTTAGACTGCAGTTTAATGAAAGGAGTTTTGGCCAGGACTATGGCTACCTTTCCTCTTGCTATGTGAGGGATGTTGCAGGCTGCCTGGGCCTCATAGTGTAATAAGCATTTATACAAACAGTGTTGTCTGAGGTTACTTGAGGAGAGATTCTTTCTTTCTGCTGCTTGTATTTCTCTGCTCCAAGATCGTGTGCACATATGGATACAGTTTCCAGTTACAGATTTGACATTTAAATGTATAAATGAGTCTCAAGCTTCTCCTTGTGCTACTGCTGTTGCTGTTGTCTCCATTTCTTCTCTACTGGGATGGGTCTTGTGATGTTTGCCAGCTTTTTGTTGCTAAGTCTCCTCTTGAAAGGCACCCAAAATAGCATTAAATACTTCTGAAATGGCTTGACAATATGCTTCTAGTATGTTTTCACGGCTGTTATTATTTTATTATTTTTTAAAGAAGCTTTTTGAATAGAGACTAGACTGATGTGAGCCATAAGAAAAAGAGCTTTGCTATGACCCCTGTGTTACGAGCCCTCTACTATGATCGCTGTGCTGTCTCATGGAAGGCTAGTTAACTACTGAATATCTGCAGTTTCCTGCCAGGAATATATAGCAGCATCCGATCCACAGCAACTGCACAGCTATACACTCCAAACATGAGAAATCCAATATGTCTTCTAAGCAAAGGCTAATTTGCTGAAGTCATCTGAAAGGCCTGCTGATGGCTGGCTGTCCATCTCCTGTGCCTATAATTGGCCTGGGCAATGCATGCCTGTCTATATCTCGCAACATGTAATGCTTTATTTTTCTCCTAAAGGATACGCTATGAACTGATTAATTGTTCAATGCTGACAGACTAGATTTAGCAGTGGCAGCTCTAGGATTTTCAGAGGATGCAGAACATTGACTTTGTAAATATAACATCTGTCTTCTCCTATTTTAACATATGATAACATTTAAAGAGCTGGTTAGGCTTCTGGGATTTTAAATACCAGATGGGAATTTAACATTCTGTGTATGCTGTATTGTATCTAGTAAACACTGAAAGAAGCTGTGGCTAACTAAAAAAAGACCTGCGCTTTTTAACTCAAAAATGATTGCGCATTAATTTCTGTTACTACTTCTAAAATTCTTATTATCACCCCTTTCTCATTATCACCCTAATCCTCATCCGCGTCCAGCACATCTCCCTATGGCTTCTATAATGCAATTTTCAGATGCATGATGCTGCATTCTATGCACTATGGTAGGATGTAAACTTAACAAGAAATAGTAGTAAGGACCTGAGCTGTGCCCAGGTGAAGATTTTCATGCTCTCAAGCATTTTCATATAAATACCATTATTTTAAAAGTAAATAAAGTCTTAAGAGGCTTTATTCTGCATTGGGAAACCAACAATAGAAAAGCCAAGCTGGCTACGTATCAAACAAAATTTTTAAAACCCTGATAATGGACTTGTGATGCTCTTACACACAAGTCCATTCTGCTTTGTGTTCTGTTATGCTTTACATACAGCACAGAAATGAACCTGAAGTAGTCAAGACAAAGTAACTATCAGATTTTCCTAAATTACAACTAAGCTGCAGCACCCACTCCTATGTGTCAATTGCTGCCTCTAGACTGCAGTGGGAAGAGAAATAATCTCTTTCTGATGAAACAACTCTAAGACGGATGGTCTCAGTAGTGGAGATGCTGAGACACCTGTACAGTCCAGTATAACAGCTCATTAGATAGTTGCAATAGTTGCTGATCAGTGCAACTTTCGTATTTTCAGGATTTAGTATTTTCATCTCCATTAATAAGGATATTGCTTAAAGTGGTGGGAAAATAAATGAGTAAAAATTTGATGTGAATGGAACCTCCACAGCCATAAAATTTAGATTTGATCATGTTTGATTTAAAAAAAATTTAATTTTTAAAATTAAGCATTTTCAAAGCTTCAAAATACTTAAATAGATCTTATTTTTTATTTCTTATGGTTAGAAATGTAAACATTGAATAGCTGGAGAAAGAGTGCCTGTTCACTTGAGATTTACAACTCTCTGTTGTAGTCTCAAAAATTAAGGTGCTCATGTGAGCTCCAATCCTTTAAATATTTGCTTTTGTCTTCTAATGTATATGGACATTCCTTTGAAAATAGCAGATCACGTAAATGGCATAATTAGCACTGAATTCCCTGTGTAAAGAACAGTAATCTGGAATTGTCAGACAATAGTCCCTGTTCCTCATGATAAATCTGCTGCACAGCTATTGAGTTATTATAGTATTATAGAGTTGAGCAATTAAAATAAAAATGAAAGGCGTTATCTGACATTTTCTAACTGTGGTTTTGATGGACAATGTAAAAACAGGAATAGTGAAGAGTGAAATCAAACAAGAGTTTTGTATTCCTTCCATTTCACTGACCTTCACTCTTATTTCTAGCTTTTCACTCAAATATCAAAAGATCTAGTGTAACAGAAGATGACAGGAAGCACATCTGACAAAACTATCTCATAAGTCTTGTTGAATAAAACATTCAGTGGAAATGCTTCTTAGCACCTGCAAGTTAGCATAAAAGTGCAATGTTTTTAAAGGAAGCCTAAACACCCCTCTGACAAATGACAGCTCCAGATTTTAAAATGAAGATTTTGGATAAAGAAACTGGTGAAGTTATCAAAAGACATGTATACAGCAGTTGTCCCAGTTGTCCAATGCACATGCTCATGGAAATATCATTTGTTTGTCAGAATATCACCTGCACTAGTGATCTAATGCTGATCACGCTGGCACATGTTATGTAAAGCAGAAGCCCATTGTCAGTAACGCAGGTAGGATTCTTGCCCTTCTCTTTTATACAAGAAGTTCCCCTTTAAAATTTCTCTAGTATACTTGGAGGAACCAATTTGTCTGAGCTCTGAATAAACAGTTGTTTCCATTCACTTGAAAAATAAATCAGGAAAAAGCGGTATATAAAAGCTATTTTATACTGCTTATTTGTTTTCAGTAATAATACCATTAAATTTTGAAAATGCTGAAGGTTTATGTTCTAGGTACGCTGTTCTGAACAAAATTCTCTAACTACACATAAATGTTGAAGTATTATATAAGAATGTAAATTCCAGGCAATTATTTGGACGTATCTGCCACACCATGAGGGAACTCATGTCTCCTTCAACCTCTGATGCCATCACAAGACCGTGTTCTTTATGGGAAATTATGAATGCAGGATCCCTTTTCTGTGTTTTATGTAATATATTCAATTACATTGAATTGCTATTAGTGTTATTCCAAATTGAATTGAGGAATACAGATTTTTTAATGTTATATACAGACACATAAATTGTGAGACTGCTAATATGGGCCCCTTGCCATTATTTATTGCTCAGGTACCATTCAAGGAGCATTAGTTTCACTGGAATGAGAATGAAGGTCTCCTGATCACTCTTTTTTACGTTTCTCTTGGAAAAGTTATATAAGCATAGAATAATTTTCCTTCAGATTTTCAAAGTGGGATATCAATAAAACATAGAAATGTGAATGTAGATTCCAAAGATCTACATTTAAAGTTATGAAATCAAGTTCAGTCATTAGGCAAAACTGACTACAAGTGTCTTTTTTGGCTTCTACATAAGAAAGCTTCAAGATAAAAAAGACAGAACATTGCTTAAATTGACAGATACAGTTTTAGGTATAGAATTCTTTTAGAACTTTAAAAGAAAATAACTCACTTTGCTCATTAAAGCTCTGCTGTGCAGGTAATTACCTATATATTGAGCTATTTCTTATTTAATTCTGATCTTGTTATCCCTATGCAGATGTAACTCCCATTAGAACAATCATGAACTTTGCTTCTGTGACTATCTGGGTTTGAATGTCACAGTGAAATTTGCAAGAGTCTCAATGTTATACTTATGCTTTGCTGTTATCTTCGATTCCACTCCTCCTTTATTGTGGCAAAACTATTGCCTAGGTTTCTTTTATTCTGAAAGTCTATTAATTCTTTTTTAAAAGAACAAAAATAGCAGTGGGAAAAATCTCTATATCAAAAGAAATGTATGTTTATATTGAGGAATAATTACTTTTAAAAGTTCTGTGAAAAACTGCAATAAGTTAAACCCTAAGATATATTCTATGTGGACTGTGGTATATAAATCTGTATTATAACCTAGTGTGTTTTAAGCAAGTCCATTAACAAGAATCTAATTCGTTTTACTTTTACATTGGTATAAAACAGCAGGCAAATTAACTGGATGCTGAGGATATTTAAATTATAGTTTCTCTTGACAGTAGATCATACAGTGAAATAATTTTTTTCCAGAGATCCCTCTCCCTGCCTTCTATAACAACCTGCTGTTTCTTGCCACTGTTGTCATAAGAAAGTTCTTACAGACTAAAACATACTAAACAAAGCAGCTATTAGCCATACAATAGATGCAAAAGCTGCTACAATAAATGCTTCCTATCATGCAGTGGCCCATACACATAGGATTTCCAGGATTCAACAAACTTCATCCAGCCCATCATATGTCTCTGGGAAAACTCTTTAGAAAAAATGAAATGACCCCAGACAAAAGTATATAGCTGCGAGAAGAGGACTTCATCTTTAATGTCATCTTTGAGAGTGACCTTGGAAAAGAAATTTTTTAGGACTCTTGGATACAAATCACGTATTTGACAGATACTGTTTTTTTATGGCCCATTGCTGTTCTCCTTGGTGTTCCGAGGACAATAATTAATTGGTTATCTGTCAAGCTTATTCCACAAAGCCTAATCATCTCCCCTTTTGCTTGTATTCCCTTCTTCTCCAAAGGTGCTTTTTCTTTCAAATTAATGAATTATTACCATTATTAATTTAAGCCTGTGGTTTCTTTTACAGGCCTTGTTGTCATTGCATTCCTAAAACCATGTCTGTTCTTTTGTCTCCTATACAATATTGTCTCACAAAAAGCGCTACCTCTCCCTACAAACTGAGTCTTACTTAGAAAATTCATTAATTAGTTCCCATTATCTTTGCTACCTTGTGTGTTTTCCTCTCCACTTAAAATTTTATGTAATTTATTTGGCTTGGCTTTTTTTTCCTTTTTATTAGACTGTAAGCTTTTAAGTTCAGGAATATAACTTGGTTTAATAGGATCTCATTTGATAACATTGCCAGCAGGTAGTATAGGACATAAATAGTAGAAATAATTGTCCATAAATGCTTATTCACGCAGAATATATCTTCAGTACTTACTTAGAGCATTTTATTTAAAATTTTCTATTTTGATCTAAAAGTTCTCTTTGTATTAGACTTTTGCTTATCCATCCTGTGAAGTTGAGCACTGAAATTTCTGCTGCTGCCAGGGGGCCAAGGAGATATTTGTCACCAGCTAAAAGTCAAGTTGATAATTTTTAGTTGCTACCAGCTACTAATTGGTGAAGCTCCAGATAGGAGAGGTGTAATAGGACATTTGTTCCCTAGCTTCCAGATGTCCTTGCCATGTCTGAGCAGAGCACTGACATTTCTGCCATCACATTACAGTTTAGAATATCAAACCTGAGATAGTTTGAAAAAATGATTTTTTGAACTTTATGATGATGATTAAAGAGAAAAGAAGTTCTACCTTCTGCAGAACATTAATGACAGACCAGATGACACATCTTCTATACAAGAAGTAAGATTAGGCACTTTGAAAGCCAAGGCGTTTCAACAGAAGTGAAATTGAGCTTTTCAGAGCAGACTATCCAATCACCTCACAATCTCCTGGCAAGCAAATCACTCTGCTGAGTGATGTTATAATGCAGAATATTTTTGGAGTGCTGTTTCAAACTTCATATCTCCCTCAAGCACTAACCACCATACACTTGCCACATACTAGCTCTTCAGAGCTAGGTGGTTTTGCAGGATAAAAAGAAAGGAGGGCATAGTTATGTAGTTTATTGTTTTTACTTTCTAACTTGCTAGTAAGAAACTGTCATTGCTTTTCAGAATGTCAAAACTATGCCTGGTTGTTTTTTGTAGGCAACAAAGCTGGAGATCTGTGGAAGGTGTATGTTTAGTGTTTCTCAGGTAAACGTGGTTTAACAGAAAGTATTGGGAAGAGAACAAAGTAATCAAGATCTCAATGTGGATTTGCATCAGTGGTGCAGTACAGGCAAAGGACAAGGTCACCAAAAGTGTGTAACCTCAGTTACCAGACTTGCCTTGTGCATGCTGGAGTAGCCGGAGCTGTCAAATCTGCACATCTGCTCTGTACCACTGCCATTGACTTGCAGAGCAGAAATTACCTTTACTTTGAGGCCTTCCTAAAGATTAGTTTCCAAGGTGGTCTTGAGCTTGCAGTGACTGAGAAGCATGGTGAGTGGAACGACTTGTCCCTTGCTTCTCCTCACTCTCAAGCTGTGCTCTCCTGTGCCCTTGTTGGAGAGCACCAGCTGAATTGATGTCTGTATGGGGAAGGGAGAGGGATGTTCCCATCACTAAAGCCTGACAGACACTTAATTGTTTATAATTACTGTAATTTTGTGTTGCCGAGTTGTAATGCAAAATGCCTGTGCAGATATTTTTATACATTTAAAGTACTTTCTGACAGTTGGGGTCTTTGTAAAGACAGAACATGTGAATTCTGGGTGATTTTATAAAACCATTGTATTATGAATGCTTTGATATGGATGTGATCCATGATCTGATTTAGGCAGTGTTGTGCCTCCCAGAGCAAGACTGAGGGCTGGGTTGCAAGGTCATGAAATAGATGCGCTTCTGGGTGTGCTCTTCAAAACATGGGGCCTAGAATGTGAAAATTCAACCTTTAAAGTTTCCCTGCAAAGCTTGAAGCAGTTATATCCTTTCACTGGAGTTGCAACAAACCTAAATTTCACTCATTATTTAGTATTCTAACATTTGCTTTGAAGCACTGCTTTTCTGGTTAACGATGTAGGTTGCCTTCATATGTTCTCACTCTATAGAAAGTGGTTCAAATAAAGGAATTAAAATTTCCATTTACTTTACTTGATTTAAATTAAACAGCAGAACCATAACATACTATAGCTAATCTTTAACCTAAAGCACATCACTATGGTAGTGTGCTATTAGTTTTTGTTAACTTGACAGTTTGGTGAGTAACGAATGGAATGTTAACAAATGAAATACATTATAGAAGAACTCGCTCTCATGCAACGTATTATTCCTGCTCTTTGAACAATTTATTTTTATGCTCTAATATAATAAGACTATCCTTGACCTCTCACTTCAAAATGTTGTCATTGTATCATAAATAGCCAATACAGTGTTCTATATACATCCTATAATTGCAGTTAGACTTGCCTTGGTCTCATGCCACACCAGTTCAATGAAATCAATGAGGTTACACAGTTAAGTGAGAGCAATATGTACTCCTTCCATTTAGAATAAAACAGCAAATCACAGTTCTGAATGCTTCTGGGAACATAGTGAAAATCATAATAAAATTAAATAATAATTTATGCATTGATCTGAAATAGGAAACTTCGAGCACTCAGGAATATTACAGAAAATTGCAGCTACCGCTATTGAAATTTTGGGCCTGCTTTTTTATTGCATCTTCATCACCTTGTCACAGCTCATTACAGAGCTTGAGATCTGATAACTGTTTCTTTCACAAGAGGAAAGCAGATTTTTTTTCTAATGACTAAAGCAAGACACTCACTTTGACCAGGGCGAATTGACAAAAGATAGCTGAAGGAAGTAAAATTATTTTTGTGAGATTGTTTCTTTTTGAACATAGATATGGGTTGAAGTTAAATATCTTTCATAACAAAATGTCAGAGCAGTGACATCATCAGCACTATTTTAACTCAAAAGGAAGTGAGTTGTGGTTTATGTAAGTTAGTACATGCTCATCTGCATTAGATGAACACAGAAAACTTGGCTTTTTCTCATCTCAGACTTTTCTGTTTGTACTAGACTTGTCTGTCCTGGGTCACAGCCAGATCTTGGACTATAGCTGAAGTTTTAATTCAGCAATAAGGTAGATGCTGTATCCTGCACTGAGGCAGCGGAGGCAATGTCCTTATGCTAAAGTGAAGAAGGCATAAGAAGCCTTTATGAAGTAGTGCTTGACAGTAGCATGGTGCTATAAGCCTCTAAGGGACAGATAATGCTTTGGGGCATGCACGAAGTATAGCAAGTGAAGGAAGTGGTGAGATGAGGATTTTATGCAGATCTTAGAAACTCAGAGAATTTAGTCTAAGTTATAACTTATGGTAAAACAAACTGACATGAAGATGAATTGGTGGTATGCCAAAAATTACTGGCATAAATTTTGATTCTCTATAGAAAGGCATCATTATCTCACCTTCTTCATGAATTTAGCTTTATGCAGAAAAAAAACACTTTTAAATATCAGTCTAATATTTTTGCGTAAGTGAATATTATGCACAGAAGAATCTTGGACAGATCATCTTCACTGACTCACCCTTCCATAAGCAAGTGCCACTAATACCACACTGTGTGACATTTCATTGAGAGGATGGGAATGTGGCATTGACCCAGGTTTTACATATACAAAAAATGGAACATGATGCCCTTCAGCTTTAATCACTTTCTCCTGCACTTTCAGAAGCTGTGAGGGCCTTTCTGAATGCATGTTAGAGAAATGTGGTTTTATACTGGCAACTTATTTTTTTCTGGAGGGTCATGGGGCAAATAAATGCTCCCAGCTATGGCTCTACATCTTACCTTACACAGAGCAATTGTGGGCTGGTTAAATGGATCAAAGGAAAAAAGTATTTGGCCACAGCAAAATGAAATTCTATAACTGATTGGGTCAGGAGGACCTCAGTGAACACCTGATTGGATGAAAATGGAAGGACATTCACAGCAGAGACAGGAAACCTGATCTAACATGACTAAAAAAACCCAGAAACCCTGGAAATTCATGTTGAAGCTAAAATTAGAGGCAAATGTAACAGCTTAAGCTGTGGAGTGCCAGCTTTTATATGCCTGAGGGCCATGTTCATTCCCAGGTAGGTACCATAGTTACATTTCATGTGATTAGCATCTTTCCCCGGAAACCCTGCTTGATGCAACCAAACTCTTTGTTTCTCTGGCTAGTTTTCTTAGCTGACTCCTCCATAAGCAGCCAAATCTGTCAGGCTCGTAGGTCAGATCAGGCTCCTGGAGTGATCTGTTGGCCATTGTTAGCTGAAATGAATGTGAATTTGTGATAACATGTGGAGCAACAACAATAAAACTAGCCATATCCTCCTCTACATTAGAAATGTGGGAAATGACAGGTTAAAGTTGCAGATTTCAGGGAGAGCTCTTGCATTCTTTCAGCCACATTCTGCAAAAGTAACAGAACAATATATTATTTATGCACTAAGAGCAACCCAGAGCATTACTGATGGTATAAAGAAAAATCTAAAATCAGTTACTATGTCCATAATACCAAGTATGTCATTTATGTCCCTCCTACCCATACCAATGTTTATATCTTTTCCTACAAGTTCTCAGATTCAGGTTCCCAGTAGAATTCTCCTGGCAGGCAGAAATTGATGCAGCTGCCTCTTGCAGTTGCTGGTAAACAAGTTATATTGGTCATGGGACACTGGCAGGTGAACAGGAAAGTTATGTGTATGGTGAGTTATAGTCCCCAGTTATGACCTGGTGGGAGGGCCACAGCCACCTGAAACAAATTAAAGCAAATGGCTTTAATGTGTTCAAGAGGTGGAGCAGAAAATCAGGTCCCACACAATGGTGGTGTAGCTGCAGGGAAACCTCAGTGATGTCAGCCCCTAAGGGTGCCAGCAGCCTTAGATTTCATCTAACTGGTAGCTGCTTTGAACAGCAGTAAATTAGTAACCTAGGGGAGGGAAGAATCAGCTATACTGACCTGAGCTTGTAAGTTACACAAATATCAAAGAGTAAAGGATTAGCCTATGCACATTAATTACCCACACATATGTGTTGGTGGACAACATGAGTCACTAAACCTATGGGTAGTTACTTGTATAACGTATTTGAGTGTGAATGTGTATCTGTGTACCCCTACAGGGAACTCTATATATAATGCAGCATATAAATATACATGGTTAGCTCTGGCTCAATGTTCCACTTTATTTTGAACTCTAAAATGTATTTTGCTTTTTCTAACTAGGATTTTAATGAGTCCATAGAAAATGCTCACTTTTCAGAATGTCTGTGATTGTTACAGCAATTTTCTCTGAATTATTCTGCAGAAACCAATCTTGACCTCATTTTCCAGACCTTTAACAAAATGAAACTGAAGCAGTTGATAGCTACATATTAAATGACAACATTGCACAACTTATTAGTTAATTTTACCTACTCGGTGATGACCGTCCTTGTACCTTAGGGTTATTTATGTTTTCCCGTTTCTGCATTTTTCATGTAATTGTTGTAAACATGTTAATAGTGTTCTGTACATTGCTTTACTGATATAAAATTTAGACTTGACTTTATTTTTGTGAAGCTGTTAATTATTTTTCTGTACAGGTTTTTAGTGGGTCTGCAGGAAAGAATAGTTCTGGTTTTGATTTATTTTGAAGATCCCTGAAGGCTGGATTCAATGATATAATCTATTTATTTGTCTTAAGCACTGCAAATGTTCATGGCAAACCCGTGAAAATCAATTTTTTGAGACAGACAGAGAAGTTGTATAGCTGTACGCAGGTTTTAGTGGTTGAGAACACTGAGGACTTTTTTTTGTTTGTTTTTCAACTGGTCTTTAAATCCATATAGATTTGTTTGTTCTAATAGGATGATAAGTACTTAAGGCTCTAAATATAGATCTTCTAGTTTAGAAAAAAAAGCAGAAGATGCTTATAAGGCACGTAAGAATATATTCCTGAATTTAAAATAAAATCCCATCAAAGAAGAATGATTAAAATTTAAGATCTTTCCAACAGAGCTGGAAATAAAGCCAGAATATGACATTAACCAGAAATCATTTAATGCTGTGCTTCTGTGCTGATTAAATGCAAAATATGAGTGACATTGCTGTCTAAAAGAGAATCTGGAGCTGAATTGAGGGATTATTTGAAAGGCTGATAGCACAGCGCACACACAAAGGTAGGGGAAAAAAAGATATTTTCGCCTTGATGGCATTGCCTTGAATTCAGGGAGCTCCCCACTGGTGAGCTGCTCTCTGGGGGAAGCTCAGCTAATGACCAGGGACAGAGTGAGACCTCTGCTCCCTCCACAGGTTTCCAAGCAGGCGAGGCTCTGCCAGACAGTCTGGTGGGAGATTTGGGTCTGCCTGCCAGAGGAAGAGCCAGTTGGAGTGCACCAGTGGCCACTTCGGAGGTCTCAGCCATGTCATTGACCAGTGAGGAGTCAGGCACACTCTGACAGGTGCTGGTGGCAACCACCATCCTGGGAGCCTGACAAAACACTGATGCCTCATGTTTTTTGGGCCAGGGCAGCCTTTGATGCACAAGCAGCCTCACCAGGTCACCAGCACAGACAGGTTTAATCAAAATTATAATGTTTTATAAAGTTATTTGTGTATGAAATCATTTTAGATTTGTGATACAACTTTAGGAATGAAAACTATGGTTGGCATCCTTCGTGTTATTCAGTGTATTCCATAGAGAAGTCAGTGTCCTGTGAGACGGCTTGATTCTAGATTTGAGTAAGCCTTGACTGTAATAATCATGAAAAGTAAACAGGGCAAGTGTTATGGAAAATATTATGAAAAACACAATGAAGAAACTGAAGTATGTTTCTGATTTTCAATTCAATAGGGAATATATCAAAGTATCCTGTTTCATTTTGCTTCTGTGGAACAATGTCTAGTGTTCAGTATGTGTATTGTTTATATTCTAAATACATCTTTACTATGTTAACATTGAAGTGGGTTTGTTTGAGCAGAATAGTGATAGGTTCAGTTCATTGGCAGACTTCACAACATTCAGTGATAACAAAGCTGAAAAATAATTGAAGTCGACTTTTATTAAACATGAGAGAACTAATCTGTGTTTCAAAATATATTTGCATGGGTTATGGGAACTTTGTGATTGAAAGAAGGTGAAAAAGAGGCTTAAAAGTAAAGAATTATACAGCAGTGAGTCTTTAAAAGACACTAGGAATCTAATCCTATAAATCCTGTAGGAGTTATGGGACAGGACTTCAGCTTATAAAAAATTTTTGTTGCCCCATTGAAATCATTCTCCTGTACTTACTGTAGAAATCAAAAAATTGTTTTAAAATTGCATTCCTAGATCAAATAATAATCTCTGGAAATCTGTTGAGAAAAACACAGGTTGTGTTACCCCCCCCGCCTTCCCTTTCCCACCCTGCTCTCTGATGTCATGAGAGCTGTACACCTCAAGAGCAGGTGAAGTGATAGACGACAGTGCCATTTTATAGGCAAGGAAAATTTAAGATTAGTCAGAAGAAATGGTACAACACTTCCAAACAATGAACTTACATGCAAGAAAACATCCTCCTCTATTTCCTCCACCCTGCCCAGCTTGTCAGCCCTGGCACAGTGGATCTGTTGCTGGGGGTATGAGATGGAGTGAGAGCTGAGAGCTGTGCCACCCTGCGCATTGCTGCCTGCGGGGAGATCTACCTGGCAGGTGTAGAGAGCCTTTTATTACCCCACACATGTAGCAATGATATGTTGGAATTCCTACATAAGTGAACCTGGTACGGAGTTGCCCAGGGCCTGAAAAAGCCTATGACCACCTTTCAGCTTGCTGAAAGTACCAATAGTAATACAATATATTTAGCAGTTGCAGAAGTAGAATGAAGCCATTTTTTTCAGCTGGCTTTTTTTTTAAAAAAATAAATAAATTAGCAATTCTTAAGTAAATTGGAGATTAAAAAATAGGTGTGTGGAGGGGAAAGGCTATTATAACCTAGGCCCTGCCCTAGTGTTATTGCAGCTACGATTTTTTTTCCAGAGGATCTACCTTACTGTGGATCTTGCAGTGATGCTTGACAACAGCTTGAAAATGGATCTGCTGTGACATTTTTGGTCTGTAACTGTGCTGGTTTATGGGTGGACCTACAGCTGGTTCTGCTTGTGGGATTTTACCCTGTGTTTTTAAACCAAACATTTCTACCAGTTTCAGAAATTTCTGATGCTTTTTGCATAAATATTTCATAAATGTTTATTCACCATTCAAAACTCCAAGAAAGTTAGCATTTTATTTTTCATTATCTACTTAAATGTTCTTTTCCATTTTCCATTTAAAACAAATCAGCCATTCTGCGTCTCATATACATTCAAGAGAAACAATGATCATTGACCTCTTACTTTTCCTCTGAGTGTTATCTAAAGGACATGATGAGAAAGAAACTTCGCAGACAGGACACCTTTCATTTCCTCAGCCCCCACTTTATATGGGAAAATCTTAAGTATCAGGTGAGCGTGACTGACTGTTATACTACCAGAGAGATATATCACAATTAGGAAGCCCAGAACAAATGCAACTATTTCTTGGTCAATGAAGCATGAAATTAAAGGCTGATGTCCAAATGTGAGAACCCAATTAGTAAGTGACTTATGTCCATGGTACGAAAATAAAATAGTGCTATTTATGTTACATATTCCAGCACTGCATGATCCCTATCCTTGTAAATTATAGAAGAATTTATTATGAGCAATTAAATATGCATCTGGCATAACAATATGCTGTTATAAAGTGATGACATATGAAAAACGCAGTATAGAAGTTGTGCTTTTTCTTCCACTTCATGCTATTTTCCACACTCAACAGTATGCACCAAGGCCTTTAGTGGCGTAAGTTGTTACAGATACTGACTGCAGTTTCATAGCTCATGATAAGTTTACGGATAAGCTGACTCGGTAGTTGCACAATGAAATAAGGCAGACAATAGGAAAGTCAATTTACATAAAGAATATAGGGTAGGAGAAATGTATTCTTGAGAGAGAAGACGTCAGTGGTATCAGATTGCAGCACGTTGCAATGGTAACCAATTCTCAACAGTCTAATGGTGCTTTGGACATTCATGTGATATATTTCCTAGAACTAAGGGAAATAAAGGGGATATTGTACTGTTTCTTTGTGATATGTTCCTTGAGGAATAAAACTATGAAGCTTAAAGTTTGTTTTATAAGCAAGACATGATCTCGAGGTTTTGGTGGGGGAAAGGCTTGAAGGTTATGGAATAATTTAGATACAGATTTATTTCACAGGTAATTTGTTTGAATGATTGGTATTTTAGAAGAGGAGTCCAGGGAAATGCATTGATTTCCTTAAAGTGATTATATGTGTATGGTTTTATGATTGGTCTTACTTTATTAGGTAATGCACATTTCTGATTTCCTCTTGATGACTCCCCAGGACGTATTTATGACTCATTAGGATCATGCCTAAGCTATACAGGTCATTATCTGAACAGGTGTGTCCATTGCCTGCATGTAATGATAAACAAAAATGGAAGAGGAGGACTGTGCTATTAGTTGTAGGGATTAGAGAACCTTTTTGGGATGATCATGAAGAAATAAAGCTGATGGAAGATAGCTGGATTCTCCTATCTATCCAACTTAATAGAAACATGGGGTATTTATTCTGAGGTAAACGTATGTATAAAGAGAGGGGGAAATGGAGAACATACACTGGCCTTTCGACAATGTCTGTGTAGGTCTGTAAAGCTGACACAGACAAACACACATGCATGACAAAAAGATGTCCAAGATTACAACCACGTGTGACCCAGAAGTCCTGTAAGCCTAGTAAACCCTACTAAATAACTGCTTTTATTACTTTGAATGCAATAGCTTGCAAAAAGTGATTACTGAGACCTTAAATCCACATTGGTTTAGGTAATGTGAAAAGAGGTCTCTCTAAAATGGACAAGTAAATATATGCCATGCTAATATAATCTATGTCATCTAAGCTTGCCCTTGTGATTCTGTTTATCACAGTTGCCTTCATCTTACAGTCATATAATTAAAATGTTCCTAATTACCATCCTATAAGAGGGGGCTTTGAATGAAGCTGTTGATAAATTCAGATGAGGAAATAGTATAATTTTATGGTTTCATTGTTCTTTGTTCTTAGCAACGCTTGCTTTATTCTCACAAGCTATGACTGCACGCAGTCCCTTTCCTTTGTTACAAGATTCTGTTCTCATCTTGTCATGACATCTGCTCACAGTCTGTTATGGATTTCAGTGCAGTGTCATTCTTCCAGATGCTGCCAAAGGCTATTATTCTCTGGGAAAAGTCTCTTTTTAAAAAATCCAATTCAAGAGGTATAAACATGAAAGTGAAAGTGATCACAGCCATTTCTGTGTTCTGCTTTACCAGACTCTGGTCTTACGGCATGAAACAAAACTTCATTAAAGAGCATGTGTTTACTGTGGCCTCTTCTGACACTGTTTGCTGTTTTCCAGTATTGCTGCAAAATTCTACGGTGAATGAGACCTGCCTGAAAGTATTCATATTGACAGTACAAGTCACCACAGTACTGTTGGCTTTACAAACCTGGTGGAGTCCAAGCTCCATTTCTTTCTCTTCTGTTCCTTTCCTGCTGCAATTGTATTTCGTGCAATTAAGAGAAAACTTTCCAGGGAAAATTTAAGGTTGTATGAGTTATACACTACTTGCATGGGTTTTGTCATAATTTAGGAATATACACTCAAGTGAGGAGATTGAGAAATTTATTTGTATAATGCCTCAGACCAGAACAAATCGTGACTCTGAATCCCTGGAAGAGAATGTCAGTTCTTGTAGTCCCCTTTCCACTGCTGGTACTACTTGCACTATTCACTATGGTATATAAAAACACATAATACAGAGAATGACCTAATTCTTTTGTCCTGTCTGTCCTTTCCTACTTTATCCCTGGTACTTCATGTTTTCAAAACCCTATTGTTTCAACTTCAGCTTTTAAAATTCCCCATAGATAGTTTCTTCTGCTGATTAATGCACCCAAAGCAGATTGGTTTATGTCTTTGGATGTAAGGTACATGTCTACACAGAAATTTTATAAACTTCTCCTTAAGAGGAAGACGAACAAAAAAAAAAAGACTGGGGAGGGAGCACAGATCCATAGGGGAGAAAGGGGACAGACTTACAGTCTTTCAATGGTGGAGTCCATTTTCTTAATTTCTCAAGATCTCTGTTATTTTTTTGAGAAGAAGAAAAAAAGTGATGCATTTTTAAATTTATGTTCTCTCTTTTTATTGAATAAATCATCCTGACAGGAAAGGAAATAGCTATCTCTCTGCTGTGGATATAAAAGATGCACTTATTTTTGTACTGAACCTCTAGATCTCATGCATGTTATAGTAATAGACTTTGTTACAACTGAGACATGGAATAAAGCTTTCAGCAAAGGTTTATTTTAAATGCACTGGTTTTTGAAGCCTAAAGTGAGTATTAAAGTAATAAAATGTTTTACATTCAGGTTAATACTGGGCAGTAATAATGAAAAGGAAATATACTACATTCAGCCAGGTATTTCATATTTAGTATTATTTATGCTAGGTAGGGATAAGAGATTCAGAGGTGGCTTTACAGCTAGGTATAATTTTGCTTTTTGAATTTTTATAGAAGATAATATGCTTTTAAGATTTTTTTAAAAACATATAGAGAGAACTGTCATTTTTCTGTAAAATATAAATTGTGAAGATTTGACTCATCCCAGATTCATGGTAACTTAGGACTTGATTCCAAGTTCTGCATGAAGTGCATATCCATCTACAAGATCAGACCACATTAACCTTGAAAAGTCCTTAACATCAAAACAGCAGTACAAGTAGTCTGCAGACTGACAGGAAATGTCTGCTATTCTCTGAAAGTTCACAGTAATTTCTTTCATTCACTGAGATGTTTTACCACTTCTCTGTCCTCTAGGAAAAACATGCTTCTGCCCAGTCTGCTTGACATCTTAAGGATGTGATATTAGACAATTATAAATGAACCTTTGGCTTAAGGGCAGATGTTAGGCAAACTAAGAAGGTCAGTCCCATTGAACCATCTGCTATATAAAAACAGAGCTGAATTAATGTAGATTTGAGTTGTTGCACGTATGAAATCGTAATTTATGAAAATAAAATATAAACATTGTGTTTTATCAGGCTTTTACATCTGAAAGTACACAGAATACCAGGAAATAAAAATGCCCAGAGAGACTGATACCCAGTAAGGTTTAGAGACTCAATGCATCCATCATTTGTGTAGCTTAGTTTTTATCAACATCAACAGGTCTTTTACCACTCATGTCCACTAGGCTGATAGTCACTGTGCTGTAAAAGGAGATAGAGGAATATAAAGAGCTTCTCAAATCTCACCATAAATTGTACATTTCAGTGAGCATGTTGGGGTACTTAGTTTCTTCAATTTCAGTCATCCATAGCAAAACAAAGCATGCTGTCAAACTTGTTGTCAAATGCGTATGCAGTGATGCACAAATCACATATTTTAGATCCCAGATTGTTAGGAGATTATGTAGGCTTACACGGACTAATACGAAAGTAAGCATTTTCACATCTGCCCAGAAACTAATGTTATTTAAAAGTGACACTTCAGTATTCCTGTATGTTTTTCTGCCTAAGAACATATGCTAGGAGAGCCTTTCCTACTGTTGCAGACATTTATAATACATTGTTTCAATGACTGCAGCCACTGACTACTGGAAAGTCTGAAAGGAGCTGTGTAAAAGAAATTAAAGAGCGTATAGCTGTAATTGACAAACAGCACAGGTAAGGACATGAGATGTGTTATATAAAAGGAAATAGAATTTTATAATTTCACATACCATTGTTCCTGAAAATCTTGCACTATAGACACAGATAGTGAAGACAAAATAAGATCAGAAGTGTGCAGCAAAAAAAGCCAAGAAGAGATTCCTAAATGTTTAGATCCTCCGAGAGGCAAGGTGATTTTTATGTGACAGACTACATAAAAATATATTTTAAAACTCCTTGACAAATTCTCCTTCTGTGAGAAACTCAAAGGCTTCTTCATTCTCAGCGTGTGTTACAGCCCTAACTTTGACAAACCCATAGATTCAGTAAAGGACTATAGGCAGCTACAAATAAAGAAAGTCTCCATTTATTGCTGTGCAGTGTGCACCCCTAATGCTTCTCAGTTGTGGTTGGGGGCCCGTCTCACACTGGTAAAGCAGTAGACACAGCACTAAAAGCTTCAGATATCTCATCTGTGCTCTGTTTGAGCACTTCCAAGTTAAAGGTACTCACCTGATCCTTGTTTTTCAGAATACAAAAGAAACAAATAGTTCTGGAAGTAAAAATTACAGCTCCTCAGTCATAGATGAGAGAGCTCTTGAGCCACAAAGCTTCTTCTTGCCTTTTTTCCAGATCCATAAATCTCCATGGAGAGTATAAAACTTTAACTGGTAAGATGGAAGTTAGGGCACCATGACCATGGGATAGTGAGTACACATCTGGATTTAGGAGCTTAATTACCAGGTTGATTGGGCTGGACTGAGCAGCGGGACCAGAGCAGAGGGCTGACTGTGGATGTTGGGAGGGCAGGCTCAGCAGCATGTGTGCCTTCTTCCTCCTGGTCCTCCCTCAGGAATGGCACAGCACCTGGCCATTCTCCACCCTGAGACGTGTGTTCCTCACACTACTGGCGAAGGCAAAAAGCCATAAGGCTGCATTTCATGATGTGAGGGGCAGTGAATATGTGGGATTAGGAGGAGAAGAAACCAGCTTGTGAGTCCTGTGAAAGCTGAATATGATGGTTTCTTGGGCTGCAGGCTCAGTACCTGAAATGCTGACATGGCCTGTTGTTATTTGCTACTGAAGATTTTATCTTAAGTGTTGAATCAAAACCATGCTTGGTAGCACACACTCATGCAGTACTTTTTCAGGGCAGACACAACTTTTATTACAGAGTCCAGATAGGTACTGCTCAAGCTGTTCTGCATTAAATAGTAAAATGGACCCTTACTAACCAGAGTTGCAAGTGTCTGTCAGAAATAAGGCTCTCTTAAATTATTTAGAAAAGGGAGGGAGGTAGTTGTTGCCTTAACAAATATTCTTGTCTGGTGAAATATTTCCTAGAAGTTAAAACAGGGGGAAATTTCAGGAGATATTAATTGTGCTGTAAGGATTCCTGCTGATTTGTATGGTGTATGGTCTCTGCTGTTCAGCTGTGTATCTACAAAGCTTAGGTTGCCTTATAACATTGCATGGTTCATTGATACTTATGGCATTAATAATTCTTTTCTGGATAGTAACGCAGTAAGATAAATCTTGAATGTGTTACTGTACAGTCTATCAATAGACAGAGCCTTTCAGGCTTTTCAAGAAGTGTATCTTTATTAAAATTAAGATTTAATCCATGCTGTGTCAGGAACACTGATTTTGTGATGATAGATGCTGAATGAATGGCTTTAGAACAGATAAAGAAGAGTATGAGTTATGGGTTATCAGTTTTCTCTTGATTTCTCCCCCCCCACCCATAATTTCCATATGGGTCTCTTTCTTTGGCAGGCTCCCAGAACAGCAAGTAACCATACTAGGCTGCTGGGCATATGCTCTTAAAACTTATTGTCTGTGGCAGTGTTCAGACAATTTATATATTTCCTAAAACTTATTTTAAAAGGTCTTTTTGTTCACCCTCTATCTTGAAAGCCAGTTCCAACAAGCAATGCTGAGAGATTTTGATTTACTGTTATGACTGATGGTTTTAAATGTTCTGGCAGTTTCACAGGAAGATGAAAAATATACTCTTGTGTTACATTATTTCAACCTTGCCTGGGATTTCAGGTACATAAAGCAGATTGTGCTTTTGCTGTTCAAAGGCTTCTCTGACATTCACAATGACGTTTAGACATGGATTAATATTTTGTCGATTATTTTTAGGCTAAGCATTACTAAATACAAAGTCTGTGTATGTTGCAAATCTCTTAATAAGGATGAATAATTCTCTGAACATCTGTAAAAAGATCTGTCGTTCTGTGATTTCATTATAATCAAACAATCATCAGCTAAATACTTGACTGGGAGTGTAAAATACTAAGAATCTATGAATGTTACAGCTCTGTTAATAAGTGGATTACTAAGATTTTCAGGTACTTGCCCATCAGTTGTCTCATAGAAAACAACAGAGGTGACAAATCTGAGGAATGCTGAATCAGTGCTAGAGTATTTACACTACAAAAATGCCAAACTAATTTTACAAATATTTTGTATTCATGAAGACTAAGGATATATGAGTGTATATTAATACTGAGTATACACAAAGATGATATCATTAACAATATTACCTCTCCATCCTTTACTTTTGCAAAGAATGTTGTACGTAACTACTACAAATTTAATCACTTGTATTTCACTGGAAATACTACAATCTGAAATAGGTTTTTGATTTTTTTTCCTGAATATTTCATCAAGAAATTTAGGTCTATTTATGTATTAATGTATTTTTCTTAGAATGATTTGACTTTGATTTTAAATTCTTTTTGCACCATATTCTGGTTTCCACGTTCAAAAATGGATTTTTTGATAGAACATGAGCCTTTATAATGGATTTTAATATTCAGTCCTCAGCATGAAAAGAGGAATAATATTTGTAATAACTTGAATTCTAACATTTTATTAGCAGAAATATGCTAGGTTAAATTTTAACTAGGACAATATTTTAGATTTCTCAGAAATAAACAATAGTTTCCTACCCAGTACAAGTTGTACTTGACACTGAGCTGCTCCTAGCTATACACAACCATTAGTGAAGGAGAACTCTAGCAAATTAAAGCCTGACTTTTGGATGGCCTAGTTTTGTGGTAACAGGTATGAAAATCTTCAGAACAACTTAATTGCACAATATGATGAAGGTTACTGTCTTTATTTGAATGAATGAATCATGGAATCATTAAGGTTGGAAAAGACCACTAAGATCATCAAATCCAACTGTCAGCCTCAAACCACCATGCCTACTAAACCATGTCTGGAAGTGCCACATCTACGTGTTTTTTGATGACTTTCAGTGACGGTGACTCTACCACTTCTGTGGGCAGCCTGTTCCAATGCTTCACCAGGTATCTAAAAATTGGATCTTAGGTTTTTCTTTTTATTATCATCAGTTCTCTTATAAAATATGTGTTTAATTATCTAATGACTACTCTGTTTGCTCTAAGCCTGGGATGTCACAGAGGACACTTTTTTCTGGTTCAGTGATCCAAACACATGCCCTTTACCTCTTCTTTTTCTACAACTTAAAGTGAACTGAAAGACATATTTGCGTTCGTTTAAGCCTTAGCACTGCTTATATTTAGGCTCTATTGTTTCTCTATTGGTTTATGTTTAGGCTCTATTGCTTCTATATTGGTTAGAGAAACACCTGGTTGTCAAATCTTACTTTGTGCATGGGTCATGCAAGTTTGACTGAAATGAGCCGTCTTTTTTTTAATGTCCTACTACTTGTGGATAGTAGTGCCACATGGTGGAATTTCCCAATTCCTTTTAAAGAATACAGTGATTGTTGACAATTATTGTCATAGATGTTGTTGTGAGATTTGAGGAGCTCTAGGATGAGAAGCCTTCTGTGGGAAGTAAAAATCTACTTCCATAGCTTTTACTAGAATCTTTCTGTTTTTCATGAGATTAGATGACTATCAGCTTTTAATGGTATGATTACAGACAAATAGGTTCATATTTACTAGAACTGTTAAGGAACTATTAAGCTGGAACTAATCTAATATCGATCAGAGCTTTCTAATTACTGTAAGTTTTCCTGAGGTACCCTTAATCTTCAGCAAAATTGGACAGTTGGGTTGTATTATGGACGATGTTCAGAAAACTCCATGTTTACTAGTTTCAGCACAAATATTTATATAAATATCCAAGATGTCTCCTATCTTGACATACATAACTCCTCATGGTACACTCTTCAGACCAGTGGGAAAAATCCTCATAGATGGAAAAGCACAATTCTGATGAAGCCATTTTATTCTCCACGTGTTCTTAGAAACATCCTGACATTTTATTCTGTGAAAATTAAAGTTTGTTTGTATGTATTGGCAAGGACCTGAGAAATGTTTAGCCATACATTGAGAGCAGGAGAGCATACGTGATTTGTCTTTGTGTCTTTGGGAGTTTTTTTGAATTTCAAGTAAGTAAACAAATGTATTTGTAGTGGTAGCAAAACCAGCACTCTAGTATCTTAAGAGTGATACTGTAAAGACCACTTGCTTGGATTTAATTAAGTAAATTACTTTAATTAAAAACCAGGAAGTGGAATAATAAGGGTAAATAAACATCAGACAGTGGACTGTAAAATGCTACAGAATTCCAGAAAGAACATGCCCCAAACTGAAACACCTGAAGTCATCAGGAATCCTGTACAACCTAGGGCAACTCAGCAATAGGAGGAAAAGGAAGAAGTTGAGGCACTTCTCTCTATATGTACACTCACTGCATATGCTGTTGCAGAAACCAGAATTTAAAAGGATCATCTGTTCTGTTGCTTGAGGCTTCTAAATGCTCCTTTGAAAAAGCAGCAGCATGCATCCTGGCTGCTCAGCTACTACAGGTATGAAACCCACACAGGAAGAAAAGAAAGTGCGACAATATTTTCATATTTCTTCTTGTACCCCAGAGTGTCCTAATATGCATTTTTATTATGTTTATAGTGTGTTTTGTCTATGCATAGTCTTTTACTCCTCCTTGCTTTCTCATTTATGCATTATAAATCAGATATGCCACTCATTGTACTTGATAGTCTCAATTTATACTATATCTAGAGTTTCCAATTGTTTTCCATTGTTCTCAGCTACAGTGTGTGTGTGTGAGGCCGAATTTTACTTTTCATATACTAGATAAGGAGTTAAGAACAGACCATTTGTATTATGATCCACCCTGTTACATGGATACAATCTTGACTAGCTACCATGCAGCCTCAATGTACCTTTGCCATGCTTGCTAAATCAACAAAAAAATGTCTTTTTCAAACACCTTCTGCATTCTTTGACAGTGAAGCAAATGTCCTTGTGGTGCATTAGAGCAGATTTTTTTGCAATTAAATTTCTAGTTTGTGTGCCTTTATACAACCTTTATGACTTACAAGAGCAGAAAATGCTATAAAATAAAAGCATATTGAGTAGTCTGAATATCTGGTCACTTGCATGTCGGTACCTCTTATCTTAATGTTTACTTCTTTTAAACACTATGATGCTCCAGAAATGTACACAGAACCTTGAAATTCTGTGTGGTTTGCACTTTAACGGAGTGCATGTATACTGGCTGGTTCTTAGCACCTTGATTGACATGGTCCTGTCATGCAATAGATGAAGTTTGATCCTTGGAACCACCTCTGCAATTTGCATGAGCTACTTGTGCACGAATATGTAGCCAGCAGTACAATAACTGAGCTATGTGATGACAATGTAATACAAAGCTCCAGGTGACCTCTTTAGATAACCAGAGCTATTAGTACCTTGATTGTATATATGGAATGAAAAGGAAGACCTATTCTGTGATAATATGTACAAACACTTTCATGAATATTTTGTTATTTTAAATTGCATACTTATGCAATAAAATGAAAACCCGATATTGATGTAGCTCTCAAGTAAATGAAAAGTTGATTTTTATCACCAGAAGTTATTAGCTAGTGTGCATTGAACTAACTTGCAGTCTCACTCACTCACTGCTCTGAATATATAATTATAGCTGGTTTATGTTCTTTTTGATTTACAAAGAGTTTTCTCTCATAACTTCTTAGTCTATTCGTAAAATATAAATATATCTAAATATAAAAATTGTAACTTCTCCAATGAACATGACCAAGCATATGTTAGAAGCTACTTGCCCTGAAGTAGGGCTAATAATTTATGATTAACCACAGCATTATCAGGCTATTTTTAATAAATACTTTTATTCTGAGTCACTTTTCCATTAGTGACGTGTGAAATACTAACCCAGCTTCTAGAGTCAAGGAGCCTTTGCAGAACTTCAGGTTCCAAATAACTTTTCTGAAAAACTAATAATATCTGCAAAGCAGGGATATTAGCTTTATGGAGGCATGAAGTGGCAGTGTGAGTTAAAATTACTAGAAAATACTGAATAAACCAAAATATTATAATGACTTAATCAGGCAGACCTTGGTGAATCCTTGTTTCTGTGGTCTGTTTGTTTTGGTTTTTTTCTTCTTCTAATTCCACTCCTTCTAGCACAGCTATTGCTTTTTCCCTATGAAAGCTCATACTGGGCACGGTTTACATCAGGAAAGCCAAGAGGAAATTAATTACAGCAGATCATGGAGAGGCAAAAGCGTCCTTCCTAACAAAAATATGACATATATGCGTAGTGTACACTTTCTTACAGTGGCTGGCTGTTATTGGGGAAGAAAGATGACAGATGTTTAATGCTTCCCATCCCCAATCTCCCTTCTCACAAAGGTCAGTGTCTCTGCAGTACCCTCAGCATATTCAGTCACGGTAGTGGGAAATGTTTCCCTTAGTTGCCTGTCATGCCCTGATGCCATTTTAATTCTACATTTGTAGCCTGTCACTTTAAAGCTAATATATCAGATTCTGTTTCCTTCCGTAATATTCAAAATTGGGATATGAACTTAAACCGCTTCTATATTTTGGCAAGAAAGGTTTATATGGTCCAACATATCAGCTCTGTACCTTCCGTGCTTTAAATAGCAATTGTAGCAATTGAAACAGCAAACTGGGAAGAGGCAGGGTTTGTGTTTTGAATGTTACTTAAGTTTAATTAATTGTTAATTAAATGTACCCTGAAATAGAGGGTATAATTTGTGAATGGTAGTATCCATCCTTGGCCATTCTATATATCAACTTGCTGCCTGGGTAGGAGTTTAAAGCAGTATCCTGTTTGGGCTATTTAGTGAGTTTGTCATTGCTCTGCCCTTTGGTTATTTCATCCAGAGATGCTATTTATAGGTTGTGCATTCAGAACTGCACCAGATGCTCTGAGCAGAAAAACAGAATTGCTAAACACTTTTTTTTCCTCTTTTTTTTTTACAAGATACTTTTCATTTCCCAAGGTATTTGATGATATTCTGTGGAAGGGGATATCTTTTGGCAGTATTTCATGAAGATTGTAGTGCAATTGGGCAGGTATTAATCCAAATTCAGTTTATTTTTCTGTTTTGGGATCACTGTCTTGCACTGTCCAAAATCCTTAGGTTTCAGGCTTCAACTTTGAACCTACATAGTAGGAGACATTCAGGACAGCGTGACTGAGGTTCATTCCATACCTTTCACTACAATTCATAAACAATGGTCTCACCCCTTTACAATGCATAGAAAATTACAGAATAAACCAGAAAATCATAGAATCCCTAGGTTGGAAAAAAAGTTTGAGATCATCATGTCCAACCATATTTGTTCACTACTAAATCATATCCCTAAGCACTTCATCTACCTCTCTTTAAAATACCTTTGGGGATGCTGACTCAAGCATCTCCCTTGGCAGCCTCTTCTAGTGCCTGATAACCCTTTCAGTACAGAATTTCTTCCTAATGCCCAATCTGAACCTCCCCGGCACAGCCTGAGGCCATTCCCTCTTGTCCTATCACTTGGGCAAAGAGACCAACATCCAACTCCCTACAACGTCCTTTCAGGTAGTTGTAGATATGGGCTCCCCTCAACCTCCTCTTTTCTAGGCTAAACAACCCTAGTTCCCTCAGCTGCTCCTCGTAAGACTTATTCTCCAGCACCTTCACCAGCTTCATTGCCCTTCTCTGGACATGTTGCAGCACCTCAATGTCTTTCTAGTAGTGAGGGGCCCAGGACTGAACACAGCATTCAAGTTGTGGCCTCGCCAGTGCAGAGTACAAGGGCAGAACCATTTTCCTGGTCCTGATGGTCACGCTGATACTAACACAAGATATTATTTGCTTTCTTAGCCACATGGGCACAGTGATGGCTCATGTTCAGATGACTGTCAGCCAACACCCCCAGGTCCTTCTCTGCCAGACAGATTTTGAGCCACACCTCCCCAAGCCTGTAGGCACTGCATGGGGTTGTTGTGTCCCAAGTGCAAGACTCAGCACTTGGCCTTGTTGAACCTCATCCTGTTGGCCTCATCCAATGAATCCAGCCTCTTCAGATCCCTTTGCAGATACTCCCTATCCTCAAGCAGATCAATGCTTCCTCTCAGCTTAGCGTCATGCGTGAACTTAGTACTGCTACATTCAATCCCCTCATCTAGGTCATTAACAAAGATATTGAACAGGACTGGATCCTGAGCCCTGAGCCCTGGAGGACATCACTTGTGACCAACCTCTAGTTGGATTTAACTCCATTTACCACAACTCTTTGGGCCCAGCCATCCAGCCAGTTTTTCACCCAGCACTGGATGTGCCTGTCCTGGGCAGTTGAAGACAGTTTCTCAAGCAGAATACTGTAAGAATTAGTGTCAAAATCTTTACTGAAGTCCAAGTACACTACAGCCACAGACTTTGCCTCATCTGTTAAGCAGGTTAATTTGGCAGGACCTGTCTTTCATAAACCCATGTTGACTGGGCCTGATCACCCCATTGTCTTGCATGTGGTGTGATAGCACTCAAGATGACCTACCTGCTCTATGACCTTCCCAGGCACTGAGGTGAGACTGACAGGCTTGTAGTTTCCTAGATCCTCCCTCCAACCCTTCTTGCAAGTGGGTGTAACATCCACCTTCCTCTAGTCAAGTGGAACTTCCTCAGTCAGCCAGGACTGCTGGTACATGATGGAAAGCGGTTTGACAAGCACTTCTGCCAGTTCCCTTAATAGCCTTGGGATCCCATTCTGGCCTCATAGACTTTTGAATGTCTAGCTGGAAAAACAGGTCTTTAACCATTTCCACATGTATCATGGGAGCTTTTTTATTAAAAATGCTAAATTGCATTCTTATCTATTAAACTGAAAAACTTGAAGGGTGTGCACTCATTACTGCATCTAAATTA
The DNA here is from genome assembly GCA_033558105.1 of Coccyzus lansbergi. NCBI lineage: Eukaryota > Metazoa > Chordata > Aves > Cuculiformes > Coccyzidae > Coccyzus > Coccyzus lansbergi. The sequence goes on along the minus strand of JAUMJK010000318.1, from coordinate 3,283,462 downwards.
TGCCTAGGTCTGTCCATATTGAAGTAGATAAAAATTCCTCTCTATTTTTTTTCCTAGATTTTTTATGTAAATAGGATTTTTCTCGTGTATGTTAGGAAATAGCTGATTTTCATTTAAAGTCTATTTGTTTGAATTTTTTAATATTTAATGGTGGTAGTAGAAATGCATGTGCTTTGCTGAAATTTAATAGCAGTAGTCCTAGGCAATTTATTTCACCATACTGTCACGTCCAAGATAAACAAAAATCAGTTATGCATCCAACTTCTGCTTCAATTACTTTTCTTCAAAGATTTTTATCAGATATTTCTGCCATATATTCTTCTATGGGAAAACAGTTAATAGTTCAACAGTGTCAAAGGGGTGGTGTGCTGGCGAGGACCACCAGTAAATCACCAAGCATGAGGGGATGAGTGCTCCTGGGGATAGTAAGCAGAAAACTGGCACTGTGAACCAACAAGTGATGGCACCCTCCTGGACCTACTGTTCACGAATGGAGAAGGCCTTCTGGGGGATGTGAGTGCTGGAGGATGCCTGGGGCAAAGCGATCATGAGATGATAGAATTCTCAGTGCAGAGTGAGATGAAGAAGGAGGTCAGCAGAACAGTCGTGCTCAACTTTCAGAGAGCAGACTTTGGACTGTCGGCTGGTTGGAAAAGTCCCATGGGAGGTGCATCTTAAGGGCAAGGGAATCCATGAGGTCTGGGCATTCTTCAGAAAGGAACTCCTAGCAGCCCAGGAGAAAGTTGTCCCCATGTTCCGGAAAAGTAGCCAGCGGGGCAAGAAACCAGCGTGGTTGAGTAGGGAGGTCCTGAGAGCCATTGATAAGAAGACGAAGACCTATGAGCTTTGGAGGAAGGAGCAGGCATCCTGGGTGGACTATAGGGAGGAAGCAAGTACGTGCAGGGAAATAATCAGGAGGGCTAAGGCCCAACTAGAAATCAGATTGGCCAAGTCCATGAAAGACAATAAAAAAATCTTTCTACAAATATATCAACAGTAAAAGGAGGACTAGGGAGAATATCCAGTCCCTACTAGATGCAGAGGAAACAACAGTAACAGGGGATGAAGACAAGGCTGAAGTACTCAATGCTACTTTGCTTCAGTCTCTAATAGTAAGGAAAGTTGTTCCCTTTGTGCACAACCCCTGGGGTTGGAGGAGCAGAACAAGGTTCCCATAATCCAAGAGGAGGTGGTTAGAGACTTGCTTGCCAGGCTAGACGCCCACAAGTCTATGGGACCGGATGGAGTCCACCCAAGAGTTTTGAGAGAACTGATGGATGTGCTTGCCAAACCCATTTCCATCATCTTCCAGTGGTCCTGGATGACTGGGGAGGTACCACTGGACTGGAGGCTGGCTGATGTTGTGCCCATCTATAAGAAGGGGCACAAGGAGGATCCGGGGAATTACAGGCCTGTCAGTCTGACCTCAGTGCCAGGGAAAGTCATGGAACAGGTGATCTTGAGTGCTATCATGAAGCACTTGGAAGAGAGCTGGGTGATCAGGGGCAGTCAACATGGGTTCACAAAAGGCAGGTCTTGCCAAACTAACCTGATCGCCTTCTATGATAAAGTGACTCTCCTACTGCATGAGGGAAAGGCTGTGGATGTGGTCTTCCTGGACTTCAGCAAAACCTTTGACACAGTTTCTCACAGCATTCTGCTATGGAAACTGTCAGCCTCTGACCTGGACAAGCGCACACTCTCCTGGGTAGAAAACTCGTTGGCTGGCCGGGTGCAGAGAGTGGTAGTTAATGGAGTTAAATCCAGCTGGAGGCCAGTTACAAGTAGGGTTCCCCAGGGCTCAGTGCTGGGTCCAGCCCTGTTCAATGTCTTTATCAATGACCTGGATGAAGGCATCGAGTGTACCCTTAGCAAGTTTGCAGATGACACTAAGCTGTGTGGAAGTGTCGATCTGCTGGAGGGTAGGGAGGTTCTGCAAAGGGATCTAAACAGGCTGGACTGCTGGGCAGGCTCCAATGGCAGGAGGTTTAACAAGGCCAAATGTCGGGTCCTGCACTTGGGGCACAACAACCCTGTGCAGAGCTACAGACTAGGAGAATTCTATCTAGAAAGCTGTCTGGAGGAGAAGGTCCTGGGGGTGTATGTTGACAGCCGACTGAACATGAGCCAGCAGTGTGCCCAGGAGGCTAAGAAGGCCAATGGCATCCTGGATTGTATCAGAGATGGGGTGACCAGCAGGCCCAGGCAGGTTCTTCTCCCTCTGTATTCAGCACTGGTGAGACAGCTCCTTGAATCCTGTGTTCAGTTCTGGGTCCCTCACTACAAGAAGGATGTTGAGTCTCTGGGGTGAGTCCAGAGAAGAGCAACAAGGCTGGTGAAGGGGCTGGGGAACAGGCCTTATGAGGAGTGACTGAGAGAGCTGGGGTTGTTTAAACTGGAGAAGAGGAGGCTGGGAGGATACCTCATTGCTCTCTATAACTACCTGAGGGGAGGTTATAGAGAGGAGGGAGCTGGCCTCTTCTCCCAAGTGTCAGAGGACAGGACAAGAGGGAATGGCCTCAAGCTCCACCAGGGGAGGTTCAGGCTCAACATAAGGAAAAAATTCTTCACAGAAAGGGCTGATGAGGTACCGAGGGACATGGTTTAGAGATTGGTGGGAATGGTTCGATGATCCAGTGGGTCTCTTCCAACCTGGTGATTCTGTGATTCTATATCTCAGCCTGAAAATATTTTACAGCATAAGATGGGAAGACAAGACACCAGGAAGGAATGTCAGTAGTTTCGGCATGTCTGATTAGAATTTTTGACCAGATTCTTTCCTTTGTGTCACTTTACTCTGGGCAAAATCACTTTTGTATGGAAATTGTTTTACAGCTTGCATGGAATGAGTTTGAGTTTTTATTTTTTCCTAGCATAATAACTGTGAAAACCAACTTTACATCATATTTTATATGGTCCTTTTGTGAAGATCAAAGAGATGAGAAAGGCAAATCCCCAGGCAATTAAACCTGTTGAGATTTTTAGATAGCCTGTGAGAGATAAGTGGGTAAGTTTGACCCTCATGATGTAATGTTTGTTCTGTGAACATACAGAAAACTCATCCACAGATGTTTGTTTGGACACTTTCCCATAAGCTGTTTTCACATATGAAAATCCCCAAAATTTGGAATATATTTTGTAGCGTGACAACCAGAAGTTGTGCATTGTCAGAGAAATGCTGTTCCTGCATTTCATGAACCTGTGTGTCCTCTTTGACACAGAGGATGTAGTTGTGCTGTGTAGTATCTTTTATAGAGATAACATTTTTACAATGTGGGAAGATAAAACGGAAAATTCAGGAAGACAGGAACATTTCTATGTCAGTAGACAAAACAATAAAATCTGCTTGGGCACTATTGCTGCTGGAAAGCAGTAATTCTAATAAAGGTATAAAAGTACTGTTGAGCAGCTTATATGTTAATAGAAAGGAATAATTACTGGTTGGCATGGTACTAGGATTTTTTTTTTATTTCATCTGCTTCCTTAAGTTCAGCCTAGATGTGGAACATTTTGAAAGCTCCATAAAAGTGGCATGTACACTAATCCTATTATTCATTAATACGATTAATGAGTTCACCTCCTGTATAAAGCTTTGAAAATGTACCCTCTGGGTCCCAAGCTTCTCTTTTTTTGTGAACTGATTGTAAGGATAACCCACGTATATGCAAGAACATTCTAACACATTAATTATATATCTCTTAATGGGTCTGAATTTTGCTCTGCATTTATCATTAGTAAGCATTGTTTTGATATCTGGGGTCATTCTAGAAAAACAGCGAAAGTGAGTAATATGTTATGCTGATGCTTTTAATGTTTTTCAGTTCCATTATAGGCAAAACATCTTGGAAAACAAATTTTAAACACCAAAATCTTAAATTCACTCATCTCTTATTTCAAAAACAAATAGACAAACTAACTTATTATAATATTAAAAGTAAATACATCTTAACTGAAATTGAAGTGCTGCAAACAACTAATTTAGCTCATGATGTCCTGGCTGCTGTTTTTCCCTAAGATGAGCAAACAGTCATCTGAAAGATGAGATATTATGTGTCTCAGATTAAAGATCCAAAGTTGTCTTGTAAGCAGGTAGATTTTCAGAAATATCATTGGTGTTCTTACAGAACTGAAGTTTTACAAAGGCAGGTTTTTCTTTCTACTTGAACACAAAAATTTGCTAGAATTTCTTATGAACAAATCTTAAGAGCTCTCAGTTTTATTATCCGTTACCTCAGATTAAGTTCTACTTGGGCTTTGTCTCTTCTGATTTTCTCCCTGCATAATCTCATGATATCTGTGTAGTCCTTCTGAGTTGCCTACCCCTTCTTCCAAAGGTTATAAGCTCATGTTCTTTTCCTGAGCTCTAGCCAAAGCTCTTTGTTCAGCCAGGCCAGTCTTCTTTCCTGATGGCTTGTCTTTTGGCACATGGGGACAGCCTACTCCTTGAATAATGTCCAGCCTTTCTGGACTCCTTTACCCTTCAGGGCTGCCTCCCAGGGAACTCTGTCAACCAGTCTCCTATAACATGTCAAAGCCCAAATTAATTCTCATCTATTTTCAATTATTCTGAAGGAAAGAGTTTTGCTTTAAATATCTGTGTCATATAATTTTTGTTTCTGCAAACAGACATTTCTCCTACACAGAATTTAGTAAATTCGGGTTCATCTGCATTCTCATGTTAGAATGGTATTCAAGGAGGAAATGAAAATTTAGTCTGCCTAAATATTGTTCTTCCCAAGATTTACTTCAGGCCTTGCTACCCTTGGGTACTAGAATCTAGCTTGTTTTATATTTCTTAAAGCTGGAGTTGCTGCAAACTTTTTTTTTTTTTTTAAATCAGGAGTGCAATGCTATGGATGTTTACACTTAAAGAGTTGGGGACAACTGCTGGATGTTTAAGATAACAATTATTCAGTAGCAGAAAATTTTAGCATGTGCTACTAATCAGGAAGTTACATAATAACAAGGTGACTAAAGGTTTTACAAGATTTAGAAAGATATATGGAAATATTATAAAGAAATTCCGAGCATCGCGTCAAGGCAAATGGTGATGAAGTGCGACTATTCACATGTGTATTAACAGCAGAGAAAACATGGTAGTGAGAGAAACATCACTGGTGTGTTGAATCCCCAGCATTAAAAATGTTCATACTTGTTGATGTTTATGAATGTTCAAGCAGTTACCGTGTGATGAGAGCAAGTGACACTTGGCATGTACAACCCTGCTTCATAATATCATTGCTACCCAAATTAAACTCACGTTATAAGAACCCCCTAGTGCTTTCAGTGCAGAAAACAACTAAGAGCCTGCTGAAGCAGAGAACATGTTTTCCTGTCTCTCTGATGTCAAGTCATCTGGATTTAGGTAAGATGAGGCTGAAAGAATGGTCATGTGGTCAATAATATTTGGGCAGCAATGCCCACATAGCTTTAAAATCAGCTAAGAAAACTTACTAATCTAAGTTTTATCCAGGCTGTGAATAGATATAGATAGCATGAAGATTCATTTCTCATATTGCTTTTGAAGGAGGAGTAAATGTTATTTTTGGTAGATAAATGGGATTAGTGTTCTTTGAGAGTCAACGGTATCAGGTAAAAATCTAACCTTTTTTTCTGTGATGGTAATATAATTTCAAAATGTAACTTTCCTTTATCTCTTTTCCCCTTAATATTCTATACTGACATTGTGCCAGATGTGTTGTCTAGTTGTCTTGCTTGCTTCACTTCTGATGAAGTGACATTTATATAGCATTTTACATGGGAGAGATTGTTTTTTACTACCGTATGTTATTCTTCAAAGATTTAAATCCCTTTTGTGAAACATTTTTTACTCCTGGAGGAAAAATAAATTGACAGAAGTATAAAACATTTGCTACCTCTTTCCCAAGCTCTTTTTGCTTCAGTATTTTAATAATTCATAAAATGAGTCTGCTCTGCAAATTATGTCATTATAGAAGACAGTCAGGCCATCTACAAAGATGCATTCTAGAGGTCTTACAGTGGCTTAATGAAAATTCCAATATTAGATATGGCTGTTAACTTTTCTGTTTAAATTTTGCAATCAATAATGCATCTTTTCCTGAGCTTAACTCTCAATGTATTAGCAAAATCTAACATTACATCTCTAGTGCACTTCTAACAGGAAAATCTTTTTTCAGTCTGTTATTCTCTAATACCACAATTATAAATGCAATAAGTTCAAGAAAAGAATGTATCATTTTTGCACATATTTTCCTGATGTTCTAGAACAGTCGTTTAGACAGAAAATTAGTAAGGCCTTATGAAAATAAAGTTAGAAAATCAAAAAACATTTTGCAAAACTTTATCTTACATGGATGTATGTTTTCAGAGAGAAGTGCAAACCCCCACCACTTCATATGGAAGTCACTGGGAGTTCTGACCTACTTAGGCTTATGCAATTTTAACCATCGTATTTCTTTGTCAAACTTTGTAATGTAATTTATTTTTCATTTTGGTTTGGTGTGCATATGAAATATTATTTGAGAGGATTTTTATCGTATATGTAAATCTAAACCAATCTTTTCTTATATATCAGTGCAGTGGATGGAATTTAAAGGAAGATTCATCTGCGTCAGTGAATGTCTTTTATTTTGTTAGGGACAGATAAAGGGAGCACGACTAATACTCCTGGCTACAGAACTGTATTTCAGTAAACTTGTAAACCAAAACTAATTGCATAATATGATCAGTAGGAATGAAATAAAGCAGAAGCGTAAATGTAATACTAATAAAATTAGGCAGATGATGCAGTGCAGACCTCTTCCATTCATGGTACTTTCCCTCTACACAAACTTACTCTACACAAACTTACCAGAGTTAAACACAAATATTCTGTGGCCTTGTAAAAGCCTGACTTTTATATTCTTTTTGTTCTAGCTCTTAGTAAACACAGTCAGTTTACTGCTAATAACTGAAGAGAAAATAGATGCAAAGAGGGAAATAAAGGGATACATTGCTATTTTGCTGTTAATTAAAGCAACTGGGCATTTTGTGTCAGTTGTGCCTAAAGCCTAGTATAAGGTTATTAATCCATTTCCAGGAAATTAGGGCATCATTGTACGTAACAGTTAATTGGGAATGCCATGAGTCCAAATGCCATGAGTCCAAATATCCACCCTTGCACCTTCTTTCCCTCAGCTTTTTCGCAGAGCACAATTTAATAAGGTTTGGGGCATCCCTCTGGATATCCCATCTTATGCATCCCAAGCTTGCTCGGTGGTGGGTCAGCACGAGGAACAGAGAAGGCCTTGATGCTGTGCAAACACTGTTCAGCAATAGCTCAAACATTGTACCAACTCTGTTCCAATTACAAGTCCCAAACATAGCACCATATGAGCTGCTATGAAGAAAACTGGCTATATCCCAGCCAAAACCAATACAGAGTCTGAAAGAAAGGCACAAAGTGAACAGGCAAAGGATTAATGAAAAATATAAAATAGGTGCCTACAATAGCCTGACCAGAAGACATAAAAGTTCCTATGTGACCTACAAAGTGGCAGTGATTTACTCATAAATGCTTTGGCACAGTAAAGCAAGTACTAGACTGGCTACTAGCAGGCGTGTTTTGGCATACCTTCAGTGGTTATCATGGACAAATATGCAAGGTTAATGTTATTAAGGACTGGACCTATGTATGATTCTCTTTCACACATTTCTTCTGCAGTTCTCCTGTAGCAAAACAAAACTGCATTCGGTGCTCCTTTTTGTAGGTATCTATGTACTTATGTCAGTCTCTAAAGTTGTATAAATAAAATAAGTAAATACTATTTCTTTCTGTGAGATATGAAGCTTGAGTACAATGAAATTTCGTCTCTTTGCTTTGCAATGTCGATATCACCATTACAGTGAGCTGAACATCAGTGCAGTTTGTTCTTAAGTACCTATCAAACTGAAGAGTGATTTCATGCCAAGGCTGTGACTTCTACAGAAGGCTAAACCTAGCACATACATAATTAACTGTAATTTTAGTGTAGCTCCTCAGATTGCCATCATTAAAACTGTATTGGTTTATTCTTTAATACATTGATTACATAGATTATTTAGTAGCAGAGAGAACCAGGCAGAGCTGAGAACCTCAGCCATGCTGGTGGCATCAGGACTGCTATTCATAATTTTATTTGAGAACATTAAAAATATTATACTGATAATGTTGAGCTTGATGATGGAGAAGTTGAGAAGGGGGACAAGAAAGAGGTATATCCCTCTGATGATTGATAAATCCTATTTAATCCAATATCCTATTTAATTCCAATATATTTCCCTATCTTTCAAAAAGTTATGTGAACACATTATCAACATCTTTTTTTCCTTTAAATTAATGCAGATAGTTGTTTCATTTTATCTGCTGCCTTGAGGATTCTCCCTTTTTACTTTACCAGGTTCCTCCAGTTCCCACAACTTGCTCTATTCTTACCTTCAAGAATCCATTCAATTTGAGTTTGTACAGGGAATTTTGCTTTCAGTAATGCAAGGTGAGGTTGTCCCAGTGTGTTTCCTTCTTGCCACCCTCCCCTCCAAAGTCTGTGTTTTTGAAGTCAGTCTTCTGGAGGGACATGAAACACCACAGGCAATCATAATTTTGTGTTAATGAAGTTATTTGTTAATTTGTTGTTACTTGAATTAAAATTCAAAAGTGAAGTTTTCAGTTGATTAAGTATGAAAAATTACTGGAATGTGCAACAGGCACTGTTATTTTGATATTAAGTTCCATTTATTTGACACCATACTTTCAGCGTTCACTATTAAGCAGAACTTCTGCATTAACAATAAAATCTAAAAAAACTGAGAATGAATGAAAAGCATGTTCTGATCAGTTAACCATGGAAAGCTGAAATGACGAAGTTTAGCTTTTGTCTACAAACCTAAAGTCATTGACTAAATTTTCAGGTTATGGTCTTATAGTCTTAAGTAGCTAGAAATGGAATAATTGCTGCTGTAACTATTTAAATATGTTTCTTGTGATCTGATTGCTTTTGCTTTAAAAGATTATGCTCATTCCTCATTTAGAATGCCCAATGCATCTGATTGCCTTTACTTTAAATGATTATGCTCATTCCTCATTTAGAATGCCCAATGCATCCACTTAGACTTATACGATTCATTTTGTCCTCACTTTAGGATAGATTAAAATGTTGTTGCACTCTGAAAAAGGAAGTAAGAATTAAGAATATGTAATATCTTTGAAGCACAAGTAAATGCTATTTAATTTAGCTGGTGTGAAATAGGACTCTGGAGGCACAGACTAGGACTGGTCTGGGCTACAAGTGCTGCCTCATGCTGCCACTGAGTATTCCCTATATTTGTGCAAATACTTTGCATTTCAGGGTAGTGGTATATAGCAAATAGAGAGTGCGTGCACTGGGTTGTGTATCCCGCCCGAGACTGTTTTTTGTACATTGATACATATCTAGTTTGCTTTGGTTTATTTATGTTACAGAAAATGGATATGTCATTACTGAAGGGATACAGAATAGTCCATTTTAAGGAAAAGGGGGGGAAAAGAAATAAGACTTAATAGCTGCTACTGGCTGGCAAAATGTTGTGTGTAAATGAATACAGTTTTGACTTCTGCTGTGGACAGATGGTAGGTTAAGGCAAACCTAAAGATATTTCCTCCCATGATGATTTTGTAACATAGCATAGCAGATTGTTAGTTTGCACACTGTTCTAATGGGACAAATTTTTTTGACTGCTGGGGCTGGGTGGTTGTGTGGTGCTAAAACTATATAAATTGTAGATCAGTGCTGTATCCTGGTGAATCAATGTGCTCAAGTATCTGCAGTCATACTGATCGGATTCCTGAATAACTCTGCTTGTGAAGGATAATCATTTCTGGCATCTTAATCTCCCTTCTGTTAGTGCAGATGTCTAAATTTAAAAACCATGGTTGTATTAATTTTTTGAAGTCCAGCATGCAACTTTTAAGTTGACTGAGCTATGTGGCTTTTCAGCCACCTCCTGCCCCAGCTCCCAAGGAAGGTAACTTCCCACTTGGTTCATTTTCGGTCCCTTTAATGCTGTTCTCCAGCTCTGAGTGGCTGAAATACCTTTTACTTTGTCTTTGTCAGCGTTCTTTTGCCAATACATGAACAGGTTGATATGCAATTCTGCAGTGAGCCTAGGAAACGTAACTGTCCAAAACCAGCAGCTGAGGTGCTCTTTGAGACTGAGAAGCCCTAACAACCACCTTGACAGGACTGACTCAGCATGTTAATTTGAAATTTCAACTGCACTGCTAACCACTCTATTGTGCCAGGTTTGGGGTTCGGAATTTAGCCTTGGATCATACTTGTTTCTGAAGTTATATTTATAACCTAAGCAGGAGAATAAAGGTATTTTAAAGGAAAACTTAGATCAAATTCCTGGGAAGGAACAGACTATGTTACTAAGCTCTCCTCAACCCTCTGCTTTTTGATTATGAGTAACAAAGCAATATGAACTACAGCTGACTTGCTGATCTCTGTCTTCACTTAAAAGTCAGAGCTCAGGCATTCATTTAGAGGACTGAATAGCTTTTTTCACTAGAGCTTGTACAGTTCTTCTGGCATTCACAGTTAATACTGATTATCTGTAGGCCAGAAAATACTACTAGAGAAAGAATGCGTCACAGCTGACTCTTCTTTGAATGGACATAGTGGAAGTTTAACCATTGCTAGTAAAAGACCAGACAAAAAAGATTTATAATTCAAATGTGCTTAATGAGTGTGTATGATACAGATTTACTCACACTGAGTATATTTAAAAAAGACAGTCTCTTATTTTCTAGGGCATTGTCTTGTTTTTAGTTTCTCTATAATTAGTTTCTATTTATAGAGCAGATCAAGAAAAGTAGCTCTTAGAAGTCAAAAAGATGCATATTTTCTCACATATATGTGTTTTCTTACTTTAACTTTATGCAAATACTTTATTATTAATGCTTTTAAAAAGACTATGGGAGGTTTATAAGCTATTTTTTTCTGTATAATTAATCTCAGCAATTTGGGGGTTTTGCTTTCATTTGTAAGTGCTTCAAACTCTGCCATAGAAAGGAGCATTGGGCTATATGTTTTTAAATGTACACAGAAAAATTAAAAGAATTGTAATCCTTATCGCTTTCAGTCCCCTATATCACAATAATGGATGTCTAACACAAAAGCTCTATTTTACAAAATGCTATTACCACCAGTTGTTTTCATTTTTCATGTTGGAAAAAAAAATACTTTCCAACTTAAGTTCTTACTACATGTTTTTATATTCCCTTATATTGTAAACATTCCTTCTATGTCTTAAGAGTTTAGGTAATTTACTGCTTTTGACTCAATAAAATTCTTACAGGCAGGTATGCTACTCAAATTTTGGTAAAATAACATGTAGGATTAAAAAAAACAATGACCCTAGTCCACAAAGTTGTACACTTAAATGCATGCTGCTGCAAACTGTATTTTGTGTGTCAGTACTCTTACATATTCTATTCTGTATAAATTAAGTACCAGTCAAAAGTCCTTTGTAGCTGCAAATAAAATGTAACTATTCCCTTTTAATATGATGCTAATAGTGAAATGATAAATGCATAAAACAAAATATTCAAGGCACGTAAGTATTGTAGATACTGTGTTAATAGAGAAAAGAAAGACACCATGACTACTGAGAAACTTAAAGTGTGAGCTCTCTTACAGAGCAACAGCTACTCCCTCTCCTTGACCTTTGAATGACCTTGCTTACCGCATTGCCCTAAAGACCAGATAATAATTAAAGTATTCTTTCTTTATATTATCCCACAGAAAAAATGTTTAGTGGCTTTTGTATTTGTGCTATGCAAAATTTCTCAGAAAATTAATTTCAACATTTGCAGTGTATCTTTTAACTTGGACTGCAAGGAAGGGAGGGATTTCTTAGGTTTTCTTTTTCTTTTAAATACTTATATTTAGTGTATAGAGTCAAATAAAAATCTTTAATCATTAACAGGCTAAAGAAGTGTTGCAGAATGAAAGGTCAGTCAACACAGTTTAATGAAAGCTATGTTCTCCAAAGAAGTCATACAATACTGTGTATTCACGAAGCTGTATTAGCTATAAAAATCTGAACCAGTTTATAATATCATGCAATTATGTAGGTACTTACCATTTTAAAAGCAGCATCAAGTGGAATCAGTGGACAGTCCCCAATCAATAATTGATTAAAATGATGAGCCTTTATGGTATTATTTTGGAGCCAACAATCTGAAATTAGAGGAAATTTACTGACAATTGTATATTTTGTTTTAAGGATAGCTCAGACATATATTAACAACAAATCCGATGTCTGTTGGCTTTTGCAGAGTACAAGGAGAGGGATTTATTTTGAAAATGTCTTTCAGCTGGGTAACTAGGTAACTTACACTGTGTTACATGAAAGGGTTTGGATTTCATTTCATGAAGCAGCATTCCAGTGCAATGAATGAAGGAAACAGATGGAGTAAGAGGAAGGCAGATGGGTACCAAAATATTACAGCCACCATTTTCAGTACCTGTGCATTAACTGCCATAAATCAATTTATTTTCATTTACTGAAGCAAAAGCCCAAAACCTCCTTATGTTGAAAGCATATGTTTGTAGTGGTTAGTAAGGGTTCTAGATGGGTTAGATATGAGAGTAAAATTTTCTGCACTAAGAACCTCACACCTAGTCCAGTCATTTCATTCTTTTGAGGAGTTTTAAACACCTCTCTTAATTAGTTGGAGGTAGATTGATTGGTTGTTCTGCCATATTGGACAGCTGTAAAGCTTTCATTGTAGACCAGAGGAGGGCTACCCAAGCGATGCAGTGAGTGTTAGAGAGATGCTACACAACAAAGGCTTCAAGCAGCTGGGAAGGAGCTGAAACTGGTGAGCCCAAAGTAAAGACTGAGAACACAGGAGGCCACTTTATCTCTTGCAGTAGCCTTGAATTGCAAGACACAAATGGTAGAATAGAAAATTAAAACATATTTACTATATATATGTATATACACCAGCAGTCTTTATCTGCTGCATGGCACAGCTGCTCTGTCACATACACGACCTTGATTTAATTTGAACATACCTGTGGTTAAATAGGAAGTTCTGCTGTGAGCCAAATAATTTCTTAACACCCCTCACCCCACCACTAACTGCCAGCTTGTTGCTGATGGTGTTGAATTTTTATATGAACACCTGTTCATTAGAAAGTGGACAGTGTTAGTCCAGACAATTTACATTTACTTTAGAATATCTTGTAATTTGGGGACTTAGAAAACTGTAGAATACAAATAGAAATCATTCTTGTATTCAAAATATTTGAGAGATGAGGAAATATAGGTCAGAGTATGTAATTGCTCTCATTCTTGTTGAATTTATATCAGGAAGTTTTCTTGCACAGAACCACTGTATTTTGTTTAGGCAGAGTCTGTAACTGAAAAGTCTTGGATTTGGTTTTCTCTCAGAACCTATCCCAGTTCCTTTAAAATTTTCCTATGAGTAGCTTGATTTAAAATTTCACTATTTTCTTTATTTTTTTCTAAGTAATTTTCTAATTAAAAATAATAATTTAAGGGGTTCAGCTCCTTTTATGAATTAAATGAAACACAGTGTTTTGTGTTCATATAAAAAAGATAGGTTACACTTTCTCCCTTAATTTATTAAATGCAATTTAGAGCTTGATGTGGCAAAACCTGAATTTTTAAATGTTATTAGCTGATTGTAGATTACCTTCCCTATGTTATCTCATTCAAGTTGAGCATTGCAGTGCAGACTATCAAAAGCACAAGAGGCTGGGTTGCAGTATTCAGCCATAACCATGTTAAGTTCGAAACTCATCATCTTCTCCTCCCACCTTCAAAAAATCTCTTTTGTATTGGGTTGTAGCTTACAAATCAGGCAAATAGATCTGAAGGAATGTAGTGGAATAAATAGGAAGGAAGGTGGTTTGGTGGTTTCATAAATACAGTGGAAGATAAATACTTGTTTTCTTTTCTTCATTTAGAAAGCATTAGCTATTTGAATCTGTTTTCAGAATGGCTCTATTTATGCAGGTACAAATAAACTCATTTTAATTTTCTTCCCGAGTTGTAGAAATATTAATGCAATTGTAATTTTTTTCCCCGTAGGACTTCTTAAAAAATTCTAGATCTCAGTAGTCATTGAGCTTCTTCCCCTCCTCCACCCATCACTCCTTTTCCGGTCTGAGTTTGGAGGAAAATAGATATGAAATAATATTTCCTTTAAGTAGGAAGAAGATAAAACTATATAGCTTTGTTAAGCTATCTGTCTGAAAGGTACAGCTTAAAATTTCAACCATGGTCAAAACACTGAAGAACTCCCAAACTTTTGTAGCTTAAAGATGGAAAGGAGTTATTATTTAGTTATTTTGAAGGCAGCTGCTCTGGAAATTAAACACAGACTGGAATTTATTGTCTACCTCTACAATTATTTTGAAAACAAATAAGCTTGCAACATGCAAAGTAAGCATTCTTAAATCCTTTTTTTGAAAGTAATGGCCGCTAATAAGTCTGCCCTAAGAGACAACCCTTCAGCACATTGAAACCTGGTAGAATGTAGTGAAGAACATCTTAATACCAGTACAGAGCAGTATAATTATTTTGATCTATACAAGTTAAACTCAAAGAGAAGATAGTCCAAGGAAAAGGGAACAGGCCACCCTGCTGTCAGCACTTATCGGTAAGTCTAAGCGATGTGCAACTTCGTTGATATATGTGATTTGTATTCAGCCCAGACTGAGTTTGCCCTTTCTCAAACTGCTTGATCGCTTTTAAATCCCCAGAGGAGTGCTTTTAGAGAAGAGAGCAATCTTGTACAAGGCTCTCAATGATCACTGAATTTGGGACTTCTTGCCCTGATGAGGAGAGAGAAAGAAGGAATTAAAAAAATATCTAGTTCTGTATTTCTGATACTTTCTTCTGACTCTTTACAATCACTTTAGCAGTATAATTGTTGATTTTCCTTGGACACTTTAAAATCTGTATATATAAAACTTTCTTAGACAGGTACAAATACAAAATATGGGGTACAGACACAAATTAGAATGTCTTAAGCAGATCAGCTTGTGTAAGAAACCTGATTTTGTGATAATGAATGTTCTGCTGAATGGCTGTCATGATATATCCTCCTCCTGAGCAATAGGAGAAAGATGTGTAAGTAAGAAACTCACTAGAACACTGAAGATCATGTTTAGGGCACATTTATTCTTGTTAGCCCTCTTTTTCCCCCAGACATCCAGCTCACTAAAGAATTTATCACTGCAGAGGATGATGCCTGGTGTATGACTTGTTTTTTGTCAGCTATCTTTCACAGGCATCTGTGTTACCTTATTCCCTTGACTCTATCCACAAGGAAAGGTTTTAAGATCATGTGTCAATGAATGGTCTTGCATGAGAAAATAGACATTGCAATGCTTGACTTCTGCTATGCATTTTATCAAACCACAGTTATTGAGTAAGCTTTGCTACTGATGTTTTTAAGCAAAAGGAAAACAGTTACAGCCACAATCATACTTGCTGCACTTTAAACTAGACACTGATGAACTGTCAATGAAGAACTAGAAACCACTGGCTGTACTCAAAACTTTCATTTTCTAGAATGAAATGTTTTGACACTCTTATTTTCTATAGCTGTTTCTGTAAAACTAGAATTGAATCTGAAGTGTTGATTGTTCTGATGGTATTTCTATTTGGAAATGTCAGATATATCAGGAGAAATTTTATTCCTAAAAGATCTTGAATTGCAGCCCTATTATGCAAATTTTATCCTTGCAAAGCTGAATGGAATTTACTCAATTCTAAACCTTAAACCTTTTCTGAAATGACTATTAAAATATGGCCTCAGAGTTAGGGGGAAAAAATACCTGAAGCTTTTCTAAGCTAATCTAATAAAGAGTATTGTGTGTGTCTGTCTGCATATGACAATGTAAGGATGATAGATTAGACTATAAATATCCATTCATTTTGTAATAACTGCTATATATTGTAAGTAGGGCATCTGTATGCTGTCTGAGATAAAAATGTTTCCTTCTTTAGTTAGTAGCAGCAGCAGGTTTTTGATCTCTTTGTTAAATACTTCATGCTGCCCTTACTAAACTGAAGATCTACTGTGTTTATATTAAATAATGACCAAGGTCCAATCCTGCAGCCCACAGTTATTTGAGTAACTTTTCTCAGTGCCGAAGTCAACATAGCTTTCCATCATAGGCCAAGGGCTCAGAACAGGCTCCTTGTGTTCCTTGAGCATTGTAATTCCATGCCAAACTGACTTGTAATTATGTTCCCTGATGTTTTGGTAAGTTTTTATCTGCTTTATACTGCAATGACAAAGTCTATGTCTATTTTAAATAGAGGCTTATCAAAATATTTTACATCCTCATTAAAAGTTTTGGCCAATCTAGCCTACCATTTCATGGGTTTTTTAATGCATTTTCATTTTCTCTATATTGTCTACACATACTGAACTCAGAGAAGACTCCTTTATAAAGTGCCTGCTTTGGTTGCAGTCATTTTACACTTATGTAATCATTATTGCATTGAGATTTGTATTGAGTATATAACTTAGCTTGCTGCTTTGCTCTCTGTTCAGGCAAAACATGCATTCTCAGACACAGCACTTTCATTAAAAGAAAGAAAAAAAGCACTTAAATATAAGTAGAAAGACATGTAAAAAACCCTCCTTGTCCTATAGGAAAATGATTTTTATTCTTTTTCTTGGCTGAAACAGTTCCCATTAGAAATACTCTTGAGTTGTCTGTTTTTCAACAAGTTCTTATTCTTTCATGCATCCAATCTAAAACATCATTTTGTTCCTTTGTGAAACTGAATCAGAGACTTTCAGATGCCAAATAATTTTGGGTTACAAAGAACACTCATCCTCCTCTAAAGTACTAAGTAATAAACCATTACTATTTTGCAGTGCTTGAAATAAAAATAAGCTCTGCTATGTGTTACGAAAAAGAAAGGTCTTAAATCTTCATTTTAAAATAATTTGGAAAAGTAATTAAAAAAGCTTGGGGAGTTTTGGCAGAGTTAGTGTTTGCTGCCAATCTTTACACATCTCAAATGTATGAAAAGAAATCACTGTTGCTCTTTCTACAGTACCAGAAATTAAATTCAAAGTTGTTTACACAACTAAAAGTTCATTAATGTCATATTATAGGTAGAACCGCAGTAAGTATTTTTGTATGTAATGAACCAAGAAGGTTCATTGACCTCAAAGCACTGCTGCTATGACTTCTCTCGTGTAAATGGGAATTAATAGTACAATACATGTACCTCACAGAAACCTTGTGCTGGACTGATTAGATGCATTCTGTTATTTCAGCCTTCACAGAATTTGCTTCTTTTCTACAAAGATCATTGGTGGTGACACACCAAATGGCACTTCTATCAGAATTTGAGAAACTGGTGCTAGCTGACCATAATTCTAGATCTAGCTCTCAATCAGTCCTTCCAATAATGAGCTGATGCTTCTTCTGGACTTCACAATCAATTCTGTTTGTGTTGTATCTTTTCAGTATTTTGTAGAAAATGTTGGTCTTTGAGAGAATGTTCATACATGAAATATTTTCTGCTTAGGATATCAGAGCTCTTCTTTCAATATGTTTATGCATGGTGTGGCTTTTGTTATTATGCATTTTGTAGTCTTAGACCTTTTATTACTGAAGGCTTATCTGCTTATCACTAATTCTTCTCTGAGCATCCTACACTGTACAATGACACCATTAGCAAGATCATTAACATTCCTTCTGAATAATTCTTTGCATATTTATTGCGATGACCTGAGGATAAAGTAGTTCCTTTTTGCCAATAATTTTGTCCATTTTAATATTCCCCTTGTGCCAATTCTGATTTCATGTCTGTACTCCTTGAGATATCTGCATCAATTTAATTCTTGTATGACACAGCACTTATACAGATCTGTGCAGGTCTAAAAATAAAAAGCAATAAGCTGACATCTTTCACCTGTATCAAATATATTTCATACCTCTTTTTCTAGTACACTTGCTATTAAACTTCTGTCTCTTTATATCTATTGCCTGTCTGTATTTCTCATGTTGCTTTTCTCCATTTCTGGCAATTGACAGAGTTTTCAGCTGTAGATGAAGCGTAATACACCATTATTCTCTTCATTGTGTTGTCTACCTCTGTCCTGATGGGTTCACACAGGCATTGCAGACATTTCTGCTATGGCATATAAACTAAGCCATCTACAGCCACGTACTTGTGCTTTCACACATATAAAGTGCTGCTGATTTCAAGCAATTTATCTAGGTATAAGGAGAAAGTTGTGGATCTCATTAAACTCTGCCTCAGAAATGCAGCCAAGCCTAAAAACCAGAAAGCAACAATGGGCTGAGAGGGCTGGCAACTCAGTGATATCAATGATCTTACACTTATTGCGTAGTGTTTGTAGCAGTATTTAACACATTTTAAGTGCTCGTGTTATACTTGTACAGGAAAATAGACATATTTATAAAACACAGCTAGATATATGTGGTGTCTTTTTTCAAGACTCAACCACAACCAGCTACCTGGCCACAACTGGCCTACCATGACTGAAGGTTGGTCTCTTAGCCTGACTGATAGCTGCCCTGTCATCTGGTATGGGAGCCAATTGTACTGATTGCTCTAGGACACTCAGCAGGTTGCTTCTGTTTTCACTTACATTCCGTATTACAGTACCACATCCCTGTCATGTGACTTGCTCATTAGCCCTGCTATTTAACGCCTGATTCCTACTCTTACTCCTGTATCTCCCACTGGCAGCATAATCCTCCTCTGGGTTTTACTCACTCAGCTTCCTTACTGTCAATATTCCTACTTCTCAAGTTCTGGCATTCCATGATTTCTTTAGTTCTTGACTTAGGATCATCTTAACTAGATCCTTCATCTACTAAACAAACTGGGAAGTTGAACAGAGCCTTTGACGACAATTTCAGTATAAGCCTAGACTTAACATTCGGGTTACTGTTGTAAACTGGTTTGTCAGTCTCTGATACTCCCAGCTAATGTTGTTTATTAATGCAAAGATTTTTTTCTAATTTTGTTTTGTTGGGGCTTTAAAATATAAACTTTAAGCCCCATAATACGTAAAATTGTAGTTTTAACTTACAACAAAAAGAGATTGTAATACAATTTAATAAGTGTGAAATATTACATACTTCCCTACAAAACTGTTCCTTCCCATTTGGCAAACTACAATTGCTTTTGCTGCTCACAAAACAGATCCCATAGTTTTCCCTTAATTTCCTTCCCAATGATTATGCACAACAGCAGAATTGAGCCTTCAATTTGTATCAACCCTATCAAAGTGATGAGTCTTATGCAATCATATTGTCTGCCTTGTTTTAACTGTTAATTTCATACTTGAAAAATGTTTAACCATGGTTTTTGGTTGTTAAATTTGGCCAAAGTTGAAAATGATATATTTCCCAAAGATCATATACACACTTTGTGAAAAACATCAACATGAACAGAGGAGAAGAGACCAAAATTACTTTTCCTGCTCAGAGAATGAAAAGAACAATTTGGTGTCTATACGTTCTGTTTGCCAGCAGCTAGCTGGTAAATTTTAATATGCATTCTGAAGACTGCAGTGGCATTGTTTGCAAGGCTCTCTTGGGGCAATGGGACAGCTAAGGATGTTGCTTTGGAAAACAATTCAGTGATATTTCTATGGAATACAGGAGCATTACCTATTACCAGCACACCTCTGGGAGTGATGGCCTTTCCTTTTAGTTACCTTTACTATAATGTGGTTCAACTTACTATGTCATTTAGCAAACTATATCTTAAAAGTATTTTGGAAACTTGACTAAAAGCATAATTTTAAGCAAGAAGGAAATTTTGTGGGCTTTACTGTGCATTAATCATACTTTTTTGCCCTGCAGATCCAAGTGTGGACAAAACAGTGTTTGGAGGAACTGGGGAGAGACCTTGGAAATTCAGAAAAATGTATATATGTTAAGTTGGAGATTAGAATAACTCAATGGCAATTTTACTTTTTAATTGCAAACATCTCCATCTCTGTCTTTGATAACAGCTGAATCCATTGCATTCTTTAATTTTACACATGGAGACAATAACACTATAGTACCACCAAGCCTGACAACAGACAGAATAGTTTATAGTGGTACATAGCATACAGCATTAGTGCGGATGCAGTGCTCAGGTCTATCCTTAGAGACATATATCCTAAAGTTCTGATACTTCAGATTTGTCTATGATATTAAGGTCTTGTGGGCACCACCACAGAAGCTTCTAATCTGTAAGACCAAAATATAAGACCAGAATCCAAAAAAAAGAGAAATCCCAAAACACCTCTGGAGAAAGAAGATAAAACCTTAGTTTAGTGCTTTCTTTTGTTTTAATACTTCAATGACTTGATGACTTATTTTTTTTTGTGTGATCTAGCGTTTCATGTAGGCTTGTTTGTGTAACAGCATGCTTTAATGCTGATTGTTATTCATATTATGTTTTCCACTTCCTCTTTTTTGGAAGCTGTTTGAATGCCAAGTAGTAGCAATCATCTGTCAGATAATAGATGGGAATCTAGGATTGTAATTAAATGTAGCTATACTACATGTACTTAAATACTAACTAAATGGTATTGACTCCAAGACCATAATCAAGTGGTTATAATGCAATTCATGAAGACATCCTATCCAAATAAGATTTTGTCACATTTCTAATTCTTGTCGTGCACAAAAATACCTAAGAAACTCGCTCCTTTTAAAGAGAATTTCTGTCTCAAAAGTTCTTACAACATTAAACAGAGCCTTTTGAAAGATATGGTCTTCCAGCCTTGGGATGCTATTCAAAATTGCTCTTGTCTTAGTCTGCCAAGTGTTTTGTTAGTTTCATGAGGACCTTTCTAATAAGTACATGGTAGATGTGACACAAGAAACAAGACTATATTTAAGCTTCCCAGAACTTCTCATTATAAGAGTTTGCATTCAGTTGCTAGGAGCTTAGCCAAAAGTACAGGCTGAAATGTGGGTTTGCATTATGACATAGCCTTTAATTATATGAGAGCACACTATTCTTCTCAAACTCATTCCCTGCCTGCCTCATTCAGGTCACAAGATGGATACTACTCATTTAATTGGCAGGTCTCCAGTATGTAATTTAAAAATGTGCTTCATTCAGTTTGTAGTTCCCTTGCCTGCTGCAACATTCAAATCCTTTTCTGAATGCAACGCTATTGATTTCCTCATAAGAGTGATGGGCTCCATTGAAACTACAATATCTCAGAGTTCACAAATGTTAGTGTCTCCATTTTATAATACTCTTGTGAAATGAGTGGTTATTATTATCATCTCCATTTTACAGCATGGTAGTATGGTACAGGAATATATCCTCAAAGTACAGACCAGCTAGGGTGTCTAATATAACGTGATTATTACTTTATTTCTCAAAGTACCTGTTTTTTATTATTCTTCCAGAACTGGAGTTCTTAAAACTACCAAGCCAATTCACTTTACTTTTACGCATGAATTCTTAAAACTCCTGCAAACCTAATCCTTTGTGTGTTGAACTGAACATTCATGCACAGCAACTGCTTGGGAAAGTTCTTACTGAAGCAATTTGTATGGCATCATGCAGGAATCAGTGTCAGAACTAAGAAGAAAATTCACTTGTACGTTCTATTTTCTTCAGTGTAAGGCCTATGCCTCCTTTCAATATCTGTAACAGCAGAAAGTGGGTTTACAAATATCAAGGTCATTCTCTACACAGTTGGCTTTCATCCTCTGAACATCATCTTTCTTGTGCACTGCAGTGACAAGATTTTCTTTTTAAATTAAAAAAATGCTGATGCTTACTATTTTGCAGATAAGTAGGAGTTAGCAAAACATATGTTAAATGATGCCTCATTTTTCCTCTTATGCCCATAAAAGAAGTAATCTTATTTAAGTAATATTTAAATCTCTCACAGTTTTTGCTTTTGAGCTTAGCTTAAAAACCCCATTGGCATTTTTACTCCTGTCACTTGCAAAATGCACATGCTTGGGATCTACATGAAGCAGCTCACATTGTTTCGTATTTCAAAATTCTAACAGTATTTCAAATCCACAGTGACATATACTGCACTGAACTACTGACATATCTCAGAATTCTTCTCTAGTAATATTTTCAACATAACTTTACTAAAAAAAATGGTTTGATAGTTGAAGCTGGTAATTCCTGTGCAAACTGAAGTTTATGTTCCATTCTTTTAAGGCAGATTTTCAAATAGGCATGTTCTTTAATGTCACTATATTAGTAGTTGTTTTCAGAGATAACTGCCTACAGGTGTTTTGGGGAAGAGGGTGGTGATTGTGAAGAGATCTGATTTGAAAAAAACACTTAATATGAGATGCCTATTTTTCAAAATTTGGATCTACAAAGCCAAGAGTTTCTCTTACAAGTGGTAAGGTGGACAAGCCTTTTCTCCAGGTTGAACAACAGGACACCTTGCTGCTGAGACTTGTTTAACCTCTCTGGCCTTGTGTCCTGCCCTCATGTAGGGAAAGACAGCCTTCAGTGGTATTGTTTATTATGGCAATGGCATACCAACTTGGAAAACTTTATAGAGAGTTATTTTTAACCCTGATCAGTTCATAGCATTGTTTCTTGCAGAATATCACAAACAGTTATTGTGCTAGAAAAGAAAGTCAGGAACTTCTTAAGCCAGCTTTTCACTGAATTCCATTGATTATGGAATTATGAGTTAAACATTGTAGTATGACACCTAATTAACATCCTAAATCCAGTCTACCTGTGTAGTTAGCTATAAATTATGTTAGTCCAGGTCAGGATTAACATTTTGTCTTAAACAAATCACTTCGATGGAATCTGTGTTTATGGCAGCCAAACTGAGCTATCTTGCTCAGAATGGGAAAGGCTGGAAATCAGGCATTGAATAAATTCACAGGTAATATGCTCTTGGTTTGTTTTTGGTTTTTTTTTCTCCAGCTTAACAGTGTATTACTCTAAGGGCATGTACACTTAGGGGCGTAAAATTGTATACCCAACATATTACATTAACCTAAATGAAGGCTCAGGAGAATGAGTTGCAAGACCAGAATGAAGAATTTTTTATGCATCGTCACTGGGACCATATGGATATGTGGTCAGATGAGATCCAACATAAGATAAATCTGATCTGGGAGTTGAAAGTGAGCAAACTAGTTTAGTATGTGTTTTGGTTTTCAGAAATCTCCATAGCGTACATCTAATTCATCTGTGAAAGTGTCCCACAACAGTCATGAATAAGGCTGTGTCCTACACTTCCTTCATTATTGAACCACAGGTACTACAGGGAGGCATGACCGTAGCCAAGAAGAGATTGTTCAGTACTCTGTGGGTACATTGAGCCATATCTCCTTAAAACCTGATATTTCATTATTACTAGGGGAAATGGGTGGGTGTAAAACTTAAAAGTTACCCTTCTAAGAAAATAAAATATTTGGGGGTACCTAAATGGTTAATTTGCTTTATTTGTTCCTACCTCATATGGCCTTTGACATATTCTAGCCCCAATTCATTCACCTCTAAGTCACTGAGGGAAGAGAGTACATTAAATAAGAACAAAGGGTGTTCTAAACATTAAATATCAGTAGGAAGCAACCTGAAGTGGAGAAATCTCAACTGCTTTCCCTTATTCTTGAAATGGCAGTATTATAATTTGTGGTTTATTACAGCTAAATGGAGACAGTGGTGTAGAAAATAAATGAGAAAATCATACCAAACTGCACCCTCAAGCAACTATTTTACTAACATTTTCTTTCAGCCCATCATTCAGAATTTCTACTATTTTTCAGTTTTATGCAACTACTCAGTTTTATTAAAAAAATGGGGGGTTTTTGTATTCATTCTTAGTCAACTTATACTTTACATAAGTATATTTAAAAAATAAAAGGAAATCTCCTTGCACATTTAGATATACCCATGACTGAAGATGAAAAAGAGAGAGAACTCTAATGACTCTTTCTCAGTAACAACCTTCATGAGATTGCCTCAAGACTCTAATCAAATGAAGAGATTTTGTCCTGCTGAGCAGCTGTCAGTAAGAAGGTACTAAATTATTATAAGTGTCTTTCAGCAAATGTTGTCTACATCTAAATAAGAAATTTTATTTTCTGTATGATCTTTTAATAAGTAATATTTGTGCAGAAGTAATCCTTCATCAGCAGTGTTTGGAATTATATGATAGGTTGCTGAAAGGAAAAAGATAATAATTTAGACAATGTAGCGTTGCAAGGTGACATGCAATTATAGACTTGCAGCAGCCTCAGCTAGTTAGATATTATTAAATTTCATTAAATTCCTGGAAGCTTGCTTTAATGCTGAGGAAAGAAGACTGCAAAACTGAAAACATAACTGGTTGCAAAATTATTATGCAGTTTGATAACCCAAGGAAATATAATGCTATCCTGTCAAAGTTAAATCCCAAATTGTCTTTGAGAGTCTTAATAAATAAAGTATAATTCTTTTCCAGTGAAGCATGCACATGCATTCTGACTGTATTGCTTGCCTTCCTGTATTCCTTAGAAGTAAGCTCAGCAGAATTCTATCTATAATCAGTGTCACTTACCTGCACCTCCATGGCAGTGTTATTGCAGGCTTGCTAAAAGGGTTTTGAAGGACTACTGACAGATTTAGATTATTCTGATGAACCTGTCCTGGTAACAGGGAAAAACACACCTCAAGGAGGTTCAGTTCACTGGACCACTAGAATTAGTATCAGATATTAGCGTCAGTGCTCACAGCTAGCTCCTGTATCTTTAAAAGGAACTGTAAAAAAAGAGCAAAGGGAAGAATCCTGGAGTAAGTATTTAGCTTTTAGTATGTTTTTATTTTCACTGCCTGTTGATGTGAAGTGGCCAGCAAATGCACCTGAAGAATCTAATCTAGTACATCAGGTATACATAGTTTATAATTTATTTGGGAAGGAGACGCAACTCCAGACATCTTGTGACTGAACAACCATATTTGTCCTACAAGTCTGGTTCTTATTTTTTTAACTTTAGTTTAAAGGGTAACCACATTAGAGTACCTCAATAAAAAACATATCTTAATCTTACTCAGGTGATCACTAAACTTTTTGGTTGGTTAAATAATTAAACAGTAATATGCCTCTTTAAACAGATTTGAAATATGTTACAAGATTCATTAGCATTTACAGTGTTTGAAAAAATGTCATATTAACACTAAAAGTGATTGCAATAGAATCTAGAGCCAATTTGCTGTGGTACCTTGCTATACTTCCAAGTTAAAATTGAGTTAAAAACACCCATGTTAGACATGCAAACTTGAAGCTATAGTAAAGATTTTGAATTTTCAGAAAATGCTTGCAATAGTTTATAATGCACCTGGCAGCATATAGTTTCTTAATTGTGCCTGCCCCTGTGACATGAAATGGATTATGCTCCCATAAGGGAATACTGTATGTGGTATTGTCTGTGGATTCATCTACAACAAGACATGGCATAATAATAATAAAAAAGACAATCTCAGCTCCTAAACTTGAAGGAGAAAGACCTGCAATTGTCTACAATTGTCTTTAGAAAGAGATAATCAGAGATGTAATAAGAGAATAGATTTCCACTGGGAAAAAAGCATTGACCTCTAGGACATTTCTAAAGGGTGATGATCCTAGAATAATTACCCATATTATTATGGAACAATAAATTGGAGAGGTAACAGCTAGAGAATATGTAAAATTTCTACAAAGAATACAAAAGGCTCTCGCAAGAGTTTTTTACAATAAAAATAATACAACCTTCCCTCCTGATATTTTTTCTGATTAAAACACATTCTAATGACTGTATTCTTCTACTCTTCTAAGTCAGTTTTGTGCTCCACCTGCTCTTTCATTCTAAAGCGCTCTTCCTCATTGCACCATTCCCATTTTGTACACAAAAGTGGCACCAACACAAAAATCAAACCACACTGGTAAGCGAACGTAAGTAAGAATTCCCTGAGGAAAACGTGAGATCTTTCTTTGAAAGAAAGACATAGCTGACTTGTCTTAGTACCCACTAGTGGAAATGGAGTAAAATTTTTAGTTGTTCTGTTGTTGCACTGTTTTCTAGACTTGTTTCATGAAGAGCAAAATTCTAAATTATTTCATTAGAATCCAGTGGAACAATTGGTTCTAGCAGTCATTAAATGCTGAATAAAATAATTACTAATATTTATAGTATCAGTGCCTCTGAGTTCAGATGAAATTAATAAGCCCCAATGGATGAGTCAGTGTAAAATCTGCCCTCTGCAAAAAGACCTTTGTGAGTTTGTGTCGCTTAAAATCTTATTTCAGTTCTAATTCTTAATGCTGCTGTGTAGAGCAGTAGTTTAATGTGTGTTGCAGGATTGCTGTGTGAAGTTGGGCAAATATTTTAACTCTCTCAAATTTGTAAAGGCGTTCTGCAACACTACTGTCTTTCAACAATGCCAAGTCTTTCAGATTTATTATAGATCTCAAAATAGTTGGTGTTTTCCTTAAAGGCCCATCTGCTAAATCAGATTCTCAAAAAATTATTGAGTTTTAATGGTTACTGAAAGAAGTCTTAAAACAGAGCAAATCTATGCCAAGTCTAAAACTCTGAAATCAAATAAAACCAGAAGAAGAAAGCAAAAAGAATTAAGGTTCTTGGCATGTGAGGGGAATCTCTGGTCAGTTATGTGAAATTTCCAGGACTATAGGAGACGTGTATGATGTGTGCACTTTCTTTTTGTATTTCCCTTTAACTCTTCTTCCCAGTAAACCCCTCGCAGTTTTAGAGTTGCCCTGCAATGATGATGTAGCACTTAGATGATTGCTGTATTGCTTTAAGCAGTACTGGGAAAAACTAGATACAAGAAATATGCACCTACTTTAGATACTATAATGTTCCTTGATTTCACTACAAGGAGAAGAATGGAATTTTCCTATTTGATCATTTGAGTAACAGCTCAATAGCTGAGACTGCACTCCTTCTTACTGGTAGACTTAGAATCATAGAATCACCAGGTTGGAAGAGACCCATCGGATCATCAAGTCCAACTTACCTGCTCCTAAAGAAAATATAACCCCCACTATTTCTATAGATGTTAAATTAAACTGTTTCATGATGTTTCCTTTTTATAAACATTCTAGCAAATAAACTTTACAGAAGAAGTGTTCACTGAAGAATACAATTAAGTTCATACTGGAGGAGAGAGTATTCAGAGAACTCATAATGGTTATAAGAACAATGTTCAAGCAAACACTGAACAAAATCTAATATACGGCTTAGATAATTAGTTTTACAGACTAAATTTTGAATAATAAGCATTCACAATGGGAGTGAGCTACACAAGAGGAACTGTTTGTAGAAATCATTCAGCAAATAGTTGCAATGAATAATAAATACGAGAAAATAGTGATCCACTCAGGCATTTCATTAGTAAGTAAAAAAGGCAAAAATTGTCAACTAAATTATGAATGGCAAGTTAATTATTAAGTATTTCCACAAATCTACAGTAAAGAGATCATGTGCTGACTTTGAAATGACTCAGAGTAGGTATGCGATTTCTTCTCACTGATTTTGTGTTATTTTGATATGACAGGTTTTGAGTTCAAAATTCAGATAATATTTACAGGAGAAATAAATCCTAGTAAATAATAAATCCTAATCACCATATTGCTTTAAAAAAGGCAACCATATGTAAAGGCATTTATCTAATACAAATGAGAGCACATGTTCACCTTCAAGTGTGTAATAGTGCTGGGTGACTGTGCTGGACTATTTATGTATCTGAAGGTAAACATATCACCATGTGTTTGCATGGTATGTTGATGCCCTGTATGTTAGAGAGGGTTTTGACAGCCTCCATCTCATTGATGGTGATGATAGGGTTGAATATATATGGGTGAAAATCAGAAGTGCACATAATAAGGCAGATATGGTGTTGAGAGTCTGCTATTGAGCACCAAGCCAGGATGAGATGTCTTGCGAGTTATTCTATAAGTAACTGGAAGAAGTCTCATGATTGCTTGCCCTTGCCCTTGTGAGAGACTTCAATTTACCAGATGTCTACTGGAAGCATAATACAGTAGAGAGGAAACAGTCTAGGAGGTCTTAACAATATGACCATACAGGTCCCTTTTTCACAAAATCACAGAATAGTTAAGTTTGAAAAGGACTTCCAGCTGTCATCTGATCCAAACCCCACTGCTCAAGTTGGATGCCCAGAACTGTGTACAGACAGCTGTTGAGTATTTTCAAGGATGAAGATTCTACTTGAAATGCAATTGGGCTTTTATGCCAGATAGGTAAATGTTTTTGTTGACTTGCCACTTTGTTAAGAGGGATACTTGGTGGATCCCTAACCATCCTAGGTGGTTATCTCCTACTTACATGCTATGGAGTAACTATGGTGATATTTATTGTTTGAAGACTATTGCAGAGTAATCAGAACTTTTGCTGTTATAAGGAAAAATGGTTTAAGCCTTCTGGGCTTTTTATTAGTTATTGGTAGATGCAGGAAGTACACATCTGTGTTATAATGACTTCTCATTGTTTCTAAAGTTTTTCTGAGAAACCGTTCTGGAAGTAGGCAGGTATGTGTTAGTATTTGTTATACTAATGCACTTTTAAGCAGAACAGTAAAAGGATTCCATTATTTATGTCACACACAGAGAATGTGAGCTCACTGAGACAGAAATCCCCTTTATCTGATTATAGTTTTTCCAGTATCTTACATAGCATCCTAATTAGGGTACCAGATCCTAAATAAGGCTTCAAAAATCACTGCAGATATATAACTAAATATCTGTTTTTTCTATGACAATGTTTATCAAAAATTATTTACAGAATGTCTTACTGGAATAAACTATCCAGGAATTGGAGTTTACAAAAAATAATAAATAGTAAAATGACATTCCTTTGGAAACATACAGAAAATTAAGTTTGTCCAAGAGTCTATAAATTTGTGTCCATTGACAACTGGTGGATTTTAGGGGTATTCTCACAGTTTTATACCCAGTAAAGTGAAAATGCATTTTTGAGAGGATAATCCTTCCCGTATATCTCAAGAACATATGCTATTCTTACAAATGGCTATTAGTTTCAGACCCTAGTTTATACACTATTGAGAACAGAATGTGACTGATATTAACCATACAATGTCTGACACAAAAAACCTTGAGACTAATGCTTTAGCTTGGGAAACAAGAGTGGGAGAATAGAGACAAAGAGATAGTTATGGAACAAGTTCTAACCTGTCACAGTGAAACAAGGCTTGACTCAATTGCTTCACTCGGTATGAGTGGACACGTGTTCGATTAACAGACATATTCTTATCCTTGGTCAGAAAATGTCAGTGTGTGCCAGCCCCAATGCTTTGCCTGTGAAGCAGTTTTTAGCTAATAACAACAACACTGCTTGAGCACCCACCCTATTCACCAGATCTGGATCCCTCTTCAATCAGTGATTAAAGGAACCCATCTTTTGTCTGTAGAAGATGTGAAAGAAAAAAACAATGGAGATACTCAACAGTCTTCCAGAAAATGATCTGCAGAATTGCTTTGAACATTCTTCCTATTTTCAAGATGTGGACACTTTTGATTCCTAGATGAATGCGTTCCATGTCTAGTGCTTTGGGTAGTGTATCTCTACACCATTTAAGTAGGAAATAGCTGTACTACCTGAGATCTTATTGTATGTTCTTCCTGCTGTTACGCCAGTGAGCGTTAGGTCAGGGCTGGTTGAATTGGGTGTTTAATAGGAAGGATGAATTTTGTTATTAGTAAACAAGAATTCTAGCTTGGAAAAACTGTTTAGTTATTTTTAATCTGTTGTAACAAATTCTGATCAAAATTCATTTCTTCTAATGGAAAAGTTTGTGCATAAAATTATCGTACATGTAATGTTCATCACAAGACCAGATTCTGCAATATACATAGAATGTATGAACAGGCAACTGTAAACTCTTTGCTTTTAAATATGTATGGCCAGGAGAAAAGAGAACTTCCATTTAATGTATTTTTAACTAACTCCTGGAGCCACTGCAGTGTTAGTGAGCAAGAGAAGCAATCACCTCTTTTGACCCCAACACACTATGAGATAACAGCTTCGCAGCTCTGTGTAACAGAAATTGATGTCTGGAGCACCTGTCAAGTTTTCACTTCTTTTCTGGTAATTCCTAAATGCTGTTCTTTTCATTGTTGACCCATATCATTCCTGCACTGAACAGGCAGAAGATGGTTGAACTTTGCATCTTTTTTGCCTTGGTCACCAAACAAACATTAGATGTAAAGTTAAATACACATCTGTAGGTGGTTTGTCAGAAAATCTTGAGATAGCATCTTAAACTTCTCACACTGATCTTGGCAGTTAGAGAACTGTTTGATCTCCTGCTTTGAGACAGTCATCCTTTGCTTCTGAATAGTTTGCCCACCTTTGTGGACAATAGTAGCATAATTTTAGACCAGGAGTAACACAGTTTCCAATATGGAAGGATCAAAATGTCAAGTTACATTGAATTGTAAATTTATAGCAAAGTACGTGGTCTCTTCATTCTGGATATCGGTAATTACCTGTATTTCCATTATTATGGCTCTGTACATAAGACTCAGCTGCATAATTAGCAGTTACTTGTCAAATGAAATGGTGATACCATTCCCTATATTGCAACAGACATTCATCAGTTGAGCTCAATGAAACTGTAAGAATGTAAGACAATTTTAATTTCAGAAATTGGTTTCTAGGGCCTAACTCAACTTAAATCTAGCCTGCAGACAATGTGAGAAATCTGAACAACTTCTTTGTTTCGGAAATATTATACTTTGAGCATTTTTAACTGCAATTTTGTGAGATTTAAGATATACAGCCTTATGCTTGATAAACCATGTGAAGATATGGTAAATGCAACACCAGCATGTTTCAGACTGTGCTACTTTTTACATTTTAATGTTCAGCATGTTGCTGGCTAAATGGATGGATGCGCTGACAGAAAATCAGGCAGACTTCTTTTTCACAGGCTGTTTCTCTTAGCTTCCGCTGGAGATCTGCTTTTGAATTCTGCTATCATTTTTCTGAAGTTATTTGGTTCTCTACATAATACTTTGATTTTGAAAAAAATGGCAAATTCTCATTTGAATAATTACTAAATTATTTGTTGTGCTCTTTCTCTTTGCTTTCTTCAATACACTGTCATGGGACAGCATAGTTGTGGAGTCCTGCATCTCACTGCCTCTACTGTATGCAGGAGTATATGCACCTGTACTATATACAGGTTGTGCTAGTTTTCATCAGTCACACCTGACATGACCTTATTCTTTTAAAAACAATTGTCAGAAATGGGTTATGAATATTCCCAGTTTTATAGCTACTGCCTGAAAACTATAAAATCACCAGCCAATGAAGATGTCAATTGGATGAATATGATATAGGGATATAAGTGACACATTTCCAAGGTTTCATTACAAAGAAAATCCTGTGACTGGATTTCATAGGACAGAATCGTAGAATCACCAGGTTGGAAGAGACCCACCGGATCATTGAGTCCAACCTTTCCTATCAATCACTAAACCATGTCCCTCAGCACCTTGTCCACCTGTGCCTTAAACACCTCCAAGGAAGGTGGATCAACCACCTCCCTGGGCAGCTTGTTCCAATGCCCAATGACCCTTTGTGTGAAAAACTTCCTCCTAATGTCTAGCCTACATCTCCCCTGGTGGAGCTTGAGGCCATTCCCTCTTGTCCTGTCCCCTCTCACTTGGGAGAAGAGGCCAGCTCCCTCATATCTACAACCTCCTTTCAGGCAGTTATAGAGAGCAATGAGGTCTCCTCTTAGCTTCCTCTTCACCAGGCTAAACAACTCCAGCTCTCTCAGCCGTTCCTCATAAGGCCTGTTCTCCAGCCCCTTCACCCCCTTTGTTGCTCTTCTCTGGACTTGCTCCAGAGCCTCAACATCTTTCTTGTGGTGAGGGGCCCAGGACCGAACACAGGATTCAAGGAGCAATCTCACCAGTGCTGAGTTCAGTGGGAGAATCACCTCCCTGGACCTGCTGGTCACACCATTTCTGATACAAGCCAGGATGCCATTGGGCTTCTTAGCCTCCTGGGCACACTGCTGGCTCATGTTCAGTTGGCTATCAACATACACCCCCAGGTCCCTCTCCTCCCGACAGCTTTCTAGACAGACTTCTCCTAGTCTGTAGCTCTGCATAGGGTTGTTGTGCCCCAACTGCAGGACCCCGCATTTGGCCTTGTTAAACCTCATGCCACTGGACTCTGCCCAGCGCTCCAGCCTGTTCAGATGCCTTTGCAGAGCCTCCCTACCCTCCAGCAGATCGACACTTACACACAGCTTAGTGTCATCTGCAAACTTGCTAAGGGTGCACTCGATGCCTTCATCCAGGTCATTGATAAAGACATTGAACAGAGCTGGACTCAGCACTGAGCCCTGGGGAGCCCCACTTGTCACTGGCCTCCAGCTGGATTTATCACCATTTACTAACACTCTCTGGGCCCGACCATCCAGCCAGTTTTCTACCCAGGAGAGTGTGCGCCTGTCCAGGTCAGAGGCTGACAGTTTCCGTAGCAGAATGCTGTGAGAAACTGTGTCAAAGGCTTTGCTGAAGTCCGGGAAGACCAGATCCACAGCTTTTCCCTCATCCAGCAGCCAAGTCACTTTGTCATAGAAGGTGATCAGGTTAGTTTGGCAAGACCTGTCTTTTGTAAACCCATGTTGACTGCGCCTGATCACCTGTTTGTTTTGCATGTGCTTCATGATAGCACTCAAGATCACCTGTTCCATGACTTTCCCTGGCACTGAAGTCAGACTGACAGGCCTGTAGTTCCCCGGATCCTCCCTGCGACTCTTCTTGTAGGTGGGTACAACATCAGCCAGCCTCCAGTCCAGTGGTACCTCCCCAGTCTTCCAGGACTGTTGGAAGATGATGGAAAGGGGTTTGGCCAGCACATCTACCAGCTGCCTCAATACCCTCTGGTGACTCCATCTGGCCCCATAGACTTGTGGGTGTGTACTCGGGCAAGCATGGCTCTGACCATGGGAACGTCATTTTGCTCCTCTAATTCTGGGGTTTGTACGCAGAGGGAACAACTTTCTTTACAATTAAAACTGAGGCACAGAAGGCATTAAGTACCTCAGCCTTTTCCTCATCCCCTGTCACTGTTGTTCCTTCTGCGTCCAATAGGGACTGTATGGTCTCCCTAGTCCTCCTTTTATTATTTATATATTTATAGAAAGATATGTGAAAGGATATGTAGAAAGGATGTGATATTTAATGTTATGTTTAATCTGATAACTTAATCGCATATATAGTGGAAGTCCTCATGAACACTTTTTGTTCTAACAGAATCACTTTCCAGTCTAGCTGTTCATTCATAAATGACTGCATCCGATTCCTGCAGTTCAGAATACGAGAACAGCCAGAGAAGGCATTGCCTCAATATCTAGCCGTCAGTTCTGAACCCTGTACACTGGACGAGACAGGAGGGTGATGGTTTAGTTATCCTTTGTGAATAGTTTTGAAATGCAGACATGATTTCAAAAGGTTAGTGTAGCAAGATCTCACTGTTGCATTTCTCTGCTTTAATTTAAGGCATTCCCACTGGGAATGCAGCAGTCACCTTTCCTCTTTTGATATTTACTTTATTTCCTCTGTGATTTAAACCTGCTAACAAGTCATTTTCCCTTGCCTCTTCAGAAACTTCAGTGATAGCTTTTTCTCTTCCATTAAAACTTCTTGTTTCTAGGATTTTCTTTTTCTCATGCATAAGTGGTAAGTTTCCAGTGAACTTCTTGGTAGATTCATTGCTGCTTTACTTATTAGAATCTTCCCAAGGTTTAAGTGCAGGACTGAGTTGTCACAGTTCTTGTCTGCTGAAAGAATCCTCAGTGCTGGAACAATATTCAGTGTCGACTCCTAGATTTCTTTGCAATACATATCTTGAGAATGTTAGATAAATGAGAGACATTACTGTTGCGGTAAATAACACAGTGGCAGCAAAATAACTTAAAATTACTATGGACTTCTTTTGTATAGGAAGGTCAGGCTTGATTTTTTTCCTTTCAGCTTGCAGTAGGAGACATTGTGAACTATTTTAAGATTCCTATAGAGCAGTTAAAATAACAATGTTGTTGACCAAAAGGTGTGTTTTGAGTACTACTTTCTTGAAAAGAGCTACACCAATGGGCTATGGCTTGAAATGGGCTTTGTTGTTGCCTTCAGGGTTGGTGCATTGCAGTTGCTGAGAGAAACTCCTTATCCCGGAGTTGGCTCATAATACTTACTTTTTTTTGTTTTACTTTGCCTAAATTGTCAAATTTACATTGTTTTCAAATTGAGATCTCCATTTTGGTGTTTCACATGGAATAAAAATTTCCAGTTGATGAGGAAGTGCTGACAGAAGTGTACATAACTGAAAGAGTTCTGGGAACTTTTGCCTTCTGGCCTTTATATTTATCAATGCACCTGTGTGCCTTCCAGGACTTTATGTTGGTTACACACTGGTTGGTATTCAGAAGGAAAATAAGTTAAAAAGTACTGCCACTCCAGTGGCTACTGGAATTTAATATAAATACTAGTTTGGTTTTGTTCCTTCTCCTATGCTTTTCTACCAGCTGCATGTGCTAATTTCACACCTGATTTTTATATTTCCTTTAGGCATCAGAGTGCTTCCTCTCCCATTATAAGTATGCGCATTATATGGGATTTGGGTAGATCTGTGTTCCGACTCTCTCAGCCTTCTGAACTGGACATTTTCTGTCTGGAATGGCATTACAAGCTTAGATCCTTTACATTCAGAGAGGGGAGCATGTTGGAAAACTGTTCTGGACGCACCCAAGAGATCACTTGGGTTGTGAAGTCATTTTTCTGACCAAAATGTACAGTCACTAGTGCTTGAATTAATAAGCTGCTGATGAGACAGCGTCGTTGGAGTTTGGGAACAGGCTGTTGTTAGATGACTTTTAATCACATTTTACTGCTACGTAATGCAAATACCTTTCTGTTATGAACAGAATCAAGGTGAGAATCCCTGCTCTATCTTAGCCCTGTAGGATATAGTGCAATGCGTCCCATTCACTGCCTCTCACAGTTGAAGTGAGGGCTCCAAGGCTATAAAGATGGCCTTTTCTTCTCTCTTCTTGCCAAGAGATGAGCCATAACCAGCATGAGGGGGTTTTTGTTTTGTTTTATTTTTAATAGAGGAGGGGTTGGCTTGGGATCTTTTTTTTTTAATTTCAACATCTATGTATCCACCAAAACAGCTTTATGCATTAAGATGATTGTAAAAATAATTCATGCCAATGCTCTGTAGGCTTCTGCTTCTCCCATAGTTTCTTCCTTCCCCCATATCTAGGCCCCTGCCTTATTTCTTCTTGGTTAAATAATTAAAACTGCCTGTACCAAAATACTTTATGCTGCAAACTAGTACATGTCATCATGATGGATTTGCAAACAAATGTTTTCAATCATGTAGTAATAATTTTTAAAAATACAAATGGGCATTAAATGAATAGCTAGCCAAGTTGAAGTATTGTACAGTCAAAGGTCAGAATAATTGTGGTGCTGTGAGTACTTCTCAAAAGGTTAACTCATCCATTTTAACTTCAGTGGCATTTTGGTGGCCTTTTAGAAAAGCGAGCAGGTCTGTACCAGTGCAATATTAAAATACACTTGACTTGGATTTTTGAATACTTTGGAAGCTGATGATGGGTTTTTTATATTCAGATTTCCATATAATTTAACAGCAGTGTACCTGCATATTTCTCAAACTTGTTTGACTTTCTTGGCAAGCTTATTGTAGAAAAGGGAGAAATTATAATTTTCATGATTGCATCCTGAGATTTATTTTCTAATCAGACTCAAGCATTATGTTCTTTGGAAAACACGTTTAGGTCCAGCAGATACTAAATACTTTAAAACTATGAAAAATCATTAATTGGCTGCTCAAACAGGGTGCATGATCCTTGAGAAAACTACCAAGATTTAGTTTTTAAAATAAAACTGCAGAGTAACTAACAATTATAAATGACTGTAGAGGCTTCTGGTTTGTTTTTTTCAGAAGAAAAGCATCAATTAAATGATAAAAAAGACCCCATTAAACAATGTATTAGTCCTAAGAGATCTTAAACAGTGTAGGTGTTTATCTGTCTACAAAGAACAAATAAAGCAACAGGAGAAGAAAGGTCAAAAAAAGTCCTTTAAAAATACATACATTCTCCTTTCCAGGAGAACAATTAAATTAGACTTCTACAGTCACACAAATTGTGGTCTGGACTATAGAGAGAAATAAAGAATCTTTATTGTTAAGATTTAAAGAATTATAGCAGTTGTGTTGACACCTGTTTCCCCAATATTGGCTTTTCATTAAAGGGAATAGATTCTGCTCCCTGCTGCAGAGATCCCAATTAGGTTTGAAGGAGAACAAGACAGAAAAGAAGTGAGACCAACAGTTTTCTGAGGTTACGAAATTTCTTGTAATCTCATGGTTGTCCTGAATGATATTTAGGGGACCTTTCTAAACTCTCTTTCTGAGCTGTCCTTGTTATTTCTGTAATTCCAGTTGTGATCTGCCTTAAATGTTGGTGATGTTAGAAGGCTTGGAAGGGATTAGCAATGTTTGCACCTTAAATCCAGTGTGCATGTAGTAATATCAGTGGCCAATAAATTTCAATGCTTACTGCGACATTTTTAATTATAATATTGTGTGGAATTAAGTACATCTTTGCTCTTGCTCCTTTTATTCCTAACTGATAGCGTCTCTGCCTCACATGTCCCTAGGGATCCCAAACTTGAATTATTTTCCTGGATAAATATT
Organism: Coccyzus lansbergi; assembly: GCA_033558105.1. Classification (NCBI taxonomy): domain Eukaryota; kingdom Metazoa; phylum Chordata; class Aves; order Cuculiformes; family Coccyzidae; genus Coccyzus; species Coccyzus lansbergi. The sequence goes on along the minus strand of JAUMJK010000318.1, from coordinate 3,246,668 downwards.
GCAGTTATATGTATTTATTTAGGGCATTTTTTGAAAGACTGTCCTTGGATGAATGCTGTACCTACGCTGCAAGGCAGAAAAAGGCAGTGAGTACCAGCAGCCCACATAAATCTGTTGTGTTAGGTACTCTTTAATCTTATTTGGCCCCATCCCTAGCCCGAAAATAGGTGAGATTACAGACCACGGGGAAGCCGAGAATCGTATGAGATCATCTGTGTTCCTGACGCCCTGCCTCTCTGTACTTAGCTAGAGTTTCAAGGAGTCGAGGTTGCCTGGGGTACAAGCATGAGTGAGGCATATGAAAGCAGAGAAGCCTGCACGCAACCTCAGCAACAGAAATGTAATTCTTCCTGTTAATCGAATAGATAAATGAAAACTGTGCAGAAGAACCAGGGAAAAGGAAATGTAGGAGCCTTCTGATACAGGACATCTTGGTCCTCCTAGCTGGGAGGGATCTTTCGTATCTAACTATCTGCATCTTACCAAGTTGATCCCTGTGAGATTATATTGGTGATATAGAAATCAGCAAACAGAGAGGCAGGTCCATTTATCCTAGGCAGAAAGAAACTGTAAGAAATAAGATTCTTGAATTTAAGATGGTAATAGGGGCCCCCTCCCACCCTCCTTCTGTTAGCAAGCAAACTCTAATTTGAATGCAAAGCTTATTTGGTGTCATTACTGCCTTGTACTTCATACTAAATGTGCGTTCCTGAGTTTAGCCTAATGTTAAACTCAGGATGTCCATTAAAATGCAGTATCTCCAAACAGACATGGCTATGTATAATGTAATCCAATTTTATTGTAAATCACAGTTATGGTAACAGAACAAGAGGTGACATGTTGAAGGACACACATTGACAGAGAAATGAAATTTGAGATGGGGCATTATCAAAGGTAACTAGGATTGTCAGAGCAGTTGTTTCAGTAAATGAAAGATATTGATTGCACGGAGTACATGAGGTTATATCTGTGTGGACTACAGTACAAAGCATCCACACAGCCCTGGCAAGATATCTTGTCTAGTTCAGCTTTAGTAAACACTGCCTTAGCCGCATGAGACTGACATCTTAATTTGGTACAGTGTTGCAATGAAAAGTGATGGCATCCAGCTTCCCAACACTTCATCATTCATATCTTGCTCAGGTTCAATATCCAACTATTTGCCCTGTATGTTTTTCCTCTACATCCTATCATCATTACAAATCCAGCACATTGCAAAGCAAACTTCATTCTCCCTTCCTGATACTTCACTACCAGCACTTATTTCCATGTCTACTGCTGGCTGTCCTGTCCTTTCTTCTGACTGGACATGATGGGGCTGTTTCCATGATGTTTACTTTTCTTTTTCCTATCACGGAAAATTTCTTTCTTATTATTCTGACTTATGTTCTCTGACTCCTTGATGAGCAAGCTCTAACTCCCTCCTGTCTGCACATCACACCTCACTTGAACAGTTGTTAGCCTTAGTCTTGAACAGCCTTAGTTTTCCTCTCCTGCTCTTGTCACTGCCTGTCAGTCCTCTCTCCCTCCTGCTTCCTTGACTTTTCTATTTTCTTTCATTTTAGAATGAAAAAGAATAGAATATTTCAGTTGGAGTGGATGTACAATGATCTTGTAGTCCAACTGCCTGACTAATTCAGAGCTGAGCAAAAGTTAAAGCACATTATTAGGCCTATTGTCCAAATGCCTCTTTAACACTGAAAGGCTTGGGGCATTTATAATCTCTCTAAGAAGCCTGTTCAAGGGGTTCACCACCCTCTCAGTAAAGTAACACTTTCTCATCCAGTCTAAGCCTCTCCTGGTGCAGCTTGGAACCATTCCCATGCATTCTGTCCCTGGACAGAGGCAGAGGAGCTCAGCACCTCCCTCTCCACTTCCCCTTCTCAGGAAGCTGTAGAGAGAAATGATGTTGCCTCTCAGCCTCCTTTTCTCCAAACTAGACAAATGATGTCTTCATTAATGCTTCTCTTTATACCTTGTCAGAAATAAATTTCCTGTCTGTAACTACACATACTTATCTCCTGTGCCCCGTTTTATTTCTCTTCTATCTATACTAAAAATATTCTTTTGTGAGTTCTTCCTCTATTCCTCTCCCAATATTGCTCTTTTTTCCCTTGCTCTTTTCCCATTTCATTATATTACGAGTTTCTTCACAACAAGGTTGGTGAGGCATGGGAACAGTTGCCCTGGGAAGTTGTGGGTCCCCTTTCCCTGGAGATGTTCAAGGCCAGGTTGGACAGGGCCTTAGGTAACCTGATCTAGTGGGAGGTGTCCCTGTCTGTGGCAGGGCCCTTGGAACTACATGATCTTTAAGGTCCCTTCCAGCCCAAACCATTCTATGATTCTAAGAGTTATGATGCCTCTTTAAATTTTTCTTTAAGTCTTTGTTAGTCAACACTAGAATTTACAAATTCTGCTATTACAGTTAAACAAAAATGCTTTGTAGTAGTTACTATCAATACAGAAATGCAACTTTTTGGTGAGAAAGCCATTTCTGTCATGTATGTAACTACTCATTTAGAAGGGAAAAAAAAGTTGCTGGATATTTGATTCTTTTCCTTCACAAAATGTACGGTTTTGGAATGCTAGATATTACCATTAAAGAATATTTATATAAAATGCTGTAGATTTTGTTTATCCTGCAGCACTTTAGAATCTAAATGTAGAATTTATGTTCTATGACTCTGATACTACTAAAAATGTTTTCCTGCCAGCTAAAATAAATCATGTTTTACAAGTATCACTGCAAAAGAAGATAAAATATGTATGCCTCTTTGCACACCTGGGGAAAAACTTGGATATTGCTGTGTGCTACCTGCACTCCCCTGGTATAGGCATCATAAAGTACTGTATAGCAAGTGCTAACATAGCCCACAGAGGTCTGTAATTAACAAAGTATTTCAATGAGGACATCAAAATTTGCCTCTCATGAGGTACAACAATGCTTACAACACCTCAGTTCAATGCAACAAAACTCAATACAACACCAAGAAAAGCTGCTGCATCTGGTTGGATACAGTGCCTTGCACAACCTGTCACAGCGTAGCTTGGACTGAGCTTCATACAAGCATAGCTAATTTACCCTCCTATTCTTGTATTTGCTTAAGAAAGGGTCCCCCATAGAACAGCCATGACCTTCAAAGTGTTCCTCAATATAGGATAAAAACCCAATTACCTATAATCATGCAAATTTTCATCCTTCTGAAATAGACATTCCTGGATCGTGGGGGAAGGGAGCTGGTGAATGCTCATCTGAAGGGCCCATGCTCACGCTAGGACAGCGAGGCATGGCAAAGGCAAAGCACTGCCAAAAAAAGGTAGACCTATATCCAACTATCTCTGAGTTCAGGCAGAATGAGACACTGCCTGTAGAAGCTCCAGTCACCTGATTCAGTGTCTTCCCCTCACTTAATAACATGCTCAGATCATGACACCTCAGTTCAGTTAGGGGTAGCAGGAGGGAGAAAAGGATAAAGGAAGTTTCTTAGCTGGTGCCTTAGATGCATGGCCCCACTGATAGAACTCTAATACTTCTGGTCTCTGAGGCGGTTATAATTAGTTTGAATCCTTCGGCAACAGCACCGTGCTATATTAACACATCTGCATGTGCACAGAATTCAGTCCAATTTAGTACTTTGTGTCCAATGTACATACTAGCTTAAGGTAGTGACCAGTTCTGACATATCTGTTTAATATCTTGTTAGGGGTCATTCTGGAACATGATTTGACTTCACAATGCAAATTAGTCCGTGATGGAAGTACAGTGTCATTGCCCTTCCTCAAATGCCAGTTACGAACATTTTCTATGTCATTGTAATATTAGTTTCTTTTTGCGTTAGCAATCTCAGCTACCTCACAGTAATGCTCTTCAGTTTGATTTGTTTTCTTTTTTTTTTTTCAAAGGGATAATGGAAAGGGTGTTTCTGTAACAATGTGATTCTTGATACTCTCTGAAGGGAGGAATGGCAATACTAATGTTTACTGTAGGTCGTCTGCTTAGTTTTAGTCTCTTACTGCAAGACAAGAGTTTTTTGTTTGCCACAGAATACTTGGATATGACATGCTCTACCAATTGCTTCATTGAAAGATCATCTCTAAAGTAAGCGATATAAAACAAGGAATGAGTCAGGTTCTTTACCTGATAAACTTATGCATCATTCTGTGTATTTGAAATGCAGAGGACAAATGGACACGCTTATTTTGTTGCAGGCTAAAAGAAACACAGGGAGAAATACCTGAAAATTAAACTATGTGAAAAATTCATTTGTCACAGCTGTAAGTGGAAGCCTGAAGGAGAGAACAACTTGTTTTGGATTAAATGCTTTTATTCTCAAAAAAATATAAATTGAAAACATTTGATATATGACTAGTATTTATTAGAAAATTGTAGACATAGCTGCATTTTAAAAACACTTCCACTAAGATTTAGGAAGGGAGGGAGCAGAGGGAGATCTCTTCAACCTCTCTTTTAGCATTTTACTTTGTTTGAAATACTTGCACAGTCACAGTGCAAGGATGGCAGTGGCATGACTGTCAGACCTGGGAACTGGAATATGGAGTGGGCATGAAATTACCCCTTCAAACTGAAATGCATATTATCAGACTAAAAAGAGAGAGACAGCTTGAAAAAAGCCAGTAGCACAGTGGCTGAGGTGATGTCTGAGAGGGAAAGAGCTGAGGTCAAAATAAGGTAGTAGAAAAAATGGAACTTTTTTTCCTACAGTTTGTCTGACATCTCCCTGAGGAGTCGCCCAGTTCAAAGAGATCCAGGTGTTTATTTGGGACAGGGTTAATGGGCAGGGGAGTTGACACTCATGGAGCTGAAACATCAGTGATTCTGTTTCCCTTGCAAAACCAATGAGATGATTTTTAGGTTGCATTTCAGATGTGGTCAGAGAGACTAGAATGAAGTTTCTAATTTGTCTGAAATGTGTTACCCAGCTGTATTGAGGATCACTGAAACACGTCAGTGTTTTTTAAAGTTTGTGTAGATCCTTTCAAAATTTTTCTCTTCACCCTGATATTTTTTTTGACATTTTGTTATCAGATTTGCCATCAGATATATGCTTTTTTTTCCTTTCTGAGTATAAATATTCTTCCCCCATATTAATAATATGTTTCAGCCTCAGCTCCCTAGTTAAATCTGTTTGTTGAAAGAGCACTACCATTAAATCTTATTAGAGCATATTATTAAACTGAAATTAGATGGTGTTTAGAATGTGTCACATCTTTTTAGAGATACTTTCTAGCTGGCCTAACTGCATATGTTGTATTACTGGTTAATTATTGTCATAGAACTGACACTATAGCTGCCATTCAGAAGGTATTTTGTGTTAGAAGATCATCTCTTTTCAGGCACTTAAAATCTTTCTCTCTCTCTAAAATGTTACTCTGAAAATTTTAATATTCCATCTTTCAGCTCACAAGCAGAGTTCCTTATAGTTTTGGATGGCTTAAGGCTTCTTAACTCCATCTCCTCCTCTCAGATAGCATAGGAATAACCAGAATACATTTCTGCTCATTCCATTCACTACCTACATTTCTAGGTATTTTAACTGGTTTTCAGATAAAAGAAAACAGATTTTACAGAAGAAGAAGGGTTTTTTAATGAGTCTGAAGAAATATACTTTAGAATAAAAGCTGGAAAGTTCAGCATGGCACACAGAGAGGTAGGTTAGGCCAATTATGCAATAATAATACACAGCCACAAGTGACAGGAAGGGTTTTCCATGACCACGTGGCTCTGTTAAATTAAATGTTGGACTATAACTTCAGCTAAATGTGTACCTGCTGTAGGCTGATTTAGAATGAGTTGTAAAGCCATGCATCTTGTGCTTAGTGCACAAAGATTCCAGGAAATGAGCAAATGGAGATGATCTATAGAAGCAAATTAAGTCTCCAGCTCCCAGCTCCTAACTGTCCAGTTAGAAAAGCCAAGATGCCACCAGAACTGCATTCTGAAAAATGTTTATTCTTGAGATATTCTGCAGGGCCTGCCTGTTCAGTCTTTCCTCTGGAGGACTTTGAGCACAGGTGAATCTGGAGACAGCTATTTTCAGTCAGTACAAGATCTTACTTACGCTGCCAGAGCACATAAAAGAGGCCAAGATGTCTTTAACTGCTGACTTAGTAATGATCTGCAAAGTAGCTTCTATAGGTGTATAGCTACATTCCTGTAAATCCTTATTGATTTAGTTCTGGTCAAATGCTACTATGATCTTCTACCTGACTGAGCTGTTGGATATTTAGGAATTGGATCTGTTAATTCTGCCTTTGTAGAGACAAAAATTATAATTTTCTAAGGTACAGAACTACTCTAGGATTACTATTTTCATAATGAAGTAGTAGCATCTCTTGCCTTCCTCCTTCCCAGATGTAGTTCATCCCATATAACTTACAGTTCACTGCTCCTTCGATTCCTCTACCCATTAAACACAAGAAACTCTACGAGTAACTACGAATAGTCCTTTTGCTTCATTTGCATGGATTACCTGCAGGGATGTTAACTGGTCAATGTGGGCATTTAATGCTCAGCAGAGATGATCCCTCTGGGCTGAAGGACTTACATGTCATCACATGAAGGTTTGACTGCTGGGAGGGATATGATTCACCCTCAGAAGTGGTGGTGGTTTTTGAGGTTAATTGTGTTTAATTGAATCTGACTCTGCATTTTCAGATAAATCATGTAATATGTTCATTTGAATTTATTATCAAACTTCTAACTCTTGGTTTTAAAAAGCCAAAGAAATTGCATGAGAGAAAGTCCTGCAGTGTAATTACTGCTGGAATTTAAATAGAGTAAGAAAATGAAAAAATTGTTTCAAAGATAAAGGCTTTTTTTAACAGAAACTTGGCCATAATCTATATATATGTATATATAAATTTAACCCAAAGCAGAAATAGAAGAGCTTGAAGATATTATTGTTGCTGTGTTTTTAGACATAAAAGAAAGCTTAAGGGAAACATCAAAACATGATACTAAAATATATCATAAGAAAGTAAGAACATAAAATTTGACAAAGGACAGAGTTCGGTTTTTTCAAGTACCTTGACTTTGTAAAAAAAAGGAATGTACTGAGCTGTAATGCCTATATGCATATGTATAAGCATTCATGCAGTCATACATATGAACTACTTCTGCCTTCCTCAGTAAATACATTTTTATGAACTGCTGCCATGGAAGCTAGGGGTAAAATTCCCATCAATTTTAATGGCAGTCAAATCAGACCTTAGCTCTACTTTGTCATAAATATTTTCCAACTTCAGGCATTAGGATCAGGGATGTATGTTTATAGTGAATTATTTCTGCGTTATCATAGCCTCAAAACTCTGTTTAGCATTATCTTGAAATATTTGATAATTATTATTATTGTTGCTTCATTTGAAGCTTTAAGGAACAAAGGATAAAGTCAATGTGAGTCCAAATACTTGCAGCTGCCTCCCTGTTCCACACAAACAGACCCTCCTGCATGTGACAAATAACTCTTTGCTTGCACAGCTGAAGGCTACTGAAAAGGAATCACTAGTGCCTTCCTTTCTAGGTGAAAACAAAACATTTATTAACATTTATGGAAACAGTGAGCCTAGGGCAAGTTCTACTGCTGTCGGAAGGGAGACAGTAAACCTACAGGAAAGGGCTATGGAAAGTTGTACTGCAGACATCTGGGAGTCTATTCTACTATCTAGGAAGCAAAGCTACTTAGAGGAATCTACTAATTAAAACAAAGGCTCCAGATGTGTAGCCTTTCTATTACTCCAGTTGCTATATGATAGCTTAGCCAGTTAATTCCATTTCTGTGTATTCCTCACATTACCTTCGCACAGGCAAGTCTCATATTATGTTCATCATCTAGGATCAGAACAGTTGAATGAGGTCAGAGTGGTGTGTTTTCTGCAAGCACTTGAGAGCACTTAATGTACCTTATTTTCCAGTTTTCCTGTAGGGTGAATAAAATACTTTTTCTTTGTGTTAAGTGAGAGATAACATTTGTTAAAATAGTTAAACACAAAATTGTAAAATTTCACAGGGGGACTTGAGCAGGGGACTAGTATTTGTAGAAATTGTTTTTCTTGCGGAATACTCTCTTAACCTTCCCAGTAGATGTATGTTGCCTCAGTATAGGCAAAACCCAATATTTATGCATGTTACCATGGCATCATCACTAGCTGAAAATGTTTTTAGTGTGTGCATTTCATTTGTGACAATCCAAGAAGGTGAGCCTGTTGGAAGAGAAAATGCATTTTGCTAAAACTAACTGATATGGCTGTGTAAAACAGATGTACTTTTGGGAACAGAAAATTTCAGCTATGTCAGTTGGTCCAATAAAATAAATTCTCTTTGCTTACAAACTTTACCTCACTTGTAACAACTATGTCACTCAATTCAGTGTTTGATAAGGGGAAGTCTCAGCAGTGTATGTTAATGCATAGCAAAGGGTACTGTTTTGACACTGAGCATGCCTTATATCATGTTATTATATTTATAATAAGAGGAGAAAACGGACTTACTTATTTACCAATAATTAGGTTTCTGTGAACAGAAGAGTAATGAAAGGCTACTTAAAGTAATTAAAATGATTTTTCTTCTCAGGACCTGTAATTTTATGTTACAATGTTCATGCCGGAACTATGGGGACATTTAAAGTTTTTTTGACATGTGCCTCAAAGGTACCATTCTTTATCACCAGCACAAATTACAGTAAATTTTAGATGTGTAGGTCAGTGCATGATAGAGACTGAATTTCTTTTTTATCCCCAGATAATCATCATCCCCTTCAAAACTTGCCTTGTTGATGGTTACATATTGAGACAGTTTTATTACTGTCTCCCAGTCATGTAGATAGTTGAAGCAATTCACCACCACTGTGCTTATGCGCTCTTTCAAATTAAGCACCCTGTTACGTTAATTTGCATGCAGAACAGGAAAGATGACAGATTTTATTTCCCAGTTTCACAACTTATTCTAGAATCCCGGTCTAAAAAGCATTTGTGATCTCTGTGGAAGAATAACTCTTGAAAAGAAAGCGGAATGTAACAAAATCTTGCACCTCGAGAGCTCTGTTATAATTCCAGAATATAATTAATGAAGCAATTTTGGACATCCAGAAGTCAAACTATAAATCAGAGCTATAATTGCAAAACATAAAAATTGTAGGGAAATTTCCCAGGAGCTTGGGTAGAGGTAGAATCAAATCTTGAATTCTCACTTTACTTGAATACTTGCTCAATGTGAATTCAAAAATCAAAATATTTTTCTGCCCTTGTTCAAAGACCATAGCAACAACAACCCACAAACAGAAGGCCTCTGATGTGAGTATTGGTATTTCTCAGAAAAGGTTGTTGTTATCTGGCAAAGACTCAAATATGCTAAGCCAAGGCTCCAAACAATTTCTGCTTATTTTCTGTATTAAAATGATAAAAAGCATAATTTTTAGATGGAGATTCTGTTGCATCTCAAGAAGCAGCTAATCCTTATGCACTGTTCTCCTATGCAATAGGAGAAAGGTTGGTGATGTAAAGAGGCATCTACTTGATTTTTTATCATCTCCAAATTCTATTGTAATTGCATTGTATTATTACAAATACTGTATTGGAACTGCACAGGCAAAAAACAAAAAAACCCAACTGGTCTTCAGGTCTTCATCTGTATAGCTGACACAGTTTTAAAAATACTTTTCTAATGCACACATATGGTTGGAGAATGATTGAGAAATGCAGCCAAGACCACCCTGAGACCCTTCAGCAATGAAAAAGAGGCAGTTGTCTTGGAATGGCAGAGGACAGGGACCTCAGTGCCAGGGAAAGTCATGGAACAGGTGATCTCGAGTGCTATCATGAAGCACATGCAAAACAAACAGGTGATCAGGCCCAGTCAACACGGGTTCACAAAAGGCAGGTCTTGCCAAACTAACCTGATCATCTTCTGTGACAAAGTGACTCACCTACTGCATGAGGGAAAGGCTGTGGATCTGGTCATCCTGGACTTCAGCAAAGCCTTTGACACCGTTTCTCACAGCATTCTGCTACGGAAACTGTCAGCCTCTGACCTGGACAGGCGTACACTCTCCTGGGTAGAAAACTGGTTGGCTGGCCGGGCCCACAGAGTGGTGGGAAATGGAGTTAAATCCAGCTGGAGGCCAGTGACAAGTGGTGTTCCCCAGGGCTCAGTGCTGGGTCCAGCCCTGTTCAATGTCTTCATCAGTGACCTACATGAGTCATTGAGTGCACCCTTAGCAAGTTTACAGATGACACTAAGCTGGGTGGAAATGTCGAACTGCTGGAGGGTAGGGAGGCTCTGCGAAGGGATCTAAACAGGCTGGACCACTGGGCAGAGTCCAATGGGATGAGGTTTAACAAGGCCAAATGTCGGGTCCTGCACTTGGGGCACAACAACCCTATGCAGAGCTACAGGCTAGGAGAAGTCTGTCTAGAAAGCTGCCTGGAGGAGAGGAACCTGGGCTGTATGTTGACAGTCAACTGAACATGAGGCAGCAGTGTGCCCAGGTGGCCAAGAAGGCCAATGGCATCTTGGCTTGGATCAGAAATGGTGTGACCAGCAGGTCCAGGGAGGTGATTCTCCCTCTGTACCCTGCATCTCGAATCCTGTGTTCGGTTCTGGGCCCCTCACCACAAGAAGGATGTTGTTTCTCTGGGGTGAGTCCAGAGAAGAGCATTGAAGCTGGTGAATGGGCTGGAGAACAGGACTTAGGAGGAATGGCTCAAGAGAGCTGGGGTTGTTTAGCCTGGAGAAGAGGAGGTAGAGAGGAGATCTTATTGCTCTCTACAACTACCTGAAAGGAGGTTGTGGAGAGGAGGGAGCTGGGCTCTTCTCTCAAGTGACATTGGACAGGACAAGAGGGAATGGTCTCAAGCTCCACCAGGGGAGATTTAGGCTAGGGATTAGGAGGAAGTTTTTCACACAAAGGGTCTTTGGGCATTGGAACAGGTTGCCCAGGGAGGTGGTTGATTCACCTCCCCTGGAGGTGTTCAAGGCACAGGTGGATGAGGTCCTGAGGGCCATGGTTTAGTGTTTGATAGGAACGGTTGGACTCGATGATCCAGTAGGTCTCTTCCAACCTGGTTGTTCTATGATTCTATGATTCTATGACAGTTCTGCAACACTGGCAGAGCAGGACTCAGTAAGTGAGGAGAGAGTGGGAGGCTTGGACGGGAAGATTTGGGGAACTGGCTAAGAGAGGTCAGTGTGAGTCAGGACAATGGGAAAGAGGATCATCAGTATGGACTCCTGTTCTCCCATTCTCTATACTGTCTGCCCTGTTTCTGAGAACCTCTTTTTGCTTCCCATGAGGCAGGCTGGATCTCACTCTGCAGCTGTTAACATGCCAGGCTTAGTTACTATAGCTGTTAGAAGTAGCCTGTGAACTTTAATCAACTTTCTGCTGTAACAAAAACCAACATAACGTCAGATAAAATGCATTCCTGTGGACCTCACTACCAGTGTTCAGGCTGTCCATGTGGGGTGCAGAGGTGGAGGGACCACAGAACAGGTTCCATCAAGCAGAGCTTGCTTCCGTCATCAAACACAAAAGGAAAGGGAGGGACAGTACCTGTGTGCCACTGGCATGAGTGACTCTGGCTTTTCCTTGTTGAAAGGACACAAGGGCTCAGAATGTGAGTAGAGGATGGTTGTGTGAGTGTTCCGAGCCAGCATTCATTTCACACAGCACATGCAAAGACAACAGGCTTTTAAGTGAGCAGCTGACTGCTCTGTGCTGACAGTTAGCCCTGTCCCTGTGGATTTTCTGTGCTGTGAAAGTTCGCAGATCTGTTCATCCTGTCATTAAAATACACCCAAGTGTTAGCTACGTATTTGGCTTCTAAAGAAATTAGAGCTGTGCCAAAGAAATGGCATTTAGCTTCAGTATTCTCTGTGCAGTAAAATCATAGAATTGTAGAATCACAGAATTACCAGGTTAGAAGAGACGCATCGGATCATCGAGTCCAGCCATTCCTATCAAACAAAAAAAAATCTGACTCTTCTTATCAACATGATTTTTTCCCTAAGAAATGGAAATGAAAGAATGTCTCTTCCTTCTCTCTTGTCCTTAGAAGTACCACAAAAGAAGAGGCAGACCTCAGTTTAATTGTTTTACCTTCATCCTTCTCATTTTTATTTGGTTAGTGTCCTGCTGGTTGTTGTTACCAAGGATTTTACTTACTCCTCCTACAAATGTAAATTATTTATCTTCTTCTGTATTAGGCTTTGAACACTTTACAGAGATGTTACCTGAAAAGATGCTTGAAATCAGATAGTAGCATAATGTTCTTGCCAGGAGCATCTCCAGTGAAAGTACCGTGTTTTCTATACTGCATATTTTCAGAGGATTTTGTACAGGGATTCTTCCTGCACAGGCATTTCTACAAAAAAAATAACTTGTTTTAACTTCTTACCAAAAATACCTATGCTTTTAAAGAAGGATGAAGATCACGGCTCAGTGATTCATTCATTTCTCCATCTTGCACATCGGTTTGTGGCATGTCCTGAAGTTGGAGCAGCTGAATTAACTTTTGCCGACATACATGAAGACACACACTGTTCTGTCCACCCATAAATCCATAAAAGCATATGATTTTCATAGTATGGAGTAGTTAAAATTCACCTGCTTTGTTTTTATCCTTTGAAAAGATACACAAGATTAAACTTTTAATTTTGCTTTGTGTTACCTGATTTTCCTGTACTTTATATTGTAACTTTACAGAAAACCTGCAAAATAGTTATTCCTGGGCAGAAGGGAACCATAGAAAAAATAAAAAACCCCAAAACATTTCTACCATGAGCATGAACCTGAATTAGTTTACCTAGTCTTAACCATGCAGGATGCAATCCTTCAGTCCTTGTGACTTTCACAGAGGTTTTACCTGTGGCAAACAACCTGCTTTTCAATGCTTGGGGATTTGATTTGAAACATCTGTTCTACCTATATAGAAGTCCAGATGTGCCATGTTAGCATAAAATTCTATTTCATCGTGAAATAAAATAAATTACTGTAAGAACACTAATTCTTTCTGAAAGCCAAGCCATTTGCTGAAGTGAATGATTCCACAGTTCTCTGAAAATATGAAAATGATGGTCTTAAACACATCTGACTTAATATAATTGCAACTTCTGGAGGTAGAAGTTAATTGAAACATTAGTTTTAAACCATCAGGCAATGTGACTTACTGTAAAAATCCTCAAGGCATCTATAGATCCAGCTGATGCATTCACATATTGTTCTTGGTGCTGCATAGAGATTCTAGTTGGAACCCCCAACCCAGTGGCCAACAATAAGGCTAGTTATTTCAGATACAGATCAAGCTATACATATTACAGTTTTGAGGCTAGATAAGAAGTTAGCTCAGCTTTCTTTGCTAATAATCTATGATAAGAACCGTGTATGTGTTTGTGGTCCTGGAAAGAAAGACTGACACTCAGTTCTGCCTTGAGGGAGACAACACTAGGTTTACTCCAGTGGCTTACTTAGTGGTGTCACTAAAAGTTTTAATAAAAGGCAACTTTTTAATGAAAATTAAAAATATTTGAACCTGTTAATTCATCTTCACAAATGCAAATCACTATAAAGAAAAGAGATACCTACACTTTGTTATTTTGTACCCTGCTCTATCTTATTTTAGTCCATTAGCACCACTGCAATTGCAAAAAGAATTTATGCCAACCTGGTTAATTCCTGTTTCTGTAGTTAACGGTATCAACTAGTTGTAAGATGAACAATTTTATATATTTTGGTGCATCTTATTTAATTTACTTGGTCATTTAGACATATCAGCCCATGAGAAAGCTGCCTTCTCTTAGAACAGTTTCTTATGAGGGAACGCTGTTCCGCAAATTGTCAGCATTTGAGGCAGCCATGGGTGAAATAGCCTTTCTTATTAAATGTCACAAGATTTAATGTCACAGTATAATTGGGATGGAAGGATAATTGAGCTAAGCTCAAGATGTCTTTTTCTGCTAACACATTATTAATCTACACCCGTGTTAAAATATGTTTTATAAAGGCCCTGTTCACCTGCAAATTGTTGGCTTATGCCAAAAACCTAAACTTTTTTTATTGCAGAGCGAATGAACCGCAATTTTGGATTTCCCTCACAGAGAATTTAACTTGTGAGTTAAACACCTATATATATGTAGGTGTGATGATCCTGTGGGTGTTTTCCAACCTAGTGATTCTGTGATATATAGCACCGGAAGACTGTAACACAGGTAGTAACAGAACTGATTTCTGTTTGAAATCCCACTATTTAGTCCTTATTTGAGAATTTTCTTTAAGTAATTTGACTTGATTTAACAATCAGTTTAATTTAATAATTTCATATAGAGTTGTTAGTTAAATACAACTAACCAAATCACTGAAGGCCTGTTTGTCTTACTAAGAGAAGTGTATGACATTAAATATGTTGTTGTATTTTGAAATTCCAGATTTTTTCAACTATCTTTCAAGAAAAATACAATAGCAGTAGAGAAGCTTTTTGCAGACACCATTACATTTCTGATGGCTTCTTTCTGAAATGGAAAAGCACTTCTTTTCTGGCAAGAGCCATGTGCTTATGTCATTTTTGGTAAGGGGGCAATTCACATGAGAAACATAACCAAAAGTCTGATTTAGTGTTCCACGGGTACCTATTTTGAACTTACATTTTTCATTAGGGTTTATTCCAAATGTTTTTACCTGTTTTTCCAGCTGGAAGATGTAAAATGAGTAAATGAGATTATGAAACACACACACAAAATATACTGTAAGCATTCAGCTCCAACTTGACGTTTCCTGGGGAAGCATTCTATCTTTCATCACATAGGTTGTCTACCAGCTTTTGTTAGTAAGCATCAATGAGAAAGAAAAGTTGAAAAAATTTCCCCATTGCTCTTTGTTGATGTTATTTGGAAAAAAGTGTTCCAAAACAGTTAAAGCACATTTTCCCTGTACTTTGTGTCAACTTACTTATTTCCAAATTGAAACCAGTTACTATACTTGTCATCTCTTAAAGTGATGACGTCTTTTCACTCAGGAAGCATTCTTACCTAAGAATGGTTTCCCAACACAAATACTACCACTTCTATACTAAAAAGTCAGAAATGTTTCTAACCAAAAATATTTTCCAATGAAATTATATTCTCTTAACAAAACAAAAAAACCTGCTTGCACCAAAACTTCAGATGAGTGCCATTTTTCTGTGACAGAGGTTTACAAAGTCTGCATGATTGGAGGCCCAGAGTTGTGATAATTTTCTTCAATAGGAGAGAGGGGAAGGCTTGGAAGGGAAGCATTCTAGAAGAAGAAGTCTTACAGCTTTAAGAGTACTGACTTTAAGCATAAAATAAGAGAAACGTACGCAAACAATATGTGCTCTGTCTTCTTTCCAAACAAAGGGTGCTTATACTAATTAATCAAATAATAGATAGTGGAAATATTTAGAATTTGGTGCAAATTCCCACTGTTTCCAGATCTTTTTGCCCACTTAACCATTTCTTCATCAATTGTGTTCTGTAAACTTTATCACATTACTTTAACCTATATTCAAGCTCTCAGTTTACAAAATGCCTTGGTTGCGCAAAATACCTGAAATAAATTGTAGAGAACTTCAGAATACTGCCCTTTCTAAAGTAGGTGTTGCAGAAAAAAAAAAAAAATATAAAAAAGTCTGTCAGTATTTGCAAGAGGGGTTTAATATGAAGAAATTTTTCTTTCAAAGTAAAAATTATCATTAAAATTAAAGCACTTCTTTTCCAAATATTGCTTCCAAGAGGAAGTAATTGAGGACAAGCAGCCAAGTTGATAGTACTCAATTCTACACTTTTTAAATATAGCATCGGTTCAAATGTGTTCAGGTTCCCAAGGAAGTGGGAGGCCAAGTAGAACAGATAGTTAGGAGAATTGTATAACAAAAAGCTATGTGTTGTTCTATTTAACTGCAGTGCAGCCTCCTCTTTCATCAGTGGAATAAGGTCAGCTCGGTTGTTTACAGATTGACATAACTGAATGCAGCCAAACTTACTCTTAATTGACTAATTTAAAGGTGGTGACTCTGAGACATGCATGTTTAAGAAGAATTTGGTCTTGCTAAGCTGCCGGACAGTAGCTTAAAGTTTACAAATACCTTCTCTAGGATGTCTTGTTATACTAAAACTAGATGAGGGAAAATCTCAGATAGAAGTGTAATGAAAATTTATGTAGTTTAGTCTAAGATGTTGCATAGCTGAAACTCAGAACTGCAACTGTCTACAGAAGAACCATTTGGTAAACTCAGATGTTTCCAGGTACTGATAAACTACTAAGCAGTTCTGGTATTTGCAACCTAGCATTAGAAAGAATAAAGAACTTCACTTAAAAAAATAAGGAAAGAATATTAGAAGCCAGCCCCTTTATTACAGCTGGCTAAAAAGTTCCTTAAAATATATCAGAAATTGTCTATTTCCCTCAAGCATATTCCTCTTCTTAATTGAAAAAACCCAATGTCCTTGCAAATTTTTTTCCTTCGAGGTTTGAAGATTGCTGTTTAATTGCTTCATTTATAAGGAAAAGTTTTGGGCCAGCTTGTCTGCTTGTGAATTCAAGAGGAAAAGCCCTCATCAAAGTCAAATCCAAATGAATTATAGACAAGGGTTCTTTTTGTGTGTTTTTTCTTTTAACCTCAGAACAATATAAATATTTCATACAAATTGTTTGTACTGAAAAACAGGAGGAGATCAAGGTGCATTTCTCCTATAGGAAGGAAAAAGACAGCAAAATATTTCAGCAGCAGCTCTTCTATGAAATAAGGGAGGTGAAGTGAAAGTTACTCTCCGAATTAAATTAATACTAATTAATCTCCCTTATCTAGCTTTTTATTCTGCTGGGGTGATATCATTACTGATAGTCATACAAATCATTGCAATAAAATCTACTCTCTAGTAGAAACAATTCATTACTGACATAGGCATAACAGGTAACCTTACCAAAGCAGACAAACCCCTCTTATTTCTTCTTGACAGTTGCACTAGCTCTGTATCTGAAGAAGCATAATTTTACTTTTTGATCATATGCAGACATAACTGCAATTACCTGCAGAATCACAAAGGCTTTAAGTGGCCATCATCAGCTTCTGAAATTTAAAGGACCTCTTGGAGATTATTCTCCAGGTTACTTTGGGAACCAGATATGAACAGAGAAAATAAGATGCCATAAAAGACTTATTAAAAGAGGTTTTCTGTTTTGTAAGAATTGATCCCAGTTTTTCTGAGAACATTGCATTTGCTGAGAATGGAAAATAGTCTTAAAAATTTCTATATTTTTGGGACAACCTGTTAGGAGTCCAAAGAAGGGACCCTATGAACCTGATTTCCATTGAGTGAAAATTCATAAAATCCATAAAGCTTCAAGAAAATGCTTCCAGTTTATGAAAATAAATCTTCTTGAGAAAACCTTTTCACTGGAACATTTGCAAACAGTTCTGTTTATCGTGTTTTCCAAGATATCTGGGCATAATTTAAGCCATACATATAGGGATCAGCATATTTCTAGTAAAAGTAGACAAAACAAAATTGTTCTTTTCGGTGCACGCATTTAAATGCTAGCTATCCAGTGCAGTCTGGGCAAAGGATGACAATCCACTCCTTAACTTTCCAGGATGAATGAATTTAAGTGTTACGTTCCTAGCACTAACAATGCTCCAAGGCTAGTTAGCTGTATCTTGCTAAGATTGTTAGTTTCAGGCAAATGTAACCAAAATTCAGATATAGTGAATGTACATAGTGGTATGTACAGCCTCTTGCAGTAGTAAACAAACAGTCTTTCAAGAAGATAAAAGGGCATATTCATCAGTGTTAGTTGCAAAGAAATAATTCTGGCCATTGATGCAATCAGTGAACATCAAGTTAAGTAACACCTGGAATAGAAGTCAGGCTTGCAATTCCCTGTCCCACACGCCAAGGAACAGCTTTGAGTAGTTTTCAGAAAAACTTTTAAGTATGTGTGTGTTTTGAGTCCATGTTCCTAGGCTAAAACCACAAAATTTAATTTCACTCCTCAGGAGACTGAACTGCAAGTGCACAAAGTAATTAACCATTAGCAACTGATGTATGTTATAGTGCTGGAGAGGAAACTGCAGAGAGCATAGAACAATTATCTCCTGCTACTAAAGCTCAGAGGAGCTTTTGCCTGCTTATTAAACATAAGTTATAGAATGTAAGAAGGACAAGTCATGGAAGGCAAATGCCTGGACTCCATGCACCTAATAAGCATAACAACGACGTGAATATAGAAGCTCTGATGTAGACCTCTTAGGAAACTTCTTAGTTTAATTGCGTGGTCTTTCCTGCTGTGAAATTACAGCAAATATTGATGAGCCTTCTATCGAGAGCCAGTTCTTTTGGTAAGAGTGAAACTTTTCTTTGAGTTAAGATTTTTATTTCCTCTGTTAATCAGATTAAAGTCTCCAGTACAACAGTCATAACATACACTTATAATTACTAAATAAGCAGAATCTCGCCAAAAATCTAAAGAGCTATGGATCTTAGAGTAAAGGTAAAGATTATCTTCATTTATGATGACAAATATAGCCTTCCTGAGCACAGTGCAGCATGCTGGGGGAATATATCACAAATTTATTTCATACATGTAGGTTTCTGGACAGAGACTTTAAAATACACAACATTCCCTGAAAAGACGGAGTAACTAATGCTTTCAGTGAGAGCTTTGCTGGCAGAAGTTTTGACTGAGTTCAGAAAACATAATCCTACAACCTCAATTTCACTCTAACAAAAGAGTATTTGTGTGGCTTATTCCTCCTTTCTGCTTATAGCTTACGTTGTGTTTGGCCTTGCTGTTCTCGATACTTATAGGTGCTACTCATAGAAAAAAAAACCAACCTGGCTTTAAATTTTTGCATGCATGTTCTGGTGAGTTTCATGCTATTGAATGTATGCATATTTTAATTATCTGATGACCTAAGGCACAGCAAAACTGTTGGGTACTTGAGAACTAGAAATGCATGCAGAAAGTAGAATCTACACCCAAAAAAGAACAGCTAATAAGGATCTGATATTCCCTGTTCTGCCCAGATGTACTGGCTTTCCCATTTCCCTAGAGTTTTCTTAGAGGAAATGTCTAGTTCCCCTAGGTATTGTGTAAAATACTACATTTGGAAAACAATAATTGAATTACCAATGTGAATTTTGCACCACATTCCTCTTAAATAAAAATTGTACCAAAAACTTCTAAACTAACAAAGAAAGCTTTTCTATGCATCATCATTCAGAAAATCTGAGTCTTTCAAAGGGCTCTGTATCCAGCATTTGAGACTCAATGAGAAAAGTCTGGCAACAAAATAGTAACTTGGGTATTTGAAGTGCTCAGGGATATATTTTAGTAGTGAACAGGTACAGTTGGACTCGATGATCTTAAAGGTCACTTCCAACCAAGTGATTCTATGATTTTTAACTGCAAATGATTGTCGTAAATGTAACTGAAGTAACACTGCACATAACTGTGATACTAAACTCCAGTAAAACAGTGACTGCAGAATGGCTGGAAGAAGCATAAACCTAGAGGTAGTATCACTTAATGAAATCATCTGGATTTCTATCTACCAGTCAGAAGACTATGTAGTGTGCATGCATGGAAATATGCATGTGTGTGCTGGGAGATGTTGGTCATATGATGTAGCATATGGCTTAGGGAGATGGTGTACATCCCATTTCTTTAAGCATTGGTTCATACCCATCCTTTTAATGTGGGATGGGTAGAAGGATAGGAGACCTGGAGGTAGGATGGTGTGCAATCATATAGCCTTCTTGGGAGTCCTTATTGATCAAGCTTATCTAGCAGCACTACTAATTTTTGATGACTCCATAAATGACAAGTAACATGCCTTTCATTTACATGGGACAAATATGAGGGAGGTAAGGTTCCCTTTGGTCCTTTCTTGGGTACCAGTCTTTAATAACATGCTGCCATGGCACCAAAGCAGAGCAGCCTTTGCATGTCCACTGCATTTTTCCTAGCGTGCAGGTGGCCATGAGGATGTAAGAAGCAGCAAGACTATCAGGATTGTGTAAACTGTGGATGAATCACTTCCTCCACAATGGAATATCCTGCCTTTTGCTGACTGCAGACCATAAATTTTACAGTCTATCTTAAAGAAGAAAGACTGTAATGAAAAGTTATTCATGCTTCTCTTTTTTGGAGGGTGGGTCTTCCCTTTGGTTATCACTAGAAATTGACTGAGGTAAAAACCAAGGTTGTAGATCCTAAAACGAACAGAATGAAAGCTTCCTCCCATGAGAGAAACTTACTTCAAAGTTGACGTATCTGTTCTTGGAACACTTTCTTGCTATACATTTTTTGAGGTTCACTATTCAGAAATGACTGAATTTATTGAGGCTTATAAGCACTTCACACACTGATAACCGTAATACTGTGCTGAAAAAAATGAGGACACAGCCATTTTTTAGGATCTTAACTTACATTTAACTGACCTCAAGATCGTTGGTTGGAGACTCCTAGCAATACTTAGTGTTCTCAGATGCTGACTAATCACTGCTTTTACTGACATCAAGTAACATTACCTTTACATATATATAGAAAAAGAAGCCTATTCTTGACTTTATGGTTTATTGCTCAGTTTTCCTGTGTTGTAGTTGAACTGAATTAAAATAAGAGTGCAAGTGAAAAAGTCTCTCTTCCAGGGAAGGACGAATATCATTGTGGTTTTAAGACAGTGAGCAGTATAATGTACCACTGCTGTTAAAAATTACTAAGAATGTTACAGTAGGAATGAAAAACTGCGATTAGGGAGTAACAAAAACTCAATGCTTACGCATTCAGAAAATAAAGAAGATAAACCCTTATTTTTCTCCTGCAGAAGAAATTCTTCAGTCATGGAATAAGTAACCCCCAACTGATAAATTCAGTTCCGGACATGGGACATATATTGTGTGACTCTTTTAGTTGGTATTATCAAACCTGAGAGTTGCTGAGAAGTGAAAATGAAAGATCAGAATTTGATCTACAGGTGTTGCAATTCCTGAAGTTGTGTTCTACAATAGAAAGATTAAGGGTTTATTAGATTAGATCAAAGAAGAGAACTAAATTGCATTTTCGAACCATTGCCCCTTTGTATCAGATTCCTGACATACATAGTATATACTTTGATCTATCTAATCATGATGTTTTAAATCATAATTGTGAATTTATTCAATGGCATTTTTTGTGGTTCATTTTCCAAATAACCACTGGGAATTGAAAAGAAATTATAAGAAAAACAATTGTTCCAAAATAGAAACTCACCTACACTTAGCCAAAATTTACCCTGGCAATTGCAAAGCCAGTTATTTCTTGTATATAGTCCTATCTAACACTGCACTTGGTTTCACTGTGGTCTATGCAGTACCTGCCATAGTAGAAAAAATACTAATTAGGGCCATTGTGTGCTAATATACAACAAATAACTAAGTTGTATCATGAAACTGTAAAAAAAATTACTCTGAACAGGTAGTTGAAGGCCAGGATTAAAATACATCAAAAAGTTTTACATACCTTTATATAATCACCCATACTTCCTCATGTCAATTTTTTTCCAATAAAACAAACAAGTACACCTCCTCAGGTTTCCCAATCACCAGCAATAACTTTCTGCTTTTGTGTACTTGCACAAAAGCATCATATAGTAATAAGAAAGGTCTTGCTTCTGTTCTCATCAGTTTGGCATTGATTTGGAAATGACCACTACTGGATGCAAGATTATTATATTAAAAACAATGCGCAGTTTTGATTTTGACTTGGAATTCCATTATAACTCTCAGTCATTTTTATGTTGACTATTTCTTTAAATTCAGTTCTTTGCTAAAATAATTTAGTGCTTCATGGGACAGATTCTCATCCTGCCTTGTTTTACACTAGGATAATTTCAATGTGTGGAAGAATTACAAGACTGAATTACTAGAATTTTCTTTATTTGGGAGATTCATAAGATGATTTGTATAACTAAGATTAAATTAGAAAAATATTCAAAATTATGAGCAAATTTTAAGAGCATGTTGAAACAAAAGATGAAGCAGAACAAACATTTATTTAACTATTCCTATAGAAATTGTATTCTCTGCATCAAAAACAGAAGTCAAGGATAGTCCTAGGGGAAAGCACTTATGCAAGTGAGATCAGCGTGGCCCTTGCTAATTAGGAAGTTAACTTTATGAAGATCTTTCTCCACATTGTTCCCTTTTCTACTTTGTTGAACTTTATTAGATTATCTGGGACCCAGATCCTGACAATACAATGTCAGAAATGCACTAACTTCCTGGGGGCCAGAATTTTTAATAGTATACTTATATTTTCAAGATTTATCTTATAAGCATGTTAAACCTCAGAGCCTGCTGGTTTCTCAGTTAAGAAACTTAATAACTCTTTTCCATCAACTTTATCTTATTGTATCCTACACAACCCTTCCTCTCTCTCCCCTGTGTGCTCCTCCATGCCAGTCCCTGATTCCTTCTCCCTTCCTGTTGTTTTTACTTTGCTTATTTTTTATCTTCTGACTGCAGGAAGTTATTTACTGCAGAAGGAGCCAAATGTGAGGATGCTTCTCAGTGCCTCTCCAAAATCAGTATATTTCCCTTTATTGAAGATTGCCCCTCCTCTCTTCCTGCATTTCTGGAAATGATCAGATGAGACAGTTACAGCTTTATAACTACAGCCGAGCCAGCTACAAGCAAGAGACTTGCAACTGGGTGGCTGTGCCACATGTCACACCAGCTGGTGCTTGATACTGAGGAACTTAAGTTTTTTTACATCCCTTAACCATTGCATCTTGCCTATCAAATGCTGGGGCAAAACCCATGTAACCGACAGTAGAAATTATCTTTACTGATAAAGTCCAAAACTCTCTATACTTTTAAAAAAATGGTAACGTGCAATTGACTAGTTTTAATATGACAACAATAAAAATTGTAATTCTCTAGATAAACATACATGTAATTAGAGTGATTATAATAAAACATCACTGCTATTATAAAACTATGAACTCTTAGTATATTATAAAATTAAAAATCTAATTGAAAGTGCTGGTTTAGCATAATTTCCACAAGCCATCGTTCTGTAATATGGTGAAATGAATGGGAATTTTGTGGAACTATTAATTGATACTGACAAGCAATAAACGCTGGAATGAAACTCTAATTATCAGCACCCATTAATCACATTTGCTGTCATCTGTGATGTCAAAAATTTTTCAGTAACATTCTAAACAGCAAAAAAGAATTTATACCTCTCATGCTTTAATGCACTTCATAGAAATCAGATAGTCCTTTGTTGGGGTAAGCAAGGTATTATAAAAGGCTATTTTCATTCTTTGTACAATGTTCAGTGTTGTATTTTCCAGTGTAAAAAAAGCTCTCATGCTTTATTCCATTTTCATGAAGACTTAGATACCTTGTAGGTTTATTTCTATGCAGTTAAGTACAATTTATAACATAATCTGTTGCTAGCATGATGTTATTTCAGTCATACAGTTTTAGAAATAAGAAATTACAGACATCATCTGAACATCTAGTTGACTAGTCTGTTCCAGGAAAGCAGTTAATGTTGCTTTCAAGATGCAGGCTTGAGCAGGAGATGAAGTGTTCTAGGAGATGAGGGTGTAAATAAGGATGGCAGAACCTTCATTATAGTACTTGAGCGTTCACATAAAATGAACTCAGAGTATGTTGTTCTATACTTTCAATCTTGTTATCAGATTCTGTTGTTTGCTTCAAATAATTGTTTTCTTTTTCTTTTTTTTTTAACCTACATAGTATATAAAAAGCATGCAGGTACATCTTTGGGAACAAAAGGATAGGAAACTGTTCAGTACTTCACTAGTGACTGGATTGGCCAACTATGCAATGCAGGCATTGCAGTTAAACAAACATACTTGCAAAACAGGATCTGCTTGCTAAACCTCTGAAAACTGTCAATAGTAGAAATAACATTGTAGGACCATTGAGGGCATCTTGTAGTCCTTAATCTGAAATGATATTTAGGTTTCTCTGGACTGCAGCAAATACAGACCATGCTGGGTAATCAGGATATGAGATTTCACCAGTTATTTATCTTCAGAGTCTATCATCTGTTGAGGCATAGAAAGACTTAGACTTAAAAGAGTGTGGAATCACCAGTCTATAATCTGCTGTGAATAACTTCATTTAAAAGAAGCAGTGAAAACCTAAATATTTTGTTTACTATATTGTTGCTGTCCTCTTATGGTTTCATCCACTCTTCATAATCCATCAAAGGTGCAAGTCCTCTTACATGAATCAGCAGAGCAGGAGTAACATTTGTTCATAATCTTTTGCAAATATCCAGTAGAGGATCTTTTGGAAGAAGTAGATGAGAATTGACAGTTGAATACATATCAAAAAAAGCCCTAACAAAGCTACAGAAATTGTATTTGGCGAGGTCTTTGACACCTCTAAAGCAGAAGTGTATTTATAAAATTGACTATATTAAAGCCTCTGCAAGTAAAGTCAAAGGTTGACCATACTGAAAATTTTATTATTATCGTTTATATAACCAGTGTTCAAATTTTTAAATATTACATTTTAGCTAAAACTGAGGTGTGTAGCTGACAGTTTGGTTTTACTATGCACAATGTAATACTTAAATAGGTCATGTCGTTAAGATTCTGTCCACTATGAAATTCTCATAAGATACTGTCACCATTCACCTATTTGTTATTTAAAAATTGTGGTTAGATAAAAACACTTGTGATTTTCCTGCTAAGTGTAATTGAACGTTCTTCCTCTGAAGCATAGCAAATGCTCGACCTACCTATGTGCATTTTCAAAAAGCAACTGGAGACTTTGAAAGTGTACACAGCTAATATAGTCAATATTATACTACAATACTGCCATGATCAATTAATCAAAAAAATTAACTGCCTAAGTGAACAAAACAGGCAGAAAAAACATTGTCTGTCATGAGAAAACCTTGGAATATGATTCATTCTTTGAGTTCAGCTCCTAAACTCTTCAATTTATTATTTTCTTTATGTTTTCCTGAGTTCTTCAATATAAAAGTTGAATAGTTTGTAAATCTATTAAAAAAATAAAAGTAGTAATAATTACCATGTTATGCTAAGATTTTAAGTTGAAGAATTCATACTGACATTCAGTTTACAGTATTTAATTAAACATTTTTATCTTTTCAGAAGAAATTACTAAGTGTTTTTTAAAAAGTTATTTTTTCACTACCAATTTAAAACTGCTGCACTGGAAGTCTATCATGAAATAATGCATTAATTTATGCTTGTTGTCAAGGTAACAGAGTTTATCAGAATAACAGAAATCAAAGTATTTAAAATATAGTGGTAAATTCTCAATTTATTAGGGTAAGGTGAACACTAATTCTATCAAACACTAGTTATTCTTCATTAGTACAGAATTGAATACATTCTTAGAAGGAAAAAAAATACAAATATTGGTCCTTCTTGTCGTAATATATAGCTTTCCTTTAAAAGAGATCATAGTAGACAAATGTTTGCTAATTTAGCAAGTATGTTTACAGTATGGAGTCTTTAAACTTGAGCTGCCAGTTAGCACATATTCAAGATTCCTGCTGACTTAAAAGGGAAGAACCCCATTGACTACAATAGTGAGAACTGGCTTTTTCCCTCACTCCCTCCTTCCCTCTTCTCTCTCTCTGAATAATAACCCTCATTTACTGCCATCCGTCATTTTTATATCAGCCTTTTTTATGTCTGGAACAGAAGATTATGTACGGAATAAGCATGAGTGGCATTCAGACTGAAACATGAGAAAACTTCATAGATTTTGATAATATAGTGGAAAATGTGTCAAGAGTTGGTGTTAACATTAGCTGAGAAATGGAAATGGATGCAGTAATTTGCAAAGCAACTGTAGTTCAGTCCCTTCTAGCATCATTGGGCTGAAAGTATGTACAAGTATAAATCAGTGCAGTTTCAAACTTTGAGAGTGGTAAATGAACCCAGTGCGTTTTGGTAGTAAGTGCAAGGAGGGCAAAGCTTACAGAAGCCATATGGCTGTGAACCTCTGTTTGTTTTTACTGTGAGGCTGTGTTATCTTTTAAATGACAATGAGTCACTGATAAAAAAAAAAAAAAAGAAAAAAATTAAGTTATCTTCCTAATAGCTGGTAAAAGCTATCAGGAGAGCAAAATATGTAACCCATGGCAGGAAATATTGAGAATTACTAGAATTTCTCTGATTTATTCCTGCTAAAGATCCGGCTAAAGGGAATGGCATTCTACTTTTTGGCTGCTCAAACTGAACACTTGAATAGATGATAGTTTTGAAAATGTCATCTAAAGAACTGCACAAGTAGCATGAATAATTTTAAAATCTTCTGTTCCTGTAATAGATCTTGAAATGCCTCATCTAATGGATTTTGGTGTTTAGAGCCAAACTATTCAAAAAACTAGCAAGCCTGTATATTTCCACTATTTGATATCAAAAAATTTGTAAGTTAAAATTTAAGTGGTGCCTGAACAATAGCTCCTGAAAAATGATCTGACGGCACTGGAGGTTGGGAGAGGCAAAGCTCAATTTACTGGCAAGGGGAGAATTAACTTTGCAGGGAAACACTGCCACATGAAATACAAAGTGTTCTTTTCATTGCATCTACTTCCCTGAAATCTTGGCTAATTTTTGGCCACATTACTACCCATCTGCTTGTGAAATCTGATACATTGTAAAAAGAAGGCCTTTTTAATTTCAGAGATGTTGTTTCGTTTGTGTTTTCTTAGGCCCTGTGACCAGCTCACTTATCCCAATAATGAATTGACAAAATTAATTTAGGATTCTTTTACTCTAATCGCTTTCAGCAAATGCTCCCTCCCTCTTTTATTGTTCTAATCATTCATTTGATGTTTTTGCTATAGCTGTGCATATGGACTCTTATTTTTAGAGACTACTGATTTAATTCCTCACGTGTAAAGCTGTATTATTTTATGTCAAATGGCATTATGGTAACCTGCGTAGCACTTCACATAGCATTTGCTGACTTTTAAGTCAACCTGCTTTGAGATTGTCTGTAGGCTTTTACATATGGTGGCTGGCAATTTCTTCCTCTCTAAGTATTCCTGATAGGAGTTTATTACTTTTCAGTAGCTGGAGAGTAGTAAAGCACATATGAGATTCTCATATTCAGTTCCATCTCCATTTCAGTCACAGACCTTATTGCCATAATTAAGAACTATGCAATTTGTGCTTATTATTCTAAATACCTAGAGTGTGTTCTGTTCTCGTTTCACTTTTGGTGCACTCCCCAAGGTAATACAAAATAATAACATGCCATATGGCAAATGGAATCAGCTGTAACACTAAACAATGTCTTTTATCATGTAGTTTTTACTACAGGACATTCCCAAGCTTGTTATCGATGAATATTGCATGCCCTAGAGAAACTCTAGCTGGATTTTTGCTGTTTCTCCCATTAGAGGCATCCTTGTTGACACTCTGAGATTGGTTTCAATGTAGACGTGGCAGCTGTCATTTTACAAGAATCGACAGCATTCAAAAGAATAGTCAGAATGTCTCAATCTGTGGTGATCTTTCCAAATGGCAAAAAGTTAGCATGAACACAACACTGCATTATTATGAATTGTGCAGTGCATAATTGATATGATGTAACAGTAATAATGAGTTTTATGTAGTTTGGGAGTCTTGACTGGGATTTTATTTTTGTTTGTTTGTAATTTCTTTAGAACTCCTGTAATTCATAGAATGTGTTATTTCAATACTGAATTTCGACGTGTTTGGAGTCAGCCATCTGAAACATGCTGTCTGAAAGCCTTAGATGCCGTCCTATTCAATAACGTAGGCATAACATAGGCATTTTGTAGAAGAGTTAAAGCACTTCCTCTACAAGGCCAGACTCTAAAGGTACTTCTGTTTTGTGGATGTACTAAATGGATGCAATAAGCTGATGATGTTACTCAGGAACGTGAAACGCTCTAAGCATTTCTTAACAGCTGGCCTGTTGGCATTCCAGCATCTTACATTAGCTTTTGGGTTGAGAGTGGAAGGGAGAAGTAAAGATTAAGCAGAGAGACAGGCAAATGAGTGATATGTAATGTTGAGTTATGAGTATTTCTTTTCATCTTATGCTTGTGGCAAAAGTATCATTTCAATCTATTCCAGAAGAAAGTATATCTAAGTAGTTAAGAGAATGTTTCTGTCACAAATAACTGCATCATGCAACATGCAGTTAGCTAGCTTCCCAGCTTGCTTTAGGCTGTTTTACCAGTCACACTATGTGCCTACAAGTAGCACAGCAACTTCTCTTCAAATTAGCAAAGCATACGAGCAAAGGATGAATTGGTGCTCATAGTTTCTCCAGCTTTGCTCCTTTGTAAGTATATTTTTAATCCTCTTTGCTCAGACATAGGAAACAGATGTTGTATTCAGACTTAAATGAACATTTCACCTGTCACTGGTGTAAGAAGGGAGAGGTAGGTCATAACATGTTGTTTTTCTGCTGTGTTCATGCAACGCCACAAGAGATGAGTACTAGGACAGGAGAATGTGAGGTTTCAAAACTTGTTGAGAAAGAGTAGTAACACGTGTATCACAATATCACAACATAACAACAACAAGTAACACTTGTATCACAAAAATACTACTTGCTTCATTTTCTCTAGGAAATAGTAACAATTTATTGAAATAAAATAAAATTAAATTCAGAAAATGAATTCTGCTAAAAGCAATGTCAAATACCAGTATAGTAAATATTTTCTCTGAGTGTACTGGTACTTTTCCTCAAAAAGGAACTTCATTGAGTGAGTGGGTGTAAATAGGGTATATATATGCATGTGTACACAGCTGTCCATAGCCACATATAGCAGTAATTCACAGAAGTTCTGGGAAGGACAAGATAAGGATAAACTATTTGATACAATTCTTTGTAAAATTTACATTTTATGCAGAAACACCTGAATACCTTACCTGATTTTTTAGAAACTGCTCTGTCTTTTCTTCCTTAATTTTTTGTTCTTGCTTAACTCCATCACATGTACTGCCGCTCTCCACTGTTTGCTTGCCTCCTTTTTGCATATAAAACCAGTGTGGACCATATATTGATAAACCTGCATTGACAAATATCAATAAATTTTATATGAGTAAAGGAAAAACTTTATTACTCTTCTTTCTGTCTTCCACAAACACAAAGATAGAACAAGAGATATGGGGTCAAGTTCCGATGTAATAAGATTGTACATGTGAATACTGCCATATTTTTACATTGCTAACTGCTTAATTCCACACACAAATGTATTTTTTTTTTTTATTGTGAGGGGGATGAAGTGGCAAAACAAGCACATATAAATAATGTATGTGTTTTATATTATGTCTGCCAAATATGTGGCCTTATGAGAAACAGAAACTACTTGTGTTTGGCAAGTTGTTGTTTGGAAGCCCAAGCAACATCTTCAGAGTGGCCAGTCATATTTAGATTTGCCACAGACTAGTTTAGTTACACCATTTATGTGTTTTCTTTTAGGCTTGATCTTGTAGTTTACAACAAGCTGCCTCTCTGAGACACCTCTGCAGGGTTCACAGATTTTCACAGAATTCTGATCAGAGGCCGTAGAGAGGAGGGAGATGGCCTCTTCTCCCAAGTGACAGGGGACAGGACAAGAGGGAATGGCCTCAAGCTCTGCCAGGGGAGATTTAGGCTGGAGATTAGGAGGATGTTTTTCACACAGAGGGTCATTGGGCATCGGAATAGGCTGCCCAGGGAGGTGGTTGATTCACCTTCCCTGGAGGTGTTTAAGGCATGGGTAGATGAGGTCCTGAGGGACATGGTTTAGTGTTTGATAGGAATGGTTGGACTTGATGATCCGATGGGTCTCTTCCAACCTGGTTGTTCTATGAATTTTGCAACAATTGTCCTTACATTGTACACGGAAATTTTCTAAATAGCAGTTCAAAGGAAGTTAGTCTGTTTCCTTTTCTGTTTTATCATTCTTTTTACATGTTTTGTTGTTTGGGGTTTTTTTCCCAGAACTCATTTTCTGGCTTTTCCCTAATTACTAACAATCCCTTCTCCATCTCTTGTGTTTTTTCCCCCACTTTTGCTTTTCAACAATGACAGTTTAGGCAAGCGTTTTTAGATGAAAATTGTAGCTGTTCCCCACATTCTCATTTCTAATCCTCTGACTGACTTAATTAAGTCCAAGATAGTCATAAACACCTGCATAGGGAATCTAATCATGACTATTTGAAATGTCATGTTTTGTCATTCAAACAGGTATGAAAAGTAACTAAAATTTGGGAATGTATAATGGTGCCAAGGAATTTTAACTAAATTAAACTGTAGACACTTGGGACACCTTTTCTAAAAGTAAAAGCATTCTACATTCACAAGGAACTTATTTTCCTGAGAAGGAAACATCATTATTTGTTGGCCCCCTTCCAGCAGCATTCATGTCAGAATGAAGACAAAAATCATAGAAATACTTAATGGCTTCCTTTAAATTTTTTTCCTTTAAAAAAATGGTTCTACCCTTCAGTGCACAGAGCCCTGGTGTGTTAAGACTCAAAGACTACATAAGCCTCTGCAAAAGCCTTTCTGCCACTGAGCTTGGACTGTCTACCCTCAGTGGCTCAGAGACACAAATACAGTACAGTGGGCTGAGACTCACATCAAAGATTAACCTAGCCTAAAAAGAGCAGAATTTGGCTCCACTTTTTGCTTGATCTCACTGCCAGAAGGCTTTACATAGAATAAACACAGTCATCAAAATTCACTTATGACAAGTAACGATTTGCTTGCGCATCATTTATTGCAAGGTTCTGTGATCACTCACAACTTTAACATGGAATACGTGTTTCCTTAAAACATGCCACATATTATTAAGATGTCCAGCTTTTCACAGGGAGGATATTAAATGGAAAGCATTCTTATTTGGCTAGAAATTCATGCCGCACATGAAATACCATGTTTTCTGTGATTAGTTAGCAGGAACCATCTGTCATGTTCCCATCCCCATTGTGCTGAGGAAGGCAGAGGCTGAAGGTGAGAAAGATATTTACTTTTGACAACAAAACCAGCCATTATTACTTTACCTGTAAGGTAAACATGTTGGAAAAGGTGACTATCTATTCTGATTCTAGTGCAGTGAGACCAACTATTGCTGTTACTGACAGCAAACCTGCTAAAATCCAGAAGAAAACTGCTTTATGGCTTATGTTGGGAGTGCATGTACAAGCACATCTCCAGCTAGGAGCTGGAACCAAGAAGCAGAAACTTCAGGATGAAAAAGTATCAAGATGAGTTCAAGTAAAAATCTCCCCCTCCTCTTGCCTTTCTTTCGGTAGAAAATTGTATTGGAAAAGAGAACTATTTTTCTCTAATTATAACACAAGATTCTGAAAGTAAGCACAGCAGGTAGAAACATCTAGCAACAGATTTAAAAAGATATTGCATATTCATATGCTGAAATGTTTTTCACTGCTGACAGTTAATGATTCCAAGTGGAAAAGGTACACGCTCTGCTGTTGTTCATTCTCTGCCAATTTCTCTTCTTAAAACTCTGGCAGAATATTTTGGGGGCTGTGTACTCTAATCTCTGTTATTCTTACCATCATCCATCAGACTAAGAAAGATAGTTAGAGAGCCAAATAATTTTGACTTTGAATAGGATTGCAGCAAATGGGTGTATTTCTGACAGAGAAAATCTGTATTTCTTCACTAAAAACACTTTATTCCCTTGTTATCTTCTTTTATATTGTACAGAGCACTGTGCTGTGGTGTGAATGTACCTACAGCGTATTTCAGAAGCAAAATATAAACACTGGCAGCAAAGGGCACTTCATGCAAATGTGTTTCCTGAGTGATGGCTCTTCCTCCTTGATGATTCTGGCAAGACATAATGATTTGGGAAAAGAGGAGTGCCCTGCCCTTCAGCTCTTTTCTCTAGAGCATCTACATCCCCTTGCAAATGGGATTATGATAAAATAAAAAGTTCATTGGGGTGGGATCTTCTTTTAAAATGTTTGATATATCACTGTAGAAAGTAGCAGAGATAGAGTAGAGCTATAAAATACACATTTTTAGGAAGAGAAAACAGGCCATCATGCCTAACTCTATATTGCACTCATTTTCCTTTTAAAACCCACCTGCCAGTCCTGGTAACATTGTCTAGAAAAGAATTTACAGTAAGCCTCTGCTTCAATCAGTTTCCATGGTAACTCGGTTCTGTTTTAAAACCTTTACGTAAAAATGGCTTGGTTAAAATGATAATGAGCTGGAGTGCTTGCCCATACCTGAACACACCTTTCTCATTGCTCAAAAATAATCAGATAGGGGAGTCATTCCATCTGCTTTAGTTCCCTTAGCTTCTACAACACTGTCTCACTAACAAAGTCAGATTATTTTCTTTGTCATCTGGAAATCTCAGTTTTCAGACATGTATAAGGCTCAGGGCACTGACTATTGTTTACTGATCACATGAGTTAGTGTCCAGAATCTTGAGTTCACTGGGGAAGGATCCTGCTGTGTGTACAGTACCTACAGCGAGGCTGAAAGCATCAAGGGCCACTGCATCTCTTAGAAACCAACCAGAAGAGGCAGACAGTCACCCTTCCAGAAAATGCTTTTCAGGAAAAAAATTCCCTTCAGAAAAATAAAATGAAAGTTTTAATTGATTCTAAGAATCTTATGTTACTGTCTCATCACTGTGGATACATATGTTTTATCTGACCTTTACTGCTATTCCTTGCCCCAGTTTCAAGCTCATCTCTTGCACTCATAATGTCTGATTCTTTGCTGCAGTTTAACTTTGACAGACTTTTTCATAATTCTGGCTAGTTCTCTACACTGTCTCAGATCTCCTCTAGGAAAAAAAAATCAATATTCTTTTTTATATAACCTAAATACTTGAGTGATAACACCATTTCAGTTACAGGGCAATCTTAAAAGAACTTCTAATGTAGATCTGATGGAGTTCTTCAGCAATTATTCAGACACTTGCTTCATTTCATAGAAGATTATACCTTCTCTGTGATATCAGAAACTTAAAATGCAATACAAGACCTGGCCTTTTAAGTTATATCAGGTAGCTTAATATTTGTATAGGCAATTTTTTGTTTCATAAGAGGTACTGATAGAATTTATGGAAAACAATTTTACACTGTTGTATCTTCCAGACAGGCATTCCAAAAGCTGCTGAATGTAGGTACACACCAGTTAATTTACAACTGAGTTTATCCAAACATTGACTTAGTAAAGATCTCATGATTCAGCATGGGACAAAGCAATATTATTTTCCCATGATAAGCAGTTGCCCAACTGGTCCTGTTAAGGATGTTAAACCACAGAAACAAGTCCTTGTTTGCCTTGTGTTTCATAGTCTGGATAATATGAGATATTGCTGCCTTGTTGTTAGTGATACAGAGAAGGGCCACTGTTCAGTGATTTTTCACACCTCATTTTTGAATGGCATGACTATGCAAGGTGCATGTATGCTATACCCTTTGTATGGGTTTACTTCTGTAAAGACTAAACTTTGATTGTCATCTCCTGACTCACCTAGATAATATAAACACTTCGAAATTCTCTTGCAATTTAAAAGGAAAGAATCAGTATTCTTTTACCAAACCAAATAATATGGATGTTCTATTGGTTTGATTTGGACCTACATAATTCCTCCCAAAACAACTTGAAAAAAACAAGCTTTCAGATGCATTTTTTCCCACCTCTTATTTTTCAACTAGCAGCCTCATTTATCCACTACATCCCAACACTGTCCTATAGACACTAATTATTGAAGGTAAGGCATTGTAAAATAAGGACATCATATATCTACTGAATTCCTTTCATTGGTCACAGCAATAACATTTTCACAGTACTCCCGCATGTCTGTAAAGTAGACCTTCTCTGACTGATCTGTGCAGACTATGTTTAATTGATCTATGCTTTTCCAGTGGGCACTTTAACTTTCACACAATGATTTTTTCAATTGCCAATGTCCAACAAATTCATCTCCAGTTTTCAGATAAAAGTACAAATAAGATCTGACACTTTATCAACTGAAAAAAGGTTTTTTAAAAAATCCTTTTAACATCATTTAACGCAACTGAACAATTAAATATGTTTACTCCTTCCTTGGCTTTTATTCCTCTCATAATCTTTTGTATCCACCATAAAACAGGATGACTTATTCCATGCCTCTTTTCACCATTGTAGCATTATTTATTCCTTCCTGATGCTAATCTGAGCTCCAGAAATACTGTAGTTTGATGTGAAAACTAATCATACTAGTCGGTCACTTGAGATAGGAATTTTCTTGTTAGGCATGGTCTTTAATAGTTCTTATTGTGTTTAATTAATCTGCTAATTACTGTGTAGTACAACCAGCTATATTTTCATTTGCCCTGAATATTGTTCGTATTTACAGTAGATCAATTGTTAGCTGCTAAACTATCTCAAATGTATAATTTGATATTTCTGCCTCTTTTTAAGTAGATTAAAAATTAATGATAAATTAAGAGGGTCTTATTTCTTAGTCTGTAGCTCATTATGCTGACACTTTTTAAAAAAAGTCTTTTATTGATTCCTTTTACTTTGAAATGTCCTTTAACATCCTGTGTTAATTATTGCCAAGTATTTGAGAAATACCAGTATCTATTACTAATTTAGTTGCTGGTAGGAAATCAAAATAGTTAATCTCTGTGCCTTTAATAATTATGTGATTTTTTTTGCCCTTTATGACTACCTCTACATACTGCTTTACACTAAGCTTTTTTTCATTTTGCATACAATTAATAATATTTCATTTAGTAACTATTTTACGCTGTCAATGTGCTTTCTGAAGACACACATTTTGAAAGCTAGTTATACTGTCATTAAAGCAGAACAAACCTGTTTGGATAAAATAATAGAAGCTGAGATATTCATGCATCCATGAGACTTCACATTACAAATTTTGGATGCCTCTGCTGATGAAGGCTGAATGGACTATGTATAACCAAGTATCTGAAAGGAGAATCGGTACCTTGTAATAACTTAACTGTGCCTGCATTACCAGTGTGCTGCAATCTGTAGTATACATTTTTGAGCTGGATGAACTTTGCCATGGTAATCATCTGAAGCTTAGTTTCCTTCCTTCCTCGTCCCTCTGGTCCTGGTTTCTCCTCCAAAATTCCACAACATGTCTTAAACCTACTGTCAAGATCCCTCTCTCTCCAATTTTATTCTCTTTATGTAAAATATCACCTCTTCCTGGGTACATGTGAGAAATCATGTTTTGAACTGTGCTGTGCAGAAGGAGATCAAGAGAGAAATAGCATTATGAAAATTAAGGGAGGGGAACTGAAGGTGCAGAGAGTTTGGAGAGTGCAGGAAGGAAAGGGAAGAGCTTTGTTTCTTTCCTCTGTTTGCTCCTCCTGTGAGTAGCACAGCCAAGATACAATTTTGAAATGAACCTTATCAGGATCATCGAGGTAGAAAGGCTCAGAAAACTGAACCAAACACTTTCTCTTTGCCAGTAACTGAAAGGGGCCTATAAGAAAACTGGAGAGGGACTATTCACAAAGGATTGTGGTGATAGGATGAGGTACAACTTCTTCACCATGAGAGTGGTGAGACACTGGCACCACGTTGCCCAGGGAAGTTGTGGCTGCCCCATTCCTGGAGGTGTTCAAGGCCAGGTTGGATGGCGCCTTGGGTAACCTGATGTAGTGGGATGTCCCTGCCCACAGCAGGGGTTGGAACTGTATGATCTTTATGGTCCCTTCCAAACCAAACTATGCTATGATTCTATATGTGATTTATTTGAGTGAGAACCGCAGCATGTGAATAGTCTTACATTCTATCCCTTCTGCTGGTCTCTTGCCTCTAGCCCTCCCCCTGACAGAGGCATTGGCCTATTGGCAATAAAACTCATCACACTAAATGCTCCTTTTTTGTGGTGAGTAATAGATGGGAATTGGTTTATAATGATGAAAGATAGGAAGTAGTAAAGGGATGCAATGGGCAGAAGAACCAAGAGCACAAACCAAGCCTTCAGACACACCAAACCTAGTTCTGCTCTGGAAGAAGTTAATTTCAAACTAAGGTCCTACTAATTCAATTTAATTAAGAGAGTCTTGTCTCTTGAAACTCTTGTCATCAGAATTGACACATGGGACTAATGTGAGCAATATTTTCTTTTTTTTTTTTTAGAAGAACTGTTTTTAAAAACCACTAAAATTAATTTAGAAGTTAACTGATATTAGTGAAAATAGTAAGGAGAAACATAACATTTTCATGTCACCTAATAGAACTGAATAAGCAGGTACATCTATTTTCAAAATTATTCTGCTGCCTCAAAGTGACAAAGGCACGGATAGCCATTAGATCTGGATTATAATAGAGTCAGGCAACAGTGAGTAGGACTCAAGGAAACTCAGATTGCTTGCATGGCTTCTGGGCTTCTCCTTCCTCCATAAAATGGAGACCGTGAGACTTCTTTAATTTGTGCAATGATAAGAAGTAAGAAGTAGACTCCAGAGTCTGTGACTCCCAACTTTTATAAGGAAGAATGAGAGAGTTGCAAGGTATCTAAGTATCTAAACAGAAAACAGAAAAGAAATCATGCTTGTTTTCTGGTTAGCTGTCATAATTTTACCTTGATTTACTCAAAGATTTGTGTCTTCTAATGTGAAGCTTTTCAATGGCATTAAATAAATGAATCTAGCTTACCATATAATTCTTAGAAAATTTATATCAGTTCCAAATCACTCCATTTCTAGAAGGAAATTCAAGCTTCCCATATTACAGTTCAAAGTGTTGCATAAACAATTCATTTTCCTCTATCTGCTGACAGTCTGGTGTTAGGAAGTTTATTACTAAAATCCAAACTATCTTGTTTAATTTTCCACCCTCCTTTCCTCCTTTAAAAAATGAACAATTAGAAGGAAGTGCAAAATCAGATAGAAGAACTCAATTTGGGCTCTCAAGAATACACATCAATTACATTTCCTTTCACAAAGGGAAAAGAATGGATCTTTTCTAAATTACAGGTGTGCAAAGAATCAGCTATGGAAGCATATGTCCTAAATAAGCTTTATAAATAGGTCTGCTTTTGATTTCTAAAGAGAATGTAAGGAATAGGACAGCTTCAACAAAAAAAGCAGGGTCAATCAACAAGATAACACCATCAGTCTGGGTCTGGCGTTGTTCTAGGAAATAGAGCAAATTATAATCTAATATAGAGAATATTATGAATTCCAAGATTACTTATAGATATATGGCCAATTCACCAGCTTTGAAGACCAGAGTGCCTTACAGATGAACGTACTTTTAAACTAGAACTAAAGCTCAACGGGAAATGGCTTTGTTAATTTTCGCTAAGATGGTAATTCAGTCAGACAGCTTTTAGAAAAATAGTATTATGAATATTATGAAACACAGAGATTTTCATATACCTTTGAAGAAAAACTTGTAAGATTCCCTAGCCACATATATTTCCCACCCCCAAAACTGCAGGTATAAAATCCAGCCTTATTTAAGACAGTGTTATATCTAATATTTAAAGTAGTGCACCTTTAAAATGTAGGAAAAAAAAATACATTCCTGTAAGAAAGTTATAGTAATGCTTTCCAGAACAGCACAATCAAAAACACTAGCTGGATGATCCAAGTCTAGCAAAAACACTAAATTAAAAAAAAAAAAAAGCATTCAGCAAGTAATGGTCTTTTGTAAAGGCAGTTTTCCTGTCAGAACTTTTCTACCCTACACACTCTTCTTCCTCAGAAAAATCCTGAGAATCTCTAACACTGCTTTAATATGTATAAAATTATCTTTGTAACATCTCTTTTATCCTGTTAAGATGCCCAGTCCTTTATTCTCCACATTCAGAAGCCTCAGCAGCTAAGTAACTTCTTTATGAGAGACTTTCATTAGTAAGACACTCTAGATAGCACTTAGTAGATCAAAAGCCCTTTGAATTACTACCCTAACTTAATTGTTTTGATGCTGGAATTTAAGTCTAATAGGCAAGCACAGAAATGTGATTTTTTTTTTTTTCTTAGCAGTTTTGTTTGATAGTAGCATAGTAGTGGGACTTTTTTTTTCAATTCTGACCACACTTATTGTCATTTTTGTTGAGTTTGATTTTGAGGAAAAGAAGTTGCAACACATTTTGGCTCAAGAAGTTTAGTCACTCATGTGAGTTCAGTATCTTCTTTACTACTATAAAATTTACAAACCTATCGGTTTCTGAGGCCATGAAAATTAAGAAAAATCAGCCATCTTGGACTTAAAAACAACTAAAATGACTTTTTAAAAATAGGCTCTTTTAAATTTAAATTAAGGATGTAAAGTTCTCACCAATGCAAAAGTTAGGTTTTTAGAAGTAAATAGTGCTTGGGTGGGGGGCAGAGGTGGAATTGAGAGAGAACACTCACTCATCCTACAAATATATTGCTAGACCTCACTACTCTTAAGGTCACTTCTTATTCACTAATATCCCTGATAGATGCCTAAGATCAATTAAGTTTAATGTAGTCCATTATTCCTCATTCCCAGATGACATCTATTCACCTCAATGATGTCATATGAATTTATACCCCCATGAAATGGAGAGGATATACATGTAACATAGCACAGCATAAAAGCTTTCTCAAATTATTATTTCTCATTTAGCAATTATCTATCTGCATGAGAATTTGAGAGTACTTACTATCTTTGACTAAGGGCTCAGAACTTGGTGGGAGCATTACCATTGCCCTCTCTGGAGCTTATGGGGAATATTCACATCACCCAACTTTAGGTTACTAGCTCAGATTAGATGATTACACAGAAATTCAGAAAAGGTAAAGTTGATTTCTTTATGGTCCAAATCCTTATTTAACAGAAAAGAACTATGTTCTGTTAAGTTCTTTTTTGAAATTCAAATTATGTTTATACCTTAGTGAAAAGACTTACTAGAGGCTAACATGGCTTGTGTGAGCTTCAGATGATTAACCTACTTTATATTGCTGTCACCACACTGCATTGGTTAATCATTATCTTTTCACAGAGTCTTTAACAATTAGGTAAAACAGCATTTATATCTTTTCTACATTTAGAAGACCTTACACAAACTAATCTTATTTTTCCTTTATTTTCCATAATACTCAAAATATGGAATGTGTATAGTAGAATTAATGTAAGAAAAAATTCAATACCTATCCTTGAATAGATTCATATGAGTTAATTCTTTCTCATCTTTACTGTCCCTCTAGGCCCAGTGTCCATTACTGTTGAATGAGATACTATGGGTGTCTCACTGACAATGAATAAACTTAAACATTCAATCAGACGTTTTCCCACTTAGAATCTATTTTATCAGCTGATGTTTTCATGAAGCATTAGACAACTCATTGGGAAATCAAGTAAAGAGAGGACATTCTTGAATATTTCACACAGAGGGTCATTGGGCATTGGAATAGGCTGCCCAGGGAGGTGGTTGATTCACCTTCCCTGGAGGTGTTTAAGGCACGGGTGGATGAGGTCTTGAGGGACTTGGTTTAGTGTTTGATAGGAATGGTTGGACTAGAAGATTCAATGGGTCCCTTCCAACCTGGTTGTTCTATGATTCTATGATTCTATGAATATACTGTCCAGAATGAAAGTCAACTATTATGGTGGGGTTTTGAGACAATCATGAGTATTTGTGACATTTACATGGTGTGTTTCAGCTCATAATACAATTACGCTAAAGGTGGGACATTGGATTATCAGTTGTTATACATTGGCTTTCTAATGGTGGATATTTTGTGGGATTTTTTTTTTAAGGTTCATTCCCAGGACCACCAGGTGCAACCCTGCAGCCACAGCACAATAAGGGATATCTAACCTATCTAATTTTTGTTTTATATATTTCAAGGACATAAACTTTTGCCTTCAGGGTTTCAGAGATGTTTTTAATAACGGGTGTTAAGATGATTTTTCAAATGACATAGGGATTTGTAATGGCCAATTCTGCTATATGTGCAATATATTTGCAATGAACAGAGGAATCTGACAAACGGACTTGTATTGCTTCATGATGAGGCTTTCTTTCTGTATCTTCAGATCTTCTTTTAAATCTTCTAGTATTTTTTAGGAAAAATACACTACCTGATTTTTATGACATTGTGCATACTTAAACTGTAATGTTGATTTTTTAATTTTTTAAGATGCTAAACTAAAGAAGAATTCAAAAGTATATTCTTTAACACTTACATAGTCTAAGAAAGTAACATACAGCTGTGCTTATGTCTCATTGTACCAAGTTTTTCAGGTAGAAAACTA
Organism: Coccyzus lansbergi; assembly: GCA_033558105.1. Taxonomy (NCBI): domain Eukaryota; kingdom Metazoa; phylum Chordata; class Aves; order Cuculiformes; family Coccyzidae; genus Coccyzus; species Coccyzus lansbergi. The sequence goes on along the minus strand of JAUMJK010000318.1, from coordinate 3,206,404 downwards.
AGTCAATTTATTGTTAAGTTGAAATACTACTAAGTGGGAAGACATTTAAAGAGAAATCTCTGAGAAAACATTTTGGTGCAAAATAAATATAAGCAATTTATAAATTGTTTATATATAACTTAGCCATGAACATAGGCCTATTGCACCTACCTGTGCTTAAATATTGGCTTTACTTACAGTGCCTCAACATGTCCAGTGCTAGAAGCAGAAATGTCAACTGCATAACTAAGACAAGGATATACTTGTGATGGCAAAGACTGGCTAATTTTGTAGAGCTTTTAGCTTTTAAGAATCCCACCACATCTAAGAAAAGACTTATATCTTGGGAGTGTTTAGTAAAAAAAGGTTCCCACATGCAGAACTCATGCATATTCTTTTTTAATATTGCTTCTCCTAATACAAAGATTTCAGTGCCACCATTTTAACATTTCCCAAGGCCATACATTTCAGAAACTATGTATTTAAATATCCCTTTCCCAGAACTGTAATAATAGAGGATTTCATTAGCACCATTTAGGATTTTTAAATTATTGCTGAAGAAATAGATATATTATAATGCACAAAGGAAAAGAGAGAATAGCTTTCTCCCACAGCAGATTCTCAGTGTATATTATATGATTCACAGAGAGAACAATCATGTAAATGAACTGTGTTTTGCTATTTGAAAAGATTTAAAGCTAGATTTATTTCCAAATTAAGAAATTGTTATCAAAGCAAAAGAAAAATTCTCACCAGCAAATTACCTAGATGAATACTAAGCCCATACTGTATCCTGTGTATGTAAGCAATTTACATTTGAGAAGATAAAATGGTGGGATTTTTTTACCAAGAAATCATGAGGAGTTGCTGTATTTTCTTGAAGAGAAAAGAATGTTCTTCTAATGTGACATAAGATCCTTTGATTTTTTTATTCCTCCACAATGCAGTAAGAAAATGTACTATCTATCAATTTTCTTTATAATCCACTTATTCTACTTCCTTTTGCTTTTATCTGACTTCACATGCCTACTAGGTCTCCTTCATTTAGTACAGACTCACTCTTCCACCTCCTGCTCAGTTTCATGCTCCTTGGCCATAGTGGTAGCACACCATTTATTTGCTGGGCAGTTTTTCTCCTGGTTCTGGATCACAATACGCTTGAGGTAGCGGATCAGCAGATATGTCAACTAGTTTTGCCTGCAGTATATTGTCCTGGAACAGGATGGAGACACTAACATTGCATTTCAATGGGAAAAATGTCACTAGCTGTGGAACCATTTGTTTGTGCAAACTCACTTCTAGCCCTGGATTCTCTCCACATAGAGGGACATTATTCCCCTTGCTGTCACTAACTTCACTGGTCAGATTTGCAAAACAAAGGACATTACTGTGCTAGATTTCAGTCTAGGTTTTTAAGCTGCATTAATTTAAAATTACATCCTTGCCATTTACCAAAAAAAAAAAAAAAGTAAAAAAAAAAAAAGTTAAGCTGTCTATTTACTAGCTACTCCATTTTTATCCTGCCAATCATCTTTCCTGTACGCTTGTGCACCATGGCTGCAACTGGAGTAATTTTATGTTTGACAGCTCAAACACTGGCTGTGCATCTGCTGCAGAAAAAAACTCTATGTGGGAGCTCATAAAGCAGGTGGTGAGCTCACCCTGAACCCTCTATGGCCTTGCCTAAAGTACTGCCTATGCTTTGGTGTACGGATGCTTTGTTTGGATGTGGTTACACAACCTGCAAGCCTACTTTTAACCACATTAAACCTTTGATAAGAAAACAACTCAAAATTTGAAAATCTCTAGATTTACATACACTCTAGAGTGTAACGTTCCTGCTGTGCCTTGAATACTCCCATGACATTATCTTACAGGGATAAAAAGTACATTTACTGGTAAAGTAGTTTTCAGCCCAAAAGTGCTGTAGTAAAGCCTGTTGCGATAAACTACATTTCAGGTCAGTACTAATCTTGTGTATTTTCTGGCCTTTACTTACAGTGCATGATGTGGTCCTCTTTCTCCGTACTTTTTATGTGTTTATCATATGTGATTAACAACTAGAAAGGTTTCCAGACTGATTCTAAGGTGGAAGAGGCAATCCAAACAATCATATTCTAAAGTTGGAAATAGCCACAGTATAAATCTGCTTCAGCAAAAGTGAGGTATTTTTAGCTAAAATGATGTACTAATGTTTGTTTTAGTCCTTCTTGTTGAAGAACAAACTGTCAGAAATTTTCTGTTCTGTTGAGAAGCATCTAATTCCTGCATCCCATTGCCAGGCATCTATTGATCAGATCCACTTGAAAGTATGTGTTGACTTTTTGATACTTCACTCCTTCCTGTGAAATTTCACATAGGTTCCATTTCACACAGGTGACATACAGACTTTAGCAGTGAATCTAGTGTATGTTTTTAGGTTCTGTAGATACTATGTGTAAAAATTCAAAGGTTAGTAAATGCTGATTGTAATTCATCAGTTAGTGTAGTATCTGACCCAGTACTCTAGGTGTTATCTGTTGAGGCTAAGTTGGTGCTTCAGGCCAAACGAGTTAAAAAAACCCATTAGAATCACATATGGGATAGCTCTAGAGACTTAACTGTTGGGTTGGCCACACCCTCATCCTCTCTAATAATTCAGTAGTTTTCTCTCCATTTCAAGCTGAGAGAGCTGGGGTTGTTTAGCTTACAGAAGAGGAGGCTGAGACGAGACCTTACTGCTCTCTATAACTACCTGAAAGGTGGTTGTGTAGAGGAGGGAGCTGGCCTCTTCTCCCAAGTGACAGGGGACATGACAAGAGGGAATAGCCTCAAGCTCAGACAGGGGAGGTTCAGGCTGGACATTAGGAAAAAATTTTTCATGGGAAGGGTCATTGGACATTGGAACAGGCTGCCCAGGGAGGTGGAAGAGTCACCTTCCCTGGAGGTGTTTAAAGGACGGATAGATGAGGTGCTGAGGGACATGACTTAGTGATGATAGGAATGGTTGGACTCGATGATCCTGTGGGTCTTTTCCAACCTAGTGATTCTATGAGTTCTGTAGGGTATTTTCAATCTCTTAATAATTTTCTTTTGAATTTCATGACAACATAATATCAACATGATGAAACTGAGCTATGACATTTCAGAACGGAGTCACTTTATAAAATCTGGTCCTCCCTGAACATGAGTCTATACTGAGAATAAGACACGAAGTATTGCTGGAATCAGAGAACTGCTTCTATGGCATCTGCCTCCACCTGACACTATTTCGTCTCTGAAAGTGTTTGGGTATCATCATGCTATAGTCATGGAATTTAGACTTACAAGTTCTGGGAAAGCTTCCACATGCTCTTTTTTCCTTAAGTTCCCTGGCACAGTTCCCAGCAGGTGCATAACTTTACGTTATAACTCCTAAGTGCAGGTTTATCAGTGAATTTTAATATTTCACATCCTGTCCACGAAATTATTGTAGGAGCAAGGAACAACGTATACAATGTATACAATGTATACAGCTTATCAGCTCTTTGTTACTACAAATGTTAACTGACCTGATATCAAAACATTTTTAAGACAAATGGAAAAAAACCCCTGAGAATTTGACTTCAAGTATAAACAATTCAAATAAACAAAATAATTACTGGACTTAGTCTGACATGGTTTAAAATTGAGAAAGAATTTAAACAGACATTATTACTAGATATAAGAAATATTAAAACAGAAAACATGTAGCATAATTCTTAATGTACTACACAATGAGTGGAAGGAATAACTGGCACTGCCTGTGATTTGACTTCATTACTGCCCTCAGCCACTACTGTCCAAAGTTGCATTTTTGGCTGAATGCTGACTCTTCTGTCTGTGGTGAAACTTTCTGTTCACTTTAATTAAACTAGATAATAAAATAAATGAACTGTTTCTGGATCAGTGCTCCTCTTACTTTAATAGAAATTGATGAAAAATAAGTAGGCTTCCACAGGAGGAAATAAAAGTGCAAACTCAATCTCTGAGAAACAGCCCATGAAGGTTTGTCAAAGTAAAACACATTGGTGACCTGCAGCCATTTCCAGTCTTAATGTACAATACTTGCCTTATAAATGTTAATAGCCAGATGGTACTATTTCATGCTACTTTGGAATGAGTTATCAAATCCTGCTACTATTACACAGCCAAATAAGCCAGTGTTAAAATAAGTTATCAAATCTTGGCATGTGTGCGCTGCCAAACCAGAGGTTCCACAATGGAGAGCTGTGGAATTACCAAAATGAATCTCAGTAGAAAGGGAAATCATAGAATCATAGAATCACCAGTTTGGAAGAGACCCACCCTATCATCGAGTCCAACCATTCACACCAATCTCTAAACCTTCCCCTCTGTACCTCATCTACACGTGCGTTAAACACCTCCAGGGAAGGTAAGTCAACCATCTCCCTAGGCAGACCATTCCATTACCTAATGATCCTTTCTGTTAAGAATTTTTTCCTTCTGTTGAGCCTGAACCTCCCCTAGTGGAGCTTGAGGTCATTCCCTCTTGTCCTGTCCCCTGTCACTTGGGAGAAGAGCCCAGCACCCTCCTCTCCACAACCTCCTTTCAGGGAGTTGTAGAGAACCATAAGGTCTCCTCTCAGCTTCCTCTTCTCCAGGTTAAACAACCTGGAGATCTCTCAGTCGCTCCTCCTAAGACTTGTTCTCCAGCCCCTTCACCAGCTTCGTTGCTCTTCTCTGGACATACTCCTCAATATCCTTCTTGTGGTGAGGGGCCCAGAACTGAACACAGGATTCAAGAAGCGGTCTCACCAGTGCCGAGTACAGAGGGAAGATAACCTCCCTGGATCTGCTGGTCAAACTGTTTCTGATACAAGCCAAGATGCCATTGGCCTTCTTAGCCTCCTGGGCACACTGCTGGCTCATGTTCAGTGACTGTCAACCAACACCCCCAGGTCCCTCTCCTCCAGGCAACTTTCTAGACAGACTTCTCCTAGTCTCTAGCTCTGCATAGGGTTGTTGTGCCCCAAGTGCAGGACCCGGCATCTGGCCTTGTTAAACCTCATCCCATTGGACTCTGCCCAGCGGTCCAGCCTGTTCAGATCTCTTTGTAGAGCCTCCCTGCCCTCCAGCTGATTGACCCTTCCACCCAGCTTAGTGTCGCCTGCAGACCTGCTAAGGGAGCACTCGATGCCTTCATCCAGGTCATTGATGAAGACATGGAACAGGGTTGGAAGCAGCACTGAGCCCTGGGGAACCCCACTTGTAACTGGCCTCCAGCTGGATTTAACACCACTTACAAACTCTCTCTGGGCCTGGTCATTCAACCAGTTTTCCACCCCGGAGAGTGTGCATCAGAACAGTTCTGTGACTGCTGTGAATGCAATTACAACAAAAAAGGCTGCAGCTTGTCCATCGCAGCAAATCCAGTTCCTAGCAACCTCTTTTCCAAAATGTTCTGCTATTTAGACTTCCCTTGCAAACTGGGTAGAACAACGCCTACTGGGAAACAGAAATGCAGCACTAACTTGCAGTTCTCTTAACCATTCTCCTGTTTCTTTCCCTTTACCTGTGCAGAGGGAGCTTTAAATGATCTGGGGTTTTCTTTGGTCTCAAGCTTTCCTTCTTTAACAGTGCAAATAGCTTCCTGCGTTTATCTGGAGAGGCATTACTTGGGTAGTAGTGCAGGATATGTTACTGCTAGTGGAAACCGAGTGGAATTTTGCACAGTAAAGCAGAACTCTGGTTGCTTTCCTAGTTTTATTGATGTTCCTATTCAGATGTAAGGCTGTTTCTTAATTGTTGGCAGAGGGTATGTAGGTCTTTTTTAACTACTGTCACATGATGCAGTAAAGGTGGTTTCCACTTTCAAGCGTGATATAGTGCGGAGTAAAACATTAATAGTTTTTGGTGTGAACCAACATTTCTACAACCTTGTAGTTGCTATGATAAGACAACTTTGTTGCCTGGGAGGCTAGAAGAGTCCAAACTTTGTAACTGTGTTCCAAGTCTATACTGAAAAAAGCCTGTTCAAATTCTTATTTTAAAATTCTGCAAGACTTTTTCATCAACAGACTGTGAATATTTCTGACTCTGTGACTCATTTAATGTGTGCACTTAATAACTGTCTAGAATGTTTAATGATAATACTTAGGTTTATGTGGAAAACTAGCAAATTGTAAACTAGTAAAAAAAATCCTTCCAGGTCTTCAGAGGTAGCAAGGTGGATAGTAAGGTGGATGATGACAACAGTCAACTGCACAACAACTGTACACGCCACTGTAAGGAGTTGGCAGGGAAGAAGGTCAGACCCCTATATTTAGCTACAAAGCCCAAGCAGAAGATATCTCTAAAAAACTACTAAGATTCTCAATTCCAACTCTCTATCCTTTCCAATTTTTGTCAGTTTCAACTGTTTTCCCCAAACTATTTCTCCTCTGTGTGCTTTTCTTGCCTCCTAAGCCTCAATGAAATTAAAATGCTTCAAGCCATTAACTGTGAAAGCATAATTGGTTTTCCATGATGTGAAAGGAGTTATACTGAAACGAGGAATGTTTTGGGGACAAAAAAATGTCAAAATTGTCTGCTAAAACTTTAAAAACAGTACGTCAATCTTACTATTTCTTAACAACTAAGATTTCATTAGCTAGAGTTAGCTCATATCTTTTCTGTGTGGTAGTATTATTTGTTGTCATGTAACAATGCTCTGACAAGAGGAGGGAACTACTGTTTAGTTTTGAATAGTGGGGAAATAATAATTCCCAGGAAAAGCCTTTTTTTTTAAATTTTGATGACAGCATGCAGGTGAAAGAATGACACAAGGATGACGCTCCTTGCATGAAGAACTGTACTGGAGTAAGCCTAAAATAGAAGACTGTGATTTTGTATCTGCCTGAGGTTGCCAGCAGTTCACCTGAAATAAGAGGCTTTCTGATGTTCCTCTTAGCATGTATCTAACAATTTAGTCAAAGTGTCATCTCAACAGTTATTATCTACCTTAGTTGTGACACCTCCAAATTATCCTTTAAAAATTTATAACATAAAATGTTTTAACATGACAAATGCAAGCAAAATACTGTGAAATTAAAAAAAGCCCCAAAACATTAGCACTAGACTACAGATTCCTTAACGGTGTGTGATTGATTTTCCCAAGATGAAGCGAGGGAGTACTTAGTGTACCTGAACTCCAAACTTGAAATAAAGTTCTCTGAAGTTATGCACCTCTGAGTGGGAAAAAAAGAGGCATTTGAATTCTGAAGTAGCTGCTGTTTAAAAATTTTGCTTTATTCAATAAATTCCACCAACCATGCAGAATACAGATCCCTGATCTCTTACTCATCTCTGCCCTTATATTTGTCATCCTCCTACCAGAAACAATTAAAGCCATCTCAAATTCTGCATCTTAATCTGACTCAATAATTTCCATGTAGGTTTTACCTCCCAGAAGTCTGTTTATGATCTTCAAAGCTGTTTCAGTATGTCTTATGAAATCCCATATCTTTGATCATATTGTTCCAAAATATATCCTATCATATCAATAAAAGGAAATTAACATTTAGAGGACACCTTCAGGTAATTCAGAATTGTACGCCAATATAAGCATAATTACTTGGAGAGCGGCACATCAAAAGGGGAGCCGACCCTCTTGTTTCTCTGTCAAGGGAAGATTTTGCAAGGGAAAGAGCTCTTTGTGCTATTTCACTTGTATCATGTAACCATGCGGTGTCATCTTTCTGTGTAGCACACAGAGGTTGTAGATTCTGAAGAATCAGAAAGAAATGAAGGACATTCTTGCAGAGATCCTAAACTATGTCTCATGTCCTGCATACTTTCCCTTCTTCTCTTTTTATTCTGTCTCTAAGTCTGAACAGGATAGCTGTGGCTCAGGGAAAACTCAGTGAAAAAGTTGCACAGCATCAGCTTGCAATATTTTGAGTATAGTATTTATTTCAATGGGAACATGCTGCATGACATTCTCATTGTACCCTCTGCCCTGTGCCTCTGCCTTTGTTCCCTGAATCCACACTGTGTCATGGCCCACAAGAACATATAACAATGCAGTTTTATGCCAAGAAAGAGACACAGAATGGTTGTGCTGGCAGCCTGCTTTAACAGCCATTTCCTCCTTTACAAAGCACAAATCTGTGGTGTCTATATGGAGAGATTGAAGCTTTAAGTTGTGGGATTCACTGTGACCACATCAGAGCAGTCTGCAGCAATAAGATAACCAAAACATGAAGACCTCCATTGAAACTAATAAAACCAGACTATTTCTTTAAAGCCTAGAAGAAAACAGAACAAGTGTGTATCACGAGTTGCTGCGTTGTCCCTATATTTTTGTAAGAATGTTGTTGTCTTGCCATCTGAAACTCATTGAGGTAGAAATTATTTGCAAGTAGTGAAGGAACTGTTATTTAAGACCCTTGTCTGACCATTATTGCTAGGTAGTTGAAAGTAGTTTTATTTATGATCTTTCACTGCTATTTCAATTTACCATATATCAGACAATCCACCATGAAGTTCTAATGAACTCATGATTCAATGGCATTAACAGCTGGACAAACAATACGAATTGCAGATCTTGTTTCTAAAATTCAATTTTATGTTCAAGTCCCAGATTATTTTGAGTTTGGTCTATAAGTTATCCTAGCTGATTCCTCTGGTACCTTCTAACATTAAAACAAGAGACAATTCTGAAATTTGATTTCTGCAATTATTCTGATAAGGAAGTACTAAAAAACAGCTTCTGTTTGCAGTGTTGATTCTTCAAGATGCTGATAAGTTTCAGCTGTCTCTAAACTCAGTTAACAAAAAATAATTCTGTCAATGTACCTATGTAGATAGGAACAGAAGGGATACTTAATCTCTTCTCTCCTTTACTGCTGGACAGTACTAAAATAAATTCTATGTTGATGGCAGCAAAGGCCAAGAGACTTGAAGTACTCTTGCAGATCAACTCACCAGTATATTATTACCTCAACCATTCATTTTGTTTCTATGATACACTGAAAACAAAGACACAATTTTAGCCAGTAATGAAGGTTTTGATTGAACTAAAACTAAATGCTAGAACTATTTTTACAAAATCAAGTGATAGGAAAGGACATCACTTCAAATTGTAGGAAAAGAAGTGGAAAGTCTTTCAAGTAGGATTCTATATTGATAATAATATATAAATATTCATAGATAACTAATGAGTATCCATATGGCACTTTGCAGGATTTAAAAAATATTTCGTGCCTTTTGGTGACTAAACAATAACTCTTAGAAAATAATGTGATGGTATTATTTTTGTTCCAAACAGTCAGATACTCAAATTTTTTGAATAAGAAATTCTAACGGTAATGCTTTCTGAAATATTATATATGCATGCTAAAGAATCCTTTTGAAAGCATGACTTCTTGTGATTTTACATCTCCATAAGATATAGCAAGTTAAATTCTCTCGCTCTGTCAAATGTCATTCATCTCCCAAAGATTACACTGCACTACCTTTCCTTTTAAGCCTTTTAGTACTAAGGATCCTTCAGCAGCTGGAGATGGATACTTAGATTCTTTCATCACCAACAAGCCTCTACCACACGATGAAAAGGAAAATTCACAGCAAATTAATAATAGCTCCCCATACCTAATTTTAAAAATACAGTAGGTTGCAACATAGAAGTATCAGTGCCATCAAATAATTCCTGGAAGAACAACTATGATGTTTAAATTAAGATTGTATATTTGCTAACAACTCAACAATCTTAGATTTAAAAGTAAAGGAAGATTAATTAGAAGCAGCTATCCTTTTATCATGGTTCAATGACAGGAGTAAGAAATTTCCTTTAATGTACATTAAGAAATGAAAATCAAATGTGCAATTGTGAAGTCTGCACACAAATGCCACTAGAAAAGTATTTCTAGATATTTCCAGCAACTCACTTAACTTCCTTTCCCAGACTTGGCAATTAAATGCTTTGGGAGCTGATCTTCTAAAATTCGTCAAAGACTCCCACAATCTACCGTGAGTTCTAGACTTAGAATCTCTTCAGCTTTGCCACTTGGCTTTCCTGATTCCTGTGGTAGCACAGTTTAATACCCTTTCAAAGCCTTACCTCAATATACTCTCTTGGGAGCACACAGTACACTATACTGATAAGGATGCTACTAGACAATTCTGCAAGATCACAAAACTAATAAACAATATAGCAAAGAAGAGAATGAAGTTTTTTCCCCCCAGCACTTTTAATAGCTGACATCCCACATTACGTATCTCATTTTGATAAATGTAGGAAAAATCTTAGAAGCTTGACCCAGTATCAGATGAAATGGAGGATATTCTCTGCCATCTTTTTTATTTTGCTTCATAATCTCAAAATGACAAAATGCTTCCAACTAAAAATTAAATTGAAACTGTGAAATGTAGCTTTCTAGTGAAACCTATGAGAAAGCTAAATGTTATGAACAGGTCATTGTAATCTTGCAATGCAGGCACTTATTTCCTTACTCTTCAGTCTTTTGGTCTAATGTAGCTCTCTTGTCTGCTTTTTTCACACTGTTTTTCCTTGTGTCTGTTTATCTCCAATAGTAAGAATAATCATCGTCTATTGTTCAGCATGCATTTTTGGTGAGGTAATTCTGTTTAGTCTTGCTAGGTAGGAAATGTCTTCTTTCATGCTTTCGATGGAGAAATAAGTTTCTGTTTGACATTCTTATTAATTCAACACTATCTCCTCAAGATGAAATTATGACTATCGACAGCACCTATCCCTGCTCTTCCTGCACTGCAATTTACCCTTCAGGCATATAAGCAGGAGTATAGTCTGGGTTCTCATCTCATCACCACTCTAAGGGCTGCAGGTTTGTAAGAATCCTAATGAGTCATTGACAAACTGAAATGGGCCAAAAATGCTTCCCACTGGTGAAAATTAAAGGCATTATCTTTTAAACCTAGCATGGAAAATTAGTTTTTTCAGAGAACAAACCATAGCTTTCTATAATGCACTGAATCAATTTCTACAGACCCTGGCAGAGCATTACCTTTTCCAAGATTTCTTGCACCTCAGCATGGTTTTCTATTACCAAAAAAACATCACTAAAGCAACTAAAATCCGAATACTAACATTTTAATTAATAGGATTTTTATTGTTCTGAGTTCCAACTGTGTTGAATTCTATTTTTATTGAAGAGCAAGGGGAATGACTTAATGGTAACTCCATCCTTCTCTTTTGATTCACCATTCCTATTGTTTTAAAAACTTGTGTTAAATAGTTAAATAGTAGAGAAGTGGATACATACTATGAGGGGAAAAAAGTCTGAAGGAGAAAATAAGGAAGAATAACAAAATCAACAACAGGAAAACAGTGACTACCGCAGATTCACTGTATCTCTGATTCACACGATCTAATCCCTGTATCCCTCATGTGGTGAAAGATGACAGACCCGCTGCGATGAGAGACAGTGTCAGAGTGGAATGCATTGAAGAAAGCTGCGAATTTCTTCAACTTTTGTGTAAGGTCACACAAAAATGCCCAAGGAGGGATTACATCTCACTGCACGTTTCAGACAGGTGATTCACATGCACTACTGGCTCTCTCAATGCCATTACCATATGTGGTCAAGATCTTTCTGCTTTCATTTGCAGAAGGACATGTCTGATACTGAATGTTTTGGGAAGCTCACACGAAAAAAAATTCCTCATATTCATTAATACATGTCATGAAATGCAGGCACCATTGTGTGGTTCTAAAGATGACTGCGCTGGTTGAAATGCAGAGCATTTAAACTTCTGATAGTTAGACTCTGACTATATCAAGAAGAGAATGACCAGGTGACTGCTCCTGGATGGACAGATGGCAACCATGTTGTCAGTCTCAGCAGATTCAACAAGGACTTCGGTATTCAGGGAAACCAAAATCCCCTAATTTGCATTAAAACTGATTCCTCCAGCTTGGAATTTTAGGCATGCTGGTAGAGTGTGACAGTGCATTCAGTGCATAAACAGCACACTGCTATCAGATTAGTGTCTTCTAAACAACATAAAATTCACTAGGGAGTAAAATACAACATTGATGGTTTTAGGTTTCCATAGATGCACAGCTCATAATTCCCATTGATTTGGGGGGATTTTTAAAATTACAATATACAGTAATTTCTGTGTTCCACAAATAGCTATGAGAGATATGTAACAGAATCCTTAAAACTTCTTTGAATGGTATGAAGAAATTCTCAGATTTTGCTTCTGTAGTAAATCCTGTTGGTATATTCCAACATTTTAGATCTTTCTGCAGATTTTTTGCATAATCTCTTTTCTGCTATTATACAGGCAAGATACTTAGCTCTCTGTTCCCTTTCATTTCTTCAGTTGTACCTGTAGCTACCACTCTTTTCTTTGGTCTATCATATTTATATTCTGTATTGTGACTTATTTGCACAGTGTTCTAGTAGAGACTTGAATTTCTATTTTTCCTGTCATGTGAAGACTGACTGTGCTATTTTTCTTTGTTCCGTTATCTTACTGATTCACCCCCAGATTGCAGAAAGAGTGGGTTTCATATATACTCGGATATCTTCTTGTCTAAAGTATCAATGCATTATATTTAGCTGATAAAGCCAGTAATTAATTCTAGTTTGAACTGCAACTGAACTACATTTAACATAGAACTAAATTTTAAATAGAGAGGAACCAGATTTTTCTGTTTCATTAGAAACTACCCTACTTCAGTCTTTCAGGTCCAAAATGCAAACCAAAGAATTCTGATATTTTTAATGGAATGAATCCTTACCCCAAACAAAATTAGTTGGTTTTAATCAGTACATTTTCTATCAATAAAGTCAAAAAGATTTTGACTCTCTTTATGAATTTATTTTACAAATTCCATTCAAAAAATTTGTTTCAAATCAAAGAATATACTGTATTTTCTTTGTCAGTTTCTTTTTATAAACAATATTTGGCAAGTATTTACTGTTTGACAGATTTCGATAATGATGAGAATATAATTTTTTCCTGAAAAAACATTTTGACAAAAAGCTTTAATCAGCTCTGTTGAGAACCTAAATGATGAAAATGTTGCTTAACACACAGCTAAGTTAGAACAGCACTCACAGGATCAGTAGGTATTGAGAGAAAACATCCTTTCTGAGTCAAGGACAATTTCTTTAGCATTCTCATTTATTTTCCTCTAGCATTCAGGCTATGCAAGTAACTGTGCCCAAAAGACCCTTGAAAAATATTTTTTGAATTGCACTGTAGAAGAAATGAGAGTCAGGCTGTGTCACAACCTTCTAACCAGGTCGCCTTTATGCCTGCCCACGTCAGGCAGTCAGCTGATGGAAAGTAGTTTTCTCCTGTTGCCTCTAGGAAACAAAAATCAGAACAAGATTTTTTTTCTTTTTTCTAATTAATAATTTTTACAAAACATGAAGACTCCTTAATTACATGCAAATGGAATAGGGTTTTAAATTATTATTTGATAGATTTCTTTTTATGACGTTTCAATTTTATACAGTAAATAGCCAGACCTCTCTTTATTGTGATTAAATCAATTACAGTGTTTGGGTAATTTTGGGACAAGTTTTAAATTGTGTAAGGGCTGTGTATACTTCTGATGTTTATTTCTAGTAATGAACTGGTAGGAGAGTTGTGTTTCAGCACTGGACTTAATTTCTAGGAGACTTTACCATAGCAAGGAACTTCACCATAGTCTTCATTTTATGGTGCTCTTATTTACTTACTAGTATTACAAATCGTGTAAAGGAACTGAATAAATGTCTATTTACATTGCTGGGTCATAGCTTTGCCAAGCAATGAGGTACTGAATTGCAATCTCACTGCCTCTTCAAAATCTGACATTTCCTTCAACAGAGTTTAGCTCAGCTAAGGGGAAAAGCATCTATAGTATATATGAAACCCTCAACACAATCATAATGATGCCAGCAGAGATATACATATTTGTAATTGTCCAGGCATTTTCTGTCCTTATAGTGATAGTTTAAATCCAGTTCAAATCAAACCATTACAGCACACTACCGTGACTAGTGCCTTGGAAGTATTTTGCTCTAAAGACAAAATAAGCCACCTAGTAGAATTTACTCTTCCTTTAAAAAGTAGTCACACTGGACCACTTCGCAAGTGAGGACCTATGCTTCAGAGAATGGTTGCACCTTCTGCAGATTCCCATCTCAGAATCATAAACAAGTGGTAATAATTGTGTTCAAAGTATAAGCTCATGGTATTTTAAACTCTGCACAGCATGTTTTCAAGTTTTCTCTTTCATCCAGTCTTCCAGGTTTTGATACATTATTTATAGAGAAAACTCTCATTTCAGTAATGTAATTCAGAGTGTGTTTTCTGCCCTGTTTTTGCTGCTGCAGCATCACAATAAAAGGTGGACTCAAGCTTTTAAGGAAGTTGATCTGAAACTGTAGAGTTAATAGGCACAACCTCTGCACAAGCAGCAAGTCAGTCTCCCATAAATAACAGGATTCTGCTGCTACTTCGGATTGTGTCTCATTTCTTCAGTGGTCAGCTTATGCAAAAACTGGGAGCTTGTGTGCTACAGCCAAGATTTGCAACTTTTCTATTTATTAATTAATAGAATTACTTTCCTTTTATGGTTGTGTTATTCAGTCATTTACCAGTCTTGTGAATGTCTCCATTTGTTAAGAGGTTAAGAAATGTCACCCTAGTATTTATCTGTAATATGGAAAAGGGCAAGCAGCAGGAGTATTGGATCTCAGTTTGAAGAAGAGCACCAGGGCTAGGACATGGATAAAAGAAGGAAGAAGACTAAGAGGCTTGTTGGTGTCTCACTTTTGCTTTTATCTACTGGAGTACTTTATGAAGTTACATAGGTTTTATTCACAAGTGCCTGTATCTTATAGAAGATTAACAAAATGACAAAAGCACAGCACTTGTACAAATCACCATGGATATATGTTATATGTACAAAACCAAATACTTACAATTACACTAAAGCACCTGCATTATAAGCCAGTCCTATTTATGTATTATTTGCTTTTAAAATATCATTTCTGCTAGCATTTTTTAAAAGCTCTGAATATTTATATGGCCTTTTGAAATAGCTGCTAGATAAAGAAGATGAGATAGTCACCTGGGGGGTTCAAAACATAGATTCTTGCAGAATGTAGTAAGTTTTAGTTAAAAAAATTACATTGACAAACATTGTTAATCATTGGCTGACACAGTAGTGTTTTTAATGTGCTCTATTTGTTCATCTAGCTTTTAGTAGTGGCATGATACTCCATAAACCTAAACTAGTAAATTACAACAGATTAACCCACAACAATACATATTATGAATTTACTTTGGGACTATTATGCAAGTGATTACTTTAATGATCTTTTGCCCATGCCTGATTATGTTCTTTTTTTCCCCCTAGTTTGTTGTTCTTTTCACCATCCCTTCTGACTTCTGTATTCCTTTTTATTCTTTTTTTTTTTTTTTTTTTTTTTGCGCACTTAAAATGTTCATGGAGGAATAGATTATAGGAATCCATCACCTACAGTTTACTAGAAATCCTGACCTGTGCTACTGAGTACCTATTAGCTGAGTACTTGTTCTCTCCAGAGGATACATTAGGAGTTCTGCACAAGTAAAAATGTTTTCATCTCATCCATATACTGCATATTCATTTGGAATTTATTTATAGATATGCTCTGCTCTTTCCACTTTCTACTCCTTTATACATATATATCTCTCTCAATATTAGAACTGCTTTCTGCCTCTTTTTGAATGTGAGCATTTCTGTCATTGTAATCCTTCTACTCTGATCCATTATTGTTCTACCACCTTTATTTAATAAAGGTCATTAATTAAACTTCACATATTTGGGCAAGAGGGAAAAACATGACACAAATGGACTCAGTTGCTTTCACATCAGAATCAGGACGGAATATGGTACAGATCTTCCCAGGCCAGTAAGAAGCTGAATTAATTGTGCACTACCCATGTGTCCAGTGAAAATACAGGATAGATTCATGGTCAGTTAACAGCACATCACCACATCCTCCTTTTGTCCTTTTTTTTTGTGAAGAGAAGAAGCTGTAGTTCAGCTGTAGCTGTAGGTATCTTTATCTGGTTTGCTCCAGCTACTTGTGTCCTGTATCACAGGCTAGCATTGAAGAGCCAGGCAATGAATCGAATCAAGGGCAGATCTGGCCAAAATCTAATCTAGCAAAAAGAGAAGATTACTTTTCAGTTGACACAGTCACACTCACTGCACTGCCATACAAACATGTGAAGAGAAGGCACAATCACTATTTTCAGCCGCTGCCCACATGTATCTTGCATCAAAGCAGCCATGGAGCAGGAGTACTGCTGAACCTGGAAGCCAAAGAGGGCAGGAGGGAATCCCTGTTTACTAAACAAGGCTCCTCTTTTCACAAGTTGAGGTGTCTCCATCCATTCAGGATGGCTTCAAGATACATCTGGCTTGCACAAAATAGTTATTCAGGTTCCAACATAATACTGCAAATATGCTAATTCTTTTTCAGCTGGGCAGGAGTAAGCGGCATTCCTTACTCAAGGCAATAGTGAAACACCAGCATAACATAAAAGAAAATTTGCCCCAAAGAAATTAATATGTAACAAAAAGCCTACAGGAACACAAATTGTTTCAGCTAAACTGTGTGGGACAAAGAATTTGGCTTCTTGTTCTTGCAAGAGTGGGAGGGCAAATGAGCAGCTGGACGTTGAAACAAATTGGTTTCTGTAGCTCTCAAGATGTCATTGTAGCCCTGTGAGCAGCACAGTGTGCATTGCTTTTGATACTGGATAGTCTGCTTATAAAATGCACATAATTTAAAAACACTTAAGTGGGAATAAGATAGCCAGTGCCTGTACCTACTAATTTCCTTCCTAACAATAAATGATCCTTACTAGAGCCCAAATTTTCTGTGGGGCTTGAGAGTGATGACAATATGCAGTGCATTATTTTAATCGAATAATCATATATAAAATATCTTAATTTGGAGCTCTATGCTTTCAAAAAGCTGCACACAACTTTTCCACCCCTTTGTGTTTTCAGAAATAAAAAGAAACCCACTTGAACTTAGCCAGTTCAAAATATACTCTTGAACAGAAGCTTTGAAAGATGACATGTATTTGGCATCATTTGTATCTGTTGGCTTATGGAACATTTATGTAGTTCTAATATAACATTTTCGAAAAAAAGAGAGAGTATGTTTTCTTAGCTCTCTTGGAATGTTAACATTAAATCATCCGTACTACAAAGATCCTTGTCTAAGGATTGCACAGTCTATTATGCACTTCCCTTGGAGGAAGAAAATAGATAACACTAAATCTGATGGCAAAGCAGCGCAGCTTAAAAGCACTAGCACCAGATTAATTCTGTTCTTTGGAAACAGAAAAGCAATCAGTCGTCAGAACAAAAGATTAATATCTAGGTAACTGGAAGGATGAAAAGACTAGGAGAAATGAAGAATATTAAGGAACACTAATACTGTGCTACCTTAGGGCTGAAGATTTCAGAATGCAGTTTTATGGAATATTTCTGGATAGCAATCTGATTATCAGGGACAGAAACATGCAAATTTTTAATCTCATGAAATATTTGATCAATTTTGTTAATTATTCTCAGTTTATCATATTGTTTTCTGTTTACATGTATAAGTCAAACTCTTATCATGGATCTTAATAACTTTCATTAATATTTTTATTTGATTAATATTATTTTTACTATATTTTGTATGTATTGAGGTGCTTCATTACATTAACATTCACAGAAGCACAAATGCCAGATTCTGTCATCAGTCATGCTGGAATCATGCAGTTCACTTGATGGTGCTATTCCAATTGCAACAGGGTTGCTAAAAGTAATGTTACATCATGACTTTTTGACATATGCAATTAAAAATTAATTCAGATATTAGATAGTGTGGATTGTTTTCCACAGTAACAAAGATTAAGATTCCATACAAGTACTCAGGTTCTGGAGAAGAAATACATTCAAAATCAAGTATATCTTTTGTTAAAGGCAAAATTAAATTAACATTCCCTATCATAAACAATTTTTTTCACCATTTATATATTGTCCATCAATAATCTACCCATACTAGAACTTCTTATATCAAAGAAATTTCAGGATCTGGTCACACATCTTTCAAAATTCTATTCTTTTTAGCACCTGTTGTCAAAATTATTTACAGAAGCTGCATTAACAAGAACTATGTACTAAAATTCATGGGAGTGAATAAAGGAGCTGACAAAATTAGTTTTAAACATAATATTATCATGCTATTTACATATAAGAATTATTCCTATTTTAATACTGGAATGTGTGTAATTTTTATGAGTTATGGGGCTGATTCACTCTCAGATTGCCAACTCTTCTGAAGTACAGAAAATTTAACAATTGTAGCACTTTTCACGATGTTGTGTTCTGTAGCTTGACTGGATTCGTAACACATCTTACAAGTCCTACAAGGATTTCCTTATGGATTTCCTGGCCCAGTTAGGTTAATGGATGTTGGCATTCACAGGGGCGAGGTGGGGAAAGAAAGCCTTGATAGGATGGAAATTGTAGGAAGATTGATAGTAGAAAATTTAAGGCTTTGTCATTTACTCTGTTGAAAAGGGGAAGAGACAAATGGAGACAGTCATAACCAGCAGAAACTCAGTGACGTTCTGAGTTGCTATATATACTGATCAGCTTTTTATATGAGCTGTAGACCTCTCAGCTAGTCACAGATGGCAGGCTATCTCTTTGCATAATACCTAGGTATTACATATATTTCTATATTATCTACACACACAGAAGGACAATAGGCTAAAGGTGAACCCGAATAACCAGAGATCAGGGTGCAGGGAACTGGTGTAAATGGAAATGGAAATTCACAATAGCTTAATTAGTGAATGCAGTTGTCCAGGGCTTAGGTGAATTTTGTAGCCTTGAAACTGTCTCCAATTCTTCAGACTCAAGCCTAAAACCAGGTTATGAAATGTGCCCAGCTGTAGATGCCCAGAAAAACGTATGACATCATATGAGACTTAGACCTACATTTATCCACACAGACTTGAGTATGACCCTTGCAATAGAGATAGAATAAAGCATTTTGGAAAGAAGAAAAAAAGTTAAGAATGTAGTATTATTTAAAAACACTGAAGCATTTGTGCAAACCCAGTCATTTTTAAAAAAAATCTCACCTCTGGTCTTCTTGTGATTTCCTTAGACTGAAATACCAGGTTAAAACTTTACAAAAGAAAATGCAAACAATTGCTATGTAAGCAGGAGGAGGCAGGGCTTGTGTCACACTTCTAGCAGCAGCATTATTCTCAAGGCAAATGGGGGAGAAAAGTAACCTAAAGCTGATACTTCCAGAGGGATTTCTATGTGCTTTTGCACAGGTTTTCATATTCTGAAAAGCAGATTGCTGTTCAGAATATGTTTAAGCACCTTCAATGATAATATTGGGGTTGATTCACATACAGTTCCCATTACTGAAGCAATCTGATATGATTTAGTTTTCAAATTACAAGCGTGTAGCATTTTACTTTCCTTAACAACCTGTCCAGAAGATTATAGAAATGAAGAGAGCTCTTTACAGTGTGACAGAAATGGGTACATCTCTTCAGTTAATGTCAGCAAGACCTTTTTGTTTGCTAATAAATTTATGTATGTAGCTATATTTCTAAAATGTTTACTGTATTTCATTTTGACATAATGAATAATTTTCTCTATAAACACGCTTCTTAGGATAAAACAGTGCATCCAACTCATTTTTGCTTTTTGACTTTTTTCAGTATTTTGACAATAAGTCTAGCATTGTTCTCACTGTTTTCTAAGAAGTACTGCATTTTGGTCATTTTAATTATGATTTAAGGGGAGCTTTCAGTGAAATCCGTAGAGTAAAAATATTTTGAGAGCAGGCAATATACTTGTGTCCCATGCGAAGAGCTTTGGGATTCTTTATCCTAACAGTCATCTTGCAAAACTAAAATATTAGTTTTCATGGGCTGAGACTTGTTATTTCCTCAATTTTGTCAATAATACCCTATGAAAAAAACCCAATTTTGCCTCTATTTGTTGCTTTCTGTTCATTAAACAAAGAATATTCCCTACCTTTACATGATGGTGCAATGATTACAGTCATTTCCAGTAACCTGCATAGTAACAAGATTATCTATAAATGGCACAAAACACCATTTATTTAATATCTAGAAAAATGGAGGAGGAATTTATTTCCTCTAGTATTTCTGCGCTTGCTCTGTAAAGCTGATTTACCTCTCTGTTTTCTGCTGCCAATGAGAATGTTCTAGCATGTCTAGCAAAAGAGGTAAGAGAAAACTCTTACAGGCAAAGAATCTAGAACTCAAGAAATCCATTACCCTGACCCTAAACATATGGAGGTTTACACATTCAGCCTACCTAGAAAAGTTAAATTGTTACAGTACCTTAATTTGTTTTTGTAAGTCCTCCTGTGTTCTGCATCTGTGTCAAATCTGAGAACCTTTGCATAACATACAGGAATAATTCACTGTCTGTTAAAAGAAGTTCCATCTATAAGGGTTTCCCAAGTTATACTACCCCTCCCAGCCTCCATACGTATGAAACGGGCATAAAACTTTCCAGACAGAAAGTAGTCATAAAATGAAAAATTAACATTCGTCTTTAAAAAATCACATTGGAATGTTGGTTCACTTAAAGTGTTCCCTTGTCAGGACAACATCCTCCCTTCCCTTTTCCTTCTTTTTTCTAAAATGTCCACATTGAATCTGAAAGCAATGCATTTATCATTTTGAAAGACTAGAGGCATGAATGAGTTTTTTCCTAAACTTCATACCTGGAAGCTTCCACATGTAACTCTGAACAAGACAGGTATAATCTGGGATTACTGTTGTCCACAAAATATCCTTGTGGCTTTCTATTTTAGCTCTGCCCGGGATGGCCTTGACTACAGATTTGATCAGATTTAACATACAATTTGTTTCACACTAACACACTGCCTTTACAGTCACAGAAATATTGCAACAGCAGTTTTAACCTCCTCCCACTTGAAGTTAATTTTAAGAAAGAAAATATAAATAATTCAATGTCTGATGGAGTTGGTAATTTCCTCAGAACAGCTTAAAATTGTCATTGTTTTCTGAAAGTTGTACCTCTTTAATAATGGATACCTATAAGAAAACAAATGTTTTAGCACTAAATATGAGCCTAGACAAAATCTGAAACTATTCAGTTTTTCTTTGTACTTGAGTTTCTTCAGTAATAATTGGTCAACTACTGAATGAAATTTGCAGGTGCACCATTGAATTCTCCTAATGGTAAATTAATAGATGCTGTGTTTGCAGTAGCTACTGCAGATGACTTCTAGTACCCCATTTCCTTCATGAAAATATTTTGCCTCATGCTCCACATTTTTTTATCACCATTTACATTAAAAAAACTATGGTGGTTGAAGATCTTGCTGCCAATATAATTTCTACCACACAGGACCTCTGTCCCTCATCTCGGCAAGCTTGGAGAGACCCTAGATCAGCAACTTTGGCACACAGAAGTACCCTGTGCTAGATTCTACTTCTGCGTAAAGCAATAAAGTCTGTAAAGTCAAAACCGCCAGGGTTTCCCTTACCATCTACATCCTAATGAAATGGGTAACACATTCTGGAATCCCTTCTGAACACAACATCTCAAAGAACCATTACCATCAGAGTATCTTTTATCTCCTCTTCTCCCATGTGCTACTCAGTCCTCCTGCAAGTATGGGATTAGCAGAGAGTTTATGTCCTCTTCAGTGAGCGCACAAAATCACCCCAAAGCTTATGAGGCCACTTCTAACAGAGCGCATGCCAGACACCACACCTGCTAGACAACTCATATTTAAATAATTGCAATAGAGCCTTAGGGGAGTAAAGTTCTGCTTTTCAGTTGCTAATAGTTCAATATTTGTGGTACTTTTCAATTCTTTTGGAATGCCAGGTGCTTCAAGTGACACAGCAAGCCTCCATGATATTACAGGATACCAGGTTGCTCCTTCCTTAAGATGTTCTGCTGTCCTTCTCTCCTGACTCTTGAAGCAGGGCAGGACCCACATGGTTTTTACTCTGGAGGTTTGCTGTTAAGTCCTTCCTTTCACAAATTATCTGGAATGATGTTAGGAGAAGTGCCTATCTTCTGTGTAGTTCTTTTTCTTAATATTGATGTAGAGGATGAAACTTGTCAGTGATGGGGTCGATGTGAGGCTGCTGCTGCCTTTTTCTATCATATTCTCACTTATGGGTTCTGGCTGTGTATGTTTGCCTGAGAAAACCTTGTCCAATTGTCATCAGACAGAGTGACAGTGCAGTACAATTTGAGACAATTATATCTGGACATATGATTGAGGAAAATTAACAGGAAACAGCATCTATGTGAAATGAATCTATTTCCCAAACTGAAAAAAAATAACAAAAAGCAACAAAAGGTAACAAAAAGTAACAAAGGGTAACAAAAAACAACAGGCACAGATAAAATCTAAACTGTTCAGTATTACTTGTAGTAGTCAGAGAAAACTAACTGCTTTACCGTATTTTGCTTCCTCTGTTAGTGTCGTTCATTTGATAAGCAGTAGTATTATTGGGTAGATTTTAATCGTCAGGAAGATTAGACAAACATTCAGTGGAGCTGTCAGTTACATATTAATGGGTTCTGTCAAATTACATTTGGTACTAGATGATTTACTTAAAATATCATGACCTTGTATTCATGAAAACCACTAACATCTTCATCTCCAGACTGATGCATGACCTTGAGGCTAATTTTATTTGATATTAGATGTGCCTTGAATGTTCAAAAAGTGTGTATGTACAAATACCTCAGCTCTTGTAAGTCTGGCATTTGTAAATCCTAAACCCTGTTCTGATTCTAGCCCGTCAACCATGATAATCTCTGATCTTAATTTCAACTTGCACCTCAGGTAAACAAGCCCAGAGGAAATATATTCTTCTGGTGATCGTAGATTCTTGGTATATGACTCGTTTACATTCTGTCTTAGAAATTATTACTCTGACCACAAGAAATGTACATCCATAAGTCTGTCATGTTTAATTCTTGGTTTTGAGCCATGTTGATCTGATAATTGAGTTTTGGGCAAACTGATGTCTTCACATTTCTTACTGCCATGTTTCAAATGTACACTTTGAATCTGATATACAGTAGCTGTAAATGTTTTCATCTTTTATTTTGTTGTTTTACCACACTACTAATTTTCAGATTTAGAAAATATCTCTGCCAAAGTTATGCCATATTGCTGTATTTGGCACAGTTCAGAACTAGAGTTTATGTCACTTCTGAATATTTCTTCCCCACACCCAAAGCTGTCCTATTAAGTGGGCAAGAAAATAGGAAAGATTAAAGTGAAGACTTATAGAGAAGACTACACATTTTAAACCACCCACTTTCCTTTAATTCCTACCGTCTGTTGCCCTGTCGTGGTGGTGACGTTACTGATATGCTCTGTGCAACAATGCCTTCTTCCTGGCTCTTTAGATAAGCTACAGCATTGCAGTGGCAATGTTCATGACCCATAGCAGAAACAACAAATAGAAATGGATGGGGGAGCTTAAGATTCTTCCCCAACAAAATTGTTGTACCTCTGTGAGGGCATAGGAAACTATATGTGCACACTCATTACCCTGTGTAAGCTATTTGTTTACCACCCCAATGTGTGTCAGAAATTGCTGGGACAGCTCCTCTAAAGTCAACTTTGCACGCTCCAGCAGCCAATAAGTAACAAGCAGATATGCAGTGTAGGAGGTTCAACAAGGGTAAGTGCAAGATTCTACACATGGGTCAGGGCAATCTTCAGTTTCAGTACAGGATGGCGGCTGATGTGATTGAAAGTAGTCCTGCAGCAAAGGACTTGTAGGTATTGATTGATGAGAAGCTCAGTATGAACCAGCCATGTGCACACACAGCCTAGGTCAACTGTAACCTGGGCTGCACCAAAAGAAGGCCAGAAGGGCAAGGGAGGTGATTCTGATCCTTTATTCCTTTCTTGTGAAACCTCACACGGAGTATTGTGTCCAGTTCTGGAAACCTCAACATAAGAAGGATATGGAAATGTTGGAACAGGTCCAGAGGAGTCTACAAGGATGATCGGAGGGCTGGAGGACCTTCCACACGAGGACAGGCTGAGAGAATTGGGGTTGTTTACCCTCAAGAAGAGAAGGCTCCGAGGAGACCTTATAGAGACCTTCCAGTACCTGAAGGGGCTACAGAAAATCTGGGAAGGGATTTTTTACAAAGATATGTAGTGACAGAACTAGTGGGGAATGGCTATAAGTTGGAGAGGGGCAGATTTACACTAGACATAAGGAGGAAATTCTTGACAATGAGGGTGGTGAGGACTGCAACAGGTTGTCCAGAGAAGTTGTGGATGCCCCATCCCTGGAGGTGTTCAAACCAGGTTGGATGGGGCCTTGGGCAGCCTGAGCTAGTGGAAGATGACCCTGTCCATGGTAGGGGGATTGGAATTAGATTATCTTTAAGGTCCCTTACAAATTAAAACTATTCTGTGCTTCTAAGGAGCATGTAAACTTAAATATGTGCCATTACAAATGGCTCCCAGGCTCTTTTTGTTTGACACAGTACTTCATCAAGGTCCCAGGAATTCTGAAAAAGGACAGGTCCCATTATACTGAATACTGTGCTAATGTACTAAAAATTGCATTAATAAGCTCAAGCGAATGCTATCCTGGGCTAGCAACTTAATTCTACAAGACAAAACCTTCACTATTCCAAAACACTGAATTAATTCACTGGATATGGAACTGATCTAGTTCACTTAGATCAAAGTTTACATGATAGTAAATATATTCTGAAGATTAAAAGAAAATAGTGTGCACAACTGTACCGGCTGCATCCATCTCTATATTATTTTGGGAGGTTTTCTCCTTTCCCCGCTGATGCCTTGGGTTTGAAGAACCTCCAAACAAAATGCAAGGAAAAGAACAAGAGTTCAAATCTAATAGCCTGATGTCATCAGTCATAACATATAGCTCAGATCTGTTATGCATCATAGATTAAAAACTTCAGCAGATTGTATCACAGAAAGAGCCATTAAATTAGTAGCTGGAACAATATTAATTAACAGAAACCAGTTTTAAAATTTTTGGTACAGCATAATCTTTGCTTATTAATAAGAATAAAACATGATGCTATGATACCAAAACTGTACAGCAAGTTTAGCCAAGTGACTTTATGAACAGCAGAGATATCAGACACTACTGTAAATAGACTCCTAGAATCACCAAGTTGGAAAAGACCTCTCAGATCATCGAGTACAATCATTTTGATATGCCCCTAAACCATGCCCCCGAGCCCTTTGTCTGCCCACCTTTTAAATACCTCCAGAGATGGTGACTCCACCACCTCCCTAGGCAGCCTGTTCCAGTGCCCAATGAGCCTTTCTGTGAAAAATGTCTTTCTGATATCTAGCCTGAACCTCCCCTGGTGGAGCTTCAGGCCATTCCCTCTTGTCCTGTCCCCTGTCACTTGGGAGAAGAGCCCAGCACCCTCCTCTCCACAACCTCCTTTCAGGGAGTTGTAGAGAACCATAAGGTCTCCCCTCAGCCTCCTCTTCTCCAGGTTAAACAACCTGGAGATCTCTCAGTCGCTCCTCCTAAGACTTGTTCTCCAGCCCCTTCACCAGCTTCATTGCTCTCCTCTAGACACACTCCAGAGCCTCAACATCCTTCTTGTGGTGAGGGGCCCAGAACTGAACACAGGATTCAAAGAGTGGTCTCACCAGTGCTGAGTACAGAGGGAGAATAATCTCCCTGGACCTGCTGGTCACACCATTTCTGATACAAGCCAAGATGCCATTGGCCTTCTTGGCTACCTGGGCACACTGCTGGCTCATGTTGAGTCGACTGTCAACACACACCCCCAGGTCCTTCTCCTGCAGGCAGCTTTCTAGACAGACTTCTAGTCTGTAACATTTCACAGGATTGTTGTGCCCCAAGTGCAGGACCCAGCATTTGGCCTTGTTAAACCTCCTGCCATTGGACTCTGCCCAGCGATCCAGCCTGTTCAGATCCCTCTGCAGAGCCTCCCTACCCTCCAGCACATCAACACTACCTCCCAGCTTAGTGTTGTCTGCAGACCTGCTAATGGAGAACTCAATGCCTTCAACCAGGTCATTGATAAAGATGCTGAACAGGGTTGGACCCTGCACTGAGTCCTCGAGAACAGCACTTATAACTGACCTCCAGCTAGAATTAACTCCATTTACCTCTCTTTGGGCCCAGCCATCCAGCCAGATTTAACCCAGGAGAGCGTTCACATGTCCAGGCCAGAGGCAGACAGTTTCCTAAGCAGAATCCTGTGAGAAACTGTGTCAAAGGCTTTGCTGAATTCCAAGAAGACTATACCCACAGCCTTTTCTTTGTACAGTATAGTGGGTCACCTTGTCATAGAAGGCAATAAGGTTAGTTTGGCAAGACTTGCCTTTCATCAACCCATGTTGACTGGGCCTGATCATCTGGTTCTCTGGCATGTGCTGTGTGATAGCACTCAAGATCACCTTTTCCATAACTTTCCACAGCACTGAAGTCAGACTGACAGGCCTGTAGTTTCCTGGATCCTTACTTCAACACTTCTTGTAAATGGGTAAAACATCCACCAGCCTCTAGTCAAGCGGGACTTCCCCAGTAGTCAGAACTGCTGGAAGATGATAGAAAGGGGTTTGGCAACCACATTCACCAGCTCCCTTAACTCTCCTGGGTGGATCCTGTCCAGTCCCATAGACTTGTGAGTGTCTAATTGGCAAGCAAGTCTCTAACCACCTCTTCTTGGATCATGGGAGCTTTGTTCTGCTTCTCAGGCTCCTGGTGATATACACACAGGGAACAACTTTCCTTAGTATTCAAGACTGAGGCATGGAAAGCTTCAAGTACTTGACTTCAAGCATTGACAAATCCCAGTGTTTCTTTTATCTTTGACTGGGTTTTGACAATGGGCCATTATTGCACAGACCAAGGGCAGATTGCCGTGATTTGTGCTTCTTTACAGTTACCCACAGCTTCCTGGACTGGAAAAGTGCTGACTGGATGGAATCCAGCAGCTGCCTAGGACTGTGCTAGAATGGCCAGAAACTGGTAATCATTAATCTGATCCGCGCTGCTTGGGCAGCTATCAGACTCGCTCATGACCTGCCTCGGGCATAGAAATAGCAGGATTTGTGACAGAGAGGCTCAGTGTTCCTGCCTCACCGATCTGAATGTGCTGTCAGGGCTTATGCCAAGCACTCAACCATCAGTAAAGGGCACAGCAAAGAAATCTGTAGAGAATTGAATATATGAATGCAAGAAAAAGTTGGCAGGAGTCATTGTTTAGTCCTGACAGTCTTGTTCCCTTGCCCCAGCTTCTTACATACAATATGTTCTTTCAACCTGCATCATGCTTTTGAACGCCTTTATTGCATATACTGCCAGTGTTAAAAAGGTTCCTTTTACGTATTGCTGTCCCTGTTGTTCATGTTCTAGTCTACTATAGGGAACATCGAGTTTTCTTTCTAAAGTCTTTGGGCTACAGAAAGCTGCAGATGCCTCAAATGCAGTATCCTCAGCCCTTTTAGTAAGTACACAGTTGTGCTTCTCTGTAGCAGCCAAGGTAAGAGCAGATCAAGGGATTCAGGCCAAGTGAAAAGTCATAGCGAGCTTAAACTCAAATATTTCTTTTTATGCTGGACCACTGTCAACTCGTCAACTTATACTGAATCTTATATTACACCTATAAATACGTACTAGCACACACTAGTGTGCTGTATCTGAGCAATTGATTACACTGATTCCAAAGAGAAAATCTGAAGCTTCAGGTACTTTAGGCTTGACACAACCCCATGTACAGCAGGAGTTGTAATTCTTTTTCTAGTGTGGATGATCTGAAAATAATTTCACAAAATGAATCACACAAAGGGGAACTTGGGATTTTTCTTTGTCTTGCATGTATCATTTTTTTTCTAAAAAGCAGTTGTAATAATAAAGGATCTCCAGAGACAGTCACTGTCTTTAAATCTCTGCCTTTAGGAAGCTGTTCAGCTGATCTTTTAAAACATTTATGATTACTTGTGATCCTTTATCACCTTTTTTTTAATAAATCAGCTCAATCCTCCTGTCCTCTCTTCCCCATTTCTCTGCCCCTGGAATTGCTTTTTTTTAGTTCACATTTGCTTCTAGTAATATACTCTTTCTATAAATAATTTACATTCTCCACATTTATGGAGTTTCGCCTTCCAGTTTCAGTTAATTCAACAGTCTCAACAAGGCACAATATGTAAAAGTGCAGCCAAGCTAAAGAATTCTTCCTGATCTTATTTCTCCAAGTAAAGTCATACTCTACAACTGAGTTGCAGTGCTTAATTCTCAACAGATTGTAGTCTACACACAGACCTTCACAGTAAGCACTCAGCTTTGTAACACACAAACATGAAAAGTACTCTGTTTCTTCTCAGTGGAGGTGCCTCCAATTTGATTGAGACTTGCTACCCAGAGAATGAATTAACACGTTCTCTTCACGCTTTAATTCTGCAGTGAATTTCAGTCTTAATGACGATACCAGGTATTTCCAACGGCCATTTTTCTCAACTTATTCACACAATAGGCATAAAATAGCCACAGCACAGTGGTTTTCAGTAAATGATCTAAACTCCATGCCTAATCTTTGAATTAAAACCTGTTTCACTCCCTGTAATTCCCAATGCCTGCTCCTTAAGCTGAAACTCCCAGTGAGAGTCCCCATCTGTGCAAATCCAGCTAATTTTCCTGAAGGACTGACCAGCCAATGATTATATATCACTGCCTTTAATAGTTTACAATAAACAATTTATTAAATAAGCCCATAGGTGCCAATTTCTTTATAATTTTCATATACTCAAGAAGACCTTGCATACTTTTTTCTGTCCATTTGTTCATCAATATTATGGCTCTTTAATTGTATCTCTGTTTCTAACAAAGCATGTTACATTACAAAGACTAAAAACCATGTTCCATATATGGCATAAAACAATTAATCTCATTTTCATATTTTCTACTTTATTATTATTTTGTACATAGAAAAACTTAACAAAATAGCTACCTATAAATGCTTAGTTAAGCAGGTGATAGCTGCTTGTAAAACAGTATACTTGCCCATGATATCTCTACATTTGGTCCTATTAAGTCTTCCACCAATACTAACATAAATCAATCAGTTAAAAAATGAATAGCTGGTCTCATGGGAGACCACAATGAATTTCATATCTAAGCATCACTTCTGTATTTCAAAGAAAGGACAGAAATATGTAAGTATTCTTAACTATACTGAAGCCTTCTCTATACCTAATGAGTCTCAAAATGTTATGATTCTACATTCATTATGCTGTCATTACAATCAGTATATCCTTCCTCTAGCTCCCAAGACCTCTGAATTCTCCTAATGCAGCCAGTATGCATTTATTATTTATAAAATAATTTAAATTCCTATTGTGTTTAAAAAATAATACAACTTGTAGGTGTTAAAAACTCACTGTCTTTTCCCTATCAGTTACATTTATCTGTAGTATACAGGCAGTATGCATAGGTACTCTTTGTTCATATTAGACAAAAACATTTCTAGATTTAGAAACCATCAATATGGAATTCTGACATGAGGATGAAGCTTCATGCTGACACTTTGGTCACCTAAATAATATTCAAAGGCAAATTCAGATTTATTTCCAGTTCTAAACCTGACTTCTGTCACAGTTCAGAGACAAGCAGCACTTGTGATCTCTTTACCTTTCAAGTTTCCCTCTGCAGGAGAATTTACACTCTGATCCAGACGAAATTCATGATTTGTGGGAAACCCTATCCATGCTGTACCGTTGTGTTAACGGAGACTTCTTATTGCAATCTTTGAGTGCATATCATTCTTGTCATAGTACATTTTAGTGTTCCCTTTTCCATGCCAAGATACACTATATTGTCCAGTGTGTGCACCTGTGTTAGACAATTTGTGTTACCTAGCTCCCACAAGAAACAGATCTTGAAGGTTGTCCAAGAACATTTGTTTTCCCTGTATTTATGTGAATCTTGCATTACCATGCAACCTCTGTATGACTAAGGTAGTTCTTCTCACACACACTATTTTTTGCCCTGCCAACTCATATACCTGCATGTTGGCTAGTCCTTAAGTAGATGCTCAATAAAATTCATGTCTATTTTTAGCTCTTGATATTTTCCTTCTATCTGTCCAGTCATTATGTTCCTAATAACACAAAATCACAAAACCTTTTCCTACCTCCAATCACTGATTTGTTTGCAGATTACTTGTCCTAGTGCACTCTTTTTTAATTTAGCTCTGCATAGGCAAATGGAGTAATGTCAAGCAGATAAATTGATGTAAATATACTTTAGTTACATCTTATTGCATTGTATAGCTGTTTTTTAGCAGAAAAAATGAATAAAACCTGTATTTTGAGGAAGGTAGTAATATTCAGAATCATCAGCAAAAGGATGAAAAGTTATTAAATTATTCACTTTTGTGAAGTATTTGCTCAGCCCTACTAAATGTCTACAAGAAATATTTCTAGTTTTGTGCTTAGCAATTTCACATAATGGATATTACAAGGTGATGAACAGACAAGAAGACAATCTGGCAAAACAAAATATCCTTTTAGTACAGAGAAATGAAATATAGGCTTTTTTTTTTTTTATTACTACAACACAGACTAAATTGCAGGGATCATACATATATTCATTAGTTCCATGATCCCTAGCAGGAATCACAATTCTGGAATAGTCACTAATTTTTTTCTACAGTACCCACAGGGATTGCAAAATGCTTAGGAATTATTGCTACAGTAACCAGTCTGTTGGTAGCCACTTGTGTTAACAGGATGGAATGGGGTCATCAGTCCATCCTGTCCTAGACATGTTGATAGTTAATTCTTGGCGGAAGAAAGGTATGCATTTCCACCAAAGATTTAGAGTGCTGAGCATTGCCCCCAGGTTGGGTCTGAGACAGATCATACTCTCCCAAAAAACCCCTGAGAAGCTTCATTTCAACTAATCCAATGAAGAGGGAATCAGAAAACAAACAGGTCAAAATTTAGGATTTAGCTCCCTGCCTACCCTTGAGGAGGCTTGAAATGTGTATTTTGTATCTGCCAGAATATCAAACTCTTAACAGTGTACTGTAGTGTTAAGAGTTCTGACATGGACCTGCAGAAGCTGGTGGACTTTGCATTCATAGCTGAATATCAGCTGAAGTCAGTGTTAGAACTTGGTTGTTTCCATGTGAATCCCCAAGCTTCAAGGTACTCAGTATTCCAATCTTCCTTCTGAAGCACACTTGATCACTTAAGGGTATTATTAGTAGACGTTAGAGCACAGAAGCATTTTAGATGTCAGCCTAATAGGGAGAGCAGTAAACACAACACTTCTCTGAGTCCAGTGCTGAGGCTGGACCAACACATGGATTTCAGCGCCACTCAGAACAGATTAGTGTCATCTGTCCCTGCTATCAAAAAGCAACCTTGTCCCAAACTGCCTTGGTGATGTATATTCAACCAATGCACAACTTTGGCACTTAAACAAATCTGAAACACTACTTACACGCACTGATCCTGTCGTGAAACTGTAGCATAAATTGGTACCATTTTTGGTGTCTGCTGTGAAGCGTCTCTAAACATGAAAATCCACTGAACTTCAATTATTTTAAAAGAACATCAAAATCTGGGTTTAGGATTGGTACTGGTTGAAGTAACAGTTAAAAAGTGGAAGAAATTAAGACTTCGGCTAATTTCTCTTAAGAGGCAGAACTACAATAATGGATAGTAAAAATAAGCAGAGGAAGGCACATAGATAAAGCCAGAGCTTAAAAGGTATATGTTAGCAGATTTTGGTTTTATTTTTCAGCTATCACCATGGGGTATTTCTCTATGGGAAATATATTGCAGCCTATTTTTTGGCTGCAAGATGTTGCATGTAGACTAGTGGTAAAACTGCCAGTATTATTTCTGCAGGGGAATCTTGAGATTGTAGGCTTTCTACAGTGACATTTGCTCATGTTTTTTTCATTTCATAGACAAAGCATCCCTGTGTTAAATGAAATAACATATAATTACACAAAAAATTAAGATGTATTGGGACACTGACACACATGCTTGAAAATGTGGATATTATCAGAAAATTGCTATGTAACTAAAGAAATATTTCATGGATTCTGAGCATGAGTTCCTATTTTGCTGGCAAAGATTCTCCTGGCATTCTCACTGCTTTTGAATCTCATGTTTATTACAAAACATGTAGTCACCAGGTTAATGTAAGGGATTACAGTAATCACGTCAGTGTTCTAAGTAGCAATTTATTGTGAATTACTTTTAGAAAATGTAATTTAAATGAATAATCTCTTTCTTTTATGTCAAAAAGGAATTCAGACTGATTCAATTCTTGCCTTTTTTTAAATAATTATTTTTGTGAAGAAAACCACAGCCTGCAACAACCAAGTATCAAAAGCCAGCAATCACTGTTTAGATCTTCATGTACATTACGTAATACTTGAGTGGTAACAAAATGAGAAAAACATAGTAGATTTAATAGCCTACGTCTCTCTGAAGATGAATGAAATGGGCAAATATTTCAGATTTTAGACTGGCCAGTGAGAAGTAACTTGCAGCTCTTACAAGCTCTTCTACCTTAGATTATTCTTCCCTCTGTGGTCTCACTGACCTATTCTCTTCCAAACCGCTCCAGCTTATTTCCTAATAATTCTCTTCTTATGCATTTATTGAGAAACCATGACACATTGATGCCAGTAGCAGTTCTGCCAGATAACCCTAGTTTAAATCAAGGTATCTGGGCAACTACAATGACTTTTTTCTTCATTGGCCATCTTGAAATCTCTATATCAGAGATCTCAAAAGAGTTTTCATTTTCCAAGCAACTGAAGTCTTACCACACTACCTAGCTCATCATTTAGCTTTCTTGCTGGAGAACAGGTAGTTTCCCAGAGTTGGCAGCAGTCTTGCACCTAGCTGGAAAATATGGTACCCTATTATGTCCTGCCAGCCAATGCAGTCTCAGTTTAGAAACAGGGAAAAAGTCTTCACAGCTACTGTATTTTATAATTTTTTCCAGTGACTTCTAATTATTCTTTTTAATTAAGTAAATTTACATCTTGATATGAACATGTATCATTATCTCATATTCATTGCTACATGCATTGCTCTACATTTTATACATTTCACAAGATCATTGTTATGTGTCATAGGGCTCCTCTTCATCTAACCATCCTCCTAGCCAATTCTAACTTTCTGTTGTCACCCTCAACAGATTTATGTGATAGTGTAATAAAAAATGAAAGAAACTGCAGTTCATCATCATCCTCCTGATGAGCCTCTACATATATGGGAACTTTCATTTTTAGGCTCTGTTTTAGAATAAATGAGTGACACAAAAGCAATTGTCAACAGTGTAAAGGCAGACTCAGGAACAATCCACAAAAAAAGCTTCTGAAAAGAGAGGGTTTGGGTCATATACAACATTAGACAAGAGAGAGGGGGGATCTTTGGATTCTAGGAATCACTCTCACATGAAAACAAAACAAGTACAGGGCTCAGTTTCCCAAAAGGCCAAACTCAGCTAGGTCTAGCAATTCAAGAAAGTAGATGCAAGGACTACTAAGGCATTTTTGGAGTCAGAGAAGCATTACAAGCTTTAAAAGTAGACATACCCTTTGGATGGCATAACAAACTTCTATCTGTATGCAGAGAACACTTGAGTTACTTTTTCTTCTGTTAGAGGATAACGAAAGTCTGCTTGAGGCTTCTGTAATAAGCCCTTTTGTCTAATGCCTTGTTTTCTAGAAATAACTTTTTCTAAAAATAATTTATTTTAGAAGATAATAATTTATTTTATCTTCTAAATATGAAGAAACTGCACTTGCTTTACCTCTTGTCCTCTGATGTTATATAATGCTGTAGTACTTGCCACATGCTAGAAGAATATGTGAAACCTGAATCAATATCTTTAGTTGTTACTGATTCTCTATTTATTGCCTACTGTGAGACACAGGAGTATAAAAGTTAAATCTTGCTTTCAATGAAGTGGTATTTGATACTATCTTTCATAATGTTGCACTATCAGTCAGAACAATATTTTAATAACTGATTGAATAAATTATGTAAATTAGGGATGTAATTAAAATGCTATTCTCAACTTCTAAAATAATTTGAGAAATTAGACGTATGACGGATTAGTTCACATACTTTACAGGAAACAATGACAAAAAGCTTTACTATCTCCCACTTGAATGGTAAATCAGGTGATTTAGATATGATTTATTCCTCCACAGTTCTGTGAGTATAGCACTGCTTTCTTTTGGGGGGCATTACAGATTAATGTTTGTTCTCTTTAAACTAAGCTAAAGCAAGAGAGTGTTTCAATCAGTTCAAATCACATATAACTTCATCTCTATCGAGACCTGCTTTTTCAGCTTGGGAGGTCTTGCCTCTCCAGTCAAGCAAAGAACTCCACTCCTCTTTGAAATATGGGAAGTATAAAATCACCCGAATGCCCTGACACTTGTTTACCAGTCCACTGAGCATTATGACTCTTTGGACTAAAAGCCTCTGAGATATGGTGGGGTTTTTTTGTTGTAGTTGTTTCCAATTAGCCAATTAGCCTCTGATGTAGATTAAAACACAGTTGAGTGCATATCCAACAACAAGAGGGAGCTCAAATCTTAGGCTCTTCTTTCAGCCTAACTTGCAGTTTTGCAAGAATTCAGTTGTGTTGATTATTAGGGGGAGTCATAAAACCCACAGTAAACAGAACAGTAATGATTAGTGCCAAATAGAGGACACAGATGTGTAAGTGATTATTTCACTTCCCTGCTAATTTACCTGAAGAAATAATTCTCATAACCAGGAGCTGACAGTGTTACGCTCAGCAGGCTCTCTCAAAGCTACATACAACCTTGGAAATGTGTGTAGAAAAGTGTTTTGCCCACCATAGGGGTCCATTCTTTGTTATAAAATAAAATAACACTTAATAGACTATTTCTTTCAATGGATATTATTTTGTTAGTTTGCAGAAATCATGGTCTCTTTCAAGCTTGTAAAATGTATCACCTGTGTAGTATTAGAAATTAGTTCTGTAAGAAGAACTGAATCACAAAGAACACAATATAATGATCACACTAAATATATACTAACGTGTTATAACATAAAATAGTATGTAATTAGCCTGTGAATTCCAGCAATATGTTTTAGAGTAGCATTTTCATTGTTTTCAGAATAAAGTTTACAAACTTTTCTTCAGCTCTACATTACCTAAAATTGCCAGCATACATACAAAGAGGTTGCCACCTGTTATTTATTATCTAGACCTTGTCTTCAACTGCAGGCCTGGAAACAGGGCAATAATCCCAGGCAACAACTCAGCACTATAAAAGGCATCTGTTAATAAATGTATGCATGTCTGGGGGGTTTGATACAAATATACCTCAATATAAAATACATTACATAGATATATATATGCAAGTCTCATGAGGAGTGGCTCATGGAACTCTTGTTTAGTCTGAAGAAAAGAAGGCTGAGGGAAGACCTTATCACTCCCTACAACTACCTGAAAGGATGTTGCAGTGAGGTTGGTGTTGGTCTCTTCTCCCCAGTAACAAATAATAGGACAAGAGGAAATGGTCTCAAGTAGTGGCAGGGGAGGTTTAGATTAGGTATTAAGAAAAAAATTCTTCACTGAAATTGTTGTCAAGCATTGGAACAGGCTGCCCAGGGAAGTGATAACCTGGAGGTATTAAAAGATGTGTAGATGTGGCACTAGGGACATGTTTTAGTAGTGGACTTAGCACTGCTTGGTTAAGTGTTGGACTCAGTGACCTTAAGGGTCTTTCTCAACCTAAATCATGCTATGATTGTATACACATATAGCATATAAGCATATATATATGTGTGTGTGTGTGATTCTATGAAGAATCTATTAAAAAACCACACTATTTTAAGAGTCTCTTTAACAGAAAACTCTGCTGCCTCCCGAGGAGGCAAAACCTCTCGAACCTACTCACTGGGAAGGCAGACCAGCATAGGCAGTGACCTACATGAACAGACAGGAATAGAAGGATAACCTATATAGCAGGTATCCACGTCTTACTGAGAACTGAGAATGTTAGTCCACCTAGTTACTTCCCCATTTCTTCTTGTGTCTTGACCAAGCTTTACTTGAGAACTTTCTACTGCTTCCTTTCATTCTCCCTCTCTTTTTTTTTTCCTTAAAACTTTTTTGTTTGCTTCTTCTCTTTGACTTCTTCAGTTTTCCTTAAAGGACTTAGAACAGTCGCAGTGAACTTTTAACCACTGGCATCCAAATGGGATCAGAATGATGTCAAAGGAGTTCACACCTCCCTACCAGTATGTGTTTATAGAAAATGACTTGACTTCTGGCTTCACAAAAAATAAATGCTCGTTACAGAGGGAGAAATGTATCATAAAACAGGAGATGCTAAAGAAAGCAAGTGGCTTTATGCTCCCCTCCTTCCTTCTCATGCAGTTCACAGAAGGTGCCACACTTCATTTCACTCTGAAACCTGCTCAGGCTTTGGTTTAGGAAGATCTGGAAGAAGAAATCTTTTGTGTCCTGTCCTCTTTGGGACACCCAGGAATGATATGGGATTTTCACAGATGTTTTCTGTGAAATAACTAAGGAATACTGAGCAAAAATAAAAAAAAGAAACACCAACACAAAAAAAAAAAACCCACCAGATCCCCCCCTTCCCCAACTGCTCTATCAAGTCAAAAGTAATACTTGCTTGGTATGGTGTCTTACCTCACTCATTATCAGTTACTTACAAACTTTCCAAACAAATTAAATAGGATCTTGAAAAGCAAACCATATAAAATGTGTACATACGTAATCTTCCTATTCGTACATTTGCATTAGACGACAAAGAGAAAAATATAATATTTGCCTGTGAAAAACTATGATGAAGCCATCAAACCTAAGAAAGTTCCTAAAGGATGTATATAATGTGGTTTCTTTCTGACATTTTAACAAATGATATTTCAGTAATCAAACAACTCTGAGGCACCTGAGCCCCTAATATACTACCCTAAACTTTTTTGATTTAAGGTAGCATTATTGTTGACATCATATTCAGGTACCATCAGCAACCACAGTTGAGATTTTTAAAGAAACACCAACAAAAAGATAAACAATTTTTTTCCTTCTTGCCAGGATGTCAGTAAGTTCAAATTCATTCACAACTGTCTTTTCCACAGCTTGACTTCACTTTGCTCTTCTCCTTACAAATTGATCTTCTCACGTAGACACTACAAAACATAGTCATATTGGTAACATTACCCCAAGGATCAATTTATATATACTTAATTTGCACATAATAGAATCTCTATGAATAGTCAGCCAGACCACTTATTTCACTTAATAATGAATTATTTGTGCATTCACAAAAATGATAATCCATTAATCATGGCTGAACCTACTTTTGCAGTGATTGTTTTCAACTCTAACAGGTTCCTTAAATTAAAATATATATAACTGATATAATCTAATTCAGGTAGTTACAACTTGCAAACACTGAACAGCAGCTCTACTTTAATAATTATGAGATAGCTCTGATCTTTTTTTGGTATAAGTATCAGTTATTCATCATGTAGCCAAAACTGTTCTGCTGAGGGATACTCATCATCTGTTGTTGATCTGAACAGAAAGCGTTTTCTGGTAAGGTCTTAAAAGGATAAAAACAAAGTAAAAAAATACTAAAACAAAAGGCAGCCAAAATGATAAATATTCTTGCTTACTGACACAAAGTCCACAAACTGGACTATTAGGAAATGATAACTGTTTAAGAAGAACGAATAGAAACACAATGAATAACAAACACAGGACACTGGGGAACAAAGATGTGAAAAACTTCCCAACCAAGTACACTAGGAAGTATTCTTGTAAATTGCAATTTAAAGCTTCCAAGTGGTTGGCAGCACTTTCTGCCTTTGTGTAAAGCAGCAGTCGCTTGTGGAAATAACACTGTTCTAATTCAGAAAAGTCATCAGTTTGTTCAGCTGACACCCTGGGTGTAACACAGAGGTAACTGATTACTTATGCCATCTTTCCCCTAGTTTCTTGGCAGGAAACTACAAGAGAGGTAACAATCTCTTTGACGTACACAGTTTTGACTGTGCTCTGTGTATGAATCATAGTGCAAGTCTGAACAATACCAGCAGCTGTATGGACAGTATGGACAAGGGCAGGTAGTACTAAATTCAGAGATTCATAGAATCACCAGGTTAAAAAGACCTCTTGAATTATTGAGTCCAACCATTCCTATCTGCCCCTAAACCATATCCCTGAGCACCTCGTCTACCTGTCTTTTAAATACCTTTGGGGAAGGTGACTTAACCACCTCCCTGGGTAGCTTGTTCCAGTGCCCAATGACTCTTTCTGTGAAACTAATCAGGTCTAAAATTTAGAACAAAGATTGATGATGCTGCTTTCATCTTTTCTCTATCTCCATTTTTCAGAGATTTCATGGAACTCTCAGAAGTTCAGGAGCTTCATTTATGATTTATTTTAGCATTGTAAAATAAGCGCAAATGTTGACAATATAGTGAATATTCCTCATGCATTTCCTCCTTTGTATTATTTCAGTACCTGCTTTACAGGTTCTACAGTAGATTCTAATCTTCCTATCTTTTGGAAGACATCATGCTTTCTTAAATAAGTTTATTCAGCAAGTCAACTATTTTAGAATTGATGAGGTGATTTTAGAATTGAGGGAGGTGATTATGCACCGCTATTCTTCTCTTGTGAAACCTCACATGGAGTATTGTGTCCAGTTCTGGAAACCTCAACATGAGAAGGATGTGGAAATGTTGGAACAGGTCCAGAGGAGGCTACAAGGATGATCAGAGGGCTGGAGGACCTTCCACATGAGGACAGGCTGAGAGAGTTGGGCTTGTTCACCCTTGAGAAGAGAAGGCTCCGAGGACAGCTTATAGAGACCTTCCAGTACCTGAAGGGGCTACAGGAAATCTGAGAAAGGATTTTTTACAAAGATATGTAGTGACAGGACTAGTGGGGAATGGCTATAAATTGGGGAACAGGAGATTTACACTAGACATAAGGAGGAAATTCTTCACAAAGAGGGTGGTGAGACACTGACACAGGTTGCCCAGGGAAGCTGTGGCTGCCTCATCCCTGGAGGTGTTCAAGGGCAGTTTGAGCTAGTGCAAGATGACCCTGCCCATGGCAAGAGTTTGGAACTAGATGATCTTTAAGGTCCTTTCCAACCCAAACTATTCTATGATTCTACAAATTTCATCCACTCTTCATTACTTCACTTTACTTTCTCCTTATATTTCTTCCCTCTCCCTCCACAATCCATTTATTGGAGCTTTTATTCCTATACTGCTAGTGTTACAGTTAATGAGCTGAAGACTGTAATAAGAGGTTCCCCCTTTCATATCAACATCTGCCAGACAGTTGTTTGTTTGATGAGAACAAGGAGAGACACGAAGAACATTGACCTAAATCTCTGGTAGCAAACTTCCAGGTGTTACAACTGGATTTTACAAAATCCAGTACAACCTGCTAGCCTTAAATGATGCTGCAGCTTTCACTTTGACAAATGCAGAGTTGGTGCGCAGGATTTTTGATAACAAAGATCAGATATATATGCTCCAAATATTCATATGTAGGACACTGTAATTCAGTAACCTTCAAGAGTTACTACTGGATTTCTTGATGCTACTGGTTTCTAGCCTAGTATCAGTACTGCAGCATCACAAATTCAAAATGAAGAGTTTATTTGAGAGGATCAACCTGCATAAGGGTATTCAGCATTCTTTCTTAATAAGACTAATAATTCGTTCTACCTGACTTGTGCCTTTTGTTGCTTAGTTTTTCTTCTATGTGTCTTTCCCATAACCAAGTTTTCTGCCTCCTGAAATAATAAAGCTTAAATTATTCTCGACTTTAAAAAGTTATATAGAATCATAGAATAACCAGGTCAGAAGAGACCCATTGGATCATCAAGTCCAACCATTCCTATCAAACACTAAACTATGTCCCTCAGCACCTCATCCACCCGTGCCTTAAACACCTCCAGGGAAGGTGAAATTAAAGACATCCCTGGGCAGCCTCTACCGGTGCCCAATGACCCTTTCACTGAATTTTTTTTTTCTGATGTCCAGTCTGAACTTCCCCTGGCGGAGCTTGAGGCCACTCC
The DNA here is from genome assembly GCA_033558105.1 of Coccyzus lansbergi. Taxonomy (NCBI): domain Eukaryota; kingdom Metazoa; phylum Chordata; class Aves; order Cuculiformes; family Coccyzidae; genus Coccyzus; species Coccyzus lansbergi. The sequence goes on along the minus strand of JAUMJK010000318.1, from coordinate 3,166,242 downwards.
CTCTTGTCCTGTCCCCTTTCACTTGGCAGAAGAGGCCAGCTCCTTCATATCTACAACCTCCTTTTAGGTAGATGTAGAGAGCAATAAGGTCTCCCCTCAGCCTCCTCCAGGATAAACATCCCCAGCTCTCTCAGCCACTCCTCATAAGGCCTGTTCTCCAGCCCCTTCACCAGCTTTGCTGCTCTTATCTGGACTCCCTCCAGAGCCTCAACATCCTTCTTGTGGTGAGGGGCCCAGGACTGAACACAGAATTCAATGAGTGGTCTCACCAGTGCCAAGTACAGGGAGAATAACCTCCCTGGATCTGCTGGTCACGCTGTTTCTGACACAAGCCAGGATGCCTTTACTGAAGGAGGGAATTTTTCCTCAGTTTTAAATCATTCCCTATAATTTTCTAGCAGTCTCTACTTCTCCATGGAGGAATTTGATAGCTTAGAGTCTATGTCCAGTAGAGTCAAACATTTCTGTTCCAGTGGTACCAGTTTGAAATCTAAATTATTATCAGGCATCCTAAAAGCCATTATGCAATTATCTCATGAAGATTGAATTATTAATACTAATGAAATACTAATTAAAATAATTTCTGTTACAATTGAAGACAGAGAAAAAACTCTGTGGATGGCAAAGAAAATGCCAGCTGGTCACTGAAATCTTGTAAAAACTATTTTAAATATTATCACACCAGAGGAAAATCAATCTAGTACTGATTACACATTACAAATGAGGTTTAGTGGTTTTAAAACATAATTTTTTTGCTTATCGTGAACAGTGATTATGATCACAAAGCTGCTATATACGGTCCCTTTGCACAGAAATCTCCGTAGCATAATGGGCAAATAATGACAGACTTTTATTGTTCTTTTTATAGAAAAATAAGTTTGTTGAACAATTTTTGCAAGGTATGTTGAATAGTAAGAGAGTGCTTTCACACAGTACATGCAAGAGAACTGGGTGATCAGGCCCAGTCAACACGGGTTCATTAAAGGCAGGTCTTGCCAAACTAACCTGATTGCCTTCTATGATAAAGTGACTCACCTACTGCATGAGGGAAAGGCTGTCGATGTGGTCTTCTTGGACTCCAGTAAAGCCTTTGACACAGTTTCTCACAGCATTCTGCTACAGAAACTGCCAGCCTCTGACCTGGACAGGTGCACACTCTCCTGGGTAGAAAACCGGTTGGCTGGCCGGGCCCACAGAGTGGTAGTAAATGGTGTTAAATCCAGCTGGAGGCCAGTTACAAGTGGGGTTCCCCAGGGCTCAGTGCTGGGTCCAACTCTGTTCAATGTCTTTATCAATGACTTGGATGAAGGCATCGAGTGCTCCCTTAGCAAGGCTGCAGACAACACTAAGCTGGGTGGAATTGTCAATCTGTTGGAGGGTAGGAAGGCTCTGCAAAGAGATCTGAACAGGCTGGACCGCTGGGCAGAGTCCAATGGCAGGAGGTTTAACAAGGCCAAATGCCGGGTCCTGCACTTGGGGCACAACAACCCTATGCAGAGCTACAGACTAGAAGTCTGTCTAGAAAGCTGCCTGCAGGAGAGGGACTTGGGGGTGTTGGTTGACAGCGACTGAACATGAGGCAGCAGTGTGCCCAGGTGGCCAAGAAGGCCAATGGCATCTTGGCTTGTACCAGAAATGGTGTGACCAGCAGGTCCAGGGAGGTTATTCTTTCTCTGCACTCAGCGCTGGTGAGACCACTCCTTGAATACTGTGTTCGGTTCTGGGCCCCTCACCACAAGAAGGAAGCATGTCCAGCGATAAAGATGGTGAAGGGTCTCGAGAACAAATCTTAAGAGGAGCAGCTGAGGGAGCTGGAGTTGTTTAACCTTGAGGAGAAAAGGCTAAGGGGAAACCTTATTGCTCTCTACAACTCCCTGAGAGGAGGTTGTAGAGAGGACGGAGTTTTCCTCTCCTCCTGAGTGACAGGGCACAGGAATGGCCTCAAGCTCCACCAGGTGAGGTTCAGGCTGGACATCAGAAAAAAAATTTTCATGAAAAGGGTCACCAGGTACTGGAACAGGCTGCCCAGGGATGTGGTTGATTCACCTCCCCTGGAGGTGTTTAGGGCTCGGGTGGATGAGGTGCTAAGGGGCATGGTTTAGTGATTGATAGGAATGCTTGGACTCAATGATCCTGTGGGTCTTTTCCAACCTAGTGATTCTGTGATTGTGTGAAATTACGGCTAGATTCACCATATCAACTCTTCAGGACTCTAAATGAAAATTAAAGCCATGATAGGAAAATAGTATTTTGAAAAAATATCTTTTCCCTACCCTTTTTGGAGCATTTACTGTTCAAGGCAGAAAATGGCCATTTTCTGTAATGGAACTGGAAAATATATTGTGCCTAATATGATCTACTCTTTGCACTAAAAAAAAGAAAAAAATCAATGATATTAAAGAGCAGCATAAATCTCATTATTGATTTTTTTATAATTTTATTAATAGCTTTATAAAATACATACCAAAACTTTTCTTTAAATCACATCCAGCACAGCTGAGTCACACAACTCACTTTTAGCTTTATCTGAAACACAGGACCAGTATTTCACTTGTAATACAGTAATTTTAAAGAGAGGCAAACAGGGATGTTTAGAGATTTAAGCTGAATGTTATTAAAATACATTTTTACTAGTGAATGATAACAGTTATGTTCGTTCTAGAGATATAAGCCTGAAAGTTTCATGCCTGACCTAATTTAGTAGTATTTCGTGAAATGAATCTTTCAAAAAAGGAAACCATTTCTGTAAATTCACTGCTCACGTTAGAAATCTCAAGAGTTCTCATTAACAGCAAGTAACATTCATGAGATCAAGAAAGCTTTTGTCATCCTGCAGATGAAATAAGTCTGTGTGGAGACATGAACTAATTTGAAACTATTTGAAAAAGCAGCTAAAACAAAAAGGGGCTTTCTTCTATTGAGTTTTTACTAAAAAAAGGACTATTACTAAGGAAACCAATTACTCTTGTGAATATATCGTTTCTCTGAAATAAAAACTGCAGCTATCAAAAAATTCCATACTTGCTACTGAATGTGATTCGCAACTGCCTGAAGCAGAAGTGGTCCCCTTGCTGCCTGGTAATCGTTTTATACCCTTGCAACTAACTCTCATAGCAGCCACTGGAATGCTTGCAGATGTGGTGAAGTCACCTTAATCTGTACATGTGAGCAGAAATCTGCTACTTTTTTCAAATTATTAAAAGCAGGTTGGCATATCATGAAGTGCTGTAGAGTAAAGTTGACTTCCTGATCTGCTTAAAAGTTAACTACTATTAATAAAATATACTAATGTATGTAATTGCATATATTCTTATGCAAATATGGAAACATACTTTTTAATATTTACAAATTGTTCAAGTGTTTATAAAAGACAAAGGAGACACACGTCTGCACAAGGGTAACTCACTCTTCATATATGTGGGTGGCAAATACAGCCACAGAATCATAGAATGATACAATCACCAGGTTGGAAGAGACCCACTGGATCATCGAGTCCAACCATTCCCACCAATCTCTAAACCATGGCCCTCAGCACCACATCCACCCGCACCTTAAACACCTCTAGGGAAGGTGAGTCAACCACCTCCCTTGGCAGACAGTTCCAGTGTCTAATGACTCTTTTCAGTGAAGAATTTTTTCCTAATATCTAGCCTGAACCTCCCCTGGTGGTGCTTGAGGCCATTCCCTCTCATCCTGTCCCCTGTTACTAGGGAGAAGAGGCCAGCACCCTCCTCTCTACAACCTCCTTTCAGGGAGTTGTAGAGAACAATGAGGTTGGCTAAACAACCCCAGATCTCTCAGTCACCCCTTGTAAGACTTGTTGTCCAGCCCCTTTACCAGCTTCATTGCTCTTATCTGGACTCACTCCAGAGCCTCAACATCCTTCTTCTGGTGAGGGGCCTACAACTGAACACAGGATTCGAGGTGCGGTCTCACCAGTGCTGAGTACAGAGGGAGAATAACCTCCCTTGACCTGCTGGTCACACCATTTCTGATACAAGCCAAGATGCCATTGGCCTTCTTGGCCACCTGGGCACACTGCTGCCTCATGTTCAGTCGGCTGTCAACCAACACCCCCAGGTCCCTCTCCTCCAGGCAGCTTTCTAGACAGACTTCTCCCAGTCTGTAGCTCTGCATAGGGCTGTTGTGCCCCAAGTGCAGGCCCCGGCTTTTGGCCTTGTTAAACCTCATGCCATTGGACTCTGCCCAGTGGTCCAGCCTGTTCAGATCTCTTTGCAGAGATCTGTAAGAGATACCCTGTACAGTAGATACAAATAACTGTATCCACTTGTTCATCAAGGTTATTGAGAAAGTGGTGAAGACTGTAAACTGCTGGTGAAGTCCATAACATACTTGATATTTCAAGTTAAAAGAAGGGCAGGGAGAGATGTTGTTGTGGTTGGTTTGTTTTAATTTTGTGACATTTCTAAAAAGTAAATCCTTCCAACTTGTCAGCAAAAAGCACTTTTAAGTGGTACATCAAACCCCCAAATGCTGTCTTGTCAAAGAAGTCATAATTTTATGTGATGGAGAAATAGCAATCAATTCACTTTTAATACTTCCAGTTACCTTATTTGCACAAAGAAGAGATTAGTTATTGTCTCCGTTACAGACACTTACATCAAAAATATGTCCAGTACCTTCTAAATGAATGGTATTACTACTACCTACCCAGTAGGCTTTGCACAAATTTATTCTACCTTAATCTGTTAAATATTAAGCATTCCTTTAGTACGTGTATTTTACTGATACTGTTAAATCTTAGCAAAAGCTGCATGTTAGCATCAGTCATTTAATTCTTTTACTCTTTCATATCATTCTGTTCTTCTAATATATATTCAAGATTAATCCTATGATAACCTTTAAGGAAAAACATATGTAGCCTTTATTGAATATGAACTGCATAGTCAAACCTCATATTTGATTAGGATCAGTGCTTCCAAAACTGGAAGCACTTTGGCATGCCCATTTTGCTGAACATCTCTGACTAAATTATAGATTTGTAAATATTTCTTTATTGCTTATTATTTTTAATGCCCTTCCTACAGTAGATGGCAGTTGGTTTCAATAACAATGGAACACCCTAGGGTTGCATGGGGTAACAGTGGTGGCTCAGGAGGTGGTATTCTGCTCACTGGTGCTGTGCTTAGCTAAGGTCTTTGCTCAGCAGGGGACACTGGGTTCTCACAAGATGCATGCTCCTGAATACAAATCCAGTGTCCTATCTACTTCACTCAAAATATGCAGCTCCTGTAACAGATGGCGACCTAGTAAAAAGGTTAGAAGAAAAAATACAAAATAATTATAATGGTTGAAAAATACAGTACCTAAGTCAGGAGAAGACAGAACTGCCTTTCAAGAACAGCTCTGAGTTTATGAGCAACTATTGGTTAACAGAAATACCAGCAGAAATTGAGGCAAATGACTCTTCAAGTTTCTATATACAGCAAAATTAAAATCTGAGTATTTAAGAAGTTTATTTTTAGAAAACATAGGTGTTCTTCTAGCCTAATATAGATTGTGACATAGCCAGCTCATATCCATCTAACAAGTATGTCATTAAGAAAATAATCTTTCCTTCCCTTTCTATTCCTCAATATGTGGTATCTGCTGATTCATTACAGGTAGATTAGGTCCCCACCACTGCAGCTACTGAAGGCAGCAGACATGCCCAACAAATAGATATCAACTAAGAATATACTGTCTCTGATGGAAAACAAAGCAGTTCTCCAAAAATAAGCAGTTCTGCAAACTGCAAATATTAGCAGCCCTACTACAGATTGGATTTTCATTTGACATAGCTCTCCCTTGTATGGCCTCCCTAACAATAAAGCTAAATTTATACTTCCACTGGTTTTGGCTGGGCCAGGGTTAATGTTCTTCATAGTATCTTGCATAAGGCTGTGTTCTGGATTTGTGCGGGAAATAGTGTTGATAACAGGGATGTTTCAGCTACCCTGAGCAGTGCTTGCACAGAGCCAGTGGCTCTTCTGCTTCTCTCACCACCACACCAGCGAGCAGGCTTTGGGACACAAGGAGCTCAGGTCCTGCAAAGTGACACCAGCCCTGGAATGCTGCCAGAATGTGGCTTCTGGAGAAGCCAAATAGGAGGCTTGTGTGCTAATGTGCTGAAATGAAGCCAGTTTGAACATACTTGTCATGCTCTGCCAGTACTTCTGGTTCCAAACTGTCTTACTGGGTCAGGCAGACCCAGATGCAGCACCTGAACTGGCACCATATGTTTGCACAGGGTGCACGTTGAACAGTTCTGGGAGAACAGGTCACAGGTGGCATATCAAGCTTCTGAAGCAGTGAAATTAAATTCTTCCTCAGTCTGGAAAAGAGGTTCTTCCAGTCTGCTTTCATTGCAGATAACAGAGCGCTGAATTGATTTTAATGCTTCAGAAAATCTTTTTTCAGCCTTACTGGAAATACTATAAATAATATTATGTTGTACAGCATTTAGCAAACTTGAATGTGCAAACCCTGCCAGTTTCAAAAGCTAGTGCACAATGACCATTAAGAACATTTTAAAAAATTTCCAAAAAATACGCAGTCTAATAATGTAGACTTCGGTGAATTGCTTCGAGAAATAAGTTTACCTTTGACAATGATACTGTACTACTTATTGTCTATCTCTGTGCAACTGAGAAGCACTTTACATGTTCTCTTCTACTCTTCCTTCGAATGGCATGGGCTTTATAGGAACATTTGTTTTATAAGACTGAGGTGAAACTCTGAAAGGCCTTCTAATTTGCTTGTACTGCACTTAACTTCATAGTGAAGACTCATGTTCTTAGCTTTTAACATTTTCTTTTTCCTCATCTATATTAGAAATACTTGCTGTTTGTACTAAGTATAAAAAATAATTGGCTTTGCCACCTTCACACCTGTGTTTCTTAAAGACAAAGACTCAGAGTTTCTTTCAACATTTTGTTGTTTATTTTCAGAGACAACATAGGAGTTGACTCCAGGTTACTGAAAGCTCTGTATGGCACTGTGACAAAAATACATCCCACATATGTTTTTTAAAAATCCCAGATTCTATATGCATAGTTTACATTCATATTCAGCTGTTCCTCTTTTTACTGTCATTAGTCCTTCCTGTCTTAAAGATCTGATGAACCCATTCCTTATTCTTCCAACTATTTTTTTTTAAAATAATCTTTTATAACTAGCATCAATGACGGACATGTATTTCTTGTCTTGTGTACTTGTTTGAATTCATGCATTTTTTTAATCTACTTACTGATGTTTACCCCTTCAGAAAATGCCATCAGTTAGCAGAAAAATGAAATTGTATGCATTACACATGTTCTATTTTGATAAATGTGTAGATATCACAAAGAAATAAACACGTAGCTATTCTAGCCTGTAGAACTTTTTCATGCTATAAAAAGTCCAAGTGCTACACAAATCAATGGGGAAACTCACACTAATAATCTAGGATTTCACTGTTAAACTTATTCTAAAAGAGAAATGTCAGTTTAGCAGTTCACTGACAATGGCTACTGTATGATGCTATGACCAAAGATCAATATGCCAAGTTACTAGAAGAAAAAGTCACTGTAAATCTATGCTGCATTGCTGAGATAGTGGTTTTTACAGAACAAACAAGTTTTCCCATACTTTCTCTCAAAAGTGAATTCAATATTCAGGAAGGATGAATGGCTCAGAATGTCTGCAGGCTTTTCAAGTCCAGACTTACAGATTTCTTCAGTCTCTTTAGGTCAGTGACATTTTGTAAAGCTGAAGAGGAAAGGAAACCAGACAATATCCTCCTTAAAAATTAGCTTAAAAGACCTACAGAAGTTACTAACGGGCTGCGAAGGCATTGGCTCTCCACAGATGCTTAGCCTTCTTCCTCGTGGTTGAGCACCTAGGTCTTGATGGGACCACTACACTAAATGGCAAAGGTTCTGTGCTCCCTCTACTTGAAATATAGTTGGACATGATCAGCATGAAATTAAGGAAAATCAATTTAGTTCTTATAAGTTTCTTCAAAACATCTTCTGCCACAAAGATCAGCACTGCATAGAAATAGAGATAGTATCTCAATAAATTGTTAGAGCTATTTTTTTTTTAAATATAAGAAATAAAAATATGCTTACACATTATTCTGATTTAACATAATTGAGCACAGCCTGTTCTAGCAGAAAAGAACAGCTGTCTGAAGTAACTTCACGGTACATCTCCAACGGCACGTATTTTTCTATCTAGTTACAGATAATTGTATGCAATTACAATATTTTAGTAATGTCCGTAAAGCAGCTATTTAGTTGTCCTGACAGTCTTTTCCCCCTACACCTTTTATTTTCACCCAAAGCACAATGAGTTACAGCTTTATAGATCCCCTGTAATTCAACTCTTCTCAAGTCTTGCCCTCTGGACTGCCAACAGAGCAAGTCCCTTTGCTCCCAACCTGGCACATGTGCTATACTGCACTGTGCACAAGAAGCCAAATCCTTCTATACTACCACTGCGGGTGGTCTTTTAACAAGTAGGCACAACAAAGCATAACAAAGAATCTTTCATACAAAAGAAGATAACAGTCATGTATTTGTAAATTTTTGTAAAACCTTAATTAGACTAGCTAATTAATGCTTCTAGAGCATGTCAATTCTGCTTCTCTCAAGCATGAGAAATCAGATATCCTCTAGGTCTCTTTCAAAAATTTTGGCCATTACTCAAACTACTTTACTTCCAATGGGTTCTGGCTTGAAATCACAGATATTTCCTCACTTCTCCCCCTCAAATCCTGCAGTGAGTCCCATATGCGAGGTACACAAAATAATATGAAAGCATTTAAACAAACTAGCTTTGATTTTTCAGTGCTCAATACCCAGAAAGACAAATAAGGTTAAATGGAGGTGCAAATATTTTACAGTTCATACCAGCAAGCTACTTCACTGTGGCACCATAGCTCACCAGTTTTGAAATATCATACAGCAATTTTATATTTGCAAGAAACGTTGCAGAGCTTTGCTGTCTTTGTGTATTTCCTTTCTATACAGGTTTGCTGCTCCACAGACAAAAAAACCATAGCAGGTTAGGTTTTACTACAGCTAGTAAAACAAACAAAGCTTCTGGACACAGCCTCTGGAATATGCCTGTATACAATGAACAGTTCTGGGACTTCTGCAATGATATGTTTATATAGCAAGTAACAAAGAAAGTAGTAAGCAAATATGCTTTTTTTGAGTAGGGTATTTATGACCAGTATCATACAATTTTAGCATTTTAAAGGCAAATGCAATATAGAAAAATGAATACATGTAAGGTTGTGGAAGGAGCTGCCTGTTTTATCCCGAGTGCCATTTCAGAAATGCTGGATTCTACTGTTCTTTCACTAAGTGGGAGAATGTGGGTTTTTTGCCTACAGTAGAGCCAAAAAAAATTTAGTAAAATATCAGCCTTTACAACAAACAATATGCAAGTTAAAAACCAGTTTCCATTTGCAGATTAAATTGCCCACCAAAGAAAAATGAAAACCAAAACAACTAGTCTTTTAACAGCTGCAAAAGGCTTCTAGGTAGACTTCATATAATTTTTACAGGTGTGAAGGATGAATGGCTATCTATGCATATCCAAGCATTTATAAAAAAACTTTCTGACATAAATTCTTCACTACAAAAAAACCCAAAACCAAACCCATGGTACAAATCAGCTGTGAAGAAATTCAGAAGGGGGTTCTATGGAAGAAAGCATAACGCTTTCTTTTCAGACTATCATCTTCCATAAATTTAAGTGCTCAATATTGTACCAGCCAGGTGTCAGAAATGAATAGTGAACCTGCCAGGACAGATGTTTTCAATTTCTTAACCACCATCCTGGTCCATCACAGAATTGATTGGCTTTTTCATATATTCTGCTACTACTGGCAGAGATAAAATATTTATTACCTCTCTTCAAATAACTATCTTTACATGAAGTTTGTTCACTTCAAGTGAGTTCAGTATGATAAATATTTTGATTTTCAAAAAGATAAATGAAATAATCTAAATCCTTAATACTACTAAGTCCTTTTTTGAAAATTCTGGAGTACACTTATGACAAAAGGCTCGCTTTATAATTTAAGTATAATATAAGCACAACCTGTAGTAGATTTTTCTCGTCTTGGTGGTATTTTACCTTTACTTCACTAAAAGGGCATCTTAATCTATTAGGTATTGTATGCTGTTTCCTGTGATGAGAATTTGAGTTCTCAGTATGACTTGATTGCTTTCCACTATGGTTTAAGATGTCAGTAGACTCAACAAGATTGTTATGCTATCAAAATATTGATGTAAAAAGAAATCAGCAGTGATTGGTCACTACTTAGCAGTCTGCTGTGCAGTGTTTCCTACGATTTGTGAATTATGAGATCAACCTGCATCACAAATGCAATACAGAGTTACAGGAAAAACAAAAGTCTTGTAATCAAAACTGATTTCACACATCCCCCTCTTAAAACTCTAAATATCAACTATTGCAAAGTAAGGCAAAAGCTTTGCTTTCAATCACATTGTAGTTATTTTTTTGTTCCCCGCAGGCCAGGTCATGCTGATCCCAGAAAAACTCTCATACCAAGGTCAGCATTGCAAGGTGAGGGATATGCCATTAGGCATAGAATGACTTAATTGAACAGTCATCCAGGCCAAAGGGAATTTCTTTTTCATTATTTTAATAGACCTTAGGTAAGGTCCTTAATTGGGAATAGATTGCCTCAAGAGTCAGATTGTTCTCAGAAGCAAACTTGTTAAAATTTTTGGAAGAAAACTCAAATTTCCTTTTGCCATTTGTTCAGTTTTTAATTAATTCTTTTTGAATGTGTCTGCATAATTAGGTCATATATTAGCACTGAGAGGTTGTGATTTTCTTCCTGCTCTGCTTTGTCACCAAAATAATAATATAAAAAAGCATATCATGGATCCACAATCATCCATCGCTGTGTCTTCAGTAGTCTTGCTATGGGTAGGTAGTTTTGCAGCTTTCATTGCAAAAAGTCATATTTTGATCAGGAAGCCTTTAGGAAATCCCTCTGAACTCCAAGTTCAGAAAATTCAGGTCCCTAACGCTGCATATTGCAATTGAACCAAAGACAGGTCAGTGAACAACAGAGGAAAACATTGCTCCTAGGATACCAAAGTTTCCTATGGTTCTATTTTGCTCTTTTACGACCTCGGTGTTCTCTTAAGGTAATAACTGCATGTGAATATGAAAATAGTGTTACCCCAATTGTTGCAAAATTTAAATGACAAGTTACAGCAGCATCTCTTGACAGATATTTTAAAACAACAGCAGAGGACCACCAATGGTTTTTCTGGATAAAAAGACTTCTATCACCCTTAAACCATTGTCTCATCTCCCACTATGATGTCTTCCTGAGAAACTGAACGTTAGGCTATCTTCTTCATAACAAAAAGGGTTTAAAATCTGATTCCAAAAGCATATCACTCCTGGGGAAAGTTGTTGTTTCCACAATCCCCCTCAATAGTTCCATCTCAGGATTTTCAACACACAAAATAGCTCATATTTGGAGAACATGTAAGAAGAGCCAGCAGCAATTCTACAAATGTTGCACATTGTCAGGTCATATAAATTTAACTCTTCAAGGTCTCTTGATGGATACAGAAACACAGAGGTACCATGTCTGCAGAACCACAGATAAAGATTTAGTGATAAAATAATTTGTTTTAATACAGCATTCTGAGATCACTATATTCTGCGATCAGGTTTCATACAGACCTGATGCAAATAATACAGCAACCCTGGAATAAGAAGTAAAAGGCACAAACGTGGCTGGCACAGAGGCAGCTCAGGTTTGGCAGTAATACATCCGTTGTAGCACAAGGCCACCAGGATAGGCAATGCAGACCTGGGCTGCACTGGGATGCTTAGGGGCCCCCACCACACCCTCGAGCAGTGCACAGTGTCCTACACCACCCTGTGCGCAGCTTCAGAATTATTGAATTGCAGTTATTTAGTCTGTTGAAAGAAATAATAAATTGTGGGTTTATGTTGTGGGGTAAAAAAAGTGACTAAAAAGGTTAAGTGGCCATTTGAAATTACTTCTCTGGCAAACATGCTATAGACTTCATCCTTATCAGGTGGTACTTTACTGTTACTGAAAAAACAAAACCTACACAGGACAAACTACGTTGTGAACGTTCACATGAGTTCTAGCTAACAAAACTACTGTCCAGAAGCATATGTCAACTGTGAATAGTGTTAAGACCATGAATAGTGATTAATAATAGTATGCAAGTACTAAATGTTTGTGTTGTGAAAGGGAACTGAATTGATTACAGGTCCATGGGATCCATTTGGCTTAGCTGAAATTTTGATCTTAAAAGACGTATTTAAAAGTCTGAGTTACTGCTTACATCGATACAACAGGAAAGTTAAAAGCTTAATGTCAGGTTCTTGGGAGCTTAAAGAGTATATATTTAGATAAGTGATAATGCTGACTCAGCTTGCAAATACATCTTTTCTCCTTTTCAAAAATAACTCACTTTTGTGGGCTGCCTGCCCACTTTGGTTTTGTTTTCTCCTTGGTCTCACTCTTCTCATCACAGTGACACAGCTCTTGCCTGCAGAGCAGCAACAGCCTGATTAGGAAACACATCCCAACACCTCCAAGTTTCATTCTCAACTTTCTTGCTGAATTATTCTTCATTCTAGTTCCTAGACACTTCTTTTCCATCAATCTTCTAATGATCTCTTGCCACTCTTTCCCCTTCAACACTCTCCTCCCTTCAGAGTACACGTGCATATACACACACACACACACTCTCTCTCACACATTTGATTTCCTAGAGTTACCACAATCCTGTCCTCCACCTCTCTGGCTAACAGCCTCCTTTGCAAAGATCCTCATTCAATGTCAAATTCATTTTTATTGCTTTTTTTAATAATTATGATGGGAAGATGCTTTGTTTCTCTGCTAAGAATGAAACATTTATAAAAGAAAGGTTGAATGATAGAAGAATTTAATTTTGTTTTTGTACTTTTATTTCCATATGTTTTGATTTATGTTATGCAACATTCCAATGATATTAAGGCATAACTCAGAATGATCCTTGAAGTTCCATTTCTAGCTATGTCAATTTATATTTAATAATTTTCCCATTCTTTCCAGTAATGTATTCCTTATTTTAAAAGATTAGAAGCCTTGAATGTATGCTGTCTTTTCCACAAAAATTCATCAGAGCCTAACAGAAGTCCATTTGGTAACAATAAATAAGTTTAGTAGAAGGAGGGAGAGCACAACAAACAATGAAAACTGAAAATGAATTTATTTTACTTCACTGCTGATTCACTAGCAAGTATGACACAGATGAGGGTTTAAGGCTGGGAAAGTGCATTGGAAAATCACTGAGCTTTCCTTTGGATTCATTGTGCAATATAGTCTTTAGTTATTATGATACGTGAGTCTTTTTTTAATGCCTTAATGTCTTTCTTAGTGTCTCCCACTTTCTATTCAGGCACTTCATTCAAACTCTGCTTGACAAAGGTGTAGCAGGGATGCTTTGACAAAAATTCAAAATCCTACATTAGTGCAGAAACTGAATATGTACTAGAAGTATCTGGTTACATTATTTCTCATATAATGAATGGATATTCAGTTATTTTTAAAAGAACATATTAAACACATTCTTTTCTTACTCCTGTCCCTAAAGATTCTGCTTTCACTGTTATCAAGGGATGTCAAGGACAACAAGAAAAGCTTCTATACATAAGTAGGCAGGAAAAGGAAGACTGTAGGACCTCTCTGGAAGGAAACACAAGACCTAGTTGCCCAGGATATGGAGAATGCTGAGGTACTCAACAACTTTTTTGCCTTAAGTCCACACTGGCAGGTGCTCTCACCATACCACACATATTGGGAGAAGCCAAAAGCAGGGACAGGGAGAATTAAGAATCATCCACTGAAGAAGATCAGGTTCTCAACCACCTAAGGAAGCTCAAGGCACACAAGTCTATGGGACTTGATGAGATGCATTTGCAGGCCCTAGGGAAACTGGCAGATGAAGTTGGTAAGCCACTATCTGTCATGTCTGGGAAATTATGGCAGTCCAATTTCAGCCAATTCAATGGTGAAAAGGAGCATCAAATCTTCACATCCCTGTTAAAAAGGAATGCCAAGAAATCCATGAGCCTCTTTCATGACTCCTCTGGGACATATTATCCGTGGGACATTAATAATAGCATAACTCATCTTCCCTACTTAGAGTAACACAGCCTGACTTTCCCCTCGAGATCCATCACCTTTAGTACATCCTTGCATGTGCAGATGCAGACCATGGATGGGACAACTCAGGAATAGGACAAAGGTAAAACCAAGAATAAATATTCAAGGTTGAATTATTTATACAATACTTTTACATCTTAATGTAGAACCTTTCTCAGCAAAATGGCTATGAATACTGTCAAGAATAAAGGTTTTACTTACCAGAATACCTTACAGAACAGACTAAGGAACTGGCTGCTTTGTTACGTTGTTTAAATGGTTGTTTCAATAATGGAAGCTCAAATTTCCTCCCTTTACTTTCTTTGCCCAAGATACTGTGTGTACTGTTAGCATACGGGATACAAGAATAAAAAGGTCCAGCCTGTATCGGGGAAAATGTCAAAGGCAGGTGTGGATGATGAGGCCAACTGCCTAGGGGTGAAGTGGCAACATTTTTTTCATAGCTAACTATGACTTGAATAGGTAACGCCCTCTGTCTGACCTTATCTGCTAACTGCAAGTCATTCCCACTGCAAACAAGAATTTGCCTGGTCAGACTGTCAATATCATCTTTCTCATCGCTGTTAAGAACTCCCCCATTTTTCACTGTCTGTGCGCCTTATTGACTGGGACACTTACACCTCATAGTAAGAGTGCAGCCAAATGATGGACTCTATTTCCCAACTCCAAATCTCAGCAGGCCTAGGATAGGGGCTAATGAGAAGGATGACATAATAGGTGTTGATTGTCACTCTTCCACCCATAAATAATGTTAGGAAGGTTGCTGTGGCAATGTTTTCAATGGTATATCATTTGAAGCTCAGCAAGTTGAATCTTGTATCTATTTTGGTTTTTAGGAGATCTAAAAACTACGAGCTTCCCCACAGACTGACTCCCTCTCAGCTGAGCGAGATGGAAAAATAACAGATCTCGTTAGAAGATTCTCTAGATTTTATAATCAGACAAGGATCTTGATTTTTCTGCTTCTTATTAACATTCCCATTCATACAGGAATTAAAGTAGAATAAAGCAAATGCAGTATCAGGGGAGTGCATGTGCAATATAGCACCGATATCATCATTTGGTACAGACTTAAGTATGATTATTTTTAAAAAATATACTACAGTATTTATTTTGTCATCCAGATCATGACACAAAATAAACTAGTTTCACTTTTTCAATAGGCTTTCAGAACAGGAAGCTACATATGTTTTTCTGGTAGCTTTTCCATTTTCCAGTGTAGGCAAATTATTTTTTAGATAGCTACAGAACTAGGGACTCTTCATACTCAGAAGCTAGCTAGAACCAGAGAGAGACTCAACGTGATCTCTTGAATCAGTTATGTGTTATTGTTTCCAGATATGCTGGAACACTACCTGTTCCCAAAAGCAAGTTCACTTGTCCTAACAATTAGCTACTAAGAATAAAAGTCACATGCGTTCAATGAAAATAATGGCTTTGAAATTAAACCAACTATTTATAGAAAAGGTTCACAACATGATAATATGCAGGTGTGTATGAGGATGAAAATCGTTGCTGCTATGTAAGAAGGGACAATCATTCAGTCACAGGTTGCATGGAGGCTGCATGCTAGTAGGTGAGCAAGCCAAAACCCAGTAAGCTTCAGCCTGAGTGGAAAAAACAGCCAGTGATGGGTTCTCAGAACACTGAAACTGGTTTCCTGAGTGGGACCACAAAAAAATGCTGTACTTTAATCCCAGTGCCTGTAAAACCTTACTCAGTAGGAAAAAAAAAATTAAAAAATCCTACTGCAAGAACAGCTGGAATTTTTCTATTAACTTCCAGGTTCTTCCTTACACTTTCATATTTCCCTTAGCGACAACAGTTTTTCAGCTAGAGCATAGAGAGCTGCAACCCAAATAGCCTGCTCCACAGACAGAGCAGAATATTTAGCTGTTACCTCTTTGTTAATGCTACTTAGAAATATTAGCTTCAATATATTTCTAGTTATTGAATAAGATGTGCCAAATATATCAGAATACAATGTCCTTCCTGATGTTCAGCTGTAAGCTAAGAAAATATAATTGTCAAAAATACATAAGTGTTATTCCAAAGTTTTTAATTTATTGAATAGACTCAATTCTAACACATAGATCTACGATTATTCTGGGCTTTATCTGATGATGAGTTCTGGGAATTTAATCTTCTTCGTGGGGATACTTTTATATCTCTTTTTTGATCAAGTATATTTATCCATGTGATTTATCTTCAAGATAGGGAGAAGATAATTCCTTCCCATTCAAAATGTGACCCATAACCCTTTAAAGTATTAGAAGTACTAGTATTATTCCCATCTTGCACTCAAGTAGTCTAGTTTAAAAAGAAAAAAAAACACAAAGCAAATAAACCTCCCAAATTCAATCATGGGGTTTTTTTGCATAGTCATAAACAAAATACACTCTTTCTTTTGTATATAACATAACTCTTTATTTTTTTTTCTTATCAAATACATGTGTCAGTGAACATGAGCTCTCCAACACATCAATTTGCTGGCATTCCATATGGATATTTTTCTGGGTTTTGCAATACTCTGATTAAGTTCAATATTCATCTTTAAAGTGTGGTAGTTAAACTCTCAGAGAAGGGTTGAAGCAGTAGGGCCTGAATTGATATTTCTTCAGAGATCTGCATAGGCTTCTCTGAAGAGGAGGATGGGATTACAAACCAATACAATTCATTCTGTATACCTGCATGCAGAACGCAGAGCAAACAGATAATTAATTATAGTGTAAATCAGTAGAGGTCCCAGAACCCTTTTAAGGATGTTCATACAATGAAGTTATCAGACTCCCTGACGGGCTGAATCCTTCGGGTTGTACCACTAGCAAGCTATAGGAGCATCTTTGAGCTAGAGAGTTCTAGAGGCCATTGAAAAAGATCAGAAAGAAACAGAATGCATCAAATGATTAGTATCCTAGAAGTTAACAGAAAGCAGCCTGACTACTTCAGAGCAGTTCAAAACTACAACACTGTAGACTATAGATATCATTGGCCAGAAATAGAGGGTGACAGAGAATTCCAAGTGGTTTGATTTTATACATCCACGATACCAGGGAAGTTTATATAACCTGTTAAAGCATTTTCAGTTTTGATAACACTCATTCTTAGGTTTCTTAGATGGAAAAGCAGGTGGTTTTCATTAGAAGACTTAGAATGCAACCATTAAACAAGAGCTCAAAGACATAAAAGTCTTCAAAAGTTTAAGTCGTTCAGAGACCAATTAAATTTTTCTACGCTATAAGACAGTGGAATTGAATTTCAGTCTATTCCTTTGCCTCCATGACTGGACTGCTCACACTCCTTCTCTGCCATCTCCGGAAAGAGACTGCACCAAAATATTTAAAGGAACAGATGTAAACTCTAATGGAGATTAACTGAGATTTTATTAGCTCTTTACAGTTTGACATTCTGAACAAAACCACAGGTTGCTACTGACTGACAATGAAGCAATTTTTAGGCGTATCACGATATGCCTTAATGAAGCAGAATACTACTACACAACAGAGTAACTAGTCTTGTGGTGTTTTACTTGGGAAGGGGAGCTTCAGAAAGTAATAATAAGGTTTTACTAAACTATTCAAAACTCAAAATATGGTTTTAGTTCTTAAGGACTTATATAATAAATCATTGACTTCTTACTAAATATAGATCAGTTTATCTGTTAACCCCAGTAAAAAAATAGTTTAATGTCTACAAAAATTGAAAACAGATTTTCAGTTTTTAGTTCCATAGCTTTTAATTTTAATTTGGCTTTAGTTTTTAATCTGTGATTTTAAGAAAGGTGACAAAAATGCTATATTCAAAAACTTAATATTTATGAGAAATGCTTTAGCTGGAGGATAAGCTTTACTGATTTTTAGGGCTGGGCTTTGGAAATTGGATTTTTCTGGAGCATAACATTTTATTTACTGGTGGTTGATAAACTGCAGTGTCACTTGCCAGCTGGCTTCAGTTAAAGAAGGCTGATTGATAAACCAGAATATACAAACCAAGAACAGAATTATAGAAGTAGTAGAACTTTCCTCACACCCCTAAAATTAGTCAGGTTAGGTATTCCTTTGCCTTGAACAGTATCATTTTTATTTGCTGCCTGCATCATTCTACCTCCTACAGGTACCAATCATGATTAGTTTCTGTCCACCAGAATCTTGATATTCTGTATGAAAAAAAAATGATTTCAATATACTATGCAGTCTCCAAATGCTTATCATCATACAGCATAATATAGACATTTATCAATGTGTCTACTGCAATTTTATCTCCTCTGTATGAAGATGTGTGTGTTAAACAAAGTACTTCAGCGTTCAGGAATAAATGGAAAGAACTACATTAAAATAATTCACATGTTAAATGCATTGATAGAAAGCAATAGCACTCTAAGGTTTTTTGGGGGGAGGTTTCCAAAATAATCTAACAACTAATTCCTTTGGCTTTCTAAAAAGGACAATTTTCATTTTAGGTGAGATTACCAATTAATTAATAACTGCATCACAGTTTCTTCATTTCTTCCTTTCTCTGTCTTACTGCTTGCCTGAATCTTGCCTCAACTATATCTTTGCTGGCCGTTTTTGGTAGGGAACTGCTTCTCACACCTTCTCAAGGGGTCAGAAGCCCAACTGCCTCCCCAAAGTTTTGCACTTCAGCTGATATATGAATAGCAGCAAGGTCAAGAAATCCTGCACAGTACTGATATTTCATAACCGTCTCGTCTGTCATCAGAATTGTAACAGACTGAGAACAGCAGAACAGTATTCCTAATTTGAATTGGTATTAACAGTGATTCAGAATTTAAATTAGAATGAATTGTCTGCAGAACCACTGATTTTGGTGAAAAATACTGTGAAATTAAACTGATATTGTAAGAGAGGAATACCCTTATTGGATATTTTTTTTTAAATTTCAGGGGACTCTGAATCCAAACAGATTCATGAAGACTACAGAATACATATTTACTACAGTCCTTCTGTTAGGTTTTGAATATCAGCAGGCTGGCAGGTTGAGGGAAGTGATTCTGCCCCTCTATTCCTCTCTTGTAAAATCTCACATGGAGTATTGTGTCCAGTTCCAGAATCCTAAACGTAAGACGGACATGGAACTGTTGGAATGAGTCCAGAGGAGGCTACAAAGATGAACAGTGGGCTGAAGCACCTCCAACATGAGGACAGGCTGAGAGAGTTGGGCTTGTTCAGCCTAGAGAAGGCTCCAAGGAGACCTTATAGGGACCTTCCAGAACCCAAAAGGAGCCTAAAGAGAGCTGGGGAGGGACTTTTCATAAAGGCTTGTGGTGATAGGATGAGGGGAAATGGGTATAAACTGGAGAAAGGCAGATTTAGACTAGACATTAGGAAGAATTACTTCACCATGAGAGTGGTGAGACACAGGAACAGGTTGTCCAGGGAAACTGTGGATGCCCCATCCCTGGAGGTGTTTAAGACCAGGCTGGATGGGGCCTTGGGTAGCTTGATCTAGTGGGATGTCCCTGCCTAAGGCAAGGGGGTTGGAAGTAGATGGTCTTCAAGGTCCCTTCCAATCCTAACTATTCTATGATTCTATGACCTAGAACATACAACATTAGACCACAGAAATACTTTGTAATGTTTGAGTCAAATCACTTTAAGAAGGCTGTTATTTGTCTGTCAGGTACAGCAAAAAAAATATTAGAACATTAAATTCATACATGTAGGTGGTCTGCAGGCTGTCTGCCAGCCAGACACATGCACACAAAGCATATGGTATGGACAAAAGCGTGTGGCAAGTTTGTGGCTGTAGAGATGTCTCTTTTTACTACTAGCTCTCAACATTTTAATCAACATAGCATGCCAATCTTCTGTTCGAGGAAAGGGAAGCAGGAACTCTGTTATCTACCTTTCTAGTTCACTAACATGGACAAAAAAAGGATTCTCTATATATCAGTACTGAAAGATCCTTTCACTGCAACCCATTCTATTCAGAAAATGGCAAACAAAAAGCTCCTTCCTATTCATCAAGATGTTGGAATGATTAATTTTGGTATCCCATCCTGACTCCTCATATTTTATGATATCAAACACAACAGTAGGAGAGTAGGAAAGTGCAAATGACCATGTTGTTTTGTGGATGCTATCAATCTGACTGGTCCCACACTTCAGAAGAGGAGACAAAGAGCTCTGTCTTAGTTGTTTACCTGCTTCATTTATCATGAAGGAAACGCTGATCACAAGTTTCCTTAAAATTAGTTGGCAGGTAAAAAACCAAAAACCAACAAAATAAAGTCTGCACTAAACAAGCAAAAGCCACATGGAGGATGTGATGCCTGTTCAGCATCTCCAGAATCTGCAAGAATAACAAATGATGTAGTTGCCAAGTTGGCCTTCTTACTTTCCTTCAGAAGTAACTGTTAAATTAAGAAGACAATAATTGTTACTAATTTAGGTAACTTAATGGGTTAAAAAAAACCAACAGAGTTTTCAGTTTCATTCCCAGAGGAATGTAGAACATCTACCAAAGGGCACTACAATAACAAAACTGGCTTGCAGTGCAACTTCTGCTACTTTATTTACATGTAAACCATTGCATTAAGAAGAATTCAGCAACACCACTTAATTCATACCTCCCTGCCTGTCCTTGTAGTTGGTAATGGGAGTCAACCACGGTTCAGACCTCAATGCCACAGTGCAACAAGCTGAAGAAGCTGCTCAGTAGTCAGTCTGTACTAAGACTTACTACAATTATCATTGAAAGATTTTCGTCTATGGCTCTAAAACAAGTAGCATATATATGGGTAGGGAAGAACAAGTGGTAATTCTCTGGGTGGGCTGCTACAAATCAGCTTTAACACATTTCAGCTTAAATTGTTCTCCATTGATTGGAATGCAATTACCTGCTTTGGCAAACGTCATCTCAGTCCTCATAAAGTTGGAGACAATCTGTAGCTCCTACAGCCATGCTCACCAGATGGGTTTAGTCAGGACAGATTGATGACAAAGACCTTTTGCCAGTCATGTGCAAGTTTACTGTGGTCTGCAACAATGTCATAGGTGATTCCCTGAATACCCTTGATGGAAAGCAGTTTTCAGTGTACACCTGAAAATCCAGTATGTTGAACATTGAGTTGCTAGTATTTAAAACTTAGAATCATACCATGTTAAATACATCATGTTTCAGACAAAGTGACAGAAGCATTTTTTGTTATGTTCAACTATGCCAAGAATTTAATTCTAACTCATATTCCCCATTCTGTTTTATTGTTGATTTTGGCTAAGCTGAATGATCCGGAGAATCATCTCTGCTAATGTAATATAAAACCATCCACAAACATGACAAAGGCATCTGGCAATTCTAGCACTTAGTCTTTCTCTACCCATTTACTAGGATTATCTGACTTAAGCGAGTACACTCTAGAAGCCCCTTTTCTGTCAGAAAATAGATCTGTGAGAGAGATGAAGGGATTTTACTGTGTCAAAACTAATATTTTAAGTTTAGTATTTGCTTGCTGAGCATTAGTAGCAGAGTCTACCAGGAACAGGATGGTTGGACCTTGGTTGTTATTCACTGGACTTTCTATTTTGTCTTACTCCTAAAGATCCTTTGCTTTGTCTTACAACTCACACAACCATTGTAGCTGCCCAAAGTCAAGTGGAAATGCTGAGGTAGGCACTTCAGTGAAAATGTCTAAGGATGTATACTACATAAATTACAATGTAGAGTACACTGCCTTTGACTATATCCTCAAGTAGCTACTGTGCTGTCTGCCTGAAAATGCATCTAGCCCTAGCCCATAGCTGCAACACTGAATAGCAGAGAAGAATCATCCCCATCCCTCACCCAAGCCCCTATCTCTAAGCAGCCCATAGCTCATTCAGCCTTCTGCAAAGATGCAGGTGTCACCTGGGCTTACTGCACCTCAAACTATTCCAAGCAGGAAAGAGGAGAAAATGCACATCTGGGAAGAAGAAAGCTTGTTTGAAGACTAAACTCTAATTACACAGCAGCTCTTCCAATGAGCACTCACTCTACTACTTTCACTAATTTGGGGTCTGCCTGCATAATGGACAAATTAGACAAAACATGTTTCCAAATTAGTCTTCCATGTTATGATTTATTTTAATATAATATTTCTCTTTCAAAGACACTAAAGCCAGCTATCCACTATGGCTCCAAGAAAAACCCTCAGGCACCAATATTTAATTTATTTTTATGGTTCTCTTAAGTCTTTAAACATTTAGATTTCTGGAGCTGCATGTTCCTTCCCTAGGTACTCTAGGATCTTTACAGTTTCTTATGGCTAAAGAATTGAAACACATAAGTCAGTTATCTTGGAACATGACTGGAAGATAAAAACAGGTATTGATCATATTTCAGGGCAAGACACTTCAGAGGTCATGACAGAGAGCACAATTTTTTCATTCATGCTAAGTGAGCCTTGATTTCTGATTGCCAGAAATCTCCTTCTTGTTCTTTTATTTTCCTTAGAAATTATTCTGAAAAAAAAAATCACCCCCAACCACCCCCCCACTAAAATTCCAAAATTAATTTATTCTGAAAAACTTTTTTTAATAACTGGCTTTCTCAGAATTATTCATAATAAAGTCCTCATAATTTCTGCATGTTTTATCAAAACATTTTAAACATACTTGTTTGATTTTTATATATATTTTAAATACTGTCCACTAGTAGACTCAAATTCATGTGATTTTGTTGGGAATTTGGCTGCTGTCTGTGCTAAGAATATACTTTGCAAACTTTGTAGGTTTATCAGGAAGAGTGTAACATTAATAATACAGAATATATAGCAATAAAGACAAGGAGTTAGAATTTAACTTGTAAATTTTACTCTACTTGTCACGAAATTGCTTGCTCTCTCTCTGGACGTTTAAGAATTTTGTGTATGTGGTGTAAACCAATCAAACTAACTGAATGCCAGCCTTTGCCCAGACACAAGAGTTGTGCCAGTGGCATAATCACATTGTGGCAACTTTTCACTGCTATTTCTTCCAGGACTATTACTGTCCATCCAAGTTTTATCAGCCCAAAATTGTTCAATTTGCCCTTGCTGCCAAACGAGCTACATAGAATCATGGAATGGATAAGGGAGCAGAAGCATTCAAGTAATTTCCTTATGTCACACCTCAAATTTCTGAATACTTTTCTGAGAGGACTCAGAATTTGCATATGAGTGCCTACACTTTGGGCAACTGCTGCTCTGGAAATAGATATTTCACAGATCTTCATTCTACTTCCTGTAAGTATCTCAAGTTTTTAACAGCTCAGTGCAAATCAACAAGTACAGTGGATGATAAAATTAGAATGCACTACTATTACTATGTATTTTTCCTCTGTAGGACCTGACAATCCCAATCTTTTACAAAGTGTAATTCCTTTCTTTAAAAAAAAAACCTCACAAAAACCCAACAAAACCAAACAACTTCCCTCTCCCCAACCCAAACTCACAGTTACAGAAGAGAAATTTGCATTTTATTTAATAAGGAGTATTGCTGAAATTAAGTAACTTCCTTAGCACAACGTGCTTGGAAAAAGTCTATTCAAAAGAAGGTATCACACAAAGTCTGAAGAGTGACATAGTCTCTTTAGAATCAGTTTGAGATATTGCTTCAATACCAAAATATGCTTTGGGAAAAAAAATGTTGGACTTTTATGAAAAAATTGCAGAAGATAAACCGTTGGAAGGAAGAGTGAAATAAGGTTGAATAAAGAAAAAAAAAACCACCCTAATATTCAGAACAGGCTGGAGAAATTAGTAATCTGTAAAAGCAGATTATAAAGTTTTTCTGAGGAAAATCCTTGGTGTAACAGGTGTAACTTCATTAACTTCAGAAGCATTTTGATAGGATGTATTAGCCAAGAATCTGCTCACAAAGTTTTGTGAAGGACAAGTCCAATGGATCTGAAATTGCTGTAAGGAGTAGCATTCCGTTTTCAGACAGCTTACAGTAAGATTGCTTATTGAAAGCATCCTGCAGGGTGAGGCAGCTGAGCCTGGAAAGATAAACCCAGTTGAGAACTATAAACATATGCCATATAACATTTCAAGAGACTGCAAACCCTTCTGTGGCAGTTCAACTGCACAGCACAACTCGTACCCTATATGAATTCTAGCACGGCCTAAAAACTCTAAGAAATACTTCTCATTTTCATCTGAACATCATACTGCTTGCTGGACTCTTTAATCATCTAATTAAGGGCAGTTCCTAATGGTTTTGATTCTCTAATTCACTTTGAACAAATGTAGTAATTGCAGAGGAAAACATACTTGATCTCTGTGTAAGTATGTGAGAAAAACTTGCACCAATGCTCAAAGGAGTGAGGCAATTAATTTAAGCTTTGAGATAGTATCATTGTATTGATTCAATAATGAAAAATATTTGTGAGATTTTAAATATGATATTAAAATGGAAACCTTGAGCAATATTTGGATAATTTTTGGAAATGCTTAATGTTATAACAATAAGAAATCAGTGTTATGCTCATATAAATGTATGCATTACATTTACAGTTAAAATAATAAATAATATTAAAATGTAATAAAATATTTTATAAAATATTACCACATTAACAAAATAATAAATGCCACCATTTTAACCCCAAACTGCAAAAAATGTTGTCAACAAAAGTAATTCCAATCTGACAGATTCTGAGGAGAAAAAAAAAGTAGTTCTACAACCAAGTATCAACCTATTAAAGAAATTGACATTTCATAGCTAATAGCTGTTTCTCCATCTTCACTTTGGAACAGGATCTGTCAGATTACCCCTACGATTTATCCATCTTCATTTTGTTAAAATACATACTACCAGCAACACAGACTTCCAGTCAATGAGTTTGTCTTAAAGAGAATGCATGACCTAGGATTCTCAGGACCTTGATTCCCAGATCTGTCATACAGATCAAAATACAGGTTTTCTGGTCTATTCATCCCTCTCATCTAGACAATGTATTAATTTTCTGCTCACCTAATAACATCCCTGCCTATGAATCATGTAAGAATGACATGCTCTCAACAGCCTCCTCACACGTGTACTGTACCTTGTAGACCACCATGACTCTGTCACCTAACATTACTAACAGCATCCATCTCATCATCTTATTTTGTACAATGAGATGTGCTCTGTGAATGTAATATTCAGCTCTCACCACTCTGAAATAAATTATCAGTGTAGTGAATTTCATACACGACTCCCGTTATATATAAACCGCTCCCTAGCAACTGCAGCAAAAACATGTACCCCTTTAGGTATTTTTCCCAGCTAAAGAAACCAACTCGATATTTTATGAACTTCATATATAAAACTATCTTGGCTACTGTCAATTCAAATTATTCTGACTAATGGTCCTTAAGATGTATTTTTAGCCCTTTGCAAGCTTGGGTTCTGATACTGAAGCTTCTTTCACAAACCTCCCTCCTCAATAATTTTAGCAGAAAGGAGCAAAAATATCTTTCCAAAACAAGGGATATCTTCCCAGTAAAACCTAACCATTTATACAGGAATTATGTTGTGAGTTAAAAATCCATTTAAAATGGGAAATGAAGCTTCCACCATGATGGCAAGTAAGAATGGCAAAGCTGGATTTATTTTGTGGAACATCAGAAAGTCTTTTTGTTGAACTTCATTCACATACTGAATGGGGCTGCAAATATTTTCAAAGGACTATAAGATTTTAAGTAGACTATTGGTTCCCATTTTACCCCAAATCTATTTAAAAGAACTCAGTTAATATCTGGGAAACCCAGAAACTACTGCTCCTTGTTTAAAAACACTAGCCTCATGATTATATTGCACCTAGTGAATAAGGTGTGGCTGTTGAGACTGGTGTTCATTTAACACACCATAAAAATATTTTCAAGGAAATAACTGAATTGTAACACCTAATTAATACCTTACACATGAACCAAATTTTCCACTGAACAGCATCAAAATTTAGGAATTTTCCTCCTGGTGTGACATCAGGCAGTAACTTTCCATAAAGTGAAGACTTCAAGTCTCATGTAATCCATGCTGGTTAGGTTAGTACACTTAGGCAATGGCTAGTTTGCTACTGCTGTCGTATGAGAGAATTGCTGAAAAGGGGAAGACCAGAGCAGATGATGCATCTTTGATACTTTCTGGTACTAATTTGTTTCAATATGGACCATTCATTTGGCTTCACAATGTAAAAAGTCAAGCTAACTTCAGGCATCTTTGTACTATGGGTTTAACTCTACAGTTGATTACATTAGGTGTTACGCTTAGATTATCTTTATTAGAACGTTGTACTTAACCTGGTGGTAGTCATTGCAGACAAGGATAGCCAGATCATAACGCAGTGTTGACGCAAAGCATAATTCCTAGAGACTGAATCCCTCAGCATATCAAAACCCAAGGACCCATGATGATGATCAGACAGGCCCTCTGCAACAGTTTTGTAAAGTCACCCTCTCCTCTCTGGCCTTCCAGCACAGCTGAATGTTCCAACTGTACAAGTCCTCTTAATGATAATTCACCAATACAGTTTCAGTTTAGCATCTCTAATAATTAGATTTTGGTGCGTGCCTTAAGCCATGCCTAAAGTTTAGCTTTTCTTAACAGTGTAATAATAACAACATATACATATTGTACGAAGTGTATTTTGCACGTGATAGACATTATAGTTCAATACAATCTCTTGAGCTTTAAAAAACAAAGTTCTGTAGCTGCCAAACAGAATTACACTGAGTTCACGCTACAGTGGTACATACAGAATCTACTAGATTCTAGGTGTTCAAGGAGTGACTTTTATAGAACCGCTTTATATCTGTATGCAACTCCACTGGTTTCCAACTTTGATTTAAAAGATGTTTGAAGAATGAAAAAAAGCAATACCTAGCTAAAAGATGGCATATACATGTAATGCACTGCATACCACCAACTGCCAAAAGGTGGTGGGTTCTAAAACAGAGTACAGGATTCACAACATGAGATAAGCGAGTGAATAGACCACTGATTTTTTTGTGTAGCTGAAGTGACATTAGTGAACATCAAAACGAACAACTTGATTTAGAAATACCAAACTTACCAACCAACCAAAAAGCCCCCAGAAGACCTATCACATCACAGTATCCTCTTTGAAGTGATGTGTAAGGTGAATTTCTGTTTTTCCAAAAACAGAGAATGTTCCCAAACTAACTTCTGTCGTCTTTATTCGATTACAGCTCTATTCCCTATTTGCTTGTTTCTGAGCAGAAAATACTTTAAGGAACATTAGAGAAACTTTCGTTCCGTAAAAATTTACTAATGAATTTTCTGTCTTGATGTCTTTTATTATATAATACTGGTATACAAGAAAGCAACGGACACTGAAGAAACCTTAGGTAAGATTTTACAGGCAGTCCTTCTACCAGAACTGTTGTTTTCTACTTCTACATAAAAATTACAAGATCCTTAAAAGTCACATGATTGACTCTGGGATCAGTGAAGAGAGAAGCAACTGAATTTAGGCGTTATGCTATTCTTACACAGTTACATTTTCTCAGCTGAGTCAATTAACATATGAGTTTCATATTATTGTGATTATTGCTTCTAGTACAAGAATCTTTGCTCTGCACACAGAGAGTAAAGTTTCAGTGCAGTTGTGTTCATCTGGAGTAGTTGTCCACATGAAAAATAAAAGCACTGCTACTGTCACACTTGTTGGCAATTTAAAATCAACCCTGAAAAACCTTTAGCTGAAGGCAATAACTAAGCAAAATGTTAAGCATGTGCATAAATTTTCCCACTGGGCATTCATACTAAATAATATAAAACAAATAGAAAACACCAGCACAGAGGAGATTAACTTACTGCTTCTTGCACTGTGTTTGTCTTGTGGATAAAGAGATGAGTTCATGTGTTACAGATTACAACACTTGTCACCACCACCAAATTCAACTGAATAATTCCTACTGGACACTTCCAAAAACACCTCTTACACAACATTATTTTCCAAAGGACACATAAACCTCATGCTTCATGCTTCCAGAACTGTTAATCATGCCTGACCTGTTCTCCTATACCCTTTCCACATGGTGAAACACAAATGCTTCAGTTGCAAATAGTCAAAAGATAAGTATATGCATAGTTTTATCAATTCAAAAGAGAAAACCTATAAAGGGTTAAGAATTTAGGATTTATACCATTTTCCACTAGCATACAGCCTTGTGGATGGTCAAGACAGAACAGAAAACAAGACTGTCACCTAGCCTTAGACAACAGCAATTCTAACAGCACATAGCAAAAGCAGGACAGACTTATCCCTTCTCTTTAGGGAATTCCACCTATCTGTGTAACTGTTACACAGCTCTCGGGAGACTGAAATCTGTCCTTTTAGTAGTACCAGAAAAGACAATAAATAACACCTCTGTTGACTGATACTTCTCTGATAAAAAGAATGGTATGCATTTCACGTGGCTACACTTAAAGCATTTTCCTTGATACCCTTCAGTAGAAGTGACTATGAAAAAAGTGCAAATGAAAGTCACATACTATTTTATTCCATGTTATGACATGACCGTAAACCAGGTTCCTGGAGACCATTTGAATTTCTGAAGCAGACATGCATTTCCTAAGATGCCATATATCACTGCCATAAGAAGTCAAATGCTATACAGAAATAGGTATATTTTAAAAAATGCCACTGAAGTGCATCCTACCTAGGACACTGCTAAATGACATGCCAAATTCCTGAACCAAAGTAATCAGTACCTTCCTGGCACCAAGAAAGTGGTACTTCCATTGCAACAATGCATTAATCTCTCCTATATTGCATAAACATAACAGTTCAAACTACATTTCCCACTGAGAAAGTTCAATATGGTGTAGCTGGAATGGTATCATATATTTAAGCTCGATACAAAGTTTCATTAGTAGTAATACAGTCAGCAAGATACTGATTTCATGAGCAAACATCCTATTGACTTTTCTGTGAGCTTTATGTACTTAAGGTCTGAAGGGTCAGGTCTTCTATATACATCTTAATGACCTAATCAAAAGGACAACTTTCATACCAATACACAAGGTATAATACAGTAAGAAGAGAGAGAAAGTTGCTTCCCTTTTATACCAGCAACTGCACAACAATTTCTAGGTAATACCTTTTTGTACATTTCAGCATTTCTTCGTAACAAGAAATAGCTGTGTTATACTTACTCGCCAAATGATAACAGTTGTATATTTGAAAGGAACAAAGCACCATACGCATATGGCACATCTTTCTATGTAAGAAAATCCAGTTGGATCAGAAGACAAAATACAGAAAACTAGTTTTCCATAGTTTATAGTAGACTAAATGAAAAACAATATACAAGCTTCCTGGGAATGCTCTCTCCTCAAATCATCCCTGTAAAACAGAGGATCACAATTTTTAATTTTACTTTCTTTTCCTTATTTAAAAAGCAAATATTTTCCTTTTTTAAAATGCAAATCTGTTTACCTTTTGCTAAATAAAGAAAGAGCAGCAGCCAGGAGAAGAAAGAAAGTTTAACTAGTTGCAAAAGCTAAGCGCAGTAAACCAGTTGCTAAGCGCAGTAAACCAGTGGCTGTGCAAAAGAGAAAAGAAAAAAAAAAATCTACAAAGATTTAAATATGAAGAAATTACTAAGTGTCAGTTTTAACCCTTATATAGAGCCAGAAAAATTTCAACATAGGTTGAGAAAAATATCATTCATCTGACCCTTGTCATCATCTCTCTCTTGCTTTCTTGAATATCAAATAGTCCTGTCATCTTGGTTATACATTCAAAACTTGCATAAATAACAATGAAAGTTAAATGCCTGAAACACTAAATGCAGAAGAGACCACTGTTGTTTTACTGGGAAGGCACCATTTTCAGAAAAAAATTGACTGCATGAGCTAAGTAACACATACGAAGTTCTCTTTCCTCTGAGAATTCAAGTCTTCTTTAAAATCTTAATATGCATGTCAACTTCAATATTTACTATGCTGCCTACTTAAATTTCTAGCCCAAACTTACAGTTTTCTCTATTTTCTGTCTCTCATTATTTACACAACAAATGTAGTGCAAAAAACAAGCAAGGTGTTCGTGACAGCAAACACACACTACCAAAGAATAGTCCTCCAAAGCCCCGATAAAACATACATTATGAAATAGCACAGTGTGAACCCACGGGACACAGTTTTTTGGGGAGAAAGCAGCTATAAATTTTGGCAACACTGTGTTCAAAAGAAAGACCTTAAATGCACTGAAAGTGTACTAACTAGCTTCATCCTGAAAACTGGATTCACTGAAATTCAGGGAAGTCCTTGCTTTTCACTAAAATGGAAGACAGGAGAGGACCAAAGCTTGACTGAAATTTATTGAAGCCTTAGAAATCACACGTAGTTCAGGGGACTTTGGGAAAGGACTTTAATGTGAAACCTACTCAGCAATCAACTACTTTAACTTTTTATTATTATAATTTCTATGTACAGACTTGTATATTAGCCTACTTCTTATGCATTTGTTAACACTGAATACAGTCATTTCATTATGTTTGTTCATTGTAACTGTTCTTCACATAAAAATTATTTATGCAGAATAATAATACTGTTTGAAGAATAACTCCATAGAGCTGCAGGTTGAGGTTCCTCTCTAGTCCTGTGCAAGGTTATTACAATATTTCATTACCACAAAACAATACATCTTCTGATAGAGGCACTATTAGCTTGTAATATTCCTTCCTACTGTGGTACCAACTTTTCCTTGTAAAGCAATTTAATCACTTCCATATTGGTTATACATGAAATATTAGTGCTATGCTTCATAGGGAACACTTCCTGAATTTTCATTACAACATATTGTTACATTACTTACACAGTTGGAAAATCTATTTGTCTTTAAGCATGTCACTGCATCTCATTGAAAAATGTCTAGTCTAATGAATTTTTACTAGTTAAAAAAAAAAATGCAGTTTTCCAGTTGTAAGTCCTTAATTCAATCAGTCTGGGATTCATTATAGATTTTCTAAACCCCACATTCCACCCCTTTGGTTCTTAAAGGTGGCATCTTTTATAATACCACCTATAAGAACTTCTCAAAAACCATTAATCTTTCTCTTTCTAGACAGAGAAAAACAATCACATAAATTTTACTATCCCATGAGATAATCTGATACTGTATCTATATTCTTATACATCCAGTATAAAGTATATTCTTAACTAGCTACTATATAGCAAAAGAAACTAAGACTACACCAGTTAGTGTTGTTTTACATACAAAAAACATGGTCATCACCTTCAAAGGCTTAATGTGATTTTATTTTTCAACACCAAAACTATACAGAAGTCAAACAAATTCTTTTCTTTTCCTCCATGGAAACAGTCCATCAGATAACAAAGAAAAGATACCTTTATTAATACTATGCCCTTCTTGGCAAATCAGGCATAAAAATCATCTGGTAAGCCATGAAATCCTGGCACATAAGAATAACATACAAAACCAAAGCAATGACAGAATTCACAGGTAGTATACAAAACAAGACAATGGATTAACAACTTAGGGATGCATAAATAAATTAGTACGTACTGCATATTTAGAAGGCTTCTGAGTGGAAGAAAGATGAAAGTAAAGTTCTGATCAGCATTTTTATCATCACTGTGGATATGCTAGGCCAGGTCCTCAGGTGCATGAAGCTTCCACTCTGCAAGAGAAGCAAGATGTCACAAAGCCAGTTAACAGCTACTTGATTCTGTAGCATTCTCAGCAACAACACAGATGTTGCCCATGACACCTGGTTAAGGCACCTAAGGGATCATCCATACTGTAGCACCCTTGAACTTTACCCATCCAAGGAAATACAAATGCCACCAGGTACACATGTGTCTATCCATGTGTCTAAGCGCCCTTTCAGACCCACCTGATCTCATCAGCCTCTCCCAGCTGATCTCTAGCTGCAGGGACAAATTAGTTCTAGCACGCAGTGGCCAGAACGCAGCTTGGAAACTGATCCACCACATCCAGGCAAGACTACTGTTCTTAACCATATCTGGCCTAAGCAAATCTGCTAGATCTCTCTGCTGCACTGTATAAAAACTTCTTAACTTGTTCTACAGATAACTTGGTCTCAAAGACTGTAAAGAAACAAGTACTACTAAAAGCAATTGTAATGTTAAAACTGATTCCCAGTATTAATCACTACTACTTATTCAGAAAATATTTCAGCATACAGAACAGTAGAAACTTCTATCTGTGCACACATGGCAGGTCCTAAAGAGAATCAAAAAACACCCTAAAAAACCCAAAAAAGATGTCATATTTTTAATACAGTTGCTTGAAGTCGTGTTGTTAAAACTATGATTAAAAAATTACTTCCAAACAAGTGCATGTTGTGTAAGTGTAATGTTGCTTATAGGTCATATTGTCCCGGCAAAAGTAACAACTAATAAGAGTTTGAAAAATGGGTAAAACATATTTTAAAACGTTTGAGTAAATCTATAGGAGTTGGAAAAAACAGGTAGAACCCTTTTGGTATCTTGCTAAAAAGAACTATATTATGAGTAATTCTGCATAATATAGGTTCTAAGTTACTTTCAAGATATTAGGAAACATGCAGTCAAAGTCAAAATCACCTGAGCCCAAAGGAAATTATAAATATAGAATCTACAAGAGGTCCAAGTCTTCATTTCACTGACAACTGCACAAAGTCCACAGGACCTGTTCACATGTAAGTGACCTGTTTGTTCATATCACAAGTCTCACTACAGGGCAATCACCTCAAACAAGTATCTAATAATGAAACAAAACCATGCAGTAGCTTGGCTGAGTGACCACACAGGAAGTGGGGACATACATGAAGGAGATGTTTTCCAGGTGACCTCAACTGTGATACATTAACCAATGCATGGCTTCCCCAGACTCTGTGGTTATTATAGTAATATACAACTCAAAATGACATAACATGGTCCAGATATGGTTTGGTCCAGATTCAAACGCCTATGCCTTGGTGCCTACCCCTATGTGGACCTGTGATCCCATGACAGTCAGATAGAATGATCTATAATAAACCAGACAGCAACAGTTGGGTGGCTCAGTCAAAAGCCAGTGATGAAATGCAGCAATAGGCAGAGGCTGTGGGAAGCTTTCTACCTTCAGGTGTAGTGTCCATTCCAAGAAGTCCTTGAAGGACAAATAGAAGCCTTCTATGATGGTCTTGCTGCTGTATGACCCACCACTTGTGCTGCACCATCCACACATTTTACGATGTCTTGATGCAGTCTGATACCTAGTACAAGTGTAAAACCTTCAGACGAAAACCTATTACTTATGACTCAGTTATTTTCTGTGTAATGTTTTTGATTCATTCTGCAGTGTGTCAATTTTATTTTCTAAAAACAATTAATGAATTTTGTTTCAGAAAACTGAAATGACAAAGATGTCTGGAAATGGCCAACTGACTTTCCACTCCAAATAACTACAGGTGAGCTATTTGCTTTTACTAGCAAACTATCTTGTCATTTACTTTTGTCATGACCATTCCTGAGCTTACAGTACTGTCTAATTGTATCTGATGATAAAGAGCCATTTTACAATGTGAGATGCAGTATGAAATTCAGTTTGCAGAAGACTTCAGGTGGTATCAGTAGCAAATCTTTAAGAAGAATTACTGTTTCTTCTCTACAAAAGATAATCAATTCACAGCAAACATCTCAGTTTAGTATTTTTTCAAAGTTGCCCGTTTATGTTTAGAATTTGCACAACAGCATACAATAGTATTTAATTTCCCTTTTAAGTGAGGCTATTGCCAAATAGACAATATAGAACTTCTAGAACTCCTAGCAGTTAGTTACCTTCACTAGCTTTTTGTTTGATGCCTCTACACACACCTCTTCTGCTCATACCCACATTTATCAAGATTTTCTATTTTCTCCAGTGAAACATTCAGAGTACAATGCCCGTAATGCGGTATTTCAGTATCTCCTCCTCACTTTTAACTATGCCATAATGTGTTGCATTCTACTCCCATTGAGTTCTAATTTTGTGCTAGACAGAATACAAGGATAAAACAACTTTATCCCAGAAGCAGTATATTTTACATTACCAGTAGCAGACTAGAGCCTCAAATGCTATTCCAGACTTTTACAGTCTATTTCAACCCTCAGATTATCAAAGAGAATGTTTGACTTTGTACAGTAATCTGAAATCTGCCCATGAAAATATCCAGCAGGAAGGCCATTCTCTTCAGAGATTTCAAGACATTTTATCACTTGAGCTGCAACATAGCAAAATGTTTGTGGAATAGGCATTACAGAACAGAAGTAGCAATGTGCTCCTTAACAAACTGACAGGACAGAGACGAATACCAAGCAACTATATGTAGACTTGGGACATCAGATTCAACCTGACTTAGTTGCCACTAACTTCATAAGAAACTTTCATTTGAAACTTCATGTGATGAAAACCTGCAGTATAATCCGCTATGCTCATATATTTGAATCTTTCAACCAGCTTTTAACAGCGCTATGTAACTTCCTGGCTTATTTTGAGCAAATACAGTAGTGAATTACACATAGCATAATTTGGTTTACAATTATAATTGAGATGAGCAAGATGATGTTTTCTGAAACCTTTTAAAAAAACACCTAACATACTCAAAAGCTTGGCAAAAAGAACTGGATTTACTACAAGGTCTAAAATGAAAGCAAAATTTATTATTGTTCTACATAGAAAATTCTTGTGAATTGTTAAAGCTTTATGTAATCTTATATAAAATAATTTTTTATAGTACAACAACTTGAATGTAGTAATGTCACCCTTATTAGTCACCTAACAGACCAAATGATATATTGAGACATAAAGTGCAGAAAATGTACAAGGAAACAATTAATTGGTTTAGAACAATTTGCAGGTACCTGCAGCAGTGGGGATTCCTTTACATGTACCATCTAATCTACATGAAAGTACCTTTTCTGGGGAAGAACATGTTAAAATTTGGCTGATGATTCTGGTATCTAATAAAAATGCTAGATAGATGATTGCATACATTGTAACACAATAAGATATTGTCATAATTAAACAATGAAAGACAAGTTCCACTTTTTACGATGATAGTCTGTTTAAGGCAGATAAGCAACGTTAGTGACTCTGCTCTATCAGTATGCTGCTAAATGTATTCAGCATAGATTTCACCAATTAGCACTACCGTGGCCTCTAAATACTGAGGGGAGAGTAAAAAGCAGAGGGAAAAAAAAAGACCATACAGACTATACAGTACCAGTGTTCACATCCATC
This sequence comes from Coccyzus lansbergi, assembly GCA_033558105.1. Taxonomy (NCBI): domain Eukaryota; kingdom Metazoa; phylum Chordata; class Aves; order Cuculiformes; family Coccyzidae; genus Coccyzus; species Coccyzus lansbergi. The sequence goes on along the minus strand of JAUMJK010000318.1, from coordinate 3,130,796 downwards.
CATGACATCCTTACCGGCTATTGTGAACTCACTGTTTTCACTTAAAACTAATTTCAAGCTGCAACAGTCAACAGAAAGCTGAGCATGACTTTGCAGCTACTGTACACAAGTATGTGTTTGTCATGAAGTAGCAGAATGCCAGTTACAAGCATATCATGCAAAAGGGATACACCAAAAGCTTTCAATGCGGCAAATAACTGTCTTGTCTTGATTGATACAGATTCCGGCCAATGTGACTCACTAAACAGATCACAAAGCTGACTTTAAACCACCTGTTGCTAAATTCAAATAGTAGAAATATTATATTTGCTACATACTTGAATACACGTTACAATGAAAAAGCTGTTTTGGTGAACTGTGTTATGGCGGAAAACAAAACCAAAGAAGATTCCTATTGCTGCAACCAGAGTTGATATCACAGTCCTTTGGACAGTCAGATTTACACAGCAGATGACCTCGTTAGTGGATAGTAGGACAGCTGGGACATTCCTTCAGAGGATGTAAAATATAATTCTTTAAGTCAAATACCTAAATTATGAAAGCAATAGGTCGACTACAAATACAATCCTGTACTTTTACCAAGTACTCCAGCAACAGTAAATCAAGAAACAGAACAGTGTTTCAGTCTGGGGTTTGACAAGCATGTAAGAGAATTCAACTGATGCCTGACAAACATCTTGCTCTCCTTCTGCTGTTACCTTCATAGTTTTACGTTCTTCATTGCATCAGCCTCCATAAGGTCCTCTGTGAAGATGACTCAAGCTGGTAGAAAGCATTATTTCTGTTGCGCTTGGTGTTGGTTTTTTTTAAAACCTAATGGCCAGTGGGGAGGAATTGTCTTCTGTCAGACTAACATGCTCAAGTGGTTTTGCAGAGGGTTCAAAGGATGGAGTTATTGTGACTAGGAAGAGGAAAGGCAGCATCATCACAGACACACTGCTGGAGTCACTTACCCTGCTGCGAAACCACATTTATTACTAGGTAACACCAAGTAATAATGCAGCACACTAATAATACATTTCTAATGTTTCTTTAAACCACACTTAATGCTGTTTATAGCACTTCTTCTAAGTGACATGCTCTGAATATAAATTGAGTTTGCTTTTGAACAAAGAACATGGAGACATCCTCCCTCCATGGTGGGCTTCCAGCCTAACCTCTAATAAAAATGGGATGGAAGAATGGAGAATCTTTGCTTATTATTTTCATCTTGCTATGATATGTGGTTCACAAATGAGAAGTGATTAATTAGATGGTAATGGAGTTAAGACTATTGTGCAGTGAATCCGTAGAGAGGCTAAGAAAGCATAAAAGTTATTTGAGTAAGCATCACATTGCACTCTGATATTTTTTAAAGCTTCTTTGATTTTAATTAACCATAATGTTAACAGCAATCAATGTGGATCAAATACCATATATCACCACTCTTCTTTCCCCATTCAGTGCAGTTGGATTAAGTGCTATGACTATCTTATTTCAGAGTTTTCTCTCTTTTTTACCTGGTCTGGGTTTCTGGACAGTCTTAACCTGTTATTCTTTTGAGCTCATGTTTACTGATATTCCAAAGTGGGGGGAGAATCCCAAACAACAAAAAGAAAAGCCTGTGTTATATACAAGCCATTTTAAATACGTATGAACACCTTGTCTGGTTTACTCCAACACTTTTGTACCTTCTCAAACATCAGACATACATGAAAAAACCCTCAGAGGGAATGGTACCATAAATTAGGATAAAGACAAGAAATTGCTTTCAGGCACAGAACTAATGTCATGGTGATGGCAGAGAATTTCAGAAGCAACTCGTGCAACTCCAAGTGGGCAAAAAGAAGACAAATGAGATTCAGTGTAGATACCTGTAAGCTAATTCATCTAATGAAAAAAATCCTAAATAACGTGCACACCATGGTGACAAATGACTCAAAGAAGAAATCTAGGAGTCATTATTGTCAGATTCCTGGGATTAATAGTTTTTGTTCAACAACAAAAAAACCTTGTAGAACATGGACCTCATCAGGAAAGGCACTGAGAATAAGACAGCAGACTTATGCAACCTTGGTCCACCCACATCTCAAGTAGCATGTGAAGTTCTGGTCTCTGCATCTTAAGGACAGACTCTAACCACAGAAAGACATATAAAGTATCAGAAGGTTGGAGTGTCTGCCTTGGAAAAGGAGACTGAAGAAGCTCTTCAGTTGGGTCATGAGAAGGCTGAAGCAAGATAAGATCAACCAAACCATGAAGGTGGTAAATAAACTAACACAAAACTGCTTTTTAAATCTGCTGGTAATAGAACTAAGGGACATTAAACAAAGCTAATAAGACATTAGTTTATAAAAGATTCACGTGCTTCTTCACAAACGTAGTAGTAAGCTTCTGGAACTTGTCAACACAGGACGCTGTGAAGGTAATGAGCATCAGCAAGCTTGAAAAAGACAAATTCTTGGTTGTCAGGTGCAAAAGTATCTATAAAAACACTAGAGCAGATAAATACCCACCATTCCTAATATGAAAGTTAGATATAAAATATATCTGTTCTGTTGTATATACAGACATATAAATTTGTGTCAAGCCCCTAAATAGCATCCCTTAACATCACTGCTGGAGATCGAACCCTGAGTATGAAGGCCCACTGATTTGACCCAATAGAACTCTACTGTTATTCTTAACTTATTTTTTTTCTAATATCTGCTAAGCTCTGAAAAAAAAACCCCACAAAAAAAGGCTTCTTATCCTTTGTGAGACACAGGTCAGATTTGAGTAACAGCAGACCCTTAGTATAATTACTAAGATATAATAGCCTATGGTAAGCAATAAAGGAGTATTACGTCTTTAAACAAAAATAAGGGTCAGACCCAGGAGAAAATATTTATATTACTCCAGCCAGTATGACCCCTAGAAAGCCACAGATGTTGTTCCACAGCAGGATCAGCTATTTCAGTGAAAATGTAGCCACCTGCTGAGGGACAAAAGAAACAAACACCAGCCCTTCAAACAGCAGAGCTACAGAACAGCTCACACAGAGGTAAAGTCAGGCATGTAAGTCATTCACATTTTTACTACAGCAAGTCTCAAAAGACAGTAAGGGTTAAAGCTTACTGGTACTCAGATGCCAGTCTTAAAAAACTGAGTGCAAAGTTGGTTATCTACAGGGCATTTTCTGCCCTCTTCTACAGGAAGTATTATACACGAAATAGGCATATTATAACTGTAATATTTTAAGACTACTGATAATATAGAACACCTTCCACAAAAGGAGAAGGTATGCTCGCAACACTGCATTGAATTGAATAGATATAGCTCAGAGTCTCAAATGATTTCAACTATATAGCACATTCTTCACTCTTACCATTAGCTCCTTCTCCAGTATTTGGTACCTTCTTGTTATTCAGAAGGAAAGAATGTATACTTACATATTTCATAAACATATCTAGTGATACGTTATGTTATACATTAAATTATACATTTTTATATGCATTAATTATACATTTCCTTCTTAAGGAAATAAGAAAGTACAGTCTTGATAAGTAACTATTGCAGATCCTCCCAACGGCTCTGGAGGTTAAATCAAGAGCTACAAAAATCAGAATGCAGAATGGTTAAAAAAGTGTCCACCCCCCACTAAACATCTAAAAATTTTAGATTTTACATAGTGACACAAGAAGAGGGGTGTGCTAATAGATGAGATCTGTATAATTCATTGTCACACCTGGATTCATCTGTGTATCAATACTGCTCACAGGCAGTCTGTCCTTTCTCCTGGATGAACTCTAGAAAGCTGATCTCAGCCACCCACACATTGGCAGTCTGCACAGCTCTGATGAAATTTATGCTTGCCTGCCCACCAAAGAACAACTAGCGCATCTTCAGCTCTCTCTCTCTGTTACTCTGTTGAAGGCTTCTGTCCTCAGCCTCAGGAGATGTATTTCCATGTCCTGTTTAAGAGTATCTTTTGTTAATTTGGAATACATTCACAGGAGACACAAAGTTGAAGAGCAATTTTGGTCATTCACATACATTGATGGCAGTGTTAGGCAGTAGCCGGTACTACTACCATTTGGAAAGATCTGAAGCCTGTGAGTAAGTGACAAAGAGAACACTTGGACATGGAGGCATTTTATACTTCTGTTTATCTGGAATTCTGTAGAGCTTCCAATACATCAGTGTTCACAGTTGCTGTGTTTGCTGGAGACAGTACTAATAGATACAAATCAGTACTTTAACTGCAGTTCAAAACCAGCATTAGCTTTTCCAAAAAGATCAGTGTACTGTTTGCATAATCTAATACAACTAGAAGGAGATTAATCACTCATTCATCTTTTCTGTGATCTTCTGCAACTCTTCAGTAGCTCAGCTAAATGCATGTATGTACTTATTTCTAAAAAAAAAATAAGCATGCCACTTGTTTTCCCTAGCTGTATCAAAAGAAATAATTTTCCTATTATTCATGGCCAATTACATCAATAATATCAATAGCATCCATCTTTAAGCAACTAAATAGGGAGCAGCTTGGAGAATGTGATGTCACTGACTATTTAAGTTCCAAACTTCTTATTATATTGTGTGTAGCAATACTTCCCTGTAAAAATTATTATCTCCAAAGCAGCTTAGGAAAAATGCAAGATTCCTTGTTATTTTACAGAGTATCCTTTTAGTTGGGAGGCATACAGGTGGACTTGTAGAAGAAAACTAAGAAAAGCAAGCTAACGGTCTCCAAAACTTGTGTTCTCCTCTAGTTTTAAATAGGTATGAACACAATATAATTTTTTAAATTGTGAATATTAGTGTAAGTCTATCGCTGATTAACATTTTTTAACAACTGAACAGTTAATATCTTCATATCCATTTTAGCAGTGGAACCATCCCTGCTCAAAAAAAAAAGTGCATTACTTAAACAAAAAAAAATGGAAATCAATACTGAATCAAGCACCCTCCTGAAGATATATATTACATATACACATACAATTGAAATATTTTGATCTTTTAGAAAAGGTTTCCCAAGAACTCCAAGTAAAAATCTAGTTAAGACACACAGGCCACATAATAAATACAGTGGTATAAATCATCCTGCATGCATGTCCTCGTGCGAACAGTCCCAGCTGGGACCTGTGAAAACAGTCTGTTGAGAATCAAGACTACTCACGTGCTGAGGGTTCTATAACCTGTCCATAAACTAGATTAAAATTTAGTGTTGCTCACAAAGGAAAAGAAGAAGTTTGGTGTCTTCAGCCTTTAACCTTATACAAATTCTCCCTGTCACTGCCACAAAACCACCACAAAAAGTAGGCATTTTCTTTAATAAGAAAGCATGTAAGGAAAACACAGGTGAAGCACGGAGCAGACTGGTAAAACTGAGCGCATCTCAGACATTGCATCATGCAACGTACTTGGACCAGGATTGCTCTTTAAATGAACCTAAAATACCCTGAAGACATTGTTTCAACTTAACTAAATGAGGTTTCTGAAAAACTGGTTTGCCAATATGACATTTTGCTTGATCTATCAGGAATGGGTGATGCACAACGAACTGAAATTTCTCCAGCAATTTATGTTCTGTCATTTAGTGGATAAGTACACAGGGAGGGAAAAATATTAACCTATATCAGATATAAATTCCACGCCTCAAACCTTTTACACTTAGTAGTGCCTTCCTCCTCCCCTGTAAAACCGGGCTTCAGCTTTCCAGAGCAGATCACATATTTGTAATAAAGGAGCTTATCCCGGTTATTCATCCTTACCAAACATCACATGATTTTAAAAAATTCTGAAAGCACGCTATGCATCACGTGACTGAACGTGCCCTTATAACCGAGTTGATAAATCAGAAAGCTCCGTATCACCACAGAACGACATCAATTTCACTCCTAGAAAGTAGGGAAGGAAGGTTACAGCTGCAAAAGAACAAAAACCTGAAGCAAATTAAATGCTCCTTGTTTTCCTCAGACAACATTTCCTAATGTTTAAAACATCCAACCCACTAAAAGAATCAAGGGATAGCAGAAACTTTTATCTTCAATTGCTAATTGTGCACACTGTCTTCCTTCCTATTGAATCAATGTCAAAACTCTATTTCCACGACCGAAGGACCCGGTCCAGCATCCCAAAGTCTGGCAGCATCCTAACGATTCCTCTGTAAACGTTACACGATCGAGACACTGAACGTTTACATTAACGTCTATACAAACAACCTAAAGGCTATTTTCTTTTCCTAAATTAACAAGATCTCACAATGCACCAAAGCCTCCCGCTACTCCCTTCATCAGCAAAGTACAGCAGGCTGAGAACAATGAAGCACAGCGCACACGGATAAACGGGATTTCATCTTTCGAATTCCTCGTCCCCAGAGCCGGCGGTCACCTCCCGGACCTGGCCGCCACACTCACTTCCAAATAACTTTTCTTCGAAGTAGCCGTTTTAGCAACTTTAAGGCGCAGCCTGCGGCCACCACGAGACCTCCCCCTCCCCGCCCATCGCCCACCGAGCGTCCGGGGCCGCGTTCGGGCGCATCCTCCGCGGGAGCCCCGCTCCGCGCCCACCCCGCCCGGCGATGGAGGCAGAGCCGGGGCCGCGGCTCCCAGCGCTCGCCCTCCGCGCTGCCGAGCGGCACCGCAGCCCAGCCGGCCGCGGGGAGCGCGGGCACCGCCGCCCGGCGACCCCCGAGTCGCCTCCCGGGGGCCGGGCGCGGGGCGGCGGGGAGCGGCGCGGCGCCTCCGCCCGCGGGCGGCCCTTACCGTGCGCGCTCGCCGTTCCGCGCGGGGCTCCCGCCGTCGGCATCCCCGCTCCGCCCGCCGCCGCGCCCGCCCCGCGCCACAGAGACGGCGAGAGGGAGCGAGCGCGCGGCCCGGGCGCGGGCGGGGCTCGGGGCCTCCGAGTGACGGCCGCGGCGGCCAATCGGCGCCCGCGCGGCGTCCGGGAGGCGGGACCGCGTGCGGGGAGGCGGCCAATGGGAGTGCGGCCCCGCGGCAGCGCCGCTTCCGGCAGTCGGAGCCGCGCCGGGGCTGCGGCGCCCGCTGGGGTCGGTATGCTGCGGGACCTGCTGTCCCCGCGGCCCCTGCGATATGTGCACCGAGCTTGCCGGGGCTCAGGCTTGTCACCCTCTGTCCCGGCATAACTTGTGTTTATGGGGCGCAGCCGTAGTTCCGCATCGCTGTTACCCTGTCTAGAATCGTAGAATCATAGAATCACTGGGTTGGAAAAGACAACGTTGGATCATCGAGTCCAACCATTCCTATCAGTCACAAAACCATGCCCCTTAGCACCTCGGCCACCCCTGCCTTAAACACCTCCAGAGAAGGTGACCCAACCACCTCCTTGGGCAGCCTCTGCCAGTGCCCAGTGCCCATTTCTGTGAAATATTTTTAACTAACGTTCAGCCTGAACCTTCCCTGGTGGAGCTCGAGGTCATTTCCTCTTGTCCTGTCCCCTGTCACTTGGAAGAGGCCAGTTCTCTCCTCTCTACAACCCCCTTTCAGGTAGTTGGAAAGAGCAGTAAGGTCTCCTCTCATCCTCCTCTTCTCCAGGCTAAACAATGCCAGCTCTTTCAGCTGCTCTTTGTAAGACTTGTTCTCCAGCCCCTTCACCAGCTTTGTTGCTCTTCTCTGGACTCGCTCCAGAGCCTCAACGTCTTTGTGGTGAAGGGCCCAGAACTGAGGTCTTTTGCACCTTGTGTGGGAATGTGAGTGTCTGATAGGGTAGCAGAGGTCCTGGAGGACCGTGGAACCCACCATAGAGGAGGTTTGGTGCAGGGTGAGTAAGGGAAGGGAACAGGGGGTCATGCATGATCAGTGGAAGAAATGCAGAAGTGAGATAAAAAAAAAGGGGGTTGGGTGTAACAAAGAATCATAGAGTGAATTGGGTTGGAAGGAACCTTAAAGGTCATTTATTTCTAATAGCCCCACATTTCAATATGTCCCACCGGACCAGACTGCCCCAGGCCCCATCCAGCCTGGCCTTGAACACCTCCAGGGATGGAGCAGCCACAGCTTCCCTGGGTGTCCTCAGCCAATGCCTCATCACCCTCGTTTTGAAGAAATGCCTCCTTAAGTCTAATTTAAATCTTCCCCTCTTCATTTTATTGCCATTGCCCCTAATCCTATCACTACAAGACTTTGTAAACAGTCCTTCCCCAGCTTTCCTATAGCCCTTTCGGGTACTGGAAGGTTACTATAAGGTCTCCTTGGAGTCTCCTCCAGGCTGAACAACACCAACTCTCTCAGCCTGTCCTCATATGGAAGGTGCTCCAGCCCTGTGATCATCCTTGTAGCCCTCCTCTGGACCAGTTCAAAAACAGCGTCTAACCTCTGAAGAGAAGGACTTGGTGGTGTTGATGATGAGAAACTGGCAATGTGCGCTTTGGCCAGGGTACATCAGATGTGGCCAGGAGGTTGAGGAAGTGATTCTCTGCCTCTACTTTACTCTTGTGAGGTCTCACATGGAATATTGTGTTCAGTTCTGGAGTCCCCAGCACAGCACAGGAGTACATCAATCTGGTGAGTACAGAGGAGGGCCAAAAGGGTGATCCGAGGACTGGAGCACTTCCCATATGGGGACAAGCTGAGAGAGTTGTGGTTGTTTAGTCTAAAAAAGAATGCTCCATGGAGACCTTTTAGCAGCTTTCCATTACTTAAAGGGGTCTATAGGGAATATGGGGAGGGGCTCACAGGGAATATAGAGATAGGATGACTGGTAACAGCTTTAAGCTGAAAGAGGGTAGATTTAGATTAGATATTAGGAAGTATTTTTTTCCTATGAGGGTGTTGAGACACTGGCACAGGTTGCCCAGAAAAGTAGTGGATGCCCCATGTCTGGAGGTGTGGCAGGCCAGGCTGGATGAGGCTTGAGCAAGTTGATCCAGTAGGAGGCATTCCTGCCCATGGTAGGGGGCTAGAACTAGATGATCTTGAAGGTCCCTTCCATCCTAAACCATTCTATGATGTCTAAAAGGTAACATACATAGTAAACCTCAGGTCTGATTTGGAGCTGCAGACCAGCAAAGAAAGGAAGCAGTAGAAAAGAATTTTAGCAAAGATAGAAATGACCCCAAGTGGATCCTAGAGGAAGAATAAAAGCTGTAAACATGAGCATCATACTTCTCATGGCCAAGAACTCCAAATGCTCACAAATCACTGTTGTCAACACCTCACGCTCCTAACTAGAAAGAAATTGCAGTCAGAGGATCCAGAGAGGTAGTGAAAAGGTGGATGTAACAGGAGGAGAGGGCTACAACAATAACTGTAACTCAACTATTATTAGTGTTTTTCTGTAACTAATAATTATTAGACTCTCAGGGTTTAACTCACACTAACAATAAATGTTTCTTCACTTTTTTTCCAGTCTCTTTCTGCAAAAAGCCAGGTGAATAATACTTCAAAATATTTCAGAAAGATGTTTCGCTGCTGGGTTCTTTTCAGTGTTGTTGGTCTTTATCTGCTGCTTGGCATTTGCTTGTCAAGAAAATCCCCTTACCCAGCTTTGTGCTTTATACACATAAGGGTATGGATTTTTCTTAATTCCTAGTGGCTTGCCATCATATTTCATGCCTTATTAGAAATGTTTCTAAAATAAAATGACCTCTGAAGTTAATCTGGTCATAAGCTTATGTTTGTTAGGTCTTAATGAAGGAATTCAAAGTTAATGCTAATATTGGATACTATTTATGGGCAGAATTCATTGTGCAGCTATACAACCTGAAAGTCATGCCCTTTCCTTTCATAGCACCCTTTTAATGCAAATTTTATTCTGTTGAGACTGATCTACTATAGCAGTAGATTTCATTTCCTCCTAGTCTTCAAATGTTTACCTTTTTTGGTAGCAGTGATACATTTAAGTTTACTGTGTCCCGTGTGAACACTGAATGCACTCACTTTTGTTTGGAAAGGAATAGTAAGAAATGTTTTACATGGTTATGGTTTTAGACACTGTGCAATAGCTCAGTCAGAGATGTTTTTCTTCTGACAAATTGGATTTATCAGTTCAAGATCCACTTCAAGCCTTGAGAAAGTATTTTATACTTATTAAAATGTATGATATTTTTTACTCTTTGTTAAAGCAAGAGGTGTTTTTTTCTAACATTCGATATCCGTATCTTTCTCTTGGGGAAAAAAAGCCCAACAAACGTGCTTTATTTACTATTTACAAATGTTGAAGAACTAACTGAAGCATTGAACATTTATAACTTTATAACTCCTACAAAGAAGGAAATATGACAAATAATCCCTGTAAGTGGAGCTCTTTCACAGTAACTGGAACATAAATTTCATTTGTAGTATTTTAAACTTTATCTGAAAATGTAAACAGAAATTCAGCTATCCTGTCTGAACTGTATTTTCATGTTGAAAGAGTAGCCCTTAATGTTCAACAGCAGCTTATTGCAAGCATGTGCACAGCTCAGTGTGTAATGTAACTGAATACAATATACCATGTAACAGTTAAATATCCTTTTTATGAAAGAAGATTTCTCAAAGGGGGACTCCTTACAGGTATAGAAGCACCAAATAATTAAAAACAGAAAGCATGGGGGAAAGAGAGTGCTTTACAGTACACGAAACATTTTCTGAAATCCAGTACCCTGATAAACTGAGGGTTTTTGTATCCCAGTAAAATCACATAGATTGGTATAGCTACAAAACTGAATTTAGCCTTCAGTCTCATAAAGCAGAAGAGTTTGACAGTTCTTTCTGTAAAACACTATAGCACTCTTGTTAAATACCAGCAGGACCTGCAGGAGCTGAACTACTCTTATTGACAGCACAAACAGTATAAGAAATATGATCCCCATATAGCTCTCTCAGCAGGAGACTGCTCTGACCGGGATCAACAAGCTTCAAGTGTGGCAGAAGAAGTCAGGAATCACACCTACTAGGTCACTGTTTTAGCTGCTAAGACTGCCAACAAGGTGCAAACAGTGGTCTAAGTGCTGGTAAGCGGGACCTTGTGTGTACAGTAGGAACTGTTCTGAAATTTAATTCCAAAACAGATAGAGTTGGTGTGCATCCTTTGGTCTTAACCTCAGGTTTTAAGAGAGATTCTGCTTTTTACTAACAATGTATATGCATTGAAAAACAGCTCCATCTCCATCCAGAAAGCCCTTGTGGGCCCAGGTGGCTCACCAGTTATAGCAAGTGGTTTGGGCTCCCAGTTCCAAGATGTTTCCACCTGTTCTGTCCATGACTTTATGCAGGTATTTTACTCTTTCATCTCTCTGCAATCATTTTATACAGAAGATATTTATTGGTTTTGGAGAGAATCACCTCACAGGGAGTTGTTATTTTGCTAATGTAGGTGCAATAAGTGGAGTCTTAGTATTGTGCTTTTATATTAACGGTGCATCCAGCTGGAGACTGATTATACTAAACATAAAATCTTCAAATTTTCTATGCTTCATCTACTCATTTCTCTGCTGATTCTCTGGTTTTCTTTGTCTGTTAATACCCTGGCCCCCCTTTTATTTGGATGAAAACTCTACCTGTAGGCATGCATAAATTGCATCGTTACCTGCTACTGCTTTCTGATGTGTCACGTTTCTTATTACAAGGAAATAACTCTATAGGCACTAAATAGGTAAGTTTGTCCCAGATCACCTTTCAATGAGAAATAACTGCAGTATGGATTTGATGACCAAGAGGAATACCAGAAGATACAAAACCATTTCCAAGATAGTGATGGGCTGACAAAACATTTGAATTATAAAATACTGTGGATATTCCCTCCTGCGGTGGATTAACTTTGGCTGGCTGCCAGATGCCCACTCAATTGCTCTCTACTCCTCAAGAGGACAGGAGGTGAAAATAAGATGAACAAGCTTGAAGGCTGAGATAAAAGGAACTTAATAAGAAAAACAAAACCCACCTGTGTAAGCAAAGTAAAGGAGGGAATTTATTCACTATTTCCCACTAGCTGGCAATGTCCAGCCACTTCCTAGGACACAGGACCTCAGTGCATGCAATGAGGTCTTCAGAAAACAAACTTTGTAACCATGACTCTGTCTGTTCTGTCATGTCCTGTGCCCTCCTGCCCTCTACTCCCCTTCCCCTCTCTCCCCTCCTTTTCCTTAGCTTTTATTACCAAGTATGATGTTGTATGGCATGTCATATCCCGTCAGTCAGTTCAGGTCGGCTCTCCAGCCTGTATATTGGCAGTTAGTGTTGGAAGGCAAACAATATATTCATTGAGTCCTTCTGTGAGACAGTGTATTGGCAGATCTTTTATATCAAACTGTAAAATAACCTTTTAGAGATAAACATTATTTCACTCTTCCCTTATGGATGGGTTTGAATATTTATTTAACTAAAGCACAGATCCAGCACTGCCTTTACAGATCTGTGGGAGGAATATTTGATTATTTATTTTTAAATGTGTTACAGTTTGCCAGTGTTATTCAGCCTCTTTTGGTATTCTATCTGTTACTATTATGTAGATGCATGATGTGAGATGCAAATCACAGTTATGTGCTAGGTGCTGTATAGACAAGTAAGAAAACAAAGTTCTTGGCCCAAAGAGTTTGCTCACATAATTTCTTCTGGAAGTGCATTGTGGTCTGATTTCACACTGCATGAAGAAGTATTTTATTTCCTTATTTTATTTAACCTGTATTATGTCATCTGGAGAGAGCTAATCTCCCCATCAACAAAGCAGGGCAGCTTCCTTTGCATGCTGGGTGAGTCTTTCAAGATGTTTGTTTATCCGAAGTGATCAGTTGCAAGCACAGCTTCCATTTATATAGTGTCCTTCACAGCAATGTCACTATGAACTTAATGAATATATTTAAAAATATTTAAAGATTCCATAAATATATATTTCTTTGCAACTGCCTTGAAAAGTAATGTAAGGTAAGCCTTTTGTGTTGAGTAAGGGATAGGTGATGCAGCATTTTTTTATGATCCAAGCAATTCTGCTTTGCATGAGTGACCAGGGCATAGAAAGAACATCTTTTCTTTTTTCTTTTCTTTTTTCTTTTTCTTTTTTCTTTTTTCTCTTTTCTCTTTTTCTTTTTCTTCTATTGGTCCAGTCAATTTAGCTATTTTTATCTTTAATGTATTAAAGATTTTGTTGTCCCCCCTACTTAATTTTGTGGTGGATCATATGTTTTGAAAAATATTTGCACAATTACCTAATAAATTAATTATAAAGTAATTAATCCAGCTCTCAGCTAGGTTAACCAGGAGAGAAGAGCCTTCAGATCACAGTGAGTGGCTGAATCCAGCTGGCAAAAATCAATGCAGTTCTATTTAATTATGATTAATGTTTTCACTTATTTTATAATTTTACATGCAATTTTCTTTTTAAGGCTCTTGCAGAATGATTTGACAATTGGTATTCATAAACCAGAGAGCCTGGTTCTGTGTCATCTGATAAAGAAGTCATCTGATGTGCTTACCAGCAAGGGGGTGTGATCAGTAGAGGGACATAACGTGACATTTAAATTCCATTTTCTCAAAGGACACATCTACAAGAATTCAGAATTTCTATCCCCTGGTCTGTGCTGTTGGCACTGCAAAGGCTGGAATTGTCATCACTGATACTATTTTATGACACACCAGCCTGGTTCTGTCACCCTTATTTACACTGAAGAGCGTCTTAAGAAAAAATGCTCTCAGATTTCTGTTTCTGTAGTAGTGGCATCCATGTTGATAAGGATGTCAAGGGACTGAGGAGATTACTGCTAAAGTTTATTCAAAGTAAACGTGGAGGAACTGCATTAGGAATATTTGGCCATGTGTTTTTCCTTTTCATCTGAAAGAAAAAGCTGCCTGTATTCTCAGCACCATAGAGCTTATAATGCAAGTAGAAGAATAACAAAAGAATAGAGTATATGCATAGAAAGTGGCGGGGGGGGAGAAGAGAAGCCACCAGATTATGAAGCAATTTAGTGGTACTCAGCTTACTTGTTCTATATATACGCAGCTGATGTTACAGTAATTTGCTGATTACTTGTGGTTTGACTTATGTATACATGAGTATCTATCTATTTATATACATACAGACATACAATATTCATATATTACATTAAAAGAACATTAAGTTTGAAAGCAAGAATGCCTGAACTCAGAAGCTGTTTGAAATAGTCTTTAATTTTGTGATTGCACAGTATTTTTCTTAGGACTCTTACCTTATTCAGAGCAGAGAAGGGATAAATCCTGCTACTTGCACAATTATTTAATGATTCGATTTATTGAATTATTAAAAATGTGACCTCAGGCCTTATTGATTACTATCTCTTATGTATCTTCTAGCTGCTGCCACAGTTCAGAAAGAAGTCCTAATAAAAGCATTCTCATGACTATGTATTACCAGGATGTGATCTGTGCCATAAAAAAATAATGTGAGATGTTGAAATTGAAAACTGTATTGCAAATATAGTCAAAATAGAACCGTATCAAAATTGAGGCACTACATTGATTTAAGTTTATTCAGCTGAAAGGTATTTTTTAGCACAGGCAAAATTCTATACTCTTACCAGATGTTTTTCCTGGAAATGGAGAAAGCCTTTTTGGTACAGCTTTAAAACTAAATCAATATGTCTGTCATTTCCTAGGTGTAGAAAGCTTCAATAGATAACATTAGATAAAATTATAAGCAATTATTAAATAGCAACTACACAAAATTATAAATAGATTGATATTACCTTTTCCTGCCATTAAGACACATACATGTCTGTGTGGGATAGAATAAAACAGATTTTTATCATCCCAGTTTAGCAGGATAATGTTACTTGAGTAAGAATGTGTCATTTATAGATGTCACCCCAGACAGGCATTCATGGTTTTTTTTCTGTTCCATGAAAGCATTTTATGTGTGTTAAAGAAGAATCATTCTAGAAAATTCTAGAACATTCTAGAATATCTTTTATCATTCCAGGTCTTGAATCAGGGGAGGAATTACTCCTAATATTATAAAACTTAAAAGTTTAGCAGTCTATCAAGCATGATACTTTTATACTGGGCTTTAAATGTTTTCAGAACTTTCAAGTGGATTCAGATTTTGAATTTCCAGAACTCAACCATTGTGATTGAATTTGACATATATATATATGTATGTCTTCAGTAAATTTATTAAAGGAACATTACAGTTTTAGAATCATGTACTCTGATGTTAGCATGTGGTAAAATTAAGATTGTCCAGTTGACCTTGTCTCATAACCCTATGTATTGTGAATAATTTTTAGAAACTATTGTTATGTAATAATGGATTGATAATACAGTAGATATTAGTAAATCTAGTAATACATGTACATACAGGTAGAATAAACTCAATAAAGGCAGAGGAGCAGAGTTTCATCCAGTAGCCCCCTTTTCTGGGTGGCAAAATATTAAATTCAAAATAAAATAAAAAGGCATTCCTAGCAAGCTCAGTTAGTGTTAATTTGAAACTACTAAAGAGAATCATGCTAATTCCACTCTGACAGCGAGTGAAGTTTTCTACCATTCACATGCAGGCTGATTATCAGTTTGGAAGGCTTTTTCTAAACAGGACACCATACAAGCACAATACTCTTAGTCCGTGTTAAAAAAGACATTCCCCATGGTTAATTCTATTTTCTCCCTTTATGATTTTGATTTTCTAGATGGGTCAAGTTCCAGACTAATGCCACACTTCAGCTCTGAACAAATGCATACAAGAATCCATGTTCCTGAACGTCCCTTTGTCAAGATACAGTAGTAGTTTGATTACATTGAACATTCCCAGTGAAACAGCAGTTTCTTAGTATCATGCAAGAAGTTTACTGGACATGAAGTTATCATGGGAATTTTTCCCTAAGAAGACAAAAACTAACTGAGGTTAGTCTTTCCAGTGGTTACTATAGAAATTATAAAATATATTTTGATCAGGGTGGCTGTATGCACTGAAGCAAATTGGTTTGATTTACATATTATTTATCTTGGGTGCATGGGAGAAGGTTTTGATTTAGTCCTTCACTTTGGATAAACTTGATGCAGAACTTAAGAGTGACCGTATAAAGAAATGTATGTTTCTCTTTGGTTTTGGGGCTGGCAGAGGACTGGCAAATACAGATTGCCTTCATGGCTCCTTTCACCTTTGCCCCACCACATCTGAAGATAATAAACAACTTTATCAAATGGAAGTAGCTAGAACACAGGCACAAAATGCTATTTATTGCTATGTCATCACTGTTTCTCGGACATGATAATGGAATTTGTAACTAGTTAAAGAAAATGTTTTGGTTTTTTTCTGGAGCACCGCAGTAGTGTTGAAACATCATCACAGAACATAAATGCTTGGAGACCTGATCTCAGCCTCGCCAAATTTGTTGGAAGTGATTTGGAAGAACTTTATAATGTTGAGTTTTCTTACACAGGCTTTCACAAATAAGGTAAATTATGCCTCTTATTTTTTCTTTCCTCATTTTCCTGTCTTGCTGTCTATAGTGCACATAAACTTTAATGAAAAAGGGACTTGGTTTAGTGTTTGATAGGAATGGTTGGACTAGAAGATCCGATGGGTCCCTTCCAACCTGGTTGTTCTATGATTCTATGAAATTAAGATACTGGAGTACTCTGCAGTATGTTAGTTCATAACATCAGTACTTTCTAATATAGTTTGTCATATATTTGTATGTTCATACCAAAATATTCATGTCAGGATGTCTCCAGAAACATAGAAAGGTATTCTTGTTGTTGTTGTAATACTTTGTTTTGAAGAAAACCAGTTAGGCTTCATATTCTGTCCGAAGAAGCTGAGTCCATGCTGTTTCTGTTTTATGGTGTGCTGTCAGCATGGATAGCTGCCAGAACCTGTTAAGGTTACTTTTCATTATCTTGTCTCCAGGCACATAAAAACCACTGCCCACTTCGGCAAAACAGCCAAAGCCACCAAGGCAAAGTCTTTAGCTTTCAGTCAGTACCATGCCAACAAATTAGAACAGCAGCTTATAGGAGACAATAAAGAAAAAGAGATTCTAAACAGTATGTGACACTGCATATGTGCTATTTCCACTCTAATATTGCTTTGTGAAAAGCTGTACAAAGCCTCTTAAGATTGGAACTGCAAAATTATGGTTTGTGTACAACTATACAAGCTGAATTCATAGCTTTCTACTTCTTCCTTTTTATCTAATATCCCACAGAGCTCTTAGCTGTGATCACAGAGAGAAACTGGAAGCATATTCGAAGTGGTAAGAGACTATTTCTTACAGATTAGTTATCTTTTTGTTATAATATGTACATCAGTATTACAATTAAGATGACACATCTAATTTACTATGTAATATATTGAAGTAATTCCTTTACTGTTCCATCCCCTCATGGTACAGCTATACATCCATTCACCCATAAATTTTTAACTATTCAACTTTTTGTACTTAAAAGCCATCTTCCTTTTTTGTTGAGGGATGAATTCCTTTGTCATGAAATGAAGTATTTGGTCATTTTTTTTACAAGAAGAGTGACTGCAAAACAGCCTTCTTTTTGGTTTGGAATATGCGGCTTCTGTGGGAATGGAACAGATCTTTCATAGGTACCTGTTCTGACAGAACATTATTCCTTGTCAGTATCTGTCATAAATATCATTACATCAGTCTAAAGGTAATTTTAAATGGATAACAATAGTGGTGGTTACAGTGTCAAGAGCCAAAAAGTAAAGTGGGCTTAAAATTAACTGTCATCCCATAAATATCCCTTTGAGGTTTTCCTAGGACTTTTTAAAAAATTTATTTTATTTAAAGCAGATTATGAGATTTTTAAAAGCACTTGCTGCAAACATGTAAAGCATTTTTTCATATCTACTTTTAAGAAATTGCAATGTACTCAATTTATGAAAAATACGTACATAATACATGTGAAGACTTTATTCTCTCTTACTCTCTCCAACACCCTACTCTAAAGAGAGGAGAAATGGGGAAGGTACAGGAGATAGATCCATGCAGGTTTACAGAGAAATAACACTTCAAATTTTTCTCTTCTTTTCTGGAAGCAGTAAGCAGCTGCCTCAATTTTGTTTAAGGACTATATTGAAAATTCAGGTATTTTGTAGTTAAATTGTCATTTAATGTTTTAGAAAGCTCAAAAGGAAGGTCAGTCTGATTGTGTCCCTAAACCCATTTTAACATAGTTATTCTCTTTAAAACATTTTAAAAAGCTTTTCATATCAAAATCATCAAAAGTAACCCACACACAGGGTGAAATGCTGCTTGTGAATGGCTTAAGTTACATGCCTCTAATAGGTGAAAGCATGAAAAGAGACAAAGGTTTTAATATGTCTCTTTCTGACTTCAAGTTTTCTTGGTTTTGTGAGTTTACCCAGGGTAGTTAATGTTTTTGCAGTTATACTAACAGTTGGAGGTGTACTTGACTGAAGTGACCCTGATTTTATATAAGTAATTCTGATAATTATCTTGCATTTTGAAAATAAGGTCTGAACTGTAATGATTTATGGGAAGGATATTGCAAGAAATGTTCTGTGTTAGAATAATTCAGATCCTTAGCATGAACCTGATGATCACCAATACAAGTGAACTCATCAGTGACATTAAGATTGAAGGCAGCCTGGGCTGCAGTGATCATGCAGTGGTGGAGTTCAAGGTCCCAAGGGATATGGGACAGGCGAGGAGTAGAGTCAGGACCCTAAATTTCAGGAAAGTGGACTTACAGCTCTTCAAGGAGTTAGTTAGTAGGACTCCCTGGGGCATGGTCCTCAGAGACAAGGGAGCAGAACAGAACTGGCAAATATTTAAGGATGCTTTCTATAAAGTGCAGGAGCATTCAGTCCCCTTATGTAGGAAATCAGGCAGGGAATGGAAGAGAGCAGGGTGGCTGAGTTGAAACCTGCTGGTCAAACTGAAAAGCAAGAGGGAACTGCACAGGCAGTGCAAGCAGAGCCAGGGAACCTGGGCAGAATATAGGGACACTGCCTGGTTGAGTAGGGATGGGGTCAGGAAGGCCAAGGTGCAGCTGGAGCTGAGCTTGGCAAGGGAAGTGAAGACTAACAGGAAGGGCTTCTATAGGTATGTCAATCAGAAAAGGAAGGTTAAAGAGAATGCACACCCACTGATGGTTGAAAATGGTGACCTTGCATCAACAGACAAGGAGAAGGCTGAGGTACTTAACTTTTTTGCCTTAGTCTTCAGTGATAACCGCTCTCCTCAACCCTCCTGGGTCATGAGACATCAAAATGGTGATAATGAGGCTAAAGTCCCTCCCACTGCGGAAGAGGATCAGGTTCATGACCACCTGATGAATGTGAACATATATAAGTCTATGGGACCTGATGAGTTGTGTCCCAGAGTCCTAAGGGAATTGGCTGATGGTCTTGCCAAGCCACTTTCCATGATATTTGAAAAGTCATGACAGTCAGGAGGAGTCCCTGGTGACTGGAAGGAGGGAAACATTGTTCTTATTTTTAAAAAAGGTAGAAAAAATGACCCTGATTTCCTTCCTAGAAGCTGTGCTAAAGTACATGGAGGATGGGGAGGTGATTAGAGGCAACCAACAAAGGGCAAGTCCTGTCTGACCAACCTAGTGGCTTTCTATGATGGGGTAACCACATCAGTGGTCATGGGAAGAGCAATGAATGTGATCTAGCTGGACTTCTGTAAAGCTTTTGACATGGTCTTTCACAACATTCTTCTCTATATATTGGAGAGATATGGGTTTGATGGGTGGGCCATTCAGTGGATAAGAAATTGGTTGGATGGTCATATGTAGAGAGTAGTGGTCAACGGCTCAAAGTCCAGATGGAGATCCATGACAAGTGGTGTCCCTCAGGGGTCCATAGTGGGACCAGTGCTGTTTAATATATTTATCAATGATCTGGACAGCAAGATCAAGTGCACCTTCAGCAAGTTTGCAGGTGACACCTAGCTGAGTGGTGCAGTTGCCACATTGGAAGGACAGGATGTCATCCAGAGGGACCTGGGTATGCTGGAGAAGTGAGCCTGTGTGGCGTCTGGTCCTACACCTGGGTCAGGGCAATCCATAGTTTCAATGCAGACTGGGGAATTATGTGATTGAGAGCAGAGAGGAGAGGGACTTTTGGGTGTTGATTGATGAGAAGCTTGAAATGAGATGACAGTGAGCGCTCACAGCCCAGAAGGCCAACTGTATCCTGGGCTGCACCAAAAGAAGCATAGCCAGCAGATCGAGGGAAGTGATTCTGCCACTCTATCCTGCTCTTGTGAGACCCCACTTGGAGTGTTGTGTCCAGTTCTGGAATCCCCAACATAAGAGGGATATGAAAGTGCTGGAACAGGTCCAGAGAAGGCTATAAGGTTGATCAGAGGGCTGCAGAACCTCCCTATGAGGACAGGCTGAGAGAGTTGGGGTTGTTCAGCCTAGAGAAGAGAAGGCTCCGAGGAGACCTTGTAGCAACCTTCCAGTATACGAAGTGGATGTACAAGAAAGCTGGGGAGGGACTTTTAAAGGTATGTAGTGATAGGACTAGGGGGAACGTCTATGAATTGGAGAGTGAAAGATTTAAACTAGACTTTAGGAGGAAATTCTTCACAAAGAAGATGTTGAGGCACTGGAACAGGTTGCCCAGGGTAGTTGTGGAAGCTCCATCCCTGGAAATTTTCAAAGCCTGGTTGCATGGGGCCTTGAGCAGCCTGGTCTAGTGGGAGGTGTCCCTGTCCATGGCAGGAGGGGTGGAATTAGATGATCTTTAAGGTCCCTTCCAACCTAATCCATCCTATGATACTATTATTCTATGAATGTCCATGCTGAGCACTGTTTCCTATAAGATACTATTGTAAGTATACATATTAATATGTATGAAGGAGAGAAATGCTTAACAGAAGACCGACAAGATAAGTACACTTTCTGCAGTAATCAAGCATCTGCTTTCAGTAAGTCCTTCGCCTAAGAAGAGTCCACTTCAGCAGTATTCTACAAGCATCATTTAGGTCCACCTATAGTTTGAGGATGCCCCTGACTCTACAAAGACTCCAAAGGGATCAGTTGATATGCTGCATCTATAAACCCAATTTAAGTAGATCTAAGTAGGTTTTGTGCCAATTATGTTAATGAAGCTGCGAAGAGACTGCAAATTTAGAAGTCCTCTAAAGTCCAGTGCATTTGCTTGCCCAGCAATTCAGATACTCCTTAACAAGACATTAATTCAGGCTCTTTAATCTCTCTAATTGGTGCTTTTGAGCGTAGAATACATGAACCCTGCTGTGTTCTAAAAGCAGTAGAACCTCTTCACTAGCCAAAAATACGTAGTGAAAATAGACTTCTCAGACTGCAAGTCTCCTGTGCTATTAGGTTGGTGCAAGTGTAAGTGCTGTTTTTAACCATCAACTTTAAAGCAACATCTCTCAACTTGAAATAAAAGTTATTAATCCAAATAAGAATCATTGTAATCTATGCAATTTTTTTTGCCAAGAAGAATCAAGTCTATTCCAGTACAGAATTCTGGAGTCCTAGAACTGATGAATTCTTCAAAGGTGAGCTGCTACTTGATTGTGGGAATTTTTGAGATGCTTGAGAATGTGGTAACTGATGGGAGAGAGGTTTGGTAAGTAAACTGAATGAAGTAGAGTTTCATAGCCAAGTTCATGTGGCTTCTGCAGAATATTTTGTAAGAAATCTGGTTGGGTGTCGTCATGGAGAAGAATCGGTCCTTTTCAGCTGACCAGTGTTGGACGTAAACATTGCAGTTCTTGGCACATTTTGTCAATTTCCTGGAAATACTATTCTGCTGTGATGGTTTTGCCAGGGTTCAAGAAATTGTAGTGGATGACTCTACTTGCTGACCACTGAACAATGACCATAACTTTGTTTTGATGCAGCTTCAGTTTGGGGAAGCATTTTGGTGATTCAACTTGGTCCAGCCACTGTGTGGAACACCATTAGTTGTATAAATCCATTTGCCATAACATGTGACAAAGTGAGCAAGGAATGGATCTTTTTTGTTGCACAAAAGAAGCATAGAACAGACTTTGTAATGGTGATTTGTTTTCTATTTTCATTCAGCTCTTGCAGCACCCATTTATTGAGCTTTTTTAATTTTTCTAGTTTGGTGCAAATGTTGAATAAATGTTAAGTGGTGAGGATTTAGTTTCTTCTGCATACTTCGGAGTTGTTTTGCATGGATCTGCTTCAATACTGGCCCTCAATTGGTTGCAGATGTCACAATCATATTAGCTTTTCACTTGAACTATTAACTGCTGTATGATCACACCTATGTATGTACACATAAACAAACACCCAATATTTTATCCTCAAGATCATTCCTCATTCCTAACTAATACAGTCAAAACTGATCTTTATATCTAATAGGCAGTTTTGGGGAATGGGGGAAATATAGAAGTTTAGTCCATGTAGAGCTCTAAATAGTTTAGAAAAATTCTGTTGATTTTCTTCAGGTTTGCATTTTCAGAATGGTTTTTTTGTTGTTGTTGTCTTCAAAAGAATGTTGTTCATGTTCTTTTTAGCTGAATTATTTACTCAAAAGAAATTAAACTCTTACATAGGTCTTGTTATGAATCTCTTGGGTGTTTAGAAGTAATTTATCATGGTTACAATCAAATTGGGGAAAGGAGAGGAATAAGGACGATACAACTTGCCAAAATTATTTTAAGATTTTCACAGTGGCCTAGAACCTTGTGATTTTTAACAATGTTATCAAATACAATGGTATCCGAGTGCCTTGCATGAAGTCTAATTATAATTCTAGGAACATTCATTTTAAGTGATCTTTTCTGTATTTCTGCATTTCATAAGGATACTTTGAAGAAGTGAAGTGTGATGCATAGAGGAGGCTTCACTTTCTCAAAGAGTTCTTGTGATAGAAGATTATGTATAGTTTTTTTCTAGCATGTTTCTGTGTAGGCATAATAGAAAAGTCACCCACAATCCCATTGGGCAATGAGTTGTAGTGCAGCAGATATTTTGTTTTAGAGCTCTACTTAATACTGTCTTAAATATTTTATCATCAGCCTATTTTTCCTGTAAATTACTCCAAACACCTGTCTCTGTCAGATACTTAAGAAATTATTTTTAAAACGGTATTTTGATTATCCTTCCCTCTCACTCTGACGAACACTTCAGTTTAAAATAATCATTGCATGAAGAATTTCACAAACTGCTTAAGAATAATCATATGCATAAATTCATATTAAAAAAATCACAAAATGCTTTTTATAAAGTTTTTTATTATGCATTGTCAGCAGTTAAATTACATGTTGCAGTTTCATGCAAGCTGGATAGTGTTAAGAGAGAGCAAACATTAGTACAGAAATACATTAAAGAAGTACTGTAAATGCATAGGTTTGTACAAGTATAGATATGACACTGGAGAGCTGCTTCAGTTAAAATGACTTTGAATTAGTTACCGAAGCCTTATTCCAGTTCTGCCTAAAATATTTGGTTTTATCCTATGTTAAAATTTACACACTTCTCTTTTCCTGTCATGCAATATAATGCCATAGTGGCAGCTCTAGGAATATAGCAAAACAGTCCTATCCACTGACTATTTGTGGTTACTATTCAGTAATGAATCTATTTCAAACTAAATACAAGACTCTTCTGTGCATGTTATTGCAAAAAAAAAAAAAAGACAAAATACTCCAGCCAAATCATACTTGTATTGAGCTAGCACAACAAGTGTACATAATATGTCATGAAGCAGCAGCTCAGTTATAATAATAACAATACATAAGAAAAAAGCAATGGAAATATTTTTCTTGTTTTGTACACACCAAGTGCTTCATATCTTAATTTGTTATAAATAATAAATGATAAAATTGAATTATTATGCTTCTGCAGGACAGTCAAGTAGTAAAATATTTCTTACAATGTTAAGGAACATAGAGAGACAAGTTGCTTCAATTACAGAGTGAACAAAATCTATTTTGTGCATCTTCATTGCCTTAAATATAAACTAAGTAAATAAAGTCTGAGTAATTGACAGGATATCATAAAAATTTTCAGATTTAATCCCTGGTTATTAAATTCCTAAAGAAGGACTAGAAATCAACTGGAATGAAGAAATACCTATTTATGACATACTTTACAATGAGTGACAGACAGAGCTGATCACTTAGCTGTTTTATTCATTTTCATCATAGAATCTATTTCTTTTAATTTGTTCTTCTATAGTGAGCTGTTTGAACTTGACTTTCTTGCCTCGGAATGATGGAATAGCTGTATATCTTGAGCTCAGTAAACCTAAGCTTGTGTATATGTCATTCTTTGACACTTTGATTATTTCATTTTCTTGACAGGCATTAATACTATTCAGTTCTGTATCATAATTCCCATGTTCTTTTGAATATGATCTGCAGGACTTAGGTATACCTACAGAACCTATTAGACCACAGTCTAAAATCAGGTTGTCGTTTTTAAGAAAAGATGTTTTCAGAGTGTCAGATAAAATACTGTTTAAAATCTTGTCATGTTTTGATTCTTCTCCAATACACACCAGCTCAGAATCAACAGGGAATGTTGTAATAGTTGCCTCCTTTAAAACTATTGTGCTATTAGTACAAGACTTCTGACAAGTGGCATCTTTATTAAATTGAGCAAGACTATTAGAGGTAACAGCATCTTCATCTTTTGAGTTCTGTTCATCCCATGAAACCATTACAGTATCACTAGAATAGCTCTCATGAGATTCATATATCTCGAATATTTCTTCATTTCCAGACTGATGTTCCAGCTTTGCAAAGGCATGCTGCGATACAGTGCGAATTGCATGGCTTAATGTTATCACTGGCTTAGAGACAGCTGAGAGAGTTGCTTCCTCTCTACACATGTTTAGATGTGGAAAAGGGGCATAATTGTTATTGTTATTGTTATTCAAGCTGAATTCTTTGTGATTATTTTGTACTGTTACATCATCAATGTTAGTAACCTGTACAACTTCTGAATCATTGGTTTCATTATTTTTTTTCTCCTTCCCAGCACTATGCACAATCACATTACCTCCTTCATTGATATCCTTTCCACTTTCCCCCCTATTCTGTGATCCTCCTGTTTTATTCTGCTTACCTTGCACATTCTCGGCTTCCTCATCTTTTTCTTTATTGTCTGCTTCATTTTTCTTTGCATTACAGATATTTGTAGCTTCTTTTTCAGTGACAGAGCAAAAGGATGAGTGTTGATTTTGTTGTGCATTTGCTGTGTCATTTTTACTTTGCTCTCTCACAGCATTATTTTCCTTAAGATCCTTTTTATGGCCCAATGATTTAGTTGTATGAAAATCAGAACATTCTTGAGCAAAACCTTCTGGGGGCCACTTTGGTTTATTTACTTTAGCTGTTTCTTCAATGGAAAACGCTTTCTTAGGTTTTGCATGATCCGTTGGAGGTGGCCATGTCATCCTTAATTTACCTCTTTCTGTGATTTTTTTCAAATTATTTTCCAAGATATCAGTATGAATACCTTCAGGACCTGAACGCAAGTCTTGATTGTTTTCTGTAATTGGTTTTATATCAACAGATATACTATTAATGGGATTTGTTTCTTCAGTATGAATATTGCCAACTGACCTACACTGATCTTTATCATTCCTTAATTCTTTATGCTGCTTGTGTCCAAAACCTTCTTCATAATTTCCCTTTGATTTGAAAAGCTGCTTAAAATGGGGTTTACAGTATATTTTTCCATGGAGAGATGCGTAATTTCCCAAGCTGCCGAATGGAAGAAAATTTGATTTTTACTTTCACATATTAGAAATCAACCATGAATTTTGCACTTTACTTGGTATTTAAAGTACCCCTACATGACAGCATATGTATAAAGAAAAGAAGGGCAATAGCGAGCAAGTTCAACGTATTAGCCAATCCTGACCACAGACAGACAGACATACAAAGTATCTAAAAACAATGAAGGAGAAGAATCATGCTTTGTGATTTTAGAAAGAACATAAACTTATTCAGTTGCTGCACCACATAAACTTCAAATAGGAATGTTCCACAGCACTTCAGAGGCTTTGAGCAATGTAATCTAGTAGAAGATGTGGGACTGGATGTTGGTCCCATCCAACCCAAACCATTCTCTGAGTCTATGAGAGGTGTTGGGACCCTTTTCTTCATTATATTAAATACTGAGGCCTCCATTTTTCTACAAAAAAGGTGGCAAAAATATAGTGCCAATTTTCTTTAACCTTTGTATGACTTACAGAAATTTGGATTTAATTATATTAGAATTCTGCTTCTTAATGAAATAGAGGAAACGTGTGTAAGTAATCTCAAGGGGTTTAAGATTAGAACTATTGGCCATGGCAGTCTGATAGAGCAATGAGTACTGCATTTCATGTAAAGGTCACAAGAGTGATTTGCTAATGCAGAGAACCATCATCATGCATTTAATGTATGAAGAAATTAAGAGAAAATTTGGTCTGTATTCGGGTGTTTTGAATTTTGCCTAAGTTTCTGTGTCTGCTGCTTCCTGTTCATGAACTCTCCTGAAGGTCTGGAACTAGGAATTAGTATGCAGAAGAATTTGGACGGTAGTAGGATGAAGCAGTCCTTTAGAGAATTTAAAGGACTTGTTCCACATCACAGTATGTGTCAGCAGTGGAGAAGAAAAGGAGAACCCTAGTTACTTCCCTGTCAACCCAACAATCTACAGACTGAATACCCCAGTTGACAAAAATTTCATCTGTATTTATACTGAAATGCAGAGAACTATAAGTGAACATGCAGTTACTTCTTACCTTAATTGACTACCACAGTGGTGACATCGGAAACATGATTTATGAAAATTCTGCTTGTCAGCAACTAGGCATTCCATTGGGTAAACTTTTTGTTGACAGAGTCTGCATGTTTCATTTTCCTGAATCTGCAGTTTCTAGAACCACATATTAAAAAGCTAAGAGTTAGTTCAGGCCACATATTATGATTTATTTTTAACTGTATCGGTCCATATGTTTTGTTAAAACTGTAGGGGTTTTTATCCATTAACTAGTATCTCAGCTGTCTATTTATTTTTGTTCAACTAACATTAATTTTTGAAAACATACTCACCTTTCCATTTTTCAGAAATCTGTACATTTGAAAGGATTGTTCACTTCACTTCACTTCACTTCACCAGATAGAAGATTTCCCATTTATTGTAATAAATATTTATTTTGTGAAATGAGAAAGGATGATAAAATGTTTCCTAGTATAAGTGACAGTGAGTATAATGTATGTATAATCTTGGAATCTACAATGTGATTTAGAGATCAATAAACAGGGGCAGGTGTTTGAAATTCTGATGAGAAAGTTTTGCGTAATGATGCCAAAACCACATGAAGGAGTTCCACTTGTATGGTAGCCTGCAAACTGTACACTTACACAGTCCAGATGTTCTATGGGCATAATTATTTGTGACTTTTATAAGTCTAATTTTCAGACCTGAAAATTCCTTTATTTAGTTTTAAGACTACAATTACATTAGATAGCTGTGGCAAGTCCTTTTTTTTATGATGCATAATTAATTACAAAGGTCGCTAATGATCTGTAAAGTAAAAAGCATTGATAGAATTGTTATTTTGTACCAGTACGAGGCAGAAGGAAATAATGGGCATTCTGATGGGCTTGGAAAAATGTATGCTGCTTTTCTGACTTGGTTTCTGAATTGGTATGAAAATCATACTAGCAGACAAATACAAACAGGGTGGACCAAATAATTGATTATATAAATATATCTCCATTGACAGTAGTAATGCCCATTGACATCAGCAGAAAATTTGGCCCCTTTGAGCTTTGGTTTGCCTCCTAGTATTAACTTTCTAGCAACTCACAAAACAAGACTTTATAACTGCAGCTTTAGTTGTCACACGTCTCTAGTGCCACAGAGAGAGCTGTAAAATATTCTGAAATATAAATCTAGTATCTTCATAATAATGTAGAAGTTGCAAAAAGAATAAATCATCAGTGCAAACAACAATAATTCTCACAGAATTGTTGATCATGAACAAGAAAGCTTCAAATGTAGCCTCAACTTTGTCTCCAAACAGGCTGACAAAGCGGCTCGGCAGGTGTGGAGTGCGACGTTCCTGACCTACTTCGAAAGGCACAGACTGCCTGTGTTTGTCAGTGTAAGCCAAACCTAAGGACACAGCTTAATATTATTAGGTACACAAGTGTTCTGAATGTAAAGAGAAAGTATAAGAAAGGTACAGGCTTTGTGGTGTGGAAAGGGATAAGGTAATTGGGAGGTGGAAAAAAGGTGACAAATGGTCTCACTGGATGTTTATTCTTCATTTAGCTGACTAGTTGATTGCAAGCACTATGCAACAGTCAAGTGAAGAGAAAAACAAGAGAAAGAGGGATTCAAGGGAAGCTCATCCTAAAGCAACTTCCAGAACTGACAGTGTAGCAAATAATCATCTTCATGAAAATTAATAATGTATTGGATGTCAGTGGCAAAGTTTTGGTAGCTGGGAAACTGCAGGGGCAGCCTATGTGAGGAGAGGCCAGGTCTGCCCTGTGCTGGATGCAGCCAGTTCTAGTCAGCTCTAGTGGACCCCTCCTGGGCAGAGCTGAACTGGTGGTGCCTCCTAGGATAATATTCCAGAAGGGGTAAAATGCTGGACATGAATTAATTTTCCCAAAGGCAAGCCTATTTTGCCTGTGAAGGAATTGATAAGTGATCTCCTTGTCATTATTTTGTCCCATCAGCTTTTTCATTCTATTTTCTCTCCCTGTCTTATTAAGGAGACGGAATGAGAGAGTTGCTGAGTGGGGATCTGGCCAGTCAACCTGCCACACATGAACAGTCCTCCAAAATCAGTGGGGGAAAGGCTGGTCTACTAGTTGAGATCAGCAATATTTACCAGATAGAAGAGATCCAAAATGAAATCCCAAGTCTTGAACATATAGAGGATTCAGTATTCTGCTGCTGCTGGGTATTTCTACTCACTTTTTGCATACTTAAGTGTACCAAGTCTGTCTGGGATGCAGTTCATTTTCTTCATAGCAGCTCAGATGGTACTACATTTTTGATTTGTGGCTAAAGTGTTGATAATACACCAGTGATTCAGCTGCTGCTGAAGAGTGCTTGCCTTTAGCTTTGTTCTGCCATTTTTGTTGCTGTGCCAGCATCACTATTGAATTCATCTATTTAAGGTGGCTAACACTATGGTAACATCTGGTTTTCCTACAGCATCCCACCCATATTCAGTGTAAAAATTGATGCATAATAGGAGAACATTCCTGTTCATCATTCAGTGGCATATGTAATTTTTTCTAAGTTTCAAATGCATAAGTTCAAAAATCTAAACATTATTTTATTATAATTTTTAAGTAACATATGCACCATGAGAAAGAAAGTATGTTTTATTTTCAGTGTTCACTTCCTATTAATATATAAACATTCATGTATATATTCACATACTTCATATATTTTAAAAGTTCACTTTGATATGAAACAGATAACAGGCTCTTATTTTTGACAGACATTGAGTGGCTCCACCACTTAGTGATGTGAAATCTGGACTCTGACATCAAGTAAATGAGTTCGCTGCTTCAATTCAGACTAGGGCTGTATCAACTGGCAGAATTGCCCAGCAGGAAATAGCAGAAATTTCTGTTAAATTGCGTGTTAATTTGTAAACGATCTCAGTAATTTTATTCAAAACAGGAAACTCAGTGAAACATAATTCACTTTGTCTTAAGTCACTTATTATGCTTCAATAAATTAAAAACTGTTGTGTATAAAACATGACCACTATGTTATCTTCATAGATATTTAATACATAGTATAACTTTACCTCAGTTAAAAGAACGTTGCATTTATTTTAAGCATGGCAATTTAGGTGCATTCTGTGCTCATCTTCTAGCAGGTTAACATTTCTTAAATACAACAGTAATGCTATTTAAATTTTATTATCTATAGTTTTATTTTGCTTTATATAATTCTTCAGGATAACTCTTATAGCATTAATCCTCATAATGGTGGAAGAGATAGTACCTAGGGGCTTCACACTACTTCCTGTGTTTTCAGCTTCTCAACCTTCTTCATGGAGATCTATTTGAATTCCTGCATCATATTTTGGTAGCACTTGCTTATCATCACCATCAAATTCACAATCAGAAAGTGCGCTTTGCTGTGGTGTTACAGGGGCTGCTAGATCTTGTGTGGGCCTTTGATCTTGATTGTTTTATTTTTGTGACAATTTTTCAGCTGGACTTAATTCCTCTGAATCCTTTGTGTGCCAAGGTTGTATTTCAACCAACTGTTTTGCCTCACAGCACTACTCATGATTTCCTCCACTGATGTTCAATGTATCACTTTAATTTCTGCCAGTTCGTTGTTGGTCAGAGGTAAAGGCTGTGTTTCAAACATCCAGTGTGCTATTTTGATGTGCCCCTTTTTGGTGTCTTCTCTATGGATAGCTTAATTCTCCAGTCTTTGACCAATGTTACCTCTGGTAACAGACAATGGTTGAGGTTCAAAATACTTTATTTTTCTCTTCACACATCCTTAATTCTTTCGGCTCAGATCTCAGCTGCAACAAGTTAAGGGCTGCCTGAGTTTCTCCAGGTTCTGTGCTTCCAGCATGTGCCTTAGAGTATTTACAGCACCAATAGAAACTTCTTGGTTGTGAGTTTCGTCTGTTATTTGTTCCTCATCGTAATAAATTTTATTTGTAGAGTCCACCAGCTGCATTTCAAGCATCCATATGACTGTACTAACACCTTCTCTGTCTACTGCAAGAACCTTGTCAACAGTTTCTGCAGATCCTGGAGCATGGGCACACAGTGCATCCAGAGGCTGGATCTGAAGCAGTGAGATTATGAGTCTTACATTTCCGCTGGCACTGGTTTCCTGATCTGCAATGTTTCTGGCTTTGTCTGGGTCTGGACAGTCATGTTTAATTGCAGTGAAAGGCTGATTCTCAAAGACCCATCTTATATAGACGACCTCTCCCCTCCAGATTTTATGCCATAGTCATAGTTTTAATAGTCTTGTGAACATCTGAATGATCTAGCCTGCTGCACATCTGACATCACATATCGTGCCTCAGATTCACCAGACAAAATATAATAAGTCCCTCTCAGGTAATATTTCTCTAAGGATTTTGCTAAAGTAGGTGTGGAACTATTTCTATAAATATATTAGTTGCCATAAACTGCTTTGCTGTGAAAACAGAGGGCTTTGTTGAAGAGCTGGATGATTCAGTGGCCTGAGAAGTTGCTGTCATTTCCAATGGAGCTTTTGTATAAGTAGTAGAAAACTTTTCTGTACTTCTGTATTTTTGTGGGACCTGGAGCAAACCATTGCAGAAGTAGCAATGTTTTATTCCTTACTGTCGAAGTTTCTCATAATCTGCTTGTTGAAGTACTAGCAGTAGAAGATGGGGTAACTGTTGAAGGCAATTTAATTTCCTGGTATGTATTTTCTATTTTTAGGGAACAAAAGTGATTTGTTGTTTTTTTTGGGTTTTTTTAAAGTATAGTAGCCTAGAAAACAATGTTTCTGCTCTTCACAAAAGCTTGGTCTGCAAAGATCCAAGCAATAGGATTATAATAAGATCTGGAAAGACAGAATGCATCAGCTATTGCTCAGAATACATAAAACCAATCTTTTGAACTAATAGCTGTGTTATTTTCACCATACAATATATGTGAAAAGAGATAGGGAATTTATAGAAAATGCAAAATGATAATTGAACAGCCTTGGAGTTTTTGCTGCAGCAAATGCAGTCGTTTCATTAAAAGCATAATGTAAAGTTATGCAGTAGCTTGTGCTCATTTTCATTCCTTCTGAAATGTTTGTTAGAATTGTGGTGACAGAAATTATACATTTTTACAGATTCAAAAGAAGGAAGAATGGAACCATTCAGCACAGGAGGACAAGAATGCAGAAGTGTTTATTAAGGTCTACTTTTAATCATGTTTGTCACATACTGTAAGTACTTGCTGAGATTTCTAACACACTTCATGCTATGTTATGGGCACCTAATTCCTCAAGTCCATGTTTTCCCACCACATTCATAGGTTACATTTTTAATTGCGATTAAGAATAGTCAAAATAGAAATTCAGACTGCATGACAGATTGATGTCTTAACTTCATAAAGATCTTAACTGCATAAAGATCCCTCTTATTAAAAGCACAGACCTTTACTTCTTTTGCAGGTGTTGCAGTCTCTCTGTTAGAGTGAAATGCCTTTTCCTGAGCTGTCCTTTCAATTTGCTGTATTAAAATCTGTGTTACAGTCTTTGAGTACTCTTCATTCTGAGCTGCATTGATTACTGCAATGGGAAGAAGAAAAAGAGTTTGTTTTCCCTCCACCCTGCATTTTATGAAATTAACTTTATCAGTGAATTATAAAAAATTGCTACATTAGAAAAATTGTGCTTAGCTGTGCAGAAGTCTAGAGAGCCTAGACTTCGAGAAATCCAGAAAACAGCAAAGTAGTTGTTCAGGGACATGTTATCACCTGCTGTTTTGCCATATCCAAGTGGTGTGGCAGGGCTAAATGTTGGCTGGGGTCTGTGGGAGAATATAATGTGTGAATTCTAATACCAGGAGTAAACTGCAGCAGCAACAGTGTCTTAACACCATGGCCATAGTTGGCAGGGCTATTCAGTTCAGCTATAGATTGAACCTTTCTTCATGCACTGTTTCACATACACATTGTGTTTGCCTGGGTTTTCACACAATTCTTCAATTCCCTAGTTCTCTCAAGCAGCTGAGTGATATCTAAAACTATCTCTTTAAACAAAGGCTGTCTCTCTACACCAAATTCAAAACTTGTTTCTTAAGTCAATGAACGTGCTTTGCTGAGAATTTGGAGCAATGTCATTTTCATGTTTACATGCTAAGAGCAGCACATTTGTGTGAGTTAAGGGCATTTGCCATTGCTCATTTGTAAGTCTTTATTCTCATGCTACTTCTTACCTTTTTGATCAGTGTGCTGAATGAATGTAGAAGCCATTTTTATCTCATGAGTAGCTTGTTCGTGATGAGAAACCTGTGAGCAAAACCTTCGGTTTACTACAGGACTTACTGCAATATGTAATACTTCTGCAACTGAATTTAAAATGTTATATCAAAGAAAAAGATGAATGTGGAATTAATTAATTACTGTGTTAAACCAATAATAAGTAAAAACAATTAATAAAACAACTTTAAAAAATATTATGCAGTGCCTAATGAGGGAGGCTATCAGCAGAACATCCAGATCTTGCTGTAAAGGAGGAAGAAGCAAAGCAGGTACATATCAGCATCAGTACAATTGCCCAATGACATAATTATTAATGGATACAGTTACCTCTTCTGTTTGAGAGGCTTCAGTTTGACTTTGTTTAGAGGTCATTTCATTGCACTCAGCTTCCCTGGTGCTGCTTGATACTGTGTGCTGACTGCTACTTGCTGTTTCCTAAAGACAAATAAAAATAATCACACATTAACAGCTAATAGTAAATTGGGTTTTTTTCCCCATGAATGGCTTTCGTAAATAAATTCTAATATAAGTAGTGTAACTAGAATAGTCATTTTACAGCAGAGTACCATTGTTACAATGATTGATATTTGTTGCAATAAAAAAATGGAGCAGTGTTTTATAACACAGAAGATGTCAAGTCATTTTTTGTTACTGCAGCAAGATTTTGACCAGTAGATATGGAAAGCTGCATGAATACATACAATGTATAATTAGACTAGAAGGGGATGAAGGTGACTAGGAGAACTGGTTCTGGCTCTATGTGCTGCACCATCAACTTGTTACCTCAGTGGATGTGAGGCTAATGAAACTTTCTAAATGGAAGCATAACGTGTCTGTATAAAAGAAGCTGATTTCCTACATATGCTTTAAACAGCTCTTCTGGTCCAAAAATCATGATGAATTGCAGTTCTGAAAAATAAAACCCATAGGCTTACCAGAAGATCGTATAAAATATACGTGCTGGGATTGTATCTGCAAGTTTGACAACTGCAGTGTAATAAACAGAGCATATCATTGAGAGCTTAAAGCACCATTTGAGATGTCCATGTAAACTGACTTCTGAGGTTATCTATATTTAGTTTTACTCCAGATTCTGGCAGTGATTTGTTTTCTTATTTAAAGCCCATCACAGAACCTGTATTACAATCATATTACTTTTGTCCATGGAGTACTCTGAGATTTAGTGATTAGAAGAAATAAATCCTGAGGGTTGACATTAAGATACCAGTTCTATGCTTCCACTCTTGCATACTAGCATGCACATAGAGCCATCTAACAAATAATTTCACTCATGTCAAATTAAATTTTCTTCTTCCTCTGTGAGAAGGAAGTTTGCCTATTAGTTTCTACTGATAATAAGCTTTCAAATGAAAGGAGCTTTTGATCCCTCCAGCAAGAGCTTCCCAAATGTTCAATGTAATGTGAATGTGATTGGAAGCAGCACTGCGTTTCTGAGATTGTTTCTATACATACAGTCCAACAGAGAGCTGTAAGCTTTCTGCATCTCAAATCCTGGCACTTCTTTGAAATCCAGCTAATTATGGGGCAAGAAATTAGCTCAGTCTCTTAGACATCCCATGACAAAACATATATTTGTGGGATTTATTCCACCTGCAAACTAAGGAATACTTATAGTCCTTGCATCACCATTAACATTTCTGCTGAATCAATACAGGGGGGCATTCTGCCATGTAGTAGGTAGTAAGGGGGTCATAGGTTCTATGGCAGAGAAAAAATGTACATCCCCTTTATGGGCTTTAGCAATACTTTGCCATTTCTGTGCTGCCAACATTTCTGTGCTGTGTTTCAACTATAAGATGAATTAAAATCATATGAACAAAAGTTGACTAAATTTTCTGATGTCTAAAGTAATAACTTTAGCACATTAGCAGCACAAAAATTAATCCTAACTATCACAAAACTTGAACTCTCAAGGTGAGGTGAAACTTGAGGAGAACAAGTCAGAGTGTGGTTTACACTTGCAAGTTCTGTATGTGTAACAGTTGAGAGGGACCTTCACAACATGAGATGCACCAAGTTGAAAAGAGGCAGTTAAAAGAAAATTGCAAAATTTGCCATCTATTCTCTGTTTAATGACTATGTGTAGGTGTATGTATAATATGCCTTTTCATTTTATATGGGTCTGCTTTTTAACATATTTATGCTTTTTTTTTTTTACATTTAAGATAAGCTTTTCAGTTCTGATGTGCATGTTTTAGATATGTAAGTCAATCTCTCATTACTGGAAAATATCATTCACGAGAGACAGAATATATTCTTAATAGTCATTATGTGTCCTTTGAATGGTGTGGGGTATTAAAAAAGAATATAATTAGGCTTAATGTAGTCAGGAAGCAAATCTAATCTGAATGTCACTACTGCTTTATTGCTGTAACTTTGGTACTGCTTATGAAGTAGTTGCCATATTGCAAAAAATTATAATTGTTTAATGTGACAGCTATGGCTCTCTAAAATGCAGCCTAAACATCATAGGCCAGATTTTGACAATATAATTACATGGCCTTGCTCTGGGCACGCAGGAAGGAAGAGGGACTTGGAGGCTCTCATTTTGTGTGTCCGTCAAGATGACTGGTTGAAATTCCAGTGACAGAGGGTAAAATGCTACTTGTTTATTATTCCAAACAAGTGGAGAGCAGGAAGGCCTGTGATTTAATCCCTCCTCTGTAATGGCCAACTGTAGGATAAAGGGTAGGATATCCTGTCACAAGGATTAATTTATTCTACTCAATTAGAGTTTGTGTCATGTTTTGTAGACCCCATAGATTTTGGAGAATATTCTCTAGAATTATTTGATGCTCTGCATGGAATAAGGTTGCTCTTATCAAGCAGGGTAGGTCGTGCCTCCAATGCAGGACTGGGGCTGAAGATCATGATCTGGATTTAATACTGGATAAGAGTTATGCTTGAGGAAATTTGATCTCTTTATTTATTTCTGTGGAATACACAATTCCTGTTGTGTTGTGTATTATTAAATTAATCAAGGTTATTTAATCAATCAGATCCAGCATCGTGGTGTCAGGAGGGAACAGCTCCCCTCCAGCTGTGCAGGGAAGGAGGACAGAGAGAGAATTCAAAGTAATTTTTGGTGTCAAGAGTGGAAAGGCAGCTATAACAGTTCCTTTTGCCTGGCCCAAGAATTAGCTTTCAATTATGTTTTGTTTATTTTACGCCATGTCATGAGTGAGCTTCAGAAAATGTTGTCAGCTAGATGATTGTTGGCATGCAGGCAGCTCATGGATGGTTTCTTATGGTTATTTTATTTTTATTTTAGATTTCTATTGCTGTACATTCTCTTCCATTTGTTTCAAGTCACTCTTAATGGGGGCTGCTGTCTTTCCCTGTATGGTACTTAAAACAGAGGGCTATAGTGCCCTGTTGTGTCTCTGGATAATAAGTTGATCTAACCTAAAACAATACTATTTAAAAACAAAGATGAAAATCTGAGAACAAGTCAGAATACATTTTGTTAGAGGAGGCATCCAGGCACGCGGTCATTCAGATTCTGTAACTAAAGAGAAATGTAATTGCTACACACATTTTATACGTTAGTGGTCCATGCATCAGTTTTAGCGCCTCTGCGCTGCAATAGTTTAGATAGAATTCTTATTGCAAAATGTGCCAATATTTGAATTTTCAGTAACTGTTCTCTGTATTTTAGACCAAGGTTTGCTTTTTTTGTGTTGACATTTTTTCAGTTTCCTTCTGTTCTGACAATAGACAAAACATACTTTCCATTTCCAAGACAAAATTGCTTTGAGACCCAGAATATGTATGCTATGTTACATGTTTATGTGCACAGAGCATATATACAATTTTATGTATGTGTGTATATATGTTTAAAGGATCAAATAGCCCAGAAGTTTGTCCAAGCACAAGAAATCCTTTTACTCACTCACATTTGAAGCATATGACTTTTGGTTGAACTGTATTTATGGTCTTCATGTAAGCTCTGTGGGAAGGTTGCTAATAAAATATCTATTATAGAATCATAGAATCATAGAACAACCAGGCTGGAAGAGACCCACTGGATCATTGAGTCCAACCATTCCTATCAAACACTAAATCAAGTCCCTCAGCACCTCATCCACCCATCCCTTAAACCCCTCCAGGGAAGGTGACTCAACCCCCTCCCTGGGTAGCCTCTGCCACTGCCCAATCACCCTTTCTGTGAAATACTTTTTCCTGATGTCCAGACTGAACCTCC
Source organism: Coccyzus lansbergi (assembly GCA_033558105.1). NCBI lineage: Eukaryota > Metazoa > Chordata > Aves > Cuculiformes > Coccyzidae > Coccyzus > Coccyzus lansbergi. The sequence continues at coordinate 3,093,738 of JAUMJK010000318.1, read as the reverse complement.
CCTGGCGGAGCTTGAGGCCATTCCCTCTCATCCTGTCCTCTGTCCCTTGGGAGAAGAGCCCAGCTCCCTTGTCTCCACAACCTCCTTTCAGGGAGTTTGAGAGAGCAATGAGGTCTCCCCTCAGCCTCCTCTTCTCCAGAATAAACACCCCCAGCTCTCTCAGCCGCTCCTCTTCTTCTCCAGCCCCTCACCAGCTTCATTGCTCTTCTCTGGACACACTTCAGAGCCTCAACATCCTTCTTGTGGTGAGGGACCCAGAACTGACCCCAGGATTCAAGAAATGGTCTCCCCAGTGCTGAGTCCAGAGGGAGAAGAACCTCCCTGGCCCTACTGACCATGAACTTACTGTTCTGAATAATCATTATGCACAAATTTGTAGTTCCCTTTACTCAGCAGTGGAAGTAAATTCTGAGCCTAAAGCTTCAGTTACAAAATTAGTAATAATAGAATGACTGACTGATGATTTTCTTGGTGTGGACCTTCATTTCTTCATGAAAACTATACTTTTTAAATCTATTTATGTTTTTATGCTATCCTCACATCAGTACTGTGAGTCTTGCAGAAATTCTTACAAGAATTTGTCTTATCTGCACGTAATCTCTATGATATGTCAGCTTTGCTCAGTTGTGTGTATACACTTAGGATGTTTTGGGCACTATATGGAAAATTTTCCTGAAACGGTAAGGTTTTCACCATTCACTAACACTGTCCCATTATTCAGTCTTATCCTTTGCAGTCACAGGGAATTGGCAATTGCTATGCTTAGCAATCTTAGAAAATTTGTCTGGAATGACCCTCAGTGAAGGAGGAGTAGCTGTACCTGACACACAATACTATATGGTTGAGTGAATATCAGATACTTCAATATATTCCACTCATCCTTTGTATGCAGAAAATTGAGCTCACTTGCTAGAAAAAGCTTGCGTCTGACAGTGGATAGTGACTATGAGCAGTTAGCTGGCTGAGCTGGTGTAGCAAACTACTCCAGGCTGGCATTTGCAGAACAGTAACACTGAAGATCATGACCTCTTCTCAATTTGATGACTGATGATTAAAGATGCTCGTGATGCCAGTGGTCAAGTTAAAGACCAAATTTCTAGAGAAACTGTTCGAGTTTGTGACATTGTTTGTGATAACTCTGTCATCTATTTTCATTGCTGCTCAACATTCTGGACAAGAGTTTAATGCAACCTACTGGTAGTATGGCACCTTTCATAAGGAACCTTACAACGCTATGATTGATGACTGCTGCCCGAGAAAAACAGAAAGATAAATAGTTACTATTTGCTTATTTGATAAAAATATTCTGAATGAAAATCCATGCACTTCTTATGCAATAATTGAATGTGCAGTGAAATGTTCAGTTATTTAAATTACTGTTTAAAAATTATTTGCTTCCTTACTTTAGCTTTGAATTTATCCAGCTCTGGATATCTTTCCTCAAACTACATAATTACTCTGTTTTGCCCTGGGATTGATTTGGTGACCTTGAATAATCTTTCAACTACCTAAGTGTATAATCCTACTTTCCTTGAAAGTGCAGTTACGTTAGATAAAAGTGCAGTTTTATGGTCTTGCAGTAAGTTATTTAACCTAAATTCAAAGATTGTTCCATGTAGTCTGAGTGATTTTATCTCCCATGAACGTTGCTATTTCTGAGGATGATTTGAAAGAGGTTCCTCAGCTAACCACAGAGGACAAATACATGGATGACTATGTTTAGAGGTCACATCTTTGTTGAGAAAGTAGAACCATCATAATGGCTTTGTGGAGAACTAGACATCACTATTGGGTCGAGGAAGATGCATCTTCACATCACAAAAAATATCCCTTAAAAATACCTCCAAGAAGTGCAGAATAGTAAAAAAATTTACTATGCCATTACTGTTTTTCAGACTGCACAGGACAGACTGTGCAATTCATTTTATTATAGGGGATTTCACACAGTCCAAAATCATTATCTCCTAAAAAAAATTTCATGGTATATGCTAATAAAGCAATAAAATGTAAAGACCTTTTATCTAAAGCAACACTTAGATCCTGTTTTGTTCTGCTTTTATGTAGCATCTGTGTTGTGTGCAATTTTTGATCTGTTTAGGGGAACTGATTAGATTTAATTCAATGGAAGCAAGAAACTCCTTTTAAAAGAGAATGGCTTAACATCACATCAAGTGTAATATATGTAAAATATCTCCATGATACTTCATAATGAATTACAATGTTATAGGCAAGGTTCAATATAAAATGATTGTATGGTAGTAATCAGCTCTACTCATCTGTTTGCTGTAAGTCTAGTTGTGCCTATATTGAGTGTTTTTCTCTATAGAAAAATATGATTCCTGTAGTATATCTCAAGGAGAAAATTCCTTAAGTGTGAACATAGCGGATCTTAGTCATAATGAAAACTCTTCAGCAGAGCAAACAAACGTATTTTTTTCAAGCTGTCTGGCAGGGCACACCTCATTTGTTAGTATCAAAAATGCTATTGTTACCTGTACAGATTTGTGCTGCTCCTGGTACTGAGCAAATGTCTTTCGTAAAGAGGTCTTCTGCACTTTCTCAAATTGTTTCCTCACTGCTGCGAAGCCACCAGTCACAGTACAGAATTTGGTTTTCTCTGAAGTCTGGAGTGATAAAATAAGGGCAGTTGTTTTCCATTTGTACTAAGGACATATTTCTATGAGATCATTTTTTTTAGTTAACAACTAAGCTATAATGATTATAAATTTCAAATGGAAAATTTGGAAACATTTGGTTATGTCTGTAACCTCTTATAGACAACTTCCTCTTGTATGATCTGTAAACTCAACTTATTTTAACAGTACATATGAATTAACATTAGCATTCAGAATGGATATAGTTAGACAGTTATTTTTCACATGTTGTCATCAAATTACAAAATATATACATACTATTAACATTAACCGTTGAATCTCATTGGCCTATTTAGGACTTTTATTTGTCAACAAAAAAAATTAGAACCTGCAAATTATAAAGTTCTTTTGGAATTTTGAAATCCAGAATTAATTTAACATTAATTTCTAAATACTCATTTGTGAAATAGATCCTGCTGATGTAACTGCATATTTATCTCTGCTTAAACTAGTGGCAGAGGACTCAGTGATTTCCTCTGTAGTTTTAGGGATCAACCATGTATTTTCAGCCATATACTACTCTGTCTTTGCAAGAAGGACTCAGACAATCATAATTACTGTTTCTCCCAAGTTCATAGACCACTGGACAAGAGCTATACATTGTGATTTGGAGAACTAAGGGCCAATTTACATTTGAAAATTGTGTATGCTTGGTGTGAATCTTTAGCACCAAAAGGAAAAGGTCCCATCTACTTGATTGCTAGTAGCAATCATTTTCCAGAACAATCATCCTCTGCTGCTCCCTCTTCTAATTGTCTATCCTGAATTCTATTGAATTCAAAGTTGCCAGCTGGCGCTCTCTGTATTATTTCAATATGTATTGTTGAAAAACACCCAGAGGGCTTCAAGGAGGCCAAAGGTAAGTGCCCCTTACCCTCTAGCTCCTGTCATGTTGTCACCTCTTAGATGGTACTAGAATGAAGCTCTAATCATCTAGGCTTCTTAATAAAGCTCTAATCATCTAGGTTTCTTAATACATATGCACAAAATAAACAACCCAAAAATTAAAAATAGCCACGTAATGAAAGCTACTAAGTAAACAGGTTTAGTAAGCAAGTAGATCATAAAAACACAGAGTTGTTTTCCCCCCGTGATGAAGGTAGCACAATTCTATCTGTACATGGATTTGTGAATGTGAAAAGTAATTATTTTAGTGAATTAATATTTCAGGCATGCCTCGCCAGCCATTTAGAGATATTTAGAGGGGGTAAATGCAGTCATGGGTCCTTTAACGAAACTATTAATTTCCCTTAATGGAACCAAATATACAATTCTTTTTTTCAGGCAATCATCCATTTCAGCAAGAAATTGCAGGAAGTCCCAGAGCGTAAATGAAGTAGTTCCTATGTGCTCAATACAGATAGGCTGGGTCAGGCTTCACACAGTTCTTTTCTTTTTGAGAGAGTACTAACTTCAGCAATGTTTCCAATTGCAGGAGTAGGGAATTGGAACCTTCTCAGCCGGGTGAACTGCAGGAAGCTGCTCCAAATACACACAGGCAACTACAAAAATAAGGAAGTCAGCAGTCAAGAATTTGGTGGTTGGCAAACACTCAGACTCTGGTGAGTGTGGTTGGTGACTTTTTTCAGTGTGGGGCTTCTGCACTATCCAAGCATCTAGAAGGTCCCTTCAGCTCTGTGGACCACTTCTTCCAAGACAAAAGTGCAGTTAAGATTGAGAATCCATCTACAGCTCTTCTTGCACATAGACAAAGATGCTGGCTCGTAAGAACTGGATTGTCCTTCTTTTGCCACATATGCTCCCTGATAGATAGAAATTACTCTGGCCTAGTTTACAGTAAAAAAAAAAAAAAAAAATGTTCTTCAAAAGTACTGAAAGTTCAGCATAAACAATGGCCATTGTCATTCTAATGTAGCAAACCAGCATAATGCCTCCATTTCCTGATTCAAGGGGGCTGAGCTACAACTTCTCAATAGGATTTTAAGATGTGGTACCCTTGAGTATTTCTGCAGAACTGAGGCAGATTTTCCTGATTTTCCTGACTGAGATCTGAAGACCTGATATTCCTGACATAATTAAATTTGTGCTGAAGTGGTCTTGCTCTGTTTTAATAGTTTATAAATTCTGTTAGCCAAATATTTTATGTGTTACTTGGCATTAATATTAAACTTTGCTGTAAAATACCTAATCCCTATTGACTCACATATAGAGAGACGACTAAAACAAAATTTAAAATCTTTTTTCACTAATTTTTAAATAATTTTATTGTGAAACAATACTTTTTCAGACATGTCTTACACAGCTGCTATTTTAAAATGCAACAATTTGAAATATTTTAGTTTGAAGAGCAAGAGGACTAAACTTAATGTGGTTTTGAATATTATTTTATTATTTGGTAATATTTTTAGTAATGCAGAAGCTGCTGGGTTTTGTCATTATGAACTAAAAGAATGTGCTGCTTGTCTGTCTCAAGCCTACGGTCCTAATACATGCAGTTCATGAAATAGTAGGGTAAGAAGAAGAGCCCTTCCAATGAATTAAAGGGAATTGTCCAAATGACTAAAGGTATATTGAAAAACATGAAAAATCTCATTCATTAGAGACAGAGACTGACGCATCAATAAATTTGCTAAGCAGATTTGGTAATTTGGTTTCAAATTTTAATCCCCATATTTTCCTATCAGTTGGCCTGTATATATAAACAATATAGCCTATATCACTCTCTAAAGCAAATACAAACCTAGGAAGAAAAGGAATCTCTGATATCTTACTTGAGCAACAGTTTTGCTACTCTTTTTCTGGGACACAGCAGCCTTGTACATAGCCATTCTTTCTTTCAAGGAGACAGTCTCCTGGAAATCCAGCGGCGTGTTCTCAGCCCTGGAAGTGCTCTCTTTATGTAGTCCTCTTACAAGTTTGCGAGAACCCCCTGTAAGTGCAAGCAGACATCATAATTTCTAAGAAGGAAACAGTTACCTTTTTTTTTGAAATATGTAAGTAGCAGTATTATCAAGTTTTTAGCAACCCTATCTTATTTTCAATTTAGAACATATTGAATACAGAAAAAAAAAACTTTATTGAAGTTTTCAAAAGAGGGAAATTTCTTGGGGATATAAGAAAAAACTTCTTTTTTTAAAAAGAAAACATACATTTTTGTCAGCAAGCCTAATGTATTTTTCTTGACAGTGTTATGTTTGAACTATTTTATACTGAAAAAAATAATTGTAAGTACTCTAAATAACCAATTTTAATAATACATATTATGCTCTAATTAGGTTTATACATTATAGTATTCATTTGCATATGACAGCATCAGTTCCAAGTTGACTATAGATTTCAGTTGTTTACTGATACTGCATTAAGGGTATGTTTTAGTCAGTTTAGTACTACTAAAACCTTATTGAAAATTATTTAAATTACTAACTACTTTTTAACCTTATTTCAGGGAATGAAAGTTACAGAAAATATCCAAATCAGGCACAGTTCAGAGTGCTCCTGAAAGATGAGCACTGAGTTATTAGCATCAGAAAAGTTTTTGTTGCTGCTTCTTATGTTCTTATGACTGTAATAGAAGTCTAGATACCCAGAAAAGTGCCTTGAATTTAGCAACAAGATATTTTTCTTTCTTTCAGACAAAGGAGAAAAAAAGTACGTAGTGAACCTCAATCTTGTCTATGATCAGAGGTGGAAGAGGACTCATATAATCCCACATACTGGAAGTTCCTCTTGTTCTGCCAATGTTTTTCTACAGTGCATGGCAAACTGGGTTGAATGATACTGAATTTCTGTAACCAGGATGTTCCTTTCCTTTTGGGGAAGGAATTTTGAGACTTCAGGAAGGAATATTTTTAGTAAAGCCACCAGAATCTAATTTTTTAATCCTTGTGCTTTTGCTGCAGATATCAGAGCACCCTGGTCTTCCTTAAATCCATCTATATTTCTCCTCATCCTTGCATAATAGGACAGAATAAATTTGTTGCAACCTGCACTATTTTTTTTCAAACAGTTTTATTGTCTGAAATTATAGAAACCAGCTGTAGCTGAATCAAGTTATCTGATAAAAACCCCGCCAAACTCCACTCTGCTCCCCTCCCCCAACATGATATATCTTGGAATATCTCAAAGTTGAGGAATTTACTGACTTTAAAAAGGAGAGAAGGAGGCAGGCAGAAAGAGGGTAGATATGTCCTCCTGTTCTATGTATTTAATTCAAGCCAGCAGGTACCCAAACTGGAACGGGCTACCCAGGGAGGTGGTTGATTCCCCTTCCCTGGAGGTGTTTAAGGCACAGGTGGACGAGGTGCTGAGGGGCATGGTTTAGTGTTCGATAGGAACAGTTGGACTCAATGATCCGGTGGGTCTCATCCAACCTGGTTGTTCTATGATTCTATGATCCTAGGAAAGGAAAGCCAAAGAGGAAGCTTGAGATGTGTGCTTTCTGATAGCCATTGGCAGGTTACTTTTATTCCAAGCAAGTCAACTCACTTGCCACAATTTTGCTAAGAAATTAGTAACTTCTCTTTGCGCAGTGTCAGCTATATCATAATGTGTGTATAAAACACCAGGGATGTATTAGAGTGGACTTATCTTTCCTACCATTCGGTGCAAACTAACACCATTTGCAGAACTGGTCTTCTCTTTAGAAACCAAAAAATGTCACCAAAATCCTCTCCTACAATTTTATTTTGTGAATTTTAAGATTAATTTCCCAGTCCCCTGAAATACACCACTCAGAGGAGATCAACTCCACTGAAACACTTCCTGGAGCAAGTAAAGGGGCACAACATTGAACCTCACATGTATAGGGTGGAACTTGGTGACTTTTTTCAGGGCCTGAGGCCTTGATAGCATTTGCCAGAGTCAGCTCCTTGTTCTGGAAGCCCGACTGTAATGCATACTGCTGTACATACATGTATCAAAAAAATATTTACTCAGTCAATCACATTTCTTCTTCCCTAAGTTGGTTCACTTTTGATTAGTGTGTTTTACTAAGGCAGGGATACAAAAGATACAGATAAAAAAAAAAATCCCTATTTTCTTTTGAAGTACCCACTCCTTCTCTTTAACATGATGAAATGCAGCAATGAAAGAGATCTTACAAAAAGCGACCTGTTCACCTCACACAAAAAAGAATGCCAGGAAAAGATTATCCTACCAAGCAGGGAGGAATTTCAAGGCATAACTGAGCTTTCTGCCCGTTCCTGTAGAAATGTTTAGCTGGACTAGATGTTCAAGGTCCAAACAAATACAACAAACAACTCTAATCTTTAGTAAAAATCAGACATTGATGTAGACATGCATTGGAGAGTTTCTTAGTATTTTTATCTGACCCTAATCATAACTTACATGAGGATAATTTTCTTATTTATTACACTTACCCCATGCTGTTCATTTGCAAATTGTATGTAATCAAGATAGACAAAAGACTTACTACAGTTCAAGAAAGAATAATAGCAGCAGTAAGCATCAGTGGAAGTCAGCTGGAAGGGAAAAAAAGATTTTCAGAGAGGGTGGAAATCAGAAGACAGAGATAATGGCTGTTCTTCAAGTCTGTACATTAAACCAAATTTGACAAAAACAATTACAACATTGAATGTATACTTTGGTCACACAGGGACATAGTCCACCCTGGCCAAAAAGTACAAGTTCATTTTTAAAGGCAGACTAAATTATGCAACAGAATACTACCAGCATGATAGTTGTAAAGAATTGCTTTAATTTTCAAGAATATTTAGGAGTTTAAAACCTTCCTTTGCATTGTTCTGATCCAAAAAGTGATTCTTGGATTCCATCTAATTGTAAGCATGTGAATAGTTCCATTAAGCGCAATGGTAATACTCGTACTAAAAATTAGACATGATTAAATCCTTGCTGATTTGGGGCCAATGAATTTAATGGACTCTTTCAAAAAACATTTTAATAGATGCATATTATTAGCCACCTGGAAAGTAAACGTAATCGAAATTATTTTCTTGTTAGCTTTAAAACAGGAAATGCCCTCTCCTTAGAAGCCAGTTGTTTTATAACATAATGTGATACTGTGGTGGTATGGGAGATTATATGATCTAAGCTGTTGCTCATTCAAGAGAACTTAAAGATGTAATATTTTTGGATTATTTCAGGGATAAATGCAGGCTTGTGATGAAGTAGTTTGTAAGAAGAGCCATATATGCCAAGAATAAGCTGTTTGCCCCTTCCGTATGGGACTCATACAATAGTGTCTCTTTCAGAGAATTTAGTTCTTTTATTAATGCTAATTTACATCAATTCTATAAAGTAAACAGAGCTTGAAAAATCTTCCGTTTGTAATAGGGCTAGAGAATTCTGGCTTTCTGCAGTATTTTCCAATGATATCACTACATTACCTACCCCTTATGGGCTTATCTGGGTTTTCATGATAAGCTGAATAGCAGTACGAGTATTTTCTTCATTGTTTTGCAGTGGAGACAATAGAAGTTGTTGGTACTCAGTCATAGAGCTTGCTGTAAATGCTGTTTGATACCTCTTCTAGGAAAATAAGATTTTGGATTGAAACATTTAGCAAAAAATTTCCATAGTAACTTAGTGATTTGAGGGTATTGCTCTTGCTGAAAAAAAAATGAACTAAGTTGGTATGTATTGTCATTAGTTACAAAAAATTCAAAACTCATAGTGATGGGAGAAATAATCTGTGGATCAGCATTATCTTATATTTTTTCAGGACTCAAATATCTATTCAAGTGCAGAGTTGCAGATTTTGGTGCCTAACTTCAGATATTATACATTGAAGGGTTTTCACCACTGCTTTCAAACACTCAAAGGAGTCTATAGGGAATTTACTCCTCATAAGACTGTCTGAATGCAAAATTGGGTATTATGGCTCTCATAGGACCACAGGAAAACATTATCCCCTATGGGTCTGTCACATTTTTAGAAAAAGCTTCATTTGTAAAGGGCACGAATTGTTGACTGTGCATTTTTATATCATTCATGTTCTTTGTTATTCCTAGTGGGCCAAAAATTGCTTCTGAAAGATGCTGTGCCCAATTTAGAATCAGAGGCAAAATAGGTGTGGAATGGAGGATTCTATTCTCTTGCTGGAGAGAAAAAAAGAAAGGTTTTGAACTAGGAGAGTTGTAAAGGAAAAGGGGGAAAAAAGTTCCTTCCCACCACATTATAAAAAATATACCTGAAACACTTGAGAAGATGTAGAGAAGAGCCACAAAACAATTCTCCCATATGGAGAACTGCAGCTGTATCTAGTTCATGGAAGAGAAGAATATGGAGTGATAAGGTCATAATGTATAATCATCCTTTCAAGAAGAAATGAGCAGCTGTTACATATTTCTTTAATTTGGTAGGGAAAAAAAGGAAGAAAGTTAACCAATGGCTGAAACCTGATAAAAGACCAATATTTTGTTTGAATAATGAGCATAATAAAGCTAGCAGCATTAGCAAGAAAAGGTCTTGCAAACTGAAACTTCCTTTTGCCTTTGATCATCTAGAGTCTGGAATTGCTAAACATGCAGGTTAAACATTTTCTGATAAAAAAAAGGAGTGGAGTCAGTAGTTGGTTGATACTATGAGGATAGCCTATTAATTTTATTGGAAAGCTGGACAAGTCTTTTATGCTATTTATTTGGCTAATCTGTTGTTTTACATAAAGTCCTCACTCAGAAGTCAGTAATTGATTTTGTGTCAGAAAATTGTATCATCCATGTTCTTCCTCCGTTAAAACAAACCAAAACGCTGATACATACACTCTTCAAGCAGTGGTTTCCAAAGTGGGATGTGCACACGAAAGAGGCTGTGCAAGACAGTTCACTGGGATACAAAAATAAAATAATTTTTATAAATGAACAATTTTTAAAGGAAAATAATTATTTTTTAAATTTTATCCATCATCCTTCCTTAATATCTATTTGTGTGTATGTTGCCTAATGTACATAATGCTTTAGTAGAGTGGTACATGTATAAAAATTTCAGATAAATACATATACAAGCATTTGGAATGCACACTCAGAAGTGTTTTACAGATAGGGATGCACTGTCAAAATGGTTTGGAGATGACTGCCTCAGAGTGAAGCGAGACATCAGATCAAAGTGGTAATGCTAACCTTCAGAGCTGTTGCTGTGGCCATTTTCTGATGACATCTTTTCAAAGATTGCTCTCCCTCTCTTCACACTAGACTCGTTCTCAGAAATGCCAGAATGGCTCCCAGGCTGATTCTTCAGTGTTGATGAAAGTGAATTTTTCTCATTTTCTGTTTCCTGTTGGAAGACATCAAGAGGTTGTGTGTTAAAACCTAGTGGCAGGAAACAGAGCTAGGTTCTAGGGATGAGGGAACAGATGGAGAAGCAGCAGATTAAAAGAGGGTGATGTTTTGCAGAAGATGTTCTCCAGAATGTCATAGGGTAAATTTCTGTTGCACTGCAGGTTGCGGATTCATTTGTGCTACTTAGGTTACAGTTTAACAGTGATGCTTGGCAGTTTTCTTTTGCTGTTTCTTGCACATGGTTTCTTGCACCAGACAAGGGTGGTTATGCTGGTAAGGATCACAATAAAAAACACCAGGTGCCCATTTAAAAACTATTTTTACTTAGAAAAGTTGATGGAAGGAATTTTATTAATTCATTTACTGGTATGTAAGAATATGTAAAAACAAGAAATGTCTGCTTGGAGGCCAGATGTACATGGGTGTTTGTATTTCAGAACTGTGGCATTCAGTTCTGCTGTGACGTATTGACTGGGTTTAGTTTATCACAATGGTGGGTCAATGTTCCATACAGATAGTTCACACAATGTCATTAGTATCTCATCATTGCTCTGTAGTCTGAGCCCTTTGAGACAAAAAATATGTCAAAGTTGAGGGGTTTGGGTTGTTTCATCTTATTTCCATGCAATATGCCACTCAGTATGGGGTTGAACATAATGTCTGTAATATTAAGTAAATAATTGAAACAGCTGGAGAAGCAAAAATATGGAGTTTTTTTGCAAGAAAGTAACATGACATGTCCACTGTATGTCCACTTCTGTTGTCCCTGTAGAAGAGGTGGTGATATCTAAAAAGAGAGCAAGTCGGTGATTGGTCTGGTGATGGCAAGAAGATTGTCATGACTTTTTACACACTTCAACAGTATTTAGGCCAACTGATTATTAGACCTTGAGACAAAACATAAGCTGGTTGCATAAGGTGGCTTTTTCCTCCTTTATGCGACTATGAATGGTAGCATGCACTTGAATCAGTGTAGAAAAAGAAGCAATCTCTAGTGGCACAATCAGTAAAGTTATTTTTTATGTTCTACAAGAGAAAAACCAAAAGTGGGAACTACAACTGTGGTAGCCTATATTTTTTCATCTCTAAATGCTTCACTTCACTTGAAATTGCAACCTCTTTGATTCCTTTGGATCTCTGGTTTCTGTTAACTTTTTATGCATGCCTGCCAACACCAGCTTCCTTTCAAAGAGGTGAAATGTTGATCAGGATCAATTTAGAATTTCACAGTGGAAAATTACCTTAGAAGTACAAAATTTACGTATTTATTAATTGACATTTTTCTTTTCTTTCCTTTTTCTTCCTGATCTGCTTTGGCTTCTTGCAAACATCCATTTTTTTTTTGGTAAGGCAGGAGACTGTTTCTTCTAGCTCCAGTGAACTTAATTTTAGCATCAATCACCTGTTTTAAGTTCAGTAATAAATTTTAAGTAAGTATCACATCTAATCCTTAATTATCCTTTCTCTGACATATAACTGCTGGTGATTCTGTGGTTCTCTGGTTCTAAGCTGCAGGGCACCTGGGCTCTCTTGGAGACTCCTCCCTCCCCAGGTGTTGCTGCTTTGCCCTCTCCAAGGGATCCCTTTTTCTTCCCGGGGGGACCCACCAGCCTCTAGCTGGGCCCGGCCGGGCTGTGGGTGAGGGATGCATCTCCTGGCATCACTGCTGCCCTGGCATCACCGGTGAGTCCCCATGGCACACCCTGCATCCCACGGGAGCATGGCAGGGGGGGAGAAAGGCTGGGGGGCCTGGTGGCCCCCCAGCCAGGTAGGCAGGTAGGGATGATTGGGAGGGTTGGTGGCTGCTCCAATCTCACCTCTCAGCAGGGCTGACCCCTCTGTGTGCCCTAGGGCTGGGAGGAGTTATTGTTCTGGGGTGGATGATGGGTCAGTGGTGGGACAGAAGCCCTTTGGATTGAGTCGCCTTGCTTGGTGAACTGGGGGTCCTTGTTGTGTGCCTGCTGAGGGATGTGGGTTAGTGATTGACAGGGATGGTTGGACTCGATGATCCAACGGGTCTCTTCCAACCTGCTGATTCTATGATTCTATTTTGTAGTACTTATTTGCTGGAGCTCTTAATTCCTTTAATGGTATATGTTTTCAAAATATACTGGTTTTTTATTGTTTGCAGAGAGTTTTATTATTGTATACCAATTTAATGATACTTTTGTATATGATGTCACTGAAGTAATCTGTGGGTTAAAATTAGAGGAGCCCATAAGAAGGTAGATTTTGTGATGGGAGTCTGTTATAGGCCACCCAGCCAAGGAGAAGCAGCTGATGAGCCCTTCTATAAACAGCTGGGGTTAATCTCTAGATCAATGTCTCTTGTTCTCGTGGAAGACTTCAGTCTCCCTGATAGCTGCTGGAAGCACAACAGAGCAGAAAGGAAGCAATCTAGAAGGTTCCTGGAGTGTGTGGAAGACAACTTCCTTGCACAGCTGGTGAATGAACCTATGAGGGAATGTATCCTTCTGGACCTGCTGTTTGTGAGCAGAGAAAGCCTTGTGGGGAATGTGGCAGTAGGAGGATGCCTAGGACAAAGCAATCATGAGATGATAGCGTTTTCTGTTGTGGGTGAAGAGGGTGGTTAGCAGGACAGTTGCATTAAATTTCCAGAGGGCAGACTTTGAACTCTTCAGAAGGCTGGTTGGCAAAGTCTCCTGGGAGACAGTACTTAAGGGCAAGGGAGCCCATGAGGGCTGGGAGCTCTTCAAAAAGGAAATCCTAGCAGCTCAGGAGAAAGCCATCCCCATGTTCTTGGAAAAAAAAAAGCCGTCAGGGGGAAAAACTAGCTTGGTTGAACAGAGAAATCTTGAGTGACATTAAGAAGAAGAGGAATGTTTATAGGCTCTGGAAGAGGGGACAGGCCTCTTGGGTGGACTACAGGAGGGAAGTGAGATTGTGTAGAGAAAAAATCAGAGGGGCTAAGGCTCAACTGGAAATCAGATTGGCAAAGTCTGTGAAAGACTTTGACACAGTTTCTCATAGCATTCTGCTACAGAAACTGTCAGCCTCTGGCCTGGACAGACTCACACTCTCCTGGGTGGAAAACTGGTTGGCTGGCTGGGCTCAGAGAGTGGTGGTAAATGGTGTTAAATCCAGCTGGAGGCCAGTTACAAGTGGTGTTCCCCAGGGCTCAGTGCTGGGTCTAGCCCTGTTCAATGGCCTGAATGAAGGCATTGAGTGCACCCTTAGCAAGTTTGCAGATGACACTAAGCTGGGTGGAAGTGTCGATCTGCTGGAGGGCAGGGAGGCTCTGCAAAGGGATCTGAACAGGCTGGACTGCTGGGCTGAGTCCAACGGTATGAGGTTTAACAAGGCCAAATGCCAGGTCCTGCACTTGGGGCACAACAACCCTGTGCAGAGCTACAGACTAGGAGAATTCTATCTAGAAAGCTGCCAGGAGGAGAGGGACCTGGGGGTGTTAGTTGACAACCGACTGAACATGAGCCAGCAGTGTGCCCAGGTGGCCAAGAAGGCCAATGGCATCCTGGCTTGTATCAGAATCAGTGTGAGCAGCAGGTCCAGGGAGATTATTCTCCCTCTGTACTCAGCACTGGTGAGAGCAACAAAGGTGGGGAAGGGATTGGAGAACAGGCCTTATGAGGAATGGCTGAGAGAGCTGGGGGTGTTTAGCCTGGAGAAGAGGAGGCTGAGGGGAGACCTCATTGCTCTCTACAACTACCTGAAAGGAGGTTGTAGAGAGGAAGGTGATGGCCTCTTCTCCCAGGTGACAGGACAGGACAAGAGGGAATGGCCTCAAGCTTCACCAGAGGAGATTTAGGCTGAACATCAGGAGAAATTTTTTCACAGAAAGGGTCATTTGGCATCGGAACAGGCTGCCCAGGGAGGTGGTTGAGTCACCTACCCTGGAGGTGTTTAAGGAACGGGTAGACAAGGTCTTGAGGGACGTGGTTTAGTGTTTGATAGGAATGGTTGGACTTGATGATCCGATGGGTCTCTTCCAACCTGGTGATTCTATGATTCTAATTCCTAACTGCTTTGAGATTTAGATATTGTGCATGGTGTGAAAGAAGCAGCAAAATTTGACCCCTGAAATGATTATCTTACATTGGAGAGAGTTTTCCATTAACTGCTGAAAAAAGAAAATGAAAAAAGAAAAGATATTTTGAAATGCAGTGCAACTTAATAAATCCTCAAATAGAACTCTTACAAAGAAAACAATATAAAATAAATGTTTTACTGTGAAAATGGCTTATACAAACAATTATACATTCACCTTGAATTTTATGAAAAAATCAGTGCACAAGCATTAGAAATATAATTTTGATTGCATCATTAGAGATCAAGGACAATTGTGCTTCATCAGTCTTTAATAAATTTATGCTTTTCATATAGCTGCTGATAGCTTTTGTCTTAAATATGTGTTTTACTTCATTGATCTTGTCATTCTTTGCAAGAATATTCCTTCCAGTAGACATTATATCTTGTGAAAACTCATAATTTTATAACAATCGGTTTACATCTGAGAGTTATGGTAGCTTTTGCTTGAGATTAACTGAAAGATTATGTGATGTGTCAGCATTGAAAAAATGACTGATTAGACCATAGAGGCTACATATGTTTTATTACCACAAGTATTATAACCCTCTTTTTCTAGAAAAAATACTTATGGTATCACCAATCATCAGTTATGCTGTCACATTAGTCTATCTCCACCTCTGCTCCTCCCCTAAACAACTGCTGCTTCCCCTGCTTATAAGGAATTGAACTTGAAAGGTAATCTTGAATACAGTGAATAATTTTAGCGGAAAGGTCACAAGGTAAAATAAACACATCAGAAAACAAACATACTAGATGTAAAGGTATAATAGCGACCTTAATCAATATTGTGGGGGTTATTGCCTTTTATTTAGCAGGTTTACAAGAGAGAATTGATTTAAAAGTAATTTGACCTATTCTCTAAATGCTTTTGCAGTTAGCAGCATTTTTTCTTGGTTATCATGGAAAGTATTTTTGGAGGGTAATAGCAAAAGAAAGATTTCTGGAATGAAGAAATTAGCTGTCTTTCTGCTCCGTGACACTTCCTTGTACTAGTTTGTTGGATACTTCCAGGTTGTACGTCCCTCTCAGAAATGACATGGTGCCGCAGTGCCAGTAAGATAAGCTCTGTGACCAGGCTGGGTTACAGTACAAGCACAAGAACGCAGCAGCACAGGTAGGATAGAGAGCTTGTCCGGAATGTCGACGTGCTGAGAGGAATGAGATACTTACATGCCAAGGGTATAAAGAGACAGCAGGTGGCTGAAATGAATAATGTGTCTTGTGTGGGAAGGACTATAGCTCCAAACTACTATCAACTTTGTACGCTTTATCAGCGTTGGTTATCAGTTACAATTAAAACTCAGTATTAATGATGATATTTTGGTTTAGAAAAGCTAACAAGCTGACCTGTGTGAAGAGCTGAGCCATCTGAAATGTGGTATGGATGATCTGTGACGCAGAAATGGCTATGCAGAGGAGAAATGAAGGATGGGGGAGGGAGAGGAGAAGTTAAAAAGATGCTGCTGTGCATGTTGTTTGATCAGCCTGATCATGTCTGTTTCTACTTCTCCAGTTCTGCAACCAGCCAGTACCTGGCATAAATGAGAATGCCCTCAGGATCATATTGCCACAGCATTGTGTGCTTTCAGCAGTCAACACTAGAGAAACACTTTAATGATGTTCCTATTGCTGCAGTATTAGAACAAAGCAGAAAACTGAAAATATACTGTTTTCAAATACTTTTGGCAGGTTTGAGATTGAAATAATCTGCTTATGGGTTTGAGTGTTTTTGTAGTACCAACTAAAAAACTTCAGAATTTACAGTTTCTTATTCTTGCCCTTGCAGACTAGGGACAAGTAGAAATTTATTTTGCATTTATCTTAACTCTAATAATTTTATTAACTTGTAGCAAAGTTCTAGAAAGTTTTTTCAAATTTTCATCTCTGCAGTAAAAATTCCATTACTTATACCATCCATGTTAATAAATTGAGTTAATATTTTTACATTTACTTTCATAGCAATTTTAAAAAAAATTATCTTTTTGACCATTTTTAATATAAATTACAGGAATATTGGCACTATTCAAGATATTTTCATGTAAACTCTTTCATGGATAGATTTGTGAGCTGTTGGCCACTATGGCAGAAGATATTTTCATTCAGCTTATTTTCCTGTGTTCAGAAAAGCATATGCATCAAATGAAACTGCAAATCTGGGATAATACTTATGAACTGCTTAGACGTAAAATATTACTGTTTGTCTTCAGCGTTTGATTTTTCCATCTGCAAAGTTGTCTAAATCTCAGGTTTTGGTTTGTAGTAAGCATTATTCCCATTTTTCAAGACTACAGTGGGTTTTTTTATTCAGTATTTTTGTAAGTTGGAGAATTTGGTATACAGCAATGCTTACCAATTTTAAGAATACTCTTTTCACTATTATGTCATTATATTTATTTGCCATCCTAGTCCTGTGAAACATTTTGTTATAAGCAACTGTGCAATTTACTGTAGCTTCATATTAAGTAGTTTGAGACAGACATTTTGTGGTACTGATAATGTTTGTCCACAAAATAGACATACACTGTAGTAATCTATAACTTCAAATACATTAATTCCCTTTTAGTTGTTTGTAGTTAAGTTGTCTTTATTTTAATAGCTAGTTTTAGCTTTTACCACAGTGTTCCACAGTTATGCATATACTTTAAATCCCTCATGTGTTGAATCCCTGTGTAGGTAAATGATACGTGCAGTGGTTTCTGTGAGGATGGGGCACTTCTGATATACAATGATCATGGTCTGGGGCAGAGACACTATGTGCTTAACACTGTGCAGAACTTTTTGTTCTACACAAACCAACTTTATGGCATGTGTATTCTCTTCTGTTCCTCCCTTTCACTATCACAGGATCCCTGACAGTTTCCCAATGTCCTAGTGCCGTTTTGCAAATAGTATCCATGTCTTAGTGGGAATTCTGAACCATGATTTTCTTGCACTGTTACTGCAGCTGAAGTGCTAGAGCTTAAATTTATTCTCAGAAGATTATATTTCCTGCTGTGAAACAATTATTGGAAGTTGCCGCAATTGTTAAAATTACCATAAACTCCTTTTAATCAAAATAAATTTAATTTGCATACTGTTTTATTGGGGTATCTACCCAAATAACCTAATGACAGTGAGTAGCAAAGACACCTGCTTAATAAGAATAGAATTAACATAAATGCCACTTATCGAAAAAGCAGAGGTAGTGCCAGGAGGTGCTTAATTAGAGGCTAATATATGCAACTCCTGCAAAACTGGCCAAATTAAAACTAAGAGTTTTTTGGGGTTTTTTTGGGTTTTTTTGGTTTTTTTTTTACTTTCTGATTATTGCAAGGGCCAATTAATGTCAAGCTTTTGTAACTATGTGCACGTTCTTCATGGGAGCAGATATTCAGTTGTGTGGAGCACCCTGTTTAACAGTATTTATTCATTTTTTTTGTGGTGCAGTTTCTTGAAATCTGCCTATATGTGACTTTCTATCATGTAATTACTTCCATTTTGTGTACTGGTTCTGATACTATATTCTATTTTTGAATGGATTTCTCAGAAAAAGATGACACAGGAAGCTATCTTTATGTTCTGATCTCATATGCTAGACATGATTAAAAGAATAAAGCACCAGAGTGCCAAATTTCAAGTAATATGCAGTCATTACATTTATAAATGCCAATGATAAAGATTCCAATTTCAGTGGCCTACTGAGTGACTATGCTTTATTTAGATAGTAGATTTTCCACTTGCTATCCACTCCTGCACTAATCTAAAAGTCAGTAAGCCAGAACGCATGAAGTTTTAAAGAGGAAGACTATTTACCAAATTACCACTGCTGTTTCTGCATATGTTGAACTGCCTTGGATTGGAAGAGGAATTTGCAGTATGTATGTTAAACAGATTACCGAAAGCTACTACTAACATTCAAAGTATGTAATCTCTTGAGGGTTGATATTCAAATACTTGTTTTCAGTAGCAATTCAATTTATACTTATTGTTTAAACCCTTTGCTAGGCTATCTTCTAACATTTACTATGGTCTACAAAAATCTGGTATCTCAAATTCCAATACAAACCAAGAGACTGCTTCACTGGAGAGCACATAGGAATGATTTGAGGTTAATTCTTGTGCTGAATGAGCTGATGATATCTTCTCTGAATCACTCTATCTCAGTGACAAAGCAAAAAAAAAAAAAAAAGCAATATACTCCTGATCTACCTCTTTGGAAAACTCTTTGGAAATGCCAGCATGAGACAAGTCTGTTTCTGATATATTTCTCATTTGTAATTAGAAATACGATGGAAATCCATTCTGCTGCAATTTAGAAGCCGGGAGTACATGGAATCATGCCTATCATCTGTTGGAATGCTGATGGCATTATTAAGATTGATGACAAACCCCCAGAGTGACTGTTATAGAGGAGTGCTAATAACACCTGCTGCATAAACTCTGTGAAACCGGTAAGTAAACCCTAGAGACAAAGCCATAATTCTCAGTTGATCCTCTGCAATGCTCCACTTCACTAAGACACAGTTTCTCAAGAGGCTTGAGAAAGAAGAACCCTATGGCTGCCTGGATCCAGGTCATTCATTTTATCCCCAGACCAGCTCCAGAGATGCTTATCTTTTTCAGCTGTTACAGACATTTTGAAAGTAAGACTATTTTAATTTGGAGGAAGGGTATAAAATAACTGTGCTTGTTGTCAACCTTATGAAAAAGATCTATTTGCAGAACTATTTTCTCATAATGCAGCCTTACATTAAGAAAAAAAACCTGAAGGGGTAAATTCTGTGAATCATAGACTCATAGAATCACCAAGTTGTAAAAGACCCACTGACCATCAAGTCCAACCATTCCTATCAAGCACTAAACCATGCCCCTCAGCACCTCATCCACCCGTGCCTTAGACACCTCCAGGGAAGGTGAATCAATCACCTACCTGGACAGCCTGTTCCAGTGCCCAATGACCCTTTCCATGAAAAAATTTCTCCTGATGTTCAGCCTAAACCTCCCCTGGTGGAGCTTGAGGCCATTTTGTCTTGTCCTGTCCCTGAATTTAAAATTATTTGTAAACTTTTTCTCAGTGAGATAGATTTAAGATTTACCCCTCTGTGTTTTTTACTTTTACAGTAGAAATTTAAGTACCGTTATTTTATCAGCTACTGCTCATTGCAGAAAGAGACTAGAAAAAAATGTTATTTATTTTTGGTTTCATAAGAGCATGTGTGGGCTTGGGGTTTTTTTTTATGTGTTTCTTGTAAATTCACTGTCAATATATGCTTTTCTTCACAAACTTTCTTGCTGAACTGTACTTAGATTCAGAGTTGTATCAGTTTAGACTTATTAACATTCTTAAAATATCTTAGTGTCTGTCTCTGCATTTAAGCAAAACAAAATAATGATTTTGAAAGATGTTTTCTGCCACGATCATTTTGTGTCTAGTATTGCTGCAGACATTTAAGATTCTTTCTGCTGTAATTTTCGACAGTCGCTTGCTATTTCATGATTTTTGTAATTACTGTAAGTAGCTGGGAATTCATACATTGTGGTGTGAAACAGAAAAGAAAGAACAAAGTAGAAACAAAAGCACTAGCAGAGTGGAGAAGAGAATGACTTGCAAAATGACTAATATTTCTAGTTCTTATTAGGCATTGTATTTTAGCTGCACATTCTTAAATAAACCAATCTTCTCCCTCAACCCTCCACTTTGCTTACAAAATATTGCCTGGATTCTCAGATTTGATAATTTTCCACTAACACTGAGCAAGCTAATTCCCAGAATCCACTGAAACCACTTTAAGAAGCAGAACAGAAGCAGCATTTTCCTCCAGTTGTTAAAGAAACTGAGGCAGATCCCTCTGTTGTAGACAAGACCAAAAAGAAAAATGCACAGGCTTAGTCTAACTCGAGACAATTTGTCCCTTAGGAAGAGCTCCAACTAGCTGAAACATTTTAAAATCTTAGATGTTTTTATCTCCATTTTAAAACTTAAACATATGATGTTCTCTCTGATATTGCTTCCAAAACTACACAAAGCAATGCATGTTCAAGTGTCCATAACTTTTTTTCTAATCAATAATAATGTAGGGAACATCAAGCAAACCTCTAAGTTATTTGCTCTGCACATTGCTGGAGAGATACATGCTGGAAACTTGTGGTGAAGTCACAGCACTCCTGAAATTAAAATTATTTGTAAACTTTTCTCAGTGATGTAAATTTAAGATTTACCCCTCTGGTTGTTTGATTTTTTTTAACGCTTACGTAGGCTCAACTAATTATCTTAAGCAAAGGCTTTCTTTATCTAATATTCATTGCATGTTTTTAAATTAGTTTCTTTCCCCACAATATTACTATTTGTAAAAGCTAGTAAAATTATGTATTATCAGTATTCCATATTTTTAAGAAATAATTTCTTTGGTCGGATAATGGGCTGATGTTTGAAAATGAGTAAGAAGAGAAAATGAAACAGATATTCTACAATGGAAGATTAACAATGAGCATATAAAGAGGGTATTATGTAAGAAATGTAACTATAGAGAATTCAAAATGAGCTGTAAATTACGGTAAATTATGGGGACTTTAGGGCAGTGGGCCTAACTAGAGAGAATCTCAAACCCACTATTACCACACCATTTTCATACCCACAATCCAGCAATGATACTTATTATCTTTGGCAGAACTTGATATAAACAGCTTCAGAGAAAAGTAGTTTGAAGGCTTCTGGGTATGCAAAGTTCATGTACTGTCTAATCCAGAGTAAAATCTACTACTCTAATCTTATTAATCAAGTCTTACAGTTGAAACAAACATACTATCACACCATGGCACAGAAGACAGAAAGGAACAGGATTAAAGGACGCCAATGGTGTTTTCTTTTATTTTTTTTCTTTCCAATTTGTTAAAACACCTAGAGATTGCTTGCCTTTAAGATAACATTCCATGTTACTTTAAATCTAGGCAGCAAACATCTAAAAAAAGATCCCATCTTTATAGAACTTTTTCGAAAGATACAACAGTGTAAAAAAGAAGAGCTGACAAATGGGACAAGACACAGAGCTAAAGGCGCACAGAAGCACACAGGAGGGATTTTTTTTATTTGTGAAAAGGATCCCTGAAGAGTCTCTTCTATTAAGACAGCTGATGTAGTAAATTGTATTTAGCAAGTAGTTTTTTATTTTCTGTAGTACAACAGCCCACAACTGCTTCTACCCATATATTGGTACTAACTGTGCCTTGGACATATAAAGGGGCAAAATATTCTATGCTGTGCTTCTCTTTGAAAACCCAAGAATTGTTCTGCTTTTCATAAGGATTCAGAACAGTAGCATGAAACTTCTGAGTATGGATAATTTGGACCCATGTACATTAACTTTTTTTTTTAACATCTACAATAATATTTTGGACCTCATGACAATAACTTCAGAAAATAGGGTGAGTCCATTTCTCTTTATACTACAGACAGTCTGAATAACAGAATTATTAACTGTTCTCAAAAACCTCATGCAGCTTTGAGGAAGAACAACAGGAGTTGATATACGGAGGACTTTCACGTATTTAATAGCCTATTGTAAGTATATTTTGGTGCAAGTGCTTATTTGATTGTTAACTTGGAAGTGTTCATTTGACATACTACACATTGTACTCTGCAACTGTAAGTAATGTTTCTTTCACTCTTGTTTAATGTATGAATTTTGTCTCACCTGCATCACAGTACCTGTGGATTTCTCAGAGTTTTGTCACAAACTTATTTTCTTCCCAATCAACATAATCCATATGTCATATTTCCTTCCAAGTGCTGTTTCCCAAGACATGGTAGGATGTATTTACTTCCCATCTTTCCACATCACTCTAATGCTTCAAGAATTTATTAAGATGCCATAGACTGGTAAATTGTTCAAAATACCACCAGACAGAAGGCAGTGAAAATGTTTAAGGATTTATTTTCTGCCACAAGTTACAAATACTTAAGAGGCTGTTACTTAGGATAAGGGGCACTTTCTGTAAATGTTTGCAAACTAAAAGTAACCTCGTGTAGAGATCAAATTAAAAAACTGATAAAAATTAAATTTCCAAATGTCATTTTATGGCCACTGACAATGGAAACGAGCTGTACCTTTCCAAGTTCTTTATGGTCAGTTTCCCACAAAGGTTATCAAGCTCTAATTCCACTGGCTAATAGGTTGGAAAGCATACAACAAAAATAGAACTGGGTAAAGCAAGGTATTTACTTATGTCTTATGTGTTTGGAAAGGGGAGAAGTAATTTTTTTGATGACCCAGAAAGCACTTGTAGCCACTGCAGCTTACAGTGTACCATGAAAAGTAAAAAAGAAAAAATCTCACTCTTCTAAATGCTCCCCAAAAAAACAAGGAGGAAGAACACAATGAGACATTGTTTTTCTTTCCATGCACCTTAGTGTTCTTTCATTGATGCCATTTTCAATGTCGCATATAGAAACACATATAGACGTTTCTGTTCTACTACTACAAATACCTTTATTCAACAGTATTAGCACTTTGAAAGAAAAACCCAACTTGATGCTTTACATTCTTTCAGTTTTCCTTAAGTGAATGAGATTCTCCTCCATTTACTCCATTTCCAAACTGCAGGCTTAGCTGAAGATCGTTGGTTAGAACAAGCTAAAGTAACATTTCTCTTTAACTTCACTAGTCTTTACTTAAAAGAACTAATGGCAAAACAACATCATATCTGCAGCAATATAGATCGAAGTCCTGAAAATGTCTCAAAAACTGTCAGAACAAAAGTTTTAAAAATACAGTGTTGCAAAAAATGTTTTTGGCTATGCACTTTTCTCACTTTCTAGACTTTTATAATACCTGTTAAACTACTGTGTATATGTGCAACTCTCTAGGGATATCTATTACCATGTAATGATGGAAATATGATTATGTTCAACAGAATCAAAAAAAATATGGACTTAATCTTGTAGAGAAAATGTGTTCTGTTTTCTAAAAATGTTTCTATCTAAATACTTCCCTGCTCCAGAAATAGCTTTCAGATTTTTAGACTGCCTTCCTAGGAAAGTCAGTCATCCTATGAAGTAGTATTTGATGCAATGTCTAAATAATTTTTTTTCTGTTAGCTAACTCTGCTCCACGAAAGACTCAACTCATCATAACAGATGAAAAGTCCTCTTCAAATTAAAAATAAAACAGTCAAAAAAAACCAGGCAAGAAGGCTTTTTAAGAGTAGGGCAGAAAGAACATAGGCAATAGAGCTAGACAATAATCAGGTGAAAATGAGACCTACACCTGAAATCACTGCAATTTGTAGAGGACAAATGATCCTTAAAATAAGCCACCCTCATCATAGCATGTGATACATGATGAATGTTTGTAGAATCTGCGTGAGTGCTAAGCAACAAGAATGTCGTGAAGCAAAAAAATATTTCTTAAATCTCAGCACAAAGAAGACTTCCTTTAAAAAATTTAGTTGAGGGCATATGACTACGATCCATCCCATCCTGTTCCTTATAAAAATGCAGCCTGCCTAACAGTACTTTATATGTAAATCAGATTAAACCACATTTAATTTCTTATAAGGAACTGATGACACAAGTTTCAATTTTCTAATTGATCTGTCCCACTTCTTTTTTTCTAGCAAGCTTCCTCACTGCTGTAGCTCAAGAACTAACATCTCTCACTGTGAGAAGTGGATGATTCTGCCATTTTAAGGTGAGATTACAGATTGTTTCTTCTACTATACACACCTCCGAATAAAGCACAAATAATGTAAAGCTGAATTGAGGGTAGAAGAATATCTCACTTTGTGAGGGTCTATTAAAAGAAAATATAATAACTTGTTATTTGGAAAACATTAAAATATTTGGCCTAAGCATAGTTAATAATTAGCAATTAGTGAAATTAGTGGCAATGGGCCACTAGATAAACTAGTTAACAGGAACATGGTGGAAAACAGGGTCTGAAATCTTATCACATCTGCACAGTACAGAAAACAGGTGTGTATATATTTACACACACACACACACAGACTGCACTGTGATAGTTATGGAGACTGTAAACAAAGGAGCTTTGGAAAGCTCCATTCTCATGATCAGAACCGCTACTTTTCCTAATACAAAACATTGTAGAGATCAGCGAGAACTCTGTCAACATGTCCAGATTCTAGAAAGGCAGAAAATGAATACATCTTCCAAACTGTGAAAAGCCAGTCCAATTCAGTGAGGAGTTACATGTGAATAATAAAGAGGGAGTAGGATTGTGTCTTCATATATGTAGGGTACCAGTGAAGAGCTGATACATTTACTGTGAAAGTAAAAGCACAGGTGAAAAAAGTTTTTCCTTTAAGGAAAAACAAAACCATGTGAATTTTTTCCAAAACCTGCTCTTCATGATCCACAATTCAAGTCCTACAGACGATGCAGCCTTTCCTTGTTGTGGAACCTTTTGCCATTAGAGAAAAAGTTCATGAAAACAAAGGGGAGGAATGCATAGTGTCACAAAAAGAATGAGCTAAGACAGAGCTGAAGCCAAAATCCAGAAGGTTGACCATACAAAATTCCCCTCAATATGAAGCTTTTCAGCAAGGGTAATCGATTGGTCATCCCATGCACTCGTCACTGTTTTCTTTCATTCATCCATAACAAAACCTAAAATTATGCATGTGCTAACAGGATAATTTCCATTCTTTTCTGCATTATATGTCTTTGCTAAATTAATATAAACATTTCTGAGAGTGTTAAGGGAAAAAAGATGCTACTTGTTTAAGCAATTTTAATGAAGATGTACCCTTTTACATTAAACATCTGTTGCTGTAATTTACTTTCTGGCAACAGTTCTTGTGTTTTCTGCAAAGGATACAGCTTGATGAACATATACCAGATTATTTAAATGAATGGTTTTAATGAGTTCTTTGAATAGGTTTCTTTAATAAGTAAGCATGAAATTACTTTCTCAGTTGGGATGCTTTAACATATTTTAAGAAAAACATACATAATCACTTTCCAGCAAAGACAGACCTTAGTTGATTAACATTCCAATGCCTTTGCTAATAAAACAAAGTAGTTGTTTCATGGCAGTGATAAGTCAATACAGTAAATATGTGGTTTAATATATTACTGCTTCCTAAGAAACATTTTTTTCTTACAGGAAAGAGGAAAATACTTTTAATTTTATCAGAATGGGATTTATTTATAGTTTATTTCTAAATAGTGGAAAGATAAGGACAAGCCTAGTATTACAGGCTTTCATTGAAAGACTCCAGCAACAGACTTAATAATTAACTTCTTAATAATCCTATGAAGGTAATACATCCAAGTTCCACTTCAATAAACTCAGGCAAAAGTAATTTGCCTTCACAGGATGATTTAGGTTCAAAATTATTAAACTTAGTCCCTGACTCTACTTATTCTTTTTTTGTATTCTCTTATTGCAATATGAAGTGTTAACTCCATTCAAATAATTAGGATTGTGCATAGTTCACCATGTAACCACCAGGAAGAGAAATATACCAGAAGTCTACATAAATTTGCAGCTTCCTACAAAAATATCTTTCACTTTTGGGCAGGCAAAGGGTTCTTTATATGATCTAATTGTTTAGAAGTCACTTCATGGTTTAACATTATTTAATTGCCCTGGTATTTCTCTGTTGACTCTGTACACATACAGATAACAGCACTGCAATGGAAATGCAACCTGGATGAGAAGTTTTAGACTTTTTAATCAGCGCTTTTTTACCTTCTTAGAATAAAACCTGTCTTTTTCTATGGAATAATGTCATAAGATAGGCTCTAGTCTTGAAAGTCTGATTAGTCAAGAGAGAGTCCATTTAAGCAGGGTTACAACAGTTGGCAGTCTTTTTCTGAGCATAAGGCTAATGAGAACATTCATTTATGCATAAGCTACCTGTAATATAGTTAGCTGGCATGGAGCCTTAAAAGACATTTTGTTTAAATTTTAAAAATTCCACCGTGATTTCTATGGCCTTGTCTTAGTTTTACATATAGCTGTTTCTAACTTTCTCCTAACCTTCTCTATAGCTTTTGTGTGAAACAACTACAAAGATGCAAGGAAAATGCCTCAGTTCATTCCCCATCCTTCATTTCTCCTACCCATGGAAATGTACTATGGCTAAAAGAGATCGAATCCTAAATAGTCACTTTGCCTTGCATGATAATGATGCAAATATTTTTTGCTTCACTGATTGATAGAGCTATAGTCAAAATGTATCTTCTGAAGGCATACTAAGGTGCTATTGTTTTTCATTACAGTATCATACCCAATGATGTAATATTTACCTACTGAAATACTTAACATTCATCAATATTAATAAATGCCTTTGTCAACTCTAACATCAAAGGTCCTTATATTTAGCCAGACACACATCAAATGCTTAATATGCACCTTTAAATATCTTCAGTATATTAATTTAAAATATGATAAAAAGTCCAGGCTTTATGTATGCAAAACCTGAGATTGCTGTAGGTCATATTTAGAGAGCTGGTTAATATTCAAGCACAACTTCTTTCAAGCTAAATATCGATGAATCCCTACGAGTAAGAAAACAAGCAAAGGAAGCAGAAGACCTAGGCAAAGGTTATCTGGAAAAACTCAGGTGGAAGAAGGAAATTTACAGAATGTGGAAAAAAGGACTGGACACTTGAGAGGAATTTGGGAATTCTATCAGGGATGCAACAATGAAGGCTAAAGCCCATTCAAGTACATCTCAAGTACATTAGTAGCAATAGAAAGATTAGGGAATATGTGGGCCTGCTGCTGAATGAGGTGAGTGCCCTGGTGACAGAGGCTGCAGAATAGGTGGACTTACTGAATGCATTCATTCCTTCAGGCCTTACTGCTAATGCCACCCTTCAAGAATCCCAGATTCTGGAGGAGAGAAAGTCTTGACAAAGGAAGATTTTCCTTTGGGCAAGATTGATTGAGGTAGAGATTATTTAGGCAAACTGGACACCCACAAGTCCATGAACCCTAATGGGATGCACCTGTGTGTGCTGAGGGATCTGGAAGATAGTATTGCTAAGCCAATCTCTATTGTTTTTAAAAGATCATGGAGGACAGTAGAGGTGTCTGAGGACTGGAGAAATGCCAGTGTCACTCCAGTTTTTGAAAAAGAGGACTCGGGAAACTACTGATCAGTCAGCCTCATCTCCATCCTTGGAAAGGTGATGGAACAGCTCATCCTAGCTGTCATCTCTGAGCATCTGGAAGAAAAGAAGGTTATTGGGAGTGGTCAGCATGGATCCACTAGGGGGAAATCATGCTTGACCAATCTGATAGCCTTCTATGATGGTATGATTGGATGGGTAGATGAGGGGAGAGCAATGGGTGATGTCTGCCTTGGCTTCAGCAAGGCTTGTGACACTGTCTCCCATAACATCCTCCCTCATAGATAAGCTTAGGAAGCATAGGTTAAATGAGTGGACAGTGAGGTAGACTGAGAACTGGCTGAATGACAGAGCTCAGAGGGTTGTTATCAGCAGTACAGAGTCCGATTGGAAGGCTGTGGCTAGTAGTGCTCCACAGGGGTCAATACTGGACCCAGTCTTGTTCAGCATATTCATCAATGACCTGAACGAGGTGATGGAGTGTACCCTCAGCAATTTTGGTGATGATATAAAACTGGGAGGAGTGGGTGTTAATCCAGAAGGCTGCGGTGCCATTCAGTGAGACCTGGGCAGGCTGGAAACTTTAGGTATCCATTCTTCTTCAGCATCAGACACCCATGGTATGAACACCCACATTTTTTTGTGGTCTTACTTCCAGATTTTTCTGTTTAAGTAAAAATGTTGAAATAATGCTTACATTGTGGAAGTTTTCTATGATGCAGATTCCATTTTTCTTCACTTCATATTGATTGTATCTTGGAAACCTAAATGTGTTTTACAATGCCGGGGAAATAAATCATCAAAGGCATAAATTTTATGTCCTAAGTCAACTACATGAACAGGATAACAGAATTCAAACTTTCCCACTTGAATTCTAAAAAACAAGGCCTGTTTCTCATGCTTTTCCACCCCTTGCCACTTGCCAATTCATAAGTACCATGTGCTTTTCAATATTGTCTGCAAGATACTGATCATAACAGTTGCAATTCCTGCTTGAGTTCCATTGACTTAGCAAGAAGGCATGCTCTGTAGAGAGTACGCCTCTCC
Organism: Coccyzus lansbergi; assembly: GCA_033558105.1. Taxonomy (NCBI): domain Eukaryota; kingdom Metazoa; phylum Chordata; class Aves; order Cuculiformes; family Coccyzidae; genus Coccyzus; species Coccyzus lansbergi. Next base: position 3,064,678 of record JAUMJK010000318.1, on the reverse strand, counting down.
TTCAGCTTCTAGCTGGCGAGCAAAAAAACCCTCATTTTAGCTAGAGGTCTACTCAGATACATTTCATGTGCAGCACTCTTGGCAAATAAATTATAAAGAAGAGGAGAGTAACACTTCCTTGACTATATTTCTCTCACTTCCCACTCTTTTATTGAGCCTTTGCTTCCCTTTTGCATCAGAAGTGATAAAGTTGCACCTGGAGGAACACCTAGCAAAAATAGATATACTAGTAAATAATTTTTGTAAAGTATATCACTGAAATAATAATACTAATGATCAGATCCTAAGCTGCAGGTGAATTCAAAACATTTGAAAATGGAGCAGTAGCAAAATTTGTGAAGAATCCCAAATATAGTAATATTTAATTGGTGTAACAATTCTGAAACTAGGAGTAAGAGGTTCTTTTACTTTACTGGTAATTATTCATTACATAAAAACCTGCAAACCTGTCGAGTAAAGAATGCTTTTGAAGTCCAAAAAGATATCCTTTCTCATTCAAGAAGGAGCTATTTGTATCAATGAGATTAAAAGAACCACTTTGACCCTAGAAGAATGGTCATGTCTGCAATAATGAATCTACTCCTTCATAGAGAAAGAAAGTTTATCTTTCTATTATTAAAATGACTAAATTAGATCAACTAAAAAGGTCTACACCTTAAAATCATTTGAGCACGTCACTTAGCAGCAGTCTATGACTCTTTTATGTGGTCTTTAAAGTATTCAATAATCCCATAAAGTTTTAACCTTTATTTTATTGGTTTCCGCTACTTTTTGTGATATGTGTCTAAAGACAATGAGAAGATATTTTTTCATGAATCACACGCATTTTTATTTTACTGTTCACATAAAAAAGCTTTCTAATATATCTTAATAGCATGATTTTGTGTATGAATTATATTATGGTCAGAATGCATTATTCTGAACTTTAGCTTCTGGACCAGAAAGCCATGTTTAAATCACTCTGAGCATTAAAATTAAATGGATAAATGGCTCACTATATGGACTGGCAGAGTTATCCTGCAGCAGTTCAAAGGTGGTAAGAACGTAGAGCTGTGATACCAAGTTTCAGTATATGTTTGAAATAGGGTAGAAATTATTCAAGGAGGATTTTTATATTTATTTATGGTTCTGGCAACAGAACAAGTCAGGAATTACTATGTGAGAGGTATAAAAATATTCCATCAGCAACCAAAACCTGCAGGGACATTTTAGTTTTCATGTATAAAAGGACAAGCATGATGTAAATATTTTTAGCCACAAAACACAAATGAAGTTGCCCTAATTAAGATTACTAATAACCTATTAAAATTATCAATAATCTTTTCAGTATCCTGTACTTATTTTCAAAAAATCTTAGCTTCTCCACATATAGTTTAAATAAATCTCAGATATTTCTCAGACAAAAATCTGATGACAAATAAAGGTAGCAATTTGTCCAGGCCTCTCATGTTGTGCTGGTGAAAGCCAATGGGTGTCGCGACAGTAGGTTTCTCAGTTGAAAGGGGGTCAGTACTATTCTACAAATAAGAAGCAATTGCATCAGAAATTTTTAGAGTGTTTGCAAATAGTTTCATTTGGAAAGTCTTCTCTCAGCCCATGATATCTTATTTTGATTCCTCCCTAGAAAGCACCAACTAAACACAATTGTACTCCAACTTACCTGGCAAGTTGGCATATAGCGCCAATAAGCAACTGTTAAAATGTACAGGCCTTGTGAGAAGCAACTGAGAGAGCTGTGGCTGTTAAGCCTGGAGAAGAGGAGGCTGAGGGGAGACCTCATTGCTCTCTACAACTACTTGGAAGGAGGTTGTAAAGAGGAGGGAGCTGGCCTCTTCTCCCAAGTGACAGGGGACAGGACAAGAGGGAATGGCCTTAAGTTCCTCCAGGGGAGGTTCGGGCTTGACATCAGGAAAAAAAAAATTGTGGAAAGGGTCTGGAACAGGCTGCCCAGGGAGGTGGTTAAGTTACCTTCCCTGGAGGTATTTAAGGGATGGGTGGATGAGGTACTGAGGAGCATGGTTTGGTGTTTGATAGAAATAGTTGGACTCAATGATCCAGTGGGTCTTTTCCAACCTGGTGATTCTATGATTCTATGAAAATGATTCAGACCAATAACGTTATGAAATAAGGAGTGCCATAGAACACTTAATATTAACACACTGATCCAAATTGTCCACAGGACATCCGTGTGAGCTGTAGCCAACACTGCCCATCCCCATAGAGAGGCTGCAGAAACTGCCCTGCAGCCCATGTTTGCACATTCACAGTCCATGTCCACCCAACCTAGACGCTTACCTTTTTGCCAGCCATGGCTTCAAAGTGGCTCCGCAGCTCCTCCACAGTGATGGGGAAGTTCTCGGCCTGCTGAGTGTCACCTAACAGCTCCTCCTTTAACACATCCTCCCTCCTGCTGTCTGCTGGCACTTTCTCCATTGTGCTGCTGTAGCTGATCTTACCCGACACCAGGGACTGCGGGACTGGTGAGCACCAGAGCATCGGGCCAGGTCTTATGGCATTGGTTGACTCCCATCTCTGCTTGAGGATCTCCACGGAGCCCTTCTGCAGGGGAAAGTCTGCCAGCTCCAGCATGACCTGTCAATACAACATGGGCTTGTGGTCAGAGAAATGCGGCATTATGCTAGCAGAAGCCACTGAAGGGCAGCTTAAGAGCCCTTGTGGGTCATGGCACAGGCTAGCAACCAGGATAGAAGCCACTTCCCAGTGGAAAGTGTAGTAAGGGCAGCGTTGAGATATTTTATCCTTAAGCTTGCCAGCAGAATTGCTGTCTGTTATGAATGGAAAAGCAACAAACACTCAATTAGGGAGAATTTCAAACAAAGTGGGGCTAATGAATGAGTGCCTGGTAATCAGTGTGTGCTGCACTGAAAGGTGTTGTGACAGGTGACTGCTGGTTTCTTTTAGATTTGATACAGCTGCCAGTATCGTAGAGCAAGACACAGCATTTTAATGCAGACAGGAGACAGAAGGGATACTGCATTAGCTGTGAGAGTACTTGGATTGTCTGGAAACACAACCCAGTACAGCACTCCTAATTGCACTGTAACTGTTCTGGCAGGTAAATTACTAAGTGCTGATATCAACTCTTCCTGATCAGTTGACTGTGTTCTCACAAAGGCTTATTCCATCTCTTACAGCATGCTTGAGAAGGAAAATTGCCATGCTATCATTTTGCACCAGTTGCTGAAATCAGCTCCCAAGAGATTTGATTTTGAGGTTTTTCTGCCCTGTAGGAAATACTCAAATGTAAGTTTTCATCTCACATTTAAAATGAGGTTGAGTAAAATGAACATGCACTGAAAACAGAAAGAGAAAGAAATTTCACAAGAACTAAGACACACCTACTAGCTGAAATTTCCATTTCCATTTGTTAGTCCCTCTCTTCTTGGCAAGAGAGTGTAGATGAGTTTTTTATAAAATGCTTACATTTGATTTAGCTTGAATCTGCATTATAGGGAGTTGAGCTTGAGTTTAGGGTTTGGGTTTTTTTTAGTCAATTTTAAACCAGAATTAACATGATCTGTAATATTTTGCTTAAGAGGAAGAAACACAGCAGAAGCACTGGGTATTTGATGCACTCCGAGAATATTTTTAAGAAGAAAACTCAAGGTCCGTCTTCCTTGAGCAAAACAGGAAAGAGTTTCCTGTCTTACAGCTTTCACCTTCTTTCCAAGCAAAGTTGCCTGGAGACTTGTCTCTCCTTTAGCTTTTCTGGCAGCAGTTGTTTGTGACTACAGCCAGCATTCTGCTACTTCCCCTTGACTGATGCATGCTGTCCTCCATGCTCACCCCTTCCTTCCCCTTCTTCATGTGCTCTGTTGTTCTAAGCTGTCTGGTTCTAAATGGGGCTGACTTTTAATGCGGAATGAAGAACAGCCGTTAAGTTCACCAGCTGCAAGAGTGGTCAGCCTGACTTGTATGTTAAAAATACTTCCTATTTACAATGCGTCTGAGGATTGACTTCAGACTGTGAAGAAGGCTTTTCCTAGTTCAGGTGAGTGTGCTTATGCAATATCCCCTTTCTTCTACATTTCATTTCATTGCTAGTGGATCATTTTGTTGGGTTCAGTGGTTTTCAGGGTATGTGGTATGATGTCACTCAAAAATAGCTGGAATTCAATTCTTTCTCTCTTGCATCTCTCAAAATAGATTTAATTAAGAATGGTAGCTTCTCTTACCCTTGCCTAAGGTAGGACCTATGGCTGCTACCTAGCATGTAAAAGGAACGTGTTGGCTTTGTTCACACTCATGAATTCATGAATTGGCTTGTATAAGGTGTAATTGTGTGGAGATTCAACAGTTTGTAAAGTGGCTGCAGTTCCCCACGCCCTGAAAGAGAGATTTCATTGTAACATTTTCATTTGTGTCTGGAATAAATTTTAATGTAGACCTAAGCCTGACATTAAGCCACTTCCTAAAGATGTATTTTAATGAAAATCTCTCTCTGAAATCTGAGGGGGGAAAAACCACATACACACCTGAACCTGAGTCTCGTGTCCTAGAGGTGTCCTTGGGTTTTTCACATTTTATGACTGCCATGTCCAAAACTGATGTCTGCTCTTCTAATTTCCTTCTATTCATGTTCCTGGTAGATTAAATCACTGTAGAATACTAATGGGAATTTATTTCAAGTAAAATATTTGATGGATACTGCATATCTAAAATCATCCGTTATTTTACTTGTTTCCTGAGCTTTGTAAAGTTTGGCTTTATGAAAATGTAGGAAGAAAACAGAGGAAATAAGAAAGGTGTAGTTTTGGACTTGGACCTGAATCACTATTATTATTTCACACTGGCTTTGCTGACTGTAGTTTTAAACTTTTACTGGCCAACTGTGAAATTAACTTATTTGAGCTAAGGGGAAAACTGATATTGTTGCCTTTTTTTTTTATTATTTCTTTCATGACAGCTCTCAGCTCTCTGACTACGTTTGTCCTCTGGCCTATTCATTTTTTCCCCAAACTTACCTTGCTGTATTCTCTCATGGTGACAATAATCTTATTACACTATCCAGTTTGCTGAAATTGTAGCCAAATTCACATCTGTGGGTATGTGACTATCCTCTTCCCCAGAGCTGCAGATTAGGAGCCCACCCATGTATGAGATTTGTGGCAAGGCAGAACTCAGTCTGTTACACTCATGTTTTCAGTTCCATTGCCCCAAACCCCTTCTCCTAACAGTCAGATAACAACCCATAAAAAAGAACAACACATTTCCAAAAAAATTATAAACATGATAGGAAAAAAATTTCAACCAGGTTAAAACTCTGCAGGGAGCATTGAATTCTCATTTTCATTGGTTTGGGAGATCTAAGTGTGCTGCTGTGGCCATAGGTGGAGTGCTGGAGAGGAAGATTGCAGCACCAAACAAATCAAGTTAGCTAGTGAGAAGTTGTTCTGGCAGAAATTCATGGTGGTATTTTTGTGAAGGAACTACCTGAAATGCTATATATCCTTCAAAAGTAGGTCTTTGTGAATGCTACCTATAAACTGTGTGTGTTTGCTTTATGAGGCCAGTTGACAGTGCAGCATTCAAACACTGCAATCAAACTGTAGGTTTTACTTTTTTGTGTTTCTTATCTTATGCTTATTTCTTTCTTTTGGAACTCTCTCCCACCAGTTTTATAGGAGTCTAGTGTAGTTGTTCATGACATGTAATAAATCTTATAAATTTATATTTATCCTATGGAAAAAGCAATAGGAAGACCTGTTGATTCATGAATTGCGTATATCTAGTAAACATCAGTGTTTGTGGGTTTTGTCAGCTGAAGTTGTTGATAAATCCATCTCCTATGAAGATCATAGTAGGGTCATTCTTCTACTGTTCGTGAACCATTTATTCAATTGGTTGGTTCATGCAAGTAATTAGATGTTGAGAAAAACTGTTCCAGTTTTGCTGTGTATTCTTTTGCCAAAATGGCTACCTGCATTGTCATTATATTCTTGATATCTTAAATGTTTCTTATATGTAAAACATATCATTTTTTAATTACAAAATATGGATTTATTAGTAGATTCTATTTAGAATTTGTAAAAAATAGTAAACTGATACAGTTTATTTGTAGGGCTATTTGTAAATAGTTTTGCTGTGTTCATGATTTAGCTGTATCCCTGTGGTATGATGTGTTCAGTTCTGGGCCCCTCACCACAAGAAGGATGTTGAGGCTCTGGAGTGTGTCCAGAGAAGAGCAACAAAGCTGGTGAAGGGGCTGGAGAACAAGTCTTACAAGTGTTGGCTGAGAGAGCTGGGGTTGTTTAGCCTGGAGAAGAGGAGGCTGAGGGGAGACGTTATTGCTCTCTATGACTACCTGAAAGGAGGTTGCGGAGAGGAGGTGGAGCTGGCTTCTCCTGCCAAGTGACAGGGGACAGGACAAGAGGGAATGGCCTCAAGCTCCACCAGGGGAGGTTCAGGCTTGACATCAGGAAAAAATTCTTCATGGAAAGGGTCATTGGGCACTGGAACAGGCTGCCCAGAGAGGTGGTTGACTTGCCTTCCCTAGAGGTATTTAAGCTGCGGGTGGATGAGGTGCTGAGGGCTATGGTTTAGAGATTGGTGGGAATGGTTGGACTCGATGATCCAGTAGGTCTCTTCCAACCTGGTGATTCTATGATTCTATGATGCATATTGGACTGCTCGGTCCTTGCCTGACAGTAGAAAGCAATTCATTGTCAAATATCTGCAGCTTGCCCTCAAAAACCTGCAGTTTGCCACTGCATATCGAGCTGGATTTTCGTCTCAGCTAAAAAACCCAACAATGAGAACAACAGAAAAAAACCAAAACCCTAACTGGAACCAGATGTTCAGGGTTTACCAGCACTACCAGGAATCACTGGCATGAGGATTTATAGGCCATCTTGGGATAAATTATGAGAGAAAGACCAACAGGTTGCAAATGAAGACACTATCTTTCAACCCAATGTGTTTTCCAAATATTCTTAGACCAACCACAAGGATCCAGAGAAGGCTACAGAACAAAAAGCATCTGAGCCCTTTGTTTATGGCAGTGCTGAAAAGGGGGACAGGGGAAGGAAAGGAAGACCAGTAGCAGCCCAAGTTCTCCTATAAATCATGTCAGTAATAGAGTTAAATAGTTCAGTTGAAAGTGATCTGTAACAATCATCTAGTACAACTATTTACTGGCCGTTTTTACTGTCTGCTTTACTAAATAATCTTTTCTCCCCCATGGGCTCTTTAAATGTGCACATGATAGCTACATGCACATTTCTGACACTTGCTTGAAAAGCTTGCAGTTTCTTCTGTGGGCAAGCACAACCTCAATTACCTGTAACATTTCTTCATTTACACTGCAGACACTTCTTATCAAAAACAGCTCCGACAAGTTTATGAAAAGAGCTAAACCAGATCTTGATAGCTGCAAAATGTATAGGACTTCCAAATTCCTGATTATATTTTGAGAAAATAGTTTGATTTAGGCTGTCATTTAACATGCCAACATTTATCCTGATACAAACATGGATAGTTAAGTAATAAAACTTTAAGAAATGTTGTTCCAGCTCTAAATTATGGTAGACCTCTAGTCTAGCAAATGTAACAAGGCTCCAGTATTTTGAGGTAAATCACACTGAACCAATAATTCTTATATCCTACCAGCAAAACCAACACATTTTCTCATCTAGCAAGAGAAGACTAGAAAGTACGTTATTTGTATTCATGAGACCTAAGGAAAGATATGCTGGTATTTTTTTTTATCCCTTCATTCTTATTTATTACATGAGCAGTATCAGGCCCTGCACTAGACAGCTTATTTAAAAAAAACCCAAACAAACAAACCACCGCACATTAAATTGCATATTTGTACTGAGCTTATCTTACCACTGTGTTCTTCTCAGTCAAGGTTTCCGGTTGTGGCTCTGCTGCACTCATTGTGTGCCTGTTTAAAGGATGGCAATTTTAAACATTCTCTAATTCATTGGTCTCATTTGACTAACAAACATGAAGCCTGATAGACACACATCTGATAGTAGTTACAAGACACCAAATCTCTTATGTGCTCGCCTTGCCAATGTATTATTTAGTGAGGCATGGAGGTAAAGTATGCCTTCCACCATACCTCTGGCTGTGTTGTGTGTGCTCACCTTACACTGCTTAGCAGTGGCAAAGGCTGGAGGCAACAGCTTTTGTTTCAGTGCTCTTTGGCAGGAAACAAAGCACTTTCCAGTAAAAAATAGTTGGTTCTTAAGTACTTTGGAGAGGTTTGGAGAAAAATTACAAGTGATAAGTTTTAAGTCAAATGGATAAGAAAGAACTATGTATATTCACTATCATTCAGACCACATCCTGATGCAGCTGGCTTTCTAAATAATAAACATAATTGCTTTTCAAGACTTTCATTGTGGACCAGAAGTACATATTATAAATCATACACGAAATAAAGGTAGAAGGGTTTTCGAAGATGTTCATCCTCCATCCTGTTTTTGTCTGCTACATTACAGGGCTGTTACATTTTCTTTCTTCTTTCTTTTCTCCTCCCACCCCACATGTGTAATCAAATTGTTTAAATTAGCCTCTTAAAGATTTTGACCTTTCTAGCTAATTTTCCCACCAAGGAAATTCTGATAGGATGTGTGATAGCAATCCAGTCTATACTGTTTATTTTAAATTAATTCAAATTAATTCAAAGTAAGAAATGTGTACAAGATGAATAATTTTAAATCTTAAAACTTATCAAGTGCAAATAACTTGGCAATTGAGGAAGATACCCCTGCTCAGTTTAAAATAAAACCCAAATCTTAGAATATGATGAATGAGCTAAGCATCTTATAAAGACAATGCTGACATCTCTTTGCTTATTAATAGAGAATGGTAATTGTATGATAAATTCTGAGAAGCATCACTTTCCACTAAGGGCAAGCTGTGCATTTCCATCCCATTATGTGTTTGTGGAAAGTCAGACACAAATACTTACATGCATATAGTTTCCACTTAAAAGCCCTCTTATAATTAATCTGAATTGCTAGGAAAATGGAAAGGCTATGACACATCAGCATTTGTGGTTAAAATGTACTGCTAGTCTTTCGCCCTTTATTCAATTCTGACTGATTCAAAATCCCTTTTAGCAACTCTCAGTGCTTCTGATACCAGATATACAAACACCATGGGTGAATGTTTGCAAACTCTTTTTGTGACCTAGTTTGGAGTTGCAGAACAATTTTGGTTGACAGGGACCTCTGAAAGTACTCCAGTACTACCTGCTTTCTTTTTCTCCTCGTATACAGTTGTGTCTGTTACCAATTTAAAGTCTTTTTATTATCTTTGAGAGAGTCCTCAGTCTACAGATGTCATGATGGCATGTCAGTAGATGAAGACTGCAGTCAAAAGGCACTGCCTTCTGATATGTCTATCCCCACTGTGGGCAAACAGTTGATTTTTGGAGTTTCTGGGCCACCATCTCCATGGATGGGCATGTGCAAGTCAGCAAAACCAGTGTGGCGTCCCAGAACTCTCTTCCAAAGAGAACAGCTAGGAGTATGCAGGGGCAGAAGCTGTTCTGTGTCCTCTCCCCAAATGACTTGGTGTTGCTTGGGACATGGTTTTGGGTGGACTGTTTAGTAGATAATGAAAATACTCACAGGCAGCACCTATTTTTCATTGTTACTCTCAACTACTTGCCTAACTTCAGATTCTGTCTTAGAGCAAACTGGGCAGAAATGCTCAACCAGATCTGGCTTGCCGTGCTTGGTTTTATTTGATTTTACACTTGTTTTTCTCTCTCTCTTTCTATAGTACACTGAAGACTTTTTTTATGCCTTTCAGCCTAAACCTCCTTGTCCAATATGAAGTTTAAAGGACTCTTCAGTTAAGCACAGGCTACACAGAGGGTGCCCTCATGCATCCGCTCTTGTGCCATGTGTTTCGTAACTCATAAAAATGACATCAAGTCTTAGTTAGAAAACTTCAAGTTATGAAATGTATGAAATAACAAATTAATTTAGAATACCTAAAATATACTGTTCCCCCATCTTGCAAGTTGGTTGTATGTGACTGATGCTTCAGTCTAACATTACATGAAAGGTGATTAAATCTGTGTGCAGAATTTCCTCTATTCTGCCCTTGACAGTTTTGTGTGTTTCTATGTAGTTTGCATATGGGATTGCCAAATCACCATGCAGGTTTTTTCCTCTCTCAAGTTTGATCGTAGCTAAATGACTACAAGACAACAGAGAATTAGGCCCTTTGTTTCATGACATGTTTTCAGCTAAGGTTCATAAAGCTCATGGCAAATATTTTTGAGCATGAAATCCCTGTCCTGAGACTCATCTATCTCATTTCTACACCTCCATAATTCTAACCAGCTCCCCTAGTTCTGTCTTTGTGAGCTAGTAAAACCCTCATAGATACTTATGAAGTGTCTCTTATAACTGAACACTCTAACTGCTATAATTATATAGGAATTAATTGCATTTAGCTTTTGCTTTAGAAAATCTGTTTAATCTCTTCTGGAAACTTTTTTATTAGAATGATGTTTTAAAATGAGACTTTACTTGATCACTATCTGCTTATTATCATTGCTGATAACTCTTACTTAAAGCACAGTCATTATGAGGCTATTTGATCTACACTACAGTCCTCTGGAAGTGGCTTTTTTTTTTTTTTTTTTTTAAGTTAACCTGTTCTTTGTAAATGGGAAATTCAGAGAGAAATCGAATTCCTGTGTAGAGCTCTCTGCTACAATAGAGAGCAAATCAGGTAAAGAAGTAAAAAGTTTGTAATTACAATGATAGAACTGGAATTAATAAAGTAACTTCATGTTCATGGGTACACGATCCAGAGATGCACATAACCCCTCTGCATTAAGGTACCAGCTGTTCTGTATTTGTATATGGCTGACAGTTAATAAATGTCCTTGGGAATACATTATAGGGGGAGGGCATAAAAAATAATTTTAATGTTCACTTTTAACCAAATACCCGTTGCTTAGGTTTAAATAATTGTTACTGAGTTCACTGATGTATTTAAGTATAGGATTCTGTTTGTTTTCTACACAGATAGTGAAATGGAAGTAAGAATTTTATAACTTTGTCACTTTAAGCAGCGCTCCAGAAACTTTGAATTGCAGCCACATGTAACAGTTATGGCTCCATCTTAACAGGAATATATGAATCAGCGCAGATAGCAGCATCGTTATGTGAATGTGTGAACAGAGGAAGGCTCAGCATCACGCCTGGGTGAAATTCCCAGGATCATGGTGTGATTCACTGAAACTGGATAACTAATAGGTTGGTTATTTTCAAATGGAAAAATTGCATCTGGATAGCTTGTTAGTAAGAATGCGCTATGTATGAGTACATTAATAATAACTCCATTATTATAATTCACCTGAAATAACCCTTATGTAATTTCAAGGAACAGTGGCATCCATTAAAAACACAGCTACTGACAATGGTTGGTCACTCCTCTAGCTGTAAAGAACAAAGGTCACTGCGTTTAGTCAGTCATCCTCCATTATAAAGACAACTATTTGGGATGACTTAATCTTGCTCTGTACATTTCTCGGGAATGACTAATGAAAAGCTATATAACATTCTTCTCAGCCTGATGGATTTTTGCCTTATACTGCTGTGTCTAAGCCAGTGAGGAGCTTCATACTGATGAAACAAGAGTATTTCAGTTATGTCGACCATATTTTTGTGACCTCAAAGATTCACCAGTTCATGCACTGAAGGATCTAACAAATAACAAATACACATTAAAATGCACCTGAGATGACATTTATACCAAAAAATACTTCAGTCAAAGTTGGGATTCTCCTGGTTGCACTGTCATTTTCCAGACATCTTCACTCTGAGGATTGATATAGGATTCTTGCACTGTCTGTGCATTGTGATCAGTATATGCTCATAATTTGGAATAGTTGAACCCTGATTTACAGTTGCTAGATAATTAATTGAGGACTAGGCATCTTAATAAGAAACCATGATAATTAAGTCATTACAGTTTCGAAAATACTAATAATACCCTAAGAAAAATGAATAAAACTGTATCTTATATGTGAGGACAGTACACTCAACTGTAACTGATACTACAGCAAGATATAATTTTGCTATTATGAAGAAAATTAAGGCCAAGAAACCCCTCAAACCCACTCTCCATACAAAGAGACTTAAGCAGAATATCTCTTTCTTTTGGAGAAGAAAAATAACTGTGGGAGCAGGGCCATTGGGAACAGTTGTAGAATTGTTAAGTATCTGGTTTGGGGTTTTGTTGTTTTTTTTTTTAAAAATCTTTAAAAGTTAAGAACAAGATCAAATGAAACCATACCCTGAAATTAACAGGGACAGTTGCATGCTCTAAAACCTCCTAAACCCCAAACACTCCTTGCACATTCACATGTTCTCCCAAGTGCAATGACTCTTTTGGTGTGCAGAGAATCAAGGAGGACATATCAGCTATTTAGATGTTTTTCTTTTCCTTTTTACACAGTTTTCAGATAGAGTAAGTTATGTGTTCTCTTTTTTTGAACTTTTGAATTAATTATTTTCAACACATAACTGCAGTGTAAGTCCAATTGCTTTGTACTAGCAGTGGATTTTCTAAATAAAATGTACTTTAAAGGAGTAGGACATTAAAGGAATTCTGAAAGAGAAGCTGCTGAGAAAGTTCAGGTAACTCACACCTGCTCTTCTACTAGATATATCAGGAAATGACAGATTTTTTCAATCATAATAAACTTAACGAGGGTAAGCCTTACCATAGAAACTAGAGGCAAGAATTAGTTATGGGAGAGGTTTGTAGCCTCAGGAATGGCTAATACTGACTTAGGTAACTAGCTGTTATTTCAAAGATTTAAGTATTCGGGATTGCTGACAGCATTTACGTTTTAAAGTAGCCTGGAACATATTTGGTCTACCACTCTCCTTCTTTTTCAGTCTTATGAATGCAGTTTCTATGGTCTACTTGAAACACCACTGCGGGCTGCCTTACCTGCTGCCAGGGTGTTTTGCAAGGAATATCTCTCAGTCCTTTGTCTCCATTGGATTTGCAAAAGCACTATCAGAAAGTGATGACAGTATTTAGTATCTTGTATAAGTAAATCTGTATTCCTCTGCATCTAGAACTGAGCTTGACTGCTTCCTTCTGTCATCTTTTTGTCTTTGGCCTACACGTCTCACCCTGACAGTGAAAGAGATTTTGTTACTAATAGTATCAGAAATAAATTATTTTTTTCCTAGAAAATGATAGCACTAATCCTGTCTAAAATTCCAAAGAGAGAACAAAGCATTTTTTATACTTTCTCAGCTGTACTACTGATTAAGCAGGAAAAAAGGAGACATAATCTTTAGAGATGGTTATTATGAAACCACTGAAGTTAAAATTAAGCTGGAGTAAAACACAGTATTTTTTTTTTATTACTACCTTTGCATTCAGATGCATCCATATTGTACTGTTCATTTTTCAGTCACACATGCAGAGAATCAGTAGGTTGTATGAAAGTACTGAAATTTGTGAAAGAAATTTGGCAAGAAGTTTTTAGGGAGTGATTATGACAAGTTCTGTGGGTCAGAGTAACAAGCACATGTAATGGGGCTTTTAGAAGGAAAAATTGAAGGAAGGAAGGTATTTCAAATAACATTAGCAGTGAAGATAAAAACAACATGAGTAATTTTTAACCTGGAGGAGTTCTGCTAAGGAGAGAATATGACATCACATAGCTGAACAGTAAAAGCCATGTCTATATCAGCTTTGAGGAATCCTTGTTCAGCAGGACCTTTTAGCCCTCCGGTGACGGGTTGCTGGAAGCACAATTAAAATCCTGACATTTAGAGTACATGAAAAGAATGTATCATGCAACACTGAGTAAAACACATACGAAACATTAATTGTTCTGGTTTTGTTACTGGTGGGTTTTATTTAGCTTACTCTTCCCACAGAATTTCTACTTTCATAGATGAGACATAGGTACGTGCTGAGGCACAGGACACTGGGAAATAAAACATAGCTTGCATTGTTATTTATACCTCTTTCTTAATCTATGTTGTGCCCAGATAAATAAGCTTACAAATCCAACAATGAAAAGAAGAATTTAAATACCCTCAGGTTTCTTTGAACAGTTTGTGAGGCCCTTTCAGAATACTGAAGAAGGACCTGGGCGTGTTGGTTGACAGCCGACTGAACATGAGCCAGCAGAGTGCCCAGGTGGCCAAGAAGGCCAATGGCATCCTGGCTTGTAACAGAAACAGTGTGGCCATCAGGTCCAGGGAGCTTATTCTCCCTCTGTACTCAGCACTGGTGAAACTGCTCCTTGAATCCTTTGTTCAGTTCTGGGCCTCTCATCACAAGAAGGATTCTGAAGCTCTGAAGCGAGTCCAGAAAAGAGCAACAAAGCTGGGGAAGGGGATGGAGAACAGGCCTCATGAGGAGCAGCTGAGAGACCTGGGCTTGTTTAGCCTGGAGAAGAGGAGGCTGAGAGGAGACCTCATTGCTCTCTATAACTACCTGAGGGGAGGTTTTAGAGAGGAGGGTAATGGCCTCTTCTCCCAAGAGACAGGGGACAGGACAAGAGGGAATGGCCTCAAGCTCCACTAGGGAAGATTTAGGCTAGACATCAGGAGGAAGTTTTTCACGGAAAAGGTCATTGGGCACTGGAACAGGCTGCCCAGGGAGGTGGTTGATTCACCTTCCCTGGAGGTGTTTAAGGCACAGGTGGACAAGGTGCTGAGGGATATGGTTTAGTGTTTGATAGGAATGGTTGGACTCGATGATCTGGTGGGTCTCTTCCAACCTGGTGATTCTATGATTCTATGGTTTTACAAATCACAATATTAGATGTAATTTCTTCTTTCACAGCAACTTTTTAAAGATGGCGATAGGGATACTTGTACTTTCGCAACCTTCCTCATGTCTGACTATATCCTTATTATATTCTGCTTTCCTCATCTGAGTCTAGGAATGTTAAGATTTGTTAGATTTTCCCTCATGATATAGTATTCTTTGGAATAATGGTTATTTATGTTCCAGATTTGAACACTGACACCTGTTATTCCTGTATCTAGAAAACTGAGAAGCAGTGTACAATGATTAAGGATCATTATAAACTCAATCTAATTTCTAAGAGTGGAGCTAAAGCTCTTAAAGAATAGTGATTTGTGAAATGGTTGGACTTGATGATCCGGTGGGTCTCTTCCAACCTGGTTGATCTATGATCTGATAAGCCTTTTTTTAGCAGTCACATGCTAATGGTATGTTTACATTACAAATAATAATTTGAATAGCAATACATGTAAAAAGACAGGTGCCCAGATTTCATATCCCATCAATCTCATTTTATTTCTTTTTAATAAAAAGCAACAGCACACCCCAGAAATTCCAAGGAGACTTATAGCACTTTCGCAACAGGCTCTTTACAAACATTACAGAAATGCAGTCTCCAGGGCAGAGCTTAGAATCAAACATTCTGCTCCTAGAGGATTTGGGCACAAACACTGTAAGTGGCCCAACTGCTGTCAAGCCTCACAAACAAAGCACTTAGATAGATATAAATGGATTTGATTACAGTTTCACTGAACTAATTTTAAGCCACTTAAACTCTCTGCATTTAAAAGAAAGAAGTCTGGGCTGACAGTATTCCCAGCTTTGCAGATGTGAGTGTTGGGAGTCATTGGTTAGAGAACAGCTTTACCATGAGGTGCTGGAGCCTGTATGTTGGGAGGGGATGAGGTGCTTTGTTCCCTGAGCCCTCCTGCTTTAGTTCCTACAACACAGGATATGTCATTTATACTGAAACCCTTTGACAAATCAGTCTGCATCCCAGTCTGGCTGGATACGTGCATTAAAAACAAAGAAACAAACAAAGAATGCTAATAGAAAAAATCTTCTGCACTGCCCAGTGCCATGTGGGGAATGATGCTGTTGGAAACGGCAGCCCCCCCTTGCTGGGACTGGGGCCAGCCAGTCACTGGAAGAGAAGTGGGTTATGATGGAAAATAAAATGGTGGTGTTCTAGGTAGGGGAAGGACCTCCCAGTTCTAATATACTTTCGGTAAACTGGTCACATTTTTATTTTTTATTTAAAAATCTGCACCTCCTTGATTGCCAGTTTGTTCAACTGTGGTCCTAATAAGGCAAATGGTCACATGAATACAGGAGTAGGAGTATATAACATAAATTAACAAATTAACCTGAAAATGTTGCACATTAATTTCTTAGCTCTCCTTCAGGGCAGGATGGGTCCAGGCCCCTGGGGATGCTTGGGACCAGCAGCACGATAAGGAAATGCATAGATAGGATGCAAACCCCCACTTATATTGTGTGTTTTATCCCAGCTAACCATGCACCAGGGCTTGTCCTCTCCTACAGGGCACGCAGCACATGCAGGGGGTGCAAGGGACTCCTCAGGTTTTGCTGTTGGAGCAGGGATTTGCCACGTACACCAGGGCACAAATCCCTCACGCTTGCACACACCCACACAACATGAGGAGCAGCTGAGAGAGCTGGGGTTGTTTAGCCTGGGGAAGAGGAGGCTGAGAGGAGACCTCATTGCTCTCTACAACTACTTGAAAGCAGGTTGTGGAAAGGAGGGAGCTGGCCTCTTCTGCCAAGTGACAGGGGACAGGACGAGGGGCAATGTCCTCAAGCTCTGCCAGGGAGGTTTAGGCTGAACATTAGGAAAAAAAAAATTAACAGAAAGGGTCATTGGTCACTGAAACAGGCTGCCCAGGGAGGTGGTTGAGTCACCTTCCCTGGAGGTGTTTAAGGCACGAGTGAACGAGGTGCTGAGGGACATGGTTA
Organism: Coccyzus lansbergi; assembly: GCA_033558105.1. Classification (NCBI taxonomy): domain Eukaryota; kingdom Metazoa; phylum Chordata; class Aves; order Cuculiformes; family Coccyzidae; genus Coccyzus; species Coccyzus lansbergi. The sequence goes on along the minus strand of JAUMJK010000318.1, from coordinate 3,047,914 downwards.
AGTGTTTGATAGGAATAGTTGGACTCGATGATCCAGTGGGTCTCTTCCAACCTGGTGATTCTATGATTCTCTTTTAATAGCTCTTAATGTGATGTCATATTACATAAGCCAGACTTCTAAATAAAATTTCTTAAGAGAAATGCTCTGGTGTATTCTCCCTGCCACAGTCCCCAGGCATAGTGACAGAATTATTAGTCTTTCTTTATCAGTATTTTCCCTATTAGTCTCCGTGTTGCAAAAGCATTCTGAGTAAAAATTTCGTTAGTGTAACCAAGGAAATAATTTGTAAATACTCTGTAATAGGTTTGTATGAATGCCAACAATATTTTATTTTTTCCAGTAAGTAAAATAGGGACTGTAGCAATAAATAAATAAAATGAGTACCATTGTAGGGACTGCCTGCCACACCTGACAAGATTTAGGAATCTCATTTGAAATACAGCTGCCCTCGAATGACATTGCTTCTGCTCTGTACAGCTTGGGAAGACAAGGAGAAGCCAGAAGAGAGATTCCAAGATAAATTAATCAGTTGTACACTAAAAATCTTGATATTGAACACTTCCTAGATGATTTATAAGATTTCTTTTGAATACCTGAAGTAATACCATTGTCTGAAATAATGTCCCCATGCACTCTACATAACAGACCTCAAATTTTAAAAGAATTCTGAATCCTGGCAGGACCACTGGCTCCACTGTGGTTATTAATACTCTGCAGAAAACTCATCACATTCTTGTAAAATATTTTTCCTCAGTGAAAACAAATGCAGAGCAGGATTTGAAAGCAAAATTACCATAGACTGGTGGTAAAAATGCCAATAAACTGATTGTGAACCTCTGCACACTAAAGTGTTCGCTCATCCAAGTAATTTTAACTCAAGCCTATACAGTCACTGCACTGAGTCATGCATCAGACAATTTTTTTATTTAGAAGTGGAGACAAAATATCAATGGTAATACAGCCTTTTTTCTCTCCCTTACCCCAAAAAAGGGAGGAGACATGCCAGCATATTGGAGAGATTTCAAAAAAGAACATAAAAAATCATTACTTGGAAAAGGACTAATATCTGAGAAAATGTAAAATACCTAGTAGCTTGTAGCCTTGCTAAAGGATGAATGAGAAGATATACAACTTATAGTCAACATGTAAGGGACAGATCTAAGCAACAATGATAATATATTTAGAAGCTGTATTACAACAAGGAAGAAACTAAAGCTGAAAAAAAAGAATATTTAAATTGGATATACAACTGTGAGGTGGGAGGTTTTATGCTAGTTTAACTTGGTCATGGCACAATAGCCACAAAGTCCTGCTGAAAGGGTAGACACACTATTCTTTCTGCCCCCAGTCCCCAAAGAGATATTAATTCTATATAAGCAGATCAGAGACCATTCTTATGTTTTCTAATCGGGCCCCTAGACCTATGTCATGCCCTAGATCCACCATCTCCTGTTACTACTGTTCTTTTCCTGTATAGGCTAGGGAACATGGTCTGTAAGGGCTCACATAGCACATACTCTATCTACCTTCCCAGTACTTGATTTATTTTGTGGTTATATAGACTGGACATTTCTTTGGTGAGCTAACAAAAGCTAATCAGCCACCATTTTGATTAATAATCACAAACAAGTCTTCTTAAGTCACAGAATCACTAGGTTGGAAAAGACCCACTGGATCATCGACCCCAACCATTCCAATTAGGCACTAAACCATGTCCCTCAGTATCTCATCTACCCATCTTTTAAACACCTTCAGGGAAGGTGACTCAACCTCCTCCCTGGGCAGCCTGTTCCAGTGCCTTATGACCCTTTCCATGAAAATTTTTTTCCTGATGTCGAGCCTGAACCTCCCCTGGCAGAGTTTGAGGCCATTCCTTCTTGTCCTGTCCCCTGTCACTTGGCAGAAGAGGCCAGCTCCTTTCTCTCCGTAACCTCCTTTCAGGTAGTTGTAGAGAGCAATAAGATCTTCCCCCCTCAGCCTCCTCTTCTCAAGGCTAAACAACCCCAGCTCTCTCAGCTGCCCCTTGTAGGAATCCAACCCCTTCACCAGTTTCATTGCTCTTTGGACACACTCCAGAGCCTCAACATCCTTCTTGTGGTGAGGGGCCCAGAAATGAACACAGTATTCAAGGAGCGGTCTCACCAGTGCTGAGTACAGAGAGAGAATAACCTCCCTGGACCTGATGGCCACACTGTCAACCAACATCCCCAGGTCCTTCTCCTCCAGGCAGCTTTCTAGACAGACTTCTCCTAGATAATTTAGTAGGAGAACAGGACAGCATAGCATACATTCAAAATTCCACTTTATATACGTTACTTTGAGGAAAACCTTTTTTTAGTTAAAAATAGGAGTCATAAGATAATACTGTTATTATTAACATTAGTGACTGCATTACAGTGATAAGAAATAGTTTACTATACTCATCTGGTAGTGTTGTTCATATCATGCATTATGCTCAGTGCATAAGCCCCAGTAACTGTTCTGTGCTCATTGTGTGCTGGACTTGTCAACATGCTTAGCAGTAGGTTTATGTTAAACACGAGAGGTGTAACAGGTGCTTTTTTAAGTAAAAATGTTTAGAATTATTTTTTTTCTACATCACAGCATTTTCATTTCTGTGAAGTCTCTCATTTTTCAGATTCCAGGATTTGTCTGAAGTAGCTCCCAGAGTTGTTGAAAGTGAGAGATATTCTTCAGGCAACAATATTGTAGTATTGTTTTCTGACAGTGTCCTTGAACTTTGCCATCAGCACAACTCTTGAGATGTCTGCAATGTGCATTTTTTCTGTGTGAGACCCCAAAATTTCAGTACTTTGAGGCTCCTTGGATGCTTAAAATTTAACCTTATTGGTAAAATGTTGATCCAGTCTGATATGTAATAAAAGTATTGCTTGAATCAATTTATCTACAGCTCTGTCCTGTTCTCTTCACTTGCTAGTCCTTTAATGGTGAGATACAGTCGTCTTACTAAAGAACATTCATGTTTCAGTCTGAGTAAAGTTTTTAAAATATTCATGAAAGAAACTCAGATATTTTGCTGACACTGTTTGTAGAAGAACTAAATGCTCTGGAGCACACATTGAATTGTACATGACTGCTGTGGTAGAAAAAAGCCACCTGGAGACTTCTTTTTTCCTGGGCTCCATGACAAATTTTATGTCCATCTGCACTTCAGTCTTACAAGAACATAAATATCAAACTATTTTAACTTGCACCCAGCTGGAAAATATGTACCTTATGAGAAGAATGACATTATTTAACAGTACTGTATTCATAGGTTATGGATCTCATGTGGATAATAAACTTGAACCCTACACTGTATCCTGTATTACATTACTGAAAAGTTTTAGACTGTGCCCTTGATTTATGAAGAACTTAAAATCAAAAGCTTATCTCACAAATGCATGTAAGTAATGCTTTAAAAACATCTGGATATAGAAATTATTAGTTTGTTTCTATTGAATTATTGTTTATTTATTTATCCATGTAAAGACTCATATCGTTTCATGGAGTGAGAGGAAAACTTTTATCTTCTGGTCAGCATTCATCATCTTTACTTTGCCTAGGAAGTCACTAGCTCTGGGATTGTCTGCATCAATGAAGACAGGATTTCTTTGTAATATAAAAAGCGAAGGGAAACCATCTTGCCTGGCAAAATTCTAGTAGTTGGCAAAAGTAAGTTAATTGAGGAAAATGCTATTTAATGAGGAGAGAGGAAAAAAAAGTTGGGGTGGGGGGGTTGGGAGAGGTGGGGGGTTGGAGAGAAGGAACGAGACTGAAAAGGACAATAGGAACTGTTCAAATATGGAGAATAGGGCCCAAGAAGAGAAAGTCAATTAATGAGCTCCAGGTTAAGGGACAGGCACCTGTATGTGCTGTAGGATTCTAGGATTTCTTTCATCTGCTAGCTTTCTTGTGAACAGCAAAGAATGGTATGGCTAAAGTATGTGCCTATTTAGAAAGCTGAATGCATTTTCAGTGCAGAGATAAAATATCCCTTTGTTGTCCCCTTCCACTTCTCCCTCAAGGTAAAACAAACACTAAATTGCAGCAATGCCTTTAGCAAAATTTTACTGTCAGCATTCCTGGAATCATGACTTCTGCAGACAGTTTCTGCTCCAGTTGCTGCAGTTCAGGCTTTTTACCTATGTCCCCATGCCTGGGAAAAATAATGTGTGGTAATCTCATTAGTTCCTGTATAGTCTTTTCTCCTTCCAGATAATCCTGTCTACATACATATTCAACTTAAATTCCACCTGTCCATCTCTACTTGCATTTTATCTTTGCTGATACCAAGCAAGAGTGGTTCCTCTACAGCCTCTGCTTCTATAATAATGACTCTCTTGAGTTTACTCAGGAAATCGTGAAGCACCTGCACCAAAAGTGCTCACTCTTCAGTTACTTTGTCTCTGCAAATGTAGGTCAAGATGTTTTCCTTCATTCTGGTCTAAAGAAAATAATTAAAGGAGTCTAAAATCTGCATTAATGGAATGGTAAGGACTCAGATTGCCTTTGGAAACCAGAAAGTTCAAAATATATGATTCTTAGGATAGTAATGTTATTATGTCAGTAAAGGCAGAGTTGTATCAGTCAGCAAAAAAGATGTCATGTCAAGGTCATGGGAGTGTATATTTGAGGAATAAATATTTTTTATTTATTTCATATAACTGTAGTCTTAATGTATCATTCATACATATTTTCACATTTGAGCTCTCCAATTTTTGATAAATTGAATAGGAAAGGGCTAAAAGACACCTTAATGGTTTCCTGAAGGGCTTAGGGCAGCCTTAAATGCGTGTATGGAATTAAGCATAGAAGAAACTAATTTCATCCATCCTTATTATTTGTAATGGATTTTTCAGTCTAGTATGAATCAGTGTGATTAGATAGCATTAATAATGTCTTAAAGATTTTTTTCATTTTTTGCTGTTCTTTGAATTCAGAGCATCTGTGCAGTTAGAATGCTATTTGTGTAGGTATTTCAAATACTGTCTCTTACATGTTTTATTCTTTCCTAATTGTTCTTCATAAAAATTCTGAATACCTGATATTTTTACATTATCCCTAATTAATTTAACCCTTTTTTAAGGGTTTCAGGATGAGATCTGGGACTTTACCTTGGCTTCTCCATCTACGTATTTTTTTTTCTGGATAATAACTATCTATATAAGTTTGGTTTTGAAACAAGACCCTGAAAATCCTTTCTCTTACAAATTTAAGATTTTTTTTAAAATACAGGATGTTGAGGCTGACTACAGAGATTAAAATCCAGGATTACATGTAAGTGGTATCCTAGATCTTCCTGTGCTTGATAAGTGGATTTTGATCCATTGTGGGAACTGCATTTCCCCTGCAATGCCCTGAGTGTGGCACCAGTGTTCTGCTCAGTGTGTGATTGCAGCCTGTGTTAGAGTGACCAGTCTCTTCTCCAAAGTAGTAAAGTTCTGTCTTCTGATCAGTAGAAAGGGAAATGCAGTTCTTGTTGTTTCATCATAGATAATCCCACCGTTAGATCATCTAGAGTAGATTAAGAACAGTTTTATTTTCCTGGCAAGGAACAGTCTTGCCTGGGCACTGATCGTGGCTGACCCTGACCATCACCTCTGACCCTGACCTGGACTTGCTACTTTACATCCTGATTTTCACTGGTGAGGTTGTTACAGTTCTCATTCCCTGATCAACTTCCCTTGCAGAGCAGCTGCCCCTTGATACACTCTGACATGCTCTGTGCATGCTACGCATACTCCTCCTTAAATTCTTCACTTTCTCTTCTACTTACCAGATGAGGACATTAAGTTCCTTCAAAACTCAAGGGAGTCTATTAGTGGAAAAGTAGTACCTGAAATGGCTACTTAACACATGAAGAGAATACCATGGAGTGTATATTTCACATCAAAAGGACAGAAATAAAGTGTATTTACTAAAGATATCTTCTGCTTTTTTTCAGTGTATGTGTGTTCTTTAGAAGCATCTTATCTAAAGATAACTATGGAGTATGTGAGACATTTAATGTTTTTTTTGGCACGTGGCGGAGGTGTATTTGCAACAGAACAGAACACATTTACAAGTGAATCTTAACCTGAAAGATCAGACTTTTCCAGGAAACTGGTTTTGGGAAAGGGCTGATTCTTCACATACACTTGGAAAACATCTAAGTCTGAATTCTTGTTGATGTAATTCTGAATTACAGCTGTGGGTATCCAGCTGAGGAGGGTGCAAAGCCAGAGAAGTCTAATTTAAGTTTTGCTTGTGAGGGTGGAATAGTAATAGTTTTAGGCAAGTCATTTATGAGTGATTACTCAGAAATTAAATTGATATATAAATAAGTCTTGCTGAAATTAGTATTTGTTTTAGTCTCATGATTACCTTGTAGTTAATGGGGGTACCAGCATGCTCTGTCCACATAGGAATAATTGTTGGTATATTTGTTTTCCCATATGCAGTTATTAGACTCAGAAAGCATTGGTCTTTTTTGCCTCTTAGCTTGTGCTGACAGTGAAGATGTCATAGACATCCATGAAGTGATTCTTTTAGAGCTAGCTTAGCTAATAGTACAGTAAACACAGTCTGCATTAAGTGCTTTGCTGCCACAAACTGATAACATCTTTTAATGTGTCGTGCTTTAGATATGTGGCTTCAATTCTTCCTCCTTAGAATCAGAATAACTTCAGTTGTCAAAAACATGTTGCAAGTGGCACTGTGAGGATTAACTAGTTAACGTTTCTACAATACTCCGGTGTTGAACAGGATAATATTTGTGCATAATGTTATTGGCTGTGGTTGTTATAGAATGCATGGTGTTATTCACACATTGTGATTAGGGTTGAATATATTGTTTTAACATATCCTTCACCCACAGAAAGTTCTTAATCTCTTTAAATTTACACAGACACTGGTATTTTACTAACCCATGTAGCATCAGAATTCCAAGGTAGAAAACAATCTAACCATTGAGGAGTTAAGAAAAGAAAGCGAGCATCTATTTGAAGAATGCAGCAGTACAGACCATAATTATAGATAGATGCCAGTCTCCAAGCCAAGCAGTGTTACAGCAGAAAGAAGGGGAAGAATTCAGCATGTAGAGTTAGAAACTGAAAAAAGGTACTCAGTTTATTAAAGCTAGCTAAAGAAACTGTTCTCTTAGTTTGGTTGGCTTGAGTAAGCTTAAAGCTCGAATGTTGTGAATTTGGGGGGCACCTGATCTTTTTTTAATTCATATTTGTCTTTTGAATGAAGTTAACTTGAAAATTCAGAGAAATTAAGATGACCTGTATTAAACCCAGCACCAAATTCTCATATTCTCATAAAGCAAAGGGCTTGTAAAATCTTCGAAAGTAAAGCAGGGAAAGAGGTTGAGAGAGAGAAAAGTAGGATATGCGTTAACTAATGAAGTGAGACTGAACCAAAAAAATAAACATTTGAGTTTTGTAGTTCATTTTATTCCCAGACAAGTTTTATGCCAACCCATTATAGTTTAGAGTCTTGGAGATATTCTAATCTCTTCCACCTGGGCTCTAAGTAGCTTCCTGCTGACAGAGAAGAGAGAGAGCCTATCAGTGCCCTTTGTGCCTCCTGGACTGGAGATGGGAGCTGGAGTACAGATGCCAACCAGTGTCTGCCAGAGAGGCTCTGTACTAGTTCTGTGGTCATAGGGAAGTTCTTGGCTGGGGAAACCGAGATGGTTTCTGGTCTCCATGTGGTCAGAACACAGAGATCCAGACAAACTGAAGAGACCAAGGTTTTGATTCTTGTATATGCATTTGATGTGTTTTGTGCTGTCTTGTTTGGAAGCAAATCCAGGCATGTACATAAGGAGCTGCTCCAACATAACTTTATTGCCGGCACTGCAGCAGCTTGCTTAATTCTGTGTAATATTTTATGGGTTATCAATAAATTCACTGTTGTAGTTGTCTGGCTAACCATATGGTTGCCTTTAGAGGAATGTACCAGTTTATTTGTTGGACCAAAGTTTTGATTGATTATGACATCATCAGTTAACTGATCTTCGAGTTCTTTACTAGTGCAGGTTTGTAGTGACAAAGACCTGAACTGAACTTAAGTTCAAGAATTTACTTAAAAAGTGTCAAGTGAACAGCTGTATTAGATCACTGTGGCGATTTCACTCATCTCCCTGGTGGATATGTCAAATGCAATGCTGTCATGTTGTACTCCAGTTAGAGATTCATCTTCAGGTATAATGTAGGTTTATGTGTCATCCTTCTGTGGTAGTACGTAAGGGAACGTAACTTATACAGTGTGTCAAAACATAGTGGATTTATTTTGACTGTCTGATGTGATGCCTCTGCACTTACTCCAACTTAGCAGTGTTACAGTCCTGGCTACCAATTTAGATTCCTCCTGAGAAAAGAGGATCAAAGACCTTTAGACCACAGCTTTTCATCTCAGCCCCTACCCATTCTGGCACTTGGGTTATAAGCAAAAATTGGAGTCCTGAAGACCTTTCACTTTTTCTGTGGCTGCAAGGGACTGCCTTTTCACCTTCTTCTTCTTTCTTTTCTGGTGTGTTTTGTAAATACCTGAGGGCTGTTGAAAGGGTTTTATTTTTCCCCTATCATTTTGGACCCCAAGAGAGAAAGAGGACAATCTGCATGGTGGTTACTGAGAGTATTTTTTTCACTCTTTGAGACTGCTCTGCTAGCTGATATAAATGACATTAGCAAACCTGTTCTCTAGCCACCTGGGCAAGGCTTTATATTTAACTATTTCATGGGCAGCAGTAGTTTTTCCATAAGTTATGGTGTTCCATAAACTCAGTGCCAATTGCCTTCATGTCATGTGAGAAAATATGTGCGTGGCATTGGATTCTATTGTACTTAAGGATGTTTTAAGCTCTGATGTTGACTTATTGTAGGCAGGTACTACTTTAGTATTGAAAGGATCATAATGAAAATTAAAGGTAATTTTACAAGATACAGTGGAAATCTTCTTGGACAGCTGAAGTATATTTAAGATAAAAGGTGGTTGGAGTTGGCATCAGTATTTATCCCTGGCCTGCCCTGATTTGCATCTAAACACAAGTACCCAACCCCTAGGGAAAGGGGAATAGGAATTCAGGGAGATATACTTATGGATTGGAAACTGAAATTAAAACAGTTTTAATAAAACAATAATAATAATAAAAACACACTAAATAAAACACATTAATAATACTTCCATATACAAATATATAGGATTACCCACCCCACTCCCCCAGCAACTACATCACCACTTATGCTGCAGAGAAACGTCCAGGGCTGGGCTCAGCAGCAGAAGGGAGCTGGACTCAGGAACTGGATTCAGGAACACACAGATCTGGGATCAGGGGTAAAAAGGTAGACCAGATCCTCACTGTATGCTCACCTTCAAAGAAGAGAGATTGACCCTTATGATCCCTGTTTTATACCAAGTTAAATGTATATGGAATGAAACACTCAGTTGGTCAGTTTTGAGTGACCTCTCTGGTCTACCCCTTCCTGCAGCTGTGACCCTTTTTCATCTCTTTCACTTAATGGCACTCCACCAACGCAAGGATGGCCTTGGTTTCTATAGGAATAAGCATAAACAATGTCTTCTCTGCTTAACAATGCCCCATCACTTCTAGAGAGAAATATCATCTGAAAATAGTAAATGAAGTTACTTAGACTAGCTTTAGCTCAAACAAGTACAGTTGCCAATAGCAGAAAACTGTAAGAATCTACTAAAGCATAAAAACAGTATTCATAGGAGTGCACTGTTGCCTGGTTTTGGTGATGCAGAAACATCAGTGAGATGTATATTATGAAGTTAGATACTGTCACTTACCAAGTGTTGCTTGGCATTCTTGGAAATACTCGGTGATCTGCTGATTTATTAATAGATTGTCTGCTGATGTTTATATGACCAGGTCCCTGCTCTCTTTGAATATCTAATAGCCTTCTGGGAATTAATGCTGTATTTTTACTTGTGCTAATCCGAATTTGCAATACCAAGCTTTTCTGCTGTTAAGGGAGCTGTAGTAAACAAGAAACACTGAGCATGATGACCTGTCTGTGAATCAGCTTCTGTATGCTATCTCTCTTTTTGCTTGTTCCTCTATTTTAATTCCTCAATAACAGCAATCATCACAAAATATTTCTTTAATTAGTTATTATTTAAAAGCTGAAACAAGGAGTAAATGTACATTCTGCAAGCAAGGACAAGAGGCACTTTTCTCTAATTCCTCATCTGAAATTCTGGCACTTTTCTGTTTAGGATACCTTTTTATAGGCACACAAAAGACTTCAGACTTTTTGTGCATAGCAAATTCATTCTCTGTTTCATGATGCTAGTTACAAAAGCCCAAGTACTGCTCTTTGGCATGTTGATATTAAATATACATGTATTTTATCCTCCAATTATTACTCAGACTGAAGCATCTTGGATAATTAGTGTACATTTTCTTTGATTGTTGGCTCAAGACAGTTTACATGTTTTTAATTTTTATATAAAAATGTTAAGTATATGTAGCTCTGTCTCTTATGAAGTGTCCCAGTCAAGTACAATTTTCAGCTATTTTTCTATACTTATAAGATGAATAAGTGAGCAGCCCATTGTACATAGGAAGTGTCAATCTACCAGCTAAATAAAAGATTGTATATTTTAACCACATGGAGATTTTTGAATGAGAGGTGGCATTAAAAGGAAGATAAAATACCTCTAATTGTAAAACAAAACAAAAAACGTCAAACAACAACTAACTTCCACCTCCAAAATAACCGAAACCTTCCATGCCCCTGCTCAAGACTACTCGAAATATCAGCAGAAATATTTTATTTTTTAAATACCTTCCAGACAATTGTGTCCCAAGAGATATGAACTTGCACATGACACTTGAAAGTCTTGTAGTCTGAGTTAGAGATCATGAAGGAGAGGATCAATTGAGATCTACAGAAAAATGGCACTTCTTGTACATGAACTATTGTCCTGGATGAAGAAATCTCACAGGAATATTATTCTTCTTCTGTGGAGGAAAAAAAAGGAGGGTGGAAGTTCAGTCTAACCTCTGCAAGAACATGGTATCTTTTCTAACAAGGTGCATCTGACAAAACAAAGAGATAAATTTTTAATACTATGCATGCATCTGGGCATGTGAGAAGAGCTCTCATAAATATCAGTGTAAATAAAATCACCGTTTGACACACATGTACATATGTTTGTATAATTATGTGTGCCTGTATGTTTCTTGTAGAGAAGCAGAACTTTTTAGGGAATTGTTAAAACCAAAGGAAAATATGAGATGTGATGTACCTACAGGAAATGTATGGGAAAATTCATGGAGGTTTACTTAGAATTCACCAAGATAAGAAGTTGTTATCTGGCAAATTTCAAAGAGTGACTACAAGCATGTTAGCTGATAATTTACCTAGCTGATAAATTATAAGACTTTTATTACAGTTGTTCTGATCTCTATGCTGGTTTCCTTCTTCTGAGTGAATCCATCAGGAGACTAATAAAGCTATTTAAGTAGGTAGAGGAGATATAGATGGATAATGAGATTAAGGAGCAATGAAGGCATCATGACTCATTGACATTCTCATTGAGGTCTTGCAGCAGACGTTACACACTTGAGGCACATCACCTTGGAACTCAAATGTAACAGAAAAAGACATTTATCAGAGAGACAAGCTGAGTGTAGGATGCAGTTTCTAAAATTGTTGGTTTAATGTGTTGATTTAATTAAGATTTGAAGATTAAGATTTTAATGTGTAGGATTCTCCTACTCTTTCATATTCATTAGTAATAGAAGCTGGGGTACACTAAGAGACAGTCTGAAAGTACCATGCCTAAAAATCGGAAGAAGAGGGGACTGTTAGCTTTTTTATTTTCATCTTTTATAAAAATGAAATCTTTTCATATCCATTCAACCTAAAATTGTTTCTTGTTTGTTGATGCTTTCCTTCTGTTACTAATAAAATATAACTTAATCTCATCTTCCGCATTATATCAACAGTTGAAATACTTCTTGTAGTTACTGAATATACTTGTGTTCAATTTGTCTTACACTACTGATGTGGTATGATTAATGCAACATTATGTAGAATGCAACATTATGTGAATGCAACATTCAGATTTCAATATATTTTATTCTCTTTTTTTTTTGTTTCTGAATTGCAAGTGTGTTCAACAGGTTTGATTTTAAACCTCTGAATGGAAAGAAAGGGAAAGGAAGGGAGAAAAGCTAGGAGAGGAAGGACTGGAAAGCAAGGAGGGAAGGAAGGGCCTTGGGAACACTTTTTTCAGACCCAGCTAAATTGTTTGGCAATGAAATTTAACTTCAGAGACAAAAAGGTCAGCTATTGTCATTGCAGCAGTATTTGGGATAAAATTTACTTTCTTGTACAGGAATGCAATTTATAGTCTGAAACATATTTTTTTCCATTCATATATGGCTATATTCAAGCAACCAGTGTTCGTACAGTTTAGCAATTTGGCAAACTCCAGTGAAAAGAGAAACAGTTTAAAGCACCGCATGGAACAATGCATTGAAAGACATGTTAGTGGCTCGTAAGGTTTGGTAAGATGGCAACTCATTTTGTATGTAATTCATTTTGTAAGTTAGGTGGTTAAACTGCCTTGTCCCATTAATTGTAACTTAATTGGACATTTTCATTACAAAAGATTACCTATAGTTTCACAGGCATTATGTTTTAATTTGTCTTTGAAGACAAATACGCATCCCAATTATTTAATCAAATATGACCTGTTGAGTGACATAGCAAATGTAAAATGCTCAAACATGACTCTTAATGCTTTTATTTCTAAAAAACTTCCTGTTTGAAATATACTACAGATTGGGTGAATGTTCTATTAATTTCTGTTCATCAGTATACATTTTAACATGTAGATTTGCTGAAGTATTATGTCTGTAAATTTAGATTATTTCATTTGAGCCAAAGTTTGTTTTAGATTATATGTAAAAATTTTCTTTCTGAGGCAAACCGTGCTTTGGATTTCCACTTTCCTTACTTTTCAAAGGCATGATGCTTAAAAGTATGTGATCATTAAATATAATATCTCACAATTCAGAGAAAACCCCTCAAGGACTGCAGATGATTGGTACACTCTCTGACAACAGAAAAGATGATGGAATATAGTTCATATGGTTTCTTTAATCACTAAGCTTAAAAAAGAGAGATGTTTTCCTAGATTTCCCCACTGAAGAAGTAAAGCTTTATGATTTTGCAAATAATTCTAGAGAACATTACAATTAAACTATGGAAATTTAAAATGCACACTTCGATTTGAAATAGAAGATAGTAAAATGACATCATTTGTATGCAGCCATGTAAGTAACTTATATTGTCATAAACAGACACTACAGGTGTTGATGGAATCGTAACTTCAGAAAAAAACAATAACAAAATGTATGGGTTATTCCTCTGTCTTGTTTTTTTTTTGATTTGTTGCTGGTCATTGCACAAAACAAAAGCTCTGTCAAAAACTCCAGCCTAAAATTTGATATTGGCTAGAAATTGCCTTCAGATTCCAATGCTAAATTTTAACCTATATATTATGACACATGACTCAGAAAATTATTTCAAGCTGTAGTTAAGCAGTTGCATAAATCCTTAGTCAAACAGGTTTATTTCTTGCTGAGATTTTTTTAAAATGTCTTTAAGGGCAGTTTTCTTTCCTTCTTTCCAGTCATTCTTAGTCATCTATTGGCCACTGTGTGAGACAGAGGAATGAATTTGTCAGACCTTCTATTTGATCTAGGACAAATCTAGGAGTTTTCAGTATTCTGGATCTATCCAGCTCTCTTCCTCTGGCAAGAAGTAGTTTTTTGAGCCATTTTTTCTATACTGTGGTACCTAGCGGAGGTTGGGAATATAGGTAATGTATATTATGGATGAAGTGAGGAGGGACTCAATGGACATCCCATCCAACATTTATAATACCCATTTTCTATTTTAAGGGCTGAACTTAAAACATTTACAGCTTGGCCTGATGATCCTCACAAGTTACTAATAAATAGCATGTAACTTGCCTTGGAAAGTGTGGTTATTTTTGTGTTTATGCCATCCAGTCAGTATTTTCAGTTCAGTAACAGGGTAGTCAACATTCATTCAGTAAATAAAAAGAGTATCTCATTTGTGAATGTTCATACTAAGCATGTGGCATCGTGGCTTTTAGAAGGATTTGACCAAGATTTGGATGTTAGTAATTAAGGCAATGTAAGGCCAGTGATGCAGACCATGGGACAGAAACTTGCAATGACTCATAGTAATTACTCACAAAATAAATGTTTGAAAAAAAGGGCATACTGAATGCAAAGGTAAATGAAAGTAGTAAATGACTACTTACTAAGTTAAAAATGAATGAGTTCCCAATTTTAAATGGCAGAAAGCAGTCATCAGCTTTTAACAAGGATCAGAAAGTAGAAATCCTGCACTGTAACAAAGGAGGAAAGTATAAATGTTTAAACAAAACCATTAGAAAGAAATGCAACATTGTTTACGCTAGGAAGCAGAAGCAGTTCTGTGATTAATGCAGTTTACACCACATAACTTTATAACAGAAGTCCTGCACTGACATCAGACTCATTGAAGCAATAGTTGTTACATAATGAAATGACATAAAATGGTACCAAGAAAGGCTTACGCAAAAAATGCATAGAACTAAGTTTCAATTTTAGATTTATATAACATATTTTCTTATGTAAAAGCCTTTTAGTGATTTACTCTACACAGCAATTGTAAATTGGAAATCATCAGAAGATTGTACAGTTTTCTCATCTAATTAATGTAGAAGTCAGAGACACCTTCAAACTAAACTTTCAGAGCTCCTGACAAGAAGGTTGGTTGTAACCGCCCCTTCAGTTGAATCTCTAGGAATAATTCTTACTTTCCTGAGATGTTCTTCATGTGCCAGCGTTCACAAAACTTAGCATATCAGAATACATGCATCGTACCTGAAAATGTACATGCAATATAGGAAAGTCTACCCAGCAATTTCTCTCTTGTTGAACAAATTCCTGCTCTTTTCTACTTAAATAATATGGTAGCAGAAGCTGACTTTCATTCTAATGTAATTTTTGTTCATAACAAAGAAGGTGTTCAAGGTTCTTTTTCTTTCAATAAAAGAATCACAGTTTTCTTTTAAAGTTCCTCTTTTTCTTCCTTTCTCAGGGACAGCTAAGATATAAAAATAGAAATACATTTAATGGTACAAAGTGCTTAGATGCTTACAGCCTGCAATTTAATGTTTTATTCCTAGTTTTCCTCAATAATTATAGTTATTTTTTGATCTTCATACACTTCTTTTCAATTTTGCCTGGAATTTAAAATTAATGACATGAATTTTTTTTCCTGGATTTTCAAGATCAGTTTTCCAGTCATAAAACCAGATATCCATATGCAATTCACAGTGAGCTTTTTTTTTTTCAGAATGCTCAGCTACATGAATTACTTAATACTCCTTCTGTCTCTATTTGCAAGGATGCTTTCCTTTCTCTAGACACAGTAATGCCCTTGATTAGCTCTTTGTACATACTTAGTCTGACTTAGATACTGGTTTTGTGAGGTGTCTTAAGCCGAATGACAAACAAAATCATTCTGAAGCTTACAAAGCAGAATCTCCCTTGCTAACATATCTTGTTCTGCAATATTTCATTTCCACTGAATTTCAACTGGATGAACCAAATAGTGTTGTGGTGCAGACAATGAACCAGAGACTTCGCATGTTCACATGGCACTGTTATTTGTGCATCTCCTAGGTGCTCTTACGCTCCACTTCCCTTTCTAGCAGAATCATAAGGTATTTTAGTCAACTGAATTCTGCCTTCAGTCTACAGAATTGTAACTATCTTGCTTTTGTCTATTTCTGATAAAAAAACTATGACATACCAATCTGACAACTACAGTTAATTGCTTAATGTACATCAATTTATATCAGCTTGATGGCTGTATACTTTTCTTCATACAATTTAATTTTTTGTCTTGCAGACTGAATCAGTCTGTCTCCCCTGCAGATGGTGCCTTTCTGTATAGCTTTTCTTACATGATATCTTTGTAATATTCCTTCTGCTCACCAGCTTTTTTTACAAGTGTTTTCCTGTTGTCTATCATCTTAAATATTCTAATTTTTTTCTTCAGTCTGCCTAGTTTGAAATATTTCTAAAAGTTTTATATACCACTTGGACCAGGCAGTCATTTTGGAGTTCCCATTTACAGCTGGGTAGTAATATACTGGAGCACCTCCCATATGAGGACAGATTGAGAGAATTGTGGTTGTTCAACCTGGAGAAGAGAAGGCTCCAAGGAGACTTTATGGCAACCTTCCAGTACCTGAAGGGGCTACAGGAAAGCTGGAGAGGGACTGTTCACAAAGGCTTGTAGCGATAGGACTAGGGGAAATGGCTATAAATTCAGAAGGGGATGATTTAGACTAGACATAAGGAGAAAATTCTTAACAGTGAGGGTGGTGAGTCACTGGAACAGATTGCCCAGGGAAGTTGTGGATGCCTCATCCCTGGAGGTGCTAAAGGCCAGGTTGGATGGGGCCTTGGGTAGCTTGATCTACTGGGAGGTGTCCCTGCCGATAGCATGGGCTGGGAATTAGATTATCTTTAAGGCTCCTTCCAACTCAAACCATTCTGTAATACTAGACCCTCTAGCGAGGTGTACGCCTCTTTCATCTTCAGTTACCCTTCAGCAGTACCTGAATTCTACAATGGGAGCTTGTTAGTGCGTATCTGTTCTTCAGTGAAGACAACAGGCAAACCACCTTGTTAAGCAAGGAAAACTGTTCTCTTTTACTTTAGTATAGCGCATTTTATGCTGCCAGCACACCAGTTTATTATATCAATTGCATTTAATATGTATTTAGTTATGCATCTTTAGGTTTGGTGAATAAACTGTCATGTTTAGTTCAGCAGGAGTGCTGGGTTTAGCACCTTGGTCCAATAAGTTGACAGACATCACAATTTCAGTATTAATATAGTCTTTACGTGCATACGGTTGTAAATGCAACACCAGTAAAAAAAAAAGTCACTCAGATATGCCGCTGAGTCAGAGACTAAATTTGGATGTGCACATATGTTTGCAACTGAGCACCAGGAAAATCTCCTGTTAACTTTAGTAAATTTTGGATCATCACCTAAAAGACTTTTCACACGCTGTTACTGACCCTGTAGAGTATCTCACCTATTAAGTCTGAATTGGAGTAATACCACACTCTCATTGAAAAGAAAACAGAAAACTTTGAAAAACAAAATTGAAGAATTAGTTGACGAATTTTGTTCTAGTTGAGAAGTAACACTGAAGTCCCTTGTTACACGTTCTAGAAAATTCAGCTACTAAAAAGCCAAGAATGTAATTGTTGGGAGACACCAAATAAGGAGTGCAACCTGCATAAGAAATTAGTTTTCCCTGTCAGATATACACGCATATTTTATTGAAATGTAACTACCTGAGCTCCAGAACTGTTACTTCAGTGGTAAAACCAGTGTGATTTCCAAAAAGAACGTGTTCAAAAGAGCCTGTGTTTCCATACAAGAATGGTCAATCTTAAAGCCATGTCCATGTGATTTGTGGCTTTCTGCCCTGATCTACGGTAGGTAATGTCTGCAGACACTGATTTTTGCAGTCACTTGCCATCTGCTCTACTTCTGCTTGTCTACTTAGCCATCCATTTCACCTGGTCAGAACTGCAGACAAGCAGCTGGGCAGGCCAGCTTACCTGCCACTTCTCTAGTACCTAGCATACCCTAGGTTGCCTGTTACCAAGAATCCTAACTAAAGTTGTTGAAGCATAATTGTAAGGTATTCTATCTAACTGTCAGAAATAATATTTTACAACTATGACTTTTTAAAATGTAACTTTCATTTTAACTGAATACCTGAATATGTTGTAATATAAATATAAAAGAGAAGTATGAAGCCTTGAATACTGAAAAGTCCATATGATTTTTTTTTTTTTTATCAGTCTTAGTAGTGATGTTCTTGGGCTTGTGATGGATGATACCCTTTCAAGAACACCAATCTAATCATGCATTTCTTTGTCATAGGCAAGACTCCATATGTACAAGGAAAGAATGTCCTGACTTAGTCTCCTCCTAGAGCCACAACTGAGTGAGAGTTCAGGGAAGGAATTTCTGGATGATGGCATTAAAAAATAATTAATACCACAGAAAGATTGGAATGCAAAGAATTTATTTATCTCTATATTAAGAGAGTTATTTGGGGACAGGACAGGGGAACTGGGATATTGACTCCCTTTCTGTTCTTTTAAATATTTGGTTGAGCAGAATTCATAGTTAGCAGTTAACCTTGGTTCACATTTGCATCCAGTTTTGTGTTTGAAATCCTAGCTGATTTTTACGGCTGCATCTTCAGTGAACTATTCTTGGAGTTGAAGATTTTGAGGAGAGCCCATGATGGTAATTTTCTATGATGCATTGTATAATACTTTCTACAGGAGCATCATTAAACTGTGGTCAAAAGCTGTGCAATTACTCAGAACAGTTCTATTTATTTTAACATCGACATGAAATTGGTTTGTTTCCGTTTCCAGGGACTTTGTTTTCTTCCTTTAATATATGAATTATTAACAATTATGCAGACAACTTGTGAGACAGGTGCTTTGGCACAACGTACTTGAAAGAGCTAAATTATCTAGGCCATATAATCTGGAGGTGAACTGCAGTGGCAGAAGGAACTGTCAAAGATATGTAACATCATTCATGAGATCATACCTCAAGTAAAGATGGGATGATTTATTACACAGGTGTGGTGTTGGTTGGTTTTTTCCTTCCCCTGCCCCCATTTCCATGTGTGACAATAATGAAGTTTCTTATTATTGAGATACAGAGGATGCTAAAGCTGAGGTGGCTCAAGAAATTCAACTTACCTGCAGACTATGTTTTCAGTGAGTTGAGTGTGACTTTTTTTTCACTGTTATATTTATGGAGTTATTTTAACTCTCTGCTAAAGTTCTTCTATCTCTGCCATATCTGAATGGAGTAAATTAGGACAGAAGAATAACCTGTTATTCGGTCTCATGCAATGAAGCGTATCCCAGATTTTGGGGCTTTAGTAAAACAGTTTAGTGTTAAACCTGTTTTGTCATACCCAGTTCCTGGTTTATAACAGCAAGTCAGAAGGTGGAATTAAAGGTCTGTCCTGACAAGAAACTTTGTTAGTTAATATAATGACCATTCTATATAAAAATACTTTGTACAAAACCAGTAACGACATATAAGGCTAAACCAAGTCATGTAATATGTATACAGTGTGGAATGTAATCTAGTCAATGATCTGTTATTCCTCTGAGAAAATGGTCAGGGAACACATCAACATATAACTTTTTCCAGGATTAGATGTTCAGTCATAGAATGCATTTGGAAGTGCCTAGTAGAGTAATAGTGAATGCTTAAAAGAGAAAATAATCATAACGAGAGTACATAGTGGGAATATAGATTGGCAGGTAAATTGAAAATGAAAATACAATGGCACTCAAACAAAACCAGAAAAATATATCTTATTGTATCAGCAAGAGAACTTGAGTGGATATAAAATACAATTTGCTCCATTTTCCCTTGAGAACCATAAAAATATACTTGAAATCTGTGAAATGCTTTACTAAAATGCAGCATATCCCTCTTAAATTAAATTTTGAGGTAGGAACAATGTCACTGTGAGCTTTATACGTGAAATTTTACTCTAACTCATTCCTAGCAGCAGAGCTACAAAGCATTCTAATAACGGATTCTTCACCTTAGTAGTACAGCTTTCAAAATGGATGAAATGCACATAATGCTGCCTAAATTTGTAATTAATGCAATGTCTTTGTGTTGTCCTTTGCACAAAAAACTTCCAGAAAATGAAGTCAGTGCATGAATTAAGATGGCGCACAAAGACTTCATTGGGTTTGTGTGTTTACATGGTAGAACAGTATAAGTAGCTCCTTCTACTTCAAAATCTTTCTGATAAAGTGTCAAGGACTAAGACAGATGTATGACAGCTATTTACTCTCATACATTATATTTGTATAATTTCTGTATTAAACATGTGATATTTTGTCACCCTCTGTTTTGGGGGGTGAGGAGGGGCCTAGGGGGCAGGCACAGGGGGCGGTAACTATAAAACAACAGAGAATCCAGTCTCCTCTCCACTTAGCAGAGAAACTTGCCTTGCCTATGTGAAACTGCAGTTGCCAAGGTAGCTTCTCTTTGTATTCCTGGTAAAATCCGAAGTTCTCACATCTGCAGTGGAAGTACATTTTTATAACAGAGGAGGTGCTATAATATTCTGGTTTTGCTCAGATTCTTAAAGCATAGCAATTTTTGTGTCATGCCCCCTGCACCCTTCAAGATTGTATGTCACTCACAGCTTGCAAAGATCAACATTTTTGATATTTTGGTATGAATTCAGAGTTTTTATTTCAGCTGGAATATAAAATATTTATCACTGCCTTATTTCTTGGCTTTTTCTCTTGGAGGCTGCTATTAGTGAAAAGAATCTGTAGTTTCAGTGTCCCTGGACTTCTGCAAAATATATTGAACACTTTAAAAAGCATGAAAATAACTGTGGCCTTAGGGATGTGCGCAGAAAGAAGACTACATAAAGATATGTACTGCACATTGATTTTTTTTTTTTTTGCATTAAAATCGTTTTAAGAATTAGCTGGTTTTCACTAGAGATTATAAATTGTCATTGAAGTTATTGGTTTTCAAATCAAATGAATTGCAAAGGAGTAGCATTTTGTGTAGAATATTTGCAACTGTTCATTATGTGGTAGCAAGATAAAATGTCTTAGGCTGTAATCTTTTCTGTTCCTAGAAGCATGGATAGAAATTCAACATTATATTTCCTTTGGGCTTCCCTATACTCTTTGACCTTCAAGCTTCTGTCCTTCCTGCTTGTGGTAGTACATACATGCAAATGGAATTCATGTATTGAGGACAACAGCAATCAACCTGGTTTTTTAGGTCATTTTAGCAGTTGTAAGGAATGTAACTTAAAAGAATCTATTCCATTGTTAAGGATTAATCGCTAAAAATTAATAATGGCAAAACATCATTAGGAAAGATTAAGTACATGTATCAGAAGTGGTTGGCTAATGTTTGGGGTTTTTTAACTACAGACTGCAATAACATCAGGTCAGGTATGTATTTCCTCTCTTCACCTTAGTGGGAAGTTTTGAAGCCAAATTATTGTGTACAAGTGACTGCAATATTCATAGAAACATGAATGGAATAATAGACACCGTCTTAGCTGAGCACTAGAATTTGAATTAGGCACTTGGTAGAAGAGCTTAGATGATTCTTGTGACACTTGCACTGGTGCTTTGACAAGTCTGATAGCATTCTCAACCTTATCCTTACCTTGTATTGCATCTCTCTTCCCCTAACAATTTTACATTTATCCGAGGGATGCAGAAAGGAAAAATCAGAAAATTCATGTGTTTTGTCTTGCAATAATTACATTAATTTAGCTGAAATCTCTATAGATATGAAATTAATAGTGAAAAATGCCATAGTGAAAAAGTAAAATGCAACTTATTTACTTGTTATTTAATTAACTGTTATGAATTACAAGACTTTAGCATTCCTTCTAAAATTATGCTATTAATACGATTAAAACTTAAATAATTCTTTGGTTTTTTTCAAATTATCCTTAATTTAATAAAAATAAAGTATTTTGTAAATTATTTTTTAAATAGTTTTTATGTACCTAATAAGAATTATTTACTATACAGCAAAGGAGCAGTTATTTGCAAGGCTTGTAGCATCTGAGTGTACAGACATGATGACTGATACTGGCAAAAGCATACTTCAGTCATCTTTTTAATTTGGCTAAAAAGGAGTAGATATCAGACACTGAATTTTCAGGGTCCTTATCTTCATGGATACTGCAATACAGAGGACAAAATGATTACTGTTAGCCATTACTCAGACAGACAGACTCAGCTTGGAGTAATGATACCTTTTTTATTGGATGTTAGGAAGTGGCCTTTGAAAAAACTATTTGAAATCTTCAGACCTCCATACTTTGTTACCTTGAGCAAGTTTAAACCCCTAGATATAAGGAACATGTTGACTGAAACATAACTGATGCAGAAGGTCTAATCAGTCCTTTGTGGCATTTGCAGGGCACTTCTTTTGAAGGGAAGAAATTACTACACATACACAAATTCTATGGTATATAATCCTACTTAAATGTCTGCCATGCATCAGTGCAAGTGTGGCATTTCATTTCATTCACAGACATATTTGATAAGTCATCCAACATACATTATTAAAGGGTAACTCTAAGGAAAGTTAAAGTTAGGAGAGAAATGTTGTTTGTGTAGCAAATAAGAATTACTTAAGGGTTTTGTGACAGGTTATGTATATTCAGAGAATAACAGTTTATTTAAGAAGAATCAAGTTATTGCTAGATCTCAGGTTTTATTGCAGCTCAATTTTAATCACAGCATAACTTTACAATAAGTTAATTCACTGGCAAGTAACATATAACTACTTAATAAAGTGAAGTCATCTGGAAAGCAAGCTAGTGATGCACAGATAAAGTGCCTGGTAAAGCGCTAGTTAAATTAGCAGCTTAACAGTTGTGGCTGTTAGAGATACATCTTTTTCCATATTCATGCATAATATAACCTTTGGAAGGTTGAAATTAATGGTAGGACTAGTTATTCATATATCGTAAGGACAAACATTATACTCCCTTGGAGAATGTTAATATACTATGCAAAAGTAGTTCAGCAAACCTATTTGCCATTTTAGTTCAGTAGATAGTCATAAAAACATTTCTGTAGATTTTATTAAAAAGTATATGTTTCCAGGAACACCTCGATAGGCAATATATATTGATTATGTTTGACTGCAAGTATGCCAAAGCTTGCTAGGGGCATGTGCCCTTAGGACTCAAGGTGTGGCTCTTACTTAAAACCCACTGATTATGAGGCAATACATTGTTATAACAACTACAGCATCCATGACGCTCTTTCTGTTACTGTTTCTCAGAATAACTGAGATAGCAAATTTAAAAGCTCAGTGGCAGGTATTAATTGCTAGTTTTACTGCTTTCTGAGAAAATGTGAGGGTGGATTACTCTTTCCTGAAAAACCTAACCTAGGATAGATGCAGTCTTCTGACTACATGCTCTCTGTTCTTGCTGGTCTGGTAAGCTTCACTAGGAGCTGATCTGCACTGTAGCTAATTAAGATGCTTCACTTCACCTTCCTTTATTCAGCGTACAAAAGCCCATGTCAGGAAAGCTTTCACAAGTAATCAATCCAGAAAAATATATCAGCAAAAAGAAAACATGGTGAATAAATATTTCATTGCACTGTGTAAGCCTGTTGTTTTACATAGCAAAAAAATAGTTTAATCTGTTTTGTTTACATATTTTAGCTATTAATTTAT
This sequence comes from Coccyzus lansbergi, assembly GCA_033558105.1. Classification (NCBI taxonomy): domain Eukaryota; kingdom Metazoa; phylum Chordata; class Aves; order Cuculiformes; family Coccyzidae; genus Coccyzus; species Coccyzus lansbergi. The sequence goes on along the minus strand of JAUMJK010000318.1, from coordinate 3,024,528 downwards.
TTTGTATACAGACAATATACATGTGCTTATGTGCCAGTATCACCCCAACATTTGGGAACACACAAGTTCCTTGACCACATCAAGTTTTGGTAACTGCTTCCTAGAATGCAGTGATATGTCAGCTCAGTGTATTAATGTACTTGCACTCCTTTTCCATTAAGGGTTATTATGAATACAGCAATTTGTCCCACTTTATTGAATTTAGAAGCGGCCACCTAAACAGTCCTGGCAATGCAAGGACAATGGTGAGACTTTTCATATGTAATCAGAAGCCAGAGATTTTTAGTGAACAGAGTAGATTATAGTTAGCTTCTGTGAGATGGAGCTGAGAGCTTAAAGATTTCGTATCCCCTGTTCCTTTACCCATGACTGTCTTCTAGTTCCCAAACAGTTTTATGCTGTGCCTGAGGACTTTGATGTATGCTGATGTGGACCTTGGGTGTAATTTCAGGGCTGCAAGGACACTCTGTTTTGCACCAATCTTGCATAGCAACCAGTACATCAACATACACAGTGTATTTGTCCAGGGGAGTTACTCATCCTGAGCTTATCATATCAACAGCTATACAGATTTTAGGTTAGAGTAAAACTCCTATCTATTCTATCACTTAAATTGATTTTAAAACCTTTAACCACGGGGGGGATAAGAACAATCAAAAAATCTTATTGACAGTGGATTTTCCAAATGGTGTAAGATGATCATGGGCTTCAGTTACATGCACTAATTAGAATCTTCATGTGAGTAAACAATTAAAAAAAATGTTTCTGAATTCCTAATTATTTATACAGAGTAGAAATTGCATTGTTTTCTCTTAGAGTATGCCTTGCCTTAGCATGATAAATTGTTCTGCTCGTAATTTTCTTATGACACTGTCTGATTCAGTTAGAATCTTTTCAGAGAATATTAATACATTTATCCTTTAGGAATACTGAGGGGAAAATGGAGGAAGAAACCTCAACCAGAAATCAATGTCCATGTTTATATTTATTAGTATAGTATAGTATAGTATAGTATAGTATAGTATAGTATAGTATAGTATAGTATAGTATAGTATAGTATAGTATGTTATGGTATGGTATGGTATGGTATAGTATGGTATGGTATAGTATAGTATATTGAATTTATTCTGGTAACTAAAGGGTGTATATCTGTTTAAAATTCTCTACTTAGTGACCATGGGAGGTGGAGGGGGGAGAAATCTGAGGAGTTGTTGACTTTGTGATTTTGTTGCTGAGGTCTGATGATCAATTTGAGTCTTAAATCAGGTATTGTCTCTACAAGGACTTCATGCTATTTATCATTTGTGTACAGGCTACCTTCGAGTTCAGGTGTCAAATTTAAAGTCAAGAGGATATAATAGCCTAGTGCAGTTAAGTGTTTTCAAAGCCTTAGCAGACATCTCTCTGCATCTCCAAATGTCTAAATACTTTTGGAATATTAGCTAAAGAAGTATATGTAGTTCTAGGCAAAGTTGAGGGCAGAGCTGGGAACAAATCCAAGATCATTCAAGTCCCAGTTCAGTGCCTTAGAACCAGTCATCTCTCCTCCTGAAGTTTATCTCAACTGTGCCTCTGTTATATGTTCTATTTAATATTTTTAAAAGCAGTTACTATCTACCTCAGAATGAATTTAAGATTAATATCTTATTATTTATCAATCACCTTGAGCCCTTTATTAGAAACCACTATATTGCCCTGAGTGCAACTTTAAACTTATTTGAAACTAGTACATATTTAAGACTTGGGGTATTTACTCCCATTCTCTCCAGTAAGCCAGCAAATTCATATCCAGTAGGTCTATAGTATTATTCAAACAGCTGTGCAGTCTATTGACAACATTTGTAAACAAAAATGTACAGGAGAGAGCATTTCTTCAACCAAGATGCTCTGGTAACAACAGTAATGATTTTAAACAGGAGCATATTCCAAGGCAGTGCAGACTTCCACAAGGGACACCCGAGCTTTAAAATAAATATCTGATTACATCCTATTTTAAAAAAAGGTTCAAAATGTTTCATCTCCCATTTTCAGACTTTCAGGGTTAATTAGAATGCCCCTGATAGTCCTTGCAGTATTTTAAATCTCCTCCAAAAGAATCTAAATACATGAAAGGGCATCATTTACATTACTGCAGTTTTCTCAGGAAAATTCTTTTGTTTGGGGAAAATTAGATGTAATCAGCTACTGGCTGTAGACAATCTGTAATAAGTATTACTGAAACTGTAATATGCATTATAGTTTCATTCATTGTGATAACAACAATCTGAAAACTAGATATAAACCGAAAAACTTCTGCCAGAGTCAAGTAATAGTCCAGATTCTATTTGTTATTAATTGGTCAGTCTGAGTGTCTAAAGCAAGAGCAAAGACATTGTTTCCCTACAGAATTGAAAATTACAGTTTAAGTTCTCCAGCTGCAATCCTGTTGCACCAAGGACAGGGAAAGTTTTACAGCTGGAACCTCGCAGATTCTCCAGAAAAAAAACTTAATTCCATAGTATTGGAATTACCTTCTTAACAAGTGTTAATAAATGCCTTATGAAATTGTTGAAGGAATCATATAAAGTTCTTCACACCAGGACATTAAAAGATACTTGGGATTGGAGAAAGTTCTTGTTTAAAATAAGACAAATATTGCAAAGGCATTAATCATGGGTAGTAATTTAGGTAGATCTGTAATGAAAACTGCAGCTTAATAATGATTAAACATTTAGCCAATTATGTATCATAGCTTTATTCGATGTAACATGCATTCCTATAATAGGAAGTTTAATATAATTCATTAAATTTTGATAAGTTATATTATGGTATATATTTTGAATTCTGAAGGAGCAGTACTGTAAAATATTACTTACATACATTTGGGAACAATTAATTTTTTCCATTAATATATTAAGTTGTGAAGGATTTCCTTCAGCATTGAAAGAAATTGAGATTTTATCTCAGATGGAATTGGATCAAGACTACTTTTGTCATAAGTGGCCAGCCATTCCCCACTCTCAAGTTCCCAGATGCTTCTGTGACACAGGAGGCCACAGCCTGATGATTGCAGAGAATGAGGTTACTAGGACCATGTAGTGTTTTTTCCAACCTGGACAAAACCCTCTCAGCTTGCTTAAACTTCCTTTTCCTTCCCTCCCCCACAACAACTCTCTTGCCACCCCCCAGATATTTGCCTGATTAAGAAAGTGGCTTTATTGTGGAAGTTTTTCTGGCTGGTGGAATCAGAAAGTTCAGCTGTGGAGAATGTGAAAATCTGATCCTTGTTACATTCAAAATCCTTAAATTTCCTTCATAATGCGGCTGAGAAATATTGATTGGAAAGTGCGGATATTTCTTTAAAACAATATTTCTTTTCTCCCCCTTCCTGTTTTCAGATGCTTTCAAAACCTGAGAACAAGAAATCTGGGTATCTTTACAGCCAAATTTACAAGTTGGGGGGGGTTATCAAAAGTAGGATGTTTTGGAATTTCAGTGCACTCTAAGCAATTGCAGAAGCATAGACTGAGTAGTACTGAATCAAAGTGTCAGCTCTATTGTCTTCTGATCAATCAGATCCATTGAAGAATCCAGAGAGACTGACAAAAAAATAAAAGTCATCTTGAAAGCAACACTGTAAATGGAGCAGTCATGGTGCTATGAGTACAAAGCCTGTGAGCAGAGCTGCAGAAAAAGAAATACAGGCAAACACAACTCGTAGAGAAGTAAAATATCCAGAAAATGTATTTTTCTATTTACTGTGCCATACACCATACCAACAAGCAATATTTTTTTCCAGTAATACTAAATATGATAGAAATCAGAAAATAATACTGAATAGTTTGACAGATGTGAAATAAATGTTTAGTAAGACAAAGGATAGTAATGAAGGTTAGTACCTTACATTGTTATTTTAATATATCACTGATATAATATACAAAGGCTATAATAGCATGTGTTTCCTGGTGGATGCTTCATCTTTTTAATTTTAGGGAAGAGGCTGTAGCTGGATGATTCCCGTCTTCACTTGTCAGTGCTTACCTGTAAACCTCTTCGAAGTATCAGTAACAACACTCTCTTGACCTTTCTGTACAATTTTCTTTTAATCTTTTCACAGAAGGGAGCTATGGGAGGGAGTTACAGGAAAGAACAGAAATGGTAGAGGTGGATAGCAGAAGAATAGATGGTATATTTCAGAGATATTAATTGAGAAAACAGATTTTTTTCTGTTTCGGCCACTAAATTGAAGCATGACTTCGGGCAAGTCATTTGGCTCTAGGTACAAGTACAGAAGTGATGCAAATATGTTAAAATTCATATTTTAAGTGGTTTTAACTCAAGTTTCTTTAATGGCTGCTCTTGTAGGTTGAAATTAACCTTTTTTTCATTAGGATTCAGGAAGGTCTTGAATTACATCGCCATTTTCAAGTAAGAGTTGGGTGTAATGGGTCCAAGTCTAAAATTAGAGTGATGCTCAAATGAATGGCTGAATGGCAGCCTCACTAGAGGTAGTAGCCTGGATGCACATTCTTTCAGTACTGGCAAATACTGGACACTTGACATATAACTGCTAATGTAAATGACAAATGCTGTTTGACTCCCGTAAACTCTAATGTTCGAAGTAGTACATGAGCTGAAGTGTTTAAGAACTTCAGGGTTCAGCGAGTCAACTTTTTAATAGTTAACTTTTTAGAATTAAAGCATTTGGCTCCACATTGTCTGCAAAATAATAAAAACAAAACTCCAATACTATGACGCTTTATAAGTCATATTTGCAACAACATCAGCAAGGAGAAAAATACAGTAAGAAATGAACCAAAATATGAGATGTTGGATGAGATTTTAAAAGCTTTGCCAGAATGAGGAAGAACTGAAAGTCCTGCAGTTGACACTTAATGATATAATATTGGCTCAAGTACTGGAATTACTTTTGAAATACATTTGTGACATTGTTATTAGGAAAAGATGACTGCGTTTCTTCACAGGATCAGTATTACCATGGCAGTTTTCTCTATAATGCATATTGGTCTGTTCTGATTTTTAAGAGATTTGGCTGAGGATGAATAAGCAGATGTAATCTGCAAACACTCTGCTTGTGACAATCTACAGGAGGTCACAGCAAAAGAGAATATTTGATCAATCATCCTATCTCAAACCAGCCACAAGAAATCATTGCTTCTGGAATGTCTGGGCTTGACAGATGTCTATCTGATCGTTGTGTATTACTATTCAAATGTCTTTGAAGTTTTCAAGATACAGGCATAAGAAGCATCACAAAATGTTTGACAAAGTGACACTGTTTTGTAAGATATGGAATAACTGAGAAAGTGATATAAGACAGGAGCCTTCAATATGTTTCTTTTTTTTCTTGAAGGTTTGACTTTTCCACATGTTAATACTTCAACCCATTACCTGTAAACGAACAGAATGAGGCACTGCTTGATTTCAGCTACACAGAACAAACTTGGAAAGAAAAGCACAGCAGCAAATATCCACATCTGGCCTGACAGGACATGATCCTCATTTTTAAGGAACCGTCTCTGTAGACTATTTATATCTAGACAAATGATTGCAATGGATCAGCAGCTGGTTTTACATGTCTGTTTCTAGCCTCTAATAATTTGTGTGGCTGCTGTTCAGAAACTTTATGCAACCCAATATAATTTTCTAATTCTAAGTAGAAGATCGGTCTTCACAACCAGTATGGTTCATTACTTTACAGTCGTGAACCCTGTTGTATAGTACAGTCACCCTAATGCCGTAGTTACTGTTATTACAAAAGTAATACATAACAGACTTCATGACCATAAAGCCCCTAGATTTGCTGCTTTGCCACTCAGCATCCCAAGATCCCTTTACAATGGTAGGTACTAATCTTCATTTTGCACCTCATACAACTAAGCACATAGGAGGCCTAAGAAAATGCATTAGTATTATCCTTTGGCAGCAGAAAAGCTGAAACACTTTTTCCCCTACATTAATCAGCTTGCAGTTTAAACTCAAAATACAAACATCGGTTAACGACTGTGAAGGAAATACTATAACTCCAAGCTTAATTGTACTTGAAATATAATGCTGTAAGTAATTTGGTCCACCAGAAGCTAGGAAGTTGGTTATTTGAGTGCTACTCTTGCCCTCACTACCTATGTCATTTACTTAGGTAAATTTATAAGTTAGAAATTCTGTATGAATCTCTTTTAAATACAAAGGAACAGCTATGAGTTCATATGTACTTTTAGTAGTCTTTTTGTCTTTTTGGCCAGTGGGCTTACAATGGATGGGACAGGAAGAAATAACTGTATTTTCTCTTTTACAGTCTCCACTGGGAGCCTTTTCCAGAGGATACAGAAGAGTAATTTTAATCTGAATAGCAAGGCCTATATTGAAAAATTACATTACTCTTGCTTTTTGCAGGCCTGATGTGCATTTTTCTGCTTAATGTATATTCTTAGAGACATTTGATCCCTCCTTTCCCACTTTCCCTTCTTAGGTCCCACTGGGAACAGATTATGACTAGAATAAGAATTTGAATGAATTTTTGTTTGCCTTCACAAAAAGCCCTACAGTTTTTTTTCCATTATTTCTCTTTCCCCCTTGTCCCTTTTCTGCTTTCACTATTCGTTTGTAAAGAACCTTCCTAGCATGTTTGATCCATTCTGTGTCATGATTGAATTTATTAGGCAGAATATAATTTTAAGTAAAGGGGTCCTGAGCAATGCTTACTTTGTGAGATTCCCTAGAGGTTTAGAATAAAAATAGGGCCAAACTGTTCAAACAGGAGAATCAAAGCAAAGAGTGAAAACTCAGACCCAGCACACTTTGCACACTTTGAACTTAGAGAAATACTGAAGCAACAACAAAAAAAGCATAGGCATGAAAGACTGCTGGCTGGCTGAGTAGAAAACCTTCACAATAGAGGCAAACTAGCATTGATGCAGTGATAGATATCTGAAAAAAAATCTAACTCCTGGTCACCCCTTTGTTAACAAGATATTTGATACCTTTGTTTAAAATCTTAACTGCACAGAATCTACATCGCTATAGCTGTATATTTTTACTCTAGGAAAAAAAACTTAATCATTATAGTGCCATGTTCACATGGCAATGTATTATGTTTATTTCCAGATATTCAGATATCTAAGTATTCTTCCAAATCCCTTTCAAACACCTGAGTAGTAGAATCAAATCAGTATAATAAAGGACAAGAAGTCACTTAAATTCATAGATTAAGGCTGCGATTTAATGGGGAAAAAAATCCATTTTAAAGTGTAGCATTATTTCCTGGCTCTATTAGAGAACAATTACTGAGAGAAGACACCTTGTGGCAATCTGTGGTTGACTAAGTGCACATGCCTGTAAAAAGTTTATGTAGCTGCTGCCTTGTAATGAAAGTACTGAGTGCTCTGTGATGCTCTTCTCTGGAAAGATCAGATTACACTTTGGTAAAGTCAATTTATAATTAAGTTATAAATTATCATTAGACAACTTGCCACTGTTTTCTATTTAGGCTTGTTTTTCTAAAATACATTCTTATCAGCTCTTGGTTCTTAAAATAATTTTCATAACATGCAAAGTTCTTTCTGCAAGCTCAGGAATATTTCCTGTTTGAGTGAGAATTCACAGTAATGTTTTTGATCATGTTTAGCTTTTTTTGGTAAACATAGAGGATGTTTGGATAACAAGATGTGTTTATATATTCTGTTTTGGTTTTTTTTCAATGTAAGCACCACTTAAACGGTGACTCTTGTTCTAAGAGTCCTTCAGAGTGATCTGAAGATCATGGCTAGTTCAAACTCAGAAGGTACTGGTTTCCTAACAGGTTTCCAAGTTGAGCATTCAAGACCATAGGTTATTGAGGTACATGAGGTTCTCCTTAAAGTTCTCCTTCACTCAGACACATGTTATTTGTAGCCTATATGTGCAGTACTGAAAATTGAGTAGGATTCATTTCTAGTTTTGTAGATCTGTCTGTGGCCACCTATAATATTTAACTTCATTTTAATGTCAATCTCTGTTCTGCATTAAGATATATTTAAGCAGAAGATCTCAGAAAGGATGAAAGAAGATTAACCTATGATAAGTTTTACTTATATTTTCACTAAAAAAAAAAATCACAAATCACTGACATAAGTTATGATGCATACTCCCCAACTACTTACAAGGGAGATGCTTGCAAAAGAAATGCTGAAGGGTGAGAATCTTCAAGTGAATATAGAATTACAGGAAAATAATGCTCCTGGGAGCATCAAGGTTTTTCACAATGTGCAGCAGAAAAACAGAATTGAGGATTTCATATTGTAAACATGTTCTTTTGAGAATTAGATCGTGGCAGGAATGTTTGCTGAGAAGCTCTAAATCTCAGTCTTACTCATTAGCTTATGAAAAATGGTACTATTTAAAAAGCCCAGACAGTATTTAAAGATATATAAGGCCAGAAAATCAATTTGTGAATCTTAACAAGTAGTGGTAAGTACTGTCAACCTGGAACTTCGTTGGAACTTTTTTTATACCTACATTAACAGCAGGAACAGTAATCTCACACTCTCACTTTTGATTCTGAATTAGATTTCCTCAAGTTACATATCTGTAAAACCCAGAAAGAGCACTTTAACTTGTTTGGTTGTTTGGCTGAGGGAAATTAATCCAAACAAAGAGCTTAGTGTCATACTCCCATTGCAGTAAATGAAGTTAACAGATATGACAAAAAGCTGAACATCTAATCAAGTTGAAATTAAATTATTATTATCAAATGACAGTGTATATCACAAGTTTTAAAATATAAAACATAAAATGCAGAGACGGTTTCTCTTGGAGCATGATCAGAGATGGAGGTTTTCTGTTTTATTATTCACTCTTACAAGAAGTGTGTCAAAATTCAATCACCTTTTTGTTTTATTGATAGCCAGAATTTTGGTAGCCCTAGTCAGGTTGGAGGGAAGATGAAACATGCTAGCTTTTTATCTCTGTGTTCACACTTCTCGCAAGTAAAAGCATAAAATGGGATTCTGCAAGCCTCCTTGGATATCTTGTCTAAGACTGTTGTCAAGATTCTAGCATGCCTTTTTACAATTTCAGCTGCTAATCTATTCTATGTGATAGCTACAGTTACAAATTATTTTTATATGTTTTGTTTTTCTAGGTCAACTGCACGGGAATACATACACATTTCTGCCTGTTACTTGATATGCTTCTCTCCTGACAAATTCAGCATTTCGCTGGGAAGAACAGACATTCAAATCCTGATATAATCATGCTGTTCAGGTACAAATCTTTTTTTGCAACTCTGGTACCTTTCTTCTGATGGCACAGAACCAGCTACTACTGATGTACTAGAGACTGAAATAGATGTGTTAGGTAATGTTGCTGAGGTTCAGTGTAGTCAAACAACAGGGATTTATTGTTTCTCTGATGTTATTTTATCAACAGCTATTACTTCAAGGCTAAGACATATGCAACACATGATATGAAATTATTAAGGATGGTTTGAAACAGAAATGTTATTTTAAATTACTGTCATTCACAAATATGTTGAATATTTAAAATGGAAACTGTGGTTCTTGCAAAAGAACTATGACATGTCCTTAGCAATTTGGAGGCATTTCCTGCTGATAGCCAAACTGTCACAAGTGAATAATAACTTCTGAATGATCACATTCATTCTTCATCTTCCCGTGAAAACTTTTGAGGTAAAAACTAGATAATTTCCAGTTTCAAGAAAGTACTTAATAATGTTTTATTGGATACTGACAGTAATTACAATATTTCTGTAACTACCAAACTATAAAGCTAGTAGAATAATAATTTAAAAAGAATTCAATGGGAAATTAAGAGTTTACATCTCACTAGTTTTTCTAACAGAATTCTAAATGTACTAATTTTCAAACGAGTAATCTATAATTGCATTTACTATTAAACAGATTCTTAGATAGTATGATGATCAGAGTGATATAATTATCCAGACTGATGGACTGAATTTTGGAAGATGAGAATGGCTTACATCATAGCCTTATTTGTTTCCAAACATAAAATAAGTCAAAATCTCAAGTATGGTTATACTTTGCAGGCTAAAAAGTTATATCCTGCAGTAAATATTTCTCCTATCAAAACTGGATGAGGGAAGTATACTGGGAATTTCAAACAAATTTCTTTTCCACCTCATTGTAATTATTTACAGCATTCTAATTTTTTATAATGTTCATATACAATAACCTAATTAACTGGAAAAATTTTTAAGGAATGTGTAAAGTGTGATTTATATATTTTCATATATCTTGAAAATTTTAGGTCACTTTTGAACTGTTGCCAATAAAGTGATGTGACAGTGTCCACCTGTTCTAAGAAGGCAGCCAGAAAAGAAACATAAAATTTGATCCAGCCTAGCTATATGATATTCTTCAAAGGGTTATAAGTAAAATACAACCAAATCCTATAGATGTCGACTCAGTCAGAAGAAATACATCTGGCTGTTAGTCTGTCTTCAGACTCATCTACAGTCTTCATCACTCAACCTCTTCACTTAGATACATTGTAAAAATAGCCTTCAAGCCAAAGCACTGAAACAACTTGTTTTGGGGAATCAAACTCTATAACTCATTTAAGGGTTATAAAGTAGGTATTATTACATGTTTATTCACCATCGAGTGCAAGAGTGTGATCCTTCTAACTCTCACACCGCATGGTCTAATAAGCAGATAGTTATAGTGTAAAGACATACCTACTCATAAATGTCTATTACATATTCATGACCTTTCCCAGCTTCCTATTATAACTAGATTTGAGAAGCTTCTCCCATACTGGCTTAGGAGCAGTGTCTCCTGGTGGTCATGGTCTGGGGGCTCAGGGCTGAAGTAGCCTTCATCTTCCTCATGAATTGTCCCTGAACTCAATCTGTGCGTAAGCACAGTCTCACCTGGTCAAGCTCCAAGACCGCAGAGCAGGATGCAGTCAGCTTTCTGCTGTTGTCCGCGTTCCAGCTTTCCTTTATCAGTGAATGTCTGCAAATGAGCAACTTCCTTATCAACATCCAGGGTCTTCCAGGCCTTTACTAGAAGACAGTGCTCATTTCAGTGAGCTAAGCCCTCTAAGTTTTTCATACTTCTCCCCTATAGCGTATGCCTGCTCATCAAACTAACACTGCCTAAACTTGCTGAGTGATTCTACCATTTTAAAACACTGTTATTATTTATAATTCCCAACATCAGAGGAAGGAGAGCAGTCTTCTTCGTTCTGCCCGGCTTCCTTAGGGCAGTAATACATGCTGTAATTATCCAAATAATTCAGTCCTTTGTTTTCACTTTAGATGTATCTCTTTGTCCTCTAGTTTACATAGTAGCATTTCTGCTACAAACAAAATGGTTGCACAGTTATTATACCATTATTTTTATCTTCATAAATGCAGATGTAAGACTGATATTACTGTTTCAAGAACAAGATGCTTTGGCCATGAACCCCAAGAGGAAGATGCCTACACTTAGGGGAATCTCAGCAGCAGTGTTTCAGTATGGCCAGACAGATAATGAAATACCATCAAGAAGCAATAGTAAGAAGCAATAGGGTGTATTAAAGCACTAATATGTGGGAGAAAAGTTCTTTTCTCCATAGGTAAGTATGTCTGTCTCTTCTTTCAAAAAATGTTCCTCCTTTTAAAAAAAAAAATATGTTATTATGATGAAGGCTGCGGAAAGCACCATTTTAGTTTTTGTGCAGGTGACCCAGTCCCTTCAGGATGTGCTGCTGCTCCAGTCCAGTTCAACTCCTTCTTTGTCACGCTGCTCAGAAAGCTTGTGTATCCCACCACTGCGTGACTGCCATTGCAGCCACACTCATCAATCAAAGTCAAGGAAAGGCCTGTGAGATTTGAAAGTCTGCTGGTTTATGTGCAAAACCAGCTTCAGGGATTTGGTAGAAATCCTAGGTAATGTTATACTCCTCTCACACATCAGCACAATTACTTTAAAATGTACCTTATTATTTGAACATTTTTATGGATGACTATAAGAAGTTAAGTAAAAATATTGCAGTGTTATCATTCTGAACCATGGCACTGCCCTCCTAAGAGAATTAGGGTAGTCCACATAAACAGAACAGACAGAGGCTGCTTCAGTCTTCAATTCATGTAGGCACTACAGCATGATAGTTACACCATGAAAAAAAGAAACCACTTTTGTATTTTTCACTAATATGTTTCAGAATAGTCTCTTGTGAAATGTTCTTTCTGTGCTGGTGCTTCCTTGATGATTCATTTTTTGGATTGCTCTCTTAAATATAAAATAGGCATTTGTGAGATGTACAATTAAAATAAGGACATAAATGGGAATTAATTTAAAGGAGGATTATGAGGGGGACTCTAAATCTAACTATACAAATAAGGACTACAAATGTAACCTAGTACATTCATTAGTCTGATTGGCAGAAATTATTTAGCAGCCAGCTGAGAAATGACATTGAAATTGTTTTCTTATGCTATGCACTATCAGATGTATGCTGAAGAATTCCATCTCTATCCAAAGTGTCACCTTGACCAATTCCATATTCCACTTACTGCAAAAGAAAGCAAAGTACCTTCCTCCCCTGCTATTTTGGAGCAACTGGCTTGAAGAAAAGATATTCAGGAAGTGAATGTACAAGCCTTATCATAGAAAATCTGGCCACCTTTCTATCCCTCATTTAGACAGATACGCTGACAGAGATAGGACAGGCAATGGATAATTTTAATGACTAATCCAACTAATGCTTTATTAGCTTTGGATTTCTTTCTGTTGCAGCACATTTTTTTCACCTCTCTGTATGTCCATGCCTTCTCCTCTGCAGTTATGGAGATACAGGCAGCTTCTCTATATCTCTATCTTGCCAGCTGTATCTCTGAAGCCATGCCATCAATAAAAGGGAAGAATCCACAAAGATGCAACTACTAATACTATAAAAATGGACATAGATATCAATCTGTGCAACAGGTGTAACAGGTTTTGAGTATAGGCTGCTATAAGGCAATATGCTATGCATTTAAGGTAAATCTAGAAGAGCCTCAGCTGAATTCTTCCTGACATCTAAACCCATTTCGCTGTGCATCTGAATTGCCTGTCCTGCCGTTCAGAGTTCGTGTCCGCTTAAAAGATGAAGGAAGAGTCATGTTGATTTCAGAAGTGTATTTGAATAGAACTGGCCATCCACATCTAATTTGGAAGTCCAGATAGCCACAAAAACTGATTTCTTCCAAGCATGGTCCTGTTAGTAGATGAGGGCAGCTTGAGAAATACTGCACTGCCATTAATGGAGAGCTTTTGGAACCCCATGCTCTACTGGAAAAACTTGGAAAAGCAAACTAGCTGTGCTACATGCCTGGAGGAAGCAGAAGACAACAACAGTTACCCGTGAAAAACCTGATTTAGGAAGGACAAGTTGAATAGCAGACTTGGAAGAAAAATACTTGATTAAATGTCTTTTGACTCCCTAATGAAAATCACAAGCTAAAGAAATGAGCTTAAAAATATAATTAACCCATCAACTAACAAGAAACATTAAAACAGCTGCTGATATTGCTGCTTGTGTTTTGCCTGCATTCTGGTAAACAGATTCACAAAGGTTTTAGTCAGCTTTAAATTTAACTGGTTAGTTTAAATGACACACAATGATTAATTTGCTCAGGACTCATTCCGAATCTTATGCAAGCATGAAACAGTTGCACGATGTCTAAGGATGAAGATGCCCAAAGCGATACAAGTAATTTAATGCTGACATCCAAAAACATGGAACATGTTTATTCCCAAAGATAATCTCTGTCATGGTCCACTTATAAGCGAACATGTGATGGTCTGTTTCATTTATGATCTCGGGGTGCAACAGAAGAAGCAATAATTTAATAAGTCAGGGATTTAAATTTCAATGCAAACTGGAACTTTATCAATTGTGACATAAAGCGGCCTGTGATAGAAAGGGAGAATGAGGAGAGAGATGAGGAGAAAAGAGAAGAAATGGGGTTTACAGCTAACACCACAACTCCACAGACATCCAGCATCTCTGGAGGGTCTCGGTCCAGAAGGCATTCCACTGCTTCTTTCTTTGATTGGTGTGGCTTCATGATGGGGGAGATCTTCTTCTCTTCTTCTGTTGTCTTCTTCTTCTTAATATAGCTGCCCCTGAGCTGTCTTTTATGCTAGTCAATACACCTGCAACCTGCCTTTGCCTGGGAAGATTTGTCAATCTCCACCTAGCAGGCAACACATGCCAAGAGAGGAGCGTCTGCAGGTCTCCTCCACTTGTGCATGCACTCCTCCTGGCCTCCTGGTCAACCTGGGGTCTCCCAATGAATTATAGAATCATAGAATCACCAGGTTGGAAGAGACCCACCGGATCATCGAGTCCAACCATTCCCATCAGGCACTAAACCATGTCCCTCAGGACCTCATCTACCCATGCCTTAAACACCTCCAGGGAAGGTGAATCAACCACCTCCCCGGGCAGCCTCTGCCAGTGCTCAATGACCCTTGCTGTGAAAATTTTTTCCTAATGTTCAGCCTAAACCTCCCCTGGCAGAGCTTGAGGCCATTCCCTCTTGTCCTGTCCCCTGTCACTTGGGAGAAGAGGCCAGCACCCTCCTCTCCACAACTTCCTTTTAGGTAGTTGTAGAGAGCAATAAGGTCTCCCCTCAGCCTCCTCTTCTCCAGGTTAAACAACCCCAGCTCTCTCAGCTGTTCCTTATAAAGCCTGTTCTCCAGACCCTTCACCAACCTCATTGCTCTTCTCTGGACTCACTTCAGAGCCTCAGAATCCTTCTTGTGGTGAGGGACCCAGAACTGAACACAGGATTCAAGGAGTGGTCTCACCAGTGCGGAGTACAGAGGGAGCATAACCTCCTTGGACCTGTTGGTCACACCGTTTCTGATACAAGCCAGGATGCCATTAGCCTTCTTGGCCACCTGGGCACACTGCTGCCTCATGTTCAGTCGGGTGTCGACCAACACCCCCAGGTTTCTCTCCTCCTGGCAGCTTTCTAGATAGAATTCTCCTAGTCTGTAGCTCTGCATAGGGTTGTTGTGCCCCAAGTGCAGGACTCGGCATTTGGCCATGTTAAACCTCATGCCATTAGACTCAGCCCAGTGGTCCAGCTTGTTTAGGTCCCTTTGCAGAGCCTCCCTGCCCTCCAGCAGATTGACACTTCCACCCATCTTAGTGTCATCTGCAAACTTGCTAAGGGGAAAATTTTTTTTTTCATCTGCTGATGACCACAAGAATCTTCTCTTATTGGCTGTTTGCTTGCTCAGCAAGCACTGAATTCTGCCTAACCTGTGAAGCTCTGTTTCCAATAGTTGGAAAATGTAGGTTTGAGAATTCTTCCCCAAGCCTCATCTCTTCCCATTAGGGCAAGGAGCACACTCTGAGAGGATGTTTTTGAGGGAGTCTGTGACTCGGTTTTTTTCATTTTTTTTTAAAAGATAGAATGTTTAAAATTCTAGGTTTTGAAGATTTTTTTTAAATATTTCCGTGTCTTTAAAAATAATATGCATCTTACTTCTTTATCTTGTGTTCTCTGGGTGACACAGCTTTTATGCAGTATAATATTTTTGTTGCATCAATATACACTTTAACATGGAGGTTAATATCCTATGTTTTCTGGTGCTGGAGGTACAACTGATCTTGCCAACAACTGCAGGAGAAAAGAAGCGATACTTTTAAACATTTGTTGTTGATTGCTATGAAGAGAAAGCAGCTGATCTACTTTGCAGTTTTTCAAGACGTAGCAAAGCTGAGCAAGTCCCCATGCTACTTATCCTGCTGAACACAAGGAGTCCCTTGAAGATGGGAGATAAAATTCATTTTCCCAGCTATTCCCAGATTAAAATGAGGAAGAGACTGAGTGCTGGGGTAGATAGTGTCAAAAAAGGAGACTACAACATGAAAGCTCCTTGATAGCTAAAGTGACCAGCATGGATATAATTGCTGTTTAAGATGTCTGATGTGCTGAAGTTACTGGAAATCTGCATGTGAATGAACATCAAAACTCAAAAATTTAAAAATGGAACAATTCTTTGACTGTTTGAATTCAAACTGAAACCTTATGTTAGTTTACTTCTGTAACTTTTTCATAAGAACATATGAGGTCCATGATCCAGTGGGTCTTTTCCAACCTGGTGATTCTATGATTCTATATGCAGATTGATATCTCACTTAAAAATGTAACAAATATAAATTTGTGCTTACATATCTGGGATATTATAGACAGCATTTTTGTTTTATGTCAGGTTTATCATTCATTCTCAGTGTGTTCTTCAGTTATCTATTTTTTTTTTTAATTCTCAAACTATACTAGTAAAGACAGTGAGTATCTTATAGGTTTGGGGTTATTTTTCACTTGTAAGTAGGTAAGGCAAACTGTCAAACTTGTATGGAATATCTGTGAGCCCCTGGACTGCTGGTTCAGAAGGCTGCTGCTGCAATTCTACTTCATTTCCCAAATGTATGGCCGTATACTGCCATCTGGCTGCTCTGTAGCTGGAGTCTATAGTGCACCATTAGATTTATGTACCAAATTGCAGCTATATTGTGTGTTTCTAAGAAGCTGCCTAAAAGACATCTGTTGTACTACTTACCTATTTTTAAATCAGTTTCTCTTGGTCTTCTTCGGCTCTTTATGAAAAAGCAGATCGGAAGGCTGAAAGGTTTGGCATCAATAAACAGGTTCTTTTTTCTCTGTCCCTCCCCTCCTCCCCCCCTCCACCAATAATGCCATTCTTATCATCTTTATAGAATGCAAGAAGAACCAAATTAGTTGTCTGTGATATCTGTCATTCCCACACTATTATTGCAACAAGGTATCACCATATTCCAACCTACTACACGAGATCTCAAAACGCTCATTCAAGTCAGAGTCTACAATGGGGCTTTTCTTAACTCATTTTTCATAAAAGCCTCCAAGATTAAATTGGGACTGACTAGCATCCTACCAATTCTGTATATTAAAGAATATTTCACCTCGTTATTGTGACAAAGATTGTTAAGTGGAGAAGAAAATGGTACAATATTAATTTATTCTTTTCTTATAATATGATGAGACTGGCACTGTAAGATTTATAAATTTCTTCCATTTTCATTGGAGCTCTTAACATTTCAGTCTTCCTTAGGTGCCATTTTGTCCATTCAAAGTTATACTCTATGACCAAGTGCATGATAAATAGAAGGTACTTTATATATCTGATATCACATCAATTTGACAAATGCTACCAATAAGAAACAATTTGACAATTTCAAATTAGAAAATTTGATAGTTTGACAATTTAACAAATTTGAAATCTGTCCATTTCAAACATGAACATGCCAATATTATTTTTAATATTCATTACTTATAGTTGTACTTTATCTTAGTGAAATCAGGTCTTACATATCCTCATTCCTTATTTTTTTTTTTTTTTTTGGTAGGGAAGAATAACTAGGTTTTATGCAGATGTCACATTAGATGTTTTAATTTATCTTCCAAACGATTTAATCTAAAAAAATTATTATACAAATACTGAACATTTACAACGCTCTCCAGAAAGTTGATTTCTACATGCCCATTTATTGTTCTTATAGCTAAACCCTAGATAACCCCTTCTGATTAAAAGAAAAAAAATTTGCTATTGCAATAATCAGCAAGAATAACAGTTACATTTTTTTGAAATAGGAAAGCAGCTTAACAAACTGTGCATATATTTTCCATGTAGTCAGCCATTTCATGGCAGTAAAACAAATCAAGAGAATATATCTTTTATAAAATGCTGTTTCATTACTATTAAAACTATAATTTTCCCAGAGAAACAGCATTGTGCAGTTTACCCAGATGCAAAACCACTTGTAAAGCGGAGTGATTAATGGAAGGTCATAATTTATATCAGAGAGTAGGGGAATGAATTTTGTATCATTATGTTCCTGTGAGGAATACGAAGGTAATAAAACCAGCATTTGTTCTGAGTTGTTTTCAAGAATATGAGCAGTTAATAGCATTGCTAAACTGAACATACTGGCTGTCTTCTTAGCTGGCTGTGAGTTTAGTCCTGACCTCAAAGAAGAAGGCTGGTTTTCCTAGTTTCTTCTTTCGCTTGCAAGATTCCCTTGTAAGGTTATTTCACTAGATGTCAAGTGACATGACAGAAGAGGCCCTGCCAGGTAAGGCATAATGAAAGAATTATTGTGGGAGAAAAAGCATAATGATTCTTTAGCAGCATTCTCCACAAGGCACTTGAACATAATCTCCACCATGAATGTTTTTCAGTGAAGACTAGTTTTGCTTCAAAATAGCTCTGGTTTTTGCAAATAACACAGTTAAATTGTCAAAGCACCTGTTTTAGAATAATGTCATATCATAAATAAGGTTTGTTGCTTAATTTCCCTTTGTTCGCTTTCTAAGTAGATCATATTCCTTATGTTTCCAATATTAGCCATTATGAAAAATTCACAACAGAGTCTTGGAAACCCTGGGAAAAACATTATCCAAAAGAGACTTAAAAGTGTAAATTTTATCACTTTGTCTACAAAACATATTTATAGAGGTACCCACCCTGTAACTCTGTCTCAATATCTATGTTACATGAAAACCACATGAAAGATACTTCTTTCCTAGTTAGAGATTGATTCAGAATGCAGTACTTCTAGCAATAACAGCTTAAGTAGTCACTTGAGTACCTTCAGTGTTTAAACAGCTGCACAGTCAATTTAACTCAGTTTAGAAGTATCCATCATGAGATAGTCCATTTCGGTTAAACAGGCAGTGGATGTTATGCAGCCTGAATTGCTGAGGGGGAAATCTCCTAATCAAAATGTGATGCTAAATAATATGGCTTGTAAAAAACTGATTAGTCCTGTCTTCTGAGGTCACTGTAACCAAACCAATGATTATATTTTGTTTACCGGAGGCATTGACAGTGATTTCAGTTGTACTAGTTTCTGCAGAAATTGAAGATGTTTCCTTTGTTCCAAATGTTATTTGGCAAACATGTGGGTTGATTTCTATCTGCATAGTAGATTCTGCATGTACCTCTATTAAAAGATGCTGCAAAAACTCAAGAACGTTTTCCAGCATAGAAGCATGAAGCAGAACTTTTAGTGCTTGGTGGATTTCTGCTGCCATGAGCTTAGAATGAAGACTTAGAATGCAAGCATCCTTAGCTTTGTCTTAATCTTTTGCTTTCCATTTCTAGGCTGCCTTTGTCACAGTGCATGTCTTAGCACCCTTGAGTGTGATGAGGTTATAGTTGTAGATGCAGTGTTCTGCACATCAGAGATCAGCCCCATTAAGAGCTCAATAGTGTGGTTTTTCTAGTCACTCTATCTCTGGCAGTGGACCCGATAAATCTCTCTTAAAACTGGCTACCTGACGGAAGCTGCTCTAAATCACAGAATCACCAGGTTGGAAGAGACCCACCAGATCATCGAGTCCAACAATTCCTACCAATCTTTAGGTAGGTAGAAGGCCCCTCAGTACCTCAAATATGAGTTTGGTTTAACCCCAGACTTTTGGGACAACTCAAGTTGGACTGATTATTTATAAGTAGTACAGGTGCTCTATGAGAAAGGGAAATATTTCCCTGCACCAGCCGGGAATCGAACCCGGGTCGCAAGAATGGGAATCTTGCATGATACCACTACACCACTGGTGCTTCCAGGATCAACAACTCTATTAGATTTTCATAGGTTCCAGGAATCAAAGTAGTAGAAGGAGGTATCAAGATAGGATGGAATGAAATAATATGAAAGGAAATGGAGACAGTGTGAATGTCCTATGCATAGGAAACTTATCAGTTTCTGCATTTTGCCTTTGGTTCAGAACGAAAAATTTCCCAACAGAATGAAATCTGAAAAGCATTATGAAATCAATTTTGAACTATTTTTCATGTGTCCTCTCAAAAAAGTTCACGATTACATGGATATTTCTTATTCCTCATCTCTTTTATTTCCTATTAAAAAAAAAAAGTTAAAATCTTGTGTATTATTCTTTCTTTTTCCTTCCTGTCTTCCTCCTGTTTTGTTCCCTTAAATGCTCCATGCAGTTTGTCTTGCCCCAAAGAACAGCAACTTGATGTTTCTCTCATGATGTAATCAAATTTTCATACTGTATTGAAAGCATGATAAATAAGTGATACTGTTTAGTTTTATGTTCATATAAATGTGTATAGTTCTCTGCAAAATTAATACAATTTCACTAATCAGAGGAAATTGTCATCTAGTACCAGTATGGAAACTTTCCGATTTGTTGTGACAGAAGTCTACAAAACAAGTCAAAGATTATTACTGTTTGGTTGTGAATGCTTGGATGCAACTTTCTGCATAAGAAAACAAAACAAAACAAAAGATCTGGTTTCAGATCACTGTATCTCAGCAATCATAAGACTTCAATATTAATCTGGATGCTCAGGTAAATGATAGGCTCTGTGGCAACACAGCAATACCCTTTGAAGACCTAATTGTCCTTATATTCACAGCACAAATGCTCTATTTTTCAATCTCTGAAACAAAAGCTAAACTTGAAAGCCCTCACTGAAAAGAAAATTGCTGCTGGAGAATGACAACTAAGAAATAGTGTCTCATTGTTTTCGGGACTTTAATCCTGCAGTTACTAGCAGAAAGCTCAAAACCACCTCACAACTTTACTGCACTTTGGCCTTTAAAAGCACAGTCCTTGTACGAAACAGACTTGGTTGCTCTTGGTTCCTTTAATGTGTTTCATGGTCTACAAGTTTGCTTTTCGTCTATTTGTACACTCCTCTCTGAATGTGTAAGACCAGGTTAATAGTAAATGAATCTACTTCTCAAGATTTCCATTTGCTGAGAATCTCTAAAACTGAGGAGAGATGCTGTACAGATGAACACTTAGATTTGTTATATGAAGGTGAATACTCTATCTTGCTAATATTGAATGGGCTGGATTTATTAGGGCAACAAACAAAAATATCACAATTGTACTTTAATCTTTTTAGAATAAAAATGGTTGTGCCATCAATATGTATATCTTGCAGTATGATAATTAGTCTTGTAAATATGAACTATAGCACACTTGACAGAGATATAAGGGAAGGTTAAGTTCATATTTGGCAGGTGCTGTTCGTCAGTAAAGCCTCACAGGCAATATTAATCCAATCACTGTACCATATGATTTCTTGTGCTACTGCCTGAATCAAGTGGAAGAAAATGAGAATTTTGCATGTTTAGTGCTGGAGACAGGAAAGTCATAAGCCAAGGGAGGGTCATACCTCTGCAGTGTCTTCATTCTTTCCCACATCTCCAAATTCAAATTTCATAGCAATCCTTTCAGCTTATCTATCAGGGTCCTTTTATTTTTCTATGTCTTACTTACGTAGATAAGGCATCATCTATTTTTGCTGCTTGGAAATATGATGGAACTCATCTCTGGGTAAGTAAGTGTATTGGGTCTGGCTGAGATGGAGTTAATTTTCACCACAGCAGCCCTATAGAGCTGTACTTTGTATTGGTAGCTAGAAATGTGTTGATAACACACCAGCGTTTTGGCTACTCACACAGCATCAAGGTTGTCTCTCCAACATACTCCCTCTCACCGGTGTGCTGCAGGGGCAGAGGGGAGGGCAAGATTTTGGGAGGGTTTAAAGCCAGGACAGCTGACCCAAGTGGACCAAAGTCACATTCCATACCATATGACATCTGCTCAGCAATAACATCTAGGATAAAAAAGGAGGTGGGGGTAATTTGTTATTATAATGTTTGTCTTCTGGAGCAACTGCCACACATATTGAAGCCATACTTCCTGGGAAATGGCTGGGCATTGCTTGCTGACTGGAAGTAAAGATTAAGTGTTCAGTTTTCCTTTGCTTTTGTGCATGGCCTTTGCTCTTGCTTTATAAAACTGCATTTGTCTTGACCCATGCATTTTATTCCATCTTGTTTTCTCCCCCTTTTCAGGCTGATGAAGGGAGTGACAGAGTGGTTTGATGGCTAACTAGCATCCAGCCAAGGTCAAGACACCACAATAAGTTAAATTTGACTTTTTATGATTATTGCCATTATCCTTATGGCCCTGCTGCCATATTCTCGTCAGCTGTAATGCAGACATGAAAGCATTCAAGCTAACATTAAAGATAGATGGGATAATCAGTGCAACCTGCTGTTGCATTGGGAAATGTAGTGCAAGTACTTTTGCAATGCAGGTCAACTTCCAGTGGACATTGAAATCATCATCACCATTTATATCTTTGATTTCTACTTAGAATGAACAAGTATGGAGACTGAACTATATACTTCCCCAAGGACCCTTATACATTATGCTGGAGATAAGGAAATCTTGCTTTGCTGTAAATCAGAGATTTCTATCTCCAGGAAAACCAGTTCAATGCTTTCCATGGCTACTATAAACCCTGTGGAGCTAAAATTAAATGAAGTAGATTATCAATTTCTGTCCATTGACATCATGGGTAGCTTGGGATTTTTTCCTCATTTTTCTGAATTCTTTCTTGCATAAAACAAAAATCCTGGAAAACAAATAATTTGTTTCATATTTATAGTACTAATAGTGGTAATTTTGTTAGAGTAATAGTATTTACAAATACTGTATTACACATGTGATTGTCTACCAGGTGTTAATAGGTTTATTTTTCATAAAGTTGTAACAAGGAAAATTATGGAACTAAAATTCACAGAAGGACATAAAATACCATGTGCCAGCTACTACTGATTCTCCAGTCTCAGCTGTCAATTGCTGCTGGCTTTATTCTTGCATTCTACGTGGTTTGGGGTTTTTTGTGGTTTCTATACTCCTCAATAACTCCAGATTCCCTAAAACTTTTTTTTTTTTTTTTTTATGCTGAGAGGATAGCCCTAGCTTGTGTATTATGTATGCGTATGGTGAAGAGGGAAAAGATCTCTAATCAGTCTAGATAAGGTGATAGTCTCAGAGTTAAGTTAGCAGATGCACATACTTAAGTATTAGTGCCAGTTTTATCTACCAAATAGAGCTGTGAGTTGAATGGTTCCCATTTTCACTTCTTTTGGATCTGAGCCATTTAAAAGAACTGATGTGCATCTTGGTCTAATGAGAGCAGAATGTGAAGAAGAAATCAGGCCACATAAAGTTTGAGGCAGAAAAAAAGGAGTTAACAGTACTCCATTTTAAAAAAAAAGTGAGAAGTAAGATGGCAATTTAATAAACTGTTGCTCAGCTCAACGCAGCAGAAACATGACATTCCTTTCATTTGACATGTTTCCTGGCAGTAAATTGTAACTACTGGAATGAATAGAATGAATAATCCTTAAGTATGATATTAGCTAGCTTGAATTAAAATTATTTTCATTTGCAAGTCAGTAATTTTATTCCTAAAATTCAGCAGACACTTTGCATGTTCTGAAAATAAATACAAAACAATCTGTGACACTAAAAATTATGATTAATTAAATTACAGTTCAAGGCCAAGTAATCCAACTTCACTGTTATTTTCATTTAAGAATAATTTTCAGTACACTTACTGTTTTATTTGTATAGGATGTTTAAAGTTTCCCATCTTGTGAATTATATTTGTGACTTAAGACATAGAAATTACTGTCAATTTTTTATTTCACTTTATTCTTCTTAAACCAGTGATGTTTTTCTCTGAACTAGTGCTATTCAAAAAAAAAAAAAAAGGTTGTTCAGGGAGTGATTCAGATAATTTAATAGCTTTGTTTTTCATTAAACTCTCCACTGAGTTCTTTCTCCTCCCTAAAACTTTCAGAGACACCTATTTATTTATTTATTTATTTATTTATTTATTTAATAAATTTGGCTGTTAGATAAGGGTGCCCCCTTATGGAGATTGTGGGCACAAAGTCTTGTTAAAGTTTTCAAGATTTTTTTATGGGCTCAGTAGACATGGTTTTCTTGCAAATCAACATAGTGAACAGTCAATAAACTGTAGTAGATGGACAAATAGTAAAACATGTAATTTAGAAAGTAGAGACTTTCTTTGTATTAATCACTTAGTTTCTTCATAGTACACTTCTATGAAAATCTCTTTAGGGTACTTTTACCTTTGACTTAAACAACAATTGTGCTAGTGAATTGCTTACCCAAAGCTTAAAATCTTTAAACATCTTTATTCACTGGAAAAATTGAAAGTATTCAGCATTTAAAGTAAGCTTATACTTTTTTGATATCTAAAGACGTAATATCTTGTGTTCAAGAGTGAAAGGAATTGCCTGAGGAGCTCTTTGAACCACTGATGTATTTTTTTTTTGCTTATCACTGTGTAGCACATTTTTACCTCTTGCTTTATAAGAAGGGAAATGAAAGTTGCAGTTAGAGCTACTGTAATGAACAAATGCAGTTCTAGTGAGACCATTTGTGGAAAATAGTTCTACTGCTCCCACAGCCGAAGGAGTAATAGACTATAAGGGGTAAAGAAAATAATAGAACAAATAATTTGAAATGTGAAATTATGTGTGATGGTAAGTGGCAAAAGATCTGTCTGTTGAGCTTGTCTAAATGAACTGGCTGCTCTACAGATAGTTAAGGTTATTGATCATAATGGTACTTCTCTGAACAGACGGATGGCATCCAGTCTTCAAAGACCTGGCTAAGTACAAGTTACGATACTTCTACAAAACACATTCTTCCATCCACTTCATATCTTCTGGTATTTACAATGAAGTGGCAAAATAATATGTCTGAAATATAAAACCACAAACCAAATGTTGCAAGAGTCAAGCAATCCAAAGAGATAACACACTAAATCCTTAGTTAAATCTCTCTACAGTGTTGGCTTGGTCACTCAGAAGCAGTGCTTTCTGTATAGGCTCTGCATCCAGTGACACTACAGCTCACTGAGATCTTTCAGATACTGCTGCTTGGCTGCTTTGTGTACCATGAAACTCATTTTTGCTCAAACTGAAATGGATGGACTGTAGGAAAAGTTTTAACTGCAAATTTTGACTGTTGTTTACTTTTCCAGGTTGTTTTTAAGTTAGGTAATTTCATAGCCATATTCTAGTTCATTATCAAATTTTGAAAGATTTTAATACCTCAGTGACAACAGTCCACTACTTTTGTAGCACAAAACAATGACAAATATAATGTGGAAGAGCAGAGGAATTGCAGAGCCAGCAAAGCATTACCTTCTGCAATTAGTAAGCAGTTTGATGCAACAGTACTTCTGCAGTTCATGGGGCTGCTGCAGCAGTGTCTCATGACATGGTGTGTTTGTCTTTACGACTATTTATTTACATACTGCATATTTTGGCGTGTATATTTCTCTATGCTAATATTTACACACATCATCAAAAACTATGTTGCATTGAATTTGATGTAGAATTCTTAGACTACTGCCAGGGCAGAATGGCTTCATACAAATAGCAGTTCTCCTCTAGGGTGTCATCTGAATGCCTTATCTTAAAATACACGAGAAACTACAGTAAAGAAAAGCCAGGTTAATGTAGACAATATGACTGGACAGTGTAGATGGTGAAGTCTGATGGCACAATTTAAAAAAAGAAAAAGACAACTATTGACTAAGAGAAGAGAGAGGGAGGATTAGCAAAAGTACACGTTAAAAAAAATGAAAAATTGTTTCAAACATTTGACAGGGATTGAGGAAGTTGCTCATCTTGACTTACTGCAAAGACACCACTTAAGCAGCTCCTGAGACAGCCATATTTCATGACTGGCAGAAATAAGAATTGCCGGAGAAGAAAATAGGATCATTTTAATTCCACATACATTCAATCTTTGAGAGGAAACAGTCACATTAATAGAAGCATTGTAACTTTAACATGGCCCAATGCCAAACTCGAAATCATAGAATCACTACGTTGGAAAAGACCTTTGAGATCATAGAGTCCAAATATGATGCAAGAGGCTAGACTTTCTGAAACCAGTTATTGACCATCTCCTTGTTAATCATGTCTATGAATGAAACATTAGCACAGTAATACATTAATGGTATAATGTTATTTGGCAGGAAGCGTGGGCAGAGAATGAGTCTGTCCTTCTCTTCAAGATGATGTATTGCAAGTAGGAAAGTAGATAAGGACCAGATGGGTCAAAAATTGTTCCTTAGCTTTTGCTGAAAAGATGCTGGCAACAAACGGTATCAATTTCCATTACATTAGTACTTTAATTTGGTTTGCTTGTATCAAGAGAGGTGCTAGATATTTTTCTTCCAATATGTTTATATTCAGCACACTTTTGTATCCATGCTTTACTTCTTTAACAGTGTACTTAAATTAAGCTGCACATTGACTTATGTTTAGGATTAACAAGATTGTAAACAGTATGATCACTGCTTTTTTTCAGGTGGTAATGCAGCTGTAAGAAATGTACTGATTATGAGGCTACATCCAATCTGAACACTGAGCAGTGCTACAATACTAACTGGGCTGGGCTGCGGGTCTCGCTGCGTGTGCCCCAGGAGCGGCCACCCCGTGAGCGGGCGGCCGCGGGGACACTTGGCAGAGAGAACGCGCTGTCCCGCCCTCTCCAGCGGCGCCGCCGCCGAGCGCCTCCCCCGGCCCCGCCAGGGGGCGCTGCAGCGGGAGGGGGCGCGGCCGCTGCCGGGCGGCGGCTGCAGAGGCAGGGCGGGCGGCGGCTGCCCCGCAGCGCGGAGAGAGCTGCGACCTGTGGCATGGGACCTGTGAGTATCTTCTTGCCTCTGTGTCCCTGGGGCTTTGCCTGACCCTTCGCTCGCGACTCCCTCCGCTCTCTCCTCGCCGGGGGCTGCGGCTGGAGCACGGAGTGGCAGTCAGGGCATTCGGTAGGTTCCCTTGTCTTTTCTCCGACTCTGTAGTATCTGGCTTTTTGTTTCTTTTTTTGTTTGTTTCTTTTATTTGTTTCTTTTATTTGTTTCTTTTATTTGTTTCTTTTATTTGTTTCTTTTATTTGTTTCTTTTATTTGTTTCTTTTTATTGTTGTTTGTTTCTGGTTTGTTTGTTTCTGGTTTGTTTCTTTTCTTTTTTTTTTTTTTTGTTTGCTTCTTTACTTTTTCTCCCTCTTTTTTTTCTTCTCCCTCTTTATCTTCCAAAAAAGTTTCTTTAAAAATGTTAAGCCCCCCTCCCCGACAATAGCATGCGCGGAGTTGTTTTAATAGCCAGTCTTAGGTTCTGCCGGTCTCTAGCTTGTTGAATTCTGCCCCGTACACCCACTAAGGAAGGAAAATTCCATGCCCAGCAAAATATGTCTCCGGTCCCAGTTGGTATCTCTGAGGCAACAAAGACAATGTATTTGTCTTAATTTGCTATGAGGGACAGTTGGTAGCCATGGAGGTGGAGCAGGGTGAGCTTTAGATGGAGAATTTTCCTCTGTGCCATCACATCTCCTTGGTTGCTAAGCAGTGGTGACCACATCTGGATAAAGATGGAAGAAGCACACAGAAGAGAGAGAGGGCAGCAGACGAACAGCGTGTCCTCATCTCAGGCAGCCTTTCCCGATGGACATTTGTGTAGAAAATGTGTAGAAAATTTGTGTAGTTATCATTCTTATGCACCTTTTTACCTTAAGTCTAAACTTCTCACAATTCATCTTGTATGCTGGGTAGAGCAAAGTTGTTTTGTTTATCCAGATTGATTTGTTGTGACTTTAACATATTTACAGAAGGGGATGTAATTTAGAAAAGCACACTCCGTGCTTTCTACGTGAGTGGTACTGCTTCATTCTCAAAAAAATCTTGGTTGGAAAGTGAACAGTGGGAGCAGTGCTTATAAAAAGTACATGTGGGAACTTCTTCATCAAGAAAATTAATTTCAGTACACATTTACCCTACTTATTTGAATTAAGATTTTTGCAATTTAATTTGAGGACTCCGATCTATAGGCTGTTCCTTTGTTACGAAATTACCTCATTGCTTCTAGAATATACAAAAAAGACTAGCTTGACTGCAATGCAAAAAAGCAAAATTAAGGTGTGGAAGGGAAAATTTTAACTTTTTTCCCCTGTTGAACTTGTTTTAGAGCGAATACACGTGTGGGAGTTAGTAACAACCCCTCCAAAAACCCTTAGTATTTTGTGACATGAGTTACTGTAACAACATTTTTACTATTTGATGCATAGCACCATAGTATTGCTAAAGTGTGAATTTTTCACATGCAGTGAAACACTGCTGTTATCATGTTAATAGTGGGGGGTGAGGGAGCGGAAATCTGTCTAGTTAGACTGGAAATGTGCTGTTTATTAGAAACTGATCAGTCGCCACATTATTCCTGTTGTTTGCCAAACTCAGCTGTTGTGGGCAAACAGGAAGAATCCATCCTTTACGTTGACTCAGATCTCTCTGTGTGAAACACAGAGGCTCCTTGGCCAGGCCTGATGGAAAAGGGTGTGTCAGGGTGGGAAGGCAGAACTGTGTTGTGTTTGTTGCACACTGAGGTTCAGGGCATCCAAAGGTGCACAAAGAGGGTGGCAAAATTTGCCAGGGACCAGTTGGCCATCAGCCAGTCCAAGGGATGTAATGTCATCCTCACCTGTACTCCAGCCGTGTCACCTGCCTGTATGACAGATTTTATTCTTGTGTGATTTTTAAAACACAGTGTTTTTTAAATGGTCTTCTAAAGGTGAATTTAGCTGAAATTTATATCAACAGAGATTTGAAGAGCAGGTAAGATTTGCACAAATCTTAGATGTTGACAGAGACTTCATATTATACCTAAAGGACAAAAAAGCAAGCATTACCCCTTTCATGTTTAAAACATTTCAGTGTTTGCAGGTGAAGTTCAACAGAGAGAAAAGGAAATTAGTGAGATTTTAAAGTTACAGGCATTTAAAAGAAATGCAAAGTGCTAATAAACAGTAGGAGATGCAAAAAAGAATTACTAGGCAAAAAATAGATTTTGTTAATTTACAGTTTTGTTACTGACATTACAATATTGATATGGACAGGTTCTGCCTCCAGTATTTATTTTAAAACTAGTTTCTCTTGTTTGAGGCGAGGAAGAAGGTAATTTTTGAAAAGGTAAATACTTCAATTTCCTTCATATAAGCAAACCTCATTTACTGTTAAATCATACTGCTCATAAGCAGCGATAGTATGTAGAAAGCATTCTACCTTATTCTAGGCCGAGGAAGTATACTGTCCTTGTGTCCAATACTTGAAGCACATATGTCTTCA
Organism: Coccyzus lansbergi; assembly: GCA_033558105.1. NCBI lineage: Eukaryota > Metazoa > Chordata > Aves > Cuculiformes > Coccyzidae > Coccyzus > Coccyzus lansbergi. Next base: position 2,995,486 of record JAUMJK010000318.1, on the reverse strand, counting down.
TTTAATTTTCTTTTATAAGGACACTAAGTGGGTTATGCCTTCTGCAGCACGTCCTTTGGGACTGCGTCTGTGCATACAGTCCAGAACACATGGATAGAAAACTGGTATAATTTAATCTTCCAAAAGATTTTTCCCCTCTTGTTGAAATACGTTGTAAACTCAGCCTAGGACAAGGATATATTTATCAATAATGATTGCAGATGTCATGCTCCTTAGAGACAGTTGAGTCATCCTCAACACTGAGTGGTTGTGCTGCTTGAAGTGCTTTTGTCCAGTTACTAGGGAAGACTTCCCACTAACTGTCTTGTTTCTTTTGTTAAGGTTTTCGTAACCATTACCTAGTTGATTTCCTGACAACAGTTAACCCCTTTCTTAGATTTCTAAATACAGGTTGCATTTTCCCATATGATATAATAAGTTCAGTATTCTTAGAGTCTTGGAAGAAATGTACTGTAGAAATTCAGTAGCAAAGCAGAAGTTTAAAAGTGAAAAACAAATGATCTTGCATGCAGTTGTTGTATCCTGGGGAAAATAAAACCCCCAGCCAACAGAAATTTGCATATATGAGCAAGTAAGCTTAATACATTTATTTCCATAGAAGTTCTGTCAAGTTCTCTGTCAATACTGGACTCTTCCTTAGAAAGTCACACATGAAATTTTCTTGCCCAAAGCTCAACACGTAACGGAAAACAACAGTGCTCCAGTAAGCCTCTGAGCATACACACTTTTGCAATGGATATTAAACATGAGTCCCTCCTGTAGCTATGCATTTAGTTGATCCTCTTGGGTTATTATTCTGTTGATGAGTTTATTGATTTATAGATCTAGTTTATTATTCTTTTAGCTTGAAATTGTATCTTTGTCAGGTGGTACAATTACAGTATCATTATCCAGTGTTATCCTGAACTTCTGGACATAAAATTCTTTTTTAAAAATGCCGTATCTTAGACAGGGCGGCCTGAGGAGCTGAGACATGTGAATCATCTCTCTTTGCCCTTGCAGCATTACGTGCTCCTGCAGATAGGTTGGAGCATACATGCTCCAGGGGGGCTGTGCTGTGCATCCAGGAGGCCAGCAGTGCTGGGATGCTGTAGGAGCTGATACTGTGTTCAGTAGATTGAGATCTGATGCCAGTTATGCTGCAGCCAAAGCAGCAGCAGGCAGGTTGTCCCTGGAAGTTTTGGTCTGTCTTGTAGATACTTTTGAGATACTACCAAGTCTTGCTGTCAGAGTTCCTGGGAAAAGCTAGGCATACCCTTTGCATTTGACTTACTGTTTGGCTTTGTATCTGGACAGCTATGATTTACTGTCATTTTAATACCAGGGTAACACAGTGAGAAGCTATTATGGAGAAGGGGAAAAAAAAAAAAAAAAAAACCCCAACCCCAAATAGCAAATGTCCACTTGATATCATTTTGTGGTGTGTGTAACTTTACAGTACTTTTGTAGATACTGATTTACCTTGCCACAATGTTGTTGATGGGGTTTATTTTGTGCCTTAAGTATGTAGTTTGAAATACTACTGTGTTCATTAATGTAACTCGAGTTTTCCTGAATGTATAGTGTATGTCTTGCAAAGTTTACATCCCTGGTAAGTGTTTTGCCCAAATATTTTTACTGTGTGTAACTAACTTCTGGATCAGTGAATAGGCTGTTACAGATTATATAAAGGCTGCATTGCCCTCTTCCTACTGTATCTGCTATGTTTCTTGTCTTTCCAGTAGTAATCCATGACTGTTTCTCACCTTGTCTTTCTTGCCACAGCCACCCTTCTGTCCACACCCTTCTCTTCTGGTTTTCTTTCAAGCTGCTGCCTCCACTCCCTGCGATGATTGCCCTCCCAGGTTTGACACAGTTGTGCAGCTCTCATGCTGCTGGTTTAACTGCACGTGTAGAGGAATTGTTTGATATTTGAGTGGATAGCAGCCAGGGAGGAGCTTTTTGTTTTCTAGTACCCAAATGCTTAATTAATGTGTGTATACTTCTTGGCCATCTGGCTTCATTAACTAGCATACAAGTACTTCACAGCAGTGAGAAATGTGCCTTCTGAGCAGCTGGCCAGCCAGTGAGGAAGTGTTTGATTTGGAGGCCTGCCACCTAATTGGAACTGGTGCTTCTTTGCCCCAAGTCCACCAGTGACTTCTCTGATGTTTGATGCCTGGGAGCTGCACATTTCCTCAGTGTTGAAGTTGTGGTTGGCCAGGCAGTGATGTGGTGTTCTTTGCTTGCTCAGCTCTCATATCTCCATCCTGGTTCTGCCTGGGATCAACTCTCTTATGGCAAGGTTATATTCAAGCAAAAAAACCTCAAAGGCATTGAAATAAATTTAGTCATTTGAAGATATGTGGCACTTTCAGAGTTTTAAATATGTATAGCCAGATTAATCTGTACAGTCAGAGACCAACAATCTATTTTGTAGCTACAGTGTATTTGTAAAGGCTTTGCAGCATTTTGTCAAAAAACTTCTGATTCACTATAAGTTTTACTGGATTTGTTTACCCTGTGCACAGTGTGTTTTAAAATTATTTTTTTCCTACGTAGGTAGTTGGTGGGGGAAGAAGAGGTCATTATTAAAGAACTGAAATCACCAGATAGAGTACTTCTGGTGTTAGTTGTCCTTGAAAATACACAGGCCAACCAAAGAAAGAAAAAGGAGAGTGGTGCTCTAAAAATAGAGTGAGGGAATACCTGTTGTGGGAAATAATACATGGAGACACTGCTTTGGTAAATATGGCTATGGAAAGAACAGTGCGGATGAAAGAACTTCATATTTGGAGTAGTCTCATGTTAAGTGTGTCATGAAGGTAACTGTGTCTATACCAATCCGTCAAAACCTGAAAGATCTTTATTTAAGAGACCCCAAGTTCAGCATAGTCAAAAGGATCTTGTCAGGGAACAGAGGTACTTGTTGTGTAGGAGACACAGGTTTTCATGGTGTAATTTGGTTTTACTTTTCTATCCTTTTCTGTTACAGTACTTCTGTCTTGGGGCATGAACTCCAGCTTTTGTGTAGAGCAGTGGTTGTCACAGGTCATGTTGAACTGCTGTTGATGGTCTGTCTTAGGGGATATAGATACTTGCTTGACCTCTGCCTGCAGTCAGTCCTGTCTCTGTTGGATTCAAAATTCTTGATGAACAAAGCCCATATTTCTTCTGCAGTCTGTGCATGAGATTTCAGTGGGTGTAACTGTATGACAGAGTGGACTATTAAGATAATTTTGAGCTCTGTAATTTATACCACTTTTATTATGAAAAATAGTTAATTAACTTGCATTTGGATTCAATAATAGATCCTAATTCTCAGAAGCTTAGGTTTTTGTTTGCAGACTAACTGATGTAAGGATTTACTATATTTTCCAGACTATACAGCTGTTTTTACAATAAGAGGTCTCAAGTTATTCATTAGTAATATGACCCTCAGCTTTAGGTGGGAAAAGATATTTCAGAATTAAAGTGACACCTCTGGTACTTATAAGTATGTAAAACCAACAAGAATTGTTATGTTTTTTACCTTTATAATCTTAAAGACTTAAATCTGTTTTATGTCCTTCAAGTGGTGTTTCAATTTTCTGGTTTTTTGTAAGACGGATTGTCATAGAGAAGGTGTGATTTAAAGCTTTCAGACTGTAGATACTTGCAGTTTATACTTAAATGATGACTCAGAGATGATATTTAATGATATTTCATACCAGTTTCTGTGGCTTAAAATAGATTTTGTTAATTAGATTTAATAAACCTAATGAAAGAAGAACCCGTTTGAAGCACCAAATAGCCATGATCACTTTTTTTTTTTCTTTCTTTCACTCTTCTTCCATCTTCCAATCCCAAAAGGTCTATTTTCATCTTGCTACGCCTTTGTCTTTTCACTGAATTCAAGCAGAGTTCTTTCCTTCCTTGTAGTGATGGTGTACTACTTCATGTATGATGAAAAGGAATAAAATAATGACTTCTAGAGGCTTTACTGCACTAAGCAAACACAGGCAGGGGTTGTGATGATCTACACTTATTAGCAAAAGAGCCTTTCAGAAATGCTACTTTTTTAGATTGCTGTAAATAATGCACTTGATGCTGCATAATGCTTCACTTGAACTTTCTGTGGGTTTCTTTGAGTTGGACACAGGGCTAAATGGAACAGTGGCCTCCAAGATTCAGGCAATTACCTAATAATTTGAAGGGCATGTAGTGATTGAGATTGTCTTTCTATAAATCTAAAAGAAATCAGCTGACAACTATGACATGACAAATCACAAGAATTACTTTAAAATTAAATAGTACTGCATCAATGTGCTGAACAATTATAATTTTGTTAAGGAACATAGGTACAGAAGTAAGTTGTTCTGAACTGAAGTCAAAGTCACCGTATTCTAGAAAATAATCAGAAGTTCTTATATTGCAAAGTGGCTTTTAGGGTTTGTGTTTCAGGCTGGGGGTTATTTTGGTGGTTAGGGGTTTTGTTGTGGTTGTTAGCATTTTTTAACAGCCTCCTTACTGTACCATTAGCTTTCACTGTATGAAATAGGTAAATTTCAGGTTCTTGCCATGACTGGTTTTGTTTTATAGATAAATTCAGTGCAGCAACAGAGTCACAGAGGCAGATAAAACAGAAGGCAAATAGCATCAAGCACTTACAAGGCTCAGAACAGCAAGTCCTATTTTTTTAAGCAAATGTCATCATTTCTAGGCCCAAACACAGGTGTGGTGTATGTTTGAGGGCAGTACTTATGTATTTTTCTTAAGTTTTTACATTGTTAAAACATTTATTTTAAAACTCCTGAACCAGGAAAAGTATGTCTGACAAGGGCACTAGTTGCTACTCCATTTGTATCTGTTGTTTAGGAGGATTTTGGTCTACCTTAAATGGAAATGAAAAATAAGTATGATCTTAAGTTTTTCTGTTTAGGATCTGCCTCTGGTAGTCAGATTGAGGACAGCATTCCTCCTATCTTTGGACAAATGTATCAAATGGCAGTAGGTTGGTTTCTTTGCAAACAGTTTAAGAAATGTAAATATGTTTACCAGCAAATAAGCCAGCCACAAAACTCACTGCTTATTTCATGGCTTTGCGTTACAGGCGTTTATGCTGATAGGTAGCTCTTAGAAGGAGATTGGTGTTTAATTTGGGGGATTGAAGAAGTCTCTGGTAATTGATTGTATAAAAGTAGTATTGTTTTAGTGCCATTCTTCTAGTGTCTTATGCAGTGTGAATTTACTGGTTCTTTTCCAAGTGTGACAGCATTCAGGTTATATTGGCTCTTTAATGAATTTTAATTTTAGAAAGCTGTGCGTGAATTTGAAAATACAGTTTTCATTTTTTCTTATGCTCATAGAGCTTTTTCTTTGGCTAAGCCATAAAATATACAGATAAAAAGAAAGACATACACTTCTACCCTGTCTGGAGTTCTAAGGGATGCAAGGAAATGAGGGGGAAAGAGTGCAGGCACAGACTAATAGTCTGTTCCACTCTCTTGATGAATACTTGATTAAATTATTTATTCCTACTCTATGGCTGGGAAGGAAGGAGCACGGGAGATTTTGAAGCTAAGTGTCATTTCACAATGCTGATGAAGTACAGTGGCTCTGGTGGTCTGGTCTGAAACAGCTGGGGTTTTTTTGCCTGAAAAAGAAAGTAGTGGTGAAATAAGTGAAAAAATAATAATAACAAAAAAGGCACTTACTTTTCTAAACCAATTGCTGCACTTTATATAGTGCATTTTTAAGAAAGGTTTTCCGTGAATGCCTTGCAAGTCTTTTTTTAATCATGTTGTGCTTGTGCAATATAACTGCTGCTTTCTTTAGCACGGTAGCACTTTGGGACAGACTCCCTGTTTCTGAGAACTATGTACTACTGTATACGTATTAAGAAAAGTTGCGTGCCTACATCAAGGGACAATAGACCAAATGTATCAAATTACACTTTGTTTTGCTTGGTTGTTTTGGTGTTTTGAGTTGGTTTCTTTTTTCCATAACACAACCATCTAAAAATGGCCATCTTCAATACTCTGAGTCAGCAGAGAAATGTAGGGTTGAGTTTTGGCACTTCTCTTTGTGAATTGAATGCTGTTTGGTTTTTTTCTGCATACAAAAATTTTAAGTCTGCATACGAATTAAGCAATGGTAGGCAATACAGGAAGCTCTGATGTCAAGATGCACGATGGCAAATTCTGTGTTGCCAAACCTTGTGAAGCGTATGTTTGAAATCTTCACAATGAGTTTGTAAGAGCTGTTTAGAATAGAAGTATTTAATTTTAAGAATATTTGCACATAGAAAAAATTATAATTTCTAATATGTTCCTTTAAATGTCATATTTGAGTCCACCCAAAAGGATGTATATAGAGAGTTTGCCTCTGCTCTCAGCTCTCATGTAGGGATTGGAGGGGACATACAGCCTCCCAAGCCCTTCTCATTCCTGCAAATGTTGTTAAAAATGCCCTCAAATTGCTTGGTTTACTACATTTACTACAGATTTTATAGTTAGACCCTTTCATTCATTTGCATATTTGCCTTAGGATGATTCCAGGATCTCCCTTAAAATCACAAAATTGCTTGAAGAATAAATTTGATCCGGTATTATGGAATGCACTACCTGTCAGCTTGCTAGTTATCCTTTATCTGGAGTATCATTTTATGTTTCTCTAAGTAATCTTTCTTTTTCTTCTTCTTTTCTTTTTTTACATCATGTTGTGATATAACCTTTTTCTGTTGTAAATCTGAGTTGGAAGAATTGAGGGAATGTTTGCCTCTTGTATACTTATGACTACTTTTAGTTGCTGTTGCCGTAGGTACATTTTTGGAGATCTGCCTGTGGGTTGCTTTGTGCTGCAAAGTAGAATCATAGAATCATAGAACAACCAGGTTGGAAGAGACCCATCGGGTCATCAAGTCCAACCATTCCTATCAAACACTAAACCAAGTCCCTCAAGACCTCATCCACCCGTGCCTTAAACACCTCCAGGGAAGGTGAATCAACCACCTCCCTGGGCAGCCTATTCCAATGCCCAATGACCCTCTGTGTGAAAAACATCCTCCTAATCTCCAGCCTAAATCTCCCCTGGCGGAGCTTGAGGCCATTCCCTCTTGTCCTGTCCCCTGTCACTTGGCAGAAGAGGCCAGTTCCTTCCTCTCTACAACCTCTTTTCAGGTAGTTGTAGAGAGCAATGAGGTCTCCTCTCAGCCTCCTCTTCTCTAGGCTAAACAACCCCAGCTCTCTCAGCCACTCCTCATAGGGCCTGTTCTCCAGACCCTTCACCAGCTTTGTTGCTCTTCTCTGGACTCGCTCATCCTTCTTGTGGTGAGGGGCCCAGAACTGAACACAGGATTCAAGGAGCGGTCTCACCAGTGCGGAGTACAGAGGTTGAGAATAACCTCCCTGGACCTGCTGGTCACACCGTTTCTGATACAAGCCAGGATGCCATTGGCCTTCTTGGCCACCTGGGCACGCTGCTGGCTCATACTCAGTCATTGCCAACCAACACCCCCAGGTCCCTCTCCTCCTGGCAGCTTTCTAGATAGAATTCTCCCAGTCTGTAGCTCTGCATAGGGTTGTTGTGCCCCAAGTGCAGGACCCGGCATTTGGCCTTGTTAAACCTCGTGCCTTTGGACTCTACCCAGTGGTCCTGCCTGTTCAGATCCCTTTGCAGAGCCTCCCTACCCTTCAGCAGATCCACACTTCCACACAGCTTTGTGTCATCTGCAAAGTTGCAAAGGGTACCCTCAATGCCTTCATCCAGGTCATTGATGAAGACATTGAACAGGGCTGGACCCAGCACTGAGCCCTGGGGAACCCCACTTGTCACTGGCCTCCAGCTGGACTTAACACCATTTCCCACCACTCTCTGGGCCCGGCCATCCAGCCAGTTTTCTACCCAGGAGAGTGTGTGCCTGTCCAGGCCAGAGGCTGACAGTTTCTGTAGCAGAATGCTGAGAGAAACTGTGTCAAAGGCTTTACTGAAGTCCAGGAAGACCACATCCACAGCCTTTCCCTCATCCAGCAGGCAAGTGACTTTGTCATAGAAGGTAATCAGGTTGGTTTGGCAAGACCTGCCTCTGGTAAACCCATGTTGACTGGGCCTGATCACCCAGCTCTCTTGCAAGTGCTTCATGATAGCACTCAAGATCACCTGTTCCATGACTTTCCCTGGCACTGAGGTCAGACTGACAGGCCTGTAGTTCCCCGGATCCTCCCTGCACCCTTCTTGTAGGTGGGCACCACATCAGCCTCCAGTCCAGAAGTACCTCCCCAGTCTTCCAGGACTGCTGGAAGATGATGGAAAGGGGTTTGGCCAGTACATACGCCAGCTCCCTCAGTACCCTAGGGTGAATCCCGTCTGGCCCCATAGACTTGTGGGTGTCTAGTTGGGCAAGCATGGCTCTGACCACCTCCTCTTGGACCATGGGAGCCTTGTATTGCTCCTATATTTCCGGGGTTTCTACACAGAGGGAACAGCTTTCTTTACAATTAAAGACTGAAGCAAAGAAGGCATTAAGTACCTCAGCCTTTTCCTCATCCCCTGTCACCGTTGTTCCCTCTGTGTCCAAAAGGGACTGTATGGTCTCCTTAGTTCTCCTTTTGTTACTTATATATTTATAGAAAGATTTTTTATTATCCTTCGTGGACTTAGCTAACCTGATTTCTAGTTGAGTCTTAGCCCCTCTGATTTTTTCCCTACACAACCACACTTCGCTCCTGTAGTCCACCCAAGAGGCCTGTCCCCTCTTCCAGAGCCTATAAACATTCCTTTTCTTCCTAGTGTCACTTAAGATTTCTCTACTCAACCAAGCTGGTTTTTTCTCCTGCCAGCCTTTTTTCCAGAACACGGGGATGGCTTTCTCTTGAGCTGCTAGGATCTCCTTTTTGAAATGCTCCCAGCCCTCGTGGGCTCTCTTGCCCTCAAGTACTGTCTCCCGGGAGACTTTGCCAACCAGCCTTCTAAAGAGTTTAAAGTCTGCCCTCTGGAAATTTAATGCAACTGTCCTGCTAACTACCCTCTTCACTTCGCCTAGAACAGAAAACCCTGTCATCTCGTGATCGCTTAGTCCTAGGCGTCCCCCTACTGCCACATCCCCCACAAGGCCTTCTCTGTTCACAAACATCACATCCAGGAGGGCACCTTCCCTCATTGGTTCATTAACCAGCTGCGCAAGGAAATTGTCTTCCACGCACTCCAGGAACCTCCTAGACTGCTTCCTTTCTGCTGTATTGTACTCCCAGCAGATATCAGGGAGATTGAAGTCTCCCACTAGGACAAGAGGCATTGACTTGGAGATTAACCCCAGCTGTTTTATAGAAGAGCTTGTCAGCTACTTCTCCTTGGCTGAGTGGCCTGTAAGAGACTCCCATCACAAAATCTCGCTTCTTATGGGCTCGTCTGATTTTAACCCACAGGCGCTCAATCTCCTCATCACCACAATCCATCTCAGTGGTGTCCAAGTCCTCCCTTACAAAGAGGGCTACTCCACCTCCTCTCCTACCCTTCCTATCCCTTCTGAAGAGTTTATACCGCACCAAAGCTGTGCTCCAGTTATATGAGTCATCCCACCACGTTTCCGTGATGGCAACGACATCATAGGCTTCTTGCCTTACGATGGCTTCCAGTTCTTCCATCTTATTCCCCATGCTGCATGCATTGATGTAAATGCACTTCAGCTGAGAAAATAGTAGTTAGCCAATGTCATTTCCAGAAGTATTCCTAATGGCTCTAGATTTGATGATGAACAAACACTTATAACCCTCAGGGAAATGAAGGTGGATATTTCATTTGCTGATCACACCATCTTAATAAAAACGAGACACTATGAATAAAGTGCATTTATGTGTGTGATGTAGGGCCTGTATGGTATTTATCTCTCTGTATTGGAGACAGGGATGTCTTTCTGGCAGGGGCAGGTGGACAGACCTGTCATCATAGACTGGCTGGGACATCTTTTCCTGCTTTAAGCCCCATCCACCCTGACTTGTTGAACCATGCCAAATGACCAGGGTGGGCTTGTTCAGAAGCACTGTGAATCGCTAGGTTCAAGGCAGGGGAAACTGGTAATTCCAAGCTAGTAGATGGTTCTGTGACTTCTGGATAGGTATTATTGAGAGAGTAATTTCTAGGGTGGTTTTTTTTTTTCTACTAAGTATAACACCCTGCTAATGCAGTGTGAACTTGGCATATTTTTTTGTGCATAGTCGTGAAGCTGGTACAGTTGCAAACATTTTGAATATTTCTGAATTTATCAAGAGGCAGGTCAGTAAAACTATCAACTTTGTCTCTGTAGTTTTAATAATTGAATTTTTAGTGTGTTTGGGCAAATATGGATGTCTTTTATACTAGTACTAGGTGAGAAAGCTAATTTTCTTTTGAATTCTTTATATGTTGTCAATGACTAGAAGTGCGGATTGCACTAGAACTGATAAACTACATTTATTTTCCTCTACAGATTATTGTGAAATAGCTCATAGAACTTGATCCTTTTCTCACTGATCTTCAAGAATATTTTATACTTAATTCCTGAAAGTTGTTTCTCCATTTCTCTATTGCCCATAGCAGTGGCATCCTTTAAATTGGACTCTGAATAGGGTAAATTGTTTGCAGAATGTATTTCCCTGGTTTGATTCAAATATTATCAGCAGCAATGCTTTATTAATAATTATTAATATTTCAATATTTTTCAATGTAATACAGTGTTTTACTGCTGCCTCATTCATGTATCAGCTGGCAAGCAATATCCTGTGAAGCCTTGATTTTTAAACTCTGAATTTAAATGTGGAGGGCAAAATATTTTCAATGGAAAGAAGATAATTCTGCAATTAAATTGCTACTTCAGATTTGGACTTCCCTTTTCATTCAGCTGATTTTGTTTTCTTTTAGAAGATACTGCCATATCTGGGTTTTTGGTCCATAATTTCCCCTCCAGGTGCAAGGGTAGCATTAACTTTGGGGTTTTGCTTTTTAATAACTTAATCTAATCCAGTTAATTTTTTTGTTGTTCATGCTTGTTGTTTACACAGTCTAGAAGAGAGGTAGATTTTCAAAAGCAAGTAAATAAGAAAAGTAAATGAGAACATCAGGGATACTGTTTCCAGCTGTCCTTTAGACTCTTCACTGGTGTGGGTTTTGTATTTTTTTGTGCAAAGAGAGAAAGGTTTCCTGTTGTATTCTTGCCAGCTGTATGTACTGTCAGATAAATTTTAATGTAGACCTGTCTCACAATATAGGGATAAGTAAAACAGAAAGCCAAGAAGAAAAAGGGATGAGGGAGGACAAATACTTGAGACAATACAAAGACCTTTGGATTTTAGCCCCAGTTAAAACTACTGCCAAAGCTGCCTTGAAGTTCCATTATTCTGGCTTGTGATCACGTGAATGTCTGAAAATGACGGATAACGTGTAAATGAATTAACCTTGTTTACTGAAAAGACTCAGTAGTCATAGGGAAAAATTGTCTTCTAAAATTAATTACATCCCTGAACAAAACTGAGCAACACAGATGGAGTGTAACAAATGCAGGTTTTATTTGATTGTGAAAGAAACCTGTGGTTATCTTCCTAGTCTCACCATAACAATTTCTAACACTGCAAATTCAAGCAGCCTATTTTCCAAGTTTTTTCACTGTCTTTTTCCCTTTGCATGAATATATTTGGAATATGCCGATGGCAGGATGCATTCCCTTGTATTTACTATAGTTTTGTTTGAATGTCATATTGGTTTTTCAAAACAAGGCCGATGTTGAATGTAACTGATATATTATTTTTTAATATGTGAATCATCTGCCATAGTAAAGTACTGTAGAAGGAGGAGGAAATAATCCAAATCAGAGTTTAGTTAACAGTTCAAGCCTGATGTAGAATTTGATTAGTTGACACAAAACTAGTTGCTGTTTTTAACCATCAACTTTAAAGCAGAATAATTCAGCTTAGAATAAAATGTGTTAACTCTAAGAAACTGTAGAATCTGTAACTAAGAAACATTAGAATCTATGCATTTTTGCCAAGAAGAAACAAATCTATTTGTTCTGGAGGTATAGAATTCTGGAGTCCTGGAACTGACTAAATTTTTCAACACCTTTTTTTCAGCTGTTGTTTGGTTATGGAAAATCTCTTACAGGAAGTTGCTGAGGTGCTTGAAAATGTGGTAATTGATGGTAGAGAGGCCTGGTCATTAAACTAGAGGTGAGGTAGAGTTTCCTAGCCTAGTTTGTGCAGCTTCTGTAGAGTCATTTTTAAGACAGTTGGGTATTGTCATGGAGGTGAATTGGTCCTTTACAGTTGTCCAGTTTTGGACAGAGAAGTTGCAGTTCTTTCTTAATTTTGTCAATTTCCTGGCAATATTTCTGTGCTATGATGGTTTTACCAGGTTTCAAGAAGTTGTAGTGGATGATTCCACTTGCTAACCACCAAGCAATGACCATAACCTTATTTTGATGAAGCTTCATTTTGGGGAAGTGTTGTGATTCTTTACCTCGGTCCAACCACTGCACAGAACATCACTGGCTATCGTATAAAATCCATTTTCCATCACATGTCACAAAGTGATCAAGAAATGAATCTTCGTTGTTGCACAAAGAAAGCATAGAGCAGACTTTGTGAAGGCAAATTTTTAAATTCTCATTCAGCCCCTGCAGCACCCATTTGTTGAGCTTTTTTGATTTTTCCAATTCAGTGCAAATGTCCATTTAGTTCTCCTGCAACTTCTTGCGATTTTTTGTGTAGATCTGCCTCAATACTGGCCCTCATTTGGTTGTCGATTGCAGAAACAGGTCTGTGACCCTCTTCAACTTCAAGGCTCTTGTTTCCATTATGAAAGTTTTGGAACTAATGTTGAGTTGTACATTCACTGACTGTACCTGGCCAAATGTTTGGTTGATGTTGCTAGTTGTTCACAATGATTTACATTGCCTTTTAAACTCATGCAACAAAATTGCTTCTTTTCCACCTTTAATTTCACAGTGTAATATAAAAATGAATAAACAGTGAAAACAAAACCATTATCATAAGTAAGCAGAACAATTTTTGCACTTTAAAATAGTATACTATATGGACTAGAAGATCCGATGGGTCCCTTCCAACCTGGTTGTTCTGTGATTCTGTAATTCTGTGATTCTGTGAGCACAGTTAATTAAAAGTATAATCCAAAATAAGCGTCACAGTTTACAATGACAAAACCAGCAACTATTTTGCAACAACCTAGTAGTAAGGTCAAAGACTATGTTCAAGAGGTTTTGATTCAAAATGTTGCTTTAAATTTAATCAAAAAATAATGTTACAATATATACAAATAGCTATTCCATGTATTCAATTTATCTTATATTTTAGGCAATTAAAAAAGTTACGTGGTTTATAGATCTGCTAATTCAGAATTGGTAGTTAGTTTCCAGGATCAGTCTGCTGCAAATTCTCATCTGTTGTGTGTCAATTCATATTCCTACATATCTGTGAATTGTTCAGCTGTGTTCTGTTTTCTTGTTCAACTATGGAAGCACTTTCATTTTCTGTTTCTGTGTAATTGATTAATTACTAAATTATAACTGCAACCAAGGTGAAGTTTCTGGAGAAAAAGCTAGTTGTCATTTTTACGTTGGAATGAACTATCCAAATAGATCACCCAGGACTAACTGTTGAATAATGTTCTTTCAGATATTACCAAAATCCTAGAAGCATCAAAGCCTGGGTTGTGTGGAGGCCTGAACGTGAATTCAGATATTTTAACTGTGACCAAACAAGATCTTTTTTACTAACAGATTAGCAGGCATTTCTGTGTTAGTCTAATATTCTTGCTATTTGATAAGCTTAGGAAATTCATAATACTTGTCTTTCCTTATTTCATGAATATATCTAATCATGCATGTTTATTTAAGGATGCAGGTTATATAAACAGGTTTTGTACTACCTTAATGGGTGAGGGGAAATAAAAAAGGTAACTGAGATTGCCAAATAAACAAGCTTTGATTTCATTCCAGTCCTTTCTAAGACTGAAGGTTGTCAAGCTTCTGCAGGCTTTGGTGGCAAGTGCTATTCTGTTTCCATGTAACTCAGTTACAGCCAGGTGAGACATAGGGAATTCTAGTATCATTAATAGAATTCCGTCCAGCTCCTGTGTTCTGGCTTTACTTATGGGACACAGCTATTCTTAGAGCATTTCTCTTTGCCGAAATGAGTACGAAGGTCTTAAAGTATGCTAGTATTTTCTTTCTGCTGATTTATTTAAAAACAGCAATTAAAACTGTGTTTGTTCTGCAGTTTGGTTTTTGGGTTTTGGAGCTTTTTATTTGGTTTTGAGGTTTAGTTGATTTTTTTAGTGCAGATTCAAATATTTTGAAAGTCAAGGATTCTGTGTACAGATAGTATGTAGCATAAGCAATGGCATTAGTGTCACTCCGAAATGTCTCATTACTGTGGACAGAACTTTTAGCTGGAAGTAGGGTGGCAAGGCTTTGTTATGAGAATGCAGTTTCCCTTACATGTCTGCACTGTTCTTATGTGATTTCCCATCATGGAATTTTCTCAAGTTCATTGGGAAGCAGGTAGTGAACTTTGCCGACATGGCTGACAGTCTCACATTTCTTCTAGCAATACAGCACTACATTTTAGGCTCTTGAGCTGAATGGAATAATTGGTATTGAACTCATCTCCATTTTATTGGCTTATTCTGCTTCTGTGGCTTTTTAATGGATGTCATGAGTAAACAGTTGTTTTCTGATATGTGTAAAAAATCAATACTATACTGTAGGTGCTAAATCCTTCCGGAAACTGACAAATGAACCTTTTCAAGAACAACATCCTGCCATGCATCTCTGTAATGATGTATGCTGAAGCACTTTTCCATTTTCAGGGCATTTGCAAAAAGGCATAGAATGGATTTGGGAATTTTGCTTCCATATCACTCTAACCCGAGCCAGGTTTTACTGATCACCCCCAGCCTGTATCCATTTGTGGAGCAGCAGCTGAACCTCACTAGGAAATCAGGCACAAAAAGTAGACTCAGATTACTCTAATGAGCCCATTAAGTGAGGTATAGGGAGCCTGTCTGGTCAGAATAAGGAACTGAAAAAGGTCTGGCTGTACTCCTTGCTTTGTCTCTTACATTCTGTAGCTGTTCTTCACCTTCTGTACGTTTACTGCGGAGGGAGGGAATATCCTATACTTTTACAACATTTGAGGGAGAAAACCTGATGCAATTGGTGTTTGTGGGCTATAAAGTTCGTGACAAAGCAGTAACTAAGCACATTTGCTTTCTGAAATATTTCAAATAATATGTCTGTTCAGTTATGTTCTTTGACCCTTTTACAG
Source organism: Coccyzus lansbergi (assembly GCA_033558105.1). Lineage (NCBI taxonomy): Eukaryota > Metazoa > Chordata > Aves > Cuculiformes > Coccyzidae > Coccyzus > Coccyzus lansbergi. The sequence goes on along the minus strand of JAUMJK010000318.1, from coordinate 2,980,214 downwards.
AACTCCTTTTTTACTACATGGAAAGTCAAAGTGCAACACCATTACTGATTTTTAAACTGGACATTAGAAACATCCAATAAAAATCCCCTTGTGTCTATTATGTTGTAAAAATGTTATCTGTAACAGCAAATAAATTTGAAGATTCCCTCAGAATTATAGTGGTTTGCAGTTAATGGAAAAATATATTTTGTATTATAGGTTAACGTTACTCCAAGTGGAGGCCAGTTACAAGTGGGGTCCCTCAGGGCTCAGTGCTGGGTCCAGCCCTGTTCAATGTCTTTATCAATGACCTGGATGAAGGCATCAAGTGCCCCCTTAGCAAGTCTGCAGACAACACTAAGCTGTGTGGAATTGTCGATCTGCTGGAGGGTAAGGAGGCTTTACAAAGGATTCTGAACTGGCTGGATCGCTGGGCAGAGTCCAATGGGATGAGGTTTAACATGGCCAAATGCCGGTCCTGCACTTGGGGCACAACAACCCTGTGCAGAGCAACAGACCAGGAGAATTCTATCTAGAAAGCTGCCTGGAGGAGAGAAACCTGGGTGTGTTAGTTGACAGCCGACTGAACATGAGGCAGCAGTGTGCCCAGGTGGCCAAGAAGGCCAGTGGCATCCTGCCTTGTATCAGAAACAGTGTGACCAGCAGGTCCAAGGAGGTTATTCTCCCTCTGTACTCCGCACTGGTGAGACCACTCCTTGAATCCTGTGTTCAGTTCTGGGCCCCTCACCACAAGAAGGATGTTGAGGCTCTGGAGTGAGTCCGGAGAAGAGCAACAAAGCTGGTGAAGGGGCTGGAGAACAGGCCTTATGAGGAACGGCTGAGAGAGCTGGGGTTGTTTAGGCTGGAGAAGAGGAGGCTGAGAGGAGACCTTATTGCTCTCTCCAACTACCTGAGGGGAGATTCTAGAGAGGAGGGAGCTGGGCTCTTCTGCCAAGTGACAGGGGACAGGACAAGAGGGAATGGCCTCAAGCTCCCCCAGAAGGGGTTCAGGCTAGACATTAGGAAAAAAATTCTTCACAGAAAGGGTCGTTAGGCACTGGAACGGTCTGCCCAGGGAGGTGGTTGACTCGCCTACCCTGGAGGTGTTTAAGGTGCAGGTGGATGAGGTACTGAGGGGCATGGTTTAGAGACCATGGGAATGGTTGGACTCGATGATCGGTTGGGTCTCTTCCAACCTGATGATTCTGTGATTCTGTATGCTTTGTTGCTATGGCCTAATGGAAACAATAATGATTTGAGCTTTCTGATAGATAAAATCAAGGTCTGTGTACATTTTAAGAACTGGAGAACATTATTTAGTGCTGGTTCAAATCCAGTGAAACATATATTTGGCTTCTGCAGTTTGTTATTAATTTGTATCTTAGTTTTTGTTACCTTTTCTCTGATTTGCTTTTAAAATCTATTATTAGTTATTTATATTATTATTAATTATTATTAAATTTTAGTTATTATTTCAGTTCCTAATTTTTGTTCTGAAGTAGAGAAGCTTTCAGCTGTAATTTTTTGAAGCTGGTTTTTGCAGTGTTGACTTGTGTTAGTGATGGCCCCATTCTTAAGCAGAAAACCAGGAGAAATTGATAACAGATGAGCAAAACCTGCAGCAAATATTCACAGATTCCACATAGTAGAATATAAGTGAGAAAACCAGAGAGGCACATGGTGCTGAGGGCTAATAGAAAGCTGGTAAGAGAAGCCTGGGCTTGTGAGAAGAGCAGGTTGGAATATGGTGGCTGGAGGATTTACTAAGGCATTTTCGGAGATCCTTGAGAGACCTAGTGGAGGGGCATGGGGAAAGAATCTTAAACAGACTCCTTAAACCTACTGAGTTTGTAGTGTAGGCAATATAAGGTAGGTAACCTTATATTACTTTCTGTGTTTGTGAAAGTTCATTGATGTAAAGACTGTTGGTACAGTCAGTCAGAGGAGTCCCAGTATATTGGTAGAAGTAAGGCATTCAAGATAATATTATTTTAAAAATATTTTATAGTAAATTTATCAGAATGATGATAACACCTTTGAACTGTTTTAACAGTCTAAAGTGTTTATAGCAAGTGCTACACCTGCATGATTTGATGGAATAAGTTACTTGGAGGTATTTCTACAATGTTTGAGTATCATGTACAAACTTTGGGTAATTATCCTGGAGCGTTCCGATTTACATGGAGTAACAGATCACATTCTGGTTCCATGTTTGTAAATGCCACACTAATGAGAAATGCCACGTACATGAATGTGTGTAGTTTCTTTGCTCTGCCCGGTGCTTATGTGCTTTGTACTATTATGTGCATGCAATTTATTTATTAATGTATTAATAATTCATTAATACTATACTATATGGTCTGAATAAATTGTGGAGAAACTCTGATTTGCTGCTGGGGCAGTCTTTCTGGATAGTAAATGACCTTTGAGAGAATATATTTTAATGGATCAGCAATAGCTTTTCTGTGAAAATTCTGGCACCTAACTATAAAAAGTCAAAAGAAGCTCTCTTTATTTCCTCCTAACCCTAAATCCTTTAACTTGCAGGGAGTGGTCACACTCAAAGAGTTGTCATCAGTGACTCAGTGTCCAAGTGGAGACCGCTGAGTAGTAGGGTTCCTCAGGATTTGGTATTGTGACCAGTGTTTAATATCTTTGTTGGCAACATGGACAGTGGGATTGAGTGTACCCTTGGCAAGTTTGCTGATAACATAAAGCTGTGTAGGATGTCTGACATGCTGCAGGGAAGGGATGCCATCCAGAGGAGCCTTGAGCAATCCTCATGAAGGTCAGCCAGGCCAAGTGCAAGGTCCTGCACCTGGGCTGGGGCAATCCCAAGCATAATTTTAAGCTAGGCAGAGAATGGATTGAGAGTAGCCCAGAAGGAGAAGGACTTGGGGCTGCTGGTGGAGGAGAAGTTGAACATGAGCTGGCAAAGTCCTCTTGCAGTCCATAAAGCCAACTGTGTCCTGGGCTGCATCAACAGAAATGCAACCCGCAAGTCAAGAGAGGTGGTTCTGCCCCTTGGCTCTGCTTCTCGTGAGACCTCACCTGGTGTACTGCGTTCAGTTCTAGACTCTTCAGCACAGGAAGGATGTGAATCTGTTAGAGTGAGCCTGGGGAGTGCCATGAAGATGATGAGGACAGTCTGAGAGTTGGGTTTGTTTGACCTAGAGAAGAGAAGGCTCTGGAAAGACCATTTAGCAGCCTTCCAGTACTTAAGGGGGCTACAGGAATGCTGGTGAGGGGTTTTTGTCAGAGAGTGCAGTGATAAGATGAGGGGTAATGGTTTTAAGCTGTAAGAGGGTAAATTTAGAGCAGATATTTGGAAGAAAATTTGTACTGTGGAGGTGGTGAGACACTGGCATAGGTTGCCCAGACAAGTTATGGATGCTCCATGCCTGGAGGTGTTAAAGACCACATTGGATGAAGCTTTGAGCAATCTGATCTAGTGGAAGGTGTCCCTGCCTGTGGCAGAGAGACTGGAACTGGATGATCTTGAAGGTCTCTTCCAACCCAAACTGTTCTATGATTCTATGGTTATCCTGGTTTTATGTGAAATTATAATACAAAGGAAATCCAGTTGTTGTGGAAGTTATAATTCTGCTGTTAATTCAGAGAAGAAACTTCACTTATTATCTCCAAGCTTGTAATTTCCAAATGTAGTTTCTTTGTAAATGTTCGCTCTCCATCAGACTCTTTGAAAGACTCCAACCGCTTTAAACGTAATTGAGGGCTTTTAAAATCTCCTTCATGGAGATATAAGTTGTGAGTGCCTTTGGATAAAACTAATTTAATATTATTCATGTAACATAATGCTGTGTACAATTATGGGGTTTTTGCTTTGTGAGAAGGCAGGGTAGCTGAGCACCTTACAATAAATGGTCTGTTACACAAGAAGGATCTGCATAATCCATTTTGGATATTACGTTAAAAGCTTTGATTCTCATGCATATGCTAAATCAAATAAGACTTCTTGACTTAAGAACTTGGACCAAATTCTGTGTCTTAACTATGTTGTGATGTGGAATTTGACAGATAATAAGTAAACTTGAAGAAAAATTATTTTATTTCCTTTTTTAAACTTATTTCCACTTCACAGAAAAAAAGAAAAGAAAGAAAAAAAAAGAAAATAATGATTATTGTTGGATATTTTCTTTTCAAAAATAATCTTTTCAAGCCAAAATAATTTTTACGTATTTTAAAAATTGTATCATCCAAGCACATGTGAAGTGAGCATATGTGTTGGTGATGATGTCATGACTGTGATCTGTAAGAATTTTGTAAATGTCTTTATTTTATGTAGGCAGAACATTTTAAAGCAATGCTTCTGCCTATTGTGGCAATTCTTTTCTTCACAATTTAATTTCAAGGAAATGTCCTTAGCTTTGTCAGCTGGCTTTCATTCAGTGAAGGTGAAATCTGAGCCAGAGAGCTTTTGAAAAATTAATCTAGAAGTACTGTAGTACTTTCTTCTTTTCTGGAAGTGTTATTTATTGGCTTCTTGGAATCACTACAGCAAATCTGTAATGGAAGAGAAAACTGGCTCTGAAAAGTAACTTGCAATATTGTCAATGCCATCCTTGTTTTTCTTGTGCCTTTGAGGTCTTATTCCTTAAGTGAAGTCAGAATAAGTAGTTCTGAAAAATCTTTTTTTTTTGGTAGTTTTGTCTTTCTTAAGCATTTTTATTCCTTCTTTTAAATTTGAATGCACACCCTTCTGGAGAACTGTCTTCAGATTTGCTGTAAACATCCTTCTTAACTTGCCTTTTCTAAAACTTTATTTTCTCTGTTATGCAAAAATAAAAGTTCTTTTTCACTGTTTTGTCAGGACCTTCTCTAGCTGCAAAAATTTACAGGATTTAAATAATATGAGATGAAATCCATGTGATTTCTGGATAAAATGCATTTTGTATCGTAATATGGAAAATCTGGCAGTTACATACTAAAGTGTCCATATGGCTGAAGTGAGTTTTAAGTGATGCGTTTGGTGTTTTTTTAGCTGAAAACATCTCTTAGTTATTAGTATTTCTTATGAAGAAAATAGATTTATCCTTTATGATGATTGTCCTTTGTTCATACTGTCTTTCAGTTAATGAATAAAAGGCAACTAAACACTGCACAAATACTATAATTGTTTGAAAATACAGAGTATTGTTTGATGGCTTAATCTTTAAGTAACTATGGTATGTTACTATGTGGCATTCATGGAGGTATTTAATTTTTCTATTTACTTTTTAAGCATTAAAACAAGGAGCTAGATGCATGTTCATTTAAATCCACAAATCAGAATAGTATTGAAAAACTTTTATGCTGGTCTTTGCTGTGAATTGATACAGAAAAAATATCCAAAATTATAAAGGCCAAGGTCATAATGTAATTAACTTGATATCATCTTTGTTGTCACAAAGAGGAATGTTTTGGAGCAAAACACACATTATTGGGATTTTGTTTTTAAACTGTGTTATTTTGACATGAACTGGTTCAATGACATGTAAATACAGCAGCAAATTGAAGTTGGAACTGCAGAACTGTGGAGAAAAAAACAAATATGCTGCTAATGAAACCTTCCAAGAGCAAAGACCAGGATTTACAAAAGCAAATCTGCCCCACAAGTAACATAAACTCAAAAAATGTAGAAATAAGTTGCAGTGACTGGCATCGTTTATTTAACTCAAAGCAAAGGTTCACTGAATTCATAACACCAGAAGGAAATTTAAAGTTGAGAGTTGTTACTGTAAATACCTGAAAGTAGGAAGTGCCAGTTGCTGATGGGCTTTTGAAGTGAAGGGTAGCCTTAGCATTGGAGAAAATCTGATATAAATTTGTATCTAGATTATGAAAGGAATTAACAGGTTGAGAAAGCTTTAAATTATAGTTACTATCGAAGGGCTTGGATGCATGACATATTTGGACCTAACTAGATGCAGAGTCTTGAAATTTTGAGAAGTATGTCTTTGGTCTTGAAAAATGTCATAGTACTCACTTGTGAATGACAAAAATATCATGCTTGCTACAATAAACACCTGTGTGTGCCACATTTCAGACAATGCAAATAATTCTTTTCACTGGTTTTCATTGTGTTGCCAACAATAATGTTTCAGGTTTGTGTTTGCTGTGTATTGGCACTGTTCTAGATTTTGTTTGATACATCAGTAATTGGATAGCTTGTTCCTTAGGACTGAATTTCCTGCATCCGCACTTCATGAGCACATTTTCTTTCATAAAGGGAAGAGATGGAACACTTTGCCTAAGTGATTGCAGATTCTAAAAATGGACTTGGAGAAATTTTCCTTTTTAAGATCTGCTTCAGCCTTTTATAGATGTCTCTTTCCTGCACTATTAGTATTTTTTGATATCTTATGAATATTACTGTAAATTTATACTTTTAAATGAGAGATTGTTGAATTGAAAACAGCTAGTTAGAAATATCTGAAAAAGACACAGGTCATATAAGGTGAGCTGCATGTGAGAAATTGAATCCCTAGAAGCAAGCAAAAATTCAGTCTGTCTTCCACAGGTGTTTGTTTTAGTGTTTAAATTATTACTGTGAACAAGCTGTAGAGAAATAACTTGTAAGTGAAGGACACAGCAAAATCTTTTGTTTAAAATGAGTTGTCCCACTTAGTCCAACTGTATTGACACAGTCTCCTGCCAAGAAGTATCAGGAGTAAAATGTACCTAGGTCTAATTTATTCAGTCTCAGAGCAATTAATAATTAAGAAATGTCTTCAATTATATTGATGCTTAGCATCGTAAGTGCACAAGTAGCATATGTACAGTTAGCATCTACACAGGAAATTATTTGAGAGGAAAAGGAAGACAGGAGATTTTTAATTGTCGATTAGAACAGACGCTTTCTAGGTTAACTCGTTTTTCTAAGAACTTTCTGGATTTGTAGTCTGACCTGCTCCTTGTTTTTCTGGCAGTCACAGAATAGTAATATTGAAGTTGTAATGGCCTGAAGCCTTCATTATGACATAATAACAATATAGTTGTGAATAATGTAAGCCTTAATTTAAATGGTAAAATTCAGTGTCCCTGGGGAAAAAAAAAAGCTATATTCTTTTGTATTCACATGTGCACAAGAAAAGAACATACAGAGAAAAATATATTTATGTTTCCTTATGACTCATCAAATTTGATAAATTGCCCAATTGAATGTCACTATGTCTTCACCTGACTGTCATGGTAGTAGCTTCTTACTTTTAATTAGTTTTCATATATGCAACATGCTTACCGAGATTTAGTAATTTCATCTGGCTTCTTCAGTATGCTAAGAACTTTATTCAAGTTTTTCAAATGTGCCATATGTATTATGTGCCATAATACATAGCATATTGAAAATAAAACTCAAAAAAGTCATCATGTAATGGGTATAGAGTAGTAAGAGCAGATGTGTCATTTCTAACTCTGAAAACTAGCAACATAAATCTACTGTCTGTGTGGACAATGCATTTCCTCAGTACTGAGGGGTCATTGCTATATAATTTCACAGAAACACAGAACAACCAGATTGGAAGGGACCCATCGGATCATCGAGTTATTTTTCTAATTGTTAGGAAATGCATTTTGTAGATACCTATAGCAGATATAAACAATGTTTTTATGCTTTTTGGTTTTAGGGCTGTGGACTCAAGCTCAAAACCTCAAACTTACAGCTGTTAAATAATATAGGACTAGATTAATACACCTTGGTGGAGAACGTATTGAGGCAGAATTTTACCCCTCAAATGCAGAAAATGAAATAATTACAATGAAGTACCATTTCTAGAATTACATAAACAGGACCCCTGCATTTTTCTTTGTATACATATTAAAATATATTTTAAAAGATAATTTAAAAATTGTTCTTGTTTATCTAACCATATTCCATAAGAATATACTAACACTTACATTAGTAAGGTGTTGTTATTGGCTCATTTCTGGACCCAAGAGTTTCCTTCTAGTGTTGTGCTACTAGATAGTCATTTGTGTCCAGCAGTTGTTTGTAATCTTTCATTTATAACTTGATTTTTCTGGACCAGATTCCAATTTGTCTGTTTATAAAATTGGCTTATTCTGAAGAAATTGCACCAAAGGTTATTAACTACGCTGTCACTGTAGAAAATAGAAACCTAGAAAGAAGTGATCTATTCAAAACTTATTGGTTGATGAAACTTCATCAGTTTATTATTTTTAGGTCTTTTGAAAATATATCTGACCTCAGCAAGAGTATTATACCTTTGAGGAGATTGTGCCGTGGTTGTTTTTGTATAAAGCTAAAACCCTTCATCCATCATAACTTCCTTAATTATGGAGCACAGCACCACCAAAATTATATTAAAAATTGGGAAGAGTCAAGTCTGGATATGGTAGAGGGGAAAGACTAAACTTCAGGTCAATTACTTTCTGCCTAGGCATATGGCTTTTAAATGCAGAATGCATTTATGTAGTATCTGTCTAATAGTATAAAATAAACATAAGTTTAGCAAGCATAGTGTAAGCCACCAGATGGAGACTATTGCTATCGGAAATGAAAAAGAAGTAATAGAAAGGTTCTCTTTTCATTACTACTTTTGTAATAAAAGAAGCAAGTTTTTTGAAGGTACTGTCCAAAATTGATGTGTTCAGTTCTAGGCCCCTCAACACAAGAAGAATATTGAGTCTCTGGAGCGTGTCCAGAGAAGAGCAACAAATCTGGTGAAGGGGCTGGAGAACAGGCCTTATGAGGAACGACTGAGATAGCTGGGGTTGCTTAACCTGGAGAAGAGGAGGCTGAGGGGAGACCTTATTGCTCTCTCCAACTACCTGAGGGGAGATTCTAGAGAGGAGGGTGCTGGGCTCTTCTCCCAAGTGACAGGGGACAGGTCAAGAGGGAATGACCTCAAACTCTGCCAGGGGAAGTTTGGACTGGACATCAGAAAAAAATTTTTCAGTGAAAGGGTTGTTGGGCACTGGTAGAAGCTGCCCGGGGATGTGGTTGATTCACCTTCCCTGGAGGTATTTAAAAGACAGGTAGTCGAGGTGCTCGGGGACATGGTTTAGTGGCAGATAGAAATGATTGGACTTAATGATCCAAGAGGTCTTTTCCAACCTGGTGATTCTGTGATAAATACCTGTTACAAACTATAATCGTTGACTGCAGTATGTGGCTGTGTTAAAGAACACATTTCTTGCTTTTTCATTATGAGATATGTTTTAAATTAATTTTTTAAGGTAGGAAACGTAAGAATGCTTTTCATTTTTTCTTGTTCTGAGGTTTCTATTAACTTGAGTTGACAAACTTTATGTAAATTTGATCTTCCCCCCCCTTTCATTTTTTTCTTTACCTCTCAGCTTGTATCTGTTTACCATGTTGTTACTGTAGGAAAGCTACTTCTGTTAAATATTATACAAGTAATTCAAATGCTTTGTGCTACCGTGTGTTCGAATTGTAAAAGAGGCTAAAAGCTTTCATTTGAGGGTTTTTGTTGCTGTTGCCTAATATTTTCTGTTTGTTTTCTCATGTTCTCCTAGGATCTTCTCGCAGAAGAGCCTAAAAAGTATTTAAAGTTTGCAGAATGAAAAGATGGCACAGACAATGCTGGTACCACCAGGATCTGACAGTTTCTTCTATTTCACCAAAGAATCTCTTGCAGCTATTGAGAAACGTATTGCTGATGAAAAGTCTCGTCATGACAAAGATGACCATAAAGATGATGGTCATGAAGAAAATTACCCAAAGCCAAATAGTGACTTGGAAGCAGGAAAGACACTGCCATTTATTTATGGTGATATTCCTCCAGGAATGGTGTCTGAGCCACTGGAGGACCTGGATCCATATTATATCAATAAAAAAGTAAGTGTTTTATATTAGGAGTGTAATTGGAACATTCGTGATGAACTGTAAAGTGGCAAGTGGAGGTAGGCAGGAGCCTTGGTTGAAAGTATCATGCCATATGTGATAGCATGTTAATTATTTTGACTACTCTGTAAATATGGCTGTAGCTCTTCTGCTTAAGTTGCCTTTTCTTAAAAAAAAGAGCTTTTAATGTTTAAGATTTCCTTATTGTGATGATATTTTGAGTTAATGGCTTTCACATTAGATGTGCTTTAATCTTGTCCAGTTTGACTGAAGCAATTAAAAACTTCCTTTCTGTGTGGCTGTTTGATTCCTTAATTCTCTTGGCAATACTGGTGGTACCTGAAATCTAATTCAGTCTTTTTCTGGTTGATCTGTAGTTCAGATCTAGTTCTGTCTTTGGACAGAGTGCTTGTTCAGTCGTCTGCCAAAACAATCAGTTGTCAAACACTTCTTGAAATCTTGGAGAAATATTTGTTTTACAAATTTCAAAAGTTAACTCTGCTTGACTAGGGAGGGGCATAATTGAAAGAAAAGATATGATTATTATCACATATTGACAGCTTCTTGTGATGTGATTTCTGTGATTTGGTTACAGAAGTGAGTCTGTGGTTTGCTTCAGAACCACTGCACCTATTCCAAGTCTCATGGAGAAGATTTGATTTTCTAGCCAGTTGCATTTTTCCTGATGATTTTAATATCATTCCCCAGCAAGTAATCCCTCTCCCCATTCCCTGTGAGGAACATAAAAGACAGTATCCTGGTAGGACAATTCGAGGTCATATGCACTTCATAATAGCACATTATAAGGCAAGGAAGTCCTTTAAAGCCTCTGTATTGCCCCTTTTAGAATAACTTTGCATCTACATAGATGCCAAGTTTTCCCAGCAATTTTATAGGAAGGCTATAGTTTTGTGTAATGTAAAAGAGGATTTGTTGCTCAAGAGTATTGGTTCACTGAAACAGTATAAAAATAGTATTCATGTAAGTCATTCCATATTCACGACTGTACTGTTTTGGGCTGGGATAGAATCTTTTTTTCCATAGTAGCTGGTGTGGGGCTCTGTTTTCTGATTTGTACTGGAAAAAAAGCTTTGATAAAAGGGATATTTGAGTTTCTGCTAAGCAGATCTGTCCTGATCCTCACACCACACCCCACCAGCAAGTAAGCTGGGGTGCACAAAAAGTTGGGAAGTGACACAGCTGGGACAGCTGACCAAGCAGGATATTCTATACCATGTGGCATCATGCTCAGTAATAAAGCTAGTAGAGGAGTTGGCAAAGGGGCCGCTTCTCATGGACTGAGTGTGCATGGATTGATTGGTGGCAAGCAATTCTTGTCATTTGCATCACCCTTCTTGGGTTCTACTCTTCCTTGCTTTTATAACCCCCTCCCCCAACCTTTTTCTTAGAATTTTTTGTTATTTTTCTTTTCTTTACTAGTAAACTCTTTTTATTTCAACCCATGAGTTGTCTCACTCACTTTTACCCTTCTGATACTCTGCACCATCCCACTGCAGGAGGAGAGACATGAACAAGCGAGTGAAAAGCTGTGATGTGCTTAGTTGCCAGCTGGGGTTAAACCCGAACAACTTCTAATATTGGACTGAGTGTAAAGACTAAAAGCATATGCTTTGTGTTTCAATACTGGGTCTGCGTTACAGGTCCAATAAAGACCTGAAGACAAAATTTGGATTTATGTAGAAATGTACTGTAATGTGACTTAATTTCTTTTACAATAAAAGGAGAAAAGAGTTAGAACCAAGACTTTGGCAAGTACAGATGAAGAAAAGATGGTTTTATGTAGATGTGAGGAGTAGAATGATGTTCAGAATGAAAGCAAAATTGAGTTTACATTTAAAAGGCAATATAAAATAAGCATCAAGTTGTTGTTTTATTGTCTAAATCAAAACAATATTTGTTGAATTTAAAACATAGAACAGATTCCTTGAGTGAAGTACTGGATAATCAACAGATTAGTATCTTAAATGTAAATAAGTGACCTGAGAACTGTATTAGCTCTGTGAGAAGCAACTCAGTTAACACTTTTTTTTTCCTAGTACAGGTTGTTGAAGACAATAATCAGATGTAGTTTTTTAAAATTATTTTATGATTTGTTTTTTTCAGTTGCATAAACTCTACTGACAAATGATTTGTTTCTTTTACAATATAATATCATTAGAAAACAGGAGGTGCAATGTTAAACCCCGCTCATTTCTGGATATTAGGCATTTTGGAGAACAATCACAAGATGTAGATTAAATTAAGATTTCATTAGATGACAGTTTCATTGTATCACCTTGGCATAATAAAAAATGGTTTCAAGAGATGCTATTGATGACAGCACAGGCAGTGAAGGTAGTAAAGCCTTTAAAAGCCAGGGATGTCTCACCTCAGAGGCTGTTTTAAAGTACTGAAATGGATACACAGTTACTCATAAGAGTTGAAAAATTATTAATTATGTGTTTTGTTTTGTATTGTTGATGTTGTTCTGAACTGCAAATAATATAACTGGATTAATTTTTAATGTTAAAAATTATAGACTTTGAATTATATTTTAGTGTAATTATATAATCCTCTAAAGTGCTGAAATGTAGATTTTGCTTCAGAGCACAGAGACAAAGAACATATAGTGTTCAGTTTTCGTTGCTAATGTGAAAATTTAAAATCTCGTATTTGCTTGTATTCTACTGAAATTTCAGTACTTAGGTGTGTTACGTGCAGACTGTACTTATGGCAAGGTTATTAATATATCTTTATTTTCCTATTTCCTATCCACCTCTGCTTTTCTTTTTGAAGACATTTATAGTACTGAATAAAGGGAAGACAATCTTCAGGTTCAGTGCCACACCTGCCTTGTACCTTTTATCTCCTTTCAATATTATTAGAAGAATAGCTATTAAGATTTTGGTTCATTCATATCCTTTTCAAGTGATTTGGTCTTTTGTTATATTTAATAACACTTGGGGTTTCTTGTTTACTGTTTGAATTTGTTCCTGCCCTTAACTCTTTCTCTTAAAATGAATCAGAGGTAAGATATGTCACTTGAACCCCCAGTTAGATTAAGAAGAACAGCACACATACCTAGATTACAAAGTTAGTGATATAGCCATCGTTATTGTGAAACATTTTTGTATTATTTATGACATAGCTAGTGATTTGTATCATGTACGTTGTCAGTGTTCTATAGCCTGGTCAATTCTTTGTGTTTTGTGAGATGCAAATTCAGCATTAAAAACGTGTATGTCCCTTAACTACAGTCAACATTGTTCAGCATCTTCATTATGCTCACTATTTTGACAAACTGTGTATTTATGACATGGAGTAACCTTCCAGACTGGGCAAAGAATGTAGAGTAAGTATACTTAAATTAGCTAATTATTTTTTAAGTGGTTTAAAAATGAACAGCTAAATTAAGATGTAAACCCTGTAGATTTTATTTGCCCTTGTGTGTAATACCAGTATTTTCCTTTCTCTAGCCTTGGGTTTGGTCCTAGCTGCAACTCAAAGCAGCATAGACCTGCAAGGTCTAGGAAGGAAAGACGCTATGATGTTGTTAACCTTTGTCCAATTGATAACTGGTTGTCCAAAACTCCAATTGATACTCTTGTTCTGAGTGTTTGTACAAGTAATGTGTTTTTGTTCTCCCTCTTGAGCTGTTCCTTCAGTATTTTTATTTAAAAAAAACCAAAAAGAACAAAACAAGGAAGTCCATAGTCATTATTATTTGTGCTGAAATCTTAACTGTCAGAAACAGCAAAAATGTTTCAGATAAAAAAACCCCAACATTAATTTTGCAGAGGAATGATGAGAAAACAGTCATAGTTTATTTGACTTATGTGACTGCTGTTACCCACATGTGTACTATTCACTAAGTTTGAGTGATTTTATTTATTTTTTTTTTAATTCCTGTGATGTTGGATTGTTGAACAGTCTTCAACTCTTGCTTGGATGTTTTCTCATAGATACGCTTTCACTGGAATTTATACTTTTGAATTTCTGGTAAAAATCCTTGCAAGAGGCTTCTGTATAAATGATTTTACTTGCCTTCGTGACCCCTGGAACTGGCTTGATTTTGTTGTTATTTGCTTTGCGTAAGTATGTATTTTTTTTAAGTAAAACATCAGAACATTTTTCAACCTGTATTAATTTGTTTGAGTTATCTTAGTTTATTTAATGTGAATTGTAGTTGAATTTTATTTTAACTTTTTTCATTTTAGTATTTTACACTAATGTAGCACACAGCCAAATTAGTGGACTACAGTACAATATTGAAGTTACTACTGAAAAATAAATTTTAAATAGTATTTAAACAATGAAATTAAGGAAATCCATTTCCCTTTTAACTTACATTTGATGGAAATACTTAAGGGTACATTTCTTAAGGAAAACTTGATTGAAACAGGAAAACATGAATTCAAGAATTTCATTTAAAGTTGACCCTTCAAAAAAACCCAGTCTGAATTACAGGTCCAAGTAAGTACTGTACACTCTACCTTAATTCTTAATAACTGTGATTTAATCCTACAGGTATATAACAGAATTTGTAAGCCTAGGCAATGTTTCAGCTCTTCGAACTTTCAGAGTATTGAGAGCTTTGAAAACTATTTCTGTAATTCCAGGTAAGAAGTAACTGTGTAACTTCTATTCCCTTCTCTAATTCTCTGAAACGCTCAGCCTCAGAGTTCAATGTGAAAATTGAGATGAGAAATTGAATTACATAGTCTAATTTTGTGATGTCAAATTTTCTCTCCTACTTGAAGAATCTAAATTACTTTCATTTTTTTCTTTTAATAATGTGAATGTTACTCTTTATTGAAGACATATTTTGGATTGAAAATTTCAGTCTGTTACAAAGCTGAATCTCTGACAAAATAAAAAGATATTAAAGAGTAACATGGGAATTGCATGATGAATTTATTGCCTTGAGATGCCTGCCTTCACCAAACCCTGCCTCCAGCTGGATAGAGTGCAATAGAACGCAATCATTGAAACTTCTACTTAAGTGCAGTTGTGTTTTGGTTTTGTTTGCTGGTCTGGAACCAATATATTGGTTCTGTTTTCATTGAAATAGAAGAATGACGAAGGTTTGGGGCAAGAGACATCAAGAAGACAATAAAATAATTTTCTTCACATGTAGTTGACAGGTATAGAGAGCATGAATAAAAAGTTGCTTCTTCTTTTGAAGAGCAGGTACTTTGGAATTTATAACTTCATTCTCATTTTTGTTTTGAAATTAGTTTGTCAGAAACTGTATGACTTATTGGTACTCTTTTTCATTGGAAAATATTCTATGACTATTTTGGTGAAGCTGTGCATGATATTTAATAGTGTGTTGCAGTAGTTCACATTGCATTTTAGCTTAGGTAAATATTTAATTATATAATAAAAAACTGTCTGTTCACAGGACTGAAGACTATTGTTGGAGCCTTAATTCAGTCTGTGAAGAAACTCTCAGATGTAATGATTTTGACTGTGTTTTGCCTGAGTGTATTTGCGCTAATCGGACTACAACTGTTCATGGGCAACTTGAAGAATAAATGCTTATTTTGGTCAGAAAATTCAACGTCTGTTAACCAGTACCTAGCTGTGTACTTCAATGGCACAGAGTTTAATTGGACAGCATATCTTGAGAATGAAAGTAAGAAAACTGTAGTAACTTGCTAAAGTTTTTGTGTATAAACACGCAAGCACACAGGTTACTGTTTTGTACTATAGACTAATGTTAAAAATCAAATAAATAGGATGAGAAAGAGTAGGGATTCTTATGTAGAGCATCCCGAACTTATGCTGACATGATTCTTCTTTCCATTAACTGAAATGTATTTGTAGAGTTAGGTTGGTTTTAGAATCACAGAATCATGTAGGTTGGACGTGGTCTCCACAGTTGTCCAGAACAGCTGCTGTTCAGTTGCCAGTCCAGACAGAGCAGGCTGCTTAGTGCTATGTCCAGTCAAGCTTTTAATATCTCCAAGGACTGAGATACTATAGCTTCTCTGGACATCCTGTTCCAGTGTTTGAACAGACTCATGGTAACTTTTTTTAATATCATTTCAGAATTTCTGATGCTCAGACTTCTGCTAGTGATTTCTTATCCTTCCATTGTGCACCTCTAAGAAGCTACATCTTCATTTCTGTCTTTCATAAGCTGGTCATCTGTGACTGAGTGTGATACCCTCTAATGACTTTTCTTGTAACATTTGGTGCATTTTCGCTTATGAAGGAACAAAGCCAGAGCCAGATTAAAAGATATGCATGAATCTTAGATCAAGATGTCAAAGTATTGACACCTGGCATTTAGATCAGTATCTGAACATTGAGTTTTACGAAGCTCTAGAGATGTTGTGGAACTAATGGGATTATAATTTTTCTAACATTGCATCTAATACCTTTCTTGAGTGGTAGAATTTTGGCATTACTAATTTGATTTAAGTGTTTGATTTGGAATCCCGCTATCTTCATATTTTCTTTATCCTGTGGGCTGTGTCCAGCTATCTAAGTACTACAATAACATTTTACCCTTTGCAAACGAGAACCATTTGTCAGCTTGAAAGGTACATAGAGGATATTAACTGAGGATGACGGAAGATTCATTTAGTAGGGATAACAGTTGTTTCCGGATCTCTGTCTCTTTTCTGAAACTCAGTGCCTGGCTGTTCTCAAAATGAAAAGTTAAATATCTCTTGTTTCAAATTATGCCTATTCAAATTGTGCCCTTTCTTTCTTGGACCACACTCAAGTGAGAAGGACATGGCTGTCCCCTTGGTAATTTCCTTATAATTGCTGGATATTTGTTACCTACTTTCCCCACAGCCTTCCCTTCTGGAGACAGCAAGGTCAAATCCCTCAGCCTCTCCTCACGGGGCAAATCATAGAATCATAGAAACATCAGGTTGGAAAAGACCCATTGGATCATTGAGTCCAACCATTCCTATCAAATACTAAACCATGCTCCTCAGTACCTGGTCCACCTGTCACTTAAACACCTCCAGGGAAGGTGAGTCAGCTACATCCCTGGGCAATCCGTTCCAGTGCCCAGTGACCCTTTCCATGAAATTTTTTTTCTAACGTTCAGCCTGAACCTCCCCTGGTGGAGCTTGAGGTCATTCCCTCTTTTTCTGTCCCTGTCACTTGGGAGAAGAGGCCAGCTCCCACCTCTTCACAACCTCTTTTCAGGTAGTTGTAGAGAGCAATGAGGTCTCCCCTCAGCCTCCTCTTCTCGAGGCAGAATAACCCCAGCTCTCTCAGCCATTCCTCATAAGGCCTGTTCTCCAGTCCCTCACCAGCTTTGTCACTCTTCTCTGGACTTGCTCCAAACCCCTCATAAACTTGGTCATCTCAACTGAACTTGCTGCACTTTATCAATTTCTTTCTTGCATTGGGTAGGTCAAACCTGGGCATGATATTCTGGGTGCAGTCCATGAGTGCTGATCTGAGAGGAATAAGCACTCCCTTGCTCTGTTACCTGTGCTTCTGTTCGTGCAGCCCAGGAGGCTGTTGCCCATCTTGGCTGCCAGGACATATTGCTGTTCATCTTCACCTTGCTGCCTGTCCACCAAGACCCACACTGCAGAGCTGCTCCCCAGCCTATATCATTTCAGGGTGCTCTTTCTTCCCAGGTGCACAACTCTGAGTTTGTCTCTGATGAATTTTCTGTGTCAGCCTAATTCTTCAGCCTGCCTAGGTGCCTCTATGTGAAGTCTGCCCTCTCTCCTATCAACTTCCTACCCAATTTATTCTCATCTTTTGATCTGAGTTCTTTTTTCCTTTTTTTTTTTAGGGACAGCACAGTTTTTAATAACAAAATATTCTCTTTTATTTCTGCGGGTTACCACCTTATAATTCAAAGTAAAATTCTGTAAAGTTGCTTGTGGTGCAGCAGCTGTTACTGTTATTGGAACACACGTCTTCCTTTTAAATGCGGCCATTGTATTTTCAGTCCCAGGATGTGCAAGTTAGTGTTGCTCTGACTTCAAAATTCTTAGCTGGCCACTATAAATAGTATCATTTTCTATAGGCTTTAATTATCTGATTACAATCTGCCTACTGATTAAGAGAAGGAGTTTTAAGCTTTAAGTTTTCTTTCTCTCATTTATTGAACATCAGGTTTTGGAAGGATATTCAGTATTAGCAATGACTCCAGAAGTGAACATGCAGTTTTTATTGTTCTCGTAATTTTGCTAGGATTCTACTTTTACGGTGTGTTTTTATTTTATTCCTTAATTTTTCAACTTTACTTACCAGTATGAATGTGCCAGTATTTGAACCCATTATTGGGAGATGTTGAGCATTCAAAGTGTGATGATATGAACATAGGTTGATCCTCACAAAAAAAAAAAAATACTCCCAGTACTTCCATTTATAATCATGCGACTTTCTATTGTTTCCTCAGATCATTTCTATCGGTTACAAGGACAAAATGATTATCTGCTTTGTGGAAATAGCACAGATGCAGGGTAAGTTACACTGAAAGTTATATACTACGTGTCTGAACAAATTGTAAAAAATATCACTCTAAACTTTAAAAGGTTTTAGCTGCCTAACTTCACAGTCAGTAATTTGGTCACTGTTCATAGTAGGAATGAATAAAAATGTTAAATAAGAAAATATGTGTGTGTAAATACACATCTAATATACATGCATATACATGAAAAGAATTTTTTGTAATGCCTTCCTATGGAGATTTTGGAGACAAGAACCTCTTCTGCCCTTCAAGAACGGAATCATAACTGAAACAATCTGTCTTAGTTGATATTGAGATTGGGCCACCTATGATAAAAACTGATATGTACAGTTTCAGTAGATAAAGATATGAATATGATGGTTATTTGCTATTGAGGAATTGGTACAATTGATAATTTGACTTGACCAACTAAGAGACCTGAAGTAATCTGGTATGCTAACCCTGCTGACAGACAAAATTCAGTATAAAATATTATACTGGCTTTCTTTATTTGTATGGAAGTATTCACCGTACAGAATTTCTGTTAAGTAAATATATTTTTTTGCATTGGAGAAGTATGTGCAAAGGTGATACCTAACTCTTGGGAATAAGTTTTATTTTGTTTGTATGATAGTAAAAGAAGGTAGGAAGAAAGTTTGTCATTAACTTGTTTACTCTTTCCTGGCTTTTTCCAAAGAACACTGTCCATTTCCTCGCTAATTTTTAAAATGTCATAAGCCGCAAGAGCAGCCCCCCTTCCCAGATTAGATGCAATGAACCTTTTTTAAAAACTCAAGGTATAATAATTTAAAGACACTTTTCATGCTTATGATTTTTTTTATATGCACTGCTTTACTTTTTTTCTGTTTCTGCTTTTTTTTTTTTTTTTCTCTCTTTCTAGTAAATGTCCAGAAGAGTTTACTTGTGTGAAAGCTGGTAGGAACCCCAACTATGGGTATACTAGCTTTGACACATTCAGTTGGGCTTTCTTGTCACTGTTTCGACTGATGACACAGGACTCTTGGGAAACTCTTTATCAGCAGGTAAATGTATAGTAAAAATTGTGGTTAGTATCATATTGTTGCCAGATCAAACACGGCAAGGTCATTCCTGTTTATATTACATCACATTTCTGTTGTTAGCAATTGAAAATTAAAAGCATTTATGAAAGGAAGCAAATTCATTTGCAGAATTAAGCAGGTATGGTGCTCAATATAGACTATCTTGTGGTATGTGAAGAGGCATATGAAGGTTTTTCGATCCTTTATTTAATTTTACAGTGTATATTTCATTTTGTGCCTCATTATAAGGTCTTATTTTCAAAAACTTTTTAAAAGTGACTTTTAATTGTAAAAATACTCTGTCGCAGAAAAATCTAAATCTTAATATCTGTACTTTGAATCATATTTTTGATAACTAAGAATGCATGTATTAATACAAATTACTTTCCTTACCATAGTTTTTCTTCATATGGTTTGTGAAAATCTGTTAATGAGTATTATCTTTTAATCATTTAATCAGTTGTGCCATCTTTAATTATTTTGGTCATTTCAAGGGGAAGACATGCTAATAAATAGTAAGCTTACTAAGCATCCAACCTATGATATGTGATTTACATTAATTACTCTGATCTCACATCCTTTTCAAGATTACCAGGCATTAAAAGAGATTTGCTTCAAAGCAGCATGATCCTTAAACATGTTTTTCACATACATGAATGCTTCCTTTTCTGATTACTTTCTGATTCAGAAGGCTTTTATGGTCTTATTACAGAAGGAAGAACAACTCAGTAATAGTTTTACACTTTTCAAGTTCAGTAAATACTTATGAACTGTAGAACTGGTGCATGTCTTCACCAGATCAATCGTTTCTCCTCTTCTCCTATAGACGCTACGAGCTGTTGGCAAAACATATATGATATTTTTTGTTCTGGTCATTTTTCTGGGTTCCTTCTATTTGATTAATTTGATTTTGGCTGTGGTTGCCATGGCCTACGAAGAACAAAATCAAGCAACTATCGTTGAAGCAGAACAGAGACAGGCAGACTTTAAGCAGATGCTTGAACAGCTGAAGAAGCAGCAAGAAGCAGCTCAGGTATTTTTTAATAAGAGTTTGAACTTTAGTATATTCTTTTGCATGTTATTTGTTCAAAACAAACCCAATAATCAACATATTCTTCAAAGTCATTCACTTACATACCTCGTAAGTATGTTAGACTGGTTTCTATATGGCTTTTTCTTGCTTTTTAAGTGTATAGTTTCTAAAGCATTAATGAATTTTTGAGCAGAGAATAAGAATACTCTCCAAATCATAATAATAGATTTTAAGTAAATATTTCTCATCTAAGGGTGTTATCTGATAACATGTCATGATGATTTTCCAGTTTTCAGCTTAGAAGTAATTTTAATACTTGTGAAATACTTATCAAGACTTAATTGGAGTTTAAAATATTTTTATCTGTAAATTTCTAACTAACTTTTGTTGCTTGTATTATCACCAGTGGATCAAAGACTGGAAGGAGTACCCCAAAGTTTTTTTGTAAGAGCAGCTTAAGTAAACTGTTACAGTAGCAATTAAAATTAGTAGTACAGTAATTGTAATTTTTAGTAATTGTAATTAGTAATAATTTTTAATTATAAGTAATAATTTTAATACTATATAAAGATTTTTTAATATATAAATAATAATATTTTAATAAGTAATATTTTTTGTAATTGTAATTAGTAATTTTTAAAAAAAAAAACCAATGTGTGTTTGTAAAGCATTGCATTAAATAATTGTTTTGGCAGGCAATAGCAGCAGCTGCAGTAGAGATGACAGAGTACAGCGGTGAAAGTGGAATTGGTGGACCCTCAGATACTTCTTCCGAAGCATCCAAGCTTAGTTCAAAAAGTGCCAAAGAAAGGAGAAACAGAAGGAAGAAAAGAAGGCAGAGGGAACTCTCTGGAGAAGAGGATGATGTGAAGGATGAAAAGCTTCCAAAATCTGAATCAGATGGTAGTATCAGAAGGAAAGGTTTCCGTTTTTCTTTTGATGGGAACAGACTTGCCTATGGGAAACCGTTCTCATCACCCCCACAGGTACTGTGAATAGTGTGGTTGTCATTTTTGAGATTTGTGAGGTAATTATAGTATCCAACAACTGCACTGCAACTTTGCAAGGCAATACAACCAAAATAAATTTGCATTATTTTAGACACCAACTTACTCTTGTTGGTATTATTTTCTAGAGGTTATCTAACCAATTGTTTTGATCACTTTCATTTTACTTTTTAGGATCTGGTGGATCTTAACGTGCATTTTCTAGTTAATTTGAAATAGAAGTCTCTTTTTAATTCCTAAAAAGGAAAAATTAAGTATAATTTATCAGTTTAGAAGGCTAAGGGTATCAGTGTCTTTTAACATAATGTATGATCTATGTAGATTGTTAAAATTTATAGAAATCTTGATTTTTTTTCTCTTTTATTAAAGAGATGGAAACTACTATGGCCTTACATATGTTCATTTTTTCCTCTCCAATAATTGTTTTAGGTATACTGTAAATTTACCTGTTCAGGTGACTGTCATCTCATGTCTGAAACCTACCTAACGCACTTCATTTAGAATAAATTCCCCCCAGATTTCCGGGGAATATAAATTATTATTGTTTTAATACATACACATGTATTTTGTGTGTTTAAAATCTTCAGCTGGTCATTTTGTTTCCTTTGCAGTCTTTATTGAGTGTTCGAGGCTCCTTGTTTTCTCCCAGACGCAGCAGCAGAACAAGTCTTTTCAGCTTTAAAGAATATGGAAGAGGATCTGAAAATGACTTTGCCGATGATGAGCACAGCACATTTGAGGACAATGGGAGCAGAAGAGGTTCTCTGTTTTTGCCACACAGACATGGTGAACGGCGAAGTAGTAACATTAGTCAGACCAGTCGCTCATCAAGAAGACTAACACTTTTTCCAGTGAATGGGAAGATGCACAGCAGTGTGGATTGCAAAGGGGTGGTTTCCTTAGTGGATGGACCACCAGGTCTGTTGTCCCCTACTGGACAGCTTCTGCCAGAGGTGATAATAGATAAACTGACAACTGATGACAATGTAAGAAACTTATAAATTACTCCAGGTTTTATGACCTTTCTTTATTGCACCAAGAAATGTTTTAATGGAATGAAATGCTTGAAAATGATTGAGAAGCTGTGAACGCTTTTCATATCTTACAGTAATGAAATGGATTTACAGTGATTCACTCAAAAGTTAGAGACTAAAGCATGAAAATGGAAGAGAACAAAGTAGCACATTTTTATATACCTGCAGAGCAAGGATATGCATGCACTTGCATAGTGATTCATATTAGTAATGTTCCATTGCTGAATCTGTTTTAGAACCCGAAGTAACTCGGCTCTCTAAGCAGTCTACATATTGTTGTTGTTTTGATTTTTTTTCCTTTGGTTTCTTTTTAGTCTCCTTTTAAATGTATTTCCCAATTATCTATCAGTAATCTGCTGGTTCTTCTTTTATTATTCATATTCCTCTGAAAGCTCCTTTTTCCTCCTTGGTCTTGTAGGTGATCCGAGTTTCTCACTGCCTAGGATAAGGCTATATTAAAAAAAAAAAAATAACAAAATAAATGCAAATTCATCTATTTCTTCCTCAGTTTTTGCTTTTCTGTCAGTCTGCTTTAGGAATGTCCATGCTCATACATTCAGAACTTATTTATAACTGATGTGTGTCCAATGATCTTACTATAATTCAGCTTTAATTTTTTTTTTTAGTTTGTTTGTTTCTTCAGTTGAAATTCATAAAGTACATTAGAGGTTATAGCTATTCAATATAAAAGATACCAACTCAAAAATAATTTAAAGGATGTAGAGCACAAGACAAATCTCTAAAAAATTACTTGTAGGCAATAATTTTTATTGCAGAAAACTTTCTAGAATAAATCACTTATTTATAAATGTCTTGTGATTGAACTAGTTTAGAAGTGAGATATTGGTGGAGAAGGCATGGAACTGGGATTTTTTAATTTAATTTTTGTTTGTGTCATTTGATGTGATCTCCACCAGAATTTCTTTGTGTCTAATGTGGAGTTAATAATGGTTAACTGTGAAGCAATGGTAATTGGGAATTAAATTTCACAATAATTTTTTTAAGATTTTATAAGTACCAAGAGTATTCAGAAGTATAATATGGACATAGCCATTTAGAAAAAAACCTAAGCAACCCCTAGTCTTTTGGTCTGTGAATAATGGGAAACAATCTGATGCAATAGCACATAAGTACAAGGCTTACATATTATGAATTCATTGAAGCTGAAGAATTTTTCTGATACCTGTTGAGTAGTGTTTCTAAAGTTGAATTTAATTTATACTCCTCTTTTTTTTTTTCTTTTATAGAGCACTGCTACAGGAGGAGAAGTAAAAGAAAGGCGTACAAGTTCATATCAAATACCAATGGAGTTGCTGGAAGATCCCAATTTAAGACAAAGAGCCATGAGTCTAGCTGACATTATCACAAATACAATGGAAGGTGTGTTATAACTGCAGATGCATGAACTTGCCTAAAATGCCCTCAAAGTTACAGAAAATTAAAGACTAGGCCTTAGCTAATGAGGAAGAGGAAATTTGTAGTAATAGTATTTAGAATAGTGAAATTATTACTAGTGATGTTCCTCACAAAACTATAATAGTTTTTAAAAGTCTATTAACCTATTCTATTAACCTTAATTAACCTTACTTATTCCAAAACCAAATTATTAGACATTTGAGAGGACTGTGAAGTTGGAAGTTTTACTGAGAAAACTATCCTTAAATGTAAATATTTTTTTTAAAACAAGATCATATAATATTAGAAATAAGCAACTTTTCCAATTAGCTCAAAACTCTTGAGGTTTTTCTTCTAGTCTTCTAAAACCTTTTCAGTTAGCAACAATAAGCTAAGTTCCTGGAAACCTGAGGAGGTCTCTCCAAACATCCTTGATATGCTGGAGAAAATATCTAAAACTTGTCTTCACTTTCTACAAAACTTGTTCACTATGCATTTTTTTTATTTCTCAGAACTTGAAGAATCCACGCAAAAATGTCCACCCTGCTGGTATAAGTTTGCCCACACTTTCTTAATTTGGAATTGTTGGGAGCCCTGGTTAAAAGTAAAGAGCGTAGTTGAATTTCTTGTAATGGATCCACTTGTTGATCTGGCCATCACTGTTTGCATAATTTTAAACACACTGTTTATGGCCATGGAACATTATCCAATGACTAAAGAGTTCAATAACGTACTTAAAATAGGGAATCAGGTAAGTCCATCTCACTATGTAATTTGATACAGTTGGAACCTGGTTTCTTGTTGAAATAGAATTACTTTTATTACTTTTTATTATTTTTATTATCAGACTTGGCTGGTGGTTTAAAGGATTGTGTGTGCGTGCTTATATATGCTTTTGCCATAAGTCAAAGTCTGGTTACCTGTGAGAATCTTCTTAGAAACTGGTACTCATGTTGTTAATACACGTGGTCCTGAAACAGGACAGCCGGCAACCTTGCAGCAAAGCCCATCAGAGAGACAATTTTGCAGTAAGTTTAATTCAAGTGACAGATAAAAACATATTCAGAATCGCCTCGATAAATTCGCTGCTACATTAGTGCTTAAACACTTATAACTGGTTAACTATTAGATAAAAAGCAAATAACAGTAAAGACCGTGAGTTAGTAGTTCTTTTCCCAGGGAAATGTCTGACGGAGTCAATTCCTACCAAGACATTTCTTCTTGGTAGAGCAAGAGAGATGCAGCCCCATCAACCCCCATCTGTCATATAAGTTGGTCATTTTTTCCTTCCCCTAAAGAAAAGGGATTTCAGGTATCAATTTATACTTACACCTTTTGAAAACATTTCAGTGCCTCTTGGTGTGGTGGGGCTAAGTCAATTGGTATGTGTTGATTTGCCCTTGGCAAGGTTGCTTGTATCATCCAAACCGTGGACTTGGCCGTTCACCACACTTTTGAGGCAGGGAGCTCAGTACATGGTTTTGGGGGTACATGTGTTTTTTATCTGAACTAACACTAGGCTTTGAGACCTTTAACTTACCTCAGGTGCCACTTAGTTGATATGAATGTTGAGCCACCACTCAGTCTATCTGTTTTACCAGTTGCATTGTCGGTTGCCAGCTACTCCGTTTACCAACTGCTCTCTTTTGCAAAAAACAAGCTTATTTTGCCATTGACTTAGATCCCACAGTATTGCAAAACAAAACAGGAGCCAAATTAGATCTTTTCTGCTGTAAGCGTCATTGATAACACAAGAAGAGTTAGATGTTATTTTGGATCATTATTTTGCACTACTTTTTTTTTGTATTATTTTTGAATTTTCATGAAGAATGTTGCTTTGATTGGTCCATAACAATTTGGAAGGCAAAGATTGTGTGACTTGGATTCCAAGAGTGTCTGTTGATACAGTTTGATTTTGTTCCCTAGTGGACACAGACTGCAGATTGGATTTGGGGTAATAGGTTTGTTTTATAATGGCATTCATAGAGATAACATTATCTGCTATACTACTTAGCCTATGCTTACTGTAAGTGGTAATTCTGGTGATTATGATGTAGCAAAATAATAAAACAGTTAAATTATTAGAATATATGAAATTCTAGTACATATTGGGAAGATATTCAAGTTTCAATCTAGAGTTGTTAATGTATCAGCATATGATTTATATGTTGAAATTTTTAGCCAATACAGGCATAGTTCAGTGTTTTCACTTTAACCTGGACTCAGAGATCATAATCTATGGAAGATAAAATGTGATGGTGCTGTTTAAAGTAGATTCAGAATATATTTGAGGAAAAAGAGGAGACAAATACTTTGAGGAACAATAGCTGTTGCAGAAAGTTGTCTTGTGATCACCCCTGTTTGTTCTACCCAGGAAACACTAGTATGTTTATTTTTCATATTTAATGATATAGCTTAATATAAGTCTAATTTTGAGCTGTTTTGAGTATAACTGTTCCTTCATGCTGATAAGAATTTGTGTTAACTCCCAGTCAGCTAAAATACCACTGTAATACAGGTGTAGTTTCAGCAGTTGATTTCTTGCTTTTCGGACTGTACATCACTTTCTTTTAAAGACTTTCACATGCTTCTGATTTCTAAAGTCTGATCATCTTTCTAGTAAAAGATAATTTATGCCAACCTGTAGATACTAGAGGTCATGCATTTGCAATGACTGCAATTAATTTACTCCCTTTTCAGAGGCATTGTTTGCCTTCTGCTTCAGAAGGTGTTAGGGGCATTCAGAGGCAGAAAGGAGTTTTACTTCCAACATATGCCTTGGCATAATTTGCCTTTTTTGGCAGCTAGAAGGAGAAGATATGGTTACGGTATCTGTGAGTTCTCATGAAAACTTAATTTAATAATACACCAATCTCAAATTAATTACCAATTCATATTTTTTAAAACAGCTTCCATTATGGCATGAATAACTGTTAATATCTTGATGAGTGAAATTCCTGTAATTAGGTGGATGGCAGATATGAGAAGCAAACAAGAGGCCTGTTAGGAATCATTTGTTCTTCACTACTCACTAAAAGTATCTCAGATATATGTAGAGGTAACAGTTATGCTCCAGCTTATTTTGATGTTGCCATTTTTCTGTGAAGTTCACCTTGTGACTATTCCCTTACTGAAAGACCCTCTGTAAGAGGATTGCTGCTTAAGTTGTTCTTTGCTCATTCAACTTAGTCATACTTGTTTGTAAAGTAACAATAAATGTTCTTTCTTCAGGTTTTTACAGGAATTTTTGCAGCAGAAATGGTTCTCAAGATAATTGCCATGCATCCTTTTTATTATTTCCAAGTTGGCTGGAACATTTTTGATAGTTTTATAGTTACCCTTAGTTTGGTGGAGCTTTTTCTGTCAAATGTGGAAGGATTATCCGTTCTCCGATCATTCAGATTGGTAAATAAATTAGTGATAGTATTACATCTGCATTAATTAATGCATTATATCCATAGTTTAACTGTACTCATGTAAATAAGACACTTTTTAGTAATAGTATAAATATTTTTTGCTAAATGTCACAGGCTATCTCTGCAAGCATATTTTCTCCATTAGCAAAAATGAATGTTTAATTTTATTAGAAAAATACTTTTTATTTTTAAAATCAGAAATAAACAATGAGACACTATTTCCAAGTGGCCTTTTTCTATTTTACATTTCTGTTTTGCTTTTATCTGAAAATAAAATATATTTGATTACTTTTTTTATTTTATATGGGTTATGGGTAAGAAAGAGTATGGCATACGTTTTCCTCTTTGTAAGTTGAAATGCTTAACTTAGGATTTTTGTTTGGCTTTTATTTTCATACTGTCAGTCTGTCTGATCCTTCCTAAATTTGTTGAAGGCAATGCTCTTCTGAGGATTTCAGAATCCTTTACTTTCCTTCTGTAGAAACTTGTTAAGCTTTATTTTTTTTAAAAAAAAATTGTTTCTGCCCATAATGGTTGAGATGTATGTCATGTTGAGAATTTACTATCTGAACAAAATCTGTTTATTTCATGTAAAAAAGAGTACAAATGCACTACACAGAAAAGAGCAAAGGCTAAAATTTATTCGGTTCTGAGAGCATGGGTTTGATGAAATTCTTGTTTCTGTGTTAGTTATGATTGCTGGAATCATGTTCAAGTTTGTTTTGTTATTGCTAAGGGTCAGTAGCTCATAATCTGTTTATTTTTATAGTGTTTTTGTAACTACTGCAAATAACGTCTCTATTTTTGTTTTTCAGCTGCGAGTTTTCAAGTTGGCAAAGTCTTGGCCAACACTAAACATGCTGATAAAGATTATTGGCAACTCAGTGGGGGCTTTGGGGAATCTGACTCTGGTGCTGGCCATCATTGTGTTCATTTTTGCTGTTGTTGGGATGCAGCTGTTTGGGAAAAACTACAAGGAATGTGTCTGCAAGATCTCTAGTAACTGTGAGCCTCCACGCTGGCACATGCAAGATTTTTTCCATTCCTTCTTGATTGTATTTCGAGTGCTGTGTGGAGAATGGATAGAAACAATGTGGGACTGCATGGAAGTTGCAGACCAACCCCTGTGCCTTACTGTCTTCATGATGGTCATGGTGATTGGAAATCTGGTGGTATGTAACCAAAATAATTTGAGAATTCATTTATAGAAAGAACTGGTAATTAAGTGTTATTTAAATATGTTCTTTTTCAGTGAGTGTGGGTTTGTTATGAGTATGGGTTCTGAAGCAGAGTTTCCTGTTAGATTTCTGACCCTATATAGAATTCTCAGCTTGGAGGAGGGGGACCCTCAGGGATCTGGAGTACAATTCAGAGGATATGGTTAAGAGAGAAGCATCATGTGTTCAGGTTTTTGTGAACTGCTACTGGTTACCTAGAGCGAGACAGTGCAAAGGTGCCCTCTGTATTATGTTCCCAGGGTGGGAGTTCATTGTTTGCAGAAAAGGACATAGCAATACCTTTTCTCTGTAACCGATTGAGGCATCGGTTCAAATCACACATAGCTGAGTTGATTCTTGGGGTTTTTTGCTTCTTCTGTCCTCTACTCTCTAAAAGACTGCTTTAACGTTCTTAGACTCCGAAATGCAAGCCATTTTGAGTCCCGATTGCTGCATAGCCAAGTTTTTACAAAAGGAATTAAGGAAATTTGAACTCAAAGGCAGCATTTCTGCACTAAAAACCCCATTCGAATACTTCACATTTTCTTCCACCTCTTCACCTTTTCACTTCCTATTTCCTAAGCACTTTTTACAGACCTTAATAAAGTGGTCTATATTTTATATTCTTTTTCAGAGGAAAGCAGCAGGTCAGCAGCATGTGTAAATTTTTTTTTAAATATGTTTTTATATTGATAAACTCACCAGTATCTGAGGCTCTCATTGCTCTGCCTTTTGTGTGCTTCTGTCATTGCTTGCTGAGTCTTCCTCTATTATTCTGCAGATTCTTTTTAGTCAGTTCTCAGTAGCAAAAGATATTTTAAATTAGCCATGCTGGAGGTATTCTTTAGGACTAAATTGTGTATCATTATGAATAAGGTAATTATTTTTAAACCAGTCATGCTTACTAGTAGCACAGCCACTTGCTCCAGGATTTTCTAGAAAATTATTGTCATATGAAGCAAAGAGTGAAACTAATTAAACCAAAAAAAAATCCTCCTTAAAGAGTTTTCTAAACCAGAAGACAGAACTTCTTGAAATGAAGCACCATCTCTGAGAGTTTTCCCCACAGTATTTACTGTACTCTGTTTTTATACGATAGTTCTTGTAGAATTTCTTTCTTGATACAGCAGGGACTGTCTACTCACAGAATCACAGAATGTTTGGGGTTGGAAGGGACCTCTGGAGATCCATCTAGTCCAACCCCTCTGCTAAAACATGTTCACCAAGAGCAGGATGCTCGTGAGCATGGCCAGGCAAGTTTTTAATATCTCCAGAGAAAGGGACTCCACAGTCATCTTGAACAGTCTGTTCCAGTGCTCTATCACCCTCAAAATAGTCTTTTCCTCATATTAAGGCAGTACTTCCTGTGTTCCAGTTTCTGCCACTTGTCCTGTCATTGGGCAAAACTGAAAAGAGTTTGGCAACGTCCTCTTGACACTCTCCCTGAAGATATTTATAAGCATTGATAACATCCCTTCTCAGTTTTCTTCAGGTTAAACATTCTTGGATCTCTCAGCTTTTCCTTGTAAGAGAGATGCTTCCATCCCCTGACCATGTTTGCGGCCCCCACTGGACTCTTTCCACGAGGTCTTTGTCTTTCTCAAATTAGGGGGCCCAGAACCAGGCAGAGTAACTTGGGATATGGCCTCACTAGGGCAGAGTAGACTCTTCAGTCTGTCCAGGTCTCACTGAATGGCAACACAGCCTTCTGGTCCATCAGCCACTCCTCCCAGTTTTTTATCATCAGCAAACTTGTTTGTTCAGGCCTCTGTTACCTGGTTGACTTTCTGTTTTTGCCAGCACGCAGTTTTACTCTGTTGTCTTCAAAGCTGCTTAGAGAGCTGTTCTGAAGATTTAAGAGCTGCTAGTCTTCTTCTTTGGCTATCCTAGTACCATATGAGCTCCTAGGAAACTCTAGGCTTGTATAACTGATATCTGTTTTGGGTTTTGCATTGTCATAGGAAGAGTGTTACTTAAATGTTTGATGGAATGGTTGGACTCGATGATCCAGTGGGCCTCTTCCAACCTGGTTGTTCTATGATTCTATATTTCTATGAAATGCTAAAAGGCAGGGCCTACTTCACATTTTTTTCAGTGATCTACAGCAAAAATGCTTGTGTGAGTTGGGACTAACATTCAAGAATGCTGTTTTCTGCATATATCAGCTACGTCTTCTATTGCAGAGTGCTTCCCTTTGCCATAGAAGTACAGATATTGATCTGTTCAGTCTATACCAAAGAATCATTCATTTCTACCTTCTACAAACATGAGTAGGAAAAAAAACTTACCAATATCTTCATAGTTATACAACAATGCAAAAGAACAAAAATCCTCCTAGAAGCTATGCTAAAGCATATGGAGAATAGGGAGGTGATTAGTGGCAGCCAGCATGGCTTCACCAAGGTTAAGTCCTGTGTGACCAACCTAATGGCTTTCTGTGATGGGATATTCACATCAGTGGACATAGCAAAAACCAACGGATGTGGTCTACCTGAACTTCTGTAAGGCCTTTGACGTGGTCCCCTACAACATTCTTCTCTCTAAATTGGTGACACAGGGGTTTGATGGGTGGATAAGAAATCAATTGGGTGGTTGTATTCCGAGAGTAATGGTCAATGGCTTGATGTCCAAATGGAGATGACAGATGGTGTCCCTCAGGGGTCCATACTGAGACCAGTGCTGTTTAATCAGTGATATAGATGGCAAGATCACGTGCACCCTCAGCAAATTTGCAGATGATACCAAGCTGAGTGGTACAGTTGCCACACTGGAAGGACAGGTTGTCATTCAGAGGGACCTGGGCAAGCTTTCTACAAAGGTATTTAGTGATAGAACTAGGGGGAATGGCTATAAATTGGGAGATGTTTAGGCCACACCTAAGGAGGAAATTTTTCACAGTGAGGGTGGCGAGCACTGGAACAGGTTGCCCAGGGAGGTTGTGGATTCTCCATCCTTGTAAGTGTTCAAGGATGGGGCCTTGCACAGCCTGGTCTAGTGGGAGGTGTCCCTGTCCATCGCAGGAGGAGTGGAATTAGATGATCTTTAAGGTTCCTTCCAACTCAAACCATTCCATGATTCTGTGATAGGTCAGGTGTTGTAAGTAAATTGTATTTATGTTCTGCTTACTATATAATTTCCACAGTCATATACTACAAAGGAAAATACAAAGCCCAAGTTGTTCATAATGGGTAATAGAAGTAGTATGTGAATGAAAAATTAAATGAGAAAATTCAGGTGTGTTGTGCTTCTTGTCTTTTAGGTGTTGAACCTCTTCCTGGCCTTGCTGCTGAGCTCATTTAGTTCAGACAGCCTTTCTCCTACCGAGGATGACAATGAAAGGAATAACTTGCAGATTGCTGTTGCAAGAATTCAGAAGGGAATAGATTATGTGAAGAAAAAAGCACTTGAATGTGTCCAGAAGTTGTGTTGGGGGAAACCAGCTGTTGCAAATCAAAGAACAGCAACAGATCAGTTGAATGATGATAAAGACCATTGCATTTCCAATTGTACCATAGCAGAAATAAGGATAGATAAGAACTGTCACAAAAATGAGAATGGAACAGCAACTCTTACAGGTGGCAGTGATTATACATCATTCATAAATAACCCAGGCCTTACTGTTACAGTACCAATAGCCGTTGGAGAATCTGATTTTGAACATCTAAATACAGAAGAGTTCAGCAGTGACTCAGATTTGGAGGAAAGCAAAGAGGTAAAATTTAAGCATTTTATAGTTTGTATGAATTACACCAATTATATTATTACTCTGGTGCCTTCTGCTTAGAAATAGTAAATGATTGTGATATGAGATGGATGGACTGGACTGAGAGTGAATAAACTGAAGTGGGAAAGTGGTGCTAGAGAATAGGAAATGCAGACAGACTTGCATAAACATATGAACCCATTTATAAATGCGTTTTAAAAACAAGCTTTTCCAAGTATTTTGTTGAGTAGACAAGCTAGTATATATGTACATAATAAATGGAGACAAAACCCAGTTTTTTTTCCATGAAGCAAGATGAGAGTAAAATGCTTTGTAAAAATATCAGATGAAATTATTAATAAAGTATATTAGTACACTTTCGTACTGGATAATCTGGCAGAGGTACTAACTCAGATGATGACAGCAGTAACAACAATTTTCGAGTTCTGAAGTTAAAATGATAGGTGAAAGCCAAGGGAACCATGTCAGTATTGTGAAATGAATATGTCAAGTAAAAATGATGAGAATAAAAAATAGAAGTACTGAATAAAAAAATATTTATTTCTTGCTTCTTTGTGGGAGTTTTGAACCAGTCACTTCAAAGAGAACTGTCTGACCTTGAAGTGGGTTACCTTTAGGAAAGTATTCGTTTGTCAGCAGCTGCAGACTGAGAGGGGAAGCAAAGTCATGGATTTCAGCAGGATCCTGTGAGACACTTGGAATATTCAGATTGCGGTGCTGTGGCTGCAGAGCAGATGTCCCTGATATCAGCTCCCTTGGCACCAGAAGACACAAGGTTATTAGTGGAGTGTCACTGCTTGTGCAGACAGCTGTACTCAAGCCTGTTTTGTGTTGTATTGACTGGGGGTTTTATCGGTTTTTGAGGGGTGGTTTTTTTGGGGGCGGGGGGTCATTTGATTGGTTGTGGGCTTTTTAGTTTTTTCTTTTTTTCTCTGGGTTGGGTTTTTTTTATTCGCTATGAATTTGCACATGTTCTTTCCAAATTTTAGAAAATAAGTTTGTTCTAGCAAAGCCTATTTAATCTTGTATTTGAAAGATATAGTAAGGTGACTATTAAGGTATTTCTTTTATTGTAGAGTGCAATGTTCAATATTATTGTTTTGATTTGCCTTTGACTTCTTTCTGAAGGTGTATCCTACATATATATTTAACATGTAGTGAATACCTTGAAAATGACATGCAAAGAAAAATGTATTTCTGTTATTTTAAAGGTCTAATTACTATCATTTAGAGAATGCTTAAGGATTTCTAAAGCTGTAACATACGTAGTATGGGTGTATCTATGACTTTGATTTGTGTTTTTTTGAGGGGATGGAGGAGCTCTGGGGTTTTTTCTTGTTTGTTAGTTTGGGGCTTTTTAAGTTCAGGCTGAAGTCAATGTATATATCTATGAGCTTCAGGTATTCTGTTAGTTTTACTTCTTTCAGTATAACTTTGGATATGCTTAAAGCAACAGCTTTAAACATAATGTTTTCCAAATGTGTGAATCCATGTATCTGCTGTTTCCAGAACTCGAACAACCTAAAGGTACCATGTTTTAACTTGATTGCGTACCATTCTTACTTCTCACAGGAGTAAAATCAAGCTGGATCAGCCAAGAATGCCGATCTGGTGCTTTTTCACCAGGCAGAGCAACGTGTCAGCACATTAACACAGGTTACCTAAAAAAATCATGCATATATGATCACTCTTGAGATTGACTGGTCTGCATGCTACTCAGCTACAATATATTTTTCCCCATCCATTGTGATATAATGGAAACATGCACAGCTGCTCTGTAATCTGAGTCCCATGACTCGCGTCACAGCATGGTTAAGGGCAATCCCAACATGTTCCTCTCTCCTTGTTATGTCTTTGGTATTTTCTGTATCACTTCTGTGACATAACCTGCATGCTTTATAGGGTTTTTATTATTTTTAACTGAATTATTAACCATCAAAACTGTTCAAGTTTAAAAGAGGTTAACAGCCTGTTATTCTATGAAAGTGGAAAAGTAATCTTCACTTAAATTCCTCTGTTGACATCTACTGAACCATGTTTTCAGCTGTCATGTAATTACATTTTCCAGTCATGTTCATTTGATCAATGCCTTTGTAATTGCATATATGTAATATTACTTGTATTCTGAAATGTTTATATCTTTTGATATAAATTGTTTCATGTTTTTTTCACAGTGTTTTTATAAGTTGCGTTCCAGTTTTGTCATATGAGAGACGCTAAAATTGTGGGATGAAAGACACTCTTGTGGCAAATCAAGCACATCTTTTTTATACGTATATACCGTCCTTTTGAATATGGATGTAATAATTTAGTTACATTCTACTCATAAAGTTTGTGTATATCTAAGATTGGAAGTTAAGGAATAATGTGTATCGTTTTTTCTCTTCATCATCGATAATTATTTCTCGGTGGACTCCATGCATGCATTCCTTTATTTTTAGACAGACATAAAACATATTTTCAGGCAAGAATTCTATGTAGGATTCTATATAGGTGTCTAAATAAATCTGGGTCTTTTAAAGCAATATAAATAAGGACATTCAGGCAAGAGCAAAATATAGAAATTGGGAAAATTGAGGATAATGCTAAGATTAAGGCAGTTGTTTAAAAGACAAAACAGTATCTAGTACCCTGTCAGACCTCTAAACACATCAACCAAAACTAAATTGCACCAAGCTACGTGTTTCTTATTTCTGACGATCTTTTCTGAAGAATTGGGCAATCCTGCTCTTTTGCATTTAGGAGTCATTCATGTGTTCCTTTTCCAAATGCAAATCTTGTTCATGTGGTTTTATTGTGGAATCCTGCAGTATCTTTTATGTATTCTTTTGCACTATATTTGTTGGAAATATTTCAGGTCTCAATTTTGTGCTCAGAAGGACCATAAGCTGTTCAGAAAAATGAAATGGAACATGCCTTTCTAAGTATTTTTTCCAAACCGTTTTAGAAAAGACACTTTTTAGAAAAGAGAATGTGGTAGTATCCCATCCTATCAGTTCTAAGCATGGAGGGGTGGTTCTGATTTGATGGATGTTGTTTATGTGACTGCTTCTGCTGTCATGAATCTGGGCAGATGTAGAACAGCAGGCAAAATAGTAAAACAGGGGCTAGTAATTTGTTGACTGAAAAATACTTAACTGTCATTTGAATGTCACATTGTATTACTGTAACTTTCCTTGCATAATAAAGTGATTTTTTTTTTAAATAGATGTGCCTGCCTACAAAACGTAGGAGAGATATGTTTTGGCTTTAGTTTGGTGGAAAAAACCTGAGTATTTCTATGGAAAATACTTCTGGTTTTTTTGAAAAGTAAATAATTTGCAAGTCTTATTTATAGGCAGACATATTTTTTTTCTCTATTCAAAATAAAAAGAAAATAGAGAAAGAGATCTTAGTAAGTGAATATGAGAATATGCAGCTCAATCTTCCTTTGTTTTGTTTTTAAATTAAGCAAGATAATGTTTCCCTGTTATTCCTCTTAACAGCTGTATTGCTAGTAGATTTGTTGTTTGCTTTGGAGGTTGGGAAACACACCAGATTTTCCTTTACCATTTGAACATCAGAATCTGAGTGACTTTTATGTTGAACGTACAATATGTTGTACCATGTGAATAATGTGAGCTACTTATTATTAGATCCTATTACAGAGTTTTCTGTAAAGTAATTCTATGCAATTATTTGTATACTTTCATTTATTGTTTTTAAGAAGATGCTTACTAAAGATCTTCACTAATTACCACAATCAATTCCAGGTGACTTCTGTAGGACAATTTTTAGTGGTAATGCTAATCTTGCAAGTATTTGTGCCATCATACTTTGACTCCTTCAGGAAACAAGAAAGATTGAGCTCCAAATTTTGACCTTGTAACAGTACAGTAGATATTTGTATTGAAGAAGTTAATCGATTGGACATCTGGATAGCTTTTCACTACTAATAGTGAAAAAGAAAAAAGTTATGTTGAGAGAATTTTCTCTTAACAAAAATGTTTTGGCTTCTGATATGCAAATGTCAAGGCAGAAAAAAACCACTTTTGAGTACATGAGTGATCAGTTAAATTTGGTGTTTAGTGTATATACAAGGAGGCCACCTTGCTATAGTTTGGTACACTGAACAGCAGCTAAGTGCCTTGGAAGGTGAAGGGTGGACATTTCTGTCTTTCCTAAAAGTCCCTTTCCTTGAATGATCCACAAAATCAGTTGGATCTCTGCAGGCTTTATATTTAGCAAAGAATGTAACTGAATTTTTAATCAAAAAAGAAACTCTTTTATGCATATTGCTTTTTACTGTCTGAATTCTTTTGTTAAAAATATGATTACTCCACATGAAGAAGAGAACTGATGTTTAATTAAAACTGTAACTCTAAGCACAGGATTATAGTCTATACTGTCTTTAAAGAGGGAACCAGGCTACCTGTCCTTATATTGAAATAGTTCATTGAGGATCTAATTTGATTTCCAGAGTCAATAAAATTGCCTTTCTTAACTAATTTTTTTTTTTAAAAAAATCTATGGTTCTTCTATCATGTATCAAACAATGTCTTAACTGCATGTTCTAAACACATTGATTCTTCTTGGTTTCTTTTCTGTTTATGGTTGTTCATCTTTTAATGTTGTTAATTTATAAAAACCTGTAGTCTTTCAGTTGAATTCATGTCATCTGCTCAAATGGTGTTCTAAATAGCTTATAATTTAAATGACCCAGAGTACTTCACGTTGGTTTTACTTTTATTAGCAATATCACACAGAACATCCCTACTCTTAAAAAAACTTATATATTTATAATTAGTAATTTGATTTATAATTCAATTCATTATTTCCTGCCACTTCTGCAACATTTTGATATATATACACCATGTCATGGAATGATGAAAGCAGCGTATTAATAAAATGATGGAACTACATAGTGCTGTCCTCTGGTTTAGTAGAATTAGTAATGGGGAAAAGTGTTTGCTGTGATTATTGATATTTTAAAATTAGTGCTACTAATAATGAAAAGTAGTATTTACATTAAATATGCATAATTTTGGGGCTCTATTCTGGATAATCAGTTTCTAAAATAGCAGCAAAGTAGGCAATATTACTTGAATAATTTTTAAGAAAAGTTAATGCAGAATGCTAGGTTACATTTTCAAACTAAAGTGCCCCTGTCTACTTTCACAAACATAGCAACCCCCCCCTATATTAATACCTAAAATAACTCTGTCTTTCCACATTTTACAGTTGACATCTAAATACAGCTTGATCGGATAGTACCTGTAACTTGTCTACTTTTATATCCTAAATGTCTCTTAATCATGCAAGTCTACCTAAATTAAAGAAAATGGTGTTAATTCTACAAAACTGAGGCTATTTTACAAAGTATGCTTACATCATTCCTTACAGACATTTAGTTGTGTGAATTCATTAGTGATCTTATATACTTCTTGCCAGTAACATTGTAAAATGTCAGAGAATGCTATGACTAAAAACTACTTTGACTTAATTTGGTACTCGTACTCGGATTAAATGTACAGGGCACCTCAGCTTCCTTGAAAATCTTCTGACCATGGATTTTTGCAATACAAATGCAGATTACCAGATAAAAAAATAAATTAAGGCTTATTCTTTTACTACTATTTTTTCATACTAATGTGATCTACATAATTATAATTATTAAAACAAAACAAAATTCCTTTCTTTCTGGGTGTTAACTGTACAGGTATGTGTACCAGAGTCATGGGTAGTTTCAGAATGCACAGTGTAAAATACATATGTGCATTGGCAAAACAACAAAGCAAATTAATGCCAGTTGAAATGTATTTATCATACTTTTCCCCATTTTGAAACATATTAGTACATTTGAAAAACCATAAAATATGTTCACATGGTAGTGATAATTATAGGTGAAGGCAGGACAGGCTTAATATATTTTCTGCATGTCTGAGAGTAATGTTCAAATTCACATCCCAAACAGCGTTTCACATTAATCCTGATTTGACTTTGGGATTTTCAAATCTGGAACATAATCATGATCTTAAGATGAAAAATAACCATATTATCTGTGGTCAAAGATAACCAAACTTTATCGTAAATTGTTATATATGCCAGCACTGGTTAGTTTGCATCATACTGCTGTTTAAGATGCCAGTGAAAAAGAACTGATAATGCATTCCCTTTATTTTTATATAATGAATAATGGGTGCTGAATTAAAATCACTCCTTAGAAATCTGCTGTATTTTTCCCTTGGACAGTTTATCTTGACAGTTTGTAATCTAAAGTTTTTGTCAGGATTTACTGTCTGCAGGTTGAGGAGACTAATAAAAATACCTGTCAAAATACATCATCTTAAAGCATGAAAGATTACATGATACACCTTGCAGTCTCTAGGCAGAAATTGGATGATTTGTGCACATTTCAACAGCATTGACTGCTATATGTGAATGTTTGTATGTGTTCCTGGTGACAAATACTGTTCTTGCTATGTATACATATGGGTGCATGCTTAAAGTTAATTACCGTTCTAAAAACATAAACATTAGTGATGTATAACTGTTACTGAATTTTATTTTCAGAAGCTGAATTTTCCCAGCTCATCTGAAGGAAGTACAGTTAATTTACCTCTCTTTGGAGAAGAAAAAGCTGCAGCTGAACCAGAAAAAGATTCAGAGCTACAGCCATGCTTTACAGAAGGTATGAAAATAAAATTTGGGGTTAGCAATTGCATTTTGGTTGTTTGCAATCAGCATTGGCAGCTCAAGGAAGCTATTTGCTACAGCAGTCCTGGATCCTAGTTTGTTAAGTCTTACAATATAATTGCTTTTGTCTCTTGTAGTTGTTGTAGTCCATGGAGCCATTTATGTGATGCAAACTCAAATTGTGTGCGTATGTTATCTTTTAGAATTATTTTAAATAACTACTAAACACGATGCTATACTGATTGATGAGAATAAGTTTAATCTCCTCAGTTTAAATAGCATTCTCAGTAGTGAAATCTGGAAGACCAAGCCCTACACTGGATGCATTCCACTGAGAAAACCACAATTGTGTGATTACCCATGGTCCCTTCATAGTTCTAGAAAGAAATCCAGTGGATGATTCCGATTATTCAAATGAAGAAATTTTAACAGCATGCTTGCATATTCTTACAAGTTTTCATTTATTTTAGTTCTGTATAGTTCTTTCCTTTAGGAGACTACTGAAATTTACTGTATTGGAACGTATTCCCCCTTTTTCTGATACTACAGATTTTGCTTTCAGTTTAAGTAATCATTAAAGTAGTTCAAAACAAAATATGTTCCAGGATTAACTCTCCTATCCTATACATACTTTTTTTTTTTGCGGTTACAAAGACACATTTGAATTATTCTAGGACTCATCCTTTGAAAAACCTTTAAAAAGCTTAAAATTCTTATGGAATGTGGAGTTATATTGAATATATCAAGTTCTTTATTTAAGAAAAAACATAATTCTTAAATAGCTTCACATTATATTACTCTTCATCCTTATTCTTATGTTATGTGATATCTGACAGTCCTTGGATTTAAGATTAGTTTTTCCATAATGTAGACATTTAGAGTATTTGGAGGTAAGGTGAAGGATGTTCTTCACAGTGGTAGCTGTCTTATCTGAGCTGATGAAACATAGTTTAATTTACTTGCAACATGTGAACTTAATGACACTCATAGGAAAACTAGAATACAGCCTTTGGGACCCATTAAAATTGCTTGAACTCGGTTATGTTGCTATGACATTAATCCATTTTTAAAGAAATAAGGAGACAACTATTAGCCAGGTGGATACTGCAGATACTTTTCATTGAAAACTCTGCCTTGAGGCTCCATGGTAAGGCAGGGAGCTCTCCAGGGTGTGGCAGAATTCTGTGGGTGGTTGCCACAAACCTGTACCACATGAAGAGTTCTCATAATCTCCAGTTAAGTCTTTGTCATGGAAGAGATATCCTTAGTCAGCCCTTGAAGCAGAAGTAATTCCTGAATGTAATAAAATAAAAGGTGTTTACATCTACATGATTTACTTGAACCTTAGCTGAGAGACAGAAGAGCTTTTAAAAGAAGCTGCTGTACTCATGTGAACTGGTTCATATGAAAGTTACTATGTGCTTATGCTGTTTGTTTCTATTCCCTGACAATTCTCATGTATTCTCTGATTATCTATATAAAAATGAAAAATAATATTAAAAATGTGTTTAGGAGTGAAAAATAGCTTAGTCGCTTAGATGACTCCTTTTGATTCTAAGCTTGAGGTAGAATCAGAGTAGTGGAAAAATTGTGCGCAAGTTTTTCCATACCTAAAGTATTGAATCAAGAAGGTAAGGGTGCAGTAATTTGAAGCACTGGCTTCCTCATGAAGCAGGAAATGGATAATGAAAATGCTGCTGCATCACAGTTTGTCACTGTTTGTATTATTAGGCTGTATACAGAAGTTTAAATGCTGTAAGGGCAATATGGAGAGCACAAAAGGAAGAATCTGGTGGAACCTTCGAAAAACTTGCTACAAGATAGTAGAACACAACTGGTTTGAATCATTCATTGTCTTCATGATTCTTCTCAGCAGTGCTACTCTGGTAAGCAAAGCATAGATCTGTAGAAACAGTATGTACAAAAAAGTTTTATCAAAAATATTGTAGCACATCTGTGTTCATTAATAAAAAATACAAAGTTGGGTTGAAAGAACAATCCCTCTTGGAAACTGATGAGGCACATGGAAACATAAGGAGGTAATTGGTGATAGCCAAAGTAGTTTCACTAAGTGCTATTTGTGCCTGACAAATATGATGGCTTTCTACAATGGGGCTTACAGTATTGATGGATAAGGGAAGAGTAACTGACATGATCTACCTGGACTTGTGTAAAGCATCAACACTGTCCTTCCTGACATTCTTGGCTCCAAATTGGAGAGACATGGGTTTATCAGATGAACCACTCAGCAGATAAGGAATTAGCTGGATGGTCATGCTCAGGGAGTTGTGGTCTGCCTCAATGTCCGAGTAGAGACCTGTGATGAACAGCATTTTACAGAGTTGGTACTGGGACTGGAGACATAGACAAACAGGATTATAAGCAGAGTGCACCCTCAGCACATTTACTGATGACACAAAGCTGCTGGGCGCAATCAACGTACTGGAGTGAAGGGATGGCATCAAGCTTGAGATGGGCCTGCGCAGACCTCATGAAGTTCAGCAACTGGGTCTAGGCAATCCCAAGTATGATTACAGGCTGGGCAGAGAATTAGATTGAGAGTAACCCTGAAGGAGAAAGACTTGGGGGTGCTGGTGGAAGAGAAACTCTGCGTCAGCTGGTGATGTACACTTGTGGCCCAGAAAGCCATGTCCTGGGCTTCATTAGAAGTGTAGCCAGCAGCTCAAGGGAGGTGATTCTAATTCTTTTGTGAGACCTCACCTGGAGTGTTGCTTTCAGTTCACAGGAAGGGTATGTATCTATTTGAGCAACTTCAGAGGAGGGCCATGAAGATGATCAGAGAGCTGAAGCACCTCTTGTACAAGTATAACTTGTGAAAGACTTGGGCTTTTTTAGCCTACAGAAGAGAAGGCTCCAGGGAGACCTTATAGCAGCCTTCCGGTGCATAAAGGGGCCTACAGGAAAGCTAGGGAGGGGCTCTTGGTCAGAAAGTGCAGTGATAAGACGAGGGGTAATAGGTTTAAGGGTAAATTTAGATTAGATATTTGGAATAAATTTTGTATTGTGCAGGTGGTGAGGCACTGGCACAGGTTGCCCAGAGAAGTTGTGGATGCCCTATGTTCAAGGCCAGGTTGGATGAGGCTTTGAGCAACCTGATCTAGTGGGAGGTATTCCCGCCCATGGCAGGGGGATTGGAACTGGAAGGTCTTGAAGGTCCCTTCCAACCTAAAACATTCTGTGATTCTCAGTGATAATTTAGTCTTTCACACAATTGCTAAATATTGAGTTCTTCTTGGTTGTTGATTGACTTAGAATGTGGTATATACTGTGACTATCTCTGCTCCACCACCTGAAGCACCATATCCCTTCTCACTTTCTTCAGTCCTCATACTGCCATGTCTTTTGCTTTTTCTTAAACGTGTTTTCTCAGAGACATCACCAGCTTCTTTTACACATTCAGCTGCTTCCTCCAGGGGGTCTGTTGTGTAGCTGGCACAAGACAGCCCCTGATCTCTGCTCACAGTGACAATTCCTGCAGCTTCCTGCTACTAAAACCTTGTGACCAATACCCAATATTGGAATTCAGCAAAGATCGGCAAATTATAATACTGTTTTAACTATCATTGAAATTTCTTAGAACCTTTTTGTTAGCTTCAGTCATTATATTGCTATTCCATTATCAGGCAATGATAAAATCTAAAACTCAAAAAGAATGTAACTGTAATCTCTGCTTATGCTGGATTTTCAAGGTGAAGTGTCTAAAGTTGTAAGTGATTTTACTTTGCAATTCCTAATACACTTCTTTTGGTTTAATTTGTAGTTTGCAAGGACCTATGAATATCTGACTGATGTGCAACTCATGTTTTACAGGCATTTGAAGATATATATATTGAAAAGCGCAAGGCTATAAAAACCATACTGGATTATGCTGATAAAATCTTCACTTATGTCTTTATTCTGGAAATGGTGCTGAAATGGGTGGCCTATGGTTTTCAAACTTACTTCACTAATGCTTGGTGCTGGCTGGACTTCCTGATTGTTGATGTAGGTACTATAACTTCTAAGTAGCCTATTTCCGTGAAGAATTATAATTTGGATTTAAAAGAACAGAAAATGTTATATCAGTGAATAAGATTCAGTTGTAATTATTCAGTGCGTAATTAAATCTGCCTCTACATTTATGCTGTCATTTACTACCTGTGTTCTGTCTGTATCTTACTGTGCTGAGTCCCAACCAGTGAGTGAGGACAGTTGGCTGACTGGACTTCAGTCTTCTGGATTTGGTGACAGAACAAGAAGGAAGCAGAACAAAGAAGGGAAAGTGAAATATAAATGAGCACATGGAATTGGGGTAGGATAGTTGATCCCGGGCTTAATGACTCACTGGCAAAGGATTGCAGGGGAAAATAGTGTCAGGAAGTCAATTATACAGGAAAAGAAGAGGGATGTGGGAAAGGAGGCAGCTAGAGAGAAGTGAAGGATTAAAGAAAACCAAGGTTTATTAATCAATACAAATAGGTAGATATTGTTCATTTGCAATCTTAACTTTGATGTCATGGTGTTCACTGTGTATTAGTCTGCAAGGCTAATTTCAGTGCAACTCTTCTGCTTTTTGTAGACATATGACTTTCTAGAGATTCATCTTTGGAAGATAAAATTTGTTTTTTTCCTCCTCAGATGATAGAGAGTGCCTGTTGTTACCTCTCTGAATTCTTCTAATGGGAAAAAAAAAACAGGTTTTAGTCAGAAATCTAGGACAGGAATTTTGTCCCCTAACAGTAGAATTGGAACTTAACTAATGGCGTTTTTTAAACAATACGCTTTGTGGAGGGAAAGGTGCAAGTAGTGTTTGTTATCTATCTTCCTCATTTAACTGAGTTTCTCTTTTAGCATCAGTTATGAGGTGAGTATGCAGAATGCCTATACTGAAAATTGAGCGAACTCCATGAAATAAGATATATAATACATTTTCTCTGAGAAATGCAACTTTTAGCTTTCTTCTTTCATGTCCACTCCATTCATTTTGTTCTGAACACCCAATATGTACTTATACAAATTATATAGTCAGGTTGTATTCCTAGAACAGACATATTGATCTCCAAGAAACCTGGTAAGTATGAGATGTTCTCTCCTTTCTTTAAAATTAAATTCTAGAAAACAAGATGCCCACAGCAAGACAAAGGAAAAATGTTTAAGACTGTCTTAGAGTGAAGTTGAATGTATATATTTTTATATATAAAATATATACTTTCTTCATATATATATGCTTTCTTCATGGTTGCTGTATACTTTGGGGTTTTTTCTTATTGTAACTCAAACATTAAATGAAAAAGTATGACTGTCCTAGAATTAATGTGAAATTAGCATCTATCATCTGTATGGATTTTGTCTTTTCATAAAATTTTTTATGCCCTATTCAGTCTTATTTCCTCTAAGGATTCCAAGATAGTGTTCCTAGAACCTTATGATCCTTAAACTTGCATTTCTATTTGTCTGTTAGAGTTGACACTTGTGAAAATGAAATACATACATAAATGAATGCATTACCATTTAAGAATTATTCTGAGTTAGCATCTTTGTACAAGCCTGTATTGTGAAAGATTGACCTTGAAATGCGTTTATGATAAACTCTTACTACAGTGTGTTCTATCTCCATGTGGATGGGCAAATGCATTTTACAAGATCTTTTAAGGCAAACTGTTCTGTACCTATCAGTCTAAAATCTCCAGCCACCCTATTTGAGAAAGAATTTATAGCATATAAATGGGAATTCTTAACCCACTGTGTTGTTCACAGTGTTTCCAGA
Source organism: Coccyzus lansbergi (assembly GCA_033558105.1). Classification (NCBI taxonomy): domain Eukaryota; kingdom Metazoa; phylum Chordata; class Aves; order Cuculiformes; family Coccyzidae; genus Coccyzus; species Coccyzus lansbergi. Next base: position 2,935,640 of record JAUMJK010000318.1, on the reverse strand, counting down.
TCAGGATCATTAGCCCCCAAAACAAGGAAAAATGATGGTTTTATTCAGCCTTCTATATGCAAGTTCAAAGCAGTTAATGAAAAAGAGCAAACATGGGATTGTGTAGTGCTTAACAGATTGCTGAAACTACCCTTAGAAGAAATAAATCTGTGTAAAACTTCTTGTATGTAAATGCAAACAGGAAATAGGAGTGGAAGAATCTATGAGGACAGAAGTTGGGGTCTCTCCCCAGAAATCAGCAGGTCAATCAGCTTTTGAGCTGTTTGTCCAGCTGTCCTGCAGGTTTCAAAAATTCTTAGGAATTAATCCCTCTTCTCCACAAGAGTAATAAAGTTAAAAGAGGAAAGAGATCTCAAGGCACATTATTGTCCAAAGCACAAGCTGTTTAACAAATCCAAAGTAAGGTATTTACATCTTCAACTAGCAGTGTGCTTTTCTGCAAATGTCTTATTTAGTATTTACAAGAACAGAAAGTTGAAATGAAGCTGAGAATGGATTCTGTCTAGCATGTCAGTACGGTGTTTTTTACATTTCTTCTTTTTTGTTACATCTTTCAGATTTGCTGTATCGGTCAAAGTATGTAGTATTGTCTAATTTTACATCAGATAAATGTTACAGTTAGCACTTCTACATGTCGAGGAAAGCTCAGAGCTGGTGTCAGGAGTTGTCCAACCTGCAATCATACATAAGGAAGAGAGAGAAAATATCTACTTATTTTTTTAAAACAATTCTTGCGTGCACATGCCCAAACATCTACAGATAGTACAGAAAAATTAAGCTTTAATTGCCATCAGCACTATGTAGTGAGATAAGCCAGCCTCCTCTCCTTTCTCCCCTCCAAGAAAAGAAAGCAGAGAAAAGCAGTATATTAAATTGTGTTTTAGTTTCCAAACAAAAATAAAATTACAGTGTCATTAAGTAGAGGTGTACTCATCTTGCAGGAATAGGATGTCTTTCAATTCAAATATAACAATTGCATTACCTAAGAAAATATGGTTATTTGACAGGAATACTTGAAATAGATTTTCTGTTTGTCTTCTTTAGAATTTTAAAAGTGAGGCATAATGAACTTAATCCATATGAATCCATCACAAATTTAATACTTTCAATGCTAAATGTTTGTCTAACATTTTAATTTAAAGAAGGAACAGTCTTCTGAAACTGAGTTCTATAGTTAAGTTTGTATAGGAAGTCAGATTCTTGGCATAAACAAAGGTGATTCCACTCAGCGACTGTTTTCTTTTTCTGGATTTTCTTGTTTTCTTTTCCCCCCCTTTCTTTAATAAAATTTTCTTTTGTTCAACTACATGTCCTAATTATAATTACTTCAGCAGATGAATTATCTAAACTTTTAAATAGTTTATTTAATACATACAGGTATATAGTCACCTATGATAATGCATCGTAGTGATCACTGACTGGTATTTCATATATTGTACAGGTGTTAAGTTCCTTGAGCTAATTTGGTTTTATCTAGTTTGTGTGATTCACAAAAAATATTGTCTTGATTTTTTTCCTTTTAAATTGCCCCTGATTTTATTAAAACATTGCATGGTATACTTAGAAGACAGAAAAAAATAGCTGTTTCTCCTCGTTCTCTACGTTTTCTTATCATTTACTATTGTTTAACTCATTTCAGTGCTCTAAGACAGGTAACTCTAAAACATATCTACCAGCTTCCTGATCATTCTATGACAAAGTCACCCACCGACTGGGCAAGGGAAAGGCTGTTGATGTCGCCTTTGACACAGTTTCTCACAACATTCTGCTGTGGACAGGCGCACACTCTCCTGGGTGGAAAACTGTTTGATGGTGAATGGAGTTAACTCCAGCTGGAGGCCCTATTCTATGTCTTTATCAACAACCTGGATGAAGGCGTTGAGTGCACCCATAGTGAGTTTGCACCATTAAGCTGGTGGATCTGAACAGACTGGACCTCAGGACTGAGACCAATGGCATCAGGTTTAACACGAACAAATGCCAGGTCCTGCACTGGGGGCACAACTCTGTGCAGAGCTGCAGACTAGGAGAAGTCTGTCTAGAAAGCTCTCTGGAGAAGAACCTGGGGGTGTTGGTTGACAGTGACTGAACATGAGCCAGCAGTGCGCCCAGGAGGCCAAGAATGACAATGACATCCTGGCTTGTATCAGAAACGGTGTTACCAGCAAGTCCAGGGAGGTTATTCTCCCCCTGTACTCAGCACTCCTTGAATCCTGTGTTCTGGAATCAGTTCTGGGCCCCTCCCCACAAGAAGGATGTTGAGGGAGTGTGTCAAGAGAAGAGCAACAAAGCTGGTGAAGGGGCTGGAGAACAAGTCTTATGAGGAGCAGCTGAACTAGGCTTGTTCAACCTGGAGGAGAGGAGGCTGAGGGCAGACCTCATTGCTCTCTACAACTTCCTGAAAGGAGGTTGTAGAGAGGAGGGAGCTGGCCTCTTCTCCCAAGTGACCGGGGACAGGACGAGAGGGAATGGCCTCAAGCTCTATCAGGGGAGGTTCAGGCTTGACATCAGAAAAATAAATTCATGGAAAGGATCACTGGACCCTGGAACAGGCTGCCCAGGGATGTGGTTGACTCATCATCCCTGGAGGTCTTTAAAAGATGGGTGGGTGAGATGCTGAGGGGCATGGTTTAGTGGTTGATAGAACTGGTTGGAGTCAATGTTCCTAGGGGTCTTTTCCAACCTAGTGATTCTGTGATTCTTGAACTCAGATTTTTTAACTTCAGTTTTGAACTTCAAACACCAGAAACAGTGCTCTTTGCCAAATGGAGGTAAACACAGGTTTTCTTCTGGTATGCGATATTGTGATTATTAAATGTCCAGATTGTGGTAGTCTGAAGACACAACAAACCAATGCTCACAATTAAATTATTAATCCTGTCATAACCCCACTTGCCATGAAAATGCTGTTGATGGTTCCATGCACATGAGTACATTTCATTTAGGTAATTGTATTGACATTAATATTTCCTCGTGTCTGTTGCACATTTGAGAGCCATGCAGGTCCAAGTCCTATCTGAGTGTATGCCCCTTCTAAGTCTGTCATCATCTGCAGGCAATATGAATTACTAGTTATTCATGTTTGCTATTATGTGAATTATTCTAAGTACAAATTAGGAGAAGCAAATACTGCTTACTTATATTTTATCATGACTATAATGATGTATCTGTAGTAGACACCCTTTAATATTGTCATGCCATGTAGGATCGGAGTAGGTTTCTGATACATTTCAGGCTTTGACTGAGTTTATTGGGAAGAAGAGCTTTTATTTAAATTCTTTTTATCCAAGTTGCCCTTTGTTTTTCACAGGTATGATGTGCATTCTTCTAACTAGCTTTCTGATGAAAATTTGAGATTTTAAGGTCTCTTCTTTAAACTGTCCTGACATTTACATGTAGTGTCCTATTAAATTTTAATTTATTTTCTATTTATTTGTTCTTGCGAGAAGATTAGAGTCGTTATGAACTTTTTTCTAATATCCAGATTAAAGTGGATTTTTTTTTCCTCTAGTCATTATATTTCTATTTTGAGGCTACTTAAAAAAAAAAAAAGTTATTTTCTTCTGTTTTCATATTGTTTCCTCTAGGTTTCCTTGATTAGCTTAGTAGCTAATGCCCTTGGTTTCTCAGAACTTGGTGCAATTAAATCCCTCCGAACATTAAGAGCTTTGAGACCTCTAAGAGCTTTGTCACGCTTTGAAGGCATGAGGGTAAGAAAAAAAGAAATACTCTGTGAAACAAATACATAAAAATATGTCTAACTGTAAAATCATGGAGGAACACTGAATTGCATGTCTGTTTTCAAGGTCAACAGTAGCATCTTTGATTGTATTACGTGTTAATTTTCTGCTGGTATTACTTCCAAGTATTCTAATTTTTTACACTGAATCTTTTGCTATATTTTGGAAAGAAAAAGTAATCCCTTTACTGCTGTACATCCTGATTTTAAAAAGGTTTTTTTTTTCTGTGTTTATTTACTAGGTGGTTGTTAATGCTCTTACTGGAGCAATCCCGTCTATTATGAATGTACTTCTGGTTTGTCTTACATTCTGGCTAATTTTCAGTATCATGGGAGTAAATTTGTTTGCTGGCAAGTTCTATCGCTGTGTTAATGGCACGAGTGGTGAGCGACTCTTACCACAGGAAGTCAATAATTTCAGTGAGTGTGAAAATCGTTCACGTGCTGGGGAGGATGTTCAATGGAAAAATGAAAAAGTTAACTTTGATAATGTTGGAGCTGGTTATCTTTCTCTGCTTCAAGTAGTAAGTGTATGAATTTTGATAACTTAATTTTCCAGCTTTAAGTTTTGTACCAGTAATGTTTAGTTCTGTAATTTTCAGTGTTACTTTACAATACATGAACGGATTTTGGGTTTGATGTTATAGTTGTGATCTATGGAGCTAATTAATAGTTCTTATGGTGAAAATCTGATACATTGGTCATTTTAGAAGAGGAGGACTATCTAATTTTAAACTGAAAGAGTGTAGTTTTAGTGCTTGGATATAAGGAAAAATTTATACCATAGATATCCCTTCCCAGTAGAACTTTCTGTGTTTCTAGTATTTTCCTGAGTTTCCTTGGGGCTGCTTATTGTCTGGAGTTTTTTCTAGGATGATTTGCAAATTCCATCTGAGAAATACCATCCAATGGTGGTTGATTTTTGTGGTCCTCTTCGAGTTTTTGGTAGTCAGAAAGTGAGAACTGAGTGCCTTTTTGTAAATTGCAGTTGTTCTGTTATGTTCAGATATTATTGCAACTCATCCCACATAGAGTTTATATGAATTTGCGTGAATGTTAGAATTTATTCATTATTTATGTATTAGGGAGAAATATTCCCAAGTAAATTACTTCCTGTGAATACTTAACTCATGCCTTACCAGACTTTTAATATTCCTCTCTCTTTTTGTGGGTGCAAATACATTGCAGAAGATAGTGTTTTATTTAGAATGTATACAAAAATTGAGCTTTGATACAAAATATTAACAAATTTTGGTTTTAGGCAACATTTAAAGGATGGATGATCATCATGTATGCTGCGGTTGATTCTAGAGAGGTGAGTACAATGTAAAATTTACTGAATGAAAGCGAATATGAGATTGATGTATTGCTTCTTCAGTGGCAGTTGAAATAATGTAAAATATTTAAAAATGTAAAACCTTGATAAATTTTCCATATAAACCTGTGCACTTTATAGTAGTTAAGAGTATATACTTTTAATTGGTTAAAAAACAGTATATAGTAATATAAATAAAAATAAATAAAAATATTATACAGTAATATAAAGTATCACTAATTTAGTAAGTCACCTGTAAATAACAAAACTAATGCAATCTGATTTTCTCTTAATTTATGGCAGTGAAAATTGCACAGATTAGTAAACAGGTTTTTAATGTATCTCCAAAAATAACCGAAATAATCAAGCGACATCAGCTGCTATAGCTAATACAGAGCTGCAGACTCTGGTGTTCTCAAAAAATGAAATGGCTGAATTTTGCCTGGTTTTCTGTTTATGCTGGTACTAGTTTGCATCTCTCCTGTATCCAGCTCCTGATTTGCATAAAGTCCGTAGGAACTGAATTTCTTTTGAGATTTGCACACTTCTGCCAAATTTAGTAGGAACTACATGAAACATCAAATGTTATTAGAGAGGAGCTGTCAGACAGAAAGAGGGAGAATGGCAGGTCTGTCTGTGCAATTGCAGGCACCTATATTAAATAGATTTTTGAGTTCAAAGATAAGGCAAGTGCAGGGTGTGATACATGAAACAACCAGTTTTCTCCCTTGTCAAGGAGTTGCTGTCCAGCTGGATGCAATTTCTGTTTCTGCTTGGTATTGTATAATTTGTATTAACTGTTCTTAGTGATGTATTGCTGTCTTTCTGTGTTACATAGATAGAGCAACAGCCCAAGTATGAGGAAAACCTGTACATGTATATTTACTTTGTTGCATTTATCATCTTTGGATCGTTTTTCACCCTAAACTTATTCATTGGTGTCATCATAGATAATTTCAACCAACAAAAAAAGAAGATAAGTATCACATTTTGTTTTCATGATGCTTTATAGTTGTTCCATGTATAGCAAATATATTTGAAGATAAATGAGTGTCTGGAATTTCTCATAGTAATAGAAAGGAAAAAAAGAACCAGCCGTTGAGATTCTTTTTATTCTATTGATGAATCTTATTAATGAAATAATAGTGTGCTTTTTAAGGCACTTGAAGCAGTTTAAACTTACACCGAGTGTCTTGAGTGTTTTCCACACCCCTGAGTAGCCCAATAATGTGTTATACATTGGAAAGTTATGCATTGGTTTTTCATTTACCCTTACAGAGCTGTGATAAAGCTATGTGAAAATGCAGTTGACTTAATTCAAGCAATAAATGACAGGGTAGAAGAGAATATGCAAAACTACAAATATGAAAATCAATAAATTGATAATGTGTAGCACTACTGTGAAGGACTTCTCAATTACAGTGGGACTAACTCTGACAAGCTGAAAGCTGGAATTACTGCTCTGTATTGTAAGATTAGAGAGGGCTGGGAAACTATCTGATGAGTTACTAGTGAATTTACAAAAGAAAGAAAATTCTCTTCTTTTCAACTGAAAGTATTTTATTATTCAAGCACAGAATTATATCAAGAACTCCAGGAGCATTTAAGCAGTTTAAAATCCAGACTATGATGACAAATTAAATTCTACTTGATATTTAAATTGTAAATGCTACCTAAGGTCTACCATAGTCTTATTTTTCTATACGCGTTTGGAGCAGAATCATACTGGAATATTGATTTTTATTCTGCTAAGTAGTAGGCAGTACATAATTTCTTCATTTGTAATTCCAGATGGTTTGTGAATTTTGATTCATTGTACTGAAAAGAAGTAAATCTTTCAACTTGAGATTGGAGTAGTCAACTTCATATGTTGCTTATTCGGATCCTTTGAGTCTTATCTGTACAACCACATAATAGAAAGGATGAGTTTGTGATCAAAATCTGATGATATCTTTATCCTGTAAGATATTTGCACCTTCATTTGAATAACCATCTGGGGCTTCCAGTACTAAAGAGGAATGTGGTTTAGTTTCTAATCTTTGGAGAGGAAAACTAAGGTTACATACATGTTGCTGGCATTTTTGGCAGTCTGTATGAAACAAGGTGCTCTTACTCAGTAATGAGATGATTATTAATTATATTAAGTTTGCTTGGCTGACACTGTCTACCGTGGTCATTATGACTCAGAAGGCAGTAAAGAATTCCTGCTAAAGAGCTTTTTCTGGCAGTGTGGTATACCCCCTTTCTACCTTTTTAATCTGTTGTAGCTGTCACCAAAAAAGTCAAATACTCCAGATACCACAAGGGGCAACAATTATACTAGGGAAAATTCTATCCACATGCTGTTCTTCAGTATCAGTCAGGAAGTTAGCAAACATTAGTCACCTTTTGAATTTATAGATGCACCCATGCTCATAGAAATGTGTAGATCATGCAGTGCATGGCTACCCAGTAACTTTTCTTTCTTGTCTTTGTTTTGACCTCACATCACTAAGCTTTCTTGGTTTGGGGCAATGTTGTTGGGATTTCAATGGGAAAGGCTTCATGTTGCCCTATACTGTTCCTGTGTAGCATAACTGTGGGCATTTCTTTGGTCCCTTTGTGCATCTTAGCTTTACTACTTTAGTTCCCATGGGGAAAAAGAAGTTCCGTTAGCTGTCAAATTCCTAACTATTACAGTCCTCAAACGTGTATAAGGTGCATCTCATCTTTAAGACTGCTATTCTCCCCATGGGCAGCACACTGAGATGATGATTTGTTCATTCTTGATATTCATTACATGACTGGGGCAGCAGAAGAAATCACTGTTTCAATACCAGTTCCTTTATAGCTTTTAATTTTATTTCCCACTGGGTAAAATCTCCCGACAGAGTCACATCACATTTACACCATAATCAGCAAATTAATTTATAGAGTTTTTTTCCAAATCCCTTGCTAAGAACTGAATTTTATTGAATATTTGGCTTATGAGAAGACCGTGATAAACAAGATCTTTTTTGACTTCCAAATCTCCGTTTCTGTGTGTAGCCACAGGTGAAGGACTCAAACACCTTTTCGTCATTACTTTCTCAAGATTGACACCTCATATGACAAAGTCACTGTACCAAAACCACAGAATCACCTGGAACTCTGAAATTCATTTCCAAATGCCACTGCTTTGGCATCATGCATATGTGGAATGTACTTGCAAACAAATTCATGAAAGGAAAAAAGAAGTTACTTTTCAGAAATACAAGCTATGTTTAGAAGTGTTTCAATATTTATGTTACGTATACCTGTCTAGATACCCTTTTACTCAGACTGCTGATCTCTTATTCAGGCAAGAAACCCCAGAGTAAGCCCATGCTTCTGGTGATCTCTGTGCAATTTAGTATGTTTAGGATGATCAAGTATCATATAACCTGTGGAAGTGTTAATGTAGCAAAAAAACATCTGAACTGAGATATCTGTACTCACATGATAAAATGTGCATCTTTAAAACTACCATCAAGAATTTCTTTTTCCTCATGTAATTTCTCTGAAGACACACTGGCTATTAATGAATCTTTCTAATTTTGAAGCCCTTTTGTTTTCTGGTTAGTTAATGGATTATAGTGTGGATTTTATGATGTTAGATATATAAGTAGCTATGCTATGTGCATTTTTACAAGGTCTTAGTGTACATCTTTAATTGAAGTAATGATGGGGTTTTGGGGGGGGGTTGGGGATTTTTTGTAACAAATAGAAGTTCTGTGGGTTTTCTTCTTTATTTGTTTTATTTTTTCCATCAAGGCTTGTCAGGTATTTTAATGGTATTTGATGTTAATATCTTTGGGGGTTGATAACAGTGTGTATTTATAAGAAATGCATGTTATAAATTCATTGGCTGTAATCAGTTCTATTTTTATCATTTTACCTTGGAGGTCAAGACATTTTCTTAACAGAAGAACAGAAGAAATACTATAATGCAATGAAGAAGCTGGGATCCAAAAAACCACAAAAGCCTATACCTAGACCAGCAGTAAGAATATGTGCTAGTCTTCTTTCATCTAGATTTGGGATGAAATTGTAGCAATACATAAACTATCATTAAACTTCTCCCTTAACTCTAAAATAGCTTAGGTCTAATTCAAATTAGCCTTTTATTCTGAATTGAAATGTGTATATATTTCTGTTTATGTTGTCTTCCATATTGTTATGCCTGAAGTAGCAGAGAATCAGTTAATCTAAAGAAACAGAAGCCTGTTGAGTTTTAGGGGGAAATTAAGTCAAAGAAGTTACTGGACAGTGCTTTTAAGTTTTTCAACCCTTTGCTTGGTTGCATGTTTTGGGGGAGGAAGAGTGAAATGCAAGGAGGAAAAGTATTATCTTTATATACAAGATAATATCATCTTTTTTTTTTTCTCAGAATAAATTGCAAGGTCTGGTCTTCGATATTGTAACAAAGCAAGCATTTGACATCACCATTATGGTTCTCATCTGTCTTAACATGGTCACTATGATGATCGAAACAGATGACCAGGGTCAGCTTATGCAAGACATTTTATACTGGATTAACTTGGTCTTTGTTGTCCTTTTCACTGGAGAATGTATCCTCAAAATGTTCTCACTCCGTTATTACTACTTCACTATTGGATGGAATATTTTTGATTTTGTGGTTGTTATTCTTTCAATAATAGGTAAGAAACTCTTATATTCAAAAGGAAGTATAGTAAGATATATTAACTGCTTTATTTCTGTCTAGTTTTGTAGATTAAAGGAAATGCTAAATTTTAGTTTTAATTTTTCCTCATTATTTATGAAATGAGAGGTATGCTTTAAAGTAGTAACTTCTTAAATAACGCTATATCAATGCTGTCACTCCATATCATTTTTCTAAGAGTGCTGGAGAAAAAAAAAGCTAAAATTACTGATTAACCATCGACTAATTTCACAGGCAGAGTTGTTCTTTGTTTATATTTCATCATGGAAAATGTGATGTATTTAAAAATGTTAACCTTATTTTTATTATTATTTTTATGCTTCACAGGTATGTTTCTAGCTGACGTGATTGAAAAGCACTTTGTGTCCCCTACTTTGTTCAGAGTTGTACGACTTGCCAGAATTGGTCGAATCCTGCGTCTCATTAAAGGCGCTAAGGGAATCCGCACTCTGCTTTTTGCTTTGATGATGTCACTTCCCGCTTTGTTTAACATCGGTCTGCTACTGTTCCTAGTCATGTTTATCTATGCAATATTTGGCATGTCCAACTTTGCCTATGTTAAGAAGGAAGCTGGTATAGATGACATGTTCAACTTTGAAACATTTCCCAACAGCATGATCTGCCTATTTCAAATTACCACATCTGCTGGCTGGGATGCTTTGCTAGCCCCAATTCTTAACAGTGGGGAGCCAGACTGTAACCCTAACATAACTCATCCGGGGAGTTCTGTGAAAGGCGACTGCGGTAACCCTTCTGTTGGGATTTTCTTCTTTGTCAGCTACATTATCATATCATTTCTGGTAGTGGTGAACATGTACATTGCTGTGATTTTGGAGAACTTCAGTGTTGCTACTGAAGAAAGTGCTGAGCCTTTGAGTGAGGATGACTTTGAGATGTTCTATGAAGTCTGGGAGAAGTTTGATCCTGATGCAACACAATTCATAGAATATAGGAAATTGTCTGATTTTGCCGCTTGTCTGGATCCTCCTCTTAATATACCAAAGCCAAACATAATTCAGCTCATCGCTATGGATCTACCTATGGTAAGTGGTGACAGAATTCACTGCCTTGACATCTTGTTTGCTTTCACAAAGCGTGTTTTGGGAGAAAGTGATGAGATGGATGCCCTCAGAATACAGATGGAAGATAGATTTATGGCAGCCAATCCTTCAAAAGTCTCCTATGAACCAATTACAACAACATTAAAACGAAAACAGGAGGAAGTATCTGCTACTATCATTCAGCGTGCTTATAGACGTTATCTTTTAAGACAGTCAGTAAAGAAACTTTCATTTATGTATCGGAAAGATGAGGTTGATCTACTTATCAAAAACGATATGAGTATTGGTAAGCTAAGTGAAAACTCGCCTCCAGAGAAAATGAATATGTCTGCATCCACCACATCTCCGCCTTCTTATGACAGTGTAACAAAAACAGAAAAAGAAAAATATGAAGATGACAAATCAGAAAAAGAAGACAAGAGGAAAGAGAGAAAAGGAAATAAAAAGTAAAAGACACAAAGAAGTTGTACATGATGAATGTTCAGAAGCCTGAGAAGATGATGGTTTTATCAACAGCACTCTTACTGAAACAGTATGCCAAAATTGCAAGTTTTTACATGTTAACCCACTGCTTCAGTTAGTGTCTGTACCAAGACAATGACCCTTCACTAGCAAACTCTCAGTTTGTAACAGGGAAACAACCTTGCTAGAAAAAGAGTTGGCTAGCACTAATGGAGAGAAGATACAAAATTTCTACTTGGACTTTAGAAACCCTTAATAGAGTGCAAAACTACTTGTTCTAATAAGTCTCTATTTTTGTGGAATAAGGGTACCCACTGTGTACTTTTCAGATCCTGTTTATGTTCTGTGTGTCAGCAGATTTTTTGAGATTTCTTTTCCTTTAATTCACATGCCAATATTTGTAATTCTGCTGTGCTGAGGAAAAAGCTAAATACTCTTGCAGGGGAACACAAATGTCATAATTATGTATCCCTAACATCATAATGTGAATGTAGTTCTCTTCAAGCTGCTTCTAATGGCAGAAAAACAAGATTCCAGATTATTGAAGCTCAGAATCTTGACCAAATCAGCAGCACATGATAAAAAAGAACAGAGTATAGAAAACAAAACTAGGGAAGAATTTTCACTGAAAAGAGGTTGATAGTTTAGTCTCTTGGTTTTAACATCCTTATGTGCAATTCTTAATTTATTATACTGTCCATTTCAGATGCAGTGTTTTAAATAAATGATGCCACACACACAACTCCTGTTTTGAAAAATATGAACCTATGAAAAAAAATACTTTCAGAGTCTGAGATATTTTGTAGTTCCTGAAAGATTTAAACAGTTCTTTTCACAGAACAGCTACAAATGCCAAATTGTGCCTGTAGGAAATAACTGAATTTAAGATGTGTTATTTTCGTTCTGTTTTTAACTGTAGACCTTTGAGTTTAATGAGTAAATTCTGAACTTCCTTCTAAAGTCTGTTTCTACACTTCTTGTTTCACACAAATATATCCCACTTAGAACAATGATCAAAACTACATGTATAAATGACAGCAAAGAACCTTTTGTGACAAATCCTACCTAAACCTATACTTCAGGCTTCAATTTCCATACTTAGGAAGGATAGTTCATGCCAGAGACTCAAAATAGGTATGTCAGAGGTGGTTTTGACCCTCACATGAACCATTAGGTTTCCTGTGTATGGAATGAAATCTTCTATAGAAACCTGAGATAACTAGAAGGATGTACTCAAATCAGCTTTGTCCTGCATTGTGATTTAGATGACTTTTTATCATCAAGGCTGACAGTATATATGTAAGTAAAATATAATTTGTTATTTTATCAGTTGCTTTACACAGTGGTACCTGTTTGAACAAATGACCTAAGTACTGTATTTATTGCATCAAATACATACCTTAATAAGTGTAGTTTATAAAATTTCAATAGATAATATGATATATTCTGCAATATTCCACATAATTGGGAAGCTTTAACTGATGCATGCTTGCTGCTATGATCCTACAGCTATTAAAGTCTAAGATGGAAAGACATGTGAGTGGTAAAAAGAAAAAACTGTTTGAGGCCATCATTCCTCATACGAGTAAGCAGTAGTTTGCTGCTATTATAGATTTAATTTTGTTTGAGTTTTGTAATCTGCAAATAAACAGTAAATAACTAGACTACACAGGACAAATATATTGCTTAAAACGTGGGGCTTGAAAAAACTTTTTTAATATATATCTATTGATCTACTTATTTTGAAAATAGTTTTATTTTATAACATTTTATACTTACTCTAAGAAACTACACATATCTTGTTGTTAGTAAATTTTATTGCTGTCTTTGACACTTCACTGTTTAGAAACTTAAGACAAAATGAGAATTGGTAATTGCAATTTTATGCTAATTATATTAAACGTACTTTAGTAAGGAATAATTTTAACAAAAATGGACAGTGCAGTTCTTTTTCTGATCAGTAGGTAGGTTTTTTTATGTGAAACAAGATAGGCAGGTTTCTTTTGAAATTATAAACTTTCTGTCAATTTTCAGGGTAATCTTAGTCATAGATTCCCAGTATTAGTCTCACACTGTCAACTTGTCTTGTTGATTCATACTTCAGTACAAGTGCTTCAGATATAATGCATTATTCAAAATAGTTATTAAATGAATAGTAAACTTGTACAATAGACAATGGAATACCTTGCATTTCTTATTAAAGAGCTAGAGTATAGATTGGCTGCTGCTTTTATATAAAACTATTGGCTCATAGCGTACTGATGAACTGCATGCAGAAAGTCGTTTCACCAAAACTAACTACATTGCTAAGAACCCAAAAGAATAAACATAACCTTTTTATGTACGTGGTTTAGTCTTTGTGGTTTTATTGTATGACGTATATACAGATTAACAAGTAATGGCTGGTAAAATTAAGGGGGAACCACTTTAGCAGTGAAACAATGTGTTTTAGATGTCTAGATCACATACTGCTTTAAAAGGATCGACATCATGTTGTCACAAACTAGATGAAATGACATGCTTATGTTGCTGTGACTAGAGAAATTTTTCAAGAACTCAGAAAATATTTGCATTCCAACTACTTAGCTTTCATTCAGATTTTTTTAGTTGCCTGGGAAGAGCTCCAGTGGTGTTCTCTGGTGGCCAGGTCTAATGGAGGCTGTCTCCACGTTCTTGCTGAGCAACTGATCCGGTAGGCACTGCTCACCCTGGGGTGGGTGGTCTGGGATCTGTCACCAAAATAGCCCCATGGGCAGGTAACACAGTCAGTTTAATGCCATTTCCCCTTAAGAAACCCACGATTGCCAAGGGATGGTAAAAAGACCATTGAGAAATCTCCATGGCCACTCCACAGCTGTCTACAGGCAACTTATACCTTTGCAGAGTAAACAAGCATGGTTCCTGGCAAGAGATTTCTGTATACAGGTGGCAGGGTGTGGGCAGGTGAACCTGTGCATAGACTAATTAATGCTTTTTTTTCCATCTTCATTTCTCTTGCGAAGCATAGTTGCTGTATACTTGGGCCAATGTAGCTAACAGGAAAAAAAAACCCTCAAGTGTGTTGTGTCTTGAAGGAATGTGTATGTTTTCAGTAACCACATCTGATTTGAATTACAATTTCTTTTTTGTTTTTAATCCTGCAGTTTTGTTATTTTAATATCTTGGCTGCTAACAGTAATCACATAGAGGAATAATGTAAATGCTTTAAAAAAATCTTAATCATACTCTTGAGCTGCTTTTAAAAGAACAAAGTTAGTGCTAGATTGGTGGATAGTTAAAAATTCTATTTGGAATAAGCATGAAATATGTATGTAATAATTTTTCTATTAAGTTGGTAGCATGTAGATGAGGTAATTTATAAAATCATGTTATCCTGTAACATTTCTGTTATTGTTAAAGTTATTTTTATTGAAGCCGTAATCCAACTGAAGTCACTCTCCATATTATTTTTTTTAACTCCAATTCTGAACTTTTTGGTCCTTTACAAATATATTTGCCAATTTCTGGTGTGTGTATTTGAATGAACTTTTATCCTTTTATATATCTTTGAAGTTATTCCAGTATACCTGGAAATTATTTGCCTTCATGGAACACAGTTGATTTGTAGTCTTCCTCCTTAACTTGCAGGTATAACATTTATTCACTTCGTAATGTTGATATAAGATGTTTCAGTGTAACAGGTTGATTGTGTATCAGTATTCAAAGCATTAAGCAGAATTCTTAGAAGAGGAGGATAATGTACTCTCTTACTGTCCTACTTCACAGTGAATGAAAAAATAGTAACAAAGGCTCCCTTAAAATTTTGTCAGAAACAAGTCTCCATAATTCTGTCTTTTGCCCACTCAAGAATATAAGTCTTTTTTAGTTTTTTGTCATCATCACCCCATCCCATCCACTGTATTAGGACATAAAAGGGGATTTTTCCCAGTTATTTAAAAATCTTATTCTTGCTTAACTCAGTTTCACTTCTAAGGACAAGACTTCTGCATCCTGCACATAGGACTACTTGCACTGTAAAAAATAAAGGAGGGAAAAGACGGCGTGGGGAAGAGGCAGGATATTGCAGTATCTCATTAGTGCCGGGTGCAGCCAGCAAAGGGTGTCCCACTGGAGCATAGAGAGCCAAGGGGCACCAGCTTCAGTCACAGGGGCAGCTCAGGGCTTTCCAGAAAACTTAAGAGGTTTCATACTAGTTTATTGGGGTTTTGTTGTTTTTTTTTTTCCCTAGTGACCTAATGAAACTATAGCTTGATAATTTGGCTTGTTGTTTAAATATATCTTGGTTGGTAATACTTCTGTGGCTGGACCACAAGATTTAGACTTGGGTTCTGCACCCCACAGGGCACGTGTCCCCATATCCGGAGCTGACACCATGCCCTTTAAGGACTGCCACCTTTACTGGGCTTGCTAAAATATATCTGGAGGGTGCTGGTGCACTGGGGAATTGCACATACGGCTTTAGCATTACTTTCATTAATAGGCATTACCCATTTAATTTCACAGTGCACTTATGAAACAGCCCTAGCCTTCTGAAAGAATTGCATAGGAAATGAGTCTCATTTTTGTGGCAAACATAAATAACATGAAGTGTTATTAAAACTGAAGCCTTTTTGATGTAGAAAGTTCTCATTCTGTCGTATATACTCAGAAAGGTTTTATCTAGCTTTATAATGCATTATGAGAAATAAACTAAAATATCTGCAGGATAGGAATATTTAATGGCTCACAAACCTCTGCATTAGCAACATCATTTTCTGTGGAGGCTGGTGCCCCTCTATTCTCTGAGCACAGCTAGGCTTTGTCTTTGTGATAGAGCATGCAGCCTCTGTTACTTAGCATATTTTTCCTTGATGATGAGTGGGAGCTGTGGCACAGCAAAACAGACATAGCCTAGTGCTTGCCTGAAAAAAAAAAAATACTGCAGTGTAACCCAAGCAAAGTAAACTGCGGCACATTCTCATCCCTCTAGAGAGGGAAAATTGCATGCGTGATCTCTGCTGCAAGAAAAGCTTTGGATGAAGATAAGGAATGACACTTCATAAACAATTTATAACAATCAAAACCAGCAGTGCCAGGCATGCTCTGCACTTGCATTTTCTATTGTCTTAAAAGCATGTTACTTTCTCTTCAGCTGCAATCTTGATAATAATCTTTGTAGAATCTGACAGCTGATTAAAAAACCGCACAATATGTTTTTCAGAAAATGTATATCTGAAACAGATTGTAATAAGCTGTTTTCATTTTCGAAGTAGTCAGTATCTGTAACATTCATGTTCAGAAATGGTCAGAGAATTATATGCTGTGTTGCTATTTGCAGAATTGCTTTGTAAAAATGTCATGTTTGCAGATACCATAGCAACCCCTGTCGTGGTACTTTTTGATTGCCAAACTATACAGTAGCTTTATGGCATATTCTGCAGCAATACTTGCATAAATATCTCTATATAATGTTTAGTAAATACTGCATTTTCATCCACCACATAAGGCAAACTGGCCTATGCCAGAGATGATCACATTTAGGGTCTCAGGTAGGCCAAAAAAAAAAAAAACTACTCTCCAATAATAGTCATTGTGAATCCCTGTAACCCTTCCCTTGTCCTACCTTCTTGATGGCTGTCAAATGTGATGTACAAAGGTTCATGCAGCACTGCTGCGAAGACTAGATGGGCAGATAAATGTAGGCTCCTGATAGCCTTTATCTGGAATGGCATTTGTATCAAAGAAAAGATCTCTATTGGGAGTGATGCACAAGAGCACTGTGAACCCACCAGATTTATTACTTTTGCAATTTACTTGAAAAGTATTTACTTGAAATTTCATTTATCTGGCATGCTGCAGATTTTTTTTTTTTTACTTTTGCATGAAAACTAAAAGAAAATGGAGTATCGCTTGGTACCTACTCACACTCCAGCACTTCATTCCTTGTTCCACTGTCAACTCCCTTGCATGACATTAAGATTTCACCTGACAATTCAGACTGAAGTGATATGAATGAACTCATTTTAAAAATATATGATGAGTTAAAATAAAATCTTTTTCTCCTCTGAAGAACAGGGAAAGGTTGAGTTTGCAGACCTTCCTAGACTTGTCAGTAAGATACTATCTAAGACACTCTTGTGCAATTTCTTAGCATTTAAAAATTTCTGGGCTGTTAAAGAGACTGAATCTGAAAGATCTTACTTAAATCAAACGCATACTGACTTCACTGTTTAATAATATTTAGTGAATCTTTCTGTATGAATATTATTTAAATATGCCCTTGTAACTGCTATGAAGTCCATTGGCAATTAGGCAGGAATAAATTAGCCTCCACCTGAGCTACCAAGGTTAGATTTCTATGTCATTGGCAGCGAAGATAACCTAGACTAATTAACAATAATACTATGCTTATTCTATGAGTAACTAATAGAAATTTTAAAACAAATTTTATTGAAAACTGCCACATAGTGTGAATATGTATTGGTTTTACCTTACCAACATTAGTGTAAAATAAAAATAACCCACTTTAAAGCTTTTCTTGTACTAAGGCATCCTGTTCTTATGTATAAGATGTGAGTTTCTTCGACATAAATCATTAAAATCCATAGGTTTGCTGCATAAAATATGGCATCTCTAATAGACTGATTTCGGTGTACTCTATTTGTTGTCAGTTCTCTGACAATATAAAGAAGAAATGAAAGCAATTACTTCAGACCCAGTATTTTAGAACTGCCTCTTGCTAAAAGAAATAGACAGCTTAGGTGTACAGAAAATGTACTGTGCTTTTTCTAATATCTATGGTTGTCACTGTTGTTCTTTCAAAAAAAACCCAGTGATTGGGATGTTTTCAAAAGTAAAATTCCTTAGATAAGGGATTTCATTTTTTCTTTTATCAATGACTTTTCAAAATCTTTACCAGTAACTTTTTAGGGGATAGTGTCATGTGCCACGTACTGGACAGAGGTGTTTGTTGTTTTAGATATGATTCTAAATCTGCTAATGTTTGGTTTGATAATATTTCTTGAATATTCACATATGTCAGCTAGCACCAACAGATGATTTTTACATTATTCTGCCCACTGTGGTTAAGACTAAGGCAATTTGTGTCTTGTCATCACATTAGCTAGATACTGGATTATGCATGCAGCCTGGTTCTACTGTCTCGCCTAGTTTCCTCAGTTCTACCTTTTATCATTTACAGTGATCTCCTATGTACTGGAAATGTCTGAATGCTTAAAACCAGATTCCTCTCAAACCAGGGGAGCCAGATCTAAGATTTGATTAGGGAGCTCAAAAGTGTCAACTATATTGATATATTTTTGAGGACTTGATGTCTGTGCATTCATAACAAATGTAGAAAAAGATTGTTATATTTGTTACAGTGCTCTTAGGTAGTTTTAAAGTTCACGGTTTATATAAGAAACATTAACGCAGCTGCTAGACAGTGAATGGAAAACAGAGAAATTAGGGTCCATTTTTACCACATAGATGAATTTTCCTGGAGTTGAGTGATTTAGGAAGAAAATGTTATTCCTTGCATATTATCAATGCAAAATTATTCTTATATTTTACATACGCATATCAAATTTTTTTCAAGTATTGCTGTTTCCTTCCTTCATATGTAGTGCATTAATCTTGAATCTCCTGATTCAGTGTGAAGATATTACGAGCAATACTGACAGCCATAACTTTTATAAAGCTGGTTATCACACAATCAGAATTTCACTTAAGTGACTTTCTCTTTTCCTTCTTAAAATTCTTGAGAACTCTTCGGTGAGTAAGATCTGGTGGTGGTGATTCACTGCAACTGATTTTTGTTCCAGTAGCACTTCTGACAGCTGACGTCTCTGAAAGTGTCTCACCTTTACTAACTGTCAAGTAAAAGGTCAAAACTAGCCCATATTTTCACAAATACATGTAACTGCTGTGCGCTGGCAGTGTAAGTGAAAGAAGAATCCCTGCCCTTCCCTTTCCCTTTGATTAGCACAACCATTTGAGTTGCTCTACAACAGACTACATTAGAGAACTAAAATCTCAGTGACAACAGAAAGAGTTTATCTTTAACCTGTCATTTCCTATTCGATTCACTATAGGGCCATACAAATGTGAATGGTAGACAGAAGGGAGCTGTACCCTTTTGTACTAATCAGGTATTTGTAAAACAATGGCTATCTCTTTCTTATTTACAAAGTAAATAAGAAAACATCTATATTATCAGAATTAAACATCAGGATTCAGACCCCATGCTGCCTTATGTCAAAATGGAAATGTAGGTCAGTTTATAATACACTATAACCTTGACGTAGTCTATTCTTAAAAACGAGTAATTTGTTAACTAGAATTACTAGTTTTTCATGTTTGTATTAGAATGAAAATCCATTTTTTTTCTCCACTGAGCTTCACTTTGTGTATTAAAGTCATTTTGCCCAAATAGCAACTTGTTGTATCACAAGTATTTGTAGAACCATAGAATCATTAAGAAAAGACCTCTAAAATCATCCAGTCCAACACTCAAATTCATCAAAATCCTCAGATTTCTTTAAAATTCCCGAAATGCTATTTAGTTTGAAATTGGTGTACGATTAATTTATTTTGAAGTCTTTTATTTGAAATGGTGCCCAGTTGCCAGTTAAATCCACCGGGAGAAACTCAATGGGCTCCAGAAGTAGCTGCCTCTTAAAGCAGTAAGGGGCTGCTCATCAGCAGGATTTTGCCAAGATGCAAAGCAGCTCAGCAGAGGCAAGAAGTTAGGTATCACTAGTTATTCTGCCTCTAATGAGTCTGTGATTCCCAGAAGCATGTCTGCAGTATAATAGTCAAATTCCAGCCCCATGCTGCCTTTGACTCTATGCAAATGTTTGCTGACTTGTCAGATTAATGTCAACTAATATGGTGTGTTGTTATATCTTTCTGTGATATAAGCTGATGCTCATTAAAAACAAACCACAAAATTTATGGAAACTTGGAAACATCTTCATTATTTTAAAACTTTGATGCTTTATGACTACTAAATAACTTGTCTATGGACACCTAATAGTTGATGTTTTCACTTTATTATTTAACTATCCCTGTTGAGAAGATTATTTTAAAAACACATGATTGTCTGGTACAATATTGCTATAAGCTATATCAGTTATATAGATATGTTCCCTTATAACAACTCCTTTTTTCTTCTGTAAACTTAAGCCCAATAACTAAAATATATTCAGCAGTAGCCTTTACTTATATAACTTTTTCTGTGCTTTCTGCTGCAGCTAGTGTATACCTAAAAATATTGATGCAAAATTTCTTATTTATGTCTTTCAATTATTTTATACTCAGTACAAGAATTATTTCATTCAAAGTTTTGTCTGCCCAGAAAACTACTTTCTTGTTCTTTTCTTTCAGCTTCTTAGTCACAGTAATCCGTACATTTGTCACCTCCAAAGTAGACTACTGTGTGTGTAGCTACTGATTTATCAGCCAATCATTTTCTCTACTCATAGGAGAAATAAAAAGTATGTAGCCAATCAACTTTACTTTCTTCTTAATGATGATTTTTAAATCTGGATCCTTTATAGACTGCATGGGAATTACCTCTCCTTACCCAGTCTTGCCACAATAATTAGACAAAAGCATGTCAACAATGCAATTCATAAATAGTATCTAATGCCACCTCTTAAGAATGTGTGCATTCTGGTTATTCCAGTTTCCAAAACCAATGAGTTTTGACAATGAATGCTTAGAGGGAGAAAGAGGTGGATAGAGACAACACAGATTACTTCCATTTCAGAGGAGGACTTTGCTCCAGTTCCAAGCAGAGGAGTTTCATTTATGAAATGCAGCATATTGCAACTTTATTTTTGTCTGACATGAACATGTACTTTGACAATGGACAGTGAGATGACAGTAGAGTGATTGGGTGAAGGTAGAGGCAGTGGCCCAATGATGCGGGAGGAGAAGCCATCATTGTGGCTAAGCTACAAGATGTCTGCAAGCAACTACCATAGACAATTGAGGTCATAACTTTGATATCTGGTAGCTGTTAAAAATCAAGAGTCAGGGATGTTGACTTTCATCTTTTGGTTGAATCGCCCTGCATTATTTATTCCATGAAGATCTGTGAATTTTTTAGAATCATGTTAAAAAAAAAAGTATTAGGTTGCATTTCAGTCTCTGTAGTTTGAGTGTGTGTAAGAAATAATAAGTGAAGAATTCATAGAATCTAGGGATTAATCAGATTATCTCTTCAGGATTTGCATAATGTCAAAGTGTGTCATGAATAGCTGGCTTTGCTGTAGCCATGTTTTCCAGGGATCAGAACAGATTTTTTTTAAGGAGTTTTTATTCAATTAAAGATAAGGCTTTGAATTTCAGAGATCTTTTTATGAAGTAAAATCTCCATGACTTTTTAATGAAATAGGATGTGTACATATTTATTACTATGCAGTTGATTGGTTTTTTTTAATTATGCACTAATTATTCCTAAGGTATTTAGAGTAAAAATTAGGGATTTGTGTTTTTTTAATCACTTCTCAATGTCTGACAGGACAGATAATATTATTAAAATGTAGTGTCCCAAGAGGTGCTTTTCTTCTTAACACCTTGCCACCCTACCTCTAATGGCTTTTTATCACTTTTGGCTGCTTCTGTCGTGCCATCAGGAAGCAGATTGTGCCTAAAGTGAATGCAAGGATTCCCAGGTGGTGATTTTCTTTAAGTCAACCTGATAGAGTTATCCCACATTTGTGAGCAACCGTGAGAAACTCTCCCTCCCTCAAAATCCCTATCAACCATTAAATTTATGAAATTCAGCTTTTAGCAGCAACAAAACTTTTGATAAAAAACATTCATAAATGTACTTCTTTCTGTAACCATTGCTTTCAATATGGATATATAAGCTATACATCTGAAAATAATTTATTAAACTAATTCATAAACATATTTATTACAAATGCCTCTTAAACAAGTAAGATAGTAAAAATATGTTTTCTTAGCTTTAAAGGATTTAAACAACATAGTACTCCACTATGACCGAATAGAATTATCCTCCCTTATCTTTGTGTGCTCTGCCAAGATTCCCAAGTATGGCAAAAAAATTAGGCCAAAGACTTATAATTATATTTTACGTGTGTATCTACAAATTCTAATAAAATGGAAAAATAACATGCTTGGATTCCAGGCTCAGTAAATATATGAAGATTTTGAGTGCTAAAGTAGAGCGGAACCAGATGAATTCTGCATCATGATTACTGAGCAGGGAGTTAAATTTCTAAAGCAGGAAGCCAGCATCTCTGCAGCAGTTTGCAGGTGTTGTTAGGACAGCAATCTTTTGCAGTCTGTGCTCTCAGAAAGCCAGTGATTTTGCTGATTCCTTTTAAGAGAATATTGAGAAATTCAATCAATTCCCAGTTCCTTAGGGGCTTATGAGCATAAATGAACACTATGAAGACCAGATGCATGAACTGGATAAAATGATGTCTTCTTCACTCTACAGATTCAGGAAAGCGTCTACATTCTTGTAATGAATCATAAAAGGACTTGCTAGTGCTGTTGACTGCATTTGTAGGAACAGAGATCGGTAGTGACTCTTTAGCTTTTGTGGGTTTTGTTCCAAGTCTGGAATACAAACTGATTGAATAATTAACTTCAATATTAAAACAAACAAATAACCAAACAAAAAAGCTGCTAATACTGACTATGAGAATATTTTTGGGAGTAAACAGGAGCACAACAAAAATGGAATAGCACCTGAATTTACTAGTACTACGTGCACAATAGACATTGTGCATTACTTGCATTTTGATTATTTTTTTCAGGGCAAAATTAGAGAACTGATTGCATGTACCATCAAAGGAAACGCTAGTGTGTGGTAAATTGAAGAACAACTGAGAAAGGTAGCAAAAAATCTGCAGGCTGTAGGCTGGTGTAGGGGGTGAGGTCATTCACTACCCTGGTTGCTACATGATCATTAAGCAACGTGTTAAGTTATCAGCATGTAAACAAAGCAGACATACATTACTTTGCACTTTATTTTGCTTATAATTAGAAAACAAAATAGCAAATAGACTGTTCTTTTCTACCTGTCACATGGGGAGGGAGGCATGCAGGGTTCAGGGAGCCTGAGTCAAAGACTGCTGTGTTACACAAAAGAGCTTGTTCTCTACAAGGGACAGCTGGGAAAGTGGGAGAGTGGGTAGCAAGAGGTGCAATGCGTTTTCTTAAAAAGCAGTGTTATGGCTATGTGCCTTCAACATTTGGTGACATAGTTAAACCTAAATTCACTTGTGCCATTTTTTGTCTGAACCTGTTACACTCAAGAGTACACAGACGTGGGGCAGGAGATCTGCAGAAGTTTGCTCCAGTCAGATTGATGTTTGCTCTGTTTCAGCTCCAGCCCTGTCCTAGGCTCAGTACAAAAGCAGATGGGTACCTTTACCAGATGCTATCCACCTATTGGCATTTTTCCCAATATGTGGATTATGAAAAGGACAGTGTTTTGATCTTGGTGACTGTAATAGAGATAAGCCAAATTTGCTGCTTATTAATTACAAAGCAACTGATGTGAAGGTGAACTTGTTGGTCTGTGAAATAATGTAGCAGAGGAAAAGAATTTCAGATGAAATCTTTTTTGGTTTTAAATTTTGTATAGAATGAAGAAATTTCTTGTGTCTCCTGAAATCCAAAGAGTTACTGGTAAGTACAACACTGAATGAAGTGCTCTTCTACTTTGTTCAGGTTTTCTTTAAAGAACTTTTCATACCAGTATTTTAAAAGGGAATTTCAAAGAGGATGGTTAGCTATTACCTAAGAATTTTACCTGCTGCTGGTTATAGTAACCCTACATTCCTCAGCATTTCAGAAAATTACTATTGACATTCTAACTAAACTAAAAATTATAGGGCCAAAAATGCAAAAAGTTACTTTTAACTTACTATGGATCATAAATGATTATGTGGCAAGCAGAAGTTCCTCTAATTCTACCTGACTTAGAGTATTTTTGGTGTACTTTATGAAACTTCTATTTACTGGATTAGTGTAATTCCAATTAAAAATAAAGGCTGATACTTCATTCCAGTGAGTAATAATGAGATAACAACACCCACTTCTAGCTATAGAATTTGAAGCCAGCAGTCTAAATCTCTCTAGTATTTATGGGACTGTGAGTAGTTACCACTTGATGGTAATTCAGCAGTCTGTGAAATGCATTAGTGATTTGTGAGGCCGTGTAAGCAAGCCTGCATTGCTGCTCTGCCTGTTCTATATATAAATAGACAGGAAAAATCTCTAGAGATGTCAGTCTGGCACCTCTCACAAGTTTTGCATTTACTTACTATTTATTATTAATTGTTAAGTGCTTGCAGCACATTTGATATTGTGAAAAGTACAAAGATAGAGTCCCTGCCTGGAGGAACTTACTTTAGAAGATAAGCAGAACCAACTCATTCTTTACTTATGTGACAAATGCCGCTTTCTTTGTGTTTTGTTGAAATTCTCTGAAACTCAGAAAATATGGGCTTCAAGGCAGGTTACATAACATTTCTTTACTGACTTTCACATTACCCAGTTCAGAGTGAAACAACTGTCAGAGCACACTTGACTATTTGCAGTGTGACAGATTTCGCTGTTCTGAACAATTGAACTGCTACTTGAGGTTCCAAACTGGTTTTGAAAGCTATCAAATTGCATGTTAATCTCCTCAGGAGAAGAAAGAATGTACCCCTGAATAGTAAGACAGACCCGAGCTGAGGCATAGTATTATTAAAGGCCTCTGTGTTTCCTTCTCCATAAGGCAGAAAGTTTTATCATTTTGCTGAGGGGAAACAAAGGCAGGGGAATTAATAGGTTAGGCAAAGGTAGCATTCTCTTGAAGAAAGAAAATATATACACTAACCTGCATATTACAAATAAAATAATTTGAGTTCTATTTATATGTTTTCCTCTCAGGGAGAAGGACACATATGAATTTTTATGTCCACAGCTATACTTGTTTTGTCCCATTCATTTCAGAATCCCAAGCATAGTTACCTGTTGGAAATAAAGTAAACATTAGTCTGACTGGAACAAATTCCTGCAGATCTCCTGCCACGTATCTGTGCATCAAATTTTAAATTTAAGCATTCTGGATGCCATCTGAAAACCATAAATGGAAAGTGAGAGGAATGAGTTTTACTTTAGTTGTAATCATTTAGACAGAGCACTGAAAGGCAATTAACATCTACAGTGTGCTGGAATTAAAGTGCTTTGAAACCTTTAAAAGGTGGCAATTTGTAAAACTAGGCCTAGGCCTCATTCCAACAGACAAATAGGCTTTTTATATTTCACTGATAACTTCACTAACCGTTTTCGTGTATAAATAACTTTGGATATGATGGTCCATCAACCCAATTATTTTTTATTTGCTGACTGAGATCTTGAATAACAAATGGCCAAGATCTGCTGAAATTTCCTTTGCTCTGATTTTCAAATTACTAGAATATATATTATGCTTCAATCTTCTTGAAAATAGAAATACAGACTAGAAAGTTTTGAAAAGATGAAGAGGTTATTTTGGTAAATAATGCAGCATATGTATCTGCTTTCCTCTAGACTCATCTGTACATATACATATGCCTTTACTGCAGCTGCACAAAATGTTTGGTTTGTCATCAGTTCTTATTTCTTGCAAACAGAAGAGTTCCCCTTCCAGCACATCTCCTGTGTTGTGTTATCACAATGTGACCTACACAGGTCTTATCTGCAAATCATTTAGGCACAGGCAAAGAAACACCAAGGTGTAAGGTCCTCAGTTCCAATGTTTCCAAACTATAGCATTTGCGGGGAAATGAGGCTTTGTTGTCCTGAACCATAACATGTAAACACAGAGCAACAGAGAAAGATCTAACTTGATGTTAGTACCTGTCAAACGAGAGAAAAAACAAACACACACCCCAATAATGTTTTTTTCAAAAGCTTCTTATTTGATGATGCCTTCTAAAAAAAAAAAAAAAAAAGAATCATTTGATCAATTTGGAGTGTCTGCTCTCAAGTATGTAAGGTACCATTTTTAATGTAAGTAAGCAACCATATTTCATTCACTTTCATTACTGGAAATCATTGTGGTCTTTTTGGCCAGCTTGTAGAAAAATATTGCAGTATAACAAATCTTTCTCGTAATGGCTTCAGACTTCAGGCTGCAAATGCAATCCAGAAAGTTAAATGCAGCAGTAACGGTAGGCAGCTTCAGACAGGTGCACACTAACAGTACCTCAATAAGCAGTTAATATTTCAATAGCAAACTCTTCAAAACAGATAAATACTTAGCCAGCCACCAGAAAAAGTCATACATAGTGTTATGCAATGGTATTTTTAATAATACACACAGGAATTCTAACCTATCAAAACTAACTCCCCTCTAAGGTTTAAATGTTAACATTTTCTACTACATCACATATTGTGGTTTGTTCAGTTCTATGTCCTGTTTTTTGAAAAAACTTCTTCATTTCAAGAATATGTCTTTTCCCCACTGTTAAGTATTTCAATAGGCCACATAATGGTTTAAACTAAAAGCTATATTATCTTTTTAAAGATCATAGTTTTGTTTTCTATCACAAATTTAATCATTTGTTCTGCACTTTGCTTGCAGGATTTTGGTTGAAAATTACCTAAATGATCTTTGGTAATTATTTTTCTTGTTATTATTACAAGCTTAAGATAGATTGCCACATTATATGTCTCTAATTATTTTAACTCCCTTATGTTTCTGTTCAATAAAAAAATAGGATCAATAGCTCTTGGCACAAAATAACCATGCAGAGCTCCTTGTCTCTGCAGGCAAGGAATCCCAACCTATATAAACAATGAACTCTCTGCAGCACAAAAATCTGCACTAAGCTGCCTAGTCTTTGCTATTCATCTCAAGACTGTGTGAATCCTCTTTCTCTAATAGTTATATATTTATAGCAGATAGACTGCAGGCTTATTTGGGAATAGGAGGGAGCTATTCCCAGGAGCACACTGAAGGAATCTTGGAAATGTTCCATAAGCATAACGTGTTCTATTGGCTATCATTAGTTGAAGAAAATGTTTATTCTAAGACTTCAGGTTCCTGATGAATGTCAAGTATGCAAATGAAGGCAAACATTACTGATGCATCCTAAATTGTTAGAGGAACTGTGATTTGTAGTGTGATGCTGTCTAGGAAAGAAGATTACCTTTTGTACAGCTTTGGGTAGTTTTAGTGTGGTTTTAGGCATTTTTGTGGCCCCTCTGGTTGTGTGTTGGACTTGAGGAAATAAAAAAACCCAGAATTCACTGTCTACTGCTTGTGGTAGCAATGCCCAAAACATATAGTTTGCAAGTGTTTGTAACAGATCCAGGATGATACCTTTGCATATTTCTCCCCAAAGTTACACAGATCAGAAAAGAACTCTTCTGTCTAAAAACCTTATTGTAATGAAAATAAAATTTTAAAAAATCAAAATATTAACAAAGTAGCAACATAAATAGAACTGGAGCACCAGAGAATCATTTAACTCCGTATTATCAAAAGTCATGTCTTAGCCATGCAATGACTTCTACAGGTCTGCCTCTGCTCCTTATTTCCTGTATCAGATCTCAGTTAAAAGATTGCTAAAAGTAAAGAAAATACCTTCCTACTAATGTCATCTTAAACTGCCACATTTCGCATCTGGCAGTTGTACTTTTCATAAGGGGTGGCATGCAGTGAGCACAGGCAGTGATGTGACCACTGAACATTTGTCTCTATAAAGATATGTACTCAAGTTTCATTAAAGGAAAAGGCTTGAGACCCTCAAAGTATATAGTGAGAATTTTCAGTATGGTCCACAGGTAAAGATGTGAATTCACGCTCAGTATTCCCAACACTGACTGTAGTCTTTGTGGCTTTTAAAAATAGATTGCATTTTACTGGAATGGCAGCAGAAAGAAAGTTAAGCTACACACTGTTAGCACAAATGAGAAGAAAAGCAGAGAACAAGTACATAATTTTATCCTTAGTGTACTGAATGCTGTCTCGTGACATATCAGGCACAGACTCCATTTATTACTGTATGTCAAAAGTTGAAATAAATGAGATTAATCAGTGCAGACTTGATAAAGAATAGTAATATTCCTTGTTGTTAGCACAACTAACAACAAGCCTCAGAGAATGTGGCATTCAGAACATGGGAAGACTGCCGATCTTACTTCAAATTTATAAGCACTAGAAATGACATTTTGAAGAACTATTGATTAGTTGCATGGAAGTCAATTCCATCTAAAATAGTGAAGATTTTTGGACTTCAGCAACAAACAAATTAGAGGCTAAAGTGGTAATTATTGAAATTAGCACAAAGATAAAACTTATCAAATTATTCCTTTTTTTTTTACAAGATCATATACCTATTTAAAAAGGAAAATGTAGAAGCATAGTTGGTGTGGGCTTTTTTAAGGGTCTAAATATCATGCATTCACTAAACACTTTTTTTGGAAGAAATAGAGAATATATTTGGTTGGCTACAGCCTTGGTTACAACCACTTTTCCCTTCATCTTAAAAGACTCTTTTCCTATTGCTAACAGAAACAGTTCTGCTTTAAGATTATGTCCTGTAGGGGTCATGAAGGAACTTTTCCTGGATGCATAAATTAGTCAACTGTATTCTGTTTGTTCTTTTTTCTTTGAATTGCTTTGAGGCAGTATAGGTTAGTCACTATAATTAGTTGGTTTTTGGAATATACCTGTAAGTCTGAAGGACTGGTGGGGGAAAAAAAAAAACAGCTGTATCTTCCTCATGAACTCAGCTTTAAAGGGGTTGCTGGAATTGGGGGTGCAGTTCAGATCAGCAGAAAAAGTGGTTTTCAAGTGTTTTTCCCTTCCTCTCTTCCACAGCACAGGATATATTGTCAGAGGCTGCCCAGGGTGGTAGTTGATTCCGCTTCCCTGGAGGGGTTTGGGGCACGGGTGGACGAGGTGCTGAGGGACATGGGTTAGTGTTTGATGGGAATGGTTGGACTCGATGATCCGGTGGGTCTCTTCCAACCTGGTGATTCTATGATTCTATGATTTTACTTAGCAATCACTTCCTCACAGAGGCATTTGCAGCATTTCTTTCTCTTCATTCTGTGCCCTTTGTCACCCAATCATTTTATCACCTCCTGATTTAAGTGAGAATAAATAAATCATTGTTTTATTCGAGCAGTGACTAAATCTAGTGAAGTGAAGCTTAGATGAAGAGTTCTAGCCCATGAGGCCTTAAGTTCTATAAAATAACGCTGCTTATATTTTCAACCTTTTTGCTTTAAATCACTTCCCTATACAGAAGTGCCTGCAACTGAGTAAAGACAGCAGAGATTAGTATTAATTTCTGTATTGGTATTGAAAATGCTTGAGATTAGCTCTCGGCAATGGCAGATTGTAACATATCAATATAACCGTACAACCAATATCACAGTAACTCTGCTTAGGTTTAAGGTCAGGGGAGCAGCAAATACATAATTACTGTTCTCATATAAGTCCTATGATAAAAAGGAAAAAAAAAATTCAGTGGAAAACTCACTTTTTCCAGGAAGCCAGTGACTCAAAATAGAATTCCCAGAGGAAGTTTCAAGACTACAGAGGTGTTTACAGGCAGAAAGTCCTACTAAAGTTTCTATTTGAGTACCACAGAAATTCTCTCATTTTTTGTGAGAGAGCACCCAGTATCTTTCCTAAAAGATTCTATTCATACCTGGAGCTTCCAGGTGGCTTCAACCAGATGTTCTTAGGCAAGAGAACAGATAGGTTTGCATTGCTTTCGTTTGCAAGTCTGCCTTTAGAAACAAGGAGACCAAAACTTGCATTGTGCAAGGCAATGATTCAAAGTTGACATAAATTGAGATACTGGTTCTGGAAGGAACAAGGTCTCTAACAGGAGTGTGTTAGGCATCCTAATACTGCACTGTAGGTGACTAAAGAATGAAGAGTAGAGATGTGTATTTCTCAAGGTCACATTGCCACAGCTTATAAAAGAACTGAAAAACTGTTGAAGAAGTAAATATACTGAAGTAAAGAATTTAGTTTCAGTTAAGTGCCATAAAGAATAGAATTTGATTAATTCATCTGAGATGACCTGGAAAAAATAGGAGGAAAAAAGTAGTTTTCCTCTTCGACCTCTAGAAACTTAGTGATTTGAGAATAGCTATAACAGAATCTTGAAGAATGCCTCGCTAGAAATGATTGAGGAAAGGGGAATGTCTGCATTAGATTTTTGTGAGATCTTATTGTTTTACACTGTGAAGCCCATCCAAAAAGAGATTAGCATGAAGAGTTAATATCTTTAAAAGACCAGGCATGTTACACACTGCTTTGATCAGTTTATGGTTATTTATTTTTCACTCTGCCTGACAGCAAGCCACAGTGGCTTACAAGGACATTCAATTTGCTTACTCACACAAGGGAATGAAAAAGAGACAACTGCATCAAAGAGATGAACAAGGTAAGCAAAAAAATTATCATTTAAAAAATAACAGTTTTAAGCCTCTTTATCCTGTAAGCTCCAAAATGCTATTGCTGACTATACAATTACTCTGTTAATTGTTTTGAATTGAGAATTTACTTAAATGAAAGGTAAATAAGTAGTAACCAAATAAAAGTGTATTCTGATATATAAAAAAAAATTCTTAGGTGAGAGTGTTTAAGTCTTTTTTAAGATGTAGTGCTTCTAAGCTAACATCAGACATAGGAGCACCTGAACTGTAAGTAAATCATATAAAGAAGATTCGGAAGACCTAGTATGTTGGACCACTATGTCTCTCAGCACTGAATACAGGCTCAATGATGAAGTCAGTGGTATTGACCTGAAAGACTTGTCTTATTCTTACTAATCTTGGTGGAAGAGAGGCATGCACTGACCTAGGCACCTGTGCATCCCTCACATTTCACTCTCCGTTTGTTTAATCTTTTGTGTTTGAGTGTTTGCAGAGGGCAAGTCTGAAGTTTGGATGTGGAATACATAGCCTGAAAATCTTTGATTACTACTCATTAAGTCCTCTGTGGAAAATGGCTACAGATGTTTGAGACCTGAAAAGTTGCCAGTGACACAGGCTTCTTTTATAGGTGATTGTGAGCTCTTATATTGTAAGACATGCCCATGTGACTAGCAACCTCTTGGGAAGTAAAGCAAGAGACCAAAGAGAATCTGTGTAATTTCATAGAAGCCACCAAATGATGGAAGTAAGAGGAACAAAATTGAGAAGGTGGAACATTTCCTTTCATGGGAACCAAACGGATCTTTTGAAATCATTTAGCATGTCATCTACCCCTATCCCTTTAGTACTCTGCAGCTATTAAGCTTATTTCTAGAATTACTGGCAAAACAAAATACAAGAATTATCACTTTTATATAAGGAATCAAATCTGATTTTTTTTTGTCCATAGATGTATAGACATTTCAAATAATTGAAAAGAGGTTAAAACCTAATAAAGGCTAAATGTAGTTTGTTTGACAGGTCCAGATCCTATGTCAACTGAAGAAAGACAAAAATAAGCTACTTGGGTTCAGAATGAAATTAAAGGATGAATTTATGTGTTTTAGCTAAAAGTCAAGCTGATGTCAAAAAAAACCAGTCAGTACCAATTGTATCTTTATGTGTTGCTAGAGGGGAAGACCAGTCTTGTGAATTAGTATATTGCAGCAGTTCTATGTCTGTGTTGAATCTATATCACAAATCATGCATGCTGTGGGCTTTGGGGAAAAAAGTGGGGGAAAAAAAAAAGATAAGCCCCCCCACCTTACTGCTTTTAATTCTCATGGTACACTTATTATTCTGATCCATAAATCTGTTTTGCCTGACATTGTTCTTAAACATCAATAACTCATGCCTTGGCATTTCAGGGGTGACTTAAAACTTAAACAACTCCAGAACTGTGTATTGTTTTTGCTCTTCAGTTCATATGAACTACTTTAGGGAGATACTAAAAAAAAAGAAATCTAAATTCAACATCCTAGGATAACTGACAGAATAATATTCAGGTAAGAAACCTATGAGTACTGATTATTTGCTGTTGATAAAGCTCATTTCTTTACTCAAAATAAATTTAT
This sequence comes from Coccyzus lansbergi, assembly GCA_033558105.1. Lineage (NCBI taxonomy): Eukaryota > Metazoa > Chordata > Aves > Cuculiformes > Coccyzidae > Coccyzus > Coccyzus lansbergi. The sequence continues at coordinate 2,903,365 of JAUMJK010000318.1, read as the reverse complement.
ATATTTATCAAATGCTCAATTAACTGTTTCTTAGTATTAACTTTCTTTTAATATTTTCTGTTACTTTTGACCATTCTTTTTTTGCATTAAGATGCAAAACAGCAGATGTTTTTTTCATGAGATAAGGACAAAAATAGTGGCTTGGGAAATCAGTTTATAGGCAATCTCAGAGGTGTAATAGGCAGACCAATAAAATCTTACAAAAATATTAGAAAATAATTTAAACGGCTACTGTAGCTAGTATCATTGCAGAGGGAAAGATGTCAAAGAGAAATCAAAGAACAGTCCACAAGTATTAAGATTATTGTGACCGTGACCTATTCAATGTTCATAATTTAATTGTAGAAAGTTTTTTGTTTATTTGACTTAATCACCTCCCTGGAAAGACTGTTCTAGTGCCCGATAACATTTTTACTGAAGGGTTTTTTTTTTTCTCTAATGTCCAGTCTGAACCTCCCCTGGTGCAGCTTGAGGCCATTCCCTCTTGGAACTCTCTACTCAGCCAAGGTGGTTTTTTTCCTCGCTGGCTCATGTTCTGGCACACGGGGAAGGCCTGCTCTTGCACCACTAGGATTTCCTTCTTAAAGAGCATCCAGTCCTCTTGGGCTCCTTTGGCCTTAAGGACTCTCCACAGAAATTTACCAACCAGCCTTCTGAACAGTCCAGAGCCTGCCCTCTGGAAGTTCAAGGTGGCAGTTCTGCTGACCCTCTTCCTTACTTCTCCTAGAACTTAGAATTCTATCATCTTGTGTTTGCTATGCTCCAAGTGTCCTCCAGCCATCACAACTCTCACAAGGCTTTTTCCATTCATGAGCAGCAGGTCCAGTGGGGCACCTTCCCTAGTTGACTCACTTATCAGATGTATCAAGAAATTGTCTTATGCACCCTCCAGGAACCTCTTAGACTGTTTCCTCTCTGCTGTATTATACTTCCAGCAGACATCCGTCAAGGTGAAGTCTCCCACAAGGACAAGGGCTAGCAATCACAAGACTTCTCCCAGTCATTTGTAGAATAACTCATCTGCCTTTTCTTCCTGGCTGGGTGGTTTATAGTAGACTCGCCCCTCGATATCTGCCTTGTTAGGTGCTCCGCTGATTTTCACCCATAAGGACTCAATCCTATCATCACCATCATTAAGCTCAAGGCTATCAAAACACCCTCTAACATAGAAGACTACTCCACAGCCTCTCCTTCTTCACCTATCACACCTGAAGAGTTTAAGCCAGCCATATCAGCACTCCAGGTATGTGACTATAAGAGTATTTGGTATCAGATCTAAATATAGGGTTTCTTTTGGTATTGGGTTTTATTTTTTGAATGCTTTGAGCCAGATATTGCACATTTCCACATAAATAATTTTTGAAAGTTGTTCAGAAACATAAGGGAGAAATTATTTTGAGAAAAGAAAGCAAGGTCAGACAGAAACAAAAACCTGCAGCTCAAGATATTGTAGGCATCTTTCCAGTCAGTGATACTGGAGCATTTTAATGTTTTATCAAATCCCAAATGGAATCTATCTTAGTATGAGCAAACCTCAAGTAATGATTTATTTATGTGCATAGCATCTTAAGTGCAAGGTGTCTAAAAAAAATTGTCCTGTTTACTCAAGGTTGTTGGCAGGAGTAACATCCGAGATACTGCTTCCTTCATTTCAGCATAGAGTATAAAGAACCTTGTAGACATGAACTTAGCCAGTAATGAAAATTTAGTGATCAGCATTTTTAAGGTCAATTGCCAAATTTTTCATAAAATTCCAGAACTTGTTTTGGAATTTACAGTCTTCTGTGAAACATCTCCAGCATTGTCTTTGTAAGACAAGTGCAGCAAAAATCTAGACTGTTTTGTACTCCCTACATTTAACTCTCAAGCATTCATATTTTCACTTCCATCCTTACTTGAGGGGTAGTCTAGCCTATTCTTTTCCAATCAATGGCTTTGTTCTACAGTTACCTGCAAAAAGTTAGATTTTTTTAAAGTTTTGGGGTTTTTTTAAACTGCATTTATACTATTTACTTTGGTACAAATCTTTCTAACTGCTATAGCATCAGAATAATTAATTTGGTAGCTGAGAGTAATATAAACTTGACTTATTTCCTTGCCACTATCAAACATTAGACTCTATTACTAACATTAGTGTAGCTGTCTCAGAAAAAAAGTCTTTAATGAAAAGTCTTAGATGTCAGCAATTTCTATGTATATTTATGTTGACAGTCTTGATTTGCCAGCAGATCAGCCCAAGTTCATTTAGAGCAAAAATCCTTGTCAGAACTATTGTAAAGCAAGGTTTTGTAGCTCAACTGAGAATATGTTGGGTAATTCCTGAGAGAGGTAAATAGTTTTTATACTCCAGAAAAAAATTAAGGCTTGTGGGCCTACTGTGAATGACAATAAATTAATGTTTACAAATCATTACTTTATTTACTCTTCCTCATGACAAAGGAGTATAATGAGACAGTGGTTGTTCTGCGATTGGACATACAGTTCATAGGCAATACCATAGAAAAGAAGGCTGGAAAAGTTTTGAATGAATACCCTGTTCATCATTGTGCCTCAAGATTGAATCAGCTGTATCAAACTGAGCTAAGTTTACCTCCACTCTAACATCAAGCAAACTGCATGTTGCCTTTGTAATCCTGACAGTCAGCTTTGCTGTTGTGTTCACTTAGATAGCATTTTCTGCTCAATTTCTGTATATTTAATTGATTTACCTATACTTCACCTATAAACTTTATTTATGTTTCTACTTCCTACAGTCAAATTTTGGTTATCTGCAAGCAGATTATCCTGGTGATGTATCAATTCTGCCTTGGCTGTGGAGGCATCTGAGTTGACTTAGATGAGTCATTCAGCTGCTTTGCTTTTTTGAGTGCCACAATCAACAGAATCACTAGCCTTTTGCTTTCGTAGTTTAGTATGTAAACAGTTTTCTTGTAGGCAAGTACTCTTACTTAACACTTGAAACATCAAAAGAATGGCTTGGTGCATATAAATTATATGAAATTTTAATATAGACTCTTCATTAACAGTCAACACTAGTATGTGAAAAAATAAATGCAGCAGGATATTTTTAATATTATTTGCTGATGTGGTATAAATTGCACTGACTGGATAAAAAGTTTCTGATTTCAAATAGTTTAAAACTGTTTCAAACTGTTTAAAAAGTATTTCTCAAATGATATTTCCCTTGCGTTTACAAATTACACTTCAGACCTATAGCTAGTATATCTTGAGCTATCGGTGATCTACTTTTTCTACCAAAAGTTTCCGATCTTTTCTTTTTTCTTTATTCTTTTATTTTCATTCTCAAGAAAGCAAACAGAAAATCATTCAACAAGGGACTAGGAAAATGTATTTCAAAATCCAGTAACACTCAAGCATAACTTTTTTCTTAACCTAATTGAATTTGTTAGAAAAGTCATTGTATGCTCATTTATAAAAGAGAAATAATAATTTAAATAGATTTTGTACAAAAAAAAAAGAATATTTTTATCCCTTCCCCCTTCACCTTGATTTCACAATTTGAGATCAGAGCTCAAATCATGTTTACTCTGCTAAGGGTGTAACTAAGTATAATAGTTCATACAAATACTCACTTTTAGTGAGTTTAGTGCCCTGTCTTTTTGATATCACCACTATGTTGTTGCCGAGTTTCTTTTTCCACTTGTATTTAACGCAGCCCAGAATTTTAACTTGGCAAGTTTCAGAGGTTTATTGGAAAATTATGTCCATTATCTCCTTCACACACCCATAAACAAGAACAACCATCATATAGCAGTATTTTCATAAAATGCAACAATAAGTATTATTAAATGATTCCTTCTTTATCTGTCAGTTACTGTGACATGATAAACTTGTGTCGAGTTATGATCAAGATGTCCTAAATATAACTTGGAAACTTAAGATGCCCTATCATAGTGAAACATTTACCTTCTTTTTGAAGGAGAAACTGTATCATTCGAGATAGTGAGTTCAAGAATAATTTGTATAAGTATTATTAGTATTTAAGGCTCTTTACTTAATATGCAAGTATTCAAATTAAAATAAAATATAGAATGCAAGTTATATGCACTTATTTTAATTAATATAAAGCTGTTTTTTTGTAAGCAGCAAGGTTGTGTAGGTTTTTTAACTGCTGGTCAAGCCCGGATTCTTGTTTCTCCTCTTGTGCCTTCCACAGACAAAGTGCTGATATGATCCAAACAGTAATAAACTAAGAAATATGCAAAAGCTTCTCTCCAGAATATCGAAGAAGTACCAGATATTACTATAAACATTGTTGCAACCAGGAATGCATCTTACCCATCATTTTCTTGAAAATGTTAAAATCTCTGTAATATAAGCACCTTACCCTCTGTGACTCCAAGTAAAACAGGTAACAAATGGCTGTTTTTCCAGGAATTAAACTGCATGCAGTAAGTTTTATGTAAGAGTATAGTACATCCCTTTGGAAATTTATCCCAGTATTTTATCTTATACTATCGTTTTTCTTCTACTTACCGTGATGAGAAATATATAGACAAATGTTTGCAGCAGCAGTCTGTGTTCTCTGCTTCCTGACTTTGCCTTGCTGTTGCACTCCTGATAGCTGTAGCTATGCAGTCCTCTAGACACAGCGTGACAGGAACTCTGTTACCTTGATATCAGGTACAGATGCAGCTTTCACACTTGCTGTCTGCCTCACATTTCTAACACCCTCGTTCCTTCCGGTCATTTGTTTCAAGGGAGGAATGACACCAGCATTTCTGAGCTGTTCTTCTGTTTCCTCCCAGAACACTCAGGGGAAGCAGACTTCGTGATCTCCATGCTAACTACCAGCCTGCCTGCTGCCAGTTCTCTCTACTTCTGCCAGTGATGACATTCAGCTTGCTCCTCCACGCAGGATACAGCTCTGATTCCTCATTATGTAAGGCAGTCTAGGTCAAGTGTAGGAGAGACACTGCTGGCCTGAGCAAGCTAGTGGATTGTTCCCTCAGCTTCATGCTTCATGGGGTCTGGAAGCTGGATCCTGATCTTTGCTATATCTTCTCGGGTAAATGTTTTTTCATTATTTAAATGCTTACTGTGCTATTTTTCTATGCAGATAGCTGTCAGCCATGCTCTGAATTGCAGAGAGAATTTGCTAGGTGAAACCAGCTCTGTCAGCATGACTCAATTAACAGAGTAGTAGTTTTAGGCATCTCAGCTTTAAGTCACTTTACAAATAAATAAATCAATCATAAATTCAGTTTGTTTAACAAACTTCTAACCATTTGAGGATTATTTTCAATTTGACTGATTAAGCAGTAAATGAAATCCATTTGCTTGAAGGTGGTGTGGGAAAGCATTATCGGATATAGCTATTACCTCTGAGAGGTTTACTGCAGTTCCTGGCTGTTGCATTGTTTTAGCCTTGAAAATTACAAATATGCTTCCTTTATTAAACAAAATAAAATGGGGGGGAAATGTATTTAATTTTCTTGCAATCCTTGGTTATTTTTTGAATTAACAATTAAATCCAGGATATTGTTTGCTATTTACTGCATAAATGTATGGATCTATATGCTTCTGAAATATCTAAGGTGAATACTGCAGTTAAAATCACAGTTACTGGCTGCTCTGCAGAATGCCAGAAGAGTCCATGCTCTTTTTCATGCACTATGTAGGATTCAAAGAAATTTTTTTTATTTACACCCTGCTCAAAATCAGTCTGTAACAAAACATAGAAAAGGTTTGCCCTTAAACAAATTATACATACTGAGTATTGTCAGGTGCTGGAATGTCTGATTATACCAGAATGCAGCAGAAGAGGCCCTGGAAAGTAACAGCATAACCCTGGTACTGCAGTATCACGTAGGGAATTTCAGCAAGGCTAGCGTACTTGCTAGGAACAAGTGCTATACAATAAAATGGGGGGAAAAAATCAATGTGTTTGAGAGATTAATGAGAAAACTTGTGTTTGCGTTCAGTACCTTGGACAGCAACCTTTTTTCCTTTCATGATCCTGTTCATGGCTTTTAGCAATTTGTATAAATCAAATAATACAAATTTAAGGTACATTAATGAATTCCAAAATATAGGGGAATTTATGGCAAAAATATCTGAGAGAAAATAACCGAGAAACTTTGGTTAGCATTGTGTCTATGAGCTACATTTAACAACTTACTACCAAGATTTCATTTAATATATTAACTTAAAAATAGTTGTTTGTATTGAATTATGTTAATGAACAGATAACTCCTCACTCTAAGAATAAATACCAGGTCCCCTTTTTAAACCAAAATATTAATATGAGTATGGAATATTAATATGAGTATGTATTAATATCAGGCTAAAACTGATTTTGATGTGGTTTACTCTCACTATAAACTGGTGTTTTTTCAGTGTTCTAGAAACAAGTGATAGAACTTCATTTCAAAACTTATTTGTTAGTGAGGTGAATGATTTTGTCATTTTATTATCATATTTAAAAGCTCTGTTTCTCTAGAAAAGAACTGTCAAGCAGTCAGTTGTTTCTTCATCATGGACTTACGTTGCTATTTACTTAATTATCTTTTTATTTTTCTTTAATGACAGTTATGCAGATCTATGCAATGATATAGTAGAAATATCAGACTGATGCATTCATTGATTACATTGTGAAAAAAAGTTATGCCCAAGAAAGTGTAACTCAGTTTTGGTATCTTGAAAAAAACCTCTGTTGCATTGCAGCATATTACATCTTGTAATATTTTACAAATACCATTTTATGCTTAGAAATGCAAAAGTATTTTGCTTAAGAGTTTTATTTAAGATTTTGCAAACAAACTCATAAAATAATAGCATAGTATAGGAACTTAGTGAAAGGCTTCTAGGTATCACACATTACTGTAACAATGTACCTCAGATTTTATATTTCTTGCTGCCTGAAGTGTTCTAAAATAGTCATGCTATTATATATGAGTACACCATGTTCCATTCCATTTCAAGTGTGGGTGCTTGAGGTATTTTCTTACAGGCTTGAGGATTATTAATAACCTATCTATTCAGTTAAAATGAAAAAAAGACTTATTGTCTTTAAGTGTATGTTTTTTTCTGGAAGCTTTATTTCTTTTTTTTTTTTTTTAATTGCCTCATGCTTCATAGCAGGGCACACTGAGCACCTGTCAGCACAGAGAGCTGCAGATGCTTCATTAAGATACAAAGTGTTACAAAATGGTGTTTTCTATGTGTACTTATATATCCTATATTCTGGTATATCACTTTAGGTCTGAGAAAATTAACCCAAACTGTAAGGTATGTTTTGAATCCATCACAATGCAGGATATGGACCGTTAGTGGTCAGTGCCTCCTCATGGTATTTCCTGTGGTTTACTGAAATTGTCCAGTCTATGGCTACATAAGTAGCTTGCTTTCAATATTATGTATATTCACTCACTTCACAATGCGCACCTTGAGTTTCTAACAAACTCTTCTCACTTTTCCTTACAATACCACAGTTTTCTGTCCTGCAAGGGAGTTCCTGTGCTCTCTTCATAGTCATGGAAATGTTACTAAAACTTGGAAGCATGGTAACAATATAAAATTTTGTGAATTAAATTGCTTTAGAATAATGAGTTTAGCATAAACAATGGTGAGACCAGTTTTTGTAATCCATAAAATAAGCTAAGTATAGGAGTATACCTTAGACTATTAATAATTTCTATAAAAATATTTATATCTCTGATTTTTTCTGCCCATTTTAATTGAGTAATTGAGATACATATTGTGAGGACAATCTTATGCAAAGTTAGTGCTAAATTGTAAAAGACTAAAATATCAGTGTTTTACCTTATTTCGTGTAACATCTGAATGTAAGATGATAAAAGCATAATTCACAAGCTTTCCAGGTAAGTTTGAGCTCCCTCAAATGCAGATCTTTGACCACCCAGAACTGCCAAATTTTATTTGCATCTAGTACACAAGATTTTCTACGTGTGACAAAAATCTGTTGCTGTAGAAATGGGCTATATCTGTTCTGAAGATACCTGTTTACAAGCTGAAGATGTGCTCTGTTCCTTGTGCAAAATGTTATTATTTTGTGATTCACATAATTTTTCCAGGTCCTGGTTTTCCATTGTAATGTTTGTCCATCCTTAACTGCCTGCATAGCTCTTTTGTGACTGCAGTACAATTGATTCACAAGTTTAGAAAGAGAAATAAAGAAATCCTTGGATTATTGTGTTCACTTGCTTGTCCAAGGAGGATCTTGGATATTCATTCTTTATGTGCTAGATTTCTTACTCCATTACCCACTGCAATTCACAGAATTAATTCCTAGAACACTAGCAAGAGATACTGTAAAGAATGAAGAAAGATTTCTTAATGTTTTGATAAGTACAATGTACCTGAGATGGTGTCATTGAAAAAAAAAAGTATATGTATGTATTCCTCTCAACCCTTTATTTATTGTGTATATAGTACGGACTCTCTTGCATTGTTGCTTGCATGGTTCGCTGCCATGGCTGAATATCTAAGCTTCTAAAAGGTAATTTTAAAGCTTCCTCTAGATTGTAGAGCACTGTAGTATTTGCAGTTCAAATGTTGGAACAGGATAGTGACAAAAAGTACAATATTCTGTTATTCTTCAGCTGGAGTTCATTATAGGTTCCTTTCAGAAAGGGAACTATGCTGCAGGGGATCACCAGAGAAGGTCTTCCAGATGAACCCTTTCACAGTGATCTCCCTGAGCCTGGTGATCACTAAGGGGTGGGCAGCTTGTGACACTTGAGCCAAAAACGTACTGGGCTGTTCTTCACCAGTAATTCCTGAGGCAGAGCCAAGAGTAGGACTGGTCAAAATTTGTATGAGGGCAAGTGAACCATATATCTCCATTAGTGCCAAGTTACCAGGTCTGCAGAAAAAGAAATCTGCAAGATTGCAACCTTAAGGCTGCAATGCTCATTTCTCTGGCAACTGTGTCCCTGCTGTGCAGGCATGGAGGTGCTCTCCTTTGGGCCTGTTGGATATTGGCTGAAGCAACCACCCTTAAGATGATTGTTCCTCAGACACTCGGCATGACAGAAGTTGTCATCATACTTGAAGGAATAAGTAGTCAAAATTTTCTGAGGTAAATGTATTTAGTACCTTAGACTTGCTTGGTTTTTAAAATGATTTTCCTAGCTATTAGCAGTATCTGGCTTGTTTAGAGACAGTAAAAAAGGCAGGCTGGATTTTGGGGGGGAGAGGGAAGGTTATTTACTAACTTTATGTTAGTAAATATGTGTTATTTACTAACTTTCATGTGTTATTTACTAACTTTGAATCTGAGTTGGAACAACTATGATTGCACTGTCTATACCTTTTTTATGTTGTTTGTTTTCTACAATTGTGGTACAATGTATAAATTTAAAACATGAAAAATATAAGAATTCAAGCGATTTAGCTCTTAAGTAGTTGGAAACAAGTTGTTATTGCATAGATAACGTCTCTCTCAGCACCCATGTCAGATGACAGTTTGGTTCAAGGAGCCACCAAAGGAGCTTCTTAAGATAGCCAGAAACCCTTTCAGTTTTCCAGACAGTGTAAGCTGGTGGAGCTGAACTTGAACAGTTGGTTATACTAGTGTGACCAGTGAAATCTAAGTCATGAGAGATGTGGCTGAAAAAAAAGAAGCTTTACGTGTTTTGTAGTCATATGAAGCACCCTATACTGGATCTCTACAGGTGCTTAAAGAAGGAGGTTTTAGAAATATTGAACCATAGAATCATAGACTAACCAGGTTGTTAGAGACCCACTGGATCATCAAGTCCAACCATTCCTATAATGCCCCTTAGCACTTAGTCCACCTGTGCCTTAAATACCTCCAGGGAAGGTGAATCAACCACCTTCCTGGGCAGCCTCTACCAGTGCCCAATGTCAGTGCTGTGAAGTTTTTTTCCTAATCTCCAGCCTAAATCTCCCCTGGCGGAGCTTGAGGCCATTTCCTCTTGTCCTGTCCCCTCTCACTTGGGAGAAGAGGCCCGCTCCCTCCTCTCTACAACCTCCCCTCAGGTATTTATAGAGAGCAATGAGGTCTCCTCTCAACCTCCTCTTCTCCAGGCTAAACAACACCAGCTCCCTCAGCCACTCCTCCTAAGACCTGTTCTCCAGGCCCTTCACCATCCTCATTGCTCTTCTCTGGACTCTCTCCAGAGCCTCAACATCCTTCTTGTGGTGAGGGGCCCAGAACTGAACACAATATTCAAGGAGCGGTGTCACCAGTTCCAAGTAGAGAGGGAGAATAACCTCCCTGGACCTGCTGGTCATGCTACAAGCCAGGATGTCATCGGCCTTCTTGGCCACGTGGGCACGCTGCTGGCTCATGTTCAGTCATTGCCGACCAACATCCTCAGGTCCCTCTCCTCCAGGCAGCTTTCTAGACAGACTTCTCCCAGTCTGTATCTCTGCACAGGGTTGTTGTGCCCCAAGTGCAGGACCTGGCATTTGGCCGTGTTAAACCTCATGCCATTGGACTCTACCCAGCTGTCCAGCCTGTTCAGATCCCTTTATAAAGCCTCCTGACCTTCCAGCAGATCAACACTTCCACACAGCTTAGTGTCATCTGCAAACTTGCTAAGGGTGCACTCGATGCCTTCATCCAAGTCATTGATGAAGACATTGAACAGGGCTGGATCCAGCACTGAACCCTGAGGAACCCCACTTGTAACTGGCCTCCAGCTGGATTTAACACCATTTACTACCACTCTCTGGGCCCGGCCATCCAGCCAGTTTTCCACCCAGGAAAGTGTGCACCTGTCCAGGCCAGAGGCTGACAGTTTCCGTAGCAGAATACTGAGAGAAACTGTGTCCAGGCTTTGCTGAAGTCCAGGAAGACCACATCCACAGTCTTTCCCTCATCCAGCAGCCAAGTCACTTTGTCATAGAAGGCAATCAGGTTAGTTTGGCAAGACCTGTCTTTCATGAACCCATGTTGACAGGGCTTGATCACCCAGTTCACTTGCATGTGCTTCATGATAGCACTCAAGATCACCTGTTCCATCACTTTCCCTGGCACTGAGGTCAGACTGACAGGCCTGTAGTTCCCTGGATCCTCCCTGCTACCCTTCTTGTAGATGGGCACAACATCAGCCAGCCTCCAGTCCAGTGGAACTTCCCTAGTCTTCCAGGACTGTTGGAAGATGATGGAAAGCGGTTTGGCCAGCACATCCACCAGCTCCTTCAATACCCTTGGGTGAATCCCGTCTGGCCCCATAGACTTGTGGGTGTCTAGTCGGGCAAGCAAGGCTCTGACCACCTCCTCTTGGATCATTTATTTTCTTTTATCTTAACATGCCAAAATTGTATTATGCAATGAAAGAAATGCAGTATTATTTTTGGCCCTTATTCTGTGTACCTCTCACCTTCCTAGTCCCTGCTCCTTTCTTTTCCTACTACACTGCTCCAGACAAGACTAGGGGTTTCAAAAGTGCTGAGGGACATCCCAATACCACTCTTTTTTTTTTTTTTTTTGGTCAAAAATGCAAAATTAGATGTGTATATATAGATATAATGCTGTCTGATTTAGCTCAAACTGAGGCTGATCCAATGCAGCTGGAGTTTGTTGTATTAGGAGTTACTGTTACTTAGCAGTCTGAATTTTAAAAAGGAGAACTTTGTCCAGGTTTCAGATTTGCCTGTGCAGCTGTCATCTGACGTTGCTGTCACGTACGAGGATGCAGGATTGGCAATGCAGTCTATAATAGATGGACACGTCATATGACTTTGTCACAAGAACATTTTTTTTGTGGGTTCAGGAGAGTATGGTGGTTGAACCCATGGTTGAATATGTTTAATCTACCACCATTTCTCAGAGAGGAGATGTAAAACCAGACAGTAGACAGGTAACATTTAGTTGTGGCATGTCAGAGAGGCTGACCTGGAAAGGATTCTGGTGCTTTTGTAACAAATGACCCTTAGTCAAATTATTTCCTGCTCTCATTCAGAGTCAAATTATTGACAGAAAAAGAAATGAAAATTAATGAAAACTTTTATTCATTTAACACTAGATTAAGAAATCTACTTGTCAGCACAATCCCTGCCCTTTGTTCTTTGCTGAAGGGAAACAGGATGCAGATTTTCATACTCATTTATGTCAGAAAATATTTTAAAAAGCAAACTCTTACGGCCGGTTCATTTATTTGCCGGTAGATGGGGCTGTCCCTTAAGGCTTGGTGTCTTCCCTCCCTTTCTTTAGTCTCTTCATCTTCATCCCAACCCCCTCTAGGTACCATAGAACAGGAAGCCGGGAATGAAGCAGCAGAGAGGATACTGCAGAGGTCTTTTTTGCCTTTTTCTTCCCCCCCTCCAATGATAATGCAGCAATTTATACATACTTGGTAATCTGGTGGAAATGGGAATCTGCATAAGTTTATCAGAGAGCATTTCAAACATTTAATCATCAGTATCTGTTGTTGTCTTTTTTTCCTCATAATACATTTGAAATTCGTGTTTTGTCAGGTAAGCCAGCAGGATGTCAGCAACTAGACCTTAGTTCATTTATGTTAGCTGTCTGCATGGGTTTCCTGAGCCCCCCTCTCCCCCCACCCTTGTTGATGTTTTTTGGTTTGGGGTTGGTTTTTTTAGTTTATAAATGCTTGCTTTGTAGTTATTGTTAAGCTTACAATTAAGGAGAAAATCCTGTCTTTCTGGTTTAAAAAATATTTTAAAAGCTGTAGTCAGGTCTTAGCAGCAGCACAGCATTTTCTTGCAAGATGGGATTTCACTGGACTTATATTTTTGGGTGTTTGCCAGTTTGTTGACTTGGGGTGGGGTGTTTAAATTATTATTAATCAGTTTTACCCTCAACTGTTTAGAAGTTAACAGAGGTCATGTTTTTCCTTCACACAGAAAACATTTTAAGGGCTAAAGCAAGAAGTGGTGTAGTCACAATCCTAGCATTGCAGCAGTATGCAGTTTTCCTTCTCAAAGAGAAGCTGTTCTTGAAGGCTAAACACTTTACTCAGGCGTCTGAGGTTTGCTGAAGGAAGGAAGGAAGGAAGGAAGGAAGGAAGGAAGGAAGGGGTCTTTCCTCTTTTTTACCTCTTCACCTCTTCTTGCTCTTAGTTTTTTTGCTTAGGTATGCTGATAGAAGCTCTTACTTTCATTTACATACTGATCGGGACTGGTTGTAATGCTGTAGATATAACTCGGTTCATAATCTGAACCGTCTTGCTTTTTCAAACAGCACAAGAAATTTGCCAGGTGGACATCAAGCTCTTTCAGCATCTTTTCTAAAATGGATTTCTTCTCTGCTGCTTGTCTGAGGTATGTGCTTAAAAGACTCCCCCTGATCTAATTTATCTGGTATTGGGCTGTCTGTTCAATCCATCCACCTTTCATCCCCACTTTGAAAAATTTGTCATTATTCATTCTGCAGCAGTTGAAAATGGATTGGAGCTTTCTGTCGCTGTTGAAATCGCGTTCAATCGTGTTTCCTCCAGAAATGCTTATATTGTAGTTATGGTGTTAAAAATCTGTGCTATATTGGCTGAGGTTAGTGCTGCATTCTTGAATAGTGTTCTGTTGCATTTTTCAGGATTAACTGATACATTAATATAATTTACAGAGGGAAAAGGACTGGGATAAAAATGACTCTCAGAATCTAATTGTTTATTCTGTTTAGCCTGGTTTGTGTGATCTTGAATATTTGCTGAAGTATTTACACACAAGAAAGCAAGTTGGAGACAGGCAACCTTAAAGTGACCACCCTCAGTTTGCCAGGTAGTCACAGAAAGTATTCATTATTTTAAATAACATACCAGTGATGGGAGGGGGAGAGACCAGGAGCTTTAGTGCAGCCTAAGGGATGTCGAGTTTCTATTGCATAAGGCATAGTATAATCAGTACCATTGTAGGGAAATTCTAGGAAAACAACAATAATTTGCATAGCATCTTGTATCATAAATAAATTAAAATGTCTGACTATAATGACTTACAGGAAAACTATATAGATGTATATACATCATTGAACTGCATATCCTATCAGCTGTTTGAACCAACATATTAGGGGCCAAAGTAGTTTGTTATTGATCACTGAAATCCATGTTGAAATTGTCATGCTATAATCTAAACTTGTTTTGTAGTTTCAGAAGTTGTAAATGTCAACAACTGAGATGCTTGGGAAGCTAAAATAAATGACAGATTATTTCATTCCTGAAATGAAGGTGGCCTTGAACTACAAAACCTTTAGAGTATTTATGAATATGACTTATCAACTTACTATCCCAATGCCAAGTACTTTAAAGGACAGCTGACTGTTACCTTTGAAGGATGGCATCACTGCTGTTGTCCATCACTACATCACTACATCCTTCCAACTTGTAAATTCTGCTGTAAGACTTTTGTACATTAATGACAGAAGCAGATATATTTAGGGGACAAAGAGTAGCAGTGGATTTTCTTCCTTACACAGTAGTTTACTGAACCTTCTATATCGTTTTTGGTTACTTTAAATCAAAGAACAAATTCAAGAAGTGTGAAGGTTTTCCTACTCTCAGTTATGAAAAATATTCTGGCAGTAATCAGGAAGTACTAGGAACTTCGTTGCACATTTCTTTTGAAAAGGAGCAGAAATATTGCTCTAATTATTTCATGTGTGTGTTGCTCTTCTGGGTTAATGCCTTTTCTTTCATTTTATTAATTTTCTAAACTTTAGTGTCAACTCACCCGTGGGAAAACCTGTTGGATCTTCTGGGCTAAACACTATGAAGGGATTTATTGATTCTCTTCCAATAACAGGAACACATTACACCTTCTTTTTCTCCATTGAAAGTAGCTGATCACAGAATCACGGAACAACCAGGTTGGAAGGGACCCATCGGATCTTCTAGTCCAACCATTCCTATCTAAGATTCCACAAGACACCTGTATTTGACCCATAGACTTCCTGTTGATGGCAAAACGAATGCAGCAGAAGGCAAACTAAATGAAAAATTAAACAATATATATTCACATTTGTAATCTGAGCAAAAGAATGTTATGCCATCAGTAAAGCATTCTAGATAAGGAATATCATTAAGCATTTTTTACCATAATGTTTTAGAGCACTTAAATCAAATTGCTCAGAGAAAAAATCTATAGAACTGAAATAGCCTAAAAATGGAAAAATGGGGGATCTTAAAGTAAATTTTAACCATTACAAGCTATAGCTGTTGTTTTAGACTGAACCTAATGTTGTACATAGACAAAGATTATCATGCAAGTTCTCTGAATGTTTTTCCCAAAGCTCAGCAGCTCTGGCACATGTTACTTCCATTTTTCTAGTTGTAGTTTTATTTTTTGTAGATTCCTAGCCATGAAACCAGATATAAGTTGGGTGGAAACAACTGAAAGTTTGGTATGGGTAAAGTAATCAGTTAAATGACAAATGTAGACCTGGAAATGATCACTCTTTGCATAGTGGGGTTAGTCTAGCTTCTGTAAAAAAATAATAATCTACTTAAATTCAGTGTTAGTAATTTTTATTTAAGGAATTACTGTGATGTCTTACTGAATACGTGGGTGTTTGCCGTTTTCAGATTCTCTGTCTTCAAATGATGATTGTGTCATCATTTCTGTCTCTTCCATTTCCACCAGTGTGTGTGGTTCCAGGTCCCCTTTGACACCCTTCTAAAGTGCTATTTAGCACTGACAAAAATGATTTATTTTTGCACTATTACCAAAATTCTGGGTAGCACCCTCCCCTGCCATATTAAATATCACTTGGAAAACCACATTTCTGACTCAGCCACTCTGTTATTTGTTCTTTGCATTTATGAGCCCCAGAAAATCTCTCTTCCTTCTGCTTTGTGCTAGGAAATTCTCATTGCATTGCTTTTGCTGAATGCAACATTCCATTGCTTTTCCAGAAGTTTCCAGTGCAAATTTTCTGATCTTTCCAGTGCTCTATTTTAAAGTGTTTCCATCCTTCTTTTCATTCATTTAATCTTTTTTTCACAAGTCTTTGAGAAAAAAGGGGACACAACCCCTCTGGTTTTGGTCTCTGAACCATTCAGCTCAGTTTGCTCTTTTCTGGTTTATCCTGTCTTACACCCTCTATCATGGTAGTTTATTTCAGTAACTTGTAAACATGCAGATCAATCATTTTCATCTTTTCCCCTCTCCTTAAAGAGATTCTCTAATTTGCTTCCAGCATTGGCTTTTAAATAATATTTCATAGTACAATTCAAAAAACCAAAGATCATCTTCCTCGTAAAGAAAAAGAAAAAAACAAACCAAAACCCAAAACTAAACCAAAACAAATCTCAAATGTTGTCAAGGTCAGAAACAATAATTTGGGTATAAATGTAGAGGCTTACGTGACTCAAATAAGCTTTATTTACTAGTGGCATTGGTCAAAGATGATGAAACTAAGCAGTGACTACACTGCTGTTTAACTGGAGTAATGTATCTGAAGGAAGCTTTCAAGGTCTTGGTTATTTAAGTGCATTTTAAGTCAATGACTTGACTATGTTCCAGATTTACATATTTACCTGCAATGCCTTCATCGTCTCATCCCTCCCTGGACTCCATTTTCTACTTACTCTTTAATGGTATTCCCTTCACAGTGACATCTTTCATTTTCTTTAATGGTTTAAAGTGTCTAACCATTTTGTTTCAAATTATATGAGGGTAACAGAACACTGGAACAGGCTGCCCAGGGAGGCTGTGGAGTCCCTTTCTCTGGACATATTCAAAATCCACCTGGATACCTTCCTGTGCAACCTGCTCTAGGTGAACCTGCCTTAGCAGGGCTGATTGGATGAGATGTTCTCCAGAGGTTCCTTCCAACCCCCACCATTCATTGATTCTGTGATTGTTCAATTTCTTTGCCAAAAGCAAATTGTGACTGAGTTATTTCTGAGGCAGATGATAGGCACTTCTCTAGGAATATCTCAGCAGAGATCTTTCAGTAGCTTTGCAGGATTCCAGGAGTAGGTCTAGAGGTGAAAACAGAAAGGAAGAGACCAGTGGATCATTAGAAGCTGAATATTGAAGATGAATTCTATTCTTTATATCCACAGTGGGTGCGCCAGGAAGTGATGAGATATGGGGAGGAATTTTCTAATAGGGAGGATAGTCAAGAGCTGTAGTAGAGTGTTAGAGGAATCTGTGAATTTTATCATGAAGGTTTGTAGGAAGAAGTTAGATGAAATATCTGTTGGGAAGTAGACATAATGATCTTGCCTTGGGCAGGGAGATTAACTAGGTGACTTCTCATCATTGCTTCCAACCCAATTTTTCTGTGAGTCTACAGAAAGAAGTAGAAATCTGAGGTACAATAGACTTAAAGAAAAGTATATTGTTTATTTTATAGGGACCAAAATATACCTCCCAAAGTCTGCCTACATTAGGATTTTCTTAAAGTATATAAGCAACCCCTCAAAATATTTATTCTACTGTATATACACTCTGCAATACTTTAAATATATTTTAAAAGAACAGAACATATGTCCTAAAATATTATTTAATTTCTTAATGTTTCCTTGAGGTTAAACAGGCTGTTTCTGTTAATACAAATATAATCAGAAAATTTGGAAATGCTAACGGTGACACAGTCTTGCATCACCAGGTATGAGGACCGTACCTGCTTTGATGTGAAAACTTTGTCACATTTTGTGAGTGGGATGTATAGTAGACAGATAGCTTTACTAATATACACGTGCAATAAGACTAGAAAAAAAATTGATTGCTTCTAGTAACTCTTAAGTTGAATTCCAATTGAAGATTACTTTTATTCAAATAATATTTTTAGGTGTTTATTTTAGTTGGAACATTTATGCTTTTTCCAACTCTAGTAACAGTGTTGCTACTATTTTGTTTCACACAAAAAACTTCAATCCAACCTGAAAGAACCATTGTCTCCTTTGGTTTACTAACAACCACATTTGCTTAGGGTAACGCTGTAACTAGTTGAAAATGAGCAACAGCTTTGAAAGGCACACATATTTTTTTGGTTTTGTTGGGTTTTGTTAAAAAAAAAAAAAGTAAGTGTTAAATGTACTGCCAATCCCAAGGATTCTTAGAGGTTGTAAGAGTTATTTTTTAGACAGTATGTCTGGTAATTTTGACTTCTGGTTATGTGCTGCCTGGCTGCTGTACAGGCTGGCTGTAAGCCTGTCACTTGTGGGCATTGACCTCAGATTTGCCCTTTACTTTCCCCTCAAGACAAGTTTCTATACATCTCTGAAGTTCAGACTAGTCCTGAACCAGCATTAAATAACATTTAATGGCTTGCTGACAGAAACAAAAATTAACACTGAAAGTGAAGTAGCTGATACAAGCTACCCATCTCTTACAATAGTTACCATTGTGGGGAAAGTAGTTTCTCGGAGAAAAATAAAAAATAAAAGCTGGGGAAATATGAATAAATTAATTTTAAAAAATGCATGGGAGTAGTAAACATTCACTTTCATTTTTAAAGGCTATTTCTCTGTCCCAAAACAGATCTGTCTTCAGTACATTCAATACTACTTAACTGTCTAATAGTAATAACTGTGTTTTACTTAAAATTTTCCCCGGTTTTGACCTCTTTACACATAATGTTTTTGTAGGTCTCTCAGAAGTGACATTTACTCTTCAGGGTTATATTCTTTACAAGGTACTGAAATATGGGCAACTGGTCAATTGTGGCACTAGTACTTTTCTGCAATTAAAGTAAGATTGACTATGATATAAGGCTAAAATGTCAAATGATAGGTCTAAGCTTATGTATTTAAGTCTATATTTAGGTTCTTAGGCAAAAAATAGAGCATCCCAAAACAGAATGACAAAAATTTCCTATTGACTTTGGTGTGAATTCTTGATTGCTTAGCAATTTGGAAAGGATGGCTTATGCTTTCAGCTGTCTGTTCAGATAAATATCAGCTATGAAATATAAGACATTCACTCTCTTTGTGAGAAAAGATTGTGAAAGTGGCTAAATTATGGCTGTGGGTAGTAAAATTGTGATCAGTGTTATTCTGAAGTCTACACAGTCAGCAATTTCCCTTCTCTTTAGTGGTCTGCATGTCTGTTATTCTCTGTGTAATGCTTCTAAATTCAGGTAGCTTTCCTGAAGCAGCAATTATTAATGACTTTGGGGGTTAAAACAAGATTTTTTTTTTTCTTTTGAGACATTGATGAGTTATTTCAGTTAAAATAGCATATTGCCATAGCACAGCACAGGTTGGGATCAACCTGGCTGAGGAGCAGCTCTGTGGAAAGGGAGCCAGGGGGTCCTAGTGGAAAACAAGCTCAATATGAGCGAACAGTGTGCTGCTGTGGCAAAGAAAACCAACAAGATGCTGGATTACATCAATAACAGCATCACCAGTAGAGATAAATTCATCATCCTGCTGTACTCAGTGCTTGTCAGGCCACACCTCGAATACTGTGTTCATTTTTTGTCCCTACTATACATAAAATATGTGGGCAGGCTGGACAGGGTCACAAAGACAATCAAAGGACTGGGAAGTTGCTATATGTAGAAAGGCTGAAAGAGCTGGGTTTGTTCAGCCTTGAAGAAAAAAAGGCTTAGGGGAGACCTTATCAGCATGTTCCAGTATTTAAAAGGTGGCTACAAAGAAGATGGAGACTCTGTTTTTACTCAGAGTCACATAGAAAAGGTGAGGGGTAATGGATACAAGTTACTTCTGGGGAGATTCTGATTGTACACAAGAGGAAAATTTTTCACAATGAGAACACTCAGCCACTGGAATAATCTTACCAGGGAAGTGGTGGGTTTCCCAACACTGGAGACTTCCAAGATTCAGCTGGACAGGGTGCTTGGCAATTTTGTCTAGACCTTGGTTCTGCCAAGACAGGTTGGACCAGATAATCCTAGAGGTCCCTTCCAAGCTGATATTCAAAGATTCAGTGTTGGGCTGTTGTCAAAGCATTCCTTTATATTACCCTTCTAAACTACACCATCTTTAACACCTTATATTCTTACCTGCAAATTGTTCTGTTTCAGTTTGTGTCCATCTTTAGCCTAGCATATATATCCGTATTTTTGTGTGCCTGTAACTGGTAGGGGTCCCTATAGGAAATATAGGATCCCAGTGTGTATGTGCTATTTAAACACAGAGAGAAAGGGAATCACTGGCCCAGCCAGCCTACAATCTAAGCATAAGGAAAAATGGTCAGATGGCACAGAAAGAAAGAAGACTTTTAAGGTGAAGGAGCAGTTTTGCAAGCTGAGCAGCCTAATAAATGAAGAGTTTTGGAAGGTATCTTGAAAAAGAAGAGGTTAAAAGAGGACAATGAGGGAGCTTTGTAGATATTTGTGTCTCTTTTATGTGACTGGGAATCTTCTTTGAAAGCACAATGTTGATGTAAATTGAAAGTTGAAACAATGGAATTAACATCTAAAAACCAGAATTTGATAAAATGAAGAAAGGCTGCAAATACTCTCTGAGCAAAAACTAGTCATCTATTTCCTAAGAATTTATACAGGAGCATAACATAGCCTAGGCAACTAGAAAATCATCCTGGATTACGTCAGGTTTTGTTGGATAAGGCCAAAGAAATTTGTCTTCTTGTAGTATGATGGAAGAGAAAGACTGTTCAAAAAAATAAACATTGTGGTTGGCTAGGACTGCATCTTAGGTTGGCGAGAAAGGCAAGTACAGGAAGATTTAGACATAATCTGGCTCCAAAACTTAGAGGTGGACATTTGACACAAGTACAAGTCAGATTTATCCTGACTGCTACTAGCGCAGACGCCACTAATCTCAGCAGCCCTAAGGCTTGGTTACTAGTCTTACCTGTACCAAGCTGCTCTATCAAGCACTCAGGCTGGGAAACTGAAATCACACCAGCATTGACAGTGAAAATAAATCTGAAATTAAAACTGGGGTCAATTGGACTGCGTGAAAGTAAATAGGATGTTTCCGAAGGAAGCTTGGAAACCAAGATGGCTACTATCGCCATCCATTCTGCCTGCTTTCAGCAAGGCCAATGTGGCTTGGACAGCTCTGATGCTATTCTGATGAGGTAGTCTTCAAAGGTGTGTAAGCCTGTTTACCTGCAATGTGCACACATCTTGGCTATCTGTATCTTCAGGACAGGTACTTCAGGAGCAGCTTGTAACAGAATGCAGTTTTGGGTGCACATTGTCAATACAGTACAGAAAAAAAAAGTAGTAAAATTAAAGAGGATCTGAAAATTTCATATTGCTGCTGATAAATCTATGTGCTTATATTTCATAACAGGCATCTTAAGATTTGGTACGGTAATATATCATGCATTTTCATCGTGCTTTCTCTTCTGAGTGGACATAGTCCCTAAGAGGACAGGCTGTGTAAGGTACCTATTTAAAGTCTTATGCTTTGGCCATCTGTTAGGTATCAGATCACTGTGTTCTCACTGAACAAATGTCTTGTGGTCTACACACTCATCTGTCTTTAACTGTCTTTTGTACTGGTTAACAGTTCTTATATTGCCCTTTTTTAGTTTGGGAATATTTTGGATACATGCTGTCAGCTCCAAGCTTCTGCAACCAACCTTTAGTTAACCCAAGAATTCCCCTACCGCTCTGCCCAACGGAAAGCCTAATTTGACAACCACATACGTGAAAACCCAACCCTGATCCTATCCAGCTCCAAACACCCATCATTTAGCACTCAGCTTCCAGCAAACACAGCTGCCTGGGAAGGTTGGAGTGGACAGGGAGAGAGGGAGGGAGGGAGGGAGGGAGGGAGCAGCATTGCTTCTCACTCCCTAAGATCCATTTAGTTCAGGACAGTGTTAAGTTCAAGCCCCCCGCGGTTTGCCACAGAGGTGAAAAAAAATCATGGAGGAAATAAAAGCTTGAGCAAGAAAAATAACAAGGGAGGAAGGGAGAGCAAAAATTGTGATGAAATTTTCATACCACCTTTTTATGAATTTCCCCATGCTAAATCCCTTCTCCACATCTTCCTGCTTTGAAAATAGCTGTTTTCTAGCAATTATTTCCAATGATAATATATGTTGTATGACATTTTACCATCCCACAACTTAAAGTATGAGAATTAATTTGCGCTATGACAGAAGAGGACCTTCATAATAATGACTTTATAAGCATACAACAAAAATTTTAGTAAGTAATTATTGAACTATGGGTGATATATGTACATTTACATGATTTGCAATAGCACTTTTATAGAACAGATAACTCTTGTTTTTATTTCTTTTTTATGATTTAGTCCTACAGCAGTGAAGTATGTTCAGAAAAACAAACTGCTTCTTTTTAGCACATATGAAATTCAGCTGGTAAAATTTCAGTATGTAAAAGAAAACTAAAGGGAGGTATTCCTCCAGATTAGCATGCTTCTACTTTCAGGTAAAACAAGAATTTGGGTTGAAATTACTTTTTTTTTTTTTTTTTGGTAGCACAAATCAGAATTATTCTGAAGAAATAAATCACAAATATAAATTAGGTAATAAGATTTACATGCCTGAATGAAGTCAATAGAATGTTTTGAGAACAGCTTCAATAGGATCAAGAGTTTATCCATTACATTACCAACATACATCCTGATGCAATTTTAAATCATAGAAAAAACCAAGAATATTAAGAGTAATAAGTACAAAAATCTGGAAAAAACGGCATAACAAACCAAATCCTACTCAAAACTGATAAGGTCTCAAAATTCTTTGTCTGTTCTTTTCATAGGCTTTTTCCTGAAAAACAAATTAATATTTCTTTGAAGTAATTTCCACTTATGAATATGAAGTCCCCAGTTTGTCCTTTCCTCATAATTGATGTAACTCAATAAATTCTAATCTTTTTAATAGTCCATGTCCTTCAATTCCTTCAAGCCACGACCTACACATTGCACTGATCTCTTCTCTGACACAGTTTGTTGTTCACATACTAAAGACTTGCTTTTCATAACTGGCTATTCTTATCTTTATGTAGTACGTTTACTTCCATTGTTGCGTCCTCTCTCAAGTGTGTTCACAAATGGTTTTAAAAATGATGTTTCCTACTTTGGCTTCTCACTGTAAGCTTCTTTATACAAATGCATCTAGGCTGATTATGTGACACCTAAAGAAACATTATTCAGCTTTTAAAGTCTGGTATGAAATAGTGCCCTGTCTTCAAGTGCATTGATTGGACAAGAAGAGTGGCATGCTAAGGAATGCCTCTCTGCATTGTTTCTCAGCTGGATGTATTGTGAATCAATATCAGACTCTGGGAGTTTGAGCGGCTGAAGATTTCATGTAATTGAGCTAGAACTAACTTTCACCCTGCTGTTAGCAGATTAAAGACTTATGGGACAACAATGACTAATCTTATCACTTATCCTCAAGTTATTTAAGATATTGCCCTGGACACCCAGTGCCAAAATACCAAAAGAAATTATACCTCTCTAATATAGACTAAAAATTCTGTCTGGGAAAAGTATTCCAAAATACTCTTCTGCAGCATTAAAAATGAGAATTTAGAACAGAAATAGCAGTTCAGATCACAAATACAAGAGTACTTTCAGACATTAAGAAGACAAATGTTTGGTTTTTGAATGAGAAGAACATCTGAACGTATTTTAATACCAATTAAAAGTCCTTTACAGTGGGGAAACTGTTGTTTCTCCACCAGAAAAGCTGAGACTGAAAAAGATACGGTTTACTTTTAGTCAGATCTGCCATTATTTGCAGTGGTCTCCACTATACAACACTGCTGATTCTGTCTGTTCTCATCTTACAAGTGGATCCTCAAGAACAGATTTACATGCTACAAAAGTTATAATCTAGCAGTTTCAATTCAAGATGGAATGCAAGATATTTAATAACTTTAAAGATTTCTGTTGCTTTGCTAGCTTCATTGGCATAGTTTAACTGCACATTTGATGTGCACTGAATAATATGAATAGTAAGTGTAGATCTCGTCTATTTTTTTATATTTCTCTACCCATATTTGAGAATTTCTTTGTAAAATAGACATTTAATGTGCATTACAGTTATATTTTTAACCACATAGCTCAGTACAATATTTGATAAAGTGAATGTTGCTTGCTTTTTAGTAGATGATCTGGTCTTCATTAATTTTTAATTTTTCTGGGCTGCTGAACATTTAAAGTCTCTGCACATAATATATTCTCATTTATTTTAGAGAAGATTTCTCTAATTTTTCTTCTTGACCAGCCGCAGGATTAAGAAACCCTGAAAACTCCCAAATCCCAGTACCATTAGATTTCATAGATATAATTTTATCATTTCTAGTTTTTGACTGGATTATTCATTATACCTTTATGTTCCTGTATTTTCAAAAATCAAGTTACGATCCTGAACTTTTATCGTAGGTATAGAATATAAAATAATAAATGACTGCAAACTCACCAGCACCTCAAAAAAACCAAAAGGTGAAATATTTGCCTTTAAATAAAAGTTATTGTAACTAATGGTCTTCATTCAGTGGCTTTCAAACCTCAACCTCTGCCTTTCTTTGCAAATGTTAAGGTTTTAAAAATAAGTCATTGCTCAAAGGGTGTGGCAGAGCCAGAAGATGCTGATGCTGCTACCCATAGTTAACTATTTAGTAACAAAAACTATTTAATTGGAATATTTTGAGTTTTTTCTCCCTTTTATGCAGCTGCAAATTTCATGTAGGATCTTTTTAGATCTCAGAACGAGCTGAACTGGATGAAATAAAGGCGAATATAAAACCTTCTGAAACAAATACTGAGAAATGAGCAAGGAAACTCTTATACGCAAAGCCCAGTTCGACTAGGTCTCTTAAATCCAACTGTGATCATTTGGAATTATGCATTACAGCTTATTATTCTGAGATACTTCCTTCTTTTTATGCCTAAACCCTATAATTATCAATATTATGTTTCAACTCATGCTCTTTGGGCTAAAATGTTCCATATCTATACAAAATACTCTTATAAGTTATGAAGTATCTATATGAAAATTTAGGTGGATGCTGGTGCTCACCAAGACTATTGGTCTGAATTCAGGCTTCTTGCAAATCCCCAAATCCTTCTGGGAGTGAGTGTAGGACCTTACTTCTCCTCCTAGACAGCTGTGTAGAATATCACAAGGGGGGATATGGAAGGATGGGGCAGGTAAATAAGCCTGTGACCCCTCTGCACAGTAAGTCAATACCCCTTTATAGTGTCATCTAGATTTAACTCATTTTTAGTAATTCATTCCATGGGCTTCCTAGCTCGGTCACCCCACAGCCAGCTTCTAGGTTTCTCCACAGGGAAACGGTGAAAGCAGAAAGCAAATCTGACCTTTAGCCTTGGTCTCAGAATTGCCTCAGTGAAATCATTGAGATGTAATCACAGGATTACAGGTGGCTTGTTTGTAAGTGGGAATGGACCAAGAAAACTCATTCTGGTAAGTGGTATGATAACTGAACGGCAAATTAGTGGATGGATTTTGATGAGCTTATGGGGAAGACCAGGTGGTGTGGTAATGCAGGAGTTGGTAATAGCAAAAGCAGGAGTTTCTCTTTCACTATTTTGAGAAAAGCCTTGAGAGACACCTTAAATTATTCAATTAATTAATCATTGCTAAAGATCAAGCTAAGAGTTACTTGAAAATCCAGCAAAGGAACAGTGGAGGAGTGGTTTAGTGTGTTGACTTCTGTTTTTCTCTCTTTTACTCTCTTCAGAGTAAAGCATAAGTGTATCAAAGACTTCTGCAAAGTCTCTGTGCCTCCTGCTTAAATGCTGCTTTTCTGAATCACATGCTTCAGCTTCTGCTTTTCTAATCAGCAAGCTGCACATCTGTATTCAAAGTATGAGCTTTGGGATGAATCTGTTAAGACACAATGGGTGTAGGAGCATGCACTGGGATTTTAGGACAGCTGTTGAACCATAGATGCCATTTGTAGGAAAGAGAGTCTTTGCTTAGGAGATGTGCCAGAGAGACTGATCAAGGTTATACGTAACCTATGGGGAGTATGTCATCTCAACTGTAAAAGAAGGTGGAGATACAGAAACTAGCTCTGATATGCTTACTTACTTGATTACTAGCAGCAATAATTGTTGGATATTAGTGCAAATTATTTTATTTACTCAGCAGGGTAAACTAACTGCACAACTATGCTACCTGTAGGGCACAGGATGCCAGGGCTTGAACAGTTAGGTGTCTATGCCTAGACACAAAACTAAAATGTGATGGCCTCATGAATGTCCACTTAATGAAAACTTCCCAAAATTACATTGGACTAACATTTTTAATTCAAATTTTGTTGAACATCAGTTCAAAACTAGTCAGGAAATTAATTTGAATTGTTTATTTGTTTATTTTAGACTAGGTCTGTGTTTTGGTACAAGTTTCATTAAAGCAGTGATGTGATATTTTTATTCATTATAGGAAATTTTGGGAGCTATCTGTATGTGTGTGTATATATATAATAGTTGATGAACTTAAATAAATTGTATCTGCAAGAGCAGATACTAATTATGCTACTGTAAAGAGAAATCATTAATCACCTAATAAGAAGCCATTTCTTATATTATTAGCAAACTATTAATAAAGTGTAAGCAACCTACTAATAGCAAAATCCTCTTACTGTTGGTAAAAATGAATGCTCTTTTACAACTTCAGAATCACAAAACTTCAGAGGGGCTGATGAGGAGTAATGTAGATGTGTTGGAATGTGTTGACAGCCGTGTGTTATATGTTGTGTGTATTACCATGTCATTAACATATAGCATACAAATTACTTTTACCAAACACATGATTCACATGTAACCCATACATTTGTTGCATCTCATAAAAACTAAAAAAGGCTGACAGCAGCAGAAGGGCATGAACTCAATAATGCTTCCTAGGCTGGAGAGTTGGTTTGTGGTTTGACCATCTCCTATTCCTTGAGCACTCCTTCCTATCAAAGACAATTTGTGAGATGGGCCCCTCACTTTCGGTGACAGGCAGCATTGACTTAGCATATGATACTGTTTCTAAAACAGAGCAGTAGGGCCTTACTGCCTCCTCTCTGCACTGTACACAAGCATGTGCTAAATATGCCTTGCATGCACAGGGGGAGAGAGGAAGGCAGTAAAGTACGAATACTTGTTTCTGATATTTAATTGGAGAAAGCTGAAGCTCAATTCCTCCATCCTTCATATAGTGTCTGGGTTTCTTGTGCTAGAAACTGTTTAAAAAACTGTCAAAAACCCAGCTTCCTGTTTCAAAACTGTTAAAAAGTTTCATGAATGTAAATCTTTTTGTCGTTTTGTCTTTAAAGTTATAATGTTAGACTGGCCCTTCCATTGATTATATGTGACAGCAAATTCTAGAATGCTATTAATGGGGTTAATCAGCCCTCAAAGGTCATGATTTAGTAGCTTTTTTCGAGATGTCTTTGAGTTTGTTTTCTCTGCAGAATTTACTTCTTTCCAAGGTATAGAGCAATCTGGTTTCCATCAGCTTTTATTTCTTCTTTTCCATGTGCAGTAATATGACAAAACCAGACCTTCAATCTTACCTTCAATTCAATTTTACCTTAATGTAAAATGAATCAGTAGCGTTATATAATTTACACTGCATAACCTACATTGCTTTGTTTTGGTTTGTTTTTTGAACTGAAGAAATGTGCCATTATATTTGCTAAGGCAGATGGAAACAGATGTTCCAGACACTGCTTGAGAAAAATTTAGCTTGAATTAGTAATGCAGATTGCCAATAGAAGGGGTCCCTGCTCTGATCAAATGAAAGAAAGCAAAAAAAAAAATTGCTACCCTGTACTGCAGTAATTTGCTGCAAAAGATAGACTGCAAGAACACAGTAAGTGTGGAATTCATTCAGCTTGGTAGCAGTCTAGTAGTTTTTACATATTAAATATGTTAGCTTAGATGGAATAGTAATGCAGAAGCATTGTGACATTTCCCATTAAAGTTTTTTTTCTTTCTATGGAACTGCATAACTAATTTTGGAATTTTTAGCTTTCTAACATAGAAATGACTTGGTTGCCGTTAATGGAATTAAGCTATAAAGTATCAAAGTAGTAAGCAGAAACAAGCTATTTATTTTTAATGTAAAGCAAAGCATAGTGGCTATATTTTGGTTTAGAGGTACATTAGTTAAATGAAAAAAATGTAAGAACATCAGTCTCAACAATGCATATATAACAAGTAGTGCTGAATGAAATGTTGTGTCCACATCATATGATCTTCTGATTTACTCTAACCAAGAAAGAAGCATAGGACTAAGAATCTAGATATTAACTTGGGGGGAAAACTGCAAAATCTGCTTTGTCTACAGCAGACAACATGTTTTAGTAGGGAACATTCTTGTCTTCCCAGCATGGGGGCAGGAGGACGGGGTTGCTTGGTCAGTTTTTTTTATTTGGGGAGGGCTGGCTTGTTGTATTTTGTTTTATTTTTTTAAAAGTGAGGCTTGTATTTTCCACCTGAATTGAAGAAATTATTTGGGAGTGAAAACTAGAACAAAACCATATTGTCACATGCATATTTCCATTTTTTTCTTCTTAGTTATGAATACACCTCCAGTGATTTTCAACTGATTCTTCTCAAGTGAATTTATTAGATATAATAGAGAAATAGATCTAGGAGCAGGGATCAGAAATCAAGATTGCCTTCCCAAATGAAGACTTACCATTGAGATACCAAGTTCATGTTTTCTTATGGGCTTTCTTCATTCCATTAATCTGGATTTCATTCCTGAATAGTGATGGCAGAGCATTGTAAATAGAGATCCGATGGTCTGTTGCCTGTGGTAGTATAAGAGTTTTGCTGATTGATGGAAAATGTGACTTTGAATTCCCTGGAGCTGATGAGGGAGTTTAGCATAGATATTCATGTAATGAGATGTAAGCTAAGCAATTATACAACAGTGTGGATATCACAGATATTAACTGTATATCCTATCTTAGTTCTGCTTTCTCGTTATTGGACAGCCTAGACTGGGGTGCTAAACTGCCTTCCTAAATCACATGGCTATCCGTGGCTGTTTGCAACTCTGTGGTTGATTAAACAGTCATTCCCTCCCCCACATTCCTTCCCCTCTTTAACTCTTTCCCTGTACCAATAATCTTGCTCATATAGAAGTTTAGGTAATGGAAATACCTAACTGCAAAGCAAAGACTTTCGCTTCAGATAGTATATACTATTTGATTCCTTATGATATTTCAAGTAATTCATTTGTAGCTCAGTGTATATGTATGTAACCTATTCTGATGTCTGCAGTATTAATTTAACTACCCTTTATTTAAAATTAATATGCATTAAATATAGTTAGCCAAGTCCAAACAGTCTAATGCAAGCAAGTCCTTGTGCCCAGATCTGCATTATCCATGCCAAGAGGGAACATCAAGAAGATGGTGAAAAAAGATATGAGGGAATCCTTTTATCAGTCTGGTATGTCTCACTTATATAGTTGTCCGTGACAATTAAATTTAGTTTTATGTAGGAGCAACAGGGAGTCATAAAACATTGCATAGTCTCAATTGTCTAATCTGATTTCTGTCCTTCTGCCAAGTATGTTACTTTGGATATCCTACTTACATTTTCTAACTGTAGTAGCCCTAAAATAGAGATAAGCAGGCCAGATACAGGCTCAGTTCTGTGAAGAAAGAAAAAGGGGTTTCTCCTTAGTTAAGACCTCACATACAAAACTGTGGTAGTTGACCTTACATTCCTTCCTCTCCCCTCACAAATCCACACTTTGAGAAATGTAATATATATTTATTCCGTAGTCTGAAGACAAGAATCATAATATCGGATAAATCAAAAATAATGAAAAACCATGCCAAAAACCAATGAGAATACTATGACATAGAGAACTGGGCTCTGTTCATTTATATGAGGTTTCATTGCTTTATCTTTATTCTGTAGTAACTATGGTCTGTTAGTTATGCCTTGAATCAGCCAGGTGACATTTCCTCCTCATATCACTGATAACCTTGCTAATAGCTTGTTAGTCTCTTTATTAAAATGAAGCTACCAGTGTAACTTCATTGCATTGAGAGGATTTCAAAATATTAATGGTACTGTTTACTACTCTGATGCTTTTTAAAAATATAAATATGCTTAATTTTTAATAGAACAGATTTGTTAGTTTATCCCAAAAGCAAAAACATAATGTGTGTCACAGGACAAGGGCAAAGTGAAGGGCAAAGATTAAGTTCTGCTTCTTCTAGCAGAATTCTCTCGCCTAAGTTTTCCCTTAGCAATCAGTTTTGCAGTGCTGGGAAGCACAAGGAAAGAGCAGTCTCTACGGGCATTTAAGGATGCCTTCCTGAAATTCAAAGGGGGATTAACGAAAGAGCAAAAACAGTTCTGTTTTGTTTACTGATTTCCCAATATTTTTTAATTTATTTTAATTTTTATTTTCTATTAGTTGTGAGAGTTGAATTATTTCTTACATCACCAAGTATAACAGGTCATGAGTAACTAATTCTGCAAGCAGCAGTGCAAAAGAGTGTGCAGTGTATTTGCTGAAAGATTCACGTGCATTTCCCTCATCTTTCCACTTCATCTTGGGCACATATTCACATTCAACAAACCAGAGCTGCACTATCTCAGGCTGCATCCAGCAGCAGTGTACAAATCTTGTCTCAATGGCCTTTCACCAAACTGAGAAATTGGAGAATGAAAAAAAACCAAAAAATAGTGTGGTGGGGGAGGCATAAGTATTAATTCATCACTACTTCCAAAGAATTCAGTGTTTCACCTACAGAAGTAAAGAACACACGTTGTTCTCTAGAGCATATTGATTCTCTAGCTCATGCCTGTCACACTCTTATCTGTGTGTTCTGGTCTCTTCACAATGTCTGTACATTAGAAACATTTTCACATCACTCAGCACATGCAGTGTTAACCATAAAAGAAACTGAACATCTACGGTAAGGTACTCCTGACCACAATCTCCAGAAGCTCTTGTCACTATTTGTTATGAAGGCATGAAGAACATGAAAGCTAACAGTAAACCAGATGCTTATCAGGTTAGGAAATAGTATTGGTCAAACCTGTCTCCTTTTCAGAGAGATATGTATCATCTAATTGACTTCTTCGAAATCTACTGTAGAACTAGTTTAGAATCACTTAGACAAAGCAATATCTCTACATCTGTTTGCTGACATGCCCCTTATTTTGCCTAGAAAATTTATTTAGGTGAAATCCAAAGACTCTGGAAATTTGCAGAAACTCTGTAGATATTTGATAGCTTCAGTTATTCTCAAGTATCAACAAATTTCAGTAGTGGAATCCCCAAGGATATGATAAACAAGTCCCAAGTGACGGGCAGGACGAGAAGAAATGGCCTCAAGCTCTGCCAGGGGAGATTTAGGCTGAACATTAGGAAAAATTTTTTCACAGAAAGTGTCATTGGGCACTGGCACTGGCTGCCCAGGGAGGTGGTTGAGTCACCTTCCTTGGAGGTGTTTAAGGCACAGGTGGGCAAGGCACTGACGGACATGGTTTAGCGTTTGATAGGAATGGTTGAACTCAGTGATCCGGTGGGTCTCTTCCAACCTGGTGATTCTATGATTCTATATCTATAGTTGTATATCTACAACTATGCAAGGTGTATAGTAAACCACACCCATCGGGGAAGTGCTGAACCAATTGCATGTGTATTTTCCACGTTGTCAGTGTGTGTATAGCTAATCCAGCATAGTTCTGGATGCTTCAGACTTAATATGCATGGACACATCACTGTGTACTGTGCTATTACATAGATGCAGCTGAATAACTTCAGACTTACTCTGCATGTGGTTTACAGATGGACCATGCACACAGAGTATATTGAGTGTGCTCTGGAATTATTTGCCTTACAATGACATATATTCCAATGTATATATGCATGTGGTTTGCCTGGGAAATTTCAGAAGCAGCAGAATTACTCCATTCTCAGGTGTTCCAAGTACATTATTTTGCCAAATTTAAATGTTTTGTCTACTGATACATTGTTCATAAAGTCACTCAAACACAAGTGGCAACAAAGAAGGAAAAGAAATCTTGTTCTCTTCAGAAGTAGGGTAGGAAAGAACTTAGTAAGAAATCTGTGCTTTGTGTATTCTTATATTATTTCCTGTTGAATTTCCTGTGCTATGCTGAAGAGAAAGAAGAATCTGTAGCTATTCAATTAATATTTAATAAATCACTTGATAGAAATCAGAAGGATATGAGTTGATTAACCTGTCTGGTTTCAATTGTTATCCATTCCTTGCACAGATAAGTAAGAATAAATTCATCAACTATAATACAAGAAGTACAAACCTTTCAGTTAACCACTGTGAAATGACAAATGAGAACAATTTGGGATTAAGACTATAGTGAATTCAGTATGTATTTAATATTGACATTTAGATTTATAGAAGACATACACATGGCATGAGGTAAAGGCAAATGTCTCAGGAAAAATCATCCTCCAATCTGCAAAGTACGGGATAAAAAGTAATCATAAAGTCTCCTGAAGTATTTTAAGAACAGTCTACTTAGACTTAGTTATATCTAAAGGTGTATATCTAGCTAGTTCCATGCACATTTGACAGAGAACATTCTAGTACTGATTATAGAAAAAATACTATAGAAAATAATATTATTTTAGTGGAAAAATTACTATTAGAAATGCCCATAGCATATGCTGTTTTTAAACTCAGTATGTAAACATAGAAGTTGTATCAACTGTTTTCGCAACCTAACTAATGGCTATGAAGTAGCTTCCTTCTGTCCACCTGCAGGTAAATCCCACAGGTTTAACTCCTTGTTTTGCATGCTAGTTGGGGACACTCAGCTGAACTTAAAGGTGACAGTGCACTGTAGGGTTTCAGTGCTTGTCTTTGCTGACTGCCTGCTGGCTTTCCATTTGATATTGCCTTTGCTACTGTCCAGCACCTCTTTCCCACTGCTCCAGGATTAGTTTGGCTTGCTGTGCCCCCATTTGCCACCACAGCAGGAACACCAAGTGCTGTATACAGTGGGTTTTTTGGACAATGAAGGGAATTTTCAAAGGAAAAATGGCAAAGGGGAGAACCAGCCTCCTGAGACTCAGGAGGAGAGGCAAAGGCAGACATGACTGTAAACCCTCATTTTCCGGTTCCCATGGGGATTATACCTATGATGAGAAAGAAGGGGAAGAAACGTTCTTCCCTTCCTTTGCTAAATAAGATGAACAGAGAAGAGAGACTGTGTCCCTTGAGTCTTTGTATCTCTCCGAAGCCAACAGAGTGAGTCGTATCTGCCAACAGCTATCACTCCCATGATGTTTGAATAGTGGCTTAGTATGAGATATTTTTCCCTAACTACAGTGCCACTTACAGGGATCAGTGTGGGGAGCAGCAAGGTCAGTTTGGTGTGGCTAATAGTGTTTTCTTCATCTTTCTCAATATCCACAAGGTGTGATTGAACACTAAGTAGTAATGTCTGAGTGTTCAAAATATGAGTTTATTACTCTTCAGTAGTTAAGGGACTGAAGAGTCAATTCACAGAATTAAACAAAACCATGAAATAGGGAGGTGGAGGATGGCTGAAGGGTGCTATTTATGTGGAGGAAGAGAAGTTTTCAAATCCTCGTTGTCTGGGGTATACTTCAACAGTTCAAGTGAAATAAGAATAGGTAATTGCTCTTATTATCTAGAAAAACATCTCTTACAAAAACTTACTTTGAACCACTAGCTTACTACCTTTAAAAATGCAGAGTTGACTTTTGTTTGTTTCCTAACAGTATTTGTTTCCTTTGTGCTTGTTTCCTAATACTTTTGATAAACTTAGTGAAAATTTCTGCATTAGCTCTCATGAACTGTAGTTTTCATAGTTACCATATAATATGATTACATTGGACTCTGAGGTGAATTTGAGATAATTAGAATTATGAGGAAAAAACATATCTGATTGTTCTTAAGTATCATGCATTTGATCATTTGGAGTAAAAGGCTATTATAGTTCTAGGGGTGAGAAGTTATTGCAGTTCACATAAGCAGTATAAGAACCACATCAGTGCTTCTTACAAAAGTCAAGTCACAAACAAAACTAGCTGTTTTATCTTTCTTTATGTCTTCAATATCGTGTATTTGAACATTCCAACATAGCATAAACAAAAGCATTTAAAAATAAATGTTATTTATAGTAAATGTCTTTCTTACTTTAACACATTTTATTTGAATTCTATTTTTCTGCTTTCTTCCAGTATTTTCCTATGCAGAAGAATAAATGGTAATTAAAATGTGCAGGATGAAAAGATGGAGCAGCCAGTGCTTGTACCACCAGGACCGGACAGCTTCCAGTTCTTCACTAGGGAGTCTCTTGCAGCTATTGAACAACGCATTGCTGCAGAAAAAGCTAAGAATCCTAAACAAGATCGTAAAGACAATGATGACGAAAATGGGCCAAAGCCAAACAGTGATTTGGAGGCAGGAAAAACACTTCCATTTATATACGGTGACATACCTCCAGGAATGGTCTCTGAGCCCTTGGAGGACATGGACCCATATTACATCAACAAAAAAGTAAGTCTAATATCAGTTCTATTCATATGCCAGTGTCCGGGGTCCCTTATCACTTTATCACATTAATTTCATTTTTGTGGAGTGGGTAATATACATTCTCCCTTCCAGAATGTTAGCAAATAAATATTTAATATCTTCTGGTTATAAAAAGTTGGTTTAGCTAATGTATGTTTTCAGAACACAATTACACTTATGTGCCCTTGGCACCCCGGTCCTCCTGCTTTACATAAGGAGAATTTTGCAGTAATATTATTTTTAGAATTAAAATAATAAAATTGGCAAGAAATGTAACATTATGACTGATTGTATGGTATGGTTGTATAATGGCTATAGCAAGGTATAAATAAATAGTGTGAAAATCTAGGTTTTTCATTCAATCACTACTCTCTCGATCACTAGCAAAGTGCTCACTGTCCTGTATGGTACAGAACAGAATCCATCATCCTTAATGGTTACTAGTTTTTCATCCTTTTCTTTTAATTTACATAAAAATTTATTCTTTTCATCTCCTTGAATTTATATCAAAGGAACATTTATATGTAAGCTAAAATATAGTATGTTAGTATGATAGTAAGCAATATATAATACCTATACAAACATGGATAAGCAATTCATGGCATACTTTGCAAGCTTTAAAAATTAAATATATATTGAAACTGAATACACCAACATGTCATACTTTCTCTAAGGTTCTTCATATTTAAAACTGACAGCATGAACCAATGCATAGCACGTTTTGTGCCCAGAAATCTGCACATTCTTCGGGAATTTATGGAATCGATAAAGAAAGACAGATAGGCAGAAAATATCATAAAGAGAGTGCAAAACTGAATTTAATGTTTCTGGTGGACCTGGTCTTGAAACAAGAGGATACTATTGCACTGCCCATATGCAGCAGAAAAGGTTAATGATATATAGTGATAGCTAGCTTGGGTGATAGTTAATTACTAGATGCTGTGAGTATGAAAACTCTGTGAATAGCAACACAGGAGTTATTTTGATTTTTA
The DNA here is from genome assembly GCA_033558105.1 of Coccyzus lansbergi. Lineage (NCBI taxonomy): Eukaryota > Metazoa > Chordata > Aves > Cuculiformes > Coccyzidae > Coccyzus > Coccyzus lansbergi. The sequence continues at coordinate 2,868,013 of JAUMJK010000318.1, read as the reverse complement.
TAAAGTGCTAAGTGTCTTGACTTGCTAAATTTCATGTGATTTATGAGTCCTATTTTGACAAGAGAGAAAATACTATATGAAAGAACAATATTTTTATCTTTATTATTTGATGCCTCTGAAAGAGCCTTTATCTGCCATTCACAGTGCACGAAGACTTATCTTTAAATCATAGTTCTACTTTGACAAAGATAAAAGATGCTATAAAAGTTTCTATAAAAGCGGGCCTTGTAAGCTTCTGTACTAATTGTGTCTGTTTATGATAAAAACCCACATATAATTACATCCCTACCTACCCACAGCTCATCCTGGACCTTTATAGTCAAATCTTGTTTGTTTTCTGTGTCTTACAGTGAAAACAGATACATGATAGGTGTGAGTTACAGGTATACTTCTAGAGCCCTTAGAAATGGAAGACCCTTCCAGTCCTTTCACCAAACCCTTACTACATCAGCCCTGTCTCATGGTAGAGTTGCAAGAAACGGAGCAAAAATAGCTGAACATATTCACCAAAGTTTCTGTACTATTTGAAAGAAATAATCCTTTTATTTGTACACGAAATAACATTTACAGGCAAACCACATACACACTGGGATTCTCTTGTTTGTGCTGAAGTCCACAATTTCTCTCTATGGCTTAATCTTCTACAGTACAGAAATAGAAACAGCCCTGTCAGTCAAAGCCAAAGAAATTTCTCGCACACTACAATCCTCTCTTTCTTTTTTTCCTTGAGTAGGACGAAAATAGACTTTCCTAACAGAAATCAAACATCTTTCAATATCCTGTCAGTTTTTTGACTATAAATTATCTAATTTGTGTATTTTTTTATCTAGCTATAGGTGAATTCTAGAAAGAATTTTATATTTCACTTGTCTTTTGAGAGTATTGATAGCAGTAGATGCTCCTGCAAGTCTTAGAAGGAGAAATAGTTTGAGGAAAGCCTGAAACAGAAGTGAACATCTCCAGGAGGATGTGAAGGACTGTTAATGTTCAATGCATTTACCTCCTTAGCATTTAACATTTCAGCTTTCTTTTTATCTCTCTCTGGATCCTGCCTTGCAAAGCCAGTTACACCTCCCAGTGTAACTGTCTGGCAACTGCTGCACAGTGGTTAGAGATTTTTATAATTCTGCCTGGGGAAGCATCTACTTGAAATGACATGGATCTAATGAAAAACACTAAACACTAGAATGAAGAAAAATACTAATTTGCAAGAAAGGATTAGGACAATAGATCCTCTGTTGCTCTAGACCTCTATTAAGTTCTTTGCATAAACTGAACCTGATTTATTGACAGAAACTATAAAAATTTAGTTTCCAAACTTTAAAATAGAAATAGGGAATAGAAATGGTTACCTACAGAACTGATTAACTTATACTAATGGACATGGTCACAGTGTTTATTCAGGATATCTGTGCTGTAATTTAGAAATATCTTTTTTATTCCAAATTTGGGTCATGAGGTAAATCATTCATCATTTGCAAGTATTGCATCCCACTTGCTGACATTTTTTTTCCTGCTTTTGTAGCAGGATGGAACAAGTTCACTGTATTTCTACATGCATTGAATGTTGAAAGATCATCTAGAGTTTTTTACATTTCATCTCTGGGACTTTTTTTCTAAGCAATAGGTTTGTGCGTGCCATGATTTGTTAGAGTTTAATCCAGAATAAGGCAGGAATAGATAAATATGTTGAGTTGGTGTGAGAGCCTAAATTTGTGGATAAGATAACCCAGAGATGGAAAGTTAAAAATAGGGAAACTTGTTAAGAGGAACAAAACTAGATAGGTGTGCTAGTTTTATGGATTCTTTTAATCATGCCTCTATGAAGAAGCTACAGTCAAAGAAGACATATTCATGCAGAATAATAATCTGAAGTAGAAAGGAAAAGGAAAAAAATGACAACCACTGTTTGACAACAGAACAGCTCATTATAGCAAATTTACACACCTGATAGTATAAGTGATTTAAATTGTATCACAGATAGTCTGAATGCCAGCATCTTTACACTTTAGGTGGTTGCAATGATTTTTTTTTTTAATCAAAAAATGCCATGAGTCTAGGTTCCAGCTGACCCTGGAGTTTTCCAGAGAAGCTGAAGACCTGGCTAAATAATATGTAACCTCTTGCTTTTCAGAAAGTCCTTTGAGGTGTTAGATGGTGTTTGTTTAAATGTAGGAAGTGGAACTACAATGGTTAGCCTGTTAAATGTAGCCTTCCAAAACTATATTGAAAGCTAACTGGGAGGAAGGAGGGGAGAAAGAATGTCTTGAGAACTTTTTGTCCCTAAATGTGCTCAGAGACTGTGTCTTTGTTCAGCATGGATTCTTCCCTCTTATCTGCATCTTCTCAAAATACTCCTTCTCCTTCTTTGCCCTGCTAAGAATGCCCTTTCTGGGTTTATATCGAATACCTCAGAAGTAACAGAACTGGGTTCCAGGTTACAGATGCAAAAGCACAAAATTAGGAGCTTGTCCTTAGGAATGTCTTTGAATTTATATTCACACTCAAATACTTTGAATGTGAGCAGGCTCCCTGCCTTTATAAAATAATTAAGGCACTTCATAAAACCTAAGCCCTTAGAAGTATATATAATCCTCCATATATGAACATCAATCTTATAATTTATTTAGAATATATTTAGCTTTTCTCAGTGTATGTATACTTTGTCCTGACAGGGTTGGGTGCAACACTGCATGTTCATCCACACTGCCTACACATTGGCTTGCATCTGGGTTGAGACTGCAGTGAGACAGAGCAGGCTTACTAGGGAGGAAAGCTTACATAGGGACTGGATATCAGCTGTTATCTGGGTTTCATTTTTTTGTGAAAATTCTTCTTCAGAGATAACATACAATTTTAGTTCATGTTTAAGGCTAGTAATCAGAGGACCAACAAAGTCATTCAAACAAGGCTCCAGTCACAAAGGTACTTTGAGTGAAAAATTAAAACTGAGGTAGAGAATTTGTGTCTTCCTAGTTCTCCTTATGCAGGGCAGCAGAAAGTAGAACAGTTAAAATAGCAGCAGTTTCCAACTGAAACTGGAGCTGTGCCAGCATGCTGTTATTTTCCACAAGGCACATTAGAAAAGAGATGTATGTTTAATATGCCAGTCTTCAAAGATTTTTTAAAAAATATAGCTTGACTAAATGTAGGTGGTGTAGTCTCTGATGCAGAGTTAGTAGGGAGTGTGATTTTTAAGGTATTTTGTCAACTGCCTCATAGCAACAAAAGCCCAGAGCATGAGTTAGAGGTTTCTGAGCCGTGAGTCCTGGGGGCTGGGGACAGACCTGGGAGGGGAAACTCACCTTCCCCCCTGGGGTGTGAGGCCTCAAAACACTGTGCCAAAAATCATTCATCTGCTTGCTTGCTTCTTTATTTAAAATGAAAATGTCATTTGAAGTCAGGTCATCTTCAGTTACAGTTTAAAGGTTTTTATTATCAGTCATCCATAACTGGAAGTGTAATTTGGAAACATTAGCTCAAGCTTTATCCCACTGTCTTCAGTCTCATATACAGTTTCTCCATTTCTCTGCAGAAGCAGGGGAATCCCATATGTCTTGCACCATTTCTACATATGCTGAGCTTGTGTTGAAGACAGTATCAACTCTCATTATTGATGCCCCTTACTTTTAAGGGCTTTGGTCCATGTAGGAAGGTGTGCCATGTAGAGCCATGATGGAGACACAGCTCAAGGAAGAAGACAGCAAGTGAGGCGGAACTGGGACAGCTTTTCCTTAGGGTTTATTCCCTGCTCCTCCTCTGCATTCAGTACTCTGTATCTGTCACAGACTGGTAGAAACAGTTGCATTTGTGTCTCTTTCCACCTCTTGGGTGCTCATAGAGATTTCAATATGTGCTTCATGGTTCATACACAGTAAGCTTCTCAAATCTAAGCAGACTGAAAAATCATCCTTCTTGAACCTCCTTTGCTTACTTTCTCTGTCTGACAGCTTTACCCAGAAATAGCTTTGTAGTCCACTTGCTTGCAACTTGAAGCAACATTGGATGTCACAGGCACCAGAAGAGATCAACATTCCCTTTCCCACACATGTACTGGCATTCTAGTTGACAGCTCACTTCATCAGCAACACAACAAAAAACTAGGAGGGTTTATCATAGCTTATGTAGGAAATATTGACAAAACAAGGGGGGGAAAAGCATTTTTGGACATTTCTTTTGGACAGATTCTTCAATAACTTTAATTCAGTTTGAATTTCAGCCATAACCCTTGCATCATCCCTTGCACTGCATTCAGCATTCTTCTGAGCCTCTAAGCCTTCCTTCTGCAATGTCATTCTTCACTGATTGATCTTGCACCTTAGTGCCACAAAGAAACCTAACAGTCAGGTTTCCCATGCTGTAGAGTTAATGCTATTGCAGCTATAAAGGCCTGCAGTGAAAGCAAAGCAGTGTTTGTAGGATTTGCTCTCAAAATGTTTATGTTTGGCTCATGGATTTATTTGAGAAAACCAGGCAACCTTTCAGGTTACAGAGACTTCTACATTTCTCTGAAGTGGGGTTGCATGCCTTTAACTTCCTCGAAATTTGATAGGCTTCTTAGCTCTTAAATTTATATTTAGCAATTACATATGTTCTGGGAAAGTTTCACACCTGCAAACCACAATTGTGCAGAGAGGTCTATCTCCAGCAAGGTGTATTCAGATGCCTACATCTGTCAAAGATCTACATAATCATGGCTGTATGTATTACTGCTACTTGCCTCTCTCCTTAGTACAAAGACAAAGAAACAGACTAGAATTAGAAAATATGAAAAAATAGGTAGTCTGTTAATTCAGTTTCTATAAGGATTTCTCTTACTAACACATCATTAGCATCCATGGGTTACCCTGCTTATGGTATTTCAAACAGGAAGAGAGAGTTTTCTGTGGGAAGAGAAAAATAAAATCATAATTTTAGTAAATAATTTTTGCAACTTTATTCAAGATACACATCATATAAATGTATCATATTAGTATATGAGGATGTTTAATCAACAAGTTGTATAAAAACATTAATTAATTGAATGTCCTAAATTTAAAATTTTGTTTCCATATGTCAGGTACATCAGGTAAGTAATGGAAATAAGTTTTATTTTGAAAATTAGACGTTGCTTTTGTGTATTAGCTTTTCAAAATGATACAGTGTTGATGATTGGTCACTAGGAACAGTTTTAAAATTAGCATCTACAGTGAATACTCACTTATAGAATGTCTTTTCTTTCTCTTTTTCAGACCTTTATAGTATTGAATAAAGGGAAGGCAATCTTCCGATTCAGTGCCACCTCTGCCCTGTACATTTTAACTCCCTTCAATCCTCTTAGGAAAATAGCTATTAAAATTTTGGTACATTCATATCCTTTTTAAATGATTGCTTGAAGTGTTACACACTGAAATTAAGGAGCCTTTGGGAGTAGTAGCTAAGGGACCTGACAGTGATGTACTGACACTTTGGTGGTGATATGAGAAAAATGCAGCCAAAGACTATCAGATTGAATCCTCTAATGAATGCTTATCCATTAAGTTATAGCTTCTGATCTACAATACCTTTCAACCTGCCATCTGTGCTAGTTGTGGGCAATGTTTTTTGCTGGTATACTGATTACTGAGTTTGGTTTGGTTTTAAGTTCTTCCTTAGTATGTTCAAAGAGTATCCAGCTGATCTTGATAGCAGTTAGAACAAAAGAAATTCTAATAAGCAATATGCAGTTACAATATTTTTCCTTTTATCTGTTAACAGATTCTGTGATTGTATAATTTGGCTTTGTTATAGGAGGAGGTTTCGTTTTACTGCATGGACCAATTTCTTTTCTTATCAGCCAACTATGGGATGAGGTGTTTCTATCTTACATATAAACACAGGGTGGTTTGGGGTTTTTTTTGCTCTTAAACATAAGAACAGAAGCATAGGGGTTTTTTTCTTCTTTTTAATTCAATATAGTAGAAACATTGCAAATATGAATGTATTTAAGAACTATGTAGAGGCTCCAGAATGCAGTTTAGATTTCAGCTTCTTATACAAGGTTAACCACCAATAAGAAAAAATTCAGGGGTAATATTCCACATTATTTTTAATAATTCTTCTGACTTTTATTGATAATTCTATTGCCCTCATATTTTGAGGTGCGTATTTGCGATTTTGGCCTTTGTAACACAACTGTGCCTTTCACTTCAATATGAGAGATGTGTGTTGGGCACAATAAAATTAGCACATTGGCTGGAAACTTCATCTGCACAACCTCCACATTCTCTGAACCTCTGTACAGGACACAATGATTACGTGTGCCCAGACACACGGTCAGATGCTGCTCCCCCTGCCAAGAAACAGTGTGTCTCTTCCCTGTGCTCAGAGACTTCCCCTGCAATTATTCTTCACTGCCAGTACCTATTGCAACACCAGACACAGGAACCAGTAACAGCATTAAGTTTTTTCTCATCCTCTGCTGACTCACCTCCAGATATTCTGCTTCCTTTCACCTCCTTTTGCCTGCCTGTCTCAGATTAAGGTAGAACTGGAATTGGTAAAACTGTGGAACTGGGGGGACAACACGAAAGTCATGGGAGATGGCCAGTTTGGCAACTAATAGGATAAGATGAAAAGGTAAGAATGGGTGTGAGGTTCAGCAGACATAAAAAAAGATACCACGGTATTCACTGCTTGGTTGGGAATTTAGATAAAGATCATCCACCTGTGTTTTTGAAGCAGGCAGCTAAACATTTCCCTGAGATTTGATTGTTTTCTTCTAAAGGTATGCACAGGTTTTAATTGGTCAGCGGCTGTAAGCAATGATCTTAATGTTTGCACCAACATTCTATGAAGTTTTGACTGAGATGTTACTTTTCAAATTCCTCCTTCACCTAGAGTGAAGGACTGGTTTGAGTTTCTTCCTTTTTTCCTCCGTGGCATAAAAATACACCTCAAAGAACAAAATGCTTTTTATTTGATTTTAAAACAAAAAATAAAATAAAATAAAATAAAATAAAATAAAATAAAATAAAATAAAATCCGGGCCCTTATAGACAAGTTTTCTGTAAATGGCTTTCTTCATTTTAAGGTAGCTTCCTTGCCAGTCATGTTGATGCAGTTATTTTTTAGATGTACATCATTTAGAGAGATGACTAGAGAAAAATTAATTGACTGTTAGGCCTAAAGGTGTAGCAGTCCTTATATTTTGCTGCCATCATGTGGCTGGTTTAAGTCAGGTTTTGGTCTTGTGTGTGTGCTTCCAAATATATGAGTAATTGAGTTTACTTTATTACCATGAAAACGGAAGGACTTCACTGTTTGTAAAGCCAGTGATCTCGTAAACCATGAATATCACATTGATTGTAACGAAGTTGCACTAGACTGTCCCACCTCCCTTTTTGCTGTTAGTCTGGGTTTCGTAGTCCCAGAACTCCTAAATTTTTCTTGCTGGAACTCTCCGTGGTTTTCCATGCTTTTCAAGCAGTTGACCACAAGTTACTATTGAATAATTTTCAGATTATGGCACAGGTAGAACAAGAGATGCTTCTTGTTCTGCTAACATGTGTTTTGAAAGAGCCCAAAAAGCATACTGAAAAATTATTCCTCTTAATCGCTGAGATCTCTGTAGATTTCTGTTGATCTAACTGAAGCGTGTACTGCTAAGCTAGTGATAGGGAAACAGAGAATACAGTCACTTCAGCAACTAGAAACAGTATCGTGTGTTTTGTTCTCTGTTTTTTGACAGACTTGGTGTTCTGGGTGCTGGGGTGGTGGGTGCTGTGTCTATAGCTCTGACTCATGGTAAATAGTATAAACATTTTCTACCTTGCATGTGCCAGCTGTTGAGCTTAGTTCCACTGTAGATGCCAAAGACTGTCACTTATTCAATCATATCAAGTCCTTAGGTAAAACAGTATTCTTCTGCAAGTTATTCTGGTTTTAGTTGTTACTCAGCTTATGTTACTTTCATGACATGGGAGAATCATTTCCTTCACCTGTTAGTATCAGCTGAAAGCAAATAATGAAAACATCAGCAAATCAGTATCAAAACTCCAATAAGCCAAGTTTAATGTGCTAAAAAGTGAAAACCACCAGGATAAGCAAAGTACACGTGCAATGTTTGGTAAAGTCTAAATAATTGTCTAAATGCCAATATTTTACTATACTTAAGATGTATGGCTGACTTGATATTGTACTAATTACTATTGTGTTTTCCTTAACTATATCTACATTATTCAGCATGCTTATCATGTGCACTATTTTGACCAACTGTGTATTTATGACCATGAGTAACCCTCCAGACTGGACAAAGAATGTAGAGTAAGTTGCATTATGTTACTAAAAGATATCTTTGTTGTTCCTCTAGAAATCAGCATTCCAGTAACTGCAGTCCTGTGTCCTGGCAGGAATTATCATGAGACACTACTACTATTTCCTCTCTAAACTGCATAGACACGTGAGATAATTATCTAAGTCCCCTCCTGGTAGGAAGACAAGGTAGAAAACAGGTTGTTTACAGATAGTATTCTGTCGAGTTTCCACTATTTTTCTCTCATCTTCACGGTTCAGTATCCACCCAGTGGTTTTACTCCTCCTTTACACCATAATGCCAGAACTATAGCCATCTATTTGTACACATAGGTTGAGGACAGTACATCAGCAAAAGTATTCTTAAAGTGAGAATTCAGTGCATGCTTCCATTTTTCTCCTTTTAGAGTCAATGCTGGACGGTTTAGATATTAATGATTCAGGAGATACTGAATAACTTATGCTCACGACATTTTTGGTTAAAAGCAATGGATCTAGTGTTGCTTACTTTTCAACTGAGTGTCACCAATCAATTTTTAATATGTCATTTATTTGATGGATTTATTTATTTTGATATATATACTAGATTGGGAATATTGTAATAACATGTAATAACTACTGTGTATAAGTACAGGATTATGTATACTGAATAAAACATATTTTAGAAGAAATTCCTTATTTACTGTATTTGTTTTCAGGTTTTGAAATAAAAAACTCTTTCATTTTATCATCATATTTCTATAAGAATATCAGTGTTAAATGTTGCTTCTTATTTTGATGAAATTTTCTGGTATTGTCCAGGTATACATTCACTGGAATTTACACGTTTGAGTCACTCATAAAAATCATTGCAAGGGGCTTTTGCTTAGAAGATTTCACTTTTCTTCGAGATCCTTGGAACTGGCTCGATTTCACAGTCATCACCTTTGCGTAAGTTTTTGTTTTTTGCTTTTTCTTTGAAAGTAAAGGGCGAAAAGGGCATGAAATTAGTATCGATGACTATCAATTTTGTTAAGTGGAAATTCTTGTATAAAACAATTTTCACATTCTAATATGCCTATTTTGATGTAAATATAAATACCACAGAAACCATTAGTACAGCTAGTATTAGAGAGGCTAATTTCATGTCCTGCATTTTTTTCTCTGAGCAGAAAAGGAGCGTCCCTTTGACTTCATTCTCCAAACTTACCAATCTAGTCTAGATAAATTGTAGGCTTTCAAAGTTGTATCACTGCGATTCACTTCAGAGACATTTAATTTAACTGAAGGCTCTGAAAGCATATTAATGCAAGGCAAACTGCAGTGAAAGGTAAACCTCTGACTGTTGCTATTTAATTTTTTGCTAAGAACGCCAAAGCGGTCTTGATGAAAGACCCAAGTAGGTAGCATAAACTTTGCCTAAATTCTGAATAACTGTGATTTAATCCTACAGGTATGTAACAGAATTTGTAAACCTAGGCAATGTTTCAGCTCTTCGAACTTTCAGAGTATTGAGAGCTTTGAAAACTATTTCTGTAATCCCAGGTAAGAAGTAACTGGTGTAAGGTGTTAGGCCCCTTGTACCTCCCAACTGTTCCTTTTTATCCTGTCATTGTGTTTGTGTGTGAACTCCCCTATTACAGATATGTGACAGAGTTTGTGGACCTGGGCAATGTCTCAGCGTTGAGAACATTCAGAGTTCTCCGAGCTTTGAAAACAATATCAGTCATTCCAGGTGAGAGCTAGGTTAAACACTGAGGCTGACTTTATTCACCGAAATGGAATTCATATTTTTTAAACATAAATCTTATTTCTTGCCACAAAAAAGCAGGAATCGGCAGATACCAGAATTCACTGAGATCTCTGATTCATTGCTTTTTAACATGAGCTCTCTCTTTTTGAAATCAGCCTTTGAGTTTAACAGATACTTGCATGAGACATTGCAGTACACAGTGTGTGTGTGTGGTTCGCATCATATGATGTCAAGCTTTCTTCTCCACATTCAATGAATATCAGTAACCCTGAAGTTTTCTTACCCATGTGTATCTTACCTACATGATGTTATGTGGTATATGTTGTGAATCTTTGTGTCTAAAAAACTAGAACTGTTTGAAATGTTGACTTAGTAAAAAGATGAAGGAATAAGATAATAAAGAATAGCATGGGCATTGCATGGGGGATTTATTATCTTAAAGTTCTATGATTTTCCAAACCACCTCCAGTTTTATAGCATTAAATTTTAATCCTATTTCTTGTTGAACAGGTTTATTACTACTGTCTTCTAAACCTAGTATGTTATAAAACTGATATTAGCAAAGGTTTGGGGCAAGAGGTATTGACAAATAAAATGAAATAAGACTTACGTGAGATTCATGTATAGCATGAATAAAAATATTCACTTGTTTTAGCATTAAAACAAGTGTTTTGAAATATATGCAACTCATTCCATTCACAGTTTCAAATGAACATAAATTTCAGCTATTTATTCATTTTCACAAGTGAAAAAGCTCTTCACAAAAATGTTATTTCACAGACATTACAATCATTTATTTGGGCTTCTGCATGAAATCTATAACTACTGAGAAACACAGTCATTTTTATGCACTTAAAATAGTTCTGAACACCAGAATAAAAATTCCTTTGCATTTACAGGCCTGAAGACTATTGTGGGAGCCCTAATTCAGTCTGTGAAGAAGCTCTCGGATGTTATGATCCTGACTGTGTTTTGTCTGAGTGTATTTGCACTAATAGGGTTGCAGCTGTTCATGGGCAACTTGAGGAATAAATGCCTGCAGTGGCCTCCAGAAAATTTTACTCTGGAAACAAATATCACTTCCCAGTTAAATGGTACCATAGTTGAAAATGGTACATTGGTTAATACAACAGTGACTCTATTTGACTGGAAGGAGTACATTGAAGATGAAAGTAAGTATTGTCACCATAAATCTTATTAAAGTGATTTAATGGCTGAAATGAAGAGGGGAAGAGATGATTGACTTAGTTCAGATGGAACAGGAGAAGGGTTTTCTCTTTCCCATAGATCTGCCCCATAGGCCATCATGGAAGAGGGAGCAGGGAGTACAGTTTCTCTACTTCATACAGCAATTTTTCTCAGCTCCGTCTGCCAAATCCGCATCTCTCCTGAGACAGAAAGAAGCCTAAAGGAATTCTTAAAATTACTTGAGAGTCTTAAACATTTTCCATTCCCATATTCCAAAGCAAGATCAATAACAAACTGCTGTGGCATTTCTGACAGATGTCAGAGACTTCTGACATTCAGTGAGGATTCCAGTGATGGAGTCCTAGGTATTTCCATCATCAATCCATTATTGTGTTTCACTATCCTTAGTATTAGAAAGGGAGTTCCTAAGGTCTACCAAATTTTCCTGTTGCAATTTAAGCTCTTTGTTCTTCTCAACTTTAGCACGGACATCAAAATTGAATTATTCCCTATTATTAATCACTGACTGAGCTATTTAAAGTCTATTCTTATATTGCCATGCCCTGTTCTCTCCTCTTCCAGTCTTTCTGTATGTTAAGCAACCTAGATCACTAACCTTTTTCTCCTACAATTTATTTTCTATATCTTGATCTCTTTTTCAGTTTCTTGCTGGTAAACATTCTTCTCAAAGTGCAGTGCCCCCGTCTAGGCATTTCTCCTCCCCACAAGGCATACTAAATACAATAGAATAATATGGCTGTATAGTAAAGTAACTTATACTCTTGTTTTATATATCCTATGCTAGGGCTTCCCACTGTTTATACTTATAACATCATTAAATCCTCTTCAGCTTGCAGTCTACGTGCCTTCTGAATCTTTTACAGACTTTTATCTCATTGAGTTCCCACTTTTCATTTGCATAGTTCGTTGCTCCAGCTTGAAGAGCACCCATTGTTTTTAGACCATCTTTCCAACTTTCCTGGATCTTTTAATGTTTGCGCAAACTGACCACCAGCACCTCTGTGTAAATTGTTTTGATGCACCTTTCCATTTTGATAGTTTCCCCAAGTATGATTTTTCCAACCATTTCGCCTGATACAGAGTGGTCTGCAAACTGAGAATAGAAAAAGGAATGCATTTCAGTACAGTTAAGTGTCAGATCACAAACCTAAACTCCCTATACTAAAAATCAATGCTGTGCAATTCACCTTGAAACAAGTTCAGGTGCATTGCATAAAGTCCGTAGCTGGTGGCATACATAATCTCTAACTTGGAAAGTTACTTTTGAAGAAAAATAAAAATTAAAAGCAAGAAAAAGGAAAGGGAAAGGGAAAACTGACCACAGTAGCCAGCTGTGACAAGAAGTGGTGACTCTCCTCCCATGGGTATCCTTTCCAGTGCAACAGTGATCACTCCATAATAGTCTTCCTATAGCAACCACGTAGTTTTTAACATCTCCTCAGACAGGAGGAGGACATGTTACAGGTTCTTTCTGCTTACAGTGCTATTAGCCCTAATTGGAACACACTTTGATCAGGGCGAGTGCTGCATGGCTGGTTGTTTTTTAAGCTCATATGTGCACTTAATGCAACCCAACAGCTACAAGCAAGGAGTAGGAAAACAGGGGAGAAAGAGAGGTGAATCTTGCAAGACAATTGCTTCCCACAAGCACTTGCTGCAATAATAATGTGTTTGCAGGTGTAATGTCATGAGAATAACAGCAACATGAAAACCAGCATAACAACAAAGGAAAACAGTGCCAGAGAGGCTCTGGAAAACACTGCCACAGCAGCTTACATGAAAGATTGCAGAGCTGCAACTGAGAGGCAGGATATATAAAGGCAACTGGAAAACCTTTGACAATAGAGATGCTAAGGCACCTAAGGCACTGTGGACAAGCCAGGTCTCTGACAAATTAAGGCTAAACCTCTGGATCCAAAAGGCTAAATAGTATCCTCTCCACATAAATAAATTATTGACCGTGAAGGCAGTATTACCCTTGTCTTTAGCACTACTGTAGTTGCTACTGGAATGCTATATAAAGTTCAATGTTGAAAAACTGGAGGGTGTTCAAAAAAGAGCAGAATGATTAAAGGGTTGGAACACATGCTTTACACCAAGATAGACCAGGAACTCAACCTACTTAGCATATCAAAGGGAAGGTTTAAGGGGTGATTGGATCACAGTTGAGAAAAACCTCATGGGGAACAGAAATTTCATCATAGACATAACTTTGATCTAGCAGACAAAGATATAATAGGTTCAGTAGCTGTAAGCCAAAGCCAAACAAATGCCAAATAGAAGTAAGACATCTTCTAAATGTGATCACACAGCCAATCAATGACTGTGATGGATTCCCATCTGAATTTCTGAAATCAAGATGCAATGTTTTTATGAAACTCACTTTACTTGAACATATGAATTCATGGAGATCCCACAGCAAAGAGTATGAGAAAGTCTAAGCAGAGTCTCCTGATGAAAACCTAGAATGCAACGTGAAACTTCATCTCTAAACTTAACCTCTGATTTCATTTGATTTAAAGAAGACCTGAAGTGTCTTCAAAAACAAAGCTGAATGGGTTACTGAAAATACTTTATTGAATGGCTACTTGACCCTTTGCTATATTTACAGAGGATTTTGTAAGTATTGTGACATTTATAATGAAATTATGAGTCGTATTATGAAGTTAATAAGCTTGTCCTTGCTTGCTGGCAGTTTCAAAGAGAAAAGTTATCTTCTTATGGCTTCCTGCTCACTTCTTACAGGTGGGCAGACAGGAAACAGATATGGTTCTTAAACCAACAGTGTCCCAGGGTAATGAGAAGGGACTTACTTGGAGCTCAGAGTAGTGCAATGGCACCGTCTTCTGTAGGAATTACCAAAGTTTTTATGGCATAGTTGTGTATAATATGCAAAGAAAAAGGGCATGAAAACCCTTTTTTGCAACTGAGCTCATTTTTTTAAAAATACCATTTGGAGAAACTCTATGTAAGCACTCCTGGTATTAGAGTCATGTACTACATTTTTCCCTTTCTAAGTCACTAGTCTAGGTTTACCCAAGCAACTGAAAATTCTGTAAATAAATACCAGGGATCTTCCTTATTTCCCAATCAAATAAAGGCGAACCAAAGATATACCTTTGAGGTAGTGAGGGACTTTTTCATTTTACTGTGATAAAATACAAATCAGAATATTACATCTATTTAGGGACACAAGCTTGTACTGCTCAGCTTGTGTCGCTGTCAAAATTTTCCTGTCACAATAATACTTTGAGCATTTATCACAATTGTATCAGTGCACTTGGAGAGATCTTAGTGGCTATAATTTCCTGTGGAGCTGGCAAGTACAGTCTGCTTACAGGGCACATCTTGTCTGAACCACAGAATACAGACCCTGTTGTAGCAGCTCAGCTCAGCTGATGTAGTACTGATCGTGAGTGACTGCTACATGTAAACTGTATTAAGTCAGGTTTGCATTCTTTCAAACCAACTGCTGTGTTCCAGCATATTTTAATCATGATTAGCTGACATAATGCAGAATAAGGTTTGCCTCATAGGGGTCAGCTGTGGTCAGCATCATGTCAGTTAACTTTACAGCTTTGTTTCAGCACTATGCAGTTCTGCAATGCACACAGGCCTGGAATGACAGCAGCCACACATAGGTTTGAGCACAGAAGATTGTATCCTGTTAGTTACAGGTGTATCAGTAGACACTGAAACTGAGTCCTTCACAGAGTGTCAGAACAAGTTCTACATACATAAAACCTCACTTTTCCAAATGCTGAATTCCACCCACAGATAGGAGAGGTGCAGCTGGCCAGGGTATCGTGTCCCTCCTGCAGCAAGTAAACGTACTGAGGCAGGAGCTTGTGATGCCTCCTCAGACTGAGAATTCATTAACTTTTGATTTAACCTTGCTTGGGCAGCACAGCTGGCACAGCCATAACGAAGTATAAATTCAGCTGCACTGAGAGCATTTCAAATGAGATCATTTTAAGGGAATCTAACAGGCCAGTTCCACAAAAAGAAATCTCATGAGGGATGGGTAAATCTTCTCAGGAAGCAAAACATCTATCACCTTTACCCCAAAGTTGCTGTGATTCGGAAGTAGTGGAAGCTGGGGAGGTGCTTCGGGGATGAATTTTTTTCTACTAAATATTTTTCACATACAGTATTGTAATGAATAACGATACAATACAATTTCACAAAGTGTGATTTAGTTCAGTGATCAGACTGAAGGGAGATTTGTACATTTCATCTACACCTGGCAGCATTTGACAGGGGTTTTAGTACCTTTTGGCATTTTAAAAGTAAGTGCCATGAGTGGCAGCACTTACTGCAATTCATATTATCATTTACTTTAAACTTATGGTCCTGCTGAAAAAATAATGCTGTATGTTTAAAATTGCATCTGAAATCACCTTAATGCTTTTAGAGCCGGATTATTTCATAGACTTGTTTAGAAGCTTCCGTATTTAGAACTTTATAATTTTTTTTTAAATTCTTTTTTAAACAGGTCATTTTTATTTTCTGGAGGGGCAAAATGATGCTCTACTTTGTGGAAATAGTTCTGATGCTGGGTAAGACCAAATTTCATTATATTATTGCACTGTGTACAAATTAGATCCATGTTCTTTAGACATGCACTTGAAGGTTGGGAGCTTTATTTTGAGTGACCACTTTCTTACACCTAGGAAGTACTGGGATTTTGCAGTGGACTGAGGATTTGGGCTCCTGGTCAGGGCTCAGTGAATTGTTAGATAAGCTTAGTCATTGCATGAATGAATCTTAAACTTTTCACACTAATTTTTATGTGCCTTTTCTGCCTACTTCTTCTGGTGTCCTTTAAAATAATTTGCCATTAAAAATCACAACTGCTATTATTTCTAGACTACTTAACGAAAGAAAAATCTGCTTTTTAATCCTAATTTTCTCCTGAACATTCCAGGTGATGATATTAAAAGAATTATATAAGGTAACACTCAGTTTGTCTTTTAGGCAGTGTCCAGAAGGTTATACATGTGTGAAAGCTGGTAGAAACCCTAATTATGGCTACACAAGTTTCGACACCTTCAGCTGGGCTTTCTTGTCATTATTTCGCTTGATGACTCAAGACTTCTGGGAAAACCTTTATCAATTGGTGAGGGTTTTTTAATGCAATTAAAAGACTAAATATGTTTGTACCAATAATGCAAGAAGTCTAAAACAAATTTTCTTATGTTAATTTTAACAATATGAAAAATATAACTTCTGTTAACCTAGTCTTGTTTATAAGTGTATTCTTATTTCCAGACACTGCGTGCTGCTGGGAAAACATACATGATATTTTTTGTTCTGGTGATTTTTCTGGGTTCTTTCTACTTGATTAACTTGATCCTGGCTGTGGTTGCCATGGCCTATGAAGAACAGAATCAAGCAACCTTGGAAGAAGCAGAACAGAAAGAGGCAGAATTTCAGCAGATGCTGGAACAACTGAAGAAGCAACAAGAAGCAGCTCAGGTATAAGTTATAGTGTAGCAGAAGTGTATGGAAGTAATTTTACTAGAGTTATTCACCCTCTGCTTTCTAAATTTGCAGTTACAAAACACACTGTTGGGCTTTCAGCCATAGAGTTAGCTCAGAGATCATCTATTCTGCACTAAAGGTGTTGTACTGTGAACAATCTAGACATAATCAAGAAGGAATATTCAAAACCTGCATGAAGGCATCAAGTGCACCCTTAGCAAGTTTGCAGACGACACTAAGCTCGGTGGAAGTGTCAATCTGCTGGAGGGTCAGGAGGCTCTGCAAAGGGATCTCCGACCGCTGGGCTGAGTCCAAAGGCATGAGGTTTAACATGGCCAAATGCTAGGTCCTGCACTTTGGACACAACAACCCTGTGCAGAGCTACAGACTAGGAGAAGTCTGTCTAGAAAGCTGCCAGGAGGAGAGGGACCTGGGGGTGCCAGGGGTGTGCCCAGGTGGCCAAGAAGGCCAATGGCATCCTAGCTTGTATCAGAAATGGTGTGACCAGCAGGTCCAGGGACGTTATTCTCCCTCTGTACTCGGCACTGGTGAGATCGCTCCTTGAATCCTGTGTTCAGTTCTGGGCCCCTCAGCACAAGAAGGATGTTGAGGCTCTGGAGCGAGTCCAGAGAAGAGCAACGAAGCTGGTGAAGGGGCTGGAGAACAGGCCCTGTGAGGAACGGCTGAGAGAGCTGGGGTTGTTTAGCCTGAAGAAGAGGAGGCTGAGAGGAGACCTCATTGGTCTCTACAACTACCTGAAAGGAGGTTGTAGAGAGGAGGGAGCTGGCCTCTTCTCCCAAGTGACAAGGGGACAGGACAAGAGGGAATGGCCTCAAGCTCCACCAGGGGAGATTTAGGGTAGATATTAGGAAAAAAAATTCACAGCAAGGGTCATTGGGCATTGGAATAGGCTGCCCAGGGAGGTGGTTGATTCACCTTCCCTGGAGGTGTTTAAGGCACAGGTGGACTAAGTGCTAAGGGACGTGGTTAAGTGTTTGATAGGAATGGTTGGACTCGACAATCCGGTGGGTCTCTTCCAACCTGGTTATTCTACAATTCTATGAAAACTAGGCATATATTGTTCATTATGTTTTCTTAGACTAAGGTCATTTAATATAGTCTGTTAGACTTCTGCACTTAAAAGGTACACATGAAAGATGGAACAAGGGTGTGACCACTTATCTTGAGTCAATTGAATAATAAAAAGCTAGGAAAAAATAGGGAGCATATATTCAATGGAAAGGCTTATGATCAATGGCATTTGGATTAGAATGTCTGTGTAAGTAAACTTAAAAGAATCACAATGTCATGATTTGCGCAATGACACAAACTCATTCTGCAACATGGCAGGCAGCAGCGGTAGCAGCAGCAGCAGCCACAGCATCCGCAGAGTCCAGGGAGCCCAGCGCTGGGGGAGAAGCAGGAGCAGTGTCAGAAAGTTCCTCAGAGGCATCAAAACTGAGCTCAAAAAGTGCAAAAGAGAGAAGAAATCGAAGGAAAAAAAGAAAACAAAAAGAACAGTCTGGTGGAGAGGAAAAAGATGAAGATGAATTTCACAAGTCTGAATCAGAAGACAGCATCAGAAGGAAAGGTTTCCGATTATCCATTGAAGGCAATAGACTGACATATGAAAAAAAGTACTCTTCACCACATCAGGTATTGCACATGGTTATTTTTGATAGAAGCATATATTTAGTGCATCATAGGCTGCTGCAAAACTACTTCAATCTTCCTGATACTGCAATATGACCCTACTGCCTGAAGAAAGGAAACACAAAGATTTTCATTAAACTTTGTTATTGTTTCTAGTGCTTGAGAGAAAGTGCTGCAGCTGCTAGATTGTCTTGTAAAAACCACACAGAATTAAATGTAACCTTATATTTCTATTCTTGTAATAGGATTGTTTAAAAATCATACTAAAATATTCTCTGATTCTCTGAGGTTTTATTTTTAGAGTGATTATGTTATCTGGACTTACTAAAATGCTACTGTATTTTTCCATTATGATTGCTTTGAATTTTCCTCCTGCTTCAGTGATGTTTGAAGGTTGGTTCCATATGTGCAGGATGCTGCATACATGAAAGAATGAGAATGTATAGATGCCCCTTCTTTGCTTAATGGGTATAGTGCAACTACTCTGCTCAGCCACTCTAATGACAGTAGGAGAAAGGAGTGCTCAAAACTGGCTTTCGTCTTAAGAATCTATGAACTGTAGTATTTCTATCTGAAAAACTTAAATATAATGAAATACACACAAAATTTTCACAGTAGTATTTAGCTTCAGGGAAAAAATAGCTACTCTCATATAAGGGACAAAAATCCTATGCTATCCTAATAGCAATATTCGGTTTGAATGTTTCAGCTATTAATCATGAATTTTGTCTGCCTGCAGTCTTTGCTGAGCATACGTGGCTCCCTATTTTCTCCAAGGCGCAACAGCAGAACAAGTCTTTTCAGCTTCAGAGGTCGAGCAAAGGATATAGGATCAGAAAATGACTTTGCTGATGATGAGCACAGCACTTTTGAAGACAACGATAGCAGAAGAGATTCTCTCTTTGTGCCGCGCAGACACGGTGAACGGCGCAACAGTAACATCAGTCAGGCCAGTAGGTCATCCAGGATGCTGGCAGTGTTTCCAGTGAATGGGAAGATGCACAGCACTGTGGATTGCAATGGGGTGGTTTCCCTGGTTGGTGGACCATCTGTTCCTACATCGCCTGTTGGACAGCTTCTGCCAGAGGTGATAATAGATAAACCAGCTACTGATGACAATGTAAGAAAGTTTTAAATAGCTTAGGCATCGTGGCCTTTTCTTACTGCACCAGCCAGTGTTTTCTACAGAATGGAACCCTTGGCAATGCTTCCTGGTTGGTCAAGCTGTGAATGCTCCTGCATCTTGTAAAATCTTTAATAAATAAAACAGCTAAGATAGATTTGCAACCTAAGCATTTACTTACAAATGTTCTTATTACTAACAAATGCAATTTGCACTTTCCAAGTAATAAAATATTAACTTACTTACACATTCGTAAAAGCACTATACTTTACTGTATTACTGTGCTGTACTTTCCTTTTGCTGATCTAAAGGTCCATCTGGCTATGGTCTGCAAAATCATAGTTATTATACGGTAAAAAAAAATAGTATTAAAATATGTTATCATATGACTGCAATCAATATGATGCTGCTATTACAACTTTATCAAAATTAGCATTATTAGTTAATTTTGACAACATTATTCCTTATCAGCCCCCTGAGAAATGCAAGGAAGTTGTCAATTCTTTATCAACATTTATTTCTCATTTTTTAAACCCATTGCTGGTGGAGTTCTGTAGTGCAGATAACAAATAGTTCATTGGAAGACTGCATTTCAATACAGACTTCCAAAAATACAAATGTCTGTGTAAACCTGTGTGCAGCACATATTGCTGCCATTCGCTTACCATATACAAAGTAAGAGGAGATATCTCAAAAAAAAAATCTTGCTTAGTTCAAAGTTGTCTACTCACATTACTAAAAAAGTACTAGCATGAGGAAGCATGAGGAAGTCGGACTTCTCTTACTTGCTACACTTTGCCTATGGGAAAAGGCTATTATGTTACAAAATCCAGAATATTCTGTCAGCAGGACCAAAGAAAAAAAAATTACACTTTGCAAAATTCTATACAATATTTTGAACTCAATCCTTTTCAGCTTTTTAAATTATTTTTTCCTAGCTTGAAGGAAAAAAAATGCAAAAGTTAAGTAAATAAATTTCTCTGCCTTGAACAATAGGTTACTATTGCCTCATACGTTTTTAAATATATTTAAAGATGCTAAAAAGTAATAAAAGTCTGACATGATAAAAATTGAAGTGCATGAAGCACGTATCCAAGCTAAGATAACAGAGTTCTATGTAGTATGGTTTGCCTATCTCATCTCTCTGACATGGTCTCAACTATTACTGTTCTCTGTCTAGGGCACCACTACAGAAACAGAAATGAGAAAGAGAATTTCAAGCTCTTTCCATGTATCTATGGACTACCTAGAAGATCCAGCTTTAAGGGAAAGAGCCATGAGTATCGCTAGCATCCTCACAAACACTGTGGAAGGTGTGTGCTATGCATAGCTTAGTATTTAATACCTGTTTTTTCAATGGAGTTCTGAAAACATGAGTTAAAACTGCAAACTGATTTAAAATGGCTTAATTAATAGACATTGTCCCACAAACTGACAGATATTTATCAGTAAACTGAACACTTTTTATTCATTAAAGTTATTATATAAACTATGCATTAAAGTTGTTATGTAACTAAGCATTCTCATCTCATTGCTTTGCCATCCCACCACCTACCTCTTGTGATTATCAGTACTATGGAGTCATGTTTGATGGTTATAATTGTGTGGATGCTTATACACATTAACTAAAAATAAATTATTAGACAGAAGAAAGGCCACTGAACATTTTGCAAATATATATAGCCATTGTTAAAATACATAAGCATTTTTACCAGTTATATTTATTCAGTCATTCTTTAAAGAAGTGTTGTTCTTCTTGATTAAAAAATTGTTTTTTCTTGAACCAGGAATGAAATTTATATGGAAAACTTTTACGTACACAATAGAAATTTCAGAGTAAAAGTAATAAAAACAATAGAACGCTTAGTGAGAAGAACTTGATTACTTAAGGGTAATCAAGGAACAATATAATACATAATAAAAATTGATGTATAAATTTATACTGATCAGAATAGTGATTGGAATACAAAGAAGTTATGCTGGATAAATAAGCTTTGAACAAAAAAAATTAAATTTTATAGCAATTTTTAAAGATCTTCATGAAAAACCTGGTAAAAAAGTATAATGGATATGCTTATAGGTGCATAATAAGTACCAGTGTGGATTGACAACTTGACTGGTACAATTCACATAGTACTGAGGAATGTTAGAACAACCACATAGTTACCTCTATGAACTTTGTTTTCCCACAGAACTGGAAGAATCAAGACAGAAATGCCCACCATGTTGGTATAAATTTGCAAATATTTTCTTGATCTGGGACTGCAGTCCACATTGGTTAAAAATAAAACATCTTGTCAACTTAGTGGTAATGGACCCATTTGTTGACCTGGCTATTACAATTTGCATTGTTTTAAATACCCTCTTTATGGCTATGGAACATTATCCGATGACTGATGAATTCAATAACGTACTTTCAGTTGGAAATCTGGTAAGTCTGTTGAGTTTTTATATTCATGATCAGGAAGGAAATGTCTTTGAAATAACTGAAAGAAAGAGCTTTAACAAGGTGTTGGGGTTCTTTACTCTTTAGAAAGTAGATATATTGGACATTTATTGGCTTCCAGATATGACTCTATCATAACATCTTTTGAAATTTCTTTGTCAACTCTGGCTCATGTAACAGGATATTGTAAAATCAATATATTGCTGCATTCTTCTAAGCCAAATTAAAATTTTTTAAAAAGGCATCAATACTACATTAAGTGAAGCCCATCTTAAGCAGATGTTTATTTGTGTAAGCAATAAACCAGGAAATGCTTTACTTCCATGAAAATGACACTGTACAAATAAACACAGTGTTACTTTTTCAATCAATACAACAGAAATCTTTAAATTATGAATGTATTTTTAATTGCTGTTTCCTGAGCTCAGTTTTACAGTAGCTGAAAGATCCATTTAAAAGCATTTATAGAATTTTTTGGTAGAAGAATTTTCACGTGGATATGTATATTGTTTTCTTTATATGCTTTATGTAAAACTATGAAATATCCTGCAATTCTTTTTCTCCTTATGGTTTTTATATTTTTTATCATCAGATAATTAGTAAGCTATTTTTTTCCTCATGTTGTCAGCTGTATTTTCTTGCTTTAACTTCAAAAAGATAAATTATTAAAGAATTCAGGAGTTAATTTTTGCTTTTGAACTGACAGGCTTGATCACATAGAAGTATCAGCAACTGCAGTCCTACTTTGTCTCTATTTCAAGAATTTATTTCTTATAATGGGACTTATAATAATCTTTGCTTTTGTAATGATGGAAAAAGTATCTCAGATATTATAAATAACTACAGAATTTAGAAAGGAAAATTAATAGATGTATGCATAGCTGGTTTCATATACTTA
Source organism: Coccyzus lansbergi (assembly GCA_033558105.1). Taxonomy (NCBI): domain Eukaryota; kingdom Metazoa; phylum Chordata; class Aves; order Cuculiformes; family Coccyzidae; genus Coccyzus; species Coccyzus lansbergi. The sequence continues at coordinate 2,845,197 of JAUMJK010000318.1, read as the reverse complement.
AAATACGGGAAACTCTGAATCCATGTTTCTCAGTAAAATGTAAGATCTTGTACTGCAGCATTTAAAGGTTTGTTTGCCAACCAAGAAAATGCCATAGCAATCTTTGAGTACATCTGACTACAAAGGGAATGTGAAAGAACCTGGCTATAAGCACTGCGCAATTCCACTCCGGGGCTCCCTGACATAAATACCTTCCCAATAAAGTGGCTTTTAGGGTCCACCTGCTCCAGTAGTTGCACTTTAAAGAACATAATAAAAGCTGTCTTGAGCTTTGGTGTTCCTAGGCAGAGCAAGTCAGATTCTTCTCGACCATCTCCTGATGATCCCAGTTAGATTATTCTCTTTAGCTGTCCCATTTTCTGTTCAGCTTGCTTGAAAGTGGGTTATCAAAACCTAAGAAAGCATTTCAGATCAGGCCTCCAGCAGCCTTTAAGAGTAGATTTAAAACCTTTCTATCCTACTAAAAATTTTTCAAAAACTTCACTTAAAGCTACTCAGGGTCACTACATAGGTGACTCCTAAATATAATTCCTACTTCATTCAGCATAGTGCACTTGATGAAAAAACATTACCAGCAATATCATGTTTAAAATGCTGTTTCCTTCCTAACATTGAAGTGATTGAGCCAATTAACTTCACTGAACTTACTGCAACACCCAGGTAGAATTTCCTCAGCCCTGGCAAATTGTGGTATCTCTCCCATCTGGTGTAAATAAAGTCATCTTGGTTGAACTGCATTGGATTATGGTAGGTGATGCCAGCCAAGGAGCTGCCCATCTGCAGTCTTAGATTTGGCTTCATTCATGCTGTTTTATAATATAATTAGTATATCAAGAAAGATGTTATGCCATGTAATTTCTTGGAAAGCATTCTGGTTTATGTTGTGAAAATCAAATTTAGGATATTGCTTGTACATGAGAAAGTCCATATCCTGATAGAGTTGAAACTGGATTATGTTATAAACCAGAGGTTTATGTAATTTTTTTTAATATAAAATTTAATTAATTGTAAAAAACCGCTTGGCTTGCATGGCACTTGTTAAGGGAAGATGAGCATAATAAATCACTAGACTACAATGAACTATTTTTAAGTATCAGTTTTGGATATGACATTGCAGATATATAGCTTGAATTAAAAACCTAGACAACAACTAAATCTGTATTATTATATTTCAAAATGAAATAACGAACTGCATTTTGAATTCAGGTCTTCACTGGAATCTTCACAGCGGAAATGTTTCTCAAGATAATTGCAATGGATCCTTACTATTATTTTCAGGAGGGCTGGAATATTTTTGATGGTTTTATTGTAACCCTTAGCTTGGTTGAGCTTGGTCTTGCAGACGTGGAAGGACTCTCAGTTCTTCGATCATTCAGATTGGTAAATATACATGAGCTGCACTGATTTTTTTCAATGGGGCTTTATTAACATACTTTTTGCCTTAAAAATTTTCTTGATGTTTAGTATGATATTGATACTGATGTCTCTTTCATTGGTACATATCTTTATTACTTATGGTATATTACTGTCTTCAACAAGAACTGATAAAAATCCAGACAAATAGATAGCAAGAGGTGCCCTGGGCCTGTTTCCACTGCATTGTATACACACACTTTAAACATTCTGCTATACACAAATAAATGGACTTGCTGGATACAATGTCCTATGATTGGCATCACAGGAATAGATATGCTCTACAAATACCAGTAGAAAAGTGGCCCAGATTATTTTAACAGATGAATCTGCAATTTTAAATTCCTTTCAATATGACCAATTACTTCTTTGGCCTTGGTAAAAACGATGCTTTGTGGATATCAGGCTCTAATTTTTTGGCTAAAATTTTGTTGGCTGAACCCTCTATTCTCATACTTCTAGACAAGAGAATGCCCTCTGAACAGTCATACTCAGGACATATTTTGCAGTAATATATTTCCACAAATTAACTTGAAATACTTTTGTGTCTTTCTTGCTGGTTGTTCTAACAATATTTTTCTTTTCTTCCAGTTACGAGTTTTCAAACTGGCAAAATCTTGGCCGACACTAAATATGCTGATAAAAATTATTGGTAACTCTGTGGGAGCTCTGGGAAACCTGACTCTGGTTCTGGCAATCATTGTATTCATTTTTGCTGTGGTTGGGATGCAGCTGTTTGGGAAAAACTACAAGGAATGTGTCTGCAAAATCGCAAGCGACTGCGTGCTCCCACGCTGGCACATGCAAGACTTCTTTCACTCTTTTTTGATTGTGTTTCGAGTGCTGTGTGGCGAATGGATAGAAACAATGTGGGACTGCATGGAGGTTGCTGGCCAAGCCATGTGCCTTACTGTCTTCATGATGGTCATGGTGATTGGAAATCTGGTGGTATGTAATCAAATCATTAGCAAACAATTACTTGGCAATACAGCGGTCTCAATCCTGAAGTGAACTAAGTGCTCTGGCTGTGCTTCAACAAAGCACTTAAGAGGCGGTTTCAAGCTTAAAGTTAAGCTTAAGAGCTTTTTTGGACTGAGAGCAAACTATTCCGCAATACTGAAATCCTAAGAATGTTAGAGTGAGCACTTAGTCACATTCTTAATTTGTCTTTTGGCTCTTTGTGAATATTTCAAGCTTCAAATAATTTTAGTTTATGGTCTCTTTAGAAACTATTTGCTGTGTATTTTTTCTTATTATTTGTCCCATATGATTAGTCACCTAAATAATCTAATTTCTTCTGTGTGATGGGATAAATTAAATGTTTTAGTGATGCAGAATAGCAAATCTGTTATCTCTGGTTTTAGATTATAAGATTTTGCACTAAAATGTTTAACTTAATGAGGGGGTTTAAAGACACAATTGAAGATAGTAGTCAGTTGTACAAATATTTTTGCATATGGAGTAGGACCTAAGCAAATTTTTAATACCTTTTATTTTTATGGAGGAAGTTTTGAGGGTGCTTTTCCTTGATTATGGTGAATTATTGGGATTTCAGTCTTTGATGGCACTGATAATTTCTAATAAAATAAATGTTCTTTGTTGGGATAAAGTCTAGAATATCCTTTTTTATCTTTCTGCAGGTACTGAATCTATTTTTGGCCCTGCTGTTGAGCTCATTTAGTGCAGACAACCTTGCTGTGACAGATGATGACAATGAAATGAATAATCTCCAAATTGCTGTAGCAAGAATGCAGAAAGGCATAGATTATGTGAAAAGAAAAGCACGTGAATTCATCCAAAAAGCTTTTGTTAAAAAACAAAAAGCTCTAGATGAAATTAAACCCCTTGAGGATTTGAACAACAAAAATAGCTGTATTTCCAATCACACTGTGGAACTAAGCAAGGATCATGACTATATCAAAGATGCAAATGGAACAACGAGTGGCATAGGCACAGGTAGCAGTGTGGAAAAATACATAATTGATGAAAGTGATTACATGTCATTCATAAACAACCCAAGTCTCACTGTGACAGTACCAATTGCTGTGGGAGAATCTGACTTTGAAAATCTAAATACAGAGGAATTTAGTAGTGAATCAGACCTGGAAGAAAGCAAAGAGGTATTTCAATATTTTGAACATTTCTCTCTGAACTTCTGAGTATTTTTTTTGTTTGGGGTTTTTTTTTGAGCATAAGCCAGTGTATTCAAGTCTTGTCATTTGCCATTTTGACACTTCTTTGCACATGCGCTTAAATGACTTTATAGAGGAGTGTTTAAGTCTTGATGAACAGAAGGGTGAGAAAGGGTGAAAAATTATAGTCTTCAAGAGGAAACAAGAGGCCGGTCTAAAGCAATACATAAGAACTATTTATGGCCCATATAGTAGTTGCAGCAACTAGTAGAACACAGCAGTGCCTTATTCCACTAGAAACGTTTTTTTGCCTTCTGTAACAAGGGTCACATGAGGAGTGTCCTACCTTACCTCTTTGCGACTCAAAAAATCCCCCTCTGTGGGATTTCTTTGTGAGCAGGTATAAACCAGAAAGCATAGAAATCAGCTGTGAATGACTTCCTTTAGACATTGGAATGCTTTTAGATTTTAAAATTGTCGGCACTTCTAGACCTAGATTCCCATAAAAAGAATTTTTAACCATAGATTCTTCCATATACTTCAAACTCACTTACTCATTAAAACTGAAAAACAATAGATGAAAAGATCTAAGTTGCTAAGGGAATGTACAAGGGGGCTATAGGTACAAAGCCTTGTTCAGAACTATTTTTAAAATGCATATTAAGGGTATAACTGTTCCTTTACATGACTTTTTCTCTGTAGCTATTTTAACAACAGAATATAGATATATTTTATAAGATAATTTGCGAAACAGCTACACCCTCAGTGACTTAGTTTGTTGACATTTTATCCAAAATAGAAAATTATCTTTCCAGACCTTTAACATTTTCTGACTTGAGGAACCTCAATGTTAAACAAGCTAGTTTCCATTCTCGGAGAAAATAGGGTTTTTTTGAAGAATAGTTCATCTCCCCCCACCATTGTTGTACTGCTAACAGCACTTCAGGCACCTAATTTTAGGTTAGCTGAATTCTGCACCGCTGTCACGTCTGTGTGCCCAAGCCCTCTAGTGTTCTCAACAAAAACTCTGTGTAAGCTGAGTGTTATCTTTGGATCCTCCCCTAAGAAAGGAGACCTCTACAAAATAGCCTCTCCCCATGGCAACCTATTTCAACAATGTTGCTTTCATGTCCCAATTAATATCTGAAGCATTAATATTTCTTTTCCTGCTAAATATCAGCCAAACTGTCTTAGAATCTGGCTTTGACTCAACCTTCTGAACCACTGCAACAATAGAGATTATAAGAATGTATTTGACCATATTATGAACTTGCCCCAGCAGGAGTTATTTCTAAATAAAACTAAATTTAATCAAAGATCCGCTGGAGAAAAATGCCTGGTCATCTGCTTTCCACACAACTACCTTAATGCTGGCCAGTCTTCCAACCCAGACTTCCAATTCAGCACAGAGGAGGCCATCAACTGAAGTGACACAAGCCAGTTTACAGCTGAGCAGTGATCTTTAGATTTAGTTTAGGAAAGTTTTCTGTAAATATACTGCTACCTGTTAGGACCAAGGTTACCTTTTATCCCATTGAGAAAGTACTATAATATGTCTGTCTTTCTCCAGAAGCTTATGAAAGAGCATCTCTGTTACAAGGTTTTCAATGAATAATCCATCCATAGAATCATAGAATAGAATCATCAGGAGTGCTGTTTTGGATTTGAATCCAAGCCCTTGTTTTATATTGACTGTTAGTATAATGGGAATTTAGAAAAGAAATGATAAATGCTAGAACAGCAGAGCCTTTGAATTAGCTACATTTTTTATGAGAACCCACTTAGAAAAGACTGTCTGGATTCTCAGCTTCTTGCGCCAGAGGGCAATAAAAGGCAAGTTCCAGCTGGCTACAGACTGTTGAGTTTTTCAGCGCTATTCCTGGAGTTTTACAGTGCTGGCCAGGATCTTTTTTTTGCCGATTGAATCAGCTCTAAAAGGGGGGGTGTTGTGTGAGGCTTTTTAGTTTGGTTGTTTCATTGGTTGATTGGTTGGTTTGGTTTTTAGATAAGTATTCTATCCTGCCTTAGAAAAGTAACAAATTCATCATCTTAAAATTATACATTACATTACTAATTTCAAAGAGCCTAATTTTAATGTACAAAAAGTAGCTGGCAGTAATATTACAGAAAATCATCTTCTTAGAAGAAAATAGAGAAATAAAATGAAAAGGGCTTTTTTTTCCAAAATAAAAAAAAAGCTTTGGAAAAGTTTTGAAGAACATTTTCAGAATTATTTTGAAAAGTAGTAACTGGTACAGCAAAGGATGATTAGTGATAATTGGATTACTAGGAGTATATTATATTTTTCTAAAACTATCGTAGAGTCAACTCTGCAATCTAATTTTGAAAAATAAACCTCTAAAAATAGGTTCTTGTGACAAATAATGACAGTCTGAAATTAGGTACATCAACCCATTTTCCTGATAAATTCAAAATGTTCTTCTAATCTCTATAGTTACCACAAGATGAAATTAACTAAAAGCTGCTACTTAAGTAAAATATTACAAATTTTACTAAGTCCCACGCACCTCAGTATCCATGAATCCTGGAATTAGTACTGAAGAACAGGCTGGCTGCTTCTTTTGTAAGAGTTTTGTTGTTAAGGTTTGGGAAATATTTTTGTCATCAATACCAAAAAGCCTGATGCAACCTAGCATTTATTCCATAATTTTGGTTGCTCCTACATCATTAAATATGTTTCCTTCATGACTTTTACCCAGTCTTTAGCCATGATACCAACCAACTAGATTGCAGCCAGGCCTTTCACCCTCTTGATATTCATCACCTTATCAAAAATTTCATCAGGTTATAAAACACAGTCTAGTATTTTATGGGCCATCTTTAATCTACCTCAGCCTTATTGTTTGCAGCTTCTGCTTAACCCTGAGCTAGACTTTCAGCAATTTTAGTCTGGACTTGCTCTCACCTCTAGAGTATAGCCTTCTCTGATGATCACTGTGATTTTTTCCCCTCATTCCTATGAGCTCCCATCTCATTTATATAGTTATATTTAGGCTCTTAACTGCTTTTTAGTAGATACTACAGATTCCTGCATGTATATTTAAGATTCATTATTTCTATATAGGTTAAGAGATCATTGCCATTTATGGCTAGCCATAGCCATAAATCTGCATTTGTAGGCTTACTATCATTATTCATGTGTTTCATTTTAAAGCCCTATCTATCAATGATATACCTTCTATTTCATGGATTCATATAACACAGAACAGAATGCTGTACAAATTTAATGTATTTTTATCAGCAGATTGCTTCTGTTGAATGCTAAAACATTTTTAAATGGCAAAATTATTTTCTTATCCTGAAAACAACTTATATTTGCCTTAGAAATATGCACTGAACATTTATGATGAGTTCTTTTATCTTTACAGAAGTTAAATACGTCCAGTTCATCTGAAGGTAGTACGGTTGATATTGGACTTCCTGCAGAAGAGCAACCAGAAGCTGAACCTGAAGAAGCCCAGGAGCCAGAGGCCTGCTTCACAGAAGGTGTTTGGAACACAAATCCTAATAATACTTACTAATAAAACTACTGTCATTTCTGAGTTTATCTACAATCTCTCAGATAATCAAACAACTCACGATTTTTATACCACTCTTCACAGAGATCTTTATAAATGAATATATTACCAAAATATCTGTTGAATGGTAAAAAAAAACCCCTGCACCTATATGGTCTTATGCAAAATGCTAAATGAAGCTTCTAAAAATTGGGCAACAGGGAAGGAAGAGCTTTTGTGTGCCACCTGGGGCAAGAACAATCTCACCTCATTCATCTTTCGTGCTTCCTTCCCTCTATTGGCCCTTTTACACAACTCAATAAAACCAAGAATCTAGCTATAAATTTTATTTACAAAGCATTTCTTTGTGAGAAACCTTATGGATGTGTGCATGTAAAGGAGGTGGGGAAAGGAATAGGTTTAAAACAGTAATGTAGGGCTACAAATGCAATTTTTATTATCTGTAAGTATAAGATGGATTTAGAGTTTGGGAAACAACTACTGTCAGTGCTGAGGTTAGGTTATTTTGGGACACGACAACAGATATTTCTTTAGAAATTTACAGTGAAATAGCACAGACTAGTACTGCAACAGACTTGTATTTGGCAAAGAAAATACCATTATTGATTACTGGTATTTTTGTAAATGAAAGAAACAAAATCAACCCAGCAGTTAAAGCATAAAAGATTAAATAGATGAAAGGCACAAGCTAGAGAATGTAGCTGGTACTAAAAATGCTCAGAACTTAGATATGAGTCTTATAATTTTTCATGTAATAGATGCCATTGTCTGAACTCAGTATCCCAAACAAAAGGAAGCACAATTTAATAACACTGGCCCATATTTTACTCCATAAACCTACTAAACACATGGAAGAGTGTATATTTTTACTCCTACTTTGTATTTTGTAATTCAACTTCAAATTCTATGAGCTTTTTTCTTTTCATGTGTGTGGTGTTGAGTGTTTACTTCTTGATAAATACAAAACATTCTTTTCTCTTGTTCACTGACTTGTAAGTTCCAGTTGTCTCGGTGTTAATCAATTTTTGCTTTGGAGAAAAAGAAGGTCGTGGATGTGAAAATCTATTGGATTTTTACTAAATAGCACAGCTTCTGGAAAGGTAGCACTGTATCATTAACAGAATGCATAACCAAAATTAATACAATTCAAAAAAATCTCTTCTTAAAGGCTGTGTACGAAGATTCAAGTGCTGTCAAGTAAGTATAGAAGAAGGGAGAGGAAAACAGTGGTGGAACCTTAGGAAAACCTGCTTCAGGATTGTTGAACACAACTGGTTTGAGACTTTCATTGTCTTCATGATTCTTCTCAGTAGTGGAGCTCTGGTAAGTAAAACAAGAATTTTACAGTGTCATAATACTGTCAAAGAGACTTCTTAAAAATTGGCTCGATATTATTTTAACTTATTTTTCTGCACCAGAAAGAACTTACAAATCCATGTCTTCAAACAATGGGACTGAATTCCAGTCAGGCCTTTGAAAGGATGGTAGAAAACCACTCCTCTCAATAATGAATTGAAAAAAGAATAGACATAATTAGAGAGGGAATGAGGGAATAACTGTTTTACTCAAAGTGATAGTGATACACCTAAAGCAGGAGAGGGACAACATGCAAAGAAGAGAACATATTTTTGTTATTTGATTTTACTGTCTAGTTCTGCTGATGTTTACTGATGTAACTCGTTTGAAGTTTGAAATGAGATCCCACAGTGTTAGCATCTTACACTTGTGAACTTGAAATGTGCGTCATCCACAGAACATTTATTTTGTGAAAATTCTTCAGAGACCAGGGATTAGCCCATGCCTCTGGAGATGTGAGACCCTGCTCTGCCTTCAGCTTCCTTTGTGACAGTGAAATTAACCTGCCAGTACTGTATCCCAGTGTCCACCCCAAGGTCACATGCCACCTGAGTCTCTGCCATTACAGCCAGGAAATCTGACAGACACATTGCAAGCTGCTGGCAAGCCACAGCCCCAGGGGCATTCAGGCAGGGAGCAGACGCACTTCTAGCTGCTAGAACTCTGTTAGCTTAGCCTCTGGCATAGTCTTACTTATAAGAAGGCTATTATATACGCTGGCTCTTCCCAGTTTTGTGAGATAAAGCTGTTAGTGACTACATAGGAGCGTCAGATAACATAGCGCCCGATCTAAGTATATAAAATTACTGGTACACAAATGTTAATTCAGTGACTGATAGAAAAATACTAATTATTTGAACTGACAGATGTAAAGTGATTCAAAAGCAGGCTGGGTAAAAAGGAATGTTAATGTCACTAAATATTCAAATCTTTGCAAGCTAGCAGGTCGTTCAAGTTCTTTCAACCTAATAAAACCAATCGTTCAACATAAGAAACAATAATACTTAAAAATTAAAAGTAATTAAAGGGAAAATTTCTTGGAGGACAGGTAAACTTTCTGAAAAGCAGAAGCTATATGTGTTTCACTTGTCTAAAAATGAAAATACAAAGAGTGTAAATAACTGTAAATACATTCAATTTCTCATAATCTCATGTGAATAATACAGTTAAGCAGGTATTTGATTTAGATAAGTAAAGGATTTAATTTTAAGAAATGAAGGACTTATATTATGATTTATTACTTAAAATTTTAAAAATGCCTCAGGAGTTAAGTACAAAATGTCAGTTGTATTGTCATTATCATGAACATTTTACAGCTATGGCCCTGGATTTAGAAAATGGACCTACCTACGTACAAACCAAAATTATCGTAGCAGTATTCAGTTCAGGCACACCACTTTGTAGAATCAATGCCATTTGAAAAGTATGTAGGAAGAACAATTCACCATCAGCAACAAATAAATAAATAAATAAATAAATATCTTTGACCAGTAGAGTGGTTGCTATGTAATTCCTGCTACTGCCTCCTGTGAACTGGAAAATACATCTCCATAGAGGAAAAATGGGCATATACTGACTTAGCAGAAAAGAAAACCTAGATAAAATTGACACTTTCATGACTTTTATTGAAGAAAATTATCTTTTTTGTGGTTTAGCTGTTTGTTGTTTAAAACCTGAAGTACATGCAATAACAAAAGGGAATAACAAATATCTTTGAATGGGTTTTACTTACAGGCTTTTGAAGATATATATATTGAACAGCGTAAAACTATCAAAACCATGCTGGAATATGCTGACAAGGTCTTCACTTACATCTTCATTCTGGAAATGCTACTGAAGTGGGTGGCTTATGGCTATCAAACATACTTTACTAATGCCTGGTGCTGGCTGGACTTCCTAATTGTGGATGTATGTATTATATTTCCTAGGAATTTCATGTATATTTATTTTTATCTGACTTTTTTTATTAATTACTTGCTCTACAACCATAATATCTGTATACCAACTCATTTAATTTTCCACTTAAAAAGTAAGGTAGATGGGAAAAAAAAATCCCTATTTCTCTGTCTTTCACTTTACACTTACAACAATGCCTTCCTGTATCACAGAGTTAAGAAAGACTGGAAGTCCTGCTAACAGAAGAACCTCACGTGGTAGCCCCACAAGCAGTTAAAGGATTTATGCTAACTCTACTGCTGAAAGAGGTCATGATGTCCTCTCTTTTTCTTTTGCCTGCTCACTCCCACCTTCAGACTCACCTTTCCCCCTGCTGTGGTCAAAGTCGTAGAATCATAGAATCATCAGGTTGGAAAAGACCCATCGGATCATCTTGTCCAAGCGTTCCTATCAAATACTAAACCATGCCCCTCAGCAAATCCAACATGCAGCATTTAAACACATGTCTGGTCCACCAGACATATACCTGAAATAAAACTCCTCTGGCAAGAAAATTAGTATCATGTCCACAAATTTCAGCATATGGCTGAGTTAGGGTTTTATAAGGAATGCAACATACATATATATGTAGCATTGGTCCTGTGGCTTACCTAGTCAATAATAAAAATTACTGAATTTGCAGTCTTCACAGCTGTGTTTGAAACCAGGCTCAATAATTTATTCCTGCAAGGATTATCTCATAGTTATAACTCTACTGTACTGTGCTGTGAAATGGGGGAGACCTGCGGACTGTTCTTTTAAAGTCTTTAAGAAATGGTACGATCCAGGTTAATGTCAACCTGTAGAGCACAAAAATTCAGCAGTCAGGCAAAAGGAATAATCAGTGTAACTCAATATATAATACCAATTTCCACAGGAGCAATGCTTTTTGACCCATCTACTAATTCAAAACAGACTTCAATCATTTCCCTTTCAGTTGTTGGTAACCAAATAGGCATTATCAAATATAATTACCAATCCCAAAAACCTTGTAAAGCAAAGAAAAAGTGAGAGCAATATCTAAACTGGTAAAAAGGAGGGATTAATTTAGTTTGCTTTCAGTGGTTTTAAATGCCCTGATATCACTCGCAATATATGAAATTCAGAAGTATTAATGTTATAAGATGTTACCTTACAATATTACTTTTGTTTGTTTACCTATCCTAATCTTATTTCATATTACTTCTTTTTTTTCTTTTTATTTAAAAGACCTCCTATTCCTGAAGAAAGTGGTTCAGAAATAGATTCTTCTAAAGAAGTTAAATCTCACATCTATGGTATGTAAAGTAGTATGTACAATATAATAATTCTTACTTTCCTGTTTTCATATAGGTCTCTTTGGTTAGCTTAACAGCAAATGCATTGGGTTACTCTGAACTTGGTGCCATTAAGTCCCTTAGGACACTAAGAGCTTTGAGACCTCTAAGAGCTTTGTCACGATTTGAAGGCATGAGGGTAAGACAACATGAAAAAATCTGAAACTATGCATGCATAGAAGGAACCCATGCATGCAGAATAAGGAATGACAAGTCTACGCAGAAAGGCTGCACTATTTTTTTACCTATTGCATATCTTTTACTAACAGATAAGCAAAAAGCTTCATTGATTCACTTAAATCCATAAACAGTATCACATAGTTACATTCATTAAGGTTACTTTACTTTCTAGCCAATCTCAGGAGTTTTCTATACAAATCTTTGAAATTACCAACTATGAACTCTCTTAACAGACACTTAATAATTAACAACATGTAACAAGATTTTATAATTATTTTCTGATAAACATATCACAATATTTATGAAGGAATCTAATTAACAGTAGTTAATAAAGATATTTTCTGTTACCAGTTGAAATCTTTCATTTTTCTTCATATTTTTATAAACCATCTTTGGTCTAATGCCACTGAATTTTACTATATGATGCTAGAGATATATTCATACCTGCTAGTGGTTTAAATCTATTTCTGAGTTTGGCTGACTTTAAAAACAAAACAAGTTGTTTGATTTCTTCATGAAATTATTCTTCTTGTAAGGTAAAAGCTCTTACTTCAACAAATTTCTGTCCTGTATTAAATACAATGTATATAAGGTTATTTCTTACTTATTCTGAGTAACTTAGAGGCCCTGCTTACTATTCATCTCATTCAAGAAAGCATTTTAACTTATTTTTTCATTTGTTTCTACCTTCTGTTCCTTAAAGCTACTGAATACAAACTAACTCTATATGCATGTCATTGAAATATGTTTTAAGAGAATGCTTTTTCCTACTTAATGGAAACATAAGAGGAAACAACGTGCTAATGAATTTCAAGTCAATTATAAATCAGTGGAATTGCCTGGAATATATACTGTCTGAACATTCTTTATATAACAATTCTAAGCTTAATCAATTCAAATTGAGGCTTAGAATACTGTTCCTTAAATTATATTCATCAGGCTATATAGCTCTTCTTCAGAATGCATCAGAAAAAAAATATTGCTAACCAATGATTACCAGATGAATAAGTTTCAATTTCATATAGCAAATTGACTTTTAACAATTTTGTTATCATTTGAAATTCATGAATTAATATTCAGCAGGGTAAGAGCTGGTCATGTACTATAGAATGTATGAATTTTCATTTAAGATTGGAATGACTATTCTATTTAGCCATTTTCTCTTTGCTTTTCTTTGTACTTACTGTTCATGAACATTCAGATAAATGTGGGTTTGTGCAGAGACATGTCGGGGAATTTCTGTCTTTTTTAACAATGGTATGGTCAGCTGCAGGAGGACTGGAAGACCAGTATCGAAGTTATACAGGGACAAGGAATGCAGCTCTTTACATGGCATTGGGGAAAACAAATAATTTCTAGAAAGATAATGTCAAAATTGATTGCCAAATGTTTCATTCCACTTTTTTGTGTCCTCATATGATTGAGTAATTTTTCCACTTAAAAGATTTATGACATTCAGGCTCAAAGAAAAGTACCCGTTATTTGAAATCTATGTATTGCTTTCCCTTTATGCTCACTGAATAACAATGAAATTATGCCAGAAGCCCAATCATATGATAGCATTTCAGATACACAATATGAATAATTCAAATGTAATGTACTGTGTAGGAATCAGAGACAAGCCTGGAAAAGCATGTCCAGTTTCATCTCTGTCCTGCAATATTAATCATAATCAATGAAGTAACTGATTCCAGTCATTTGGCAAATTTGACTGGCCAGCTATATAGCCTTATCTTTACCATTAGTTACATGTACTTCTGAAAATGTTTTTTCCAAGGCACTTGACAAGTATTCACAACTCATTGACACATAGTAACTTTACTTTATGAATGACTCACGAACAGTAAAAAGATTCAAGTAACAGATAACTGACCAGCTCATGATAAGACTATACTGAAATTAGTCTGTTCAGAAACTGAGTTAATTTCATAAATATCCATAAAACCAGATTCTTTTATCTACCAAAAGAAAGTAAAACATAAATTAACCCTCCTTCCTTTCCTTTATTATCTATACCTACACTGAGCTGTGACAAAATAAACTGGTTTTTTTCAGCATGTATTTATAATTTTAAAGTTTACCCCCATGTCCAAAACTGCAGATTTTCCTTGAAAATATATCATATGTATTCCACAAAAGTCCTTGTATGTAAAAAACTCTGCATCATTTTGTAAAACAATCTGCTAAGTTCTCAACTACATTAAATCAAACTTTGCCTTAAATAAGTTTACCATTCTGATGAATTGGCAGAACATAGTATTTTACATACTCTGTAAATAATAATATCTAGTCCTTTATTCCTAAATATGGAACATACTTCCCGTTTTAGGCTATATTCTTGTAAGCCTACAATTATACTCTGTGGTTACAACTTAATTTTGTAATTATACTGTTTCATAAATGGAATAAATTCTCTTTCCAAATTGAATTTAAGGTATATGAATGACTTGCACTAAAACAGAGTACAAGTGGTCCATAATCTGTGCTTGCTTAGAGCACAGAAGTAAATATTGCCATTTTAAAGGCACTTAAAATATCTGCTAGTATACTGAATTCTGAGATATTTTAATACTTTCTATAGTGAATCTCTAAATCAACTCCACCCAGATGCTGGAAGGCAAAGTAAAGAATTGCTTTAATTTAATTTGAATACCTGTCTCAGGGTTTATATTCTCATCTCAATTACTGTACGTACTGAGCAGGAGTATCTCCCTATTGAGATTTGAATATACCCATTGCTTTTTGTTTAGCTTCTTAGTACGTGCAATATAATGCTTTTGCGCTAGTTCTGAACTGGTATGCTACTTGTAAATGTAGAATACTGAGTATACATTGCTTTGCTGAGTTAGAGAATTAAATGACAATAAAGCATGCATTTGTGTCTAATTTCACAAAATAAAGCATGTCATGCCGTGCTTGATTTATTTATTAGAGAAATAGTAGAAGGCAGCAAACAATCTGAAACCACTTGCACTTTCAGTTTTGCATGCCTTATGCATATTTCTGGCTGATGGCTTTTAAACATTTACTGTATTTCAAATTTCCAGTCCAATTTCATAACTTGTAAAACTAAATTACAGTATTTGATGTCCTAAATATCCTCTAAAATTCAAGGGCTATTCCTTAGATTCCCTTACCAGGAAAGCGATAATGAGGCATTTTCAAGAGTACTCCAAACTTCATTAGTAAGAATGAAACATTTCTCATAAGATTGAGTTATAAAACATAACATCAAGTGTCTGTCATTACAGATTCACAACTAATAACAGGCTATATATTTCTATTTCATATAGGATAACCTTTCTTCAGCTTGGATGGGGTGGACCACTGGTTCCTCCCCTTATCTGTATTATGGGTACAGTATTCCCCCTTTTCTACCCTTAATTATTACAGTGTGACTAATCACTACATTGTGCATTTAAGGTTAGAAAGAGAAATGATCTTATTTGAGAGTTCCAGTGGGAGCAAAAATAGGTCATATATATTAACCCTACATGTCCTTTTTAATTGCTTTAAATCTTAGGAAGTAATCCCTTGAAACTTCTGATGTTACAGAAGTAACATGAAAAGTTTTGAGGAGGCCAGTATTTAGAGTTATCTGAGTTCTTCTTGCAGGAGAAAGGTACCTCACCTAATTTTAGATGTATTTTTAACTGACATTTGAATATGGCTTTTATATTGTTTTGGAAAGGTCTGTGTTTACTCTGATACTCAATTTATAGCTAAATACATTTAAAAAATACCATAGAAAGTTTTGAACATTACTTGTAATACATTAAGCATACACCAAAACACTATAATTGGAATAGTCACAACTATAAATATTTATATAACTATGGGTTAGGTTTTTGTATAATTTTTGAACTCCTATATTTTAGATTAAGTAAATCACTCCACGTGTATATAGGTAATAAGACATCATATAACATATATGATCCTTTCTTGGAATCTGAATAGAGTCATCTTTGGTCCACGTTGGAGACTAGTTTTTGTCATTTTTAAAAAATACCAATAAGAGCGTTATTTTTATACTATATTTCTCGGAGTTTTAAAATGTCCTGCAGGATGGCTGTCAATGATCTAAAAAAAATGGCATTCACTGTCAGATCTTTAGAAAAATTCAATTCTTACACTTAAACCCTTTCAAGCAACAGCTGCAGGATTGTATCATTAGTGCAGGAGTTTTTATAGGTTCATTAGAAATGATGTATCAACATGAACAGCATTCACTGTAAATTATCTTATCTCACAGTTAAGAATCCTGTATTCGCTTTCAAGAAAGTACATTCACAATCTTCTGCAAGTTTCTCTTAAATACAGATGATTTTTTCTTTATCAAAAGTTGTACACTTTGAAGAATTTTTTGAGTACTGTGATCTTATTCATTACCTTTGAATTTTGAGCAAGGTCTATTAGAAGTGTTATGTCTCCTGAAAGACAATTAAAAAATGCACAAGTTTTGATGCATGAAGTCTGTATGGATTTTGAGGTTTTTCTTAGTCTGTAATTCTACAATTAGTAGAGAGCTTTTGAAGGAGTTTCTTATAAAATTGAAATTGATATCATTTTGTCTAGATTTATGTTTGTTTTGCCATGAAAGACATCATCACTTTTAGGATGAAACTTTAATGAAATTGGAATGAGATACATAATATATATTACAGTTTAATTAAAACTGTTAAAGAATGCATCAAATTCAGTAAGATTTCATTTATGCAACAGGAAGAACAAATAATTACTTTTTTCACTGCATCTGGTGAAATTCAAAGATATTGTTCCCATATCAAATAATGTTTTCATGCTTATGTGTATTTATCAAGTCTTCTCAAACAAATGCAGCCATATGTTTAATCTCTTGACAGATAGTTATTGTATTTCATTATACATTATGTTAAATTATGTCTTTTCTTCTACATTGTCTTCAAAAGTACTTTGTCGTATGCTTGATTTCTGGTGAGAAACAGAATCAAAACTGCTATGGAAACTTCAGTATTTTGTTGAATCCAACTGTGTAGTTTGCTTTTAATAGACTTCTTTGTGAATAAGAGATACTTCTGTTGCTACTTTAACCAGGTTTAATTTTCTTATAAAAGCTATAAGAGAAATACAGAATACAGGTTAGAAGGGACCTCCTGAGGTCATTTAGTCAAATCTCCCTGCTAAAATGTTCTAGCATTCCATGATAACTCAACACCCTGTAGCATGAACTTTTTCCAGCACAAGTTGTTGTAAAAATAGTTTGTGTGTTAAGTGTTTGAGGAATTATTTCACTTATCAAGAGAAAATTCTTGATCTAAAGCATTCTTAAGTCAGCTGCACTAACAGTAACAAGAAAAAGCAGAAGAGTGCAGTTGTTATGGCAGTGATTTTCTTTTCCTCAGAGATCTTATCTCTTGTTTCAGCTTTATTTGCTCATTACTATTAAGATTCAATTCATTCCATCTGCCTGTATTGTCTTTGCAAGCTCCCAGTTAAATCCATTTTTTTTCTTCACAATTGCTGTTTTGAATGAAAAAAAATGTCATAAATGTTGTATGAAATACTCAAATTTTCTGTTTCACACATGAGATTCTTCTTATGCTAGTTCTAACGGTGACAGAATGTATTCATTTCTTTCATGAAACAACTTTTTGTGCTTTTTTTCCTTGATTTAAATAATATTCCTGTCTTACTACCATAATTTATTTTTATATGCATCCTATTTGCTTTTTCACAGTGATCCTGGATTAAAGATAAGCATTAGCTCACTAGAATAAGATTTCAGATTTATTTCTTCCTTTACCTAAACATTTTTCTAAACATTATTTAATTCTGAGATTACATAACTATAGCTTGTGTAGTTAAGAGTCTATTATGTGTACATATATAGCATTAAGGCAAACTGTATAGCAAAGGAGACAATATTCTAGTTCTTCTACTATGCACTCCTTAAAGGCAAAATCCAATAAATAACTAATTTTAGTTGCAGAATAGAGAAAAGACTCTTCTCAGATATGCACAGTGATAACAAGAGGCAATGGGCACAAGTTGGGTTATGAGAATTTCTTATTTTATATAAGGGGGTTGGGGGAGGTTTGTGTATTTTATTTTTGTGATCTTTTTGCATGTATATGGTTTTTATTTGATTTGGGGCATTTTGTTGTTTGGGTCAGGAGGGTTTTTTACAGCAAGGTAAATAGTGAAACAGTTGAACAGATTTATTGGGTTACAGATTACACATTCATACAAACATGGTGTAAGACCCTGATTTCTGTTTGTGGGACAAAGATTTGAGAGTTTCTCACAAGCAGTCCATTCAGATAAAATAGGGAGTTATTCCTCTCTATTTTTAAAATGTTATTTATTAAAAATCAGGTTTTAATAACTTGCACAAATCAACAGCTTTAGATTCACCACTATTCCTCCCTAGAATCATTATTTGGTTCATGTAGATTGCACTTTCTCTCACAGGAATATTTATTTCTCATCCACTGCTGTCTCTAAAGCTTTACATAGGGTTTGCACATTGCCAATTATGATCTCAAAGCAGTCTATTGCAAGAAGCTCTCACAATGAAAATTAACTCAAATAGTTATCATCAACTGGGTATCTTCCGAATGAATTATTTTAAGGATTTCACCATTTTAATCTGAATTATTTCATAGAATCATAGAACCACAGAAATCTGAATTTATTCTGGATTATTCAGATGTTTAAGCTCACCTTCACCCTTTTTAATCTTTGCACAAACATGGATAGTAGGAAAACTTCATCACTGCATTGGTGAATGATCTCATAATTGAAGAAAACTGTACTTGTTGATATTTTTTATGTTGATATTGTTTGTTGATTAAGACATTATCACCACTGATTATCCTGCAGGTCCACACATTTCAATTTATACCTGACAAACCAAATCAGAAAATTGAAGGAATTACGCATGTCCTAAGGTACCTCTCTTCTAGAAATCTAGTGCTGTGTTTTCCATCACACTTCGTAACTACAAGATTCCAGATTATCTTTATGTATACAATGTTAGTAGTGAAATGCCAGAAATTCAGTAACTCAAAACCACCTATGATCCCTGAAGTGTGAAAAGTTTACTAAAGCATAGTCTGCAAGAATTTTCCCATTCTTCATAGATACAATTATGAGAAGAATTTCATCTCTGGTGAGTGACAAGCAATACAAGTATTTTGGGAGGAAGGTACTTAAGAATCCTTGGGACTCTTGCTCTATGCTGCCTATCTCTGCACTTCTAATTCTCTTTCAAAAGAGATTGTCAATAGAACAATTTATATTATGGATTTGGTTTTGCTGTGCAGTTAGCAAAATCCAGGGACTTATGGGGTTTGGATTTGGTTTCTTTTCTTTTTTTTTTTTTTACTTCTTTGATGTTGAGGACTTCCTATCACATGGACTTAAAAGAGTAGAATGGGTGCACTTTCTCTTAAACTTCATTTGCACAACACAGTTTTTGATTGCATGTCACCTTATGAGCATCTGTCTATTTTTGTCAGCAAAAAACATTTGCATGTAGAAAAGTTCCTATTATGTACTTATAACTTGTCCAATATGAACATATGCCCATGCTTTGTTATAGGTAAATCAGAAAATGCATAATGTACTGACGATAGAAGATCTAGTGATAGTGGAAAAGCTATCAGTTAAAAGTATATAAAAGAGAGAAATACACTGAAATCAAGCTGCTACCATAATACAAATAAAATAGCTGATGCACTGGTTCTCTTATAGCTGTTGATTCATGAATGCAAAGAGCAAGGGATGATAATTCTCAAGACAGAGGTTTGTTCCGATGGTTCCTTGCCTTGGACTATCAGATAGCGCTAATCTTTTTGATTTAGATACGGGCTTTCTTCCTGGTCTCCCTCAGATGCTCTTTTGATCCCCCTGACTGGGAAAGTTAATGTATCCCCTATGTCTCTTCATCCTGTGCTTCAGCTTCTCCATAGTTTAAGAGAGAATACACCTGTTTGTTACCTGACACCCACACCTGGTCAAATCAGTGTGGTTTCAGCATCTTCTAGCATTCCTTGTGTGATGTCCTCAAAGTCCTTCACTATGACAACATGCAAAATTCATATCATGTAAGTTACCAGAGCCTTCATTCCTGTCCACTTATGGCATAACTACATGCATATTCAGCAGTCTTACCTCTGTGGTGGACCAGAAACCTAAAACAATGGCTACTTCCTCAGTTCTTCATTTTTCAGTGCAAATGCTCCCTCTGTGTACATCTGGACTTTGGCCAGCTAAGCAGGGGAGATTAATGATCTTATGGCAGATATTCATACCTCATACTTGTTCAGGACAAGGCAATACTCACAGCTTACTCTTAAATCCTGCCCAAGGCAGTGTCAGTGTTACATTGGAGCCAGGAATTAATATTGCTGTTTTGCTCTAATGTGGCTTACACTACATATGCTGTTGTCAGATTCCCTCAGCATGCTGCTGTCTTTGAACAAGTGGTTCTTCAGTCTGTACTGCTAAGAGAGAGATGGCTCTTTGCAGCCAGCACTATCTGAAGTCTACAACTGTGTGATTATACATATAGTCGCTAAGAGAGAAAGAAACTATTCATTTTTTTGGACATATATATCCAAGCCCACAATTTCTGCCTTTTCCTTGGAGTTCCTAAAGGCTTTCTCAGGCTTTCCCAGCTATCAAGAAATTGAGTATAGGAGGAACATATCTTACCCTTGTCAGGGCCATATAGGATGCATTGAAGATAAGGTTTGATTTAATCCATAAAAGTCCTGGTGAGGTAAAAATTGCCTGGTTTTCTGTGCTTGTATATATCTTATGTGAGAATGCACATGCAGGTAACAGTTAAATAATCTCTGTATCCTTTGATGGACTCCTTCAAACAACTCTGGTATGAGGTTTAAGTACATCAAATCTTTGGGAAACTTTTCCTCTTTAAGCCTAAAATTATGAAGTAGAAAACTTCCAAAGTGAAGGCAAATAAAGTACTTCGTAATTTTAAGTAGAAAGAACATTCCAGACAGAATCATATGATCTTCTTTTCCATCCCAAAGATGGGAATTTCCTCTTCCTTTGCACGAGGGACAGAATTTGGAACTTCTTCACAGAAGCTGCAAAAGTTATGGGGAAAATGGATAGGTGCTACTGAATATTATTCCTGGGTTTTTTTACAGATTTCAGGAGGCCTTGATATATCTATTAATCAGATCACTGTAGGAATTCCTGGAAAGCGTGTGGCTGCTGGTATGCCAGGATCTATTGAAGCT
Organism: Coccyzus lansbergi; assembly: GCA_033558105.1. NCBI lineage: Eukaryota > Metazoa > Chordata > Aves > Cuculiformes > Coccyzidae > Coccyzus > Coccyzus lansbergi. The sequence goes on along the minus strand of JAUMJK010000318.1, from coordinate 2,824,075 downwards.
GTTTTGCTGTGAGAACAGCACAATCCTCATTCCATACCTATGCACAGCTCTGGTAGCTAAGTTGATTTTTTTTTCTTTCAGTTTCATTCTGCTGTCTTCTTTGGACAGTTGTCCTCAAACAGATACAAACAACAACAACAAAAACAACTGGAGAGCTAATTTGTATTGAAATAAGGTCATATCAGCCAGAAGACAACACAATTAGCATTGCAGTGATTCTTATAGCTTATGTATAATATCTGATTCTGGAAGATAAATATTATGAAAATGGAAACAAGAAAAAATCGTGTATATATGTGAAATACTGCTTTCTTCCAGAGGAGACATGATTTCACACAATGATTTTCTTTTTCTAGATGAATAGTAACTGAGATCTAAAAAGTCCAGAGCCCATTTGTCTTTGCAGATGCCAGGTGTTTTCTCACTTGCACTTTCTTCTGTTTCACCTACCTCACACTATAGGAAGATGAGCAAGCAGAATCAGCTTGGGCTTTTGCAGATTGCTTCCAGAGTCAGCCTGTCTAACAACATCCCAGCCTTGAGGAAATGCATAATAATTTAAACAAACAGTTCTGCAAACATCTTTTTGCAGATTATTTGCGTTATATTCTGAATCAAGGAATAACAGAAAATAGGCCCAAAACCCAGCCCCTTTTGAAATAAAGAGAACATTTAGAATCACATACACATGATCTAGATCTGAAGAATGAGGAAAAATAGGAGCTACAGTTGGCGACATTATTTTAATCCACTACAGACTGTCTTCAACAAGATGAGACTGTTAAAATTTTTATTTGCTAAATTTTTAACTCCCTCAGAAATACTAATTGATTCTTTTTTTTGCATTCAGTTCACTTTTCAATCGGTTCTCACATTTTTCTGTCCCATTTGCTGTATCTTACATGTGTAGGTGTCATGTGTGTATGTATGGGTGCCATCCTGGATATGTATTATGTAAATTTATGTCCCACTTATCCTGATATAACTCAGCTATTCCCAAGGCACATATCAGAAAAGTAAGTGGAAAAAACACTGATAATGCAATTGCCTGCAAGTGTATGTGCTGAAGAAATTAAAGAATTCTTCCTAAGGTGGACTTGACAGTCAGCTAAGCTCCTGACCAACATGTAAATATGCAGTTTTACATTCTAAATGTGATAGGGCAAAAGCTCAACACTGGTGGGAAAAAAAAATCAAAAATAAAACAAAACTAAAAGTTTTAATTTTCTTTTCTTCTTTTCTTAAAAAACCTTCCAGGGGGACTGGATAGCTCAAGGGGTTGGTAATAGGATACAGAGCCTTTCATCTCTAGGTCACCAGTTCGCATCCAGGCCAGGTCAGTAGTGACCAAAAATTGTTACCATTTGATGGGTTTTCAGTGACCTATATGAAATTTGTTGGAACCATTGTTGGAAAAGTTTCTGGAAGCTGTTCACTTCTTACTGAAGAAGATGTGGCTGATCTTTTGGCAGTCTCAGTAGCAAGACTGCATTACCTGTTCATCTAAAGATGCAAGACACACTGATGGCATTTTGTAGACATCTTTCTTTCTACAACTATTATCAATTCATAATTGTCGTAACAATTACTGTAGCTGTTAGTATTCTGCTGCCTGTTCTGTATCCATGCTGTAGTCAAATGGATCTCAGGACTGTTAAATAGTTATCAACTACAGGCACTCAATTCATGCAAAATCATTCTTGGTGTGAGCACAGGCAACCTTAATTTACTGAAGTTGCAGGACTAAATCCTCATCTTTCTTTCTTGACATCTTTATTTTCAGTTTTTTTCACCAAGTTTAAACAAAGGAATTCAATCAGTATAACACATCTAGAACATTTTTATGGGCGAAGACAAAAAAGAAAAAAAAAGCAAACGATAAGACAAGCACTAGCTGGCCTAGAATTCCAAAGCAGCAATAGCACATGTCACAGTTCAGGTTGGACTTGGAATAAACTCCAGGATCATTGCATTCCTAATTTTTATGTTGTTCTCTGTTTTATCAGGCGAAGTAGCAACAGAATTCTTCTCACAGGCTATTAAAAACCCATTTCCCTCACTCCTTTGAAAATGGTTTGTTATGTTTAGAATATTACTGGGACCTTATTAGCCTTTTAAAACTTTTTTTAAATGCCTAGCTTATGCATATATCACCTAGATATTTCATATTTTCTGTAACAGAAAGTTCCAGAAGCAAACATGCTTCCTTTAAAGTTATCACACATACACACACACAAAAACTGCCAAGAAAATGTAAATTTTAAAAAATTAATGGTTTTATAGAAGACAGGAACAATTGTCAGTTAGAGCAAGGTCCCGTTTCTATGGTCTGGTAACAGAGGAGGCCCTTAAAATGAGAAGAAAATACTTTCTAAAAATAACATTTCTACCTAAGATTTCTAATCAGGTCCTAATTCTTGGCCATAACATTTGAGAGGAGGGTGCTGAGTGATGAGTAACACAACCACACTACCTCTGCTTACAAAGGCCTTCAAGAGGCTATGAAATACAGGTAGCAAGGCTAAGGAGCTCTGACATTCATCAAAATTATTTTGGTAGTGGGGAAAACCCCACTATGTTGCAGAAAGCAGGGAACAAAGATGAACTAAGACACATCAATACACCTCAAGTAGGCATGCAAATCCTTTCATATCTTACTGCAATAACTGGATTATTGCAAATCAGAGTGCCACTATACATTTTATTTGACCTTCCTATGAGGTCCCAAAAGTTTTATGGAGGAAAAAAATGTAAAATATAAAATGATATATAACTTGTAAATGAGACTAGTATTGGATACTTTGGTAAAAATGACTGCTTAGCTATTAGCCAAACAAATATCACAATAGTTTTGATAGCTCTGACAGACACATGTGATTAATTATTGCATATATCAGAAAAAGACTTTTTATGTACATAATTAATTATTGACATCTTGCCTGCAAGAGGCTGAGAAGGCAACTGGCCAAAAGTAATTTTAAATGCAAAATCAACTCCCCTAAATATGTCCTTGATATATTTTCTTTTTTAGATAAATGAAGGGTATTACTGGCTTAAACTCAATACATGAAAGAACAAGACTGGAGCTTGAAATAAATTATGTTGATTCAAGTAGACACGTATTGCAAAACTGTCTTGCTTTTCTATACAAAGAAATGAATCTTTGTTATAATCTTGCATGGAAAAATAAGGCAATAAAGACATGTATTTAATTCTTGCATAATCATTTTAATGTAGAGCTTGGTTTCTAGATTCATGGCATTTGTGTTTTCAGCTTAAATTTCAAAGCTATGTTGATTAAATATACAGGTTGCCATTTTTCATTAAGCTTTAATTTGATACATTTTTAGAATTTTATTTTGTCTGTATTTGTATTTGACTTTTATATATATATATATATGTGTATATAAATATATATATGTATGTATGTATAGAACACATCATAGTCAGGCTTCATCTTAATACCACCAGGTCTTCTCTTTCATTTTTCTTTTAATTATTTTAAATTTTTCACTTATTTTCCTTTCATTACATGTTCTAATGTTAAGTATATAAAAGAACAGTGCAATACTACAGTTATTAATGTTATGCTTTAAGATTTATAGTATTAATTTCTGAACAAACATTTATTAAGCATTGGTAAAACACTATACAAACCTTTATTACTGTAAATATTCTTACACTCTTTTCTTTCCCCCCCTGTATTTGTGTACTAGGTGGTTGTGAATGCCCTTTTAGGAGCAATTCCATCCATCATGAACGTGCTTCTCGTATGTCTTATATTCTGGCTAATTTTCAGCATCATGGGAGTAAATCTGTTTGCTGGGAAGTTCTACTACTGTGTTAACACCACAACTGATGAAAGGTTTGAAGTCGAACAAATCAACAATTTTAGTCAGTGCGAGGAACTCATAAAAAACAATCAAAGTGCCCGATGGAAAAACGTGAAAGTAAACTTTGATAATGTAGGATTTGGGTATCTTTCTTTACTTCAAGTTGTAAGTGATCACTCTTTATATACTTCTTATTGTTTATATGGAATAGTGAAAAACAATTCTAGCAACAAGGACAGAAAACATATTTACCTGATGATTTTATCTGTGACTTAATACCAGTGCACTGATAACTGATTACTTTTTTCTTTCTAAACAGCAAGTAAAGCCTACTAAGATGAATGAAGGATTTTTGGGACATCTGATAGAAAATGTGCTATTTATTGCTCCCTTATTTCTCCAGTTCCTTCTAACTTTAAAAGTTTATAGAGGTACCTAGGAAAGGTTTTCAACTAGCTGAATACTGTAAGTTTTACAGTTGCTGAAAAAATAAAAAAATCTGCATTGCTGTGATTAAGTCACAGAGAGGAATTTCAGGTAAGAAATCCTATCTCAGCGATGTGACTGCCACTAGTGCAGACTTATGCTGTCTAAAAAGCAGTTTCTCATTTAGAAGACAAACAGCAAAAGAAAAGTATCTTTAGACATTATTATCTGTGAAATATTTTCCCTGATATTTCTGCACGTACTCAGCTAGTGAAGTTTATTCAGCAAAGACAGAGAGAAGGAAAGAAGGAAGAAAATCTATACAGAAAGATACATGAAGGTTTTGCCTTCCCTATCAAAAATGGTGTCCTCACACACTGTCTTTGCATTTTGGAGTAGATAACAATCTGACCCAGCTTTAATCAAGAAAATGCTGGAGAGTAAGCTATGGCGTGTGCATTCAGAAACCTCTATGTTTTTTCAACATTACTGTCTAATTCTGCAGTATCTTAATTTTCATAGCTTTTAAAAAATTTTCTAGCTTTTATGTTGGCATAAGTAATTTCAATAATACAAGTCATTAACATGACACAGTGGTATTGACTGTCCTGGCTTAAGTTCTAAACCAGTAGTTCTGAGCACTGTGAACTGCCACTCTCAGCTAGTATAGTGTTTCAGTTTGTGACTGATAAATCTGATAATTTAAATTTCACTATGATTAAAAGAGAAGAGAGGGACCCCTTCATTTTAATAACAAAAAATGGATTATAATAGAATTTTTTTTCTGTCATATTTTTGAAATCCACTGGTCTAGAATCCTTCTTGGTGTTAAGGGGGCAGAATGCTTTATTATAGATGTTAAAGAAAAACATCAACAAAATTCTTTCTAAGTTGTTTGCAGCTCTTCTTCCAGTAGCAATCTAGTATGTTCTGGGAAAGGGATAATACCAGGTACATTCCTGGCTTTGTGGCCACAGTCACCACCCATCAGCTACTCACAGTCATGCATATCCAGTGTCCCAGTTACACATAGCTTATTCTATCTTCTCTTCATTGAAAAACAACAAATACTTCTTAAAATTAAGACTTGGATTCTTAAATTATCGGATTGTTCTGCATGGCAAATTGGGAGAAGTTTGCCAGTTGTTCTCATGCTTCCAAAAGAAAAATTAATGTAGACCTACCATGAACAGATCTTGCCCTTGTGGGAGAACAAGTCAGTAGTTTTTTTAGTACCTACAGTATAAAAATCTTGCACTGATATCAAAGGCTTACCAAATGGATGGAATTTTTTGTGTGAGTAGAATGTCAGTGACAACAGTACTTAGTTTTTCTATATTATTAAAATTCTTGTAAAAGCATGAGGACATTTTTTTCTGACATATCAGAAAAAAATGGGGCGCTTCCATCGTTCCACAAAACAGACACTTGGCCCTCCATCTTTTAGGGTTTGGTAAGTAAGCTGCTAGCTGTGCAAAACATCAGCTTGATTTTCAGCTAATGCTTTAAAATATGCAGAACCTATGTTTTTTTTTATCTTCGATAACACAGGAAAGGTCACAATTCACAATTGTTTGAGATTCTCACCTCACTTTCTCAAGCTACAAAAATATTTATAAGGTGATTTTCTATTTGATTATAAAGTACTTTTGATAGTAATCTAGGACAGGCTTTTAAAGCCATCACTTTCAGAAGAAATGCGAGAAGTGAATAGGTATGTCATGATCCTAGGTCCTCCTACCCTCACTCCATAATCGGCATGAAGTAACAGTAAAGTTGAGTAAGTACTACAAGTTAATTAGAAGTATCAATTTTAAAATATTCAGAATAACTGGAATAATATCAGAAAGAAATATTTTAGGTTCAAAAGACAGATTGGAATTATGTGGCAGTTTCTTTTTAAGCAAAAGGAATTCTCTGAGTATTTCTTTCATGAGTTTCCTTGGTGATGACGCAGAATAAATATCTGGAACAAGGGACCTAAGAAAAGATGATAAAGTAATTTGTGGCCTGGAAATTGTATTTTTTTCTCTTTTGGAGGTGATGTGTGTGTGGAAAATGTTTAGTATTGATAGGAATGCTATAATTCTGCAGAAAACTGCAGGCTAACAATGTGTGACATTGATATAACCAAGTTTTTTAGAGACTTTGTTCATCAGAGACTATTTTCCAAAATCCTTAAATAATTTCAAGTTGCAGTGAAAATATTCATGCCATCAGTGACATATGTACACATTCTCTCCATAAGATTTTTTTTTTCTGATCTGGCATAGCTTACATTGGTCTATGTGAACCTGCAAAACTAGTTTTTCATTTCATCATCTAAACTTCTTCAAGTATTTTTCTGTCTCTAAAGAAAAACATCAAAGCAGAGACAGATCTGCTGGAGAAATTCCTTTCACAATTTTCATTCATCAGTAAGTGAAGTGAAAGAGGTTGACGTACACAAAGAGATGTGGCATCTGCCATTATAATATTATGGCCTTGTGCCTTTTTAACTTGAAACCAGTGCCTGGATTCTTTGGTAAGTACTTTTCCCAGAGGCCTGCTTTTATCCAGGTGGTAAGCATATATCCTGCTTACCAGGACAGAACGTGCCAAACCAGTGGAGCTCAAAGCACCATGATACCTTATTCTGCTGCTAGTAATATACATAAGCAAACATATATTGTTAAGCCTAGGATAAAAAAAAAATCAGAATCTAAATTCTAGGCCTATAAGATTAGGAAGACTTCAAAGTTCCAGCAGGTTAGTATTTTAAAATAAAGATGCTATTGTATCTCCAAAAGGGAATGTGAATCTTCTTGGTGGTAATTTCTGGTAAAGAAAGGGAGTGGTAAAGCTCCATCCTTAGCAATTATTCATCAGGGAAAAGACCTACATACTTTTAACAATACCGAAGTAGTTAGGGGAATTTTTGTTTTGTTGGTTGTTCTAACTACATTTGAATCTGCATTGGAATATATGGCTTTCAAATTTCCTTGTGGGGAAAAAAACATTTGGAACAGGTGCTGATTTCAGCTACACTGCTTTAATCTTCAAAATCAATTATTTACTACTGAGAATATGTTTTTATATTCAAATGTACAAAAAGGAAAATAAGAATTTGACCTCTTAGTCATTTTTCTATGTTATTTTCTATTCACTGTGCTCAAAAATGCCACCAAAAATTGTGCTGTAGACAAATTTAAGCCTAACACAAACAGGTCTAAGCTTCTACTGAAAACAGTGGAACACTCCTTCACTAAACTGGGTTCCTTGACACTGAGCCGCTAGTTCCATTATTTGCCATTGTTTAGGCAACATTGTTTTTTAAATTTACGAATTCTTCTACTGAGCTGACACTTTTGCTTTGGAAACAAAGAAAACCTATTCTCACAGTTATGTTCTCAATTAGTGTAAATGATTTTGCATAATGATCATAGAATCACATAGAATCACAGAATTACAAGGTTGGAAAAGACTTCTTGGATCATCAAGTCTGATTTCTACTGATTTATATAGAATAAAACAGGTAATATGATAGGGAAGCATATTTTTTAATTAAAATCACTTTAACTAGGGATTGGGATTGGTTTTTTTCTTCATTTCTTCAATGATAATATCTTATGGGTTTTTGAAACATTGTGGAAAATACACATTTTATTTAGACATTTTGAACTGCAAGATAGTAATAAGCTATATTTATACTTTTTTTACTCCCACACTCTTTTCAAATTTCCTTCATAATAATAATAATAATAATTTAATAATATTTAATAAGAATAGGAAGAAGAAGAAGAGAAAGAAGAAGCAGCAGCATACAACAGCTCAGTTCTTCAGATCTTTTTCCTAGTGCTAGTGACAAAGTGCTGTCTCTTTATAATGGAATACTTTATTGAATACGGTGAAGATTAAGATTTTAAAACTAGTCTACATTTTCCATTTGCTCTAGTCTAGACTACATTAAAAAAAACAACAAAAAAACCACTAATTCCACTTTACCTGGAAGATGATATGCAAGAATAATCACGTGTCTGAATTGGAAGCAACAGCACACACTTTGCAGAAGAGTCATTCCATTGTTAGCATCATTTTTCTGATGTAAAACTATGCCCATTATTTACATTTAGTATTTCAGATTAAAGTGCTGATTTCAGCCTAAGTTATGATGTTCCAAAAACTGCAAATAATGTACCAAGACAGAAAAGTAATGCCTGTAAGATGTGAAGTAATCAGACTGTCCTATTTAGACCTTACAAGACCTCAGCTGAAATACTAAGTCCAGTTTTAGTTACAATTTCAAGAAATGAACTAGTGGAAGAGAGATCAGAGAAAAACAATGACAATGAGCAGAGTTCTGGAAAATGGGATGTACTTGGAACAACTGAAGGATCTGTGATCACACCATAAAGAAGAAAGGAAGCAACAACCAGTCTGCAAGAAACTAAAAGGCAATGCAGAAAGGATGATCTCCAGATATGTAATGATTATGAAAAGTGACAACAGAAGTATTTTGATACTAGGAAACAATAAAGACAAGTGTCAGATGATTTTTTTACAAGGTTGTGGAGTATCCACCATTATAAGACTTTGAGAACAGGTTAAATGTGTATTAGGAATTTAAAAAAAAACCAAAAACCACAAAAAAAACAAACCAAAAAAACCCCAACCTGATCACAGAATAATTGAATGGTTTGGGTTGAAGGGAACCTTAAAAATGGTCCAGTTCCAACACCCCCTGCCACGGGGAGGGACACCTGCCACTAAATCAGGTTCCTCCAAGCATGGACTTCAAGTTCTTCAACTGAGACTTCTCTTGTTCCAGAATTGTTGTAGATTTATTGGTCCTCTGATACTACACTTGATTTCGATATTGTACTATTAGTTCTCTCAACTTCATATGATCTGTATTGGGCCTATGATGTGAAAGCTGTTGGATACTGGATTTGTATCTCAGGATAATCATGCTTTTTAATATTCTGCTGCTTCAAAAGTGTAAAAGACCTCTTTCATTTTAAGAAAATAATTCCTTGTCTTTTAAAGAGCATGCCAGTTACTCTCTATGCAGCATAAACAAATAATTTCTGAAACCTCCACTAGAAATGAAACCTCACAATGACGGAGATAAAATAACCATAAAGAGTGTTCTGCTCCCAACTTGTTTCTGCAGCTCTGTCTCTATGACAAGGAATATGAAGGAACCAATGATCTTCAGCTTTGTTTAGCAAAATTATAATAGGGATTAAATGGCAGAACTATCTCAACTTCTTTGTTACATTCTGGGCGCAACTGGATTAAAACCTGAGTGATTTCTACCTCAAGATGTTGCCTAGTCAACAGACAACCAATTGCTACAACAGAGAAAATTGCTTTCTATTTTGAACACTCAGATGATTCAACCTAAATTTCACTGTCAAATATAAAAATTTACATAGTTTTGGGCAGAGGAAATTCACTAAATGTTTCCACCTGTAAGGAATATTACATATTCAATGCACATAAAACACATCCTCTTTTTACCAGTTTATCTCAGTACATATCCGAGGGATCTAGCCTCTGTAACACACAATGCAATGTATTTAAAGTGAAAATAGAATTACTAAATCAGGTAAAGTCCTCTGAAGTAGAAAAAAATCAAAATTCTGAATGACAGGAAAATATCTTTTCTGAGCTGATCAAAATTTTGGTTCACTTTGATTGCCACCTTTGTGACTGATTTGAGAGAGAGACACTACACATCAGTCTTCATTGGTGGCAACTTGGGTATATAAGGCTATTTCTCAGCTGTACATAGCTTTTGCAGTTAACATGGTTTGAGGAATATTTAGTCCACTAAAATAATACTGAATTCAATCATTTGTGTTAATTATTTAAAAATAAGTTAGTTATGCTTACTGCTTGAAGTATTCACATAGATACAAAATAGGGGGATATATAGCAGTGTATCCAAAGAGCAGCTGTGAAGAAAGCCAAGAGAGAAAATTATCTAGAAATTTCATCTTATGCTAATTATTCCTGGTTCTATACTCAGTTGTTGGAAGTAATTATATGAATTGTCTTCAAGCTCTATGCTTAAACAGGTGTGTACTGTTTACAGGCTACATTTAAAGGCTGGATGGATATTATGTATGCAGCTATTGACTCAAGAGATGTAAGTACTGTGAATATTTTAAATTATATTTTTTCCTGAGGTCTGTCCATCAACAACTGTGTGCTTATATATCTTCCAAAAGCAATTAATTGCCACACAATATAATGAATCAAAATTAAATTAACTAATACGAGATCCTGCTGTAACAAATGATAGAAAATTGAATGCAAACTTCCCAATGCTGTCACTAACAGATGGAATGGAAAAAATACATTGATAGAAGTGCAAAGAGTGTTGTTCAAACACAAACTATTAAGGATATTTTGCCCAAGGCTGTTGCTTGTTCAGTTGAAATTTTCACGTGAAAACTTAGCAATGATATTTCTTTTTTCTTTTCTTAGATATTACAGCAACCCAAGTATGAAGACAACCTGTACATGTATTTGTATTTTGTTATTTTTATCATCTTTGGGTCATTTTTCACCCTGAACCTGTTTATTGGTGTCATTATTGATAACTTCAATCAGCAAAAAAAGAAGATAAGTATTGTTTCATTTTTCTTCTAAATATATTCTAAAATATTGCATCTTGGCAGGTGCATGATATCTGGAATGTAAACCTAAGGTTTGTTCAAAATTTTAAAAAATTAAGTATATTAGGATATAGAATCTTATCTAGATGTAGTACGCATTAACATCATAAGATTTTGCATCACAGTGAATGGGACAGATCCCTCTGTTTTCAATGTCCAGTTTCGTCTTCCTCAAGTTGCCTGCTTTTCCGTACCCAAACTTCATGAAATCTCCTTACATGATCAAGCCCCTTATTTAGGCCTTTACATTAAAGCACTTCTAATTTCTTGATTTTTTTTTTCTTCTTGATTTGTAGTGCTTCTGTCAGCACACACACCTTATAAAAAAGCTGCCTGGTTAAGAAAAATAAAGCATTATTTCATCACAATACTACAAATGCTGTTTTAATTATCTCATGGATTCAAGTTCTGTTTTGTGGCACTGAATGATCTGAAACTATGTAGAACAGGAGTGGTTTGAAAATATCACAGAGCTTTTTTGTAGTGCAGATGTAGATAACCTCACTGGTATAGATGGTCTGAGAATCAGATGCTCATCCTTAAAATTATTTCTGTAAATAGATAAGTTAATGAAAGCTAAAGGACAGAAGGAGTTTTGAATTACTTGTTTAACTTCACCTTAGTGTACTTCATTTCTTTCTTTGGATTTATGTTACTAATGACAGATGCTAAGTAAGATTTTTGGAAACTATACATGCTAGAGGTCTAGAGGTATGCAGTTAGGGAGCCTGTCCAGTGTACTGTGTATGCATTCCTGTATCTTCAATCTTCCCAAACACTCATCTTCGAAAGGGCTGCATCCAGTCCTATGCTTTCATAGACATTTCTGGAATGAGATGTCTGCAAGTATCTTTTATCTAGGAAAAATTTACTTCAAGAGATATGTGGAATCTGATGGATTTTCATTCAAGCTGCCTCTACAGCTTGAAGACTATGGGCAGTGGATTTTGGTTAGGTTACTATGAAGAACCCATAATTCTCTCTTTATCTTCACTGTCAGACTTCAAAGGCCAACTCTGGCATTTGCTAATCGGAACTTCATAGAACACAGAAGCTAATCAAGACTTAAAGAGAGCACTTTGCTGTCAACAGCATTAAAAGTGCTTCAGTCTTCAGCTCAGTTTCGAAAAAGTTTGATAATTCATCTTCTCAAAAACCTTGAAAACCCTGAGTACCATTGCTATTGTTTTGATTGCCAGGGATACATAAAGCACTAACATATGAATGTACTGAAAATCTGACTTTCTCTGCTTACTTTCACTAAAATTGCAGTTCAGTAGTGACAGTATTAAACAGTCTAGACTGTTTGAGCTTATCTCAGATGCTGTTTACTGTATCTCTTCCCATGAGCGAGTTACTGAAAAGGATTGCTTAAAGTTCAAGGAAAATAACCATAGAAAAATACTGCATTACTGTTTTTTTATATGAGATTCATTACAGGATTTTTCAGACAACTCCCTGACTAAATAGTTAAATTGCAGAAAATTGCATTTGATAGATAAGTGATTTTTCCCAATATAGTCTTGATTTTCATGAAATAAATAAAGCAATCACATTCCTGAAGAGTTTTCAACACTGCATATAAATCTGATTGTAACTAGTTTTGGTTTCATGTTTTTACTTTGGAGGTCAAGACATATTTATGACAGAAGAGCAGAAGAAATACTACAATGCAATGAAAAAGCTGGGATCCAAAAAACCACAAAAACCTATACCAAGACCAGGGGTAAAATTATTTATATACATCAGGCTAATCGCTATTTATGAACTGCTCAGTTTTTAATGATATAGAGAAAGCAGAAATGTGCCTCTGTGAAACTGACCATTAAGAATTGTACAAGTCCACCAAAATGGAAGATAAAAACACAGTACAAAAAATATTTTTCCCTTGCAACCATTTTATGTATTAGTATACAAAGAAGGCTGAACTAAGCTGTTGTCTTCACATTAACATCACTACTTAAGATCCTTACTTATATTTTTATTGAAGTCTCATAGGTCTTACTGCCTATTTTTCTACTTTCTTCTAACAGGAAAAAAAATACTATTACAGTTTGTATAGTATGTTTCTTTTTCCTTTTCTCCTCAGAACAAATTCCAAGGAATGGTCTTTGATTTTGTGACACAGCAAGTATTTGACATCAGCATAATGATTCTTATTTGCCTTAACATGGTTACCATGATGGTAGAAACTGATGACCAAAGTAAAGAAATGGAAAATATTTTATCCTGGATTAACCTTGTGTTCATTGTCCTTTTCACTGGAGAATGTGTCCTGAAATTGATTTCACTTCGCCATTACTACTTCACTATAGGCTGGAATATTTTTGATTTTGTAGTTGTAATTCTCTCAATAGTAGGTAAGTCTTGTATATTAAGGAAAAAAAAAGAGGGTAAAATGAATATAAGGTGACTTTTTACTTGAATAGAGCTATAGGGCTTTTGCCATTGCAAGGTTTACAACTAAATCATGGAACTTTTCTTTTTATCTAATAATTTACTTAATCCAACATATATTGCACCTGCAGATACTAAGTATATCTGGCATAACAGAAATTGTACAAGTGGAATCTATAGAATATCTTTAATTGCTACACATATCCACCAACTTTAAACCTATTTTTCTAAATTTCTGCTATGATACAGAGATTACATGGTAATGTATCTTGGTTTTGCTTTTTTCTGTTTTAGGTATGTTCTTAGCCGAGATGATTGAGAAATATTTTGTGTCCCCCACACTATTCAGAGTCATCCGACTTGCCAGAATTGGTCGAATCCTGCGTCTCATTAAAGGCGCTAAGGGAATCCGCACTCTGCTTTTTGCTTTGATGATGTCACTTCCTGCTTTGTTCAACATTGGTCTGCTACTGTTCCTAGTCATGTTTATCTATGCGATATTTGGCATGTCCAACTTTGCCTATGTTAAGAGGGAAGCTGGTATAGATGACATGTTCAACTTTGAAACGTTTGGCAACAGCATGATCTGCCTATTTCAAATTACCACATCTGCTGGCTGGGACGGTTTGCTAGCCCCAATTCTTAACAGTGGGGAACCAGACTGTGACCCCCATAAAGACCATCCAGGCAGCTCTGTGAAAGGCGACTGTGGTAACCCTTCTGTGGGGATTTTCTTCTTTGTCAGCTACATTATCATATCATTTCTGGTAGTGGTGAACATGTACATTGCTGTGATTTTGGAGAACTTTGGTGTTGCTACTGAAGAAAGTGCTGAGCCTTTGAGTGAGGATGACTTTGAGATGTTCTATGAAGTCTGGGAGAAGTTTGATCCTGATGCAACACAATTTATGGAATTTGAGAAATTGTCTGATTTTGCAGCAGCGCTTGAGCCTCCTCTTCATCTACCCAAACCAAACAAAGTCCAGCTTATTGCAATGGATCTGCCTATGGTAAGCGGTGACAGAATTCATTGCCTTGATATCTTGTTTGCTTTCACAAAGCGTGTTTTGGGGGAAAGTGGAGAGATGGACGCTCTCAGAATACAGATGGAAGATAGGTTTATGGCATCGAATCCTTCAAAAGCTTCCTATGAACCAATTACAACCACTTTAAAACGAAAACAGGAGGAAGTATCTGCTGTCATCATTCAACGGGCTTTCAGACGTCACCTTTTAAAACGAACAGTAAAACAAGCTTCCTTTATCTATAACAAAAACAAAACAGAAGGAGGGACTGGTCAGGGTATGAAAGATGAAATGATTATTGACAAGTTAAATGAAAACTCTTTTACAGAGAAAACTGATATAACTGCATCAACGGCAGTTTGTCCACCTTCTTATGATCATGTAACAAGGCCAGTTAAAGAAAAATATGAAAAGGAAGATAAAGATGCTCAGAAATAAAAGCAAATAGCAAGCCAAACCATCTATGTGCAAAATAGTTCATAGCCAGTAAGGATCATGTGTTTGTGTCAACCAGACTCCTGCTGGAGGTTTATGCCAAACTGACAATTTTTACCAATGTACTGTACATTAAAGGTCAGTGCCTATTAAAAGACAGTGACCCCTTGTCAGTGACTGTTGACTGTGCTAACCTTGACAGGAGGTTACTGTTCTCACTACCAGCTGACACTGCTGAAGAGGAGAGAAAAAGTGGCTACTCAGACTGTAGGGACCAGTTAATGGGGTGCAAACCAAGTCTTTGTGTGTCTAGCATAAAACAATAAGGTAATTGTATCCACTGTTTGCATTTCAACTGCCACATACATCATATTTTTACAAAATCTGTGTTAGTGGATTCATCTTATTTTTATTCATATGTTGTTTATTATATGTGACTATTTTTGTAAATGGGGCTTCTGTTGGGGAAGGGGGTTAGGTACACCTTTACAGGTACAAGGGCCAGGTGTTCTATTATACGACAAATATACACACAGAAATGACTTGCATGAAGGCATGCTGCACTTATAGGTCATGCATGATAATAACATTAAGTCACAAAGAACAACAGATTTTTTTTTTAGCGCAGTGTTTCTGGAAAGGAATAACAGATTTTGAGGTGCTTAATTAATGTATTCATGTTGTATCAGGTCCAAACAAGTCTTGGTATGCCTGTAAAGTCCCTTATAACTCACAAGAACAGAAGAAAAGGGTTGTTTTTTACATAGACCTTTAAGTTTCATAAAGTGCAAGCTCCTTTCTAGGCCTGAGTCACAGATTTTGTCTTCGTCAAATTTCATTCTATATACAAATACTAAATGAATCTGCCTCAGCCCTCCAAGTTGATCAAAAAGAGCCCTTTATAAATTGTTTTGCTTTATCCCGCAGGATTGTTTAGCCATCTTCAGCTCTCAGTAAGGTTGATGTTGTACGTGTTAATGAAAAGCCCTCTGCTATGTAAATAGTAATTTTTAACCCGTGGTGCATGTTTGAGCAAACAGATAATGACCTTAGCACATTTATTGCATCAAATATGTACCACAATAAGCATAGTGCACAAGCGTTCAACAGGTAAAAGTATGTATTATCTACCATTATAGATAGTTTGGATGCTGTGAATGCATGTTTATATTGCCTATGCTGCTGTTCCTTTGACTGTCCAGGATTCTTAAATATGGGAAGCCATACATCAGTGCTAAATGGAATAAACTACTCAACAAGACCTCATTCCTCCATACCATTAAGCAATATTTTGCAGCTATTTAGGAGCTTATTTGTTTAACATTTTTGAATTTTCATTGAAAAGCATATAGTGTATATCCAAACTGTACAGACATGCTCAAAACTATCAAACCTGTTGAAAATAATGTTAGAATTTTATAAGCAAATATAAATACTGTAAAAATCATTTTATTTTATTTTTCAGCATTATGTACATAAAACAAGAACTGAATTTTATCTTCAGGTTGATGTCACACCATTTTTTTTACTTTCTGTCCATAGCACTTTTTCACAGAAGAACACCAGAGAACAAGATATAACTAAGAGAATGGGTAGCTGTATGTTCCTATTTTTTTACAATATTTTCAAACATGTCAATAATTTCTGCAAAATAAGTTCCTAATTTGCTTCTAAAAATCTTAAGTTTTTTTGCAGTTGGGAAATGGTGTAAAGTTCAAATTGAATGTCTAAGCAGTGCCTGCATCATAACTTTCCAGATACAACCTTTCTTTCACAGAATCCTTAATCTGTTCTCATATCTACTTACAGGTTTGGGTTTTTTTAATTCATGCTGCTCTAGAACAGTTCTAAATGTTAGGTCCACGGTATTTTTTCACAAAGAGAAAGTAGCTAAATTGTATAATCCAACACATCAGGACATTTTATGTTTCTTACACAGGAAAATGAAATGTAGATTACTTTTATTAAAGTTATTGAATAATGCTGTACTAGTGAGCTGCATGCAGGAAAATGCTACTGTTACCCTAATTGATGCTAAAGAACATTACTAATGCTCCAAAATAATAAAGATTACATTTTTTATTGTATGTTCCTTTTGTCTTTATTCTCTGACATTAATGTAAACGAAAAAAAAGTGTGCTTCTAAAACCATAGATTGAGAGGATATTGATAACCTTCACAGCCAGCTACTCTGTCCTCCCACATAAGCAAAGCTTGGGACTTGCTTGTTAGTTACTAATTCTAACTCCATGCATGTTAAACATGATGATTCTGCATATATCAATAGTACTGCCCTGAGTAACTTTGTGAGTTCATGCAGCAGTTCATCGTTGGGTAGGGAACTCCACCATCAAATGCCAGAGCTGGCCTGGGTGTGTCCTAGGAAGCTCAGAGCATTTACAGGAATGAGTATTGAGCATTCAGGAGTTTACAAAGACAAAGCAAGGATTGAAAATAGTACTAGATACATGACATTCCAAAACATAGATTTATAAGAATTCATTTACCCTAGAAATGATGATTGAGGATGCTTTCAAATTCAGGGGGGAAACTGAGTTCTACTAGTCTTTGCAACTCTGTAATTCCTTGGGAGGAAAGAAAGAGAATAATAAAAAAAGAGAGAACTTGGTGTTGTCTTCTAACCAGTTATTATTTGTTTTCTACAGAGAAGCTTCACCTAGGCCGAAGTACTTGCTGTTGAGATACATTATGAAACATATTATATGGGTGCTGCTTAGTTGTTACATTCAGCCAAACAAATTAAGTAGAAAAATAATGAAATTCTGGGTTCTTCATCTCAGAATCAGGGCACTGCTGGTATTAGTAGGGGAGGAGCGGCTGGAAAGCTGCCTGGAGGATATGAACCTGGGGGTGTTGGTTGACATCCTTCTGAACACAAGCCAGCAGTGGCCCAGGTGGCCAAGAAGGCCAACGACATTTTGGCCTCCATCAGAAATGGCGTGACCAGGAGGTCAAGGAGGTTATTCTCCCTCTGGACTTGGCACTGGTGAGATCGCTTCGGCTCTGCAAAGGGATCTGAACAGGCTAGACCGCTGGGCTGAGTCCAAAGGCATGAGGTTTAAAATGGCCAAATGCCAGGTCCTGCACTTGGGGCACAAAAACCCTATGCAGAACTACAGGCTAGGAGAAGTCTGTCTAGAAAGCTGCCAGGAGGAGTAGGACCTGGAGCTGTTGGTTGACAGCTGACTGAACATGAGCCAGCAGTGTGCCCAGGTGGCCAAGAAGGCCAATGGCATCTTGGCTTGGATCAGAAATGGTGTGACCAGCAGGTCCAGGGAGGTTATTCTCCCTCTGTACTCGGCACTGGTGAGATCGCTCCTTGAATCCTGTGTTCAGTTCTGGGCCCCTCACAAGAAGGATGTTGAGGCTCTGGAGCCAGTCCAGAGTAGAGCAACAAAGCTGGTGAAGGGGCTGGAGAACAGGCCCTATGAGGAATGGCTGAGAGAGCTATGGGGTTGTTTAGCCTGGAGAAGAGGAGGCTAGGAGGAGACCTCACTGCTCTCTACCACTACCTAAAAGGAGATTGTGGAGAGGACAGTGATGGCCTCTTCTCCCAAGTGATGGGGGACAGGATGAGAGGAAATGGCCTCAAGCTCCACCAGGGGAGATCTAGGCTGGACATCAGGATAAAGTTTTTCACAGCAAGGGTCATTGGGCATTGGACCAGGCTGCCCAGGGAGGTGGTTCATTCACCTTCCCTGGAGGTGTTTAAAGCACGGGTAGACGAAGTCCTGAGGGACATGGTTTAGTGTTTGACAGGAATGGTTGGACTCGATGACCCAAGAGGTCTTTTCCAACCAGGTGAGTCCACTATTCGCTGACACGGGCCACGGCGACGCTCCCAAGAACAGCCCAGCGGCCGCCCCGCCGCGAGGGGCCGCAGCTACCTCCGCCCGCCCCGCCCCTCCCGCCCTTCTCCACAAGTTTTCCTTCCCGTGTCTCTCCCGCCTCCTCTCGCCGCGAGCCAATGGCCGCGCAGGAGGCGGAGGGGCCCTTGCGGCAGCGCGGGGCGGCCATGGACGCTGAGGGGCAGAGGGTGCGGGAGCTGTGGGCGCGCGGGGGATCGCGGCGCGGAAAGGGGGATGCTTTGATTGAAGCCGAAGCGGGCTTGGGTTTCATCTAAGCAAGGGTATTGAAAGCGAGACGGAACGCCCCTCTGCTCGCACCGGGATGTGTTCCAATAGTGTTTTTCCAGACACTGCTCATTGTTAGGGGATGATAACGCCTTGTGCTCGCTGAGCTGTGAGCAGGTATCGCTTCTGCCGTCACCTCTGTCTGCAGCCTTTCCCCGTCTCGAATCCAGGGTCAGGCAGAGCTGTTCCCATCAGCAAGAGATGTGACTGCTGTGAAGCTCATAGTAATGTTAAATCATTGGGAAGTAATAGAATATGCATAGTATTTCTGGGGAAATCTACAGATACGCCTCTAAGTGGGAAATGCATCCTGTCCCCAGCTCCCTCCTGGGCACACACAGAGTGGCAGAGATCACTCCCTTGTGTTGCCCAGTCCTGATAACAGATGCTCGCTTTCTGAAACTCCAAAACGATTCCTAGAGAGTGTATTTGCCATCACTTTTGGTATTAAAGCATTTGCATGAGTGAACTGAGACTGCTTCTCCCTCAGGCCCTGCTCAATTATTACTGCCAAGAGGGCTACTTCCAGCACGTGCGGGCGGTGGCGGAGGAGGCGCTGGGGCAGCTGGGCAACGATCCCGTGTTCCTCTTCTACCGGGCCTATGGCACCCTGCGCACAGGTAATGCAGGGCTGCAGAGCAGGGTGTCACGGCCGCCCTGACTGCAGCCCTCACAGAATCCAGAAAGAAAACAATTTTATAGAGTCTGAATGCTTTCCATGTTGAGAAGACTGCATGACCTGTCACACAGACTTCCCCCCACTCACTTTGCATGAAAATTATGTAGACCACAGAGTCCTGGAGAGAGAAATAATGACTCTTTTTTTTTCTTTTTCTTTATCTTTTTTTTTTCTAAATGGTTATATGAAGGTGATTATATGGTTAGCCTGGAGAAGAGGAGGCTGAGGGGAGACCTTATTGCTCTCTACAACTACCTAAAAGGAAGTTGTGGAGAGGAGGGTGCTGGCCTCTTCTCCCCAAGTGACAGGGGACAGGACAAGAGGGAATGGCCTCAAGCTCTGCCAGGGGAGGTTTAGGCTGAACATTAGGAAAAAATTTTCACAGCAAGGGTCATTGAGCACTGGCAGAGGCTGCCCGGGGAGGTGGTTGAGTCACCCTCTGTGGAGGTGTTTAAGGCACAGGTGGACAAGGCTCTGAGGGACATGGTTTAGTGTTTGATAGGAATGGTTGGACTCAATGATCTGGTGGGTCTCTTCCAACCTGATGATTCTATGATTATGTGATTCTATGAGTGCAGGTCAGGCAAACAGGTCCTTGGAGGGCATTTGGAGCCAAAATGTCCATTGCATTGTATGACAAAGATAAATTTGTTTGCTCCAGCTAATATATCTTCCCTTTAATGCAGCTGTATCTTACTTTGTTATATTGATCTGCCTTAGAGGAGCTGACAGCTAATACCTGTTGGGAGGTATTAGCCCAGAAAACCAACCGTATCCTGAGCTGCATCAAAAGAAATGTGACCAACAGGTTGAGGAAGGTGATTCTGCCCCTCTGCCCAGTTCTCCAGAGACTGCACCTGGATTACTGCATCCAGCTTTGGAGTCCTCAGCACAGGAATGACACATTTTAGATAGAGTCTGGAGGAGGTCATGTCTATGATCAGATGGCTGGAGAGCCTCCCCTATGAGAACAGGCTGAGAGAGTTGGGCTTGTTTAGCCAAGAGAAGAGAATGCTCTAGGTAGACATTATAGCAGCCTTCTGGTACTTAAAGGGAACTAGAAGAAAGCTGGAGAGAGGCTCTTTGTCAGGGAGTACAGCAATAGGACAACGGGGAATGGTTTTAAAATAAAAAAGGGCAGATTTAGATTAGATTAGGAAGGAACTATTTGCTGTGAGGATGGTGAAGCACTGGCACTAGATGCCCAGAGAAGCTGTGGATGCCCCATCCTTGGAGGTGTTCAAGGCCAGGGTGGATGAGTCTATGAGCAACCTGATCTAGTGGAAAGTGACCTTGCCCATGGCAGGAGGGTTGGAACTAGATGATTTTGAACATCCCTTCCAACTCAACCCATTCTATATTCTTTGTGTACATTAGACTGTTTTGAGAAATTTATTAAGGTAAATTCATATTTCAGGGATGTCACAGCATACTACCAAGTAACCCAAAGTGGAAGAGGGCTGTGTCAGGGCGCTCTTAAGGACTGAAAAGATTTTGAAGTGGTGTATCTGTTCCCAAACTCCCTGATTTTTTTTTGTTTATTCAACAACCATAGATTCCTGTTTTATTTTTCAAGATGTCTGTGCTACTGATGTTCAAAAGATTCACACAAACAAGGCAAAAATCCCAGCTATATAAAGAAGCAGGAGCAAAAAGAGCTGCTCGGTGCCCTGTATAAAACAAATAATAAAGATGATTTTTATCTTTATGGCAGCTGGCAGAACTAGCACATAACTCCTTTCAAGTCCTTTGTGTTGAGGTGCTTTTTTCTTTCTTGTGTCTGTTTGAAACACTTGCACAAACAAGTGAAATGGATATGTGAGTAATGAAGGAAGTTATGAAGACAGTGTTACCAAAAACAGAGAACAAATAATTGAGAGAAAAAAATTGAGTCAGATTAAGGTCTTGCTGCTGATATTCTTTGTCTTGAAAAATGTTATAGCCTATTCTGCACTTTTTTCACTAGGTGACATCCAAGATGGTATTCGACAGTTGGAGTCTATTAAAAACAAACAGGAGGTGTCACTTTGTACAATGATGGCTCTGATTTATGCCCATAAAAAGAGCCCTAATCCAGGTATGCTCCTTAAGACAGTACAGATACATGTTTTAAACAGCTGTGTGTGAGGGTTGTGTGTTGTAGACTAATACTGCCTGATTTAAAAAGTTACACTCCAGCTTTGGCATAGTATCTAGTATTGAATTGAGTTACACTTAACAAGATTTTAAATAAAAATACCAAACCACAAATCTATGGAAAGTAAGACTGTTAAATTAAAACACTAAAAAAAAAAAAAAACTGACTTATCTACTGTGACGGGAAAAAAAAATTTGAACCAAGCTTCTTGTCATTGTTGTTCAGTCTTGTCTGATATAAGTACTTTTGTGCAGACCTGCAATTTAAGTAGTCATAAAAGCCATGCCATTTCTATCTTTCAAGTTACCCTGAACTTACAAATGAAGAAAAGAATTCTTTTAATGTTTATATTCCTTTCTCAAATCTAAAAACTGGGGGTATTTGCTAAGAATTATATTCCCAAAAACTCATTTGGTGTTGTTAATCTATTGTCCTGGTACCTTCCTGACTATGGAGATTTATAACTGTTACTGACAGTTTTGTTAAGCAGTATGATTTGAAATGCCTCTGACTAATGACAGCACTCTTACTCAGGTGTCTGAGGATTAATACTGTGGGGCAACAAAATTTCTGAGAAAGTCTTGAAATGCATCAAAATTAGGAGTCAGACATTTGATTTTAGTGGCTCCCAAAAAAAGGACCAGAAATTAACATGGGTAAAAGAAAATATTTGACACTAAGTTCCACACACCCAATTTTTTTTTTTTTTTTATGTGGGATTAACTCTATGATGGCAACTGACAGTAACCATGAGGATGAAAAATGAGCTTTAATGTTAAGAAACATGTGGATTCTGGAGCTATATCATCTGGTGTTCAGCAGTTTAGGACTGCTCTACAGTTAACTTATTATTTGACAGACACTGATATAAATGTGAACCTTCTTGTCATGTTTCCATTTATCTGGCAGAAGTCTCACCTACAAATCTATGGTTTAACAAAGAGCAAGGATCTTGCACAAATGACTTTGTTGGTGGAAGCCCTCTTCTGTCTTTACATTTGTACCTGATTAATATATTGAATTGCGAGGGATTGCCTTTGTATTTTGCAATATAAAATACAGAAAACAATGTTTGCTTTGGAAGTTCTTGGCTTATGTGTTCCTTTTTTTGTAATATTTTGAGATGCTATCAATAAAACGTCTGAATAAAATTTTTCAGATCGGGAGGCTATTCTAGAGTTGGATGCAAAAATGAAAGAGCAACGTACAACAGCAGGACAGCAGGCTCTGTACTTTGCTGGCTTGTTTTTGTGGCATCTTGGTCGTGAGGATAAAGCCCGTGAATATGTTGACAGAATGATCAAAGTTTCTGGTGGTGGTAAAGAGGTAATTTTTTTTTTCTATGTAAAATAATAATAGGATCGTGTGTACTGTGAAGCTAGCACATCCTACTTGTGGGTTTCCTTTAATTACCTTGTGTTCTAATACTTCTTTCTTAATGTCATAAATTAATTTGACAGGGCTGAGTAGAATTCTTGTAGTATTTTTTTTTTGTCTGTTAAGTATTCATTTGTACTTAATAAATAGCCAGTGGAAATAATGCATAATTATGCCAAATTTGCTACTTGATACTGAGCATCATAATTCCTAGCAACAAACTCAGCATGATAGTCTCACTAGAGGGAGACATCTGCTTTAAATCTCAAGATTCAAAAGTACCCAGAGGATTGGGGATATGAAGTTCAGCAGTTGTTAAAGGCAATATTTGTGTAGGGTTCTACTGATCGTAATTTATTTTAAAATCTGTGTGAGTGTTGCATGTAGCAATATCTTCTGAATTTATAAACCAACATCAAAATTCACTAGAATCTTTAAAGAGGTTTGTGAAAACTTACTGCAATTTTTAAGAAGTTATCAACTTCAATTCAAGGAAAAAACCAAAAAGGCAATTCTTTGTTTTTAGTCAGTTGTCTTCAAAGCAGAGCTGTTAAAATTGAATTCATAATTGTCCTCTTATGACACTAGTGTGAAACACAGATCTTGTTTCTGAATTGTTCCTTTGTGTGGTTCAGTACATTGCTCAATTTTGTAACGTGTAGTTTTATGGTTTGTATGATATTATGTAAGTTAGAAATTTGCAGGTGTTCAAAAAATAAATTTGAACACTAAATTATGTATACTTGACTTTTTTGGGGGGTTAGTTAGGGGTGCTTAAACATAGTGAAATATGATTTGCTGAGTATATACAGTTTTATAAGATAGTGTATGTACTCCTCATATAGAAGTAAAATGTCTCCCATTTTTTTGAAATGCTAGAGTGTATGAATTTCAGCTGGTTTCTGCTCCATTACAAAATCATGACCCTGATTGTTAGTAATTACAAAATGTGGCTCTTCTATTAACCTTCAGATTTTGAATACAACTTGCTTCTTTAATTTCATGTTAGAAAAGAGCTAGTGATATTTTATAGTTTCAATGGCAATTACAATTTGTTTAAATAACTACAAAATTGACTTGGTTTACTTAAGGTATAATTAAATTACTGGAACACATAAGATAAATAAAATGAATTGATTACAAGTAATAATCCTTCAATGAAAAGATACACTTCGCCTTATAAAAATTTTATTAGCTGTATTTTTTATAATGCATTTGGGAAATGTCATATCTTTGCCCTTCACAGGCAAGTTTTTCTTTTTAACCAGACAGTAGAAGGAAAAGAAGAAATTTCCTTTTTTAGCACCCTGGTTGTTCCTCAGTGTCTCATATAAACGATATATTAAGAAAATAATCTGCACAAATGTATGCAGAAAATATTCTTACTATCTAATGCTGAGCACATTAGACTACTTGAGTGCCACTGGGTTTTTTTAATCCTATTAGTAAATAAACTATTTGATTCATTCAGTTTGGAATGAATTACTAGTATTTTAAGTTACGTTGTGGATTGGTTATAATTTCAAGTATATCTTTTAAGTGGTGAAAAGTAGATATTTTAAATTCTTTTTTATTTTTAGGTTATTTCTGCTTATTACTGTAAATAGTATATATTTTGCTACCTAGTTAGTGAGGAATTCCTATTTACATTTTATTTACAGGGGTTGATTTTGAAAGCATGGCTTGACCTCACCTGTGGGAAAGAAACTCACTTGAAAAAAGCTGTGAAATATTTTGATGAAGCACTGCAGGAAGGCCATGATGTTTTTGCTCTCTTTGGTAAAGTAAGTTTAGTTCACGATTTTAACACCTAGATGTCATATTGGTGATTAGAGAGATGCTGAGATGAGTTGTATATAAGTGAGCTTGTCCAAGCAGTAGAAATATATCTCAGTCATGCTCGTTTTGTTTGGAGGCAAAGACTAGGTTTTAGCAAAACCAATGCTTGAATTGATTTATGAACTATTATAGAACAATTATCACACCAAGTGATTACTAGCACAGTAATAATATATTGACAGTTCTTGTGGTAGACAGCCCATTTTAATTAGTTTTTAGTTAATTTTGATGAGTAGCTGAGGTTCATTTACTTTCTTTGTAGATTAAGAAAAAGGGGCACAGCTGGGTTGCAGTAATGGTACACTGTCTCTCTTACCATATACATAGTTCAGAATTTATGGACCTTTCTTGTATTATTACATTTCTGTAGTATAAAACATTGCTGCAGTGGGATATTGCTTCACTAAATACCATTTCTACCTTTTTTCTTTCTTTAACTGGAGCTGATAATTTTTTATTCCTGCACATCTGTATTTCTTTTATCTATGTTATAATAATGTGCCTTTTTTTTTTTCCCTTGGAATTAAATTAGCTACCAGATGATACATTAGGGACCACTAATTACCAACATAAAAAAGAAAGCTTAAATGCAATCAGACTGAATGTATATTCAGGTTATGATTTTACCATGAACAAGAAAAACTTTGTATCTGTGTGTGTATATTTAAGAAATGAGGCTTCAAATAATCTGAGAATGTAAAAGCATGTGTGATTTCTTTCTTTTTGCATGAGACACCTATCTGCATTACTGAATTAGTGTGCTAAGGTAGTAGATAAACACTACAGTGTCATCATCTGTGAACATTGTTAACTCTTTTTTTTATCGTTATTAGGCTGTTGCAAGAGTTACTTTTGATTATGTTTAATTAAGAGCATGGCATGAATCTGTGTGCAAGTGTCGATCTGCTGGAGGGTAGGGAGGCTCTGCAAAGGGACCTAAACAGGATGGACCGCTGGGCAGTGTCCAACGGGATGGGGTTTAACACAGCCAAATGCCGGGTCCTGCACTTGGGGCACAACAACCCTATGCAGAACTACAGACTGGGAGAAGCCTGGCTGGAAAACTGCCAGGAGGAGAGGGACCTGGCGGTGCTGGTCGACAACCGACTGAACATGAGCCAGCAGTGTGCCCAGGTGGCCAAGAAGGCCAATGGCATCCTGGCTTGGATCAGAAATGGTGTGACCAGCAGGTCCAGGTAGGTTATTCTCCCTCTGTATTCAGCACTGGTGAGGCCGCTCCTTGAATATTGTGTCCAGTTCTGGGCCCCTCACCACAAGAAGGATGTTGAGGCTCTGGAGAGAGTCCAGAGAAGAGCAACAAAGCTGGTGAAGGGGCTGGAGAACAGGCCCTATGAGGAATGGCTGAGAGAGCTGGGGTTGTTTAGCCTGGAGAAGAGGAAGCTGAGAGGAGACCTCATTACTCTCTACAACTACCTGAAAGGAGGTTGTAGAGAGGAGGGAGCTGGCCTCTTCTCCCAAGTGACAGGGGACAGGGCGAGAGGGAATGGCCTCAAGCTCCGCCAGGGTAGATTTAGGCTGGAGATTAGGAGGAGGTTTTTCACACAGAGGGTCATTGGGCATTGGAATAGGCTGCCCAGAGAGGTGGTTGATTCACCTTTCCTGGAGGTGTTTAAGGCACGGGTGGATGAGGTATTGAGGGACTTGGTTTAGTGTTAGATAGGAATGGTTGGACTAGAAGATCCGATGGGTCCCTTCCAACCTGGTTGTTCTGTGATTCTATGATTTACATATTTTTTCAGTTTCAGTGTGTACTACTTGTTTATATCACAGACGTTGTTGCTCAGTATAATATTTAATATCCTAAAGCTAAATGCAGAAAAATATTTTTCAATGAAAATAGATAACTAGAGCTCAGGAGAGTGTGCACAACAGTATTTGCATGTTTGCTTTGCTGTATGTGGACTATTGAGTTCAATTAGCAGTATTTCTCTAATTTAGTTACTGCAATTAGATTTTACTCAAATTCATTTAAAACTGTGATACTTCTGAAGTTGTTTTGTGTTTGAGGTACCCTGTAAATTGCTTTGCAATTAAATAAATGTTAATTCTGGCAACAAAATGGTGACCTACTGAATGTGGGTTTTTAGATGGTACATAATCTCAAGCCTTGAAAAAACGTTTAATATGCATTGTCTTCAATATCATAAAATAGTGAGATGCTTTATACAAAGTTATTCAAAACCTAGTAAAAAAAAATTATTTTTCTGCTACATTTCCTCTGTCTTTTACTTGCTTGTAACTGACTAGTAACTTGTAAATGCTGAATTGCAGCTGCCTTTGTTATAGAGCACTTATGACTTGTTAGGTCTTAAGCATCTTTTGGTATCTCTATTTGTGGTAGATGCTGAAGTAAAACTATTTAAAGATTTTTCTCTCACTAGCTTTTTTTCCTAATTTCAGTATGAAAGAACTTCTGAATTTTCTCACCTCTGTGAGTGTACAGGCTTTCATTGTGATTTCTCTTTCTTCCATTAGGCACAGTATTTTGAGGTCCGACAGAATTATTCAGCAGCTCTGGAAACTGTGAATCAGATAATTGCAAACTTTCAAAACTTCATTCCTGCTTACATCAAGAAAATGAAGCTACAACTAGCCTTGCAGGACTGGGAGCAGGCAGTTGAAACAGCACATAGGTTGAGTATGAAGTAGCACACCGCTAATTGTGTCCTTGCTTTGTTTGCACTGAAAGAACACTTTGAAACAAAAGTAGATAGGTTTCCAGTAATTTTTAATTGTGTCAAATGAGTTAAATCAGTTTGGTTTTTTTGTAATAAATTTAAACTAAATTAAGATTTATTATAACCTAGCCTTGCATTAATGTAAGGATGCTACATCAATACATGAATCCGTTTTGGATGAAAGAAGACTTCTCTGAGATAAGCATGAAGAAACAAAGCTTTGCTTTCAATTGAGAGCTATGACTTAAAGTTACTGTGCAATACAAGTTATTTTATTCTGCTTTTAGGGTGAATAGATGATTGAGCAAAGGTTTTATTTTGGCTTCTTTACATTCACATTTTGTTTGGCTTTAGACTATTGCAGAAAGATGCCCTCAATTTAGAAGCCATACGAATGGAAACCTTGCATTATCTTTGCAGGGAAGGAAATATATCTGAGGTGAGTCTTGTTGGTAGCAGCCTGTTGTGCCTAACAGCCACTGGTACAGACTAGATCACTCATGCATCTTCTTTGTCTTCTCCACGTGGAAATATAGCAAAAGAAGTAAAATAGTTTTAGTATTTTGCAAGTTCTAGAGGAAAAGATATTTTAGGTTGGTTAACACATTTTTAGTTATTACAAAGAACTCTTTTGTCATTAGTGTATTTATAACAGAGTTTAGCTTTTACTTATGCACAATTGTAGGACATGCGGAGAAAGAGCAACAATTGCAGACTCCAATAAAGCCATCAGGAAGTAAACTTCTGGACATGGTAGGGTGTAAACAAAAGATTCTGGGGCAAAAAATCATGTGACTAAGACCAATGTCTAAGAAAAAATTAAACCTGATGAGATTTAAACATGATTCAGTGTTCATTTGAAATCATGTTTAAAAAAAAAAAAGTACTTTATTTTTTTAACCCTTGAAACATCTGAACTACCTTAGGTGGTTTGAGAAACTGTGGTGTTAAAAGTTTGAGCATTTGGAGGTGGTTTCATTTTGAGCATGTCTGTCACAATGAAGCCCAAGCAGGATTTGTAGATCATTGTTTCCTCTTTTAAAGGACTTTTATGTTACATCTATACAGCTTAAGTCTTCCACTTGTTTTAGAGTACGTATAGAGGGCATGTGATTTACTTTGTTGTGACTTTACTAGTTGAAAGTATTTTTGTAGGAATTCCAAAATAAGTCTAACTCCTAGCCCTGAGAACTTATGAGTTTACATTTCAAGATATCATTGCATAGTAAAATATGTGACTGGATTTTATTGAAAGCTATTAAATTGTCCTCACCTGTTCATGCTTTGTATTACATATTATGTTACTCCTTTTTTCCCAAGGCTTCAGCAAAACTGGAAGACCTAATTAATGCACTGGATAGGTTAGAACCATGTAATTCACAGCTCTTCTATAAAATGGCTTTAGCTTTCAGTAGAACAGTGAGTATGCTTTGTTTCTAGAGAAACCTACAACTATCTGTCTATCTGGGTTTTGATTTATTTTCTTCTAAGTAGATATTAAATGTCTACTAGAAAGTAGAAGATTGCAGATAATTGAAATAGATTACCATGTGTAATATTTGGTAACTAATTTTTTAAAACTCTACATCCAGTATGAATTATAATACTTAAGCCATCTCTCCAAAAATGTTTTTACTGCTTGCTTCTAAATTAGAAATAGATTTTATGTGTCAATACACTAAAATATAAACCAAACCATACTGTTAGTGTAGAAAAGTGGCAAGATTAATCATGTAGCTTTGAAACCGGAAGTTTCTTTTATTGTTGGATATCACAGAATCATCTTAAGGAGCATTCAAAGCAACGATCAACTATTTTGTATTGTATGATATTGTATATTTATGATGAATGCAGCTCACTTTAATGTCAATTTCTATGCAATTACTACAGATTATGTTAGATTATATGAGGTGATATTGCCTCAACTGCTACAGAAATATTCAGTGTTTTTTTCTAAGTGAATCTGAAGTATAAGAAAAACTTGAGGTTTAGAGATTATTCTTGTTATTAGTGTGGCCGGAACCAACTCATCCTTCGACATACACAAACTTTAGTTGAAAGAGCATTTGATTTGGCACCTGACAATGCAGAATTTGCTACTGAACTTGGCTACCAAATGATCTTACAAGGGAGGGTGAAAGAAGCTTTAAAATGGTACAAGACTGCTATGACACTTGATGAAACAAGTGTTTCTGCACTAACTGGTAAGGTCTTATGCTATCTTTTGGTTTTTACTGGTCATAAGACACAGGCAATCCTCTTTTGATGGAGTTTTCCTACTACTGCTCCTAAGAAAATCTAAAACTATTAAAACAGCAGCACTGGGCAGTACTTTGTGATTCATGCAATGCTGTCTTCTTTGTAGCAGCAGTTTTTTCTCACTATATCTATCTTCTGGTCTTCCTTTTGAAATGTGAAACTTTTTTCTTAAATTAGAACTCGTACATAATGGTAAGGACAGAGAGGTGGCTCGCTCTATCTATCTATCTATCTGTCTATCTGTCTATCTGTCTGTCTATCTATCTCTCTCTATAATACCTACGAACTAGAGAACTCTTGGGAGCTACAGAAATAAAAAATATAAGAGCTGTTTATAGAACAATCTATCCATGGCCACATATGTGACTAAATTAGATTGAAAATGATAATCAAGTCAAAACATCTGTTTCTTTTGATGTACATTTTATGTTCTTTGTGAGAAAATTACTTTTTATGAAGTCCAATTACTGTCAGGAAAATGAAGAATAAATATGGCATACTTGCATTACAGCTTTTCTCCTGCCTTTTTTTCTTCTTGACTATGCTGTTGTGTTCTGATATGAAACTTTAAACACTACAAAAAATTTAGACGGTAGGAGTGGTTTGTATGTCTGGCTGGGGCTATGTGTGTTTTTTAAATCTTGTTTTGCTTCTTGTACTTGTTCTGAATTTAGAAGCCTTCATGTTGCTTCTACTTAGTTTAGAACCAGTTGAAGATTTGCTGTTTAAAAATTTGTAATACAAAGGATGAAATCTTCCCATGAAACTCAGTTATAGCATTGCATACATTAGTTTATTGATCATGCATCATCTTTCCTAGGTATTTCTAAGTAAAATCTGATTGATTCCCATTGATCTATTCTTTCTTCTTGTATCACCACTTTGTGAAGAGGTTGGGGAGAGGAAAGATTAATTGTGGAAAACAAAGCAAGTGCTTGACTAGGAAGACAAATCTGCAATGAAATGTTTAAATATGTTACAGGAATTATCCGTTGTCAGCTAATACAAGGCCAGTTGGAAGATGCAGAGCAACAGCTGGAGTTTCTTAATGAAATACAACAGTCTATTGGGAAAACTGCGGTAGGAGACATCTTCCTTCATTAGAATACTTGGAATGCAATTTAAGTTGTGATCTACTAGCTACATTGTGTTTTCTATTTGTCCCTTGAGCAGAGCATTCTTGATGGAGTACCATTAAATTTAAATGTCAGGTTTTCTTCGTATCAATCTAAGTTGATGTGTTGACAGACTTTGCAACTCAAGGCTGTTTGGTTGCAGAGCAAAAATGTCTTTGCCTTCCTGCAGTGCTTTATCTCTGAAGATAAGTTTGGAATTGCAGGTGGGGAGGGATTTTGTGCTCAGAAAAGTTTAGAGCTTCTTGCACAATTTAAAGGAATGTATTGATATAGTAATCATCAGTGTCATTTACAGTGAACATACTAAATGTCTTACAGTATCCCTAAATGTAAACAAATGGCTAATATTAATTATGTAGTTGTACGAGTAACAGATGAACATAGCTGGAATATGGAGAATGTTTTTTATTTCTTTTTTTTTTTTCTGTAGGAGTTATCTTTCTTGCATGCAGTCCTAGGTATGAAAAAACACAAGAGACAAGAAGTTATTGCCTTATTGAATG
The DNA here is from genome assembly GCA_033558105.1 of Coccyzus lansbergi. Lineage (NCBI taxonomy): Eukaryota > Metazoa > Chordata > Aves > Cuculiformes > Coccyzidae > Coccyzus > Coccyzus lansbergi. Next base: position 2,792,511 of record JAUMJK010000318.1, on the reverse strand, counting down.
ATACCCTGGATACCCATTTTTCATTTTTACATGGTTTTCCTCTTGGTGTGGAATATTTTGAAAAACTAAACCCTGATTTCTTGCTAGAAATCATTAAGGAATATCTTAATTTCTGCCCAGCACAGGTAAGCAACTGCAGGTCACATCTGTCTGAAAATAGAAATTATTCTTGGATTTCATTTTGAGATCAGTTAATCACAAAGCAAAATTAAGAAAATTTTCCCTCTTAAAATGTGGATTTATTTTAAGTGTTTTTAAGGTATTATACCACTATTTCATCAACATAACTGTGAAAACACATGTTTTGTGAAGTGAGAAAGTTGCAATGGCACCTGTGGAAACTTGGGATATTTGTTTGATGTTCTATGTGTGTATTTGTACCTTTTTTAGTATAACTTTTGATCAGAAAACTGTAACAATACAGTGAATGGTTCTATTTCAATATGAAACTAGAATGTTTAACAATCCTATTTTTGAAATATTTTTTGTTATCTATGATTACTTATTTTTTTCTTCATTTCATTTTCTTCTGTGTTAGTAAAAATCAGTGGAATACTATTTTTTATATTATTATTATTATTACTAATTTCAAAGAAAAATCTCTATTTCTTAGATGGATAATTTTCTGTTACTGAGTTTGCTTCTGCTAGATTTGGCAATAAAGGCACGTAGAACTTAAATTGAATGGGGACCTGACATCTGTAAAGCAGAAGTAACACATTTAAATTTTCCTTTAAAAGTGTCTTGCTTAAATAGATTATTCATCTGAAATAGCTAGGAGTAGATTTTTGTTATCCTCTCATTAGCAGATATCTAGTCTAAGTATAGAACTTCCCAAGAAATATTTATGTACAGTTTTAAAATGTAACAGGCAGACAAGTAGTTTTCCACTGTTATGATCTGTCGCACTCTCTGTGAAGTGCTAATGACTGAAAGACTAAAACAACAGTAGCAGTGACAATTTCATGTCACAGATGGAGGTAAATATGAAGTGTCATTTTGTGAAGATGATCTTGTCTGGAGATTTCGCAGGGGTAATATTCCAGAAGTGCTTAATGGCAACAATGCCTTTAATTTGGAATTAAACCTGATTTTCCTGATGTAGTGTCCATAGAAAGATTTGTAAAAGAAAAGTTTCACTACCTCTTTATTGCAAAAACAGGTTTGTGTTATTAGAAAATGAGTTTAGCCAGGTGGTAGAGGCTTCCAGTTTGCTCCAGGGTGTGGGTGCTGTGAACAGAAGGATCTTTAGCTTGCCTTTTCTCTTTTATGTGTATATATATAGCAGTTATCAACTAGCTAAAATAATACAGGGAAATGAGTAACTAAAATATGGTACATTGCTCTAGCAGTTTACATGAAAGTAGCTATTTCTCAGCTGCCATTTTTGGTTTTGCTAGCAGTGTGGATATGTTCCATGGTCTGGAATGAGGGTAGGAGGGAACGAGTCTTCAGTTTATGTCAGATTTGAAGTGTTTTATCATCCTTGATGTCCATGAGGCTGTCTTGTGTGCCTGCTGATATCAAGAAATTGCCCCCTTAAAACATATTTTTATATTTCCACACAATGACAGCTTTCAGCTTTTTGTGATGAAGGAAACAACAGTGCTTTAGTATTGCTTATTGGAGTTTAAAGAGAAGCTCAGACTTAAAATGAATTTTAAGTCCAAAATCTGTCAACCGCATTGTATTCAGTTTTTATTCTTTTTTTCCTCCTAGCCTGCGAGTCCTGGGCAGTCTCCTTCACCACTTCTCAAGCACTGTTCTTCTGTACTTGAAACTGTGGTAAAAACTGTGCCTGGTCTTCAACAAGCCATCTTTTTAATGGCAAAAGTGAAATACTTGTCAGGTAATAGTTATATGAATGGCTAGTTATGCCACTTGTTAGTTTCTTTAATATGAAAAATTAATTTCATAGTGAATATTTGTCTTTCACTGCAGAACACTGCATTACAGCTAACTGAAGAACATTTGCACTGTTTTTTTATAATCTGTGTAAGCATATCTTAATTGTATACACACATAAATATGGTACTCTTTGATCTACTGCTTCGGAAAAAGGAGGTCAATTTTTGAAATATTTACAGTTTGAACAATGGGAAACTGTCTTAGTTTTGTCTTGGTTTTGATTTTATTTCATAGCCACATAGTAGTTCATATATGAATTTATTCACTAAATGCTCACTTTTGTGGAAAAAAAATTATAAAATTGGTGAAAAATAATAAATGCTATATGTTTGAACTCTGTATTTCATATCAACTATTTTTTCACTTTTTAACTTTCTAGGGGATATTGAAGCAGCCCGTAGTAATCTACAGTACTGTCTTGAAAAGAATCCTTCTTATGCAGATGCACATTTACTGATGGCCCAGGTGTATTTGGTTCAGAACAATCCTAAACTGTGTTCTCAATCCTTGGAACTTTGTTTGAGCTGCAATTTTGAGGTGAGTTTAAAAAAAACCCAAAACCCAAAACCATTTTATTCAATCAGTCATCTAAAGTTGTACATTTTTGTATATAGTAACTTCTAAACTGAACTTTTTATGACTCTTCCACTACAAGTTTAAAATCTAAATCTTTATATGAAAATGATATCTGAATATTTATCAAAGAAATGACCATAAGAAAAAACCTAATAACTTATTACAACATGTCGAAGTGTTGTTCAGTTCTTGACAGAGCTTCACTGGAAAATGACAAATTACTGTTTCCTTGTAAGCTTTTGATCATCTTGGTTTTCTCCTCTAAGTGATGAAAGGAAGTTGAAGGTTAACTACCTAGTTGGGAAAGGTTGAGTTGCTTGCAACATTGTACACAGTTACAGTTGCCTTATCAACATTTCCTTTTCATATGAAGTATGTTTCAAGAAGGTGGAGAGATGGCAGGCAGGACTTGTGCCAAACAATGGTTGTATTCATACTTGTTTTAATTATTAGCCTCAGGAAGTGTACATAGAGCAGTTTAGGAGATGCTCAAAATCCCAAAAAAGAAGTCAGTCTAGTTTCAGTTAATGTTTTTCTATCCCAAATCTAATTTCATATAATAGTTTTTGTTTAAATTAAAAATTTATTTCATTAAAGTTTACATACTCTTTGAATATTCTAATATTTTCATAAGTAAATTACTGAAATTGAAATCTGATGTATTTGGAGGAAAGAAGAAACCAAAATCAATATGAAAAAAAAGTCTTCTTCTTCTTCTTCTTTTATGCTATACATAAAATAAAAATTTGGAAACTCCTTATCTTGTTATATTTTTTAGGTGAGGGAACATCCTATTTATCACTTAATTAAGGCGCAAACCCAAAAGAAGATGGGAGAATTATCAGAAGCTATCAAAACCTTACAGATGGCAAAGAATTTGCCTGGCATGAGAAAAACTACAGCTTCTTCAAAAATGAAAGGAAAAAAGATTGAAATTGATGCAAGTGATCGTGTGTCCGTATTCCTAGAGTTAGTAGAAGCTCATCGTTTGAATGGAGAACAGGTAAGATGACAAACCTGTTAGGATGTAATACAAACCTGGAAAAAAATTTCCTCTTCCCATTCCTGCCCAAGGCAGGGGTGTGGGAATTAGGTGACTTAAGGCTACTTACAATCCAAACCATTCTGTGGATCTGTGATGCTAAATCCAATTTGTTTCCAGCAGGAAAAGATCTTGTTAGGTAAAGATTCAGCTGGGCCATAAATATGCAAAATCAGTTTCACTTTTTCAGAAAGCCCAAAACCTGGGCTACTGGAAAGGAGGTTATAGAGAGGAGGGTGTTGACCTCTTCTCCCAAGTGACAGGGGACAGGACAAGAGGGAATGGCCTCAAGCTCCACCAGGGGACATTTAGGCTAGACATTAGAAAAAAATTTTCACAGAAAGGGTCATTGGGCACTGGCAGAGGCTGCCCAGGGAGGTGGTTGATTCACCTTCCCTGGCGGTGTTTAAGGGACAGGTGGACAAGGTGCTAAGGGGCATGGTTTAGTGTTTGATAGGAATGGTTGATCCGGTAGGTCTCTTCCAACCTGGTTGTTCTGTGATTCTATGATTAACAGTAGTGTCTCTGCCCATTAGTTTAGAGAAGAAAAACATCAACTTTTTTACTAAAAGGATTTGCTCAGTAAAATTTCCCAGATGCTAATAGCTGACTTTACAGCTTGAACTTTTAACTATGTACAGAAAAAAAAAAAATCCAAACCACCAAACTGCAGATGACCAATTTTGAGTCTATGAACTTCTTTTATGAACTTTGAGGATGAGATACTGTTGATGTTTATTTGTCAGCGTGAACATTCCTGTTTTGCTGTCAGAATTCTGTTAGAAGTATTTTTTATGATGTCCATATCTTTGTGTAGTGGCATTCATAGTTTCAGCTGTATCTTAATAAGCAGTAGGATTCTGCATACTATAAGAACCCAAGAGGAGCCATGCAATCGTGTTAGTCAGAAGTGACATCTGGAGGTCATTCTGCTCAAAGCATAACCTGTTAGAGCAGAGTTCCAAGATATTGTCAGTTCAGTTTTGTCTATCTCCTTGTATATATGCAACACAGATGTTTTCCCTACTAAAGCTTCTTCTGGTAGTTCATATCATATATTTTATTTGCAAAATCAAGAGGAAAAAACATTTTAAATGTTTTAGCAAAATAAATGGATACTATAGTTTGGGGGTTTTTGCCAGTTTTTTGGCTGGTTTGTGTAATGCTTCCAGACAGTCATTTGCTTATGATGTGCTTATTTTTGACTGTTAAACAGCAAGAAATGCATTAATGCTATTGGTTTTATTATTTGCAGCATGAAGCTACTATAGTACTGCAAGATGCTATTAATGAATTTTCTGGAACTCCTGAGGAACTAAGAGTTGTGATTGCAAATGCAGATCTGGCAATTGCTCAAGGGGATGTTGAACAAGCCTTGACTCTGCTCCGAAATATTGCACCTGAACAGCCTTACTTTGTACAAGCTAAAGAAAAAATGGCAGATATTTATCTTCAGTACAGGAAAGATAAGAAGTTATATGCTGCCTGCTACAGGTAAAAGTTTGTGGTGTGTACATAGATGTTTAATGGTAATACAGTGAAATAATTTTTTTCTCTTTCTGCCATAATAAGTTAGAAATATTAAGTGACATAATGAATTCATTTGAGTAAGTATTATAATATATAAAACAGCAGTTGGAGCTCTTATTTTGGAAGGATCTTAGTTATTTTGGTTTTATATTCAGAAATAAAGGCAAAGTAAAATCTGTAGAGGATAAAATTGTTGTGCTCCACTTTGTTGTTGCTTAGACACCAATATTGACATCTTAAATATTGATCAAGGTTCTGTCATGTGTTTCCAGAGACCTGGTAGAAAAACTGCCAAGTGCTCATAATTTTCTTCTTCTTGGTGATGCGTACATGAATATTCAAGAGGTAAGTGCTTACTAGAGATGAATAGAATGATTGAGTTATTTGTTGACTTTGGCAAGTTGAGACTATGTAACATGCTGACTCTTATTGCTATTTGGCAAACACAAACTGCTTTAAGATAGGAAAAAAAACGCAAAACACAATTACTGTCTACAATGTAACTTTCCGAAGTTCAAAGGAAAAGTTGTTAATGCAGTTCTTCTAGTGACTGCCAGGGTGAAAGTCAAGGAGAGAATTTTATCTAGAACACTGACATACTATAAGACTAGTAAAACTCTAAAGTTAGAGCTAAATTATAATCAGAAAGAAGATTGAATTGTTTAGGAGAGTTCTGAAGCTTAGAATAATTCTAGGTAACTTGGTTCCCACATCAAAAGTTTTATTTAAATATTTAAATTATTGAATTCCTATACATTTTTTACATCCTTTCCTTTCTTGATGAACTGGAAATGTTTTACATTATTTGTAGAGGATGGTGTATAGTCAAGTGGACATAGGAATTTGAAGGATACTTGTTTAAGTTCGTATTTTGAAAGATTGGGTTAGGACATGCATCTAATAGTTTAGGATACTGGTTTAGGGATATGTAGGTGATTTATGGTTGTTTAATGTCTGTATGTAGTTTTCTCCTTAATGAAGAATTATAAAGCAAAAGAGAATTTCCTTTGTCCAACACAGTAAGAGTTAGTTTTGCATGAATTTGCTAACTAATGAGAATAGGAGTAGAGAGATTTCTGTGGAAAAAGTCAGGTTAATTTAAACTCATCTGTTTGCCTATTTCTTTCCACATTCTGTTTGAGTATGGAAATGTAAATTTAAGTGGGCTTTACACTTCCTACAATTTCGTAGTGACCATTCTTCTCTCAGAAGTATTTTGATTAATGAACTACTGCTACTTGATGGTCATTTCTTCTTCATATACTTTTAGTTTTAATCCTTGCCTTCTCTGTTTTTGTCTTTTACTGTTAAAGCCTGATGAAGCCATAGAAGTCTATGAGCAGGCCTTGAAGAAAAATCCAAAAGATCCAGCTTTAGCAAGTAGAATTGGAAAAGCCCTAATCAAAACACATAACTATTCAAAGGTATTTTATAAATACAGCATTGGGCTAAATAAGTATTTTAAGTATTATTATCATCATGTGGGGTTTGCCTGACTTGTTTTCAGGTTGATTAGAATAAGCATTTCACTTCAAATCACAAAAAAAGACTTTATATCATGAAAGTAGGTTTGCATGAAGATACCCTTCAAGATATCTGGTCAGTACGCTCTTTTTCCGTTGCAGAGGACAGGGAAGGGAAGAAGCTATTCTGGGATAGCTGGAGAATGAAGTAAGCAAGGCTGTAATGCTGGAAAACTGGTGTGACTGTACTCTCAGCGCTTACATACAGGAATCTGGACCTGGAGTTTCATGTTTTGTTCACATCTCGCTGATCATTTTAATACAATGTTCTTAAATAGCAGCTGATGTGGTTTTGGGCCTGCACTCACAACCATGTTTAATTATTTTTCCTTTGACAGGAGGTTACATCTCCTAAACTTAGCACTGGCTGGGAGAAGCGTAATAGAGGCTTTAAGTTCTTATTGTAGGGAAAACATAAAAAAATATTTGGAGAGAACAGGAACAAATTATTTTTAGGGGCATCTTCAGACTACTGGAATGTGTGTTCAAACTGTATTTTGTGTTTGCAATGTTAGAATTTTCAGTCACTTCCGTTTTAGTCAGTATTACAAGCAGCTCAGTATGATTCCAAGCACGCTTCATGAGATTTCAGACCTTTTTTGGTGTGTGTCTAATAATCTAACTGTGAGGATTCCTAGAATTGCTATAGAAAAACTTGTAATCTATATTTTGATGGGTCTTTTATGGACTTAAATTTTTATTTTGAGGCTTCAGCTATATTGTTCTTATGCTGCTTAAACCTAAACAGGTAACCTTTCTTATATGTGCATTATTGTACGTGTTTAAACATGTTCTATTTTAAAGCAATAAAATATTTCAAATTCATTCTTGGAAGTGTACCTTTTCAACATAATTCCAGTTGTCATTTTTTCCCTTTACTTAGAGGAGTAACATCCTATTTCAAGACTATTTATGTTGGCAGTGCTGTCACAAATAGAATATGATAATGTGGTTAGGCTATGTAAATGCGTATTTATCAAAATGTGGGGCCTAATTGTTCGATTTATCTTTAATGCAGCATTTCATTTTTTTGGAAGTCTGAACTTGCTACTAAAAACTATCTTTTTAATACACTATTTATTAGAAATTAATTGGTTACAAGTGAATTGAAGAAAGTAGAGAAAATTCTAAGCAGCGTGTCAATAAGTAATTAAGTAGCAAGCTGATTGTCTTTAATACTCATAAATACATTTCTTCCTTTTAGGCAATCAGTTACTATGAGGCTGCATTGAGAAGTGGTCAACAGAATTTCCTTTGCTATGACTTAGCTGAGCTTTTAATGAAACTGAAGCAGTATGAAAAGGCAGAAAAAGTACTTAAGCAGGCTTTAAATCACGAGCCAGGTAGGAATGTTGTTAATTTACAGCAAAACACAAAATTTCTACTGGTTTGTGTGTTTTCTGTATGTTTCTAAGGAATAAACAAGTTCTGTATAAAGTTTTTTTAACTAGGAATAAGAAACTATTAAGTCATAAAGGAGAAATACACTCTAAAATACGTTTCACTTATATTTTAAGGGTCTTTTACCAAGACTTTTTTTTACCAAGACTTGAAACGTCTTTTTTTGATGAAGTCGGCAACTACAAGAGCAGAGCTCCACGCATGCAAGATTGTTTCACTTCTGTGCTAACAAATGTTCTGATTGTGAATTTATCAAGTATAGATGAATCACTCCTACTGTTAGGGAATGATTGTTTAGGTGGTAAATGCTACTCTGTATCCTTCAGAACAAAATGATTAAGCTGGTTGAAGATATCTCTTAGGACTGCTTTTTACTTGTTAGGAATATGCAGTTACAAAAAAAAAAAAACTTTTGGATTTTTTTTCCTTGTTTTTGTTGAGAGGCAATTAAGAAACTTTAATGTATTTAATGTGAGCTGCTGACCAATACTCTTAATTTAGGAAATCTTTTTGCAGTGGTTTAATTTAACTTTGGTGGCTATCTAAATACAGAAACAGTTGGTATTATTAAGTCTGTTACTAGTCCCAGTAGACTTACGTCACTATTTTACTGATCTTTAATACTGTGCAGGAGAGTGTTGGTTTTCTGTCTGTTTACTGCTTACTGAAAAAGTCTGCTAATTTAATGTTATATCATATTACAGTGAAATCTTTGAGGATCTGGCTAATTTAATAATCATACTCAACATAGCGTAATCTTCTGGTGTGGAAAGATAAATTAGCATAAAATAGTTTGCCCAGTGTACTTTAAAATCTTCTCTTCTATTTTACAATAGAGTAGAAAGTCGATAAACCAATAGCCTTTGCATGGCTTTGATATACACATATTCTCCACATGAAAAAAGTATATCTGTGTGGCTGACTGAGAAAACTATGGAACAGTTTATTTTTTTTTTAAAGAATGATAAAATATCCTTCGATCATTCAAGAAAAATTAAATATAGGAATTGTAATAGGGGGAATGAGTTATGTGGTTGGCTACATGGCTTAATCTCTGATTTAGAATAGCATGTCACAGTTACAGCACTTTGAAGACAGTTTGCTAATAGAGTATAGCTCAGTATATTTACTTGTATTTTTTTAAAAAATTAATATAGGCAGAACATGAGTTTTGATGGCTTTTAGGTCTTAATGTGCCCAAGGTACCACTTTGTCAATACATTAAAATGAATACAAGCCAGGGATAACCTGTATTCTTTGAATACTATTTTATGCACATGTGTTGTAACCATTCATATGTAGCTTGCTGCTATTTTAGTAGACAGTGAAATATTTAGTTAAAATAACTGTTTGTATTCATGTCTATTCCAGACTGTAGCAAAGACAGGTAGTTTGAGGTCTCACTAGAAATTTCATCAACTAATCTTACGGCTTTTGAGTGTTCAGTAGCACTCATTAAATCAAGTTGGACATTTTTTATTGACTTTGAGGAAGATTTAGGCAAGAAATGTCAGGAGTGGCTTTATTTCCTGTGCACTTACATTAAAGGCTTTTCTCTTGTATTTCTGAGAATGCATGTAGACTAAATGGTCAATTTATTTTTGTCTAATCCTTTTGCATCTTCCAATGTCTTTGGCCTTAAATCTCACTCTGTTTATAAGTTGTAATGTTTACTTTGCCCATCAACAATACACTGAGTGAAATCACAATTCTAAATACATAAGATTAAGCTGAGAACTTTTCACTTAAGCTCTTGCCTGGAGTATATAGAGAGCTTCATCTTTCTTTTGGTTTTACCAGGATCAGTTCTTACAAAAATCATGTTTGTTTCATTTAATTTTTTTAGTTAATGAATTGACTTCTCTGATGGAAGATGGACGTTACCTGATGCTTCTAGCGAAAATTTACAGCAAAATGGAGAAAATCAATGAAGCTATTGTTTCATTGCAACAGGTAAAGTCGAAAACAAATGTACTTATGAAGGCTTGCAAGTCCTCGCTTTTATCCCTAGTTTCACTTTTATCCAGATTCTAACTGTAGTATTTTTGGGAATGAGAAAAATGCATACAGGGTAGGGTAAAAGTGCCAGTGACTGGTGTGACATGTAAAGAACATAAATGGTTAGGAAGTTTAACCTTTCATGAGCAATGTTATCTGAATTTTAGGTCAGAATGCAGATGTTACTGGAAGCCTGCAGTCATACTATGCCTGTGTGTGGAGCGTAGTTTTAGAAGAGCAGGTGAAAACAAAAATGGCTATGGAGATAGCTAGGTTTCATATCTCTTGGTCTGCATTGAGCACTACTCATAGAACGATCCAGAACAGTATTCAATGGCTACCTGTCATTTTGTAGTAGTACTGTTTGTTTCAAATAGCAATAATGTCTGATCATTTCTGGAGCTGAAAATTATCAGTCAAAGTGAGGCTTGAAAGAATGAAGTTGGAAGCTAGAGATAACATAATCCATTGAGAAGATACTTTCTCAACACAAAGGTTGAGGAAGAAGTTGGGTCAGTACATTCTCTTCCGTCACACCTCCACTCTGTTGCATAAATAGCCTTGGTAGCATCTTCTGGCCAGCAAGAAGAGCAAACTGTGTAGCCTGATTAGAAAGATACATAAGACTTAAAATCCTACTCATATTACTGTTTAATCTGTTAAGTTCTTACTTCTTTTTTCCTTTTACTGTACTGTATTTTAGAGAAAGTCTATTTGGATTCCATGTTCTTGAAAGCGTTTAACACTAAAAACCTTCTGAAAAGCAAATGAATGGAAATTTTGGGGAAGCAAGGCCACTGGCGACAGGTTATGGAGGGAGAGATATTGGGAAATGGTTGTTGTGTTTTGCCATTTTTATTGACTTTTTTTTATAGCAGAAACATTTTAGCCATTTTTATATTATTGGGGGGGTTATCTATAAAATGCATAGTGTTCTATATAGAACACTTTAAAAATCTAATTACATTATTTTTAAATTGATAATATAAAATTAATTCCTTTGAAAATTTTTGACTGTTCACTGATTTCCCTGCACTAGGCTCGGATATTACAAGCCAGAGTGCTTAAACGGGCTCAAATAGAACAGCTGAATGCAGTTCCTGCACAGAAACAGTTAGCAGCTGAAATTTGTGCTGAGATTGCAAAACATTGTGCAGCCCAGCGAAACTATGAAGAAGCCATTAAATTTTACAAAGAAGCGCTTGTTCACTGTGAAACCGATAACAAGGTCAGTTCTCCTACTGTTTTGCATTGTTTTTCCAATCAGTTTTGATACCTGACATAATTTTTTTACAGTTATCTACAGTGTAGAAGTATATTTGCTGTTATTTCTGTTTTATGATATACATGGAGCCTTGTAGTTTCTCCCCTTGATTGCTTATCATGGTAAAATAGTTGCATGTAGTGCTGATTTCTGTCTACTGCACAAGCTCCTGATTCAAGTGGCGGTCTGTGGGCACTCTGGGAGTTGTCCATCAGATAATACAGTGAGGCTGTCTTCTTATTTCAGTTGAAGACATGTTAGGATACAGCAAGGTAATAATGGAGATTGTTTCAGTCTTGCTTGTTGCCTGTCCTCTGGAATGAAGTCCCTGTGATTTTGGTTGGTTCAGACAATTTCTGTTTCTTCTGTATCTGTTTTAGTAGTTTTAGACTTTTATTAGTATTTGGTAGGATTCCAGTTTTAGTCACAAAACGTTACTGTTGTTAAGCAATGATTATTGCACTGCTTCTGTCTTCCCTGCATTGTCTTCTTCCCAGAAGCCTGCATGTTGATAAATGCTGCTAAATCTGAGCTTGTTTTTATCATCCCCTTCCTTCTCGTTTCACTGCCCTGGTTTTGGGAGGCGAGGAAGGGAGCAGCAAAAGGCTAAGAAATTTATAATGATCACCAAGATTAAGTATCAATTCTAGTGGGTGTTTTTTATTTTAAAAATAAATATTTTTTTTGTCAAATTTCCATTATTTTTCTAGCATAAGTGTGTCGTATATTTAGGTGCACATGAAGACTTCTTATTTTACTGCTTCTTATGGCACAACTGTCAGAACCACCAGCAGCTAAATTATCACCTTATCACCTGGTTTTGATATTTGACATATGTTACATTTTAGAATCTAGGTCCTTCCTGAATCTACAACTTCAGCATTTTTGAGACAGGCATGTTGTAAGAAGAAGAAAAATCAATTTAGAGGAGAATAAAAACTTCCTTAAAATAGTCAGAAGAGGATGACTTCCCCATTCTATTATTAAGAGTAAGGAGACTGCCTGTCATAGTACAGATACAGCTATGGCTTTGCAATATACCACCCCACTAATTCAGGATCAAATCCTTAATGTGGGGGTTTTTTGGTTTTTTTTTCTTCCTCCATACCAATACTGAAATACCACCATGGCATTTCCCTTCCATTTGTGCTAAAATCATACTGTTAAAGATTCCCATTGTTACACCATACGTTGTGTGCTGGCATTTGTACTGAATATTTCTGTTAGATGCACTTATTGGACATTTGTTTTAATGCTACTTTGCTAGCAACATGTATAATGACATATATAATGACATACTGACAATATATGACATCTTAGAAAACCTAAGACTGAATTTCTGATTAGGAGCTTGTTTCCTGCTTAGAGTACTGAAAGCAAAGTACTTTTGGTTACCCACAAGTAGTATAAATGAATCATCGAGCTGGGGTTGTTTAGTCTGGAGAAGAGGAAGCTGAGGGGAGACCGCATTGCTCTCTATAACTACCTGAGGGGAGGTTGTAGAGAGGAGGCTGATGGCCCTTGTCCCAATGACAGGGGACAGGACAAGAGGGAATGACCTCAAGCTCCGCCAGGGGAGATTTAGGCGGGACATTAGGGAAAAAATTTTCACAGAAAGGGTCACTGGGCATTGGAACAAGCTGCCCAGGGAAGTGGTTGATTCACCTTCCCTGGAGGTGTTTAAGGCACGATTCTATGATCTCACTCTTTCTGTAGTCTCAGTAGCTATGAACTTATTTTCTTCCCTTCATTCTTAAAAATATTGCTAGTACGAAGTAGGAATTTAATTATTTTATATTACAAAATACAAACTTGAGCTGTTAAATACCCAGCTATCTATTGGTGTCTTTACAGAGTTTGCTTTCTTTAAATTGATAAATGGAAGTATTGGAAAAACCTCTGAAGCCATCTGTACCTTGTTTCATCAGAACAAAATCTCCTACATTCTAGCCAATGTAACCCACACCAGATTTGTTGCATTAAACAAATTACTCATAGAATCATAGAATCACTAGGTTGGTAGAGACCCACTGGATCATTGAGTCCAACCATTCCTATCAAACACTAAACCATGCCCCTCAGCACCTCGTCCACCCACACCTTAAACACCTCCAGGGAAGGCAAATCAACCACCTCCCTGGGCAGCCTGCTCCAATGCCCCATGACCCTTTCCATCAAAAACTTCCTTGTAATGCCTAGCCTAAATCTTCCCTGGCAGAGCCTGAGGCCATTCCCTCCCGCCACGTCCCCCGTCACCTAGGAGAAGAGGCCAGCCCCCTCCTCTCTACAACCTCTCCTCAGGCAGCCACAGAGAGCAATGAGGTCTCCCCTCAGCCTCCTCCTCTCCAGGCCAAACAACTCCAGCTCTCCCAGCCGTCCCTCACAAGGCCTGCTCTCCAGCCCCTTCACCAGCCCTGCCGCTCCGCCCTGGATCCACTCCAGAGCCCCAACATCCTTCCTGCGGTGAGGGGCCCAGAACTGCCAAACTCCCCATATCCACGAATCCGCTCGCACGGATTCGCACGGATTTACTCAGCTAAATGTGAGAAGATTGCAGTCCATGTCATAAGGGTTTTGGTTTGTGTTTCATTTAACGTAGTTAAATCTGGTAGGTAATACCCTACCTCATTTCTCTGACCAGATAAGAAGCAATGCAATTTCCAGATGCAGAGTTGAAGTGGATCACAGACTGCATCAAGCACATCATTTCACAGTGTCATTGTTTTCTGGATTGGAGTTGTAAATTTCAAGACTGCTTCCAGTCACTATAATTTAGTGTAGAAGTCCAGATTAAATGGCATTCTTTGACTTGCCAAAGGCAGGTAGCGTTCCTTGGCTAACAGGTTGCTTTTCAGTCTTCCACTGTGTTATACACAATAAGGACAGTGATTTGGAGAAAGCCTTCATAGTTGAAATTCTCACGTGAATTATCTCCATATCATTTCAGTGCTAACTCACCTGCCTTCTTCATCAGAATTATATAGTATATGTAAATAACAGGAAGTAGGAATAAAAGGATTGTTAAATATTATGCAAGTGACCTTCATATCCTGACCAGAATGTTCAAAATACTGTTTTGATTTGGAAGTGCCTTTCACAAGTGTAACTGGAGAAGGAATTGTGATGCAATTAGAAATGCCTCATTTTGAAAACAAACTCAAACACCATATAAAACTGAGCAGGAATCACATTGCGTTACCGTCTGTCTACTGTCAATTTTACTCTGTTACTGGTTTAACTCCAATTTACTTCAATGGGAACTTGATTAGGCATCTGACAAGTCGTGTTTATAAACTTTTCTGTGGCATTTTATTCAGAATAGTCTCTGATGGGATTTTGGCCTTAATGATGCATGTTTATGTACATTTCAGTTTGTTAATATTTGTTCTGCAGTTGTGCCTCCAAAATGAAACCATGCACAGTCCTAGTGTGGTAGGTTTGGAAATGCAAATAAGAAAACTGTTTCTGCTGGAATTTCTTATACTGCAAACATATTGGTGAATGTTAATGAAGTATTTGCTTCTGTCAGTGAATTCAAAGCTGCATTTACATTTTTTTCCCAAGAAAATTTTTCTTGCCAATACACCATAGTCTTCAGAACAGTACTGTCTGAGCAGCTCTGCTTTCAATGTACCTCCAGAATATCCCTTTGAAGAAGAAAAGTTTTCTCTGTTTTAAAGGTAAGGAAATGGAAATGAATCAAATTACTTGACCAAGAGCCCATCGGAAACAACTGAAAAAGCTCTCTCTTTAGAAGAGAAATAAATTTTCCTTGAAGGTCTGAAATCTCAAGTTAACACTCGTAGAACTGAGCTGGCTTTCTTTCTACTTTTTTTTAATTACATAAATATTTTAATCTACAGGCAATATTGGAACTTGCGCGTTTATATCTTGCACAAGGTGATACTGATGCTTGTCAACATCAGTGTTCCTTACTACTGAAGAATGATCAAGATAATGAAGCAGCGACGATGGTATGTGCTATTATACTAATCCTGTATTAGAAGTTTCTTGAGGTCTGTGTCTGCAATGTGATGCATCCATAAAATACTACTTTCAAGAAAGCCTTCAGCTTCTGATTTCCAAAACCATGTGAAAAAAAAACTTGTAATAAAATGTTTTTATGCTGGGTAATGATTCAATATGAAATTTCTAGCAGTCATAGCCTTTTTTTTAATCTCAATTCAGAAAACTGTCTTTAGAAGTACTAATAGAGGTAAAAGTAGTAGTTGTAAAATTGACTAAAGCATGGCTTAATGCGTTTTCTACTAACAGTTGACTAATGGTCAGTGAAGAATTTATTTTTCCAGCATAGTAATATTAAAGCAAGTATCTAAAAAAGTCTCCAGAAGAAAAGAACTGTGTACTTAAGGTGGTTTTAGATCCTTATGCAGTCATAGTTAATCATATCCCTACTTAACCATTTCTGATCACAGCCGCAGATTCTCTGTACAAAACCTGTATACTTCTTGGCTTAAGAGACAGCTCAATAGATTGAGTAACTTTTGCATGAACACATTATGAGTAAAATTATTTTAAGGCAGGAATAATTTCTTTTCTCACAGCAGTTTAACATCTCATATTTATCCTAGTATGGTGCAAAAATTAAGGTAATAGCAGTCTTAACACGTTACTAAATTCACTAACTCTGTGGAGAGAAACTATAATGAAATAATTTCTTCCACTGCTGAACTGGGCTATCGTCTTTCTTTTTCCTTAACTTTAAACTAACTTTGTTTTTCTGTGTGCTTAATCTGCATTCATGGGAATTAAAATCAGGAGTAAAACTATACAAGTAAAACCAAACATATTGGAAATGTACATCAAAGTGTTTTATTCTCCTTTAATTTCTACATTAAGTGAAGAATTGAGATATGAGCTTGTACCTACTTGCGTATTATTATCCTATGTGTCTGTACATAGAGAGTGTTTATTTTCCACAGAGTAATGAAAAATGCAACTCGGTTTACTACATGTGCAAATCCTGCAACATGTAAAAGCTATAGGTTTCAGCTCCCTACTTCACAGAACTAGAATTCATTGTAAACCACAATTTGTAATACTTTGTTTGTTTTCTCTAAATTGTTCAATATTGTAGATGATGGCTGATCTCATGTTGAGGAAGCAAGATTATGAACAAGCTGGCTTTCATTTCCAGCAGCTCCTAGAACGCAAACCAGGTGAACATTTAACAGTGGTACTTTTAATTCTTTCTGACAGATAGTTCTAATGAGATGGGGGAGTAAATATCTAAAAAATACATTGTATGATGAAAAAGGAATGTGCTGCTTATGATGTAGTAGACACTAAGAACCAAGACCATTACCACATATGAAACCATAAAGTTATTGTAGGGTAACATGAGAAAATTGCTTCTCATAGGTAATGTACTTTACTGCAGTGTAAGGTGAGGTGCTTTGTTTACCTCAAGGAAAATATAGGTAGGGTGTTACCTACTTGTAACTGTAAAGCACTTTCCTTTGTGTTTGAGATATCAAATGCATGAACACAGAGACAGTATTTTATTTTAAGAGTAATCAAGGAAACTTGTCTGAGACAGGAAAAAAAAATTTGCAAATTATGACCAGAGAGAAAGCTGGTAGAAATAATACTGTAGTGAACATAAAGCTTTCTAGTGGACTTTGTGAAAGAAGCTCTGAGACTACAGCTAATGGTTTTGTCTGAGTTCTTGGAAGTGAAGTACAATTATACTTATCTTTGTACAGGTTTCTGTAGAGGCATTACAAGTATCACATGTTATCTTCATTCTTCTATCTGTGGTTACTATGTAGTATATCTTATTTATTCCACCATTTATCATTTTTGTATGTTAAAAAATCTCAGGGCAGACCCTTTATTTCTTAAGCTATTCATACAGCAAATAACTAGAATAACAATGTCCTATTTATTTGTGTATTTAGATAACTATGCAACCCTCTCACAATTAATTGATCTATTAAGAAGAGCTGGGAAACTAGAAGAAGTCCCAAGATTTCTTTTAATGGCTGAAAAACATTCTTCCAGAACAAAGCTTGAACCAGGATTCCACTACTGCAAAGGACTATATCTTTGGTATTTGCAATTATGATTAAGATAAGGTTCATTTGATAAGTAGTACATATTTAACTGTTAACTTTCTTATCATCCATTATCATTCAGAGGTGCTATGTGTAGTGTGATAAGTAAATGATAAGAAATATAGCTGTACTTTCTTAATGACAAGCTACTAGGATTTCAGGAAAGGTCTCCTTTTCTCTTCTGAAATACTTTCCAATGAGCTTCTCATTAAAATGAAGCTGTTTTATCCTCTCGCATATATCTTTTATATTTCCTCCTTCTTAAGAAGGGTATTCTTGCTGGGTCCATAATATAATATTACTTGCTTTCAAATTTTAGAATTTATCCGACTGTCTTTAGTCTCCAAAAAACAAGTTCCTGGCAATAATGTGCATGCTGTTCAAACCTTGTGTTACCAGTTCTGCTAGTGTCATCTGTTTTTAAATATTTGGAGTTTTTTTCTTGGGATTAGGGTTGGATTTGGGGCAGTGAATTTTACTTGCCCAGCTTTAAGTATTTTAATTAACTGTCTAGGTATACAGGTGAACCAAATGATGCACTCCGGCATTTTAATAAAGCTCGAAAGGACAATGACTGGGGACAGAATGCGGTCTATAACATGATTGAAATTTGTTTGAACCCAGATAATGAAACAGTGGGTGGTGAAGTCTTTGAAAATCTGGATGCTGACATAGGGTAAGTGAATTAAATAAATATAGCTTGGGTTCTGCTGTCATCCTCTTGCTCTGCACTCCTTTAATAATGTGCCTTGATTTAAATTGCTAGAACTTTGAGCTCATTTTATGCTTGATTGTTCTACTTACTACATTGTGAGAGACCATCTTAGACTGCTACAGGTCAGTCTCAAGCAGAAAATATAGAAGATTTTATCTGGAATTGCAGTCACTTGCAGTGTTAAAAAAAGCTTGTTAGGTTGGAACTCCTGTCATTATAGAAGAGAATTGATGTAGAATGCCTATATTACAGAGCCATCTTGTACAAAATGGCATGCCTTTGGCATGGAATAGGTACTAACGTGTAATTAATTTGGCGTATATTTAAAAAATCAGCTTTTATAAACACTTCCTTTCTGATAACAGTAATTCAACAGAGAAGCAGGAATCTGCACGGATGGCAGTAAGAACAGCAGAAGATCTTCTAAAGGAGCTCAAGCCTCAGACCATTCAGGGTCACATTCAACTGCAAATCATGGAAAATTATTGTCTCATGGCAACCAAACAAAAAGCAAATGTTGAACGAGCTCTGAACACATTCACTCAAATAGTAAAGACTGAGGTTAGTAACCTGTATCATTTCCTCAGACTTCTTATTCACATTTACTAGTGTTTTCTTTAACTTGTCTCACAGTTTATATTCAAGAATAGTGGCATGAATTAGTACTCTTTGTTCAAAGGATTTTTTTATTGTTACAGTATATTTTATATAAAATTTGAGAAAAACCATGACAAAGTAACATCTTTTAGAAGTTTCCAACTGGATTGCAAGTTTCTAACTCCACCGAATGCTAATATTGTCAGTTTGTGAAATGTGTTAGGTTTGCTGCTTTTGCTTTTCAGTTCCTTGTCTTGGCAGTAGCATGCCTGGTGATATAAGTCTATGCAATACTTTCATTTTGTAAGCAAGAACAATTAAATATAAGCTGCTTTCATGTACTTCATGGCAATTTAGATTTCAGGACAGGATCTGCTTAAAATTCATCCTTACAATGGAAATATTCATTATTTTATAGCTACTTGAGTCATTAGCTTTAGGATTAATAGTGAATACTCTCTTGTTTCCAGCACCTTACAACAGATTTTTAATTTAAGCACAAGTAGACACATTAAGTCCATCAGAATGCCAATAACTATTTAAGTTACTCCTACCCATTAACCATATGCTAAACTGCAAAGTATACTGATGCTTATCAAGAGTAAGGCAGATCTGAGAATCACAAACCAGGTGTTACTCTGCCTCCAGTATGGGCTTCCCAATCCTTCTTGGACTTGCTCTGAGGTCCTGTGAATATAAAACGTTCTTCACATAGTGACACAGTTCCAGCAGGAAGAAAGTACATGTCTTCTCTTCAGGGTCGCACAAAATATATATTTTTAGTCTTTTCAGACTTCGAAGGTTATTGACCATGCTAGGTGTGACTGTTGGGGGAGTAAGCTGATCATTACGTGGAATCGTTTCTAACCCACTGTGGCAAGCCTGATAGTAGCACAACCCTACAAAGATGTATAGAGGCAGAATACCAATAGTGAGCCAGCAATACTTAAAGGGGGAAAGCAGCTTTTAAGTTAGCTGCTAATAGAACTACTCTCTGCATTTAGGAAGCAGTTTCAGGATATGAGCACCATTCTCATCTGTACTCCATGCTAATAAGGGCATGATTTTAAAAATCAAACTTGCACCTGCACTTCTTATAGCTTGGGTGAGGCTCTTGCATAGAATGGTAGCTTTTAAGAATCCTGTTGTTTGTTACATGTAGCTTTCAGATACAGGCAATTTAGACTTAAATTTTTAGAAGATGTACGTCTAATAGTAGGAATCCCTATTATTGTCATTTGACAGGCACTTCTAAAAGTAGAAAATATCACTTGTATTGTAACTTCAAGTGAGTTCACTTTCTATTTGAAATATTTATTTGTGTATTTTGAAGGATAGGTCATAGAGTTATCAGGTTGTTTCTTGTTGAGATTAGCTACTTGTGGATGTTTAAAATGTTTCCTGAGCCTGAAGAGGATTGTTTTGAGTCCAAAGTTATATTCAGCATTTTACTTATTTAACATGATGTTTATCATGATTAGCCTTATAGAAATAGTAATAACACTAGATGGAAAATATGTTTGTAAGATTGGATGTTGTAGCTTTATTTTTCAAGATTTAGCTTTTAGTTTAGTTTTCAGATACCTGGTGAAAGTCTTATTAAAAAAAACAATAAAGTAAAAATTAAAAGCCAAACAAAAAAGTACCAAGCAGTCACTATGCTTTTTGTTGCAGAAAGATCATGTACCAGCAATTTTAGGAATGGCCACAGCCAACATGATCTTGAAACAGACTTCACGAGCCAGAAATCAGTTAAAACAGATTGCAAAAATGAGCTGGAATCCCATTGATGCAGAGGAGTTTGAAAAGAGTTGGCTTCTGCTTGCAGATATATATATTCAGTCTAACAAACATGATATGGCTAGTGATTTATTAAAACGATGCCTTCATCATAACAGGGTAAGTGACAATCAAACTACCCTTAGTAACTTTCTGTTTTAATTCATCTAAATGTTTAGATATCCTCTGAAACATGATTTCAAAATTTATTTTTCCAGTTGCCTGCATTTTCACATACTAAGGAGGACTAGACCAAAATAAGTCATAAACCAGGAACTTTACACTGGAGGGTTGTAAACAAACTTGTGAATACTGTTTAGTCATTTTTATTCATACTCTTATAATATTTAAATCCAACTATCTTGTCATTAAACTTGTTATACTAAAAGTAGTATTATGCTTTCCAGTTGTACGGATTTGAAGTATTTAAACAATTAATCTGTCAGTATTATTACACATAAGCTTACCTAAATAAAATTTTGAATGAATGTTTCTATTTTGTAGTCATGCTGCAAAGCCTATGAATATATGGGATACATAATGGAGAAAGAACAAGCATATAAGGATGCAGCAATAAATTATGAGATGGCCTGGAAATATGGAAACCAAACAAATCCTACAATAGGCATGTATCTATTACCCAGATGTATGATTTCAGGCACTACAGAAGGAATGAAACAGCTGAACTTTCCAGTAAAGACTGCTTTAAATTTTTCATAGAGATAGAGTATCATTGTGTTTTCACATAAAACCCACAGAGGTTTAAAGGTGTGTTTAGCAGTCATTTGGGAAGCCTCCATGGTAAGAAGTAGCAGCTTCATGATACTTCAGAAGTTTTTGCTTCCTGGTTTAGTACAAGGTTTAGTACAAGGTTTAGTCTCCAATAATTTGTTACTCATGAAGAACCTTCTCTGCAAGTACAGTATTAATTTTTAATAATGTATTCATAGTAATGCAGTATGTACTGTCTATAGTAGGGAAACCTTTATAATACTCAGTATTTATCTGATGGTGTCAGATGATTGATTTAATTCTTTCTGATAATTGGACAAATTATTTCTTATAGGGATACAATTTTATATATGTGAGTAAGGATTTTAAAAATAAAATTATTGGTTTAAAAAAGATGATTAACTGAAAACTTGGGATACTATTCAAGTTCCAATTTGAATGGTTAATTGAAGTCTTCACTAAACTGTCACATTTTTAGCCTATTTTAAAATAGGAAACTCTTTATGAAACGGGTACATAGGATGAATTGCCCTTTCTTACTCAACACCTAGAGCCTGTCTCTGTGTCTCAAGGCTGATGGTTTACACAGATTCTGTTGCAGATTGCGGGCTAGGCTTAAGGCCCCTCAAAAATACATATTTCTTGCAGTCTTCAATCTGTGGCCTTTAGTGCACTAGGTTTTTCAGTATTAGGGTGACATAGCCTTTGGCATCAACTGGGAAAACAGTGTTGTCTTTAGTAGGATTGTAAATATGACTTGCTATACATCTTGTTTCTGTAACTGTAAGTCTTGGATGCTGCAAGTGTTTTGTTTGTGTTTTTATCTAATATAAACTGTAAATTAGTGTTTTGTTAATGGAGCTAAATGTTTTTAATTTATTTCCTGTGTTTATGAGGCAACTAAACATCTGAAAATGTCCATACATGTGTGGATTGCCAAAACTAGATGTTACCCTATGTACTGTGAGTCAAAAAAAAGAAAAACAAAAGCAGATATCTGAGATTTCAAAACAGAAATAGAAATAGAAATCTCACTTAGATAATATGGGAAAGATATATAAGATATCTAGATATCTAAGCATGAGTTGTTCCTACTCCTGCAGACTGCTGCATGAAAATCTTGGTTAAGATATTGCAGCTGTTAATCAAATAAAACACATTAGAAGTTTCAGTAGTAAGAAGGTGTGATTTCTAGAGTTTGTAGAGATCATAGATCAACACTTTTGCTATTTTGAGACTCTGAGAGAGTAGAAATTAAGCAAACTACAAAATTGTTTGATCTCTACAGAGAAGAATGCTTTAGTGAAATTAAACTGTGAAACAATCTTGCATACAAAAAGTGAGATGATGATATTGAAAATACTACGTGCACATTTTTTCTGGTTTTGCATACAGCACTGTGAGAATTGTCACATATTGAAATTAGAGTGGTTAAAGCAACACAAACTGCATCTGGCAAGTAAAACTGTATAAACTGGTATCAGATCCCTTGTACTTATTTGCTAGTGAGGATGGGTTCAGAAATAAAAGATTTAATATTTCTGATTTTGGAATTTGCATGCTTATAATTTTTTTTAACTCAGTCCTGATCTCTGTCCAGGCTAATAAGCTTGAGTCATACCTTTTACACTGAATATTCTGGCTGATGTGTTGCTATGTGACTTAGCTATTCCATGTGACTTTTTTTTTTTATCAGTAGTGTGCTGACAGTGGAACAGAACAGCATTTTAATTGCCTAGTTTGTTATTGCTATACTGGTTTTTTTTTTCTTTGCCCTTTAATAATGGACTTGCCTTTACAGAACGACACTGTATTGTAGGTCACAGTGAGAAACTCTGTGGGGTATCTTAGTAATTGGAAGAGGACAACCATTATGTATCCAATGCAGTAACACAAGCTCTCCGGAATAATGCCTTCTTCTGATTCAAACGTAGCCATCAGTGTGTAAGGGACTCTTAATTACTTTTTGAAGTGACCTCCAGTAGAATTTTTTTATCTTTACAGGTTTGGATGTGAGAATACTGGAAAACAAATGTACTAACAATAGAAGCATACAATATCCAAAATTAATTTGAATGTTGTATTTCCTTTATTCAATACAGAAGCTGAAACTGTCACCTCTTTCCCCCCCTTTTTCTTACAGGATACAAGCTGGCTTTCAGTTATCTGAAAGGAAAGAGATACGTTGATGCAATCGATGTTTGTCATAAGGTAGAATTTGCATGTGTACTTAATGCTTAAAACTGTAGCAACATTAATTTACATAATGATCCAGCTTTTTTGGTTGAGTTTAAGCTTTAAAAGTATATGGCTTAATGTCAGAAAGATGCCCTATGTGATAAATTTGATTAATCACATTTGATTAATCTACATAATCTGCTCTATCCTGAGCTTCTTAACCACAAGGTAAATAAAGAGTTAAAGTGTCTAGCTATTGTATGTGAAAGCAGATTCAAGTGGCAGTTGGCCCTGTGGTTGCAACTTGATAAATCCATGCAAAGGTGTAGCTGAAGAAGTTAATCAAATGTTAATATCAGACTACACTGTTAGAAATTAACTGCCAGTATTATCTTTATATGGTCTAAACATAAACAGAACAGATGCAGAATGAGATGAATGGCTAATATTATGGAAACAGAATGAACATTATAATTATTGTTAATAATGAGATATATTATATTTGTTCTTTGGGGGGAAATAAAGATGACTAGAAAGGGCAAATTGAATGGATGGATAAGGGAGAGGAGAGAACTGAAGGTGAAGAAGATGAAGTGGGTAATGTATAGTAAGAAAGAGCCTGAAGAGGTGGAAACATTAGTTTATCACTGCAGAGAAAAGTTTACTTAAAACCTTGGAAATGTCTCCAGAGGTCACTGTCCTGAATGCAGGCATTTCAAGCCAGACACGTTAGCCCTTGGTCCACGTGTCTTTTGCACCAAAATGACAGGACAGTGTGAAAGGGAAGCGAGATGTCTGTGATAAACCTGTTCTTGAGCTCCATACCTGGTAGTCTTTAGCCACAGTTAAATTTATGCACTCTTAAAACAAATTCGTCATGTTGTTATTTTAATTTTATAATGTGTAAGCTCAGTGATGAGGGAATAACCAAACACAGTATTCTTTCATTTTATACACAACTTTTGAGTAGTTTTTTTTCTTTTGACAGGTCCTTAAAGCACATCCAAGCTATCCAAAGATCAGAAAGGAAATACTTGACAAGGCCCGTGCATCATTAAGACTATGAATGTTTCTTTGTACAGTTGACAGACTTGTTTGTTTAATCTGAGTTCAGAAACTATGAATGAAATACTGCATGTGATTAACTTAATTATACTACATATCTGGATTATTTTCAAGAAAAAAATTAGCCCCAAAAGAAGCTCTGTGTGTTCTCATTCAGGAGAGAATACTGCTTACGTGTGTGCTATGTAAAGTGTCATCAGCATTATAAAAATGTTTTAAAGCCTATAACTCAGTGTTTTATTTTGTCCATTTGAAACAGCACTCAAAACAACAGCCTGTCCTATCTAATGCAAGTGTATTGTTAAGATCCAGGATTTCAGTTCATGTAGACCATATATTCATATATAAAGTGTAATTTTTATTACTACAACTGTGTTTCTAAAGTATGCTTTTTTCATTTCTACATCTACTATAAGCACACATTTTTTTCAATCTTGAAAACCAGCAATATGTATCATTCTCAATTAAATTTTAATTTGTAATGAAAATATATTATTAAAAATTTAGGTCTTATGTAAATACGTACTAAAGGGTTTTACAGATTATACAAGCCCTACAGAGAATTCATTTTCTACTCATGCTATTATCCACCTATCAGATTTCCATTAAGAGTAATATTTGACATTTTTAACTTAGAATGCTTCGTTCTTCAACATTCTATGCGTAGACAGTACAGTCACATGTGCAGAAGTTAGCACTGATGTTGTTTAATCCATATGAAACACATTTCTGGATAAATCATTTTGTTTACATAGGATTATGATCTTGTCTCACATACAGAATAAACCTGTGGACCTTTAAGGAAGGAATAAATGTGAATGAATGAGAGGATGAAGAAGTATCAGGGGTTTTGTCAGTGATGCAGAATTTTTGAAAAAACAGATGCCTAATATAAGACACTGTTACACTGCTGTATTTGCTTTTCAAGCAGCACCTGATGTTGTATATATTTGACTATGAAGTAATGGTTTTAC
Source organism: Coccyzus lansbergi (assembly GCA_033558105.1). Classification (NCBI taxonomy): domain Eukaryota; kingdom Metazoa; phylum Chordata; class Aves; order Cuculiformes; family Coccyzidae; genus Coccyzus; species Coccyzus lansbergi. Next base: position 2,767,152 of record JAUMJK010000318.1, on the reverse strand, counting down.
ATTAATAGAGCATACTCCATATCAGTGACTACTTTTCTTAAAATAACCACTTTCTGTTTCTTCGATAGGTAACTTTAGCTTTTCACGTTGAAGTTGTGTAGTGTCTTTAGTTTGATTTTTGGGTTTCTTTTTTACAACAGATGAATGTTAAGGCTACAAAGGGAATGCTGTTTACAATTGTATCTAATCTTGCTTATGAATAACTAGGTGCTGTATCTTTGATGACTTTATGGCCTTGTTGCCTAAACAGACGGAAGTGCAGCATTTATGTAATGGTGCTACCTATTGGTGGTTTCCAGGCCCTGCATTCCAGTAACTTGAGAGCTGCTGGTCATCTAAACTTAAACAAATAGATGTGTCTGAGGACTGTAACACCTCTACAAGTTTTGTATGAATGTAGAATTGAGAAAAGACCTAAATAAGTAACCTGTATTTCCCAAGGAGCCTTGAAATTTACACTGTGTAGCCTTATCCCCTCGGAGCACTGGCAATCAGTGTGTACAAAACTGTACTAGGTACAATACAGGATTCCCGGGTTTTGCAAGCAAATTGTGCGGCACGATAGAGCTCTGAGGAAGATATGGGAAATGGGGGATTAACTGATGGCATGGGAGTGCAATGAGGAACATGGAAGAATCTGGAAAATGCTGAGGCTGTGAAAAGCTATAAAGGAGCTGGACTGTGGAGGTCAGTAGACTATGAATTCTTAAAGTGTGTGGTTTGGGTTTTTTTCCCCAGTGTTAAAGGAATAATCACATAGATCTTTTCAAGGTGATTTCTAGTAAAACATTTCTTTGTGCACAGCCCTGTTCATACAGAAGCAACATGGTTTATCTTCCTCAGTAGTACTGGAATTACTCTTAACTGAAGTTTATAAACCCACCTTTTTTATTCTGTCTATAGGCAAGGTGTTTTCAAACAAAGGCAAGACTAATCTGCATCCACATCTACATTATTTTGTTCTTGTAATAAGCATAAGATGGACATTACCCTTTCATGAGATCAGTAACAGATCAGGTCATGACAGTATAAGATACAGAAATTAGTTGACAGAAATTGAACTGAAACTTTTAGCTTTTTGTGATAACTTAACTTTAAATTTTCCTGTTCATAGTAAATCTTTTTTTTTTTCTTTTTCTGCAGAAGGAATGGCTTTGTGGCTTTGTTTCATTTCTCTTTACCACAACTAATCAAGAGTGTTAATTTCAGCTTTCTTTTTGCTTTTACAGTTTATTTTAAAAATATATGTCCCGGTAGCTTTTTTTTTTTAAGCTTCTTAATAAATGGTTTGAATGGAAGAGACTACTGGGATGGAGGGGAGTCAGTAATGCTGATTTCAAAGAGCTGCAGTCTTTAGTGTGATGTTGCTTAGCAACCCATCTTCCAGTTTTGCCTTTGGAGAATGAAAGAGGAGAGTGAAGCTGTGATTTCTGTTGATTCATTCATTGAAACTGGAAATCTAAGCATCTTGCAGCTATAGCAACATAAGCCATGGGTGTCTCTTCCTCTCTTCTCTTGTCCTCTTTTCCCCTCCAGGTATGGAATTCTAGAACATCTTCTAGAGAATTTGTACACATTTTTGGTAATAATGTACTAAATAATACTTCCATTGTTATTACCTACTGCTTTTTTTAAAGTTGTAGCAATACTAGAAAGATGCTCTAGAAAGTATTGTGAGGTAAAACAATAAGTATAATTAGCTAAAATTACTAAACTAGCAAGACTTCAAATAAGAGTAATCTGCAGGGTTTTCCCCTGGTTTTGGACTAGGTTTGACTACTGCAAGTCATTTCTCACATGTGACTACTGCACTTCTTAGAAAGGTTCAGAAATCAGGCAACTCTGGCTTAGTAACCTAAACCTTAAATCTCATTAGCCATTAGACGAGTGAGTAGCTCTATAAACATCATATTTCAAACAGAGTTTATAGTGTTAAAAGTATTTGGTAAAAAATTTCTGAACAACTTATCTTTGAAAGTGGTCTAGGAGACATTTTAGGGAAGTCTCAGTAGTGTGAGTGGATTCTGGCTGTTAGGAAGCTGATCATAAAGAACTCATTAGTGTGCTCCCTATGCAGTCTTGAACAGGAAAAAAATAAGAAAAGACATTAAGGAAAAAAATCACAAGTAAGTACTTCTCCATCACTGTCTGTGCCATTTTTTAAAGTAAGATTACTCTTTTGTCAGTTTAGGCTCTTTAAAGCTGTGATTTATATTTTGGGCTTCATTCACTCTATTGTTTTTCATCTTGCAATGAAATCAGAACCACTTTTTTTTAAAAAAATTGACCTGTCTTAAAATGTTTGGAATCAAACTGTTACTGCAAAATTCTTGTGCTTTTATCTCTGCTAAATCTTGATTTGGTTATGTGACACGGTACTTGCTAAAAGAGGAGCCAAGCGAATGTTCTACATCTTGTTTGGAAGTACTGTTTTTTTCAGAGGTCTCAGTATTGCCTGTTAAGTGCAGGCTTTATTGTGGAAAATAGCAGCTTTATAATTGTTTATACTAGAAATTTTACTTACTTGAATTTTGTGCTGTGAAAAGTTGAGTGTTAGCTGTGCTTGTTGAAGGTGACGTCGTACTGGTACAGTTCAGGCATCACATTTCAAAGGCATAGGGAAGAATTTTAGCATGCCAGAAATACCAGAAAAAATTAACTGTTATTAATTCTGGGCTAAATTTTCACTAAGTGTTGCTGAGGAAAAGGAATTCCATCATAAAATACTGGTACTAAGATTTTTGTCACTGCTGTTGAATCACTTACTACTGCCAAGTCACCATACATTTGCTGAGCAAATTCAATGCCTGCAGCTCAGCAAGCTGAAATAAGCTTTCTGTGCTGGGCAGGGACTGTAAGTGTGCTGCTTTTATCAGAAAGAAGGAAGAAAGGGAGACAGTGCTGCTTTAGCACAACAAAAAGAATCTGGATGGGCTGTGTCTAAAGAAGCATGTCCATCAGGTCAAGCAAGGTGATTCTGCCCCTCTCTCTTGCCCTTGTGAGACCCCATCTGAAATACTGTGTCCAGGTCTGGAATCTTCAATATAAGAAGGATATGAAGGTGTTGGAATGGGTCTAGAGGAGGGCTACAAAGATAATCCGAGGGCTGGAGCACCTCCCATATGAGAACAGGCTGAGTTGTGGTTGTTCAGCCTGGACAAGGCTCCCAAGACACCTTATAGCAACCTTTCAGTACCTGAAGGGGCTACAGGAAAGCTGGGGAGGGACTGTTCACAAAGGCTTGTAGGGATACTGATAGGGCAATGGGTATAAACTGGAGAGGGACAGATTTAGACCAGGCCCCGGCACAGGTTGCCCAGGGAAGCTGTGGCTGCCCCATCCTTGGAGGTGTTCCCAGCCAGGCTGGATGGGCCTTGGGCAGCCTGGCCCTGCCCAGGGAGGGGGGTGGAACTTGGATGGGCTTTAAGGTCCCTTCCAACCCAAAATATTCTAGGATTAGGGGAAGTTAGCAAATTTTGGGCAATTATTACTACTGTTCACCCCCGCACTCCCAAACAGAACCTTTATTTTACTTAAAAAAAAAAAAAAAAAAAAAAAGTGTGTCTTTATCCTTCTGGGAAGCTCTGCGGTGTAGAGGAAAGGGAGCTCGGCGCAATCTCCTTTCTCTCAAACTCTGACCCACCTCTGAGGGATTCTGTGCTCGGTTTCCCAGCAGCGCTCGCTCAGCCGCGCGGGACGCGGAGGCGGCTGGAGAGGAGCGGGCGCTTCCCCCGCGCCGCGGGCCGGGCCCTCGCCCACAGGCGGGGGGGTGTCCCCCCTCCGCGGTCTCGCGCACCTGGCCGCCAGGTGCGGGCGGGGCGGCGCGCAGGCGCGGGGGCGCGCGCACCTGGCGGCCGCCGGCGGAAGCCGCCGCCTCCGCCTGGTGTCGCGGCGGGCGGGCTCCTCGCGCGCGGCCGCAGCCTCCCCGCCGGGCAGCGCGGGGCGCGACGCACCAGGTGAGCGGAGGGGGACGGGGGGGCGGGGGAGGGAGGAGAGAGGAGAGCGGCCGGGGTCTGCCCGCAGGGGCCCCGCACACCCGCCCCGGGAACCGAGCGCCGGCAGCAAGGCGTCTGTGCCACGTACCGGTCCCGCCCAAGCGCGTTCGCCCGCGGAGCCGCGCTGAGGGCGTCCCGGGGCGTCCGCTCGGGTGGCTTGTGGGGTTCCCAGCGGAGCCGGTGACAGCGCTAACGGCTGCACTCACGGCTCTGGAGGGCTGAGGGGGAAAGTGATTGTGGTATCGATAACCTTAGCCTCCTGGATTTTTTTTTTTTTTTTTAAAAAGTGTGCAAGATATGTTTGTACAAAGAAGGCTTTATTAATAAATGTCTGTATTGGTTAAATTAAAAGGGTTATAGTGACGTTTATGTATGCATCTCGGCAGTGTTGTACATGTTAGGCTTCGGCTACAAAACAGTGTCTTTTATTTAAAAACTTCCGAAATACACTGACCTGCTGGGTCCTAACTAAAGCCAGTGTGGTGCTGCTGAGCCTGGTGACAGAGTTAAACACTGACACAGAACAGACAATTTGTGGCTTTGGGTTTCTTTTTTTAGGTAGATCTGCTCAGTGGCTTGGTCAGCTTGGCATCTGCTGCTACCATCCTCAGGCTTCTCAATAACATAACAAGCAAAGTAAAAACTTAGTTAGAGCCCGATTTTCTATTTTTGTTTCAGTGTGGGAAGGAGCAGGAGATTGGTTTCTTCCTCCTCGTAACTGCTATTGCCATTTAACTTTACTTCTTTTTGGGGATAGGGTGATACCAGCAGCAGCCCAGGGATCTTGACTTCTGTCAAAATAGGAACAAGATATAATTCCCCCAAATCTGTGCTGCAAAGTGAGAAACTATTGCCTTGAAATGCTCCTTTTTTTTCTTTGCATAAAATTCTTGCCTGCTCTGCCTGTTCAAAGAGCTGATACCTAGTGCAGGGCTTCCCCTTTGTTTGGAATCAGTCTAGAGAATAATGTTCTCCTTATGAATTGCTGATCAGGTGCCTGCCAGCACTGATGAATCACTGCTCCGAACTTGCTCATTTCTGTGCTTATTTTCTAGAAGATTTGAAAGTGCCTTAGGCTTCTAGACCATGAAGTGCTATGTTTCGTCCTTCTTGTGTAAAGCATCACTTTATTCACTCAGTGTCTGTGTTACCAGCCTGATCTTTTCTAAGATTCAGTGATGTCACAGGAAATATTTCTGCTTACAAACAGAGAAATCATTTTGCAAAACTACTGACAATGACAAAATTCTGTAGTCAAATGACTATGTGTTGTTAGGTAAGGAAGTGAGAAAGGCCTTCAAATTTCATGTTCATCTAAATTTGTAGAAAAGGTTTAATTGGATGTTCCTTAGTCTGTCACCAGAGATGGTATTTTGAGTGAATGTTCCTTTAAGATGTTCCTCTAGGAAGTGGAAATGGTTTTGTTTGGCGATTTTTTTTTTTTTTCTGGGAGAAAATGCCCCCTCAGTTTCAATAGTAGAAGATGAGACTTATTTTGGTACTTACTAAAAACAATAATTTAAGTAATTCTTTCAGTAGCTAGTGTTTCAATAGCATCTACATTTGTATTCATGCAAAGAAAATGAATAATCTTGTCTGTGGTTTTAGACTCAGAAATTCCAGTGGTGAAAGTAGCACTTCTACCTGATAAAGCATCCCAATGTCTGTTACCATTTATCTTTGGCAGACTTTTGCTAATGTGGTGAGGGCAGCTGATCCTGAGTGTCAGGTCCCTGGAGGTGTTTAAGGTGCGGGTGGATGAGGTGCTGAGGGGCATGGTTTAGAGACTGCTGGGAATGGTTGGACTCAATGATCCAGTGGGTCTCTTCCAACCTGGTTATTCTATGATTCTACTTGTACAACCACTTTCTGATTAAGGGGACATAAAGGTCTTAATGAAGGAATTGTATACTTAAATAGTAAGAAAAAAATGGACAAGCTTTTTAATGAGACTGTGCTTCTGGAGATACTGAAGAAATTAGATTAAGTGTGAAGCACAGCTACGTAATTAAATAGTTGTGATTAGAATCATTCCAATAGGGAGTTACCCCCCTCCCCCCATTTTTATCTTCTTTAGTTATTTTTTCTCCAGTATTTTTTTAGTATATTTTACTTAGCATTTTAAGTTTTTATGTTCTGTAAGCAACATTTGCAGGAAACATTAGATTCCTACTTAACATTCAGATAAAAGTGAAGTAGATTTGAAAACAGTTTTATTGAAAAAATTGGAGTCAACCGTATTGTTGATAGAAACCCAAACAAATGTCTGCTGACTGGCATGGTCTGAAATAATTTCTGCTGATTTGGGTTGTCCTGACATTTTGATTTTTTTAAAAAAAAATATTGCCTATAGCGTTATTCAGACCAAGGTAACAAAAAGTCAGGTTTGTCTGTGTGCTGGCATCTGTAGTAAGGCTTTCTTGTGAAGCAGAGTTTTTGCAGACAGTGTGACATCAGAGCTAGTGGGTGGCATGAAGTAACATGGACTGTGTATTGAATTCATACCCTACCCTTGTGATGTAGTTTGCAGTAGCGTGGCTGCTGATTTTGGGCACTTTTAGAGGACTTTTAGTACGCATTAGTTTTGTGGTTATTTTCTTCTTAAATAAATAAATAAAATCCCTAAAATCCAACTTCTAACGTTTAGGGTTGGCTAATTATTTCAAAGTGCTGTAAGAATCCAGACTACTATTAGTGAAAATAACAGTAATGAATAGAAGATTAAATGCTTTGCTAAACAGTCACCTCAGGGAGATTAATTGTGTCAACACATTTCCTCTGAATGCCCCGGAGGACAGAACAGTAGTTTTGTCTATGCTTACTGACACTGCTATGCCATAAAAATGTGTGAGGCATTTGTGGGGAATAAAGATTGTATTTCTGACTACAAAACTGACCTGTTAAAAAACCCTAAGGAAGATACAGCTTTCACAGCAGAAGTTTGTTGGACAGTGTAGTCTGTGTTCTGGAAATTGCTTTGTGCGACAAAGAGCTCTTCCCTACTTGTAAGCAATATTCCTGTAAGATATTTTGTCAATAAAACTATTCTTGGTATTTGTCTATATCGAAGAGTTTGCTGTACACCTGTGGCAAATGAGCCTTTGTCTGCTTTACCTCTGCTGCACGTACTGTCCCCAGGCTATTGCTTGATCCTTTCTTTAAAAAGAAGCAACATTTGCACTTATTTCTGTGCGCAGTATGCTGCCATGCATGCTACTGGAATGTACTAATCCATGTTGAAAGGGATAAGTTATGTTGCTCTGCTGCACAACCCACTCAACAGAGGTGAGTTGTCTTTTCATTTCTAGGCACAGACACGTATCACCTGTGTATTTGGGCAGACTGTTGTAGTTAGACCTGAGCAACAAGACAGGTGTGTCCAGTTCCAGGAAATATGTTGTTCAAAAAAAGACAGTGTATGCAAATAAAAGTGAATATAGTTACACAGGAAAACAAATGCCGAATAAGTTGCTCAGTATTCTTGACTGATCACTAGTTCTGCTTATCATAGTCTTAAATGACTTGTTTGAAGACAGGTATATGCAAAATACAGGTAGTGCAAGGAATATTCTAGATGGATTTTATATTTTGGTTATTTTTATTTACAGAGATTTTGACTATGTTGTTTTGATCATGTGTCTTTGAAGGATTTGTATATGTTCAATTTGTGCAGAAAATAATCCCAAATAAAAAGAACAGTTAATTTAGCTTTCTTGGCAAAATGTACGTATATGTTTTTGATATTGTGTGAAGAATATATTAGTGTCAGTATCAAAGCCAACAGCAGCAAAAGTCAGAATTGCATGCAAAGAATCTATGGAAGAAATCTTTGGTATTTGCTGCTACTTCTTCCGTTTGTGTTGCTGAAGACAATTAAACCAAAGTTCATGTAGTAAACACAGAGCTAGAAAAAACAGTATGATGGCATATTGAGTGTAGGAAAAGCAGATATTGCTGCATTAATTCAAATGCTGAAGATGTACAATGGAAATCTGACAACTGCATCTTTAACTCTCTAAAGTAATTGTTAAATTAGTTAAAAGATTTCTCTGGTACTAAGGCAGATAACAGATGCATTACTATGCAATTTTTCTACCCTTTGAGTAGTCTCATGCCAGCTTATTAAAACAGGAAGAGACAGTTGTAAATATTTGACTCAAGTACTGATTAAGTTCTCAAATTTAAGTATAATCTCATTGTTGCTATACAGAATTAACTTTAAAAAAAGTTTAACCTATTAAAGCTTAATGTATCTCTTGTCATGGACAAATTTAAGTCTCTCTGCCAGAGGAAGAAGCTGAAGGAAGGTGAAGAACATTTTCTGCATGTTTAGTGACATAAGAGAATTTGGAGGGCAACAATGTCTGGATGAACACCAGCCAGCAGTAATGGCCCTTCTCCCCCAGGTGTTTGCCTGATCAGTTGTGCTTAATGACTGCTTCTGAGATACAGAAGTTGTCAGACCTCTCATAATAGTAGGCGCTTTAGACGTGTTTTCTTTTAGCTGTTAGAGGAAGGCATATTTATGTATTTATATTTGTTCCCAAGCTTTAAGATTTACTAATAAGATATGTGCTTGTGTATGGTGCACTGAGAAACAGTAATGTGATTTCCTTTTTAATGGTGTTACAAAAAGGTTCCCAGTTAACAGGTTGCAGAGATTGTAGACTTCGGCAAAGCCCTTGCAGATTTAACAATGATAGTTTTACAAGTTACAGTCTTTCTGCTGAGCGAGCTGTACAATTTCTCAGTGTTTTCCCTGTTGTATTGCATTTACATGACAAAGTTGGGAAGTGGGGATGACTGCAGGGATGTCCTCTGTGAGAAGAGACTGGGGCTGCCCCTGTGCTGGGCACAGCTGATTCCAGCGAACTCTAACACAGACCCAGTGTTGGCTAAAGCTGTGCCACCCAGTGTAGTTGCTGTTGCCTCTGTGATAAGGTATTTAAGAATGAGTAAACAATTCTGCATAGCCTCTGTAAGAAAGGAGTGAGAGAAACAACTCTGCAGATGCTAAGGACAGTGAAAAAGGAGGGGAGGTGGTGTTCCAGACACTAGAGCAGAAACTCCCCTGCGCCTTATAGAGAAGACTATGGTGAAGTCCTGCTGTAGCCCATTGAGAAGATCACAGACAAGAAGATATTTCTCAGCAGCCCATGGAGGACAACACTGGAGCAGATAACCTCACTGCAGCCTGTGCAGAACCCCACGTCAGAGCAGGTGGATGAATATGTCCTGAAGGAAGCTGCAGCCCATAGAAAGGCCATACAGAAGCCCACATGGAGAGGAGCTGTGTTGGAGCAGGGAAAAAGTTCTAATAGAACAGACAGACGTGAAGTTGTACCAACTGACCTCAATCCTCATTCTCCATCCCTTCTACTCTGCTTGGGAGAAAAGAGATAGAATAGTTGGCAATGAAGGAGTGAAATTGAGTCTGAGGAGGTAGTTTTAGTTTTTTCTCACCAACCTACTCTATTCTTAATGTAATAAATGAAATTCATCATCCTTGAGTCTGTTTTCCCCACAGAAGTATTGGGTAAGCAATCATGCTGTCCTTTTCGTAACTCATGTGCTTTTCATTTTCATTTTTATTTTCTCCCTGCTGTCATGTTGAGGAAGGGGAGTGAGAGAGTGACTGGATGGGAGTCTGGCAGCCAGCCAAGGTCAACCCAGCAGACATCATGGGAAAACAAGGCATGATAATTTGGTTTCAAAGCTATCACTGGGAGAGAAAATTTTATTCTTAGTCTTGCAGTGTATAGGTGTTGATAGTGTAGTATAAATTTTTCAGCACTAAATAAAAATAATGTGTGAAACAGAATGCTTGGGTTTTTTTAAGGGCTTTCTTGGAAATTTTCTGAGCCTTGTGAAGCATATTTTGGTATTTTTTAGTATCTGTATGGTAATTCTACAATGAACTTCCCATCTGCATTCTTACAATAATATCTCTATGGTAAAACAACTGTAGTTTGAATGCATGATTTTTTAAAAAAGCTGAGGTAAGCTTTGAAATAAACTATAACGTGAACAAATCTAGATGCTTAACTGAGAATACAAATTCTTGAAGGGAACCAGGTGAGGGTTTTTTCTGTTTTCTCTACATTAAGTTTCATACTGAGTGTATGTTATTCCAGTTACAAATGGAGAATCTATTTCTGTTTCAAATGTCAAAATAGAAAAGGGTGGGTTTCTTGGCAATTCTAGTCAGTAGTTCGTAAGTGGGAGTTAACTGTGACTTTTATCTAGAATCTGCTTATTTATATTCTCAGTTCACATCCAAGTAACTTATACAAAGATAAAGCTGTGCTTTGGATTCAGGGGGGCTGCTGGTTTTTCCCTTCTTTTAATCTGCCAATTTTGCAGAGAGAATTTAATTGAAATTACTTGGATTCCAGTAATCCTCAAATGTTTTTCGTAGTTCCCCATCTTTGAAAACCACTGAATAATTGCTTGTCTGTGAAAAATATTAGTGTCAGAACTCCTGAGAGATGAGAAATCTTTGACATGTTCTCTTGATGTGTTGCAGCAGCACAAGTGAATGAAAAAAATAGAGAGCATAATTACTTTGATCCACAGGCTAAATTAACGTGCTCCAAATTACCTGTGTTAAGTCTCCATTGAACATGTATACCAGATAACTAAATTACTCTTAAAATTGCCAACTTGAAGTCTGATTACTTAAGTCTGATCTTGAAATAAATTTAAAAAAATAAGAATTGGAAATTTCCAAGTTGTGGAAATAAGACAGAAAGGACTTATCAACTTAATAGTTCATTCTTTATGTGGATCTTTCCTACATGCAACCTGAAATTACTTTATTGATGCTATCTGTTTTCCTTCTCTATACCATCACTGAACTAAAATGACCTGTTTCTAGAAGACTTAGAACAACACTTTCTTCTAATTTTAAACAACTCCATTTTCAAGATTTAGGAAAAAAAAAATAATGTAAGTAATGTCATTACATGTAATTTATAATAATTCATTTTTAGTGGTATGCCTGCTTTCTGGTTCTTCTATTTCCAGTGTATTTTTAAAAACCAAAACAATAAAGAGAGGAAATGCATTTGTGTACCTTATCTATAACTTTGCCATATATTTTAGTGGTGGACACACAATGTTTGACAGTTGGGAGTTGTGAATTAATTCCTGCCCAACAATTTCTTGTAGTTTTACATAGTCGAATGTTAGATGTTTAAATACTTTTTGTTTTATTTTACAGGTATTAAAATTCCAAGCAAACTGATCTACTTGAAGAGTGTCATTCACAGAAACTTCTGTCTTATGATAATTTTTTTAAATTAGAATGGCTTTGAAAATAATACCTAAACTATTCAAGAAAATATTTTTTCATGGGAAGCTTTGGAAGTTTAGCATTATCGTGTTTGTCTTTCTGGTATTTTTACTTTTATTACAAAGAGAAGTAGGTGTTCAAGATTTTAAAGATGAAGCAGGGATTGAGCCAATTGTTGGGAAGAAGAGTCATGTACTGGGACTTGTGTTAAACGCTATGAACAATATCAAAGGTGCAAAGCCAAAAATGCAGATAAAAGCACCCATTAAGCAAACTAAGATTCCTGGAGAGGAGCACTGTTTGCCAGGACACTATACTGCAGTGGAACTAAAACCCTTTCTTGATCGACCTCTTCAGGATCCTAATGCTCCTGGAGCTTCTGGTAAAGCATTTAAAACCGTCAACTTAAATTCAGAAGAACAGAAGGAAAAGCAGCTTGGTGAAGAAAAACACTGTTTTAATGCATTTGCAAGCGAAAGGATTTCTTTACACCGAGATCTTGGACCAGACACTCGACCTCCTGAGTATGTTAAAATGTGTATATCCTAGAAGGAGAAAAAAAATTGTCAGAAATGCACACTGCAAAGTGATTTGAATTCAGTATTAGGTGATAGTTTAGGCACATCTCTCATTGTATATAATGATTGGCTGTACACAATGATCCACAGTTCCAAAGCCAAGAATGTTTAAAAAGGCTCATTTCTTTCATGTTTTTTTAATTGAAAGTAACCATATTTAATCAAGGTTTTCTGCTTTTGCTTTTAAACTACAGTTTCTGAGTGACTTTCTGGAAGCCTGTTGAGTTTCACTTAGAAGAAATCTAAAAACGTAATTTAAACTTTTTCCCAATTTGAACACCATCCCCCACCCCATCCCATATTAATATTGAGTGTTGTTAAAATCTCCAGCTTAATGTGATAGATTAAGAATTGAAAACTGTTGAACAAGGCAGTGAAACATCTCAGGAATATTGTAGTGTTCAAAAATTTTATTGATTAAAAGTGTACAACTTGGGTAGAGTGGAGTTTGGTTGTGAGCAGCCTTTGTCAGTGCCCATTTATGTATTCTCAGCTATCTGTGTCAATAGTGACTAACTTTACTGAGCTGCTGGTGGTAGTATGAATATTGCATTTCATGTAGTATGGTTCACAATAACATTTGCTAAAGCATAACTGGTGAGTTTTTGCCTGTGTATTTTGTAATATAATGGCTGTAATAACTACTTTGAGAAGTCTTCCAGCCTTTAAAATGAACAGGCAATAAACAGTGTGTGGCATATTAATACAGAAGTATTATCTTGTCATCTTGACTTTGAATTGAATTTAAAGTTGCATTCAGGATCTTAAAAAAATATAGTTTGAAATTGTTTGCCTTGAATGGATATGCTACCCCAAGGATTATATGGTATTTCTACAAAATGCTGAAGTTCTGAATTACATATTTTCTATTTTTCCTTGCAAACTCTTCATTCTTTTAATGAATATTCTTCTTTGTATTTTGGGGTTTCAGCAGTAATGGTGACTTAGAACTGAGTCAGTTGTTCAAGTGGAATTCATATTCATCATATTTTAAAAAATATTTTGTACAGCTTCTATGGTTGGAGCAAATCTTTTAGATCTAAACCTGGAATAGAAAGTGAAGAAGCTGAAATCTTTAATGTCTATACTTATAAAAGTTTGTACTAGAAGGAGAAGGGCTTTTTTTAAGAATCCGAGTCATAACTTTTTGTCCATTTTGTAACATTTGATGCTTCCTACTCTGTAGATGTATTGAACAAAAATTTAAGCGTTGCCCACAATTGCCAACAACAAGTATTATAATAGTTTTTCATAATGAAGCATGGTCTACTCTGCTCAGAACGGTTCACAGCGTGATGTATACATCTCCTGCCATACTGCTACAGGAGATTATTTTGGTGGACGATGCCAGTGGAGATGGTAAGAAGTCTTACTATTTTCTCTTTTTTTTTTTCTTTTACAAAGTGAAGACATTAAGATTGCAGATAAACTAGTACCTCTTTAACACCATTAACATGCATAATGGTATTCTAATTGGTTTTGTTCCTTTCTTTTTCTATAAAATATATGTAATAGATTTCCCCCTTCTTTTTTTCCATAAGGTAGTCAAATATGAAATTCATGTCCTTTAAGAGGTTCCTAAAACCCTTTTCCAATCATTCCAATTCTAGGAATGCTTAAACTGCATAACTGGTTGCATGACTAGGTCTGTAATTTGTGTTTCAAACTAATTACAATTTAAAGAACAAAATATCCAAGGATGAAGCATCCAATGCTTGTAGCATTTTGCATTATATCATAGTGGTTGTCTGAAAATTTCATTAATACGGACAGTGTCTTTCCTAGAAAGTAGAATTATGTAATAGAAAAATAATCTTCGATACTCAAGCTGACTTCCACTAATTTATACCAACTGTGATCAAAAATGCAAGTTCAGAAAAATTCATATGCTTAACTTCAGGTGAACGTGGCTGTGTATACATGCTTATGTTAATGTATTTACATTTTTTGCAAGTCTGTAGTATAATGACACTTGGATGTGAAGTTCATTCAGTAGTACAGTTTAGTACTAAGAATGGGCAGAGGAAAGAAGATAACATTGGTATGGACTTGTTTCTCAAATTTTACACATTTATAGAGTTTTTTAAATTGCTGCTTCTGTTCTGAACATTGTAGCCTTTGAAAACTATGTGTAAAATGTGCTGTCATTAAGGAAAAAATTGCATGGTCATTATAGAACGAGAGTATGTCTGTGACCTGTTTGCTCTGAAAATTGATTTTAAATTGATATTCAAACCATTAATACTGCCTAAGAGATGTACTAGTACACGTCCTTCTCTTTTAGAACATATACAAGTTTTACATACAAGTTTTGATTATGCACTTGGGTTTGAGAGCAGGGTTTTAGGAAGAAACGATCTTTTTTACATGCCTGAACTCCAGGTGGTTACACAGTTCAGAGAGTAACATTTGAACGGTTGGACTCGATGATCCTATGGGTTCCTTCCAACCTGGTTGTTCTATGATTCTATATTTAATATTCCATCCTCTGTTCTTTACCAGTCACCTCTTCCTATATTCCTACTCCCAAAAAACCTCAGCCTTTCAAAATAACATTCAACAGTCAGTAGCTATATACAGCTTTTTTGTTGAAGTCATTCCTGCAATGAGTGTGAATTGTTTATCCTATTAGTTTAGGAACATATAATCTTAAGCAGTGGCATGTATATATAGTAAATGTATTGAAATTGATTTCTCTTCCTAGAATATTTGCATGATAAACTAGATGAATATGTGAAACAATTTCAAATTGTTAAAGTAGTCCGTCAAAAGGAAAGAAAAGGTCTGATCACTGCACGGTTGTTGGGAGCTTCAGTAGCAACAGGAGAGACGCTTACCTTTCTGGATGCTCATTGTAAGTGTAACATGTAACTATGCCAGGTCTGGTTTATGATGCTGTTGTCTTTCATTTAATGTTGCAATGTAAAAAAAAAAAAAAAAAAAAAATTAGCAATGTATCATCTTTCCTGTTGCTAAGTCATTTCATTGAACTATAATTAGCAATGACATTTAAAAGCAGTGCATATTGGCTTCCTGTGGGCAAGCAAAAATATTCCCTGTGTACTACTTCATGGCCAAGTAAGAATTCAGTGCTTGTTCCCATTTTCTCCATAGGTGAATGCTTTTATGGCTGGTTAGAGCCATTATTGGCAAGAATAGCTGAGAACCCTGTCGCTGTTGTAAGCCCCGACATTGCTTCTATAGATCTCAATACTTTTGAATTCAGTAAACCATCTCCTTATGGACATAACCACAACAGAGGAAATTTTGATTGGAGTTTGTCATTTGGATGGGAGTCTCTTCCGAAACATGAAAATAAAAGAAGAAAAGATGAAACTTATCCAATTAGGTAAACATAATTTGAATAATGTTTCAAATCCTTCAGTTTTCATGTTTTTTGGTTATCAACAGCGGGTTTTAAATTAGCTAGTTCTTCAGATGAGTATGGTCAGAATCATCTTAGATGATCTTCATAATTATTTAAGAATAACCTTGTGAATTTTATGGCTTTCATAAAAACATAGCCTCCTTAATGCAGTCACTATTTTCTACATGCAGTAGGAACATAATAAGCAATTTCTAGGTATCTTTTCTATCGGGAGGGAAGGGTGAGAAGACAATTATAAGCAGTTCTATTCAGAGACAGTAACACCGATTCTGGGTCCTCATTCACCGTCCCTGAAAGGATGACAACAAATTTTCAGAGCACCAAAATACTAGACTCTTTCAGTTGTGCATTTGATGATAATTGTATGTGATTTTGCCTCAGACAGGTTACTGCTCTGGAGGAGTAATAATTTGCATGATATCCTGTATACAGGGAAAGTATATTATTTTTCCTGATAAAGTCTTTTATACCGGCAGTCATTAGTCTAATCCAGTTGTTAATAAATAACAATGAAACTGTCTAATGAGACTTGACGTGGGTAGATGTAATTGCTTGAAGTATTATCTATGCCAGGAAAAAGTATGAAGGTAGTAAGGCACTGACTTCCTAGAATGGTTAAAGCATATTTTCATATCTATGTTTAAAAAAACCTACTTATCTGAATCCTGTAATTCCTCAGTAAATTTCTCTTTTTGCAGAACGCCTACTTTTGCTGGAGGTCTCTTTTCTATATCAAAAGACTACTTTGAACACATTGGAAGCTATGATGAAGAAATGGAAATATGGGGAGGTGAAAATATAGAAATGTCTTTCAGAGTAAGTTTAGACACTTGTTTAGCACAGTGGTCTCTATACATACAGTGTACAGAATTTTTTAGGACATGACGTGGAAAATTAACTAGTAATGGCCTATGAAATAAGCTAGAAACATGCTCACAAAATTGATTTTTTTTAAAAAAATGTGTTTAGACTTGACAGTGGATATGTCCCTTTCCAGGTTTAACCTGAGTAGGAAGCTCATTTATGGTATGCCTGATATACGCACTCTTGCTAGTGGCATTTTTTTTCCCCACCCCCGCTCTGGTGAACAGTAACATTGATTATCTGCTCTAAGTGAACTTGCTGTAGCAGGGAAGTCAGACTAGATAATCTCCAGAGGTCCCCTCCAACCCAAACCATGCTGTGATTCTGTGTTTTTACATTTTTCCTTCTCTGTTAATTCTAATTGCGGTGCACTTACGCAAAAAAATTTATTATTAGGTATGGCAATGTGGTGGACAGTTGGAGATCATGCCTTGCTCTGTTGTTGGCCATGTCTTTCGCAGCAAGAGTCCCCATACTTTCCCAAAAGGTACCCAAGTAATCACACGTAATCAAGTCCGCCTTGCAGAAGTCTGGATGGATGAATATAAAGAAATATTTTACCGAAGAAACACAGAAGCAGCAAGAATTGTGAAACAAGTAGGTGGTGGTGGTGGTAATAGAAATCACAGTTGCTGCGTTGAAAGTTTTGGTGAGCAAAAGTTATTTATTGACGAAGTATGTAAAGATTCTAGATATTTTACTGAAAAGACAGAGTTCAGTTTGCTTAATGCTGTAGTCTCAGCAAATTAAAAACTTAAGTGCTTTTTGTAGTGGGTTTTTTGATAAGCATGGTATATTCGTACATTCCCAAAAATCTTGGGTTGTTTGCACTGAACTAGGACTACCAGAAAAGTGTGAGAAAAGCTACTCAGCACAGAAAATGCAAAATAACTTGGAGTGAGAAACATAATGTCTCCTTAGTATCAAGTGACTTAGTATTTTTACTTCAAAAAAAGAAGCTTTGATGTTCCTTAGCTGCAGGGTAAAGCTTCTGCAATGATGGATACCCATCCTGCCTCTATCTGCTTAAAAATTTAAGTTAAATTCAACAGGGTTGTGTGTTGGTTAATTTATCTTTGTAAGTTTTCTGGAACTTTGGTCTTTCACCAGCTGGAATCTAGAGTTTTCTTCAAGAGGCTATTGTGATAATTTTTGTGATATCAGTAATAGCATTAGATTTCCTAAGCAAGTCTAGCAGCTAGACAACTACATTTTCTTTGGGAGATGCTGCATTGCAATGACTATTATGCTGATTATTTTAATTAGTCGAATTCATCATGTCAGCTCACTCTTTTTAATGAGACCGCTGTTAATTTTATAACTGTCACCAGTACAGTCTTGTTTGTACCTTCGCAGTTCATGACATTGTTAAAATCCTTGTGGGAAAAGGTTACTGCTCTTCTGTCCATGCTGAAATGTATTTTTCTTGCATGTACTTTGAAATGCTACAGGCAAATTGCAACAGGTTTTATGATCCTGAAACACAAACAACAGTAACCATAGTATTAAAAAAAAAAAAAAAAAAACAACACCAAACAAACCAAATGAAGCTTAAAACTTGTTTAATGCTATAATACAGAGTTTCATAGATTTATATTGTATTAGTAAAGTTAGTGTTTCTCTTCCATCCTTCCTTACTTCCCTTTCTCTAACAGAAAACGTTTGGAGACATCTCAAAAAGACTTGATTTAAGGCAGCACCTGCAGTGTAAAAATTTCACTTGGTATCTCAATAACGTGTATCCTGAAGTATATGTGCCAGACCTGAATCCTTTGTTTTCTGGATATGTAAGTTTTAAATTATTTTCTGTAGTCTTCCATGTTCCAGGAAATTTGCTAATAGTTTGTGCTACGTTAGCCGTAGCATTTACATTTCAACTGTCGTGCT
Source organism: Coccyzus lansbergi (assembly GCA_033558105.1). NCBI lineage: Eukaryota > Metazoa > Chordata > Aves > Cuculiformes > Coccyzidae > Coccyzus > Coccyzus lansbergi. The sequence continues at coordinate 2,749,146 of JAUMJK010000318.1, read as the reverse complement.
CTAGTGTGTTCTGGCACTACTCTGGACAAAGAATCTCTTCCGCATACCTTTGAATATTTTATAGCTCTGTTAGTGGTGAGACAAAATTTAAGCAAAGCGTCTTAATAACCAACAGTAGTCTTGCTTCATGGGATATTGCAGCCTGCTAAAATAAGCAGAGTTCTGCCCATCATTAACAGTTAAAATGACACAAGAGGGTGAAGTCAGTGGTGAAAGTTTTCTGGAATTATGAAGGTAAATTTAGCTTTAAATAGTAAGGAATCTGGCAGAATATTTAGTTAATATTAATGATGACAATTGCACGGCTGTTTGCTTCTCAGAATTAAGTTTATGATGAGGAAAATGTGTGTTTAGTTATATATGATTTTTTTTTTACAGACCATTGCATTTCCTCTGCTAAGTAACATCTAAGGCATTGCATTACTAAAACAAAATATTAAACAACTAAAAATTCTTAATTTCAGGTGAATGGGAATGTCTAGCAGTTCTTCCTCCAATTTTGAATATTTTTTGTGTATCTGTTCAAATTGTTACTTGAATAACAATCACTTTGTATACCTATAGCCTAATAATTCACAGTGTGTGGTTGTAGACAATCATATTATAGTTATTAGACAGAAAAAAATAACCCCGAGAGACCAAGATTTTTAGATTTGAGCACTGCAGAAAGTAGCAAAGAGGTAATAGCTGTAATTGTTAAGCCAAAGGTTAGTTTTGTATTCTACTGAGACGATTTAATATTTTGTCATCTCCACTGAGCTGCCTTTTTTTTTCTCTCTTCTTATAACATCCTTTCTTTAGTTAAAAAACATAGGTAACCACATGTGTCTGGATGTTGGTGAAAATAACCATGGTGGCAAACCATTGATTATGTATTCGTGTCATGGACTTGGAGGAAATCAGGTAAAATATTTGTTAGCTGTTTCTTATGATCTGTTCAGCTGTAACTTTACCACCGTAAAACTTCTAATTTATTTTAGAGACATGGAGTCATTTTTAATATGCAGTTTTTCTCTCTCTCTTTTTTTACAAGTTCTTTCTTATATATATTGTTCAAGAAAAGTTTCATACTGCTCTTCATGTTGTTCCACTTCCAACATTCAGCATACAGATTCAGATTTTTAACATAATTGTACTGCTTTACTTGTTCTCCTCTTTCTATGCAAAGCCTTTTCATCTTACCCTTACTAATTTCTTTTAAGCATCATCTTCTTAATTCTTACTTTCCTTATGCTTCCTCCTATTGCTTTTTCTCTGCCACCAGGACTCGCACAGTCAAGGAAGAAGTTGGTGGGAATCCAGCCAATGAGACCAAGTGGCCAGGCCAGAGCCACCTTCCCTGTCATGCAGCCTCATAGTGTGAGGTCAAGTTGGTCTGTCCTGTACTGGCTAATGCAAATAAGTAATATGATTGCATTTGTCCAAGAGAAGCTCTCTTTGGTGCATAAGCTCTTGGAGGCAGCAGTGGTGCTGTCTTTCTTCTATAGTGTGACTTGCAGTAGATGTCAGATACCAAATCCTTCAGGCACTAATAAAAGCAAAATCACCTTTCCTGCTCAGAAATGAACAATTCTCTACTGCCATAAAGAGTTATTTGGAATAAAGGTGATTAACTGTAGATCTTTAATAACTAAAGGTCAACAAAGGTTTAACAGGTCTTGTTAGAATATAGTTGTATTTTTTTCTTCCTTTATTAAAAAAAAAAAAAAAAAATTTAATCTTCAATCTTAAAAGCAATTTATTGATGGCACTGTGAACACTCAGACACATGATCCTAGTTAGTCAATTCTTTTCTAATCAATTTCTGTGGGAGATGGTATCCTGTCTAGGTTAACAACTACCCTGTTAGATTAGCTTCTTACAATATTGAACTTTCAGTTTTATTCTGTTGTGGATTAATACTACATTAGTCTTTTCACATTGTCATAATCAAGAACACTATACTAAGACATTGTATTAAGACATCTGCTGTCTGCTTCTGTTGTCTTTGCTCTCTAAGTTATCTTGGACTGTACTAAACCTCTATGCTTTCACGTATTATATTTTTTGCTTTTCTTGTTCCCATAAAATAGTCTGAATCCTTGTAAATGCCAGCCTGCAGAGAATTTTAATAGAGGTTGTGCTGGTAATGCTGAAGAGGGGTGTGCATATTTACTTACTTAACTCTTCTCATTGCAATACTCTGTTTTCAGTTGTATTATAGTTACTACTAGGCCTCAGCAGCGTAGGCTGAAATTTCCTATTTTTCATCGTTGTTCATGTATTTGAGATAGGAGAAGGCAGTAGAAAAGACAGCCTAGTTTTCAGAGTTGTGCATTAATTGTTTCCTATTCGTACTTCTAAGAATATTATGGTGCTGGGAATATGTTCATCTTGATAGCATCTTAATCTCCAAAATTCATGAAGTTTCAAACCTAGCTTTCAGGTCATATTTTCAGGGCTCACAAAGATTTTGGAGTTCAAAACATAAAGCAGAACAGATAAGTCAGATTAACAGGTTTAGAACAAATTGTTATGTCTGAGAGTTAAATGACTAAGCAGTTCGCTCCTGTTAGTACCTGTTTCAGTCAGTAATGCAGACACTTAAGAGTGAGGTGCCTGTTTGTTCCTCAGTGCTATTACCTTGATGCCAAGGCACTGAGAAAATGGAAGCTGACCCGTTGGACAGATAGCTGAAAGCCACAGGGAGCTAACTGAGCCTGGTCTTAGTAGTCAAAGAAAGCTATGGTGAAGGCTGATATATGGACCAAGAAACAGTGGCAATGGGATGTAATGATAGGCAGTCTGCTGTCTAATAAAGGAGAAGAGGAAGAGACTGGGGTGGTAGGGTAGGATGGGAGGTATAAAAGGGTAGCAGTGTCTGTAACTCTCAGAATTAAGACCTGAATTATAGCCCAGGATTCTTGAACCTGAAGACTACTGTCAGGAAACAATGTTGAAATTCGTTGAAAAAATACATGCTCGTATTCCTTTCCTAATGGCTAGCTCACAAGAGAGCTTTTGTCTTTTTGTCAGCATTGTTGTTTAGCTCAAGCAGCAAAAGCTGATGTATAGCAATCAGTATTGTTCTGTGTGACAAATTTTTGGTTTTGGCTGCTCTAAGAAAAACCAAAATCCATTAACAAAACTTGAATAAAAATATTTGAAGTTAAAAAATGCCAAAATTTAAGTTATCCAAGCAACTATCCCCACTCTTCAGTTTGTCATCTTGAATTATTTATGATTCCTTTGTGAGCAAGCAATGAAATCTTGCATCGTATTGCAAATGCACAAGGCATCATTTGTAATTTATGCATTTAAGTACTTCTAGCCATATTCTATTGCCTTAGTATTTAAATATGCTTTTAGTTTTGTTAACATTTTTAAATCAGATAAATTATTCTGTATTTTCAAATTGTTGAATAACAAAAGAAATATATTACTTTGTGAATATGAATTTCAAAAAGATTAGTTTAGTACTGTTGTTTGTATTAATTCACTGATACTTAAAAGAATTTATTTAAATAGTACTTTGAATATTCTGCACACCATGAAATTCGACATAACATTCAGAAGGAGCTTTGTCTGCGTGCTTCTAAAGGACCTGTGCAGCTTCATGAATGTAACTACAAAGGCAAGAAAACTTTTGCTGTTGGAGAAGAGCAGTGGCTGCATCAAAAGGTATTTAGACTGCACAGTCTGCTGGCATCTTATCAGTGATCTTCTATGTGAGTTAATTGTTGATTTCCAATAAAAGAAAGAGACAGAACTCAGAAGACAAAAAAGAGGAAGTTTATTTCTGGGAGGAAAATTTAGATAATTTGAGTTTTTCAGTAGCTAGACCAAAACTACTGTAAATGAAGAGTAGAAATGTCACTTACAAAACCAGTTGATATTCTTTAGTGTGTGTATTTGGGTATCTACCTCAAAGCCAAACCAAATGTTTTGTCTCTTTTAAAATACTTTTTAAAAACTTCCTAAGAACTAAGCTGGCACTTGTACACCACTCGTGTTCAGTTGCTAGCCCCTGCCCCTGTGCTACCTGGATGGCCTTATTCTTTTTAGCAACAATGAACTTGGCAGGTAAAAAACAGAGTGGGGGAAAATAACATACTTATTGTTTGTTCACTTTTTCTTTCTTTCTTTTCTATCCCCTCTAGGATCAAACTTTGTATAACGCAGCGTTACAAATGTGCCTTACAGGAAATGGAAAGCATCCGAGTTTGGCAACCTGTAATCCATCAGACCCCTTCCAAAAGTGGATCTTTGGCCAGAACAATTAATATTTGATATTTATAAGCCCGGAGCATCTTATTACAACAAAAGATCCATGCTAAACTGCAATCATATATGTATACTGCATTTTTTTAAGTGATGCATACTTTAAATACAAAATGTTTAAACAGTTGCTTTTTCCTCTTACTTAAGTTGGACATAAAATATGTCATCAGAGTTTCCCTACAAGTCTTATTATACCAAAGATGACTGAGGTTCCAATTAAGAAAAATGTTTACAATATTTCTGTGATAAGACTTGTATATATTGGCCACTGATTCACGAACCTAACTGTCCTCTTTCACCTTGGGGACCCTATCTATGTTATTTTTCCATGTACTGTAAGTACTTCTGAGGAAGACTGATTTTTCTCTCTAGAGTTAAGAGAAATTATTGTACACTGTCTGAAAACCAAACCTTTATTTGTATATCTTTATGCTCAATTGGTTGACTTAATTTTGTATTTTTTAGTCCTTTACTTAGTGAACTTTCCTCAGTATTTTTTTTAAGTTCCTTCACTTGAAAAATTAAATATTTTGTCTTCAGGATAAAGCTAAACAGGCAATCACCGTGTGCTCAGCTTTTAGGAAGTAATTCTTATTTTGTAAAAGAAAAAATAATCATCACTGAAATATATATGTGACTGTCTTAATGGAAAACCTGCTTATTCTGGTGATTAATCTGCTTTTATTTAGCCAAAACTTTTTGTATAGTTTTTTTTTATATTTCATGAACATAAACATTTTTAACAAATTTATATTGTAACAGAGGTCTGAGCTTCTTAACATTAACACATTTTTCAGCATTTTGTTCGTAATTGCTTTAAAATTACATATTATCAAATAAACCCACCTTTTTTTCCTACATCTTAGTGATTTATGTAATGTTTACCTAATAGATCTCTGATGTTATCCATACATAATTTCTTGTTCAAACACTTGCATATGGATCTTTTTTTCATTGTTGTTGCTCTTTCCCCTTTTATAAAGGAATGACCTCAGCTTTATCAGTTCAGGTGAGACCTTGGCCTTCCCATCTATTCTGCTAGTTCCTTCAATGAAATACTGTGTTCTTGTAAACATCTGCAAGTATACTTCAGTAGATCATGTCAAGCTATGACTTCATAAGTAACATTCATTTGATTGAGTATTTAAAAATATATAGAACCATAGAATAGTTTGAATTGGACTTTTAAAGATTGTCTTGTCCATCCCACCCCTCTGCAGTGAGTAGAGGCATCTTAAAGAGATTAGGTTGCTCAGAGCCTCATACAACCTGACCTTGAACATTTACAGAGATAGGGCATCCACCACCTCCCTATGTAATCTTTTCCCAGTGTTTCACCACCCTCATTGTAAAAACATTTCTTCCTTGTATCTAGTCTGTATCTGCCTTCTTTTAGTTTAGAACCATTACTCTTTGTCCTGTTGCAACATATCCTATGAAAAAAATCTGTTCCAATCTTTTTTATAGGCCTTCTTTTAAGTATTGAAATACCACAATAAGATCTCCCTGGAGTCTTCACTTTTCCAGCCTGAATGACCCCAACACACTCAGCCTGTCCTCATGTGGGAGGTGTTCCATCCCTCTAATTATTTTTGCAGCCCTCCTCTGGACCTGCTCCAACAGACCCATGTCTTTGCAATGTTAACAAGAAGTCGTCCTTTCAGTAGTTCCACGTTGTCTAAAATGTAAGTGAAATAAATAAGACTAGCAACAATTTTTCAGAAACATTATCTTAAGCCAATTTCTTTTTCTGGCTTGATGATCATGCATTTGAGTCCTGTCTTGCCCTCTATAAGGCTTTGGTGACACCTGTGAGAATATTCTGTGAAGTTAAACCTATATGACTTAAAGTAACTTGCTACAGTGTTTACATAAATTGTTGAAAAGACTATACTGGGAAAGGTAATTAATGCTACTGCAAAACTGGAACGATGTATTGAATGTTATTGCACCAAGATTTGCCTGTGCCCTCTTGATAAATATTTCCATAACTCAGTAATGGAATACAAAGTATTCTTATTACTTTCCCAGATCACACCAATACTGGAAAGGCAACAAATGCTCTTGACAAACCAGAGGAGTTGAGGGAGAAATAGGATGCAAGTCAATGAGAAAATTGTCCAGCAACGTTGAACAGAGGATGGGAGAAAACCTAAATAGCAGGTGTGCCATGTTCCCCATGTATGAAATGGAAACCAAGTGTTCAAGGAACCTGTTCTAGAAGACAAGGTATTTAGCAAACCCATTTAAAAGGTTTCAATTTTTTTAGTGCTTCATTCATATTATACAGCAAATGCATTGTATTGTTTTTAATACCACTGAAAGGCAATTTCTTCATGCAACCTATTTCCCTTGCAAACTTGTCAGAGTAGAAATTGCATTATGAAACATCATTTATCTACTCATTACCACTTTTTCTTTATAAAAATCACATTCAAAACCTGCATAGAATGCAGATTGCAAGGAAAGAAAGGTTGTGTTTCATGTGGAGGTAGGAATCTCTTCATATGCAGTTCTTCAGCACTAGAGTTGCTTTACGTTTTTCTTTTTCTGTTCAGTAATCTAAGAAGATATTACAGGAGATACGGCAATATATATGGACTTGTCACTGTTTTCTACAATTAGGTATAGCAGGTCACCTAGTAATTATATTTTATGATCAGTTCTAGCTGTGGAAGGGAAAAATTATTCTGACATTTAAAATCATCTTTAGTATTTTCCTTTTTTTTTGGGGGACTTCTTTTCTGGCCTAACACAGGTCACTTGTGAGTAGGCTTTTTAACAATGGTTAGTATTGCAAACACTTATGTTTTTACACATTTCTACCTGTTCTTTAAGCTACAAGTGATATTTCAGTTTGTATTTTTGCAGTACTTAGTACAATAATAATTCAGTCTTACTTGTAAGCCCTACTTACCTTCCAGAAAAAGAGGGAAGCAGATCTATAAACATTAAGTGACTGTTCTATTCAGCTTAAGATCCAAAATTAACATGTGCATCTACATTTCTTAAAAAATCCTTTTTTGAAAGTAATAACAAAGCAGCACTAAAAAAAAATGCAGGCAGTTCAGATATTAGTTATTATGTGTCTTCTATGTGCTTTTCTAGCATCAGTCTTCAGTTTTTCATAAAAAGTAAACTTTTTCACAGGGGTTTTTTAGAAGGTGGAAGCAGATTTTCTCCTTGGCGTAACTTACTCCTCCAGCACAATTACCTTGAATGATTATGGTATATTCTACAATGTGGTACTAACTTTTCAGTATTTTACATTTTGCTATATACTTTTCTTTAAATATGTTTAATTACTCTGAGAAATACATGAAACTCAAAGAACTTGTAGATGCTATATTTTTTTAAAGAATCATCTCCTACATCTCAAGAATGAGCCTTACATAATCTTATGCATCTGATCAAGATTATAATATTAGATTGAGAGGCAGGGGGCTTGATTTTAGTGGCTGATTTATCGGAACTGCAGCCAGTCCTTTGAAATTATTCTGCACGGATCTCTTCTAGGGTTATACTTTATATTAAACTTTCTAAGGAAGGGATGTGTAATCTTTTCAGTATTTTATTGTACCTCCTGAATTCTTCAAGCAGGGATTTCATCACCTAAATATACTGTCCAAAAGTGCACTTGTGTCAATAGTACAATAATATTTCAAGCGGTAATTTAATAATATGATGATTTTTAAAAAAAGGATTTTTTTAATAAATCTTTGTTACATTGAAAAATTACATTCCTCCCTTAAAAGTTTTTTTTTAAAGTTAAAAAATTAAATACATCTACAATATCTGATTCTGTCTTTTATAATACGTTAGCTTGACCTTATATTTTATAAGAGATAGCAAAAATAAATTTATGTCTTGTTCAGTTTCTTTACAGAGAAATTAATACAAGATTACCATTTTTTAAAGGAAGAAAAACTTCCCAAAATTAAAGCATTTTCAAAAGGTGGTTGGAAACCGGGTGCCTTTCATTTCTGGGGGGAGAATGGAGAAAGTACAGTATTCCACACAGAAACTATAATTACACACTGGTGTTCCCAGGCTGAGCAAACAATTGTAAAATCCTCTAAGTAGTGAATGTCACGTTTCTGCCCAACCCTCTTTGTCATCACATCAACTTTTATCGCTTTATTACTGGAATTATGTATATCCTGGTTTCCCTCTTTATATATATATTTGATAAATATGTATCTTGGGAATATGAAATCCATTCTGATTTGATGGGTTTCAAAAGGACCCTCTTAGTCTTTCAGGTAGAAGTAGTTATCATATCAAAGTCACAGCATGACCAGAGAACTGTCTCCCTTCATTAAATGGCTGAATTCTGAACCATAATAAGTTGACTCAGCAGAACTCAAGAGCAACAATACAAACTGATGTGTTGTTACTGTTTGACTGCTCCAAAGTATGTAGCGGGGGATGAGAATCAAGTAGTTCTTCTGAATCATTTTTGTCACTTGCTAGTATAAATAGTTTCTGAAGGCCGTCCAGTAAAATAACTTGTGTCCACATAGATTAACTTATATCCAAATAAAAATCTTTGCTTTAGTATTAACCTTTGCCTTGAGATTATTTATTTGAGTTAGTAAGGTGTGCAATTTAACAGGGGACAGCAGTTCACAATGACACAGAACACTTACCTAAAATGTTGAACTTGTGCTCCTGTGGGACCTGGAAACAGTTACTGAATATGCTTGCCTGCCTGTTAATCCTTTTTTTGTGTATTTTCCAAAGGGACTGGAATATGTAACAAAAGGAAAAAGGAGTAAGGGACAGAGAAAGTTAGTGAACTTGGGGCAAATCATGGCTACTACCTCCTGTCTAGACAACTAGAAATTAAGAGCTGAAGGCTGCCTATTGACTTATTCAAGGCCTGTGGTTAAGTGTAGACTTGCAACGTTTTTGCTGGCTACGGAACAAAAATTGGTTTCTGCGGGTTGGCTGGCCTGGACTAAAAGCTGGGCTTCTCCTTTAGCTCTGCCAAGAGGTAAAACAGGAGCAGTCTTAGAGGTTGGCAGCAACCTAGAGCAAGAAAGATCGGGTTTGGGGAAAATGGAGCCACACAAAGGCCAACTGAGGTAAGGGCCAGCCTGTACCTTGGATGTGAAAGGGAAGGAAGAGGCAGAGGTGTGGCCTAAAAGACAGTGCGCGGTTACAGTGTGCATTTCAAATACTTGCGTGGGACTGAAGTCAAAAGCCCAAGGGAAATGCTAGGAGAAATAAAAGCAAAAGTGTTTTTTTGCATGGTGATTTCCAGTATTAGTAGAAGATCTATTCCACAAAGGCTGGCTTGCCATTATCCACAGCTTGTAGCACTCAAACCAGTTAAACACAACTGTGGAAATAAAACTAGTTTCTGCAATCTGCCTACATAGTGCATTTTGTGCTATGCATGTAAAACTACATAAACTACTAAAGGTTACCAGAAAAGCTCGCATCAGTGTTAACCTCCATCTCATCATGTTCTCTTACATATTCAGGGATGTGATCACAACTGCTGAAGAAGGGATGATTTCAGGCAAGGACAGCTCAGCCTTGCTCCCACAAGGACGAAGTGTGTCCTAAATTTTGTGGGACATCAGGGCTGGTGGCTCTGGGTAGCTCCTGCCTGTGAACAAGAGGCCCCACGGATCCTTCATGGCTCTACCAGCCTATGACACTATTAACTGCAGTGGGACTTTGCCAGCTCACTAGGCCTGAGGATTTTGCTTTATCACCCTCAGAAATAATTGCTGATGTGCACTAGAATGAGTGTAGAATTATGTGAGTTGTATTAATAGATCAACTTACAACTGAACCCTAGTATTAAATCTTCATACTTGTGAACTGGCATCCTGATGTCTTGAACACTGGTGTTGAAAGTTGTTTTACAAAATTTTTTGTGTCAGGGCTTAGCGAGCCCTGGAGCAGCACTGCTAACCATAGTTCACAGCAATGCAAAAAGCAGCCTGACAGCAGATGTTCATCTGTTCCATTCTGTGTAACTCTGAACAAATTAAAAACAAATGGTGGCTTAGATCCTGTAAGAACTTTTTTTTATAATCCAGCAAACATCATCTGATGTTTATCAGTTTTTGTAAAGGCAACTAATTTAGCTATACCTAACTTATCATTAATACACATACTTACCTTTTACAAATACACAGCCCAATTTTAATAAATAGCAGAATAAAAAGATGGCAGAGACATGTGATTGTTAATTATTTCCATAGTGAATTATGTTGATTAGCCATTTTCAAAATAATTAAGCAGTTATCCTGAATTCAAGTTTGCTTTATATGTCATACTAGCCAGTGAAATGATGCATTGTATAAAATTTCTGTGAATTGTCCACCAGAGAGAGCTGTTGCAAACTTTTTTTCTGAGCAGCTGTTGAAAACCATTATTTCATTAACTAAAACCCAAAATTAAGTTCACCATCACAGGTGCAGATGAATCAAATAGGTTTATTGCACTGGCCAAATAAAAATGTAGGCAATACTACCACTAAAGGGCAAACGGATGTACCTAACAAGGCTGTTTCTGCTAATTTCCTAAATATTTATATGCTGATTAAATTAAAAACAAAACAAACCCCAAATGAACAACAAAACACCCAAACTGAAACTGTGTCTCCTTATGTTACTGAAATTTCGCAGAGCATCTTTAAAGGCTCTGGAGGCCTAGGGGAGGGGGTACAGCACTAATTCTGGCTCTGTTAGATGAGAGGAATGTCTACTGACTGCATAGCAGAAATAAGATGCACCATGCACTGGCAGCCATGATGTAACGTAGAAACCTGTTTTACTTCATTGCAAACAAATGGACAATATATACTGTACAATATATAATAAAAATACAGCCAATACAAGTGCCACTAATTAACAAAAAACCTAATGTTAAGACTTAAAAATGCTCATTTTTGTAATATATACACTGCAGTAATAAGCCACAATAAATACATCAAATTCTATATCATTCATAATAAATACTGAAAATATAAATACAGAAGAATACAGTTAATTTGAATAAATTATTACAACATAAGGTCTAGGTTAAGTTCTGCTGAATATTATTGTAGCTTATATTACCCTTTGGCATCTTTGATGTTACAATTTTCGTTAAAAAAAAGGAAATGAAGGAAATGTGTAGTTCATGACACTTAAAATTATTTCCATGTACAGATTTTAAGATGAACGAACTTTTCCTTCACTTCTTCAAACAGTTTAAAAGTAGCAGTCCAATTAAATATGTTGCTTTACTGTTGAGATCGCCGTAATTTTGGTATGCAAGATCATCTGTAATGGAAAATGTTAAGTACTTAACATAACTATTTTTCTCAGAAATTACTAGTAGAGTTAGAAGTAATGCACAAAGTTTAAACAAATGTCTGCAATTACACCACAATTTTACTAGTCCCATTTGAATGGATTACGTGTCTGAAAGACCATCAACTTAAGTGCCTTTGAATTCATGCTGTGGTGTATTATTTACCACTTGCCAACAAAAATTTCAAAAGCAATTTTTATATGTTTATGGGGAAATATATATACACTGAGAGAGAAGAACCTTCTAAAAGACTGGGCTGGACTAGAGAGTGTAAATGTTATGTAGTTTGTTAAAACAATGAAAACACTGAAAAAATGTAGTGTTGGTTTTGTTCAAGTTTTTTACAAAAAGCTATCTATTCCTGTATATGGAAACAAATCAAAATAACCAATTGCCGTGTTTTATGTTAACAAGTATTAACAAGTACATTTGTATTAATAACTCTATTTGTAAAAGGTAATTACACCAGAATGCAATTTAACTTAAAAGATCAACTTTACTAAGACAATATTACAGGCTGTGGCTCTTAGGAATGGATTTGTAATCTACAGCATTTGACTATTTTTGCACTGTTAAAATGTCTAGCGCTTATTATACATCAAACACTTTTCAACATGTTTCACAAACTACACTTCAGACATATTTCCACAGAAGTGCCTACAATCAGTCAATTAAAAGAAGAGCCCAGTTGTCAAGCATCGTTTACATAAGCATCATTTTGTGAGAACTGAAGTCATGGTATTTGTGTGAAATGGTTCAAAAAAAAATAGTTTGTTTGCTTCTGGTTTTGTTTTAGGAGAATCTGCTGCCAGCACACACAAAGATGCAGTCATTTGAAGAAACTGAAAATTTGTGCTCAATCTCTGTATCACAGACTCACAAATGCATGGCTGGTTCTCCACTGTGATCCCCCAGAACCCCAGTAAGGTTGACCTTCACCCTTAATTCAACCCAAAACTTCATTAGTAAGAATAGCTTCAAAAAGTTTAAGATGGAGAAACTTAGAAGAATTAGCTGCCATTATGTACTGTCTTATATGACTATCTCAAGCTAAAATGCTAATAAAAAGGACATCTATTTCTTTCCTTTTAGTGCCTCTTGTTATTGGAAAAGCCAATTGTTTTATTAGAACATGTGCCTGGGAGGTAATTAAAATGATACTTAATATGACTTTGCAGTTGACACAGGCAAAGAAAAGACATGGTAGCAATGCTACTAGGGTGTCACTTTGCTTTGTAGACTTTACCCCGGGCTTTTGGATATGTCTTTTATGTCTTCCTGTATGCAGCTGGTATGGAAACACGACATTTCCTATTTGTACCAAGTTGACATTTGTTTTAAAACATATTAAGTAGCATAATTACTATTATGTTCTATCTTGGGCAAGCTTGTAGCGAACATGCATATACTTTTGCATCCTTGCTCTGGGGATATCTTAATTTCCTTTTTGCCTTCCTTCCTCCACTCCATATATAATGTTTTCTTTTGTCCTTTAAAATAAAAAATTGTTCTTATCAGTCTACCTCTAGGCTTCATCCCTCTTTTCCTCTAATTTGCCCTTTTTGTCCTCTTCCCCCCTCACTCCAGGGCATATCCAGCCATGCCTCAACATAAAGTATTGTCTTGATCATTGCATTAGAACAGTGGTGTTCGTTAGTATCTTCCACCATTATTCCTGCCCATTGAGAATAGCTAATCCAGTCTTCATGGCTTGTTGAAAAAGTGCGTAGTTAGAAAAGAACATACACGTGAGGCAAACACCTTTTTGTTCTATTTAACATTCATTCATAAAATACCTAAGTAAAGCAAGCATCATTGCTAAGATCCAAATTAAAATAATTCAGTAAAAAAAATATGTTTGCCTTGTGACAGTTTTTTTTTTCTCCACTCTTCCTCTCAGGCCCTGGATAAAGCGCAGTCATCTTCTCAAGTGAGAAGCAGCAATACAAAGTGTCATGAATGTGCTTCTCTCCTCAGGGGACCATGTGTTCAGCAGGTATCCTCCCAACCACAAAGACTATAAAGCAGTACAGCAATACACATATTTTAACTTGTCTTTTTTAGATCTAATTCACTTCTATTCTACAGAAGGGTAGTTTTAATTTATTATTTCTTACTTATATTTGAAAAAAATCATAGCAGTAGTTGGAATGAAATTTTTTGTTGCCCTTACACGATGATTTTCTGATTTCCCTATTCTTGGATTTTAATCCTGTGCTGCGCTGTGCTGTATCAAGAATGACACTCTTCTCCTAGATCCCAGGCAGATGCCTCAGGAGATGAGGATCTCTCCTTACCATATCTCTGCAGCCTATGGGGTAGGTTTCTGTCCTGTTTGTTTGTGTGTATGGAAAGGGACAGACACCTCGCTGGGATTGCTCCCTCATGACTTTCATATTCAGAGCCAGTGAGGTGGGGGGTGATGATGACACACACAGTTCCGACCTATCTACATGCTAACATTAAGTGTAAAAGAAAAATTAACTGTCTCAGCAAGATAAAGCACAGAGGACACTAGAGTTGCCCTTGTGCTCAATTTCAATAGAAAGCCTTACTATACAACAGACTTGCCCAGACATTAAGATGAAGGGAAGAAGGAAACAGAAAAAACTAAGGCTGCAAAACAGTTGTTTAGCATATCGGATGTTCTTATAAAAACTAAAATTCTTGCTATCAGCCATTAGAGTAACAGAAAGTTCTCAAGGATAACTTTCCTCCTTAACTGAAAACAATACTCTGGCACCTTTATTAGCACCAAAATTAAAAGCTGCCTCTGATTTGGGAGTGGGAGGACACGGTGAACAGGAAGCACTTATGAAGAACTCAAGCATTCAGGTGTTCACTCAGCTGTCTTGACAACTAACTCACACTTTTCATCACAATGTTAGTGCTCTGGATTTCATGCTTCTTGGAGAAAATGGACAAATAATTTGCACATGGATAGGGATTACAGAAAACAGCAAAATTAAGGAAGATTTAAAAAAAAAATTAGAAACATTTAAAAGGCAAATGATGAGATTTCTCATACCAAGGAACATGTTCATGAACTAGACTCTGTTTTGAAAATAACAGTAGCTTTGTACCATTTTAAAAAAATAGCAATCAGATTTAATATTTTAGAAATAAATTCTATAGAATATATTCTCTGAGTTAATGCTAGTTTTTCTAACTATTTTACATCAAGTGTTTTGCAACCATAATAAAGTAGATGATAGAATTACAATTTAGCCCCAGTGGGAACGTGTAACACCCCTAAATTCTTAAAGATTTCCCATATCATCTTCCTCTGTCCCTGTCCCCGACAACCTCAGGAAATGAAATAACTGACACAATGAGCTCATGAGCTGTAACATGGTTTCTTATTTAGCAAATGCCTTTTAGAATAATATCATGGGTCTCACCTGCCTTAGCTCTGAGTAAGGGCACCTGCTTTGCTTCAGGAGCAGCCTAAACAAGGAGTTTCAACTGAGAGAATTCAGCTGGCAGAAGAGGACAACACACAGGGGAGTGAAGCTGTCTGTTGCTGCCGAGTATGGTGTTGAAGGTAAAGTACATTCTCACTGCTCACAGCACTCAACAGGCAAATGTTGTATATTCAACACAGCTTTCATTATAATTTTAACTGTGAAATTTATTGTTAAACTTTTCCGTGTTAATCTGGTCCATGGAAAGGACAGCTTGCTTTTGCTGTGTTTCACATTAGTCATAAAAAAAATAGTTTTGTTTTCTTCTGAGCTGGATTGGGCTTTATTGGGAAAGTGACTTAGTTTGCAGTCAAAAATTTAGTTGTGATGCCAAAAAAGGAGGAAAATGAACAGTATTCTGCCTGTTCTTTAGAATTATTTTCTTATCACAATATCTCCAAGTACATTACAAACCAGAGCACACCGAATGGAACTGACACAGCAGGACAAAGGCAAAGCCAACAGAACCCAGATCTCCTCTGTCTGAGCCCAATTCTCTCTATCCTGTGTATTTCACTTCTGCCAAAGATGTAGGAACATCAAAAATATAATACGTGTTCTGTTTTGCATACAAATGTATGTGTACAGTCTTTAATAAATGAGCTGTGTTTCATGACGATATCCTCTTGATTATGAGGCAGGGAATGTTGCACGATAGTTTGTTAGCACATTTACTGAAATGCAACATTCGGTGAGTAACCACATGGTGAACAGAATCATAGAATAGTTAGGGCTGGAAGGGGCCTTAAAGATAATCTAATTCCAACCCCTCTGCCATGGGCAAGGGTACCTCCCACCAGACCAGGCTGCCGAAGGCCCCATCCAACCTGGCCTTAAACACCCCCAGGGATGGGGCAGCCACAACTTCCCTGGGCAACTTGTGACAGTGTCTCATTACTGTCTTGGTGAAGAAATTCTCCCTAATGTCTATTCTAAGTGCTGTGTGCAGTTTCTGCAGAACTTGGACAAAATGCAGGATTGCATCATTAACTGACTCTGTTAACAAACCAGTGAGCAGGTGAAGCCATACTTATAGCAAATTACGGTTACTATGATAGTGTAATCAATGGCCTTAAAATAAATAAATGTCAACTCAAATTACGATACACTAGCAGGAACTTATGTAAATGAATAATAGTAAATCTCTACAAATTTAAACTTTCTGATCTAAATGGCATACAGCTCATCAAAGAATATTTTTTTAAAAGGGAAATAAATATTAGAAAGTTTAACTGATCAGCTCTTAATTTTTTAAATATGTGCCAGCATGCATGAGTTATAGTTCTTGGGAAGCAATTGCCGCCAGTTTTGACAGAAAAGTTAAAGTTAAAGCTTTATATATAAATGTCAACAATGCATTTTTTTCCAGTTCATATTATAGGCAAAAAGGCATCCAGTTTTAGATGCTGTTCCAGTGATCTTCTGTGTGAAAATTCTGTTTTATTGAACAGAAAAAAATGCTTTTGTTATGACTCGTTTTTCTGAACTATGTAGTGTAATCATAAGCTTATCTACCAATTTATTACCTGGCTTCTCAGGAGTGATTATCAGTAGCCAGATATCTTATGAAATAAAGCTGATATAGCTTTCAATAAAGTAAACGTTTACACAGATGATATACTGTGTCAATACAGAAGCAAATACTGCTGTTTCTCTTTTAGTAACATAATACCTCTAGCATGCAGAAATAAGCCTACCCAAAATGAAAGGACTGGATATCAACATGAATATTAACCAACTGCGAAATGGGACACATCATATATTATTGTATATTATCCCAGAAAATAACATTAAAACATTTTCCATCCCATGATTTATTTTTCCTTATATGAACAGTACTTTTTTCTTTTAAACAAAACCTGGAAGTGTAACCACAGGCTGGGGAATCTTGACTCCTACATGATTTCTTGAGCCTACTCTAGATTTCACAGTTAAATTAGCCTATCTGTTTTGGTCAGGGCTGTGACTCTGTATTTTTTTTCTTTCACTCTAGTAAACTTACACACATTAGAAAAGGTCTTAGCTGTGTTATTTGCTGGTAGGGAATTTTGAAGGGGACAGATTTAGCCTATATTGGAAAAAAAAAAAGGTTTCTGGATTTTTTTTTGCGTAGTATGAGTTTATCTCTGTTGGATGTTTTTATCATAGCTACCTGGAAATCTCTATGAATTATAAGCAGTCTTGACTTCGTGACTTCTTTTAAGAACTAAACAAGACTTACTTATTTTGTATCCCAAGATCAAATGTTGATCACAAAACATCATGTCAGATCAAAAGAGAAGCATTACTTATCTGCATTAGCACCAGGATGTTAAGAATATTTTTCATCATAAAATATAATTTTAATTTCTCTAAAGCTTTTTCAACATACATTTTCGTTCTGCATGTTCTACTTTGTGACTCCCATGAATTAGCTACTTTAAGCAAGGGA
Organism: Coccyzus lansbergi; assembly: GCA_033558105.1. Taxonomy (NCBI): domain Eukaryota; kingdom Metazoa; phylum Chordata; class Aves; order Cuculiformes; family Coccyzidae; genus Coccyzus; species Coccyzus lansbergi. Next base: position 2,731,674 of record JAUMJK010000318.1, on the reverse strand, counting down.
AAATACTGTAGCACTTTCTATAATTGTTTCTCTAGTCACTATCTTCTCTACCCTATCTATGACAAGCTGCTGCTTGTTATCCTATGCTGCAGGTTTTAGAGAATTTAGCTGTACTCACCCCTAATGCCTCAGGGGCATGGAACGTATACATCTAAGTCGTCAGAAGTTTATACAGATGCTAATAATAAGGAGGCCTGGGGTCTGAAGCCTGTGCCAATGGAAATATTAGATAACCATGATCTCAGTATTTTAAAGCTAGCTGAGATGTATTTTACAAAGTTAATCACTTACTGTGCTCGCTATTATTAAAGATATTTTTCTTGTGAAAGCAGAGTCCAAGAACATAATTTCTTATTGCTCAGTAAGGGGGTGAATAATAAAACCAAATATTTCATTTAACTTTCCCCTGAGAGAAATACTGTAGTAAAGTGTGCGTGATCCTCCAGTAGGCAACATATTCTGAGGTTAAAGAAAGAGCTGCTAGTGATTCACAGCTGCTGTCCCAGCTCACAGAGAAAGGATTTGTGCTTTTGGTGCTGGTGTTGATTAAGAGTGCCAGACTTAAACCTGCTGTTAATGCAGGAGCCTGTATACACAAAGACTTGTTACATTTGCCCATAGAATATCTTGAACAGAATAGTATTATTCTCAATCTTAGATGCAAAGGGGTTTTTTATGAACTAACATGTGTCTCTTTTAAAAATGAAGATAGTTATTTGCTATACGGATTATGAATACATGTTACCTAGCTAGTCATCCTTTAGAGAAAGAGACTAGAGTGTTCTGTGACTAAGAGGAACAAATGCTAAGGAACCGCTGAGCCAAATAACCAACAGGACTGTACTTTCCCAGAAGATAGAATATGTTGCAAGTGTGGAATCCAGTTACTGGAGAACTGGGACTTTACAATTCAGTTCATATAAAACATGTAGGACTTCTCATGGAAATAAGTAAATTAAAAAAATCTTTCCAGCTACTACATGGAGTAAAAATATCATGCTAATTTAGCATAAAAATGAGAAATCAGTTTGCCCAGATTTCATATAAAAACAATTAAGTCAGCTTATTTTTTTAAAAAACAATACTTTAAATATGGCAGTTTTTCTACTGGAGTAGAAATGATGTTTTAAAGAGCTTCTAACCAGAAGAGTCACTATTACAGAGCTAAAATTTACACGTTGTTTACATGCATACTGTTAGCCATCTAGATCTGACACAGATAAAAACTAAGATGCTGATCCTTACTTCGACAAACAAAACAGGTCTAAACTTCACGCGCTTGATAAGCAAGAAATAAAATTTCAGTATTAAAAGAACAAAAATGTTAAAATAGATTTCAAAATAAAAATAAGGCAGTGGAGAATTATCAGTGTAGAGAAAAGCAGGTTCCTATGCCTCCTTTTCTATAAGAAAGTAAAATTGGTTAATAAATTAAAGGTTGAGATACAAGTGGGTATTTTAATTCCATTCCATTTAAAAACAAATGAAGTACAAGGTATGATGCATGTGCTATTTTGCTTGCAAACTTTAGCAGATATAAAATTTCTGAAGTTATGTTTCCTTACTGAATCTACCGGTTCCTAAGTAGACCAAATGACTCTGTGAATTTGAGATACGATCATATGTCCAAAAAAGCCAGTCTCATATTTCATAAAAACTACTAAACATTTAGAAAATCTAGATGCTTCCACATTTTTTAATCATGTTTCATTTAAAACTTTGATCACCAAGACTCTGCTTTCATTAATTACCTACTGACATACTCATAAACTGGCTTGGGAAAAACGTACAAGTTTTGTTACAATGAACTTTAAGATCTTACTTACACCTCAAATTCTGGAGCTATGGCATTTCTCCAAAATAGTTCACAGTTCCCACAGTTAATACAGTACTGTAAAATGGCACTAAAGTGCATAAGTATCTGAATATTTGTTGGGCTAAAAGGTGCTGTGCAAGCTTAAGTTACTAATTTGCCTTTATATACAAGATCACTTTTCTTTGGGGAGGGGTACTAGTTCTGGAATGCCACTGATTTTCATTTTAATGGAAGATTGTCTACCCATCACCTTTCTAGAATATGTAAATACCCCCTTTTTGACTCTCCTGTTTGTCAAGAACAGTAGAAGAGAAAATGTACACTCTAAAAATGCGTTTCAAGATAATTTACCAGAAATTGTATTTAAAAAAAGAAAGGAAGAATTCATGGTACTCCAGATGAAAAGTGGACACGGTCTTTGTAACTACCTCTTCTGCTCAAATGAACATGCTTCATGTTTATCAAAACATATGTACTAAACTACCATAAATAAAATACATACAGTACAGAACAATTAGAACTTTTTTGTACAGTAGTTACTTTTACATTAAACTTACCATATTTTCAGATATGTTGAAAATCAAGACTCTAAACATCATTATTTCAAAGCATTATTTTTAACAATCTTGCACAGGCCCGACAATCAAAAACATGAAGCTTTGATTCAGATAGCTTGGCAGGTTTCACACAGTTTGATAGGTAGGCTACTTTGAAATATGTTGGGTATGTGGTTTTACTTACGTGTTTTCTTTTTATCAAAAGACAGTTTGATTATTTTTATTTAAAACTTTACATGAACTGTTTTTGTGCAATACCACTGCCAGTGTAGCTTGAGAAAGAAAAATGTCTGGAACATTGACTGTAGTCCAAGTGTCATCTACCTCTTAAAAAAGTAAGATTCTAGGAAATTCAATGTGAGTGCATTTTAATACAGTAAGTCAGTCCTAGAATAATTTCGATACTAAACAGGTACCGTTTCTACCACTGGTGATTTGATGCACTCTTCATGCAGTCTGCTCTTTTCTGGGAGGCTTAGTGAATTCTCAGTAGGATGCTCTTGTACATGACTGTTGCCATTCAAAGCTGAAACAAAGCCATCTTGAGAAGAACCTTTCAAGTATGAGTGAAATTCCACTTGAGGGTGACTTGCCCTATGCTCAGTGTATAAACTGTTACATGGAGCACTGCTATCACCTTCAGAAGATGAGCAGCAAACAATCACTGAGGGGTTTGCAGAAGGATAATGAGGGCTGCTAAAAGTTTCCTCTGATTGCCGTGTGTAGTCAACAAACTGTTCTGAAGTCATGTTGTAAGGCACCAGAGAAAGACTACCGTTCTTGACAGCATCCCTTTCTGAATAAGTCTCACTGATCTGGTTAGCAGTGCCAGCAACGTGATTCTCTATTTGGTAATACAGATTTGAAGAATTAGTATAGTAAGAGGCATTTTTAGAGTGGTTTTCATGCACAGCAGTTCCATCAGAGTAGCAAAGGACAGAAGGAAGAGGCACCATGTCAGCATGGGAGCCCATGCTTTCTACAAAATCATCTGCTTTTTCTTCTTCATCATCTTCCTCCTCGTCTTCCTCTTCCTCTTCATCATCATCTGATTCGCTAGGGGCTAAACTCTGTGTACTAGAATCTGTAACTCCACTACAAAAGCTACTCCCATCTTCCTCTTCCTCCTCTTCCCCTGGACAGTCCAAGTCCTCAGCTGACTGAGAATGCATACCCGCAGCTGGAGGTTCAGTTTCAATCTCAAAATTTTCTGCAATTGAATATTCGACTGGATGGGGTCCTGGACTCATAGAACTAGTGTGTGCACTCATCTCAGTGTGGCAGCCATTTAGTGCTGGAACTTGCTGTTCTCTATTTTTCTCCAATTCAAGTTTCATTATTGTGTGTAAAAAGTGAGTCCGTACACGGATAGGATTAAATTCAATTCTACCTGCTGTATTGCTACACCCTTCTTTAGTGCAACCGCATGGAAAAGACATACGATCCACCTTTTGAAAAAAAGAAGAACACAGATTAACAATATGGAGCATAAGCTTGGTTATATGACAGAACCTAGGCAGCCTAGACAAATACAGTAGTGAAGGGGGATTCACCTTCAGAACTACTTGTAAGAATAGCCAAAGTGGAGAATAATTCAGAGAGTGAGCCCTGGAATTTATCACTACTGGTAGGAACATTAAGGGACCCATACCTGCAACAGTATTGCAGAGTAAGGAAAATACTTGCTCCGTTGGGAAAAGCATGACATAGTGGAACCAAAAATCGGTAGGTTTTCTGTTTATGGACCAGCTACAGGTTTATGTCATGCGTTCAGATCCAGGCTAAAACATTATCAGAAAGAGTCATAAAACGTGATAAAAATGGTAACTAGAAACCTATTGAAACAAAATGAATTATAAAGATCTTAATAAAGTTGCCAATAGCGACACCTCACTGTAGAAAGTAGGAATATAAGCTCAAGTGTATTTTAAAAGAAGTTCCAGTCAACTGTAGGTGCAATACTGTAAACTCACCGGACTGTGGGCAGAACTGCCCTATCTAATAATAGCCATCTTAAATTTCTAATAATGTGACTGCATCCACAACTTGGATCGTCTGATTAGATAGCTTGAAATCTATGACGTGCATCTACACTATAATCTCTAAACATCAAATAGGATGAACCATATAACACAAACATAAAGGAGAAACATATAACACAATCTAGTACATCCTCACCCACACATGAAGATGAAAGCAGGAACAGAAAAGATAATATATCATTTAAAGTAGTAAAGAAAATTTAGCTTGGATTTAAGAAACTATGAAAAAGGCATTCAGGAAGAAATCAACTCAGCTGCCTAACAGCGACCCAGGGGGATTAGCAGAAACATCTTTTAGGGGACATTTTGGGACACTTACAGCTGTACACAGGGCATTATGTAAAAGTACAGTAAGAATACTTTTTCGGTCAGCAGAGTTAAAACTACTTGTTATATAAGCACAAGTATTTTTTTATTGCCTACATGCAGATTTATCATGCACACATTTTAAGTATCATGCATGTGAAATAAAGAATGGTACCACAGGTTCACTTAATTAGTTTGGACTATAATTCACAGTTTAACAGTATGTGACTTGTCTCTAAAACAAAAGGTAGTATCCCTTCTGAAATCTGCAGGTTAATGATTCTTCTCTTGTCTGCATTTGTGTATTTAGATAAAGGCCAAAGAGGACTATGAGGAGCAGAATACTTGTGTGAGAACAACCACAACAAATACACTAAACAAGGCAAGGCCTAAATTAATCATAAAATAAATAAAGATGCTTAAGGAGTTTGTTTGTATTGCACACTATGTATTTTTAAATCTAAGCCTTAAAAAAATAGTGTGAGATCCACAAGTGTTAGCATTTAATAATTAACTTAATTAACTTCCAGTAGTTACAATTTTAAGAACAAAATGTATAAGCGTGTATGCGTGCGTGCATGCACACACTTGATAGTTAAATAATGGCACTAATACAGACACTTACCTGACATTTTATGCCTGCAAGACTGCAAGTGCAAGTTTCTGGATCACAGAACACACGGCAGTCACAGCCACAATCCTCTCTGGACAGGCGGATGGCTCGTAGCTCATGTTTTTCTTCCACATCAATCTTCTTTACTCCAGATGCTCGCAGCAATGCCCTTCGTTTTTTTGTCGGCAAGGGTTGTAGAAAAAAATACTCATCTACTTCAGTGTTGTCTAGATCAATATCATCATCAGAAATGTCATCCAGCGTCAGAGTATTTGCTTCTTCAGATTCCACTGTACCATTCTTTGTCATCTGTTGCATAGAACAATTAACAAAGCCCTTACCATACTCACACATATAAATAAAGTGTGTATTGCATTATGAATGGGGAAAGCTGTATGTAAAAAGGCTGACTGCTGGGAAGTTCCAGAATATGATTATAGATGGAACGAAAAAGCAGTTCTCTCACATTTAAAAGGTGAATAAAATACACATTTTTTTAATCTTCATGCTTGTCATGAAGCTATTTTTTTCTAAATTTCTAATCTTTTCATTATGCCCTTTATCACTTACCATCTCGTTACTTTCTACAATTGTAGTGTTTTCTATATTGTTTCATAAGATAATTTTTGAGCTTTTAATTGATTCTAGTTCCTGTCTCTGGGCTCTCTGAACTTCTTCAGCATCCTTTTTGAGATATTAGTTATACTACCAACATAGTTTCGGATTATGATGCATTGCAGACTTGTAAAGTGGTGTAGTTTCTGTACTGTTTGCTATCCTGTTCCTTGTTAGTCTTACTAGACGTCTGATGTTTGTACAGCTCAGGTCAGAAAGCAGTATTTCTACTAAATGGTTTGGGCAGATGCCTGTATTTGCTTCCTGAGTTGATAGTTGTAAGCCTGGAAGTCACTTAATCTTTGCCCCTTTCTACCTACATCACTTCATGTTTATCTGTATGGTATTTCATAACGCTAATGCATATAGTTCTGAAGTTCTTTCCAGTCCTCTTCGGTCCTGAAAACAACTCATTTAGTTTTGTGTTATCATAGATTTTAGTACTTCACTAACCAGCACAGATTATTCTTAGGTAGTTAATGAATAAATAAACTTGGAGAAAAAGGAAATAATCCATAACCTCTTGTGGAAGATCTGAAAATGGTTTTTAGTGGACTTGTGCTCCTTTCCTAGGGATATCAGTCTACAGATACACGTATCCTGGCAGTATACCATTAGCCACCTGTGTATAGCTTAGCTCCCAAACTTTTCAAAAATAATTTCAAAATTAAATGGCCACGAGCATCAGTCATGAACACCCCATGCACACTTCTGTACCTTACTCCTGTAACTCATCTCATATAGAATGAGGTAAAAAAAAAATACATCACAGAATGTACATTAATTTTCCCATCAACGCTAGAGCTCACTGGTTATATCTGCCAGATAACACAGCTACGGGGCTTATAAAAGTTCTTCTACAGAGAAAATTGCTTAAGAAGAAAAAGAGTATCAAATATTAAAAAGTTCAGATAGATGATGACACAGCAAAACCTATTTTTTCTTCATCTCACATTAACTCTGTGCATTGTATTACACAGCAAACCTGAACTGCAGTTATATGAGTTATTTTGTCAAATAATAAATCTTTTTTCTTGTATTATTGTAGTGGCAAAACAAACAAACAATTCTGAATCATAGAATCACCAGGTTGGAAGAGACCCACTGGATCATCGAGTCCAACCATTCCTATCAAACACTAAACCATGCCCCTTAGCACCTCATCCACCCGTCCCTTAAACACCTCCAGGGAAGGTGACTCAACCACCTCCATGGGCAGCCTGTTCCAGTGCCCAATGACCCTTTCTGTGAAAAAATGTTCACCCTGCTCTACATAATGCTCTCTGGAGTGTTATCAGTTGAGGAGGTTAGTGATTTACACTAGCTGAGCTGGTGATTTACACTAGCTGGTCTTAAACTTTTGTAAATAAATTGTGGTACAACTGTGCGATAATTACACACCAGTGAAGTCTCAGGTCTCATTTACATTAACAGTTTCATCGTGACATCAGCAAATGGCCCCCAGCAAATGTAATCTGAATGTTTCTTACCTTTAGAAAAATAAACATACAGATAAAATACTGAAGTCATAACTATTGATGCCTGTTTCTTGTGCATTTCATTGTTTAGACATTTAACAATTATCACTGTAAAGGTAACTCCCCTTTTTTCTGCTACTAAACCCTGTCATCTCTATCTAGCTATGCTGCTACTTATGTGTAATAAAGCAGTCCTGAATCTTACCCATTCCTGTATTTCTGCTTTTACTATATTCCCAACTGTTTTGTTTTATCATTTGGATTAATGATTTGTCCTTTCCACAATCTTTTGGATTTAACTGTCATTTATGGCTTTCATAGAATCACCAGGTTGGAAGAGACCCATCAGATCCAACCATTCCTATCAAACACTAAACCATGCCCCTCTGGACCTCATCTACCCGTGCCTTAAACACCTCCAGGGAAGGCGAATCAACCATCTCCCTGGGCAGCCTGTTCCAATGCCCAATGACCCTTTCCGTGAAAAACTTCCTCCTAATGTCTAGCCTAAATCTGCCCTGGCGGAGCTTGAGGCCATAAATGAATTACTTAACAGTGAACTGAATTCAGTGAATTACTGAATTACTTAAGACAATCACAGAAAAAAAACCACTGACTATTCTTGACTTGCAGTATCAAAAAGCAATACTTGTCTGTTTGAAGGAGAAGAGTCCCCGTGTTATGACTGCTAGTCCTGACGTATTGTGTATGTGTACACATTACACTACACAAATTCTCCTAAGATGAGCATTCATCCCTTCTCAGCCATTCTGCACCATAGTTAGTTCATGCAGAGGTGTTCTGCCACTTCCACTACTCTGCTTTATAAGCATTTTGTTCTTTCTCTTTTCCACGTATTCTCAGTCTTTCTCCACAACCACAGCCTTTGGAGTTTGGTGCCTTCATTTTATTTCATGTTTCAGTTTATTTACCATGTCTGTTATACCTATAACATTCAAATCCCTTTACATGCATATACTTCCAGCTCTTTCTTTTTCTTAAATGTAGGCAGAGGGTTAAGGAATGGACTCTGGTCATGTGCTGAGTATCACACATTCAGAAGGCTGTAAATGCAAATGCCTGGGCTGCAGGATTAGACAGCAATTTGCGATTTCAAAGCACCTTTGCTCCTGACTCCTTTGCTGGATGACTTCCTTATTGTCTCCTCTAGTGTTTTTTCTCTCAATTTTGTCACACAAAGAGCAAATTAATTAATAAAATGAAACATCTGAACATTTCTCAAAAATGTAAGGGAGAAAGATTATGAAGAACTATCAAATACATTTTCGAATATAGAACTTCAGGGGAACATTACGTTCTCTTGATTATCATAATATTGCTCATCTGAATTAAAATTGATATGTAGACGAGTAAAATTTCTCTCATAAAGCTAAAGGTTAATGTCATAACAACAGAACAAGGCAAAGGCCAATGAATATGTGTAGCCTTTTGGGTAAAATTCACTTCAGCTCTGTAAAACATGAAAAATTTAGGTTAGACATCTTTTGCCTGTCCTAGCTGGAAATTATTACTTGCTATTTCCCACAATGGAAACCAATTGTGTCCACAGACCCAGAAGCCTTAATATCACTAGTGTTGTGCTGAGTATTTTAATAGATTTTAAGTTGAGAGGACATCACGAGGAAGAAATAAGGACTCTTTAAGCTAATTTATTGTACTTATAATTTTTCCCAAATGATGAAGTACTAAAGTAAAGCCTACCTTGTACCTTTCTTCTTGACAAGATGGCTTTTGTGTGCAGATTGCCATTACAATTTTTATACTCTACGCTAACAAGTTTTTATGCCACTGTCAATGCTTTGCACCACAGTGCTGGTGGAAATGGCTAAAATGACTTGAAGATGATTTTAAATTCTTTGTCTGCTTTTAATTAAGGAAATTTATTTGGCACTCTGCTTTTAGCACGTAAAAATAAACAGTACCTAATAATATGGAGAATCAATTCCAATATATTGCTGTATTTCTATTTATTCTTACTAATTGTAGAAAACAGAATGCTTTTTACCTACAGACCGGCATATTTTAATTCAGTGCAAAAAAATTTAAAAATGGAGAAACTGAAATTAAAATCTACACTGCTTTCTGTTTGCATGATGGTTTTCAAATAGAAAAGCCATTTTTGCCCTACTTCATTTTCTCATTATGTCCACTTTGCTCTGCAGATGTACAGTAGTTTAGATGAAAATACTGATTAGTACAATCTCCTTAAAGATCATAATTGCTGACATTGTCACCTTAGAACTCTACAGCATTACCTTTTTGTGTTCATGCAGAAACTATGTGAATGCTCAACCATCTCTTCCATTCCTATAATGACAAATCAACAAGGTCTAGTTGTCTTAAGCAAACAAAACATGATTAGTGCTCAGCAGGGACTCTTCACTATAATTCAGTGAGTCCTGAAGTTGCTTTCGGGAGAGTACAGGGTTTGGGTTTTTTTAATGTTTTTACCCCGAGCATATAATCAATAATGCAAAAAGCTAGGTTTAATGGACTAGTTCAAAATGGAAGTTTTATGTTCCCTATGTTTTTATATATGCTCTAGACAAAAGGGAAATATTTTACTTTAGTAAAAGATTTAACAGTAGCTAGATATTATCATTTTTAAGCCACTCTTATGATTCTGAACACCTAACCACAGTTTCTTAATATCTGAATTGAAACTTTGGAGTCAGCTTACTAGTCATAGAACACACTAGTAAAATATTCCCACATCAACTACTGAGGATAAATGAAGACAGAATCCTACCACTGCTCAATTAGGTGTAGGAGGAAGGACTTTTCTATTTGGTAAAAGAAAACAATTAAAACTAGGACATAGGGAGGAATGTAAATCAGGCTTTCATTATTCACTGAATACTTATGAAGGGATTTTGCAGGACCTCAACAGTTACAATAAACATTATCATCCACTCAAACAAGTGACTGGGGAGATGGAAGAACATGCTGTACTTGGAAGAGGAGCAGAAAGGAGAGCCAAAAAAGCAGTGGGCTAGATTCAAGTAAGTTAACAAAGATAGGAGATCCATCCCAGCCGAGAGGAGAACTATGAAAGCACGAAAAGCCACACTCTGCTCCATACAGATGAATGCTAGAAGGCCTCATCCTGTCTTCAGAAGTAAATAGGATTTGTGATTTTTCTTGATTTACTTTCTAGCCATAATAAATAAGAAGGGAAAGTGAAATACTTGCATGCCTTACTATGCTTTACTAACTCCCCTGGGGATTCCTCTCTTTGAGCTGATTCCTAGAAGTCAGCCAAGGGATCTACACGGAGTCATTGATTACACTGAGACAGCTCAATTCACACTCGATGCTTTTAAGATCCCATGATGCAAGATGCTTAGAGGTGTAATCTGTCTAGTGCTATCTCAGTAATACTTTAGCCTTTGGTTTCAAACCCGTCCAAATATCCATCTTTAATTTGCCTTTTACCTGTTTTATGTTTGGCTTTTTTTTCATTAAAGCATCTTGAATTTTATGAACTATTTAGCCATTCAAGCAAAAAACAATTAGGAGATTGAAAAAAGTAATTACAATAATAAGGGTCACACAGACTTCTTCAGTTCAGACACAGAACTCATGAACATAATTCATTCAATGGGAATAATGCTGAAAGGCATTTCTTAAACCTGGAGGGTGCCATTTTGCTCTGGACAGCTGTAGTAGTATCTGAAACATTGGTTTAATATCACAAAATAACACAAGCCATACCACGGAAATGTTTCATCCTCTACAAAAATATAACAAAAAACAGAAGTTCTGCCACCAGTTTTAAAGAGGCAGAAGGGACACTTCCAAGAACACTATTCCCTTCTACTTTCTCTTCTACTCAACTACACAGTTTCTTTCGTCTCCCTATGCATGACAACTTCAGAATAGTATTTGTTCAGACTAGCTAAACTGACATAGCTAGTTAATTTGCCTGACACATTTCTTCTTTAACACAGACATCCTTTGGTGAATTATTAAATACACACAATCATAGTAATGGGTACACTGAATAAAAAAAAAGAAAACATTTTTAGAACTACTGTTTCTTACTTTTTGACAAATTTGCACAAGCTGGCCAAGAAAATGAGCTGTTTCACTTTCTGTACTTAGGATATTACCATGCCCTAGTCTAAGAGGGTACTATGCAATGGCTCGGGGGACTCATTCTTTTCCTGGCACTTCCAAACTTCTGTTGGCTACCCTGCTCAAGGCTAGCTTTTACGGCCCTCTGCCTTTCTCTATAGAAAACAGAGTGTAAACAATTTCCCCGTAAAGCACTGTGAAGTACACATCACTAAAAGCTACAGCAGCACTTGGTAATAGCAAACAAAAATATATCTTCAGTAAAATAAAAAAAAAGAGACAGGTGCCATTGTTTTGACTAAAAATGGAATGACAGCAAGGAAATGGTTTTGTTTAAAACACATACACTGGGCCCATATTGCTCTAACACTGCTCATTTAAAGAAAGGAAAAAAGAATCAGTGTCTTGAATAATTTTTACCTTTAATTTTAGAGAATTGAGTTTTTCCTCCCTTAGATGCTCTCTTAACATCTCTCGGTGAAGCCTTTCCTGTTCCATTGCAAACTCTCCAAGTGTGTACTGGCGCACACTGTTGTGGCGAGTAGACATTCCCAGTGTGCTTCCCCCTTGGCTGGGAACACTAGTGAAGCCTTGCCTTCTTGTGAAGTAATACACAGTAACACAGTTAAAATGGACATTTTTTGTTCTCTTCCGCTTCTCTCTCTTCAGGATTGAAGAAGCTAGAACAGATGCAGATTACAATATGAATGTAAAGTCATATCTCAAATTTGTCATTTGTATAGTTCCATTTACATTAACAACACTCAAGTACACAGTTAAGTTCAGAAGTATGCAGCCTAAGTGAGGAGATAACATTAGAAATATTAACCATATATGCAAACCTAGGAGCCCATTACAAGCTGCTACAATAACGAACTCTATGGTCTAATTTAGAAGATAAATTCCTGGTCAAGACAGTTGTGTCTTCCCATATATACACTGTTTTATGTTTTAACAAAGTAAGCAAATAAATCCCAGCAAAAGGAACTTTTTTCACAATGTCACCTCAAACACAGTGATCCACTGATTTGCTCCTCTTCAAAACCTTGCAAACAAAACAACATTGCATAGGACAGCAGTGAGGAGAACAGCAGACCTGTGTCTCTCACAAGACAGCTAACATCATTATTATTCTGTCTGCAAGGCTTTGCTGTAGAGATCTATAATTATATCTTTAAGGTACTGGATCACATTGGCAGAAAATACGCCTCTCTCTTATCTAAAATGTGAGAAATTAGTATTAGAAAAAACTAATGGCAATATGTTTACTGTTTCAGACTGTCTCAGAAATACGTATCATCATCATTACAGAATAATACAGGAATAATGCTGATTAACTATCAGAATCACTTCCTTTTTATTTAACCACATCCTTCTTTTTGCTGCCAACCACTGAATACATGCATGTGTGTATGCATATAGATTATAATGTGTAGAAATTAAAAAATAAATAAATAAATCAAGTCTTTTCTAATTCTCATGCTCAGTTTTTCTTAAACAGTTATGCAGTATCATATGAAATTGATTTGTTTAAGAACAAATGCCAAATTTTAATTGTTAAATATTGTTATTTTTCTACAGAGATTTAGTAACTCCTTCATTCCTCAATCATTCCTCACAGGTAATGGTAGTGAGCCTTTAGAGAAAAAAAAACAAAAAAAGAGAGATGAACACTAGAGAAATGTGAGAGACTCTACTTGATTGTTAAGATGAACAGCCTGACTTATTTGATTTATTACAAAATGGCAATTGGAGGTTGCGAATGTAGACAATAAGCCACTGTTTTGCAGTTTACAAGCAACAATTGGGCAGGTGTGAATGAGAGACCTAATGGCCAGAATTCAGGCAGTAAAATAATTTAAAAGGTGCCCGACCACTCTTGAAAGACTTGACACAATTCCACAAAAGCAGTAAGAGCAATGTGATATACGCTGCGCAACAAGAGCTACACCATCTCTGGAGACTGGAAGCACTTGGCATTCAGCCTGGGTTTCATAATAGGTCTGGTTTATTGTCACAGTTAAAACATAGCTAATTCTCTAATGTTGTTACGTAGTAAAATATTAATCAACAGAAATGTAAAAAGCCCAAAGTTTTACATTAAGTAATTCAGTCTGAAAACCAGCATAATCTACCTAACTATATGAAAAAAAAATATATTATAAAATATAGTCCTGTAGCTAAACTTCAGGCAGGATGCCCTACTGACATAATCATAAAACTATTTAGGGCTCAGTAAAACATTGCAGTAGTATTATTTTTCCTAAACTCTGCTAAGCAATTAAAAGAATGGTTTATTATACAAATAACTTGCATTTCTTCAGGTATGCTGCAGGTATGTTTGCTTATAAATATAAACCAGATACTTAAGCTCAGGTTCTACATTCACTTACATGCTCTTAGTGAAGAGTGTTCCAAACAGGTGAGCGTTCCAAAATGTACACATAGGAATCTATTATATTAGGCATGTTTAAATTACATCCAAGTTTAAGCAAATCTCATATCAGCAGAGCCTGTGAAAAATATTTATAGGAAGCTCTTAGCAGGGTAAGAGGCTCATTCTGTTAGAAGAGACTACTTGGTAGGGGGGTGTCCAATTTGCATTTTATCATTCTTTTAATGTACTGTTCTTTTTCATATATGCCACAATTTCAAAACAAAACTGTTTTAATAAAACAATTTTTAGAGTTTAGAAAATGGGGCAATTTTGATATTGTGACATTCTCTTTCAATGTAGCATAAAAGCAAATACTCTGAGTCAGAACCTTCACTGCCTATATGCCCTGACACACAGGAAGGTGGAGATTAAAAATTCCTGCTTCTGCTGGAGGATGTCTCTAAAACACTCTGAGATGTACCCAATTTCTGACACAACAATATGGATGTTACTTGGATATCAACTGGATCTTGTCTCTGTTTTGCAAGAAATATTGACAGCTACTGACAGGCAAGCAGCTTTTTCACCAAGTAAAAGAACCAGTCACAAACTGAATGAGAGAGAAAGCTATAGCAAAATATTAATGGAAAGACAGAAGGTTAATCTTATATATACGCTTATATGCTTCAAGAGGAAATAGAGGGTGACTGTGCCTGTAAATCACAAAAGCTAGCAAATGCCTTCAAGTCTTTATATGTAATTTAGTGCAATTTATCTCAGATCTTACCTATGGAACTCTTGACGTGGCTGCTAATGTCAGGAGTACCAACCAAATGCTGTAATATAAGCACTTCCATTTTTTAAAGTCTGTTAATCTCTTCATGGAAGCTGAATCATGCTACTTTCTACATAAAGAAATCAATCTTAAGTTTTATTCCCATGCTATATACTAATATGAATAGTCAAATGAAGCTAGACAGAAGTGTCTGCAATCTAACTATTTCCATTTTTAAAAAAAGAACACAAACGTGGGGGAGGGGGGGTTGTGGGTGTGCCCATGTATGTGCTGTCAAAATGCAGAACATGAATTTTATACATTGCCATATGTCTATACCTAAGCCTCTCTCAGTAAGACTGCAGTTGGCATGAGCTGTTGAAAGAACCTATTAATGCATTTCTTCAACTTGTTTATAGGTTTTAGCACTTTTAGTAATTAAATCATCAGTGCCACACATCAACGTTGTTTGCTTGGGGTTTTTTAATATATCACTGACAAAAACTGTTTTAAAATAGCATTAAGCTGAACCTCAAAGAAAATGCTGACACACTCTAACTGCAACACCACCGGCACTATATCCAGAATTACACAACTTTATTGAAGACAGCATGAGAGCTAACATGCATGTGTTGTAAAGGTCTTTAAAATTCCTGGATATTTATTAATGTTACAGTTTCTAGTCAAATTACACGATAATCTGTACAAGTAAACAAGCACGTTAACACTCAGAGCCCTCAGATTACATGCAATTATTTCTTTCTGAAACACATCCTCTCTTTTGGGTTTGCTTCTGCCTCATTCAAGAGCTCATTAAAGGAGAGCCAAGGCTCTGTGAATAACTCTATAGTCGTCTACTCTGTGCTACTGCTAGGAAGCAGTCAGAACATATTCATATTCATGAGAAGGTCGCTTACAAGAAAAGATCAGTCAGGAACTGAAAAATATTACATAATTTTATTTCATTACTCCAAAGCATGGATTAGAGATGTCAGTGAAGGGATCAGAGAAATGCAAACACCTCAGTAACCAAGGTCACAAAAGGAAGCACAGTCAGCACTGCAAAGGCATGATGTTCTTGTTCTACTATACTTCCTGAAGTCTCTAATCAGAGGACTGCCTTAATGTGACCTCAGAAAAAAATTATTATTAGATATTAAATGGAAATGCTGAACATTTTCCAACACTGGGTGCAAAGTGCTCTATAACTCATTCAGCCTTTTAGCTTCCAGACAGCCAGACCTCAGCTTCTCAGATCATCTTATCAAGAGTCAGGGGCATATGTTATTTTGCATGCATTGTACCTTAAAGAGTACATTTGCATCAGTTATAATTACTGCTAAGGACACTGCTTAACTCAAGACAGAACAGGTCATATGCCCAGAGAAAATTTACTGACATTAATCCATTAGTAAGCTTCTTTCAGATGAGTGACAGATTGTGCAAAACTTGCATGCCTCTTTGAAGTCAGTTTCAAAAGTTTTCCATGGAAGCAAAAGCTCATAACCCAAAAATTTATCTAAACGGAGTGTAAGCACCACACTTTTCCATAAGAGAGCTAGTAACAGCTTCTTGCTTGGCCAGTCTCAAAAAAGTATTTACATGCCATCTGCCTGTGCAACAAGTGATGTCAGTGGATACCACTGTCATCTGTTCTGCACAAAAAAGTGTGACGTTGACTCCAGACAGGCTGCTAGATGTGTTGCTTTAGCATCTGCTGGACAGACACTGTCAACAGCAACTAGAAGGTGTTTTTTGAAAACAAATACCATCAAACTGTGCCTAGCAGTTCATGGCATGTGAGAATGCCAGAAGGAACAGGAATATTCATCAGCACCTGAACCTGTCCTATGGGTCACACGTAACCTTACCACATTTATATAACAGAAGTCTGATATATTCCATGGAAGAAAAAAAACCCCAAACAACTCCATTCTCATGTATTCAAACAACTAATACAGTTTTTTGTTCCATATCTCAAGATTACATGGAATTAAATATTTTTCTATATACGTAAGTACTGTAATCCATAAAATATAACTATTATCAGAAGCAAAGATAATACTGTTAAGAACATAATTACCACTACAGAACTATCTCTCAGAAAAGGTCACTATATCTGAACAAGATCTTCAGACACTGATCTTCAAACAGGACTGTCAAGAGTTCCTCACTTGAAATACTAATTGCTAAAATATTGATTTTTTTGCATTTGATGTTTCAATGGCTCGGTTTCTGAGTTTAGCAGAGCAAGAGCCCAAGGTAATCACCTTCTTGCAGCTGGCCTGCCTCCTCCCGTAGTTAGGTCAGGCTCTGTAGGCTTATCAGCTCCTTGCCTTGCCCAAGCAGCTGCTGCAGATCCAGGGCTGTATCTGGACACAGCACAGCCCCATCCATAAAGCATTTGGCCAGAGCTAAGAGTCACAGCACAAGTCATCCACACCACAGACTTTTTATGGCAAAACTGGCAACTCTGTAAATAAAATTCCTAGAGGTGAGGCCAGAAGAATTAGAGGAAAACTTCTAATGACAAACAGTCGTTTAACCCAATCAACATCAACACAAAGGTCAACCTGCTCTTTGTGCTTACCCTTTTGCTACCTTCGCTCAGGTTACGCCTGCACACATACACAACAAAGCATTTTTATTCATCTTTTTCTCGGTTATTAATCTCTCTTCCTTGTAAGAGTTCTCTTTATCCACAGCAGTTATAATTTATTTTTGACTACATATGACAGCTCTGCCATTTCTCTTTAAGCACTTCTCTGACTGCTGAACAGATAAAGAATCTCTAAGGTTTCCAAAATAAAAGAAAACCTGTATTGTGAGCCAGAGAGCCGCAGAATGCTGCAATGCCTAAACATTAGATATCAAGTTTTTATTACATCTATTTGGTTTTCAACATTCAGTAAAGTCCTTTTTCAGTTATCCACTGTAGTACAGGATAAAGATACCTGTTCAGCAGTCATGCAAGAAATTAAGATGACAATGATGTACTCACAAGGCTGCACAGTGACATGAAACAAGCTTTATGTCATTCAAGACAACCACCTTCTACACATGACCACCCTCACACGCCCCCTCCAAATTACACAGGTGAAGGCCTGACCAGAGAAGCCTCTCTGACCCCACCTCTCTGACCCCACACCACTAAACCTCTGGTTAACTGGACATGGGGAGAGTGACTGCCAAAAGATTAAAAACAGAATAAACACACAAACATCCTTATGGTTGTTGCCATAGGTGGCACATTATTCACACAGTTGAGGATCATCTCCTACACAGGGACACCAAGTCATAACTTCTACTACCATCATTGTTTAGCCTGGAAAAGAGGAGCCTGAGAGGAGACCTTATTGCAGACCTTATTGCTCTCTACAGCTACCTGAAGGGAGGTTGTGGTGAAGAGGAAGCTGGCCTCTTCCTCTCAAGTGACAGGGGACAGGACAAGAGGGAATGGCCTCAAGTTCTGCCAGGGGAGGTTTAGGCTGGACATAAGGAAAAAATTCTTCACTGAGAGGGTCATTAAGCAATGGAATGGTCTGCCCAGGGAGGTGGGTGACTTGCCTTCCCGGGAGGTGTTTAAGGTGCGGGTGGATGAGGTACTGAGGGACATGGTTTAGAGATTGGTGGGAATGGTTGGACTCGATGATCCAGTGGGTCTCTTCCAACCTGGTGATTCTATGAGTTTTATTAAAATGGTTGCTATTTAAAATGGTAACATTTTACCTAACAAAACAACAAGTACAATTTGTATTGCCCAGTGGCTAACAGTAATGGTATACAGGGTGGATTTTGTATCCTTTTCCAGAAAGACTAGGTAACTGTTCCTTAGATTTTTTTTTAATCTTATAGGTACTTAATCAAGTGCATGAAATTGATTTTTTCTAGACACAGCGTAGCCTATATGACTGCATGAAACAGGAGACCTCACTAATTCATTTGTCAAGGATACCCTATAAACTAAACTTTGAAGTTAAAACTGAAGAGAGTAACACTGTAAAAAAAACCAACACAGCTATCACAAAAATAACAATAGCCTTAAAATATAAAACTGTTCCATAAGATATCTTCTATGGCTGCTGTTCTTTCTTCCTTAGGCTGCTGCGTCACATAACTCTTGACCACAAAGGGGAAAAAATCAATATTTACACTAGAAGTCCAGTGCATCTTTTTGAATAACCTCCAAGTGTCAAATGTACAGGAATAAATTATAACTGATGAAATAGGCGTGCAACAGTAGCATGCTGAAGCAAAGTTTTCCACCTACATATAATGCACTTTACATCTGCATTTTTCATTCGCTTGAACATTCTCACTTTGCTGTCTGTGCAAGCGGAGCTACAGCTGTGTCAAACCAGAGAAAGACAGTTTCCTTCTGCACATTTACCAGTCAAAACAGAATCCAGACTCCCCTCCCCATCTGGAAAGAGATCCCCGTGGCTGCATTTTTCTACGAAAAGCAAAGCTTGCTTCCTAGTTATAAAGTCCTGATAGGAATGACACCTTAAGCCCATTATGTTTTTCTAGCATTTTTTACTGAGAAAACTGGTAGTTCTTTGATTACGAAACATAAATAATCTCAGTTCTGGCTCAACTCCAAAACAGAAGCACTCTTTTCTGCTGTCTCAGCTATTCTGCTGATGTCAAAGGCACAGTACAATAAATGTGAACCATATGGCTACCTGGCAGATTACTAGCACACGTGCATAATGAGGGCAAAGCAATTCATTGTCACCAGTACAGAAATACTTTGGGCACATGAAAATTTCAAAAGCCTGGGAAAAATGTGTACATAGCAGCCTTTTGGATTAAAGCCCAATCTTAAACTAGAGGAAATGCTGCTTTTCTTGTACTCTTACTATCCATTTATCTGCTTTTTATATACTTATAGTGCCATATAAACCTCTATGGCAAGAAGGATTAACATCATTCTCCACCTGCTCCACAACTTTCACACACAGTCTTTCATCAAGTCTAACAGCACAGAACAGCAAAGCCTGATCCATCATGGTAATCCAGGTCAGACATCACTTACAAAAGCCACCTTGCTTTGCAATCTTCATAGAAAACAAAAGCCTGGGAAAAGGTCATATTCCAGATACTGCCTCAACCTCTTGCCTCCTACCTCTCCTTCTATCCCACTGCCTCCCAAAAGACATTTTTCTGAGAGTTTCCATGCACTTTTACATTCACAGATTTTAAACCCTTATTGACAAAACACACATTCTACATGCTGAAAATCTATATTAAGTGGCAATGCTGTGACATGCAATACACCCTCCAAAAGGAACATATGGGCTTAAGTGGAGGGAAGTATTTTATGAAATAAATTTGAACCTGGAAGTCTTGAAGGGAATGGCATACTCAAGAAGGCATAAATTGAGTTGTGGAAATTAGACAGGACAAGAAAATTCCATGCAATGGCGAGACCCACCTTAGTAGCATCTCACTATTCCATCCTCCTGGTACTTTCCTCTCAAGTAAAGACAGTTAAATTCCCCACACAGAACAGGTTCAATGGGAATGCTTGCCTAATGCTACATTTAAGTGCATCACATTTGAAAATGTTTCTAAAAATGCAAACTTAAAGACAAGTTTGACATGAATAGGAGTTTTTCATTCATACTTTAGTTAAACATTTTACCTCACTGTGAGAGTTTCATCTAAAATTTCATATAAATGTTAAATTCTTGTGATGCATGCTAAAAGCTGAAATTTTACTGCTAAAATTTCAGTGACGGCTTTAAGTTTACTTCCTCAGCCCCCTCCATCTCCAGAACACTTTTCAGTGACATTCATCATACCAGTCCAGCTTCTGCATTCTGCAAATATAATCTGTGCCTGTGGGGAGAAGTGGAAATGGTTAACTGCTCTCTCCCTCACCACTTACTCTAAATTCCAGCTGCTGTTTTGTAGATGATTATTTCTGACCTTGGCCTCAGCTTCGAACACTGTGAGGAGGAAAGCAGCTACTAGGCATCCTTGGAGGCACACCCATGCATAATAACTGTATTTGCTGAGCTGTCCTAAGACACAACAAGCAATCCTCTCTTAGGGCGTGCTAGGAATTGCCATTTGATACAAACGCAACCACTCATTTAGCTGTCCATAATTTTGCATTTGCAGTCATATTTTGCATATCTGCCATGAACATCTTAAACCAAAAAATTCTGTTTGTATGTTATCTAAGCCAACAAATACATCACGTATGGCAAAATCCGTCCCTCCGTACAGAATAAGCAATGCATTATTTTATAAGAGAAAACTTTTACAAAATATGTAAGTAGAATTAGTTGCACAAATCCTTCTGAAAACCCATAGAAGCATGCCTCCTAACCCCTCTCTGTATTTTTTTTTAAAACTCCCTCTACAATAGTTGTCATTCCAGACAAAAGACTGCAGACAAGATCCTGCCTTGGCACACCCTTCTCTGTCATCCTGTACGAGCATTTGTGCAAAGATATTGCAATACATTTCTGAATTTTTTGCATTTCTTGCAAAAAGATGAGGTGACTTATTTTAAAATAAAAAATGAGAATCTCTCAATCCATTTCCATTTCATAACACAAGCCAACAAATAATGACAACAATGTATTCCTTATTAACAAGGAAATTCCAAGCCTGGTTTCAGGCAATACAAATAACTGCAAGATGTCATGAAAAAAAGAATGCCTGCATTTAGCTACAACCTCTAAGTGCTTTCCCATAATAAGCCACCATCACAACTCATTTTGATTTCTATCACTAACCACAAAACTTAGGCTCAAAGCTCAAGTGATGCTCTGTGCTACTGACCTCACACCAAATAAGACTTCATCTTTCACGTAATGATAATGTTAAAAAAAAACTAGACCTTCCTAAGGATTTTAAAGGATTTGATATCTCCTTCCAAATTCTGCATGGCCACAGAGATGAAGCAATCTCAGTATGTCAACTACTAGAATATTCAAAACAGTACTTTTAAGGGTAACAGAAAGAAGTGCAATGGGGATGTAATGGCATTTTCAAATTCTCCGTCATCTTTAACAGTAAAATCAAAAGATGGCAAGATCATTTAGAGACCAAAGGGTCTTCTCAGAACTCCTAGTGACTAGCCACATTCATAATGAACCTAAGGCACCCAACACTCTTAATGACAGTACCCTAGCTAGCAGAATAACAGGATATACCATTATGGTTGGCTGCAGGATAACCTCACTAATGACAGCAGTAATATCAATGGCAAGATACAGGTAACCAATGGAGAACATCAACTAGACTGTGCGAAGGTTCTGCGTCTTGGTGATGCAGATCACCTTGTCAGACGAGCTGGAGATTTTACCTGCCTCTGCAGGTGAAGAAGAGAAGCCTTATATTTTAAATATTAACATACCATGCCATGACTGTTATACGTAAACACATTTTCAAAGTCGTGCCTGTATAATCCTATATTGCACAGGAGTGTTTCATCCTATAGCAAAGAGAATTCAGGACCTCACATCCAAACCTTAGGCTCACACATCAGCATTTGTTAGATGAATTAGTTATAGGAGCATTCATGATTCATGCCACACGCTACAAACGTGATTTCTATGCATACTCTAAACCATATGGGTATAAGGAACACACTGTGTATGGGCAGTGGTGAGAAGCCTCAGCTATTCCTTGGCACAGTCTTTATAAAACTTGGCTTTCTAGACACTCACTCCAGTGGGGAGGTCTATTACATATGCAAAGCAATTGAAGGAGGCAAACCTCTGTGTTTTGAAACATGCAGTTCACTATTCCAATAGAATTATCACCTAAACCAAAAATCATAAACAACATTTATAAACCGTAAATTCATTCTTGCTAGATGCATACTCTGCACACACAGCTTTGCTAACTTAAAGCCAAATTTCTCATCTGCACAGAAAACCATTGCCTAGTAAAGAGATACCCTCCCCTACATGAAGAACAGAAACTCTTGCAATAAAGTGTCCCCTACCCAATGTTCCACAATTCGAAAGAAAATATTCTTCGGAGAAGAACTCTCACCAATAAAATAGTGCAGAGAGCTGACAGCTGCACTACTGTTATCTAAGGAAAACAATCAAACTTATCTAAAGCACCTTCCCTACAGTACTTGTTTGAAATACTTTAAGTGCAACTCCCAACATCAACTACAAACAGCTGCATAATTCCAAGAGCAAATAAGTAGGGGCTTCCAAGTGACTTTAAATTTTTACAATAACAAATAGTTTTATATCGTTAATAAGAAGATAAAAGGGTACAAGTCTGCTAAGTTATTTTGAACAAGTCACAAACAGAACACTCTAAAGAGTCTAGTTCATCACCTGTTCAATTAAAAATCATTATGTTTATCTAAGCAAAACATTTATTTTAAGGAACAAGGAGAAATTTTTAGGTACATAAATTCAGTACTTACGGGTAAAATGATTAGAAGTGGATGGGTTGACACTATCACCACTGTCAGCACTTTCACTGCTAGAAATGTCATCATCTGATTCCCGCACAGAGGAACAAGGTGAGGAGCCATCAACTTCTTCAAACTTCCTCTTTAAAATTCCACTCATAGCTGCAATGCTGTCACAGGCACCTGTACCAGAAACAGAGACAATGAGGCACTGAAACATGAGGCACTAGCTCTAGGAAAGAGAAATACCATCAAAAGTCATATTCTAACTCAAGATGTACAAAGATGGTTATTTTGCTAGAATAATGTTTAACAGATTGCTTTCAGGGAGTATTTTTCCCATTTTAATGTCAATGGCACCCCTAATCTCAGGGGTTTGTTGTGAAATTTCAAACAAGGGAAAAATCTGAGTTCCTTTACAAGTACCCTTACTTGGACCGTACCTTGGCTACCACCAGAGGAAAAAATGTTCAAAATGAGGGATAACATTCAAATAAGAAATTATTCTAAACAGTAAATCACCCATTGCCAAACAAATGTAATCTAATCAGCATTCACATCATCCCAATACATCTGCTAATTTCAATTTTACAGACAGTTATAAGACTATGAAGTCACAAAACCTATATACCAATATAGTGTTCAATAAATGTCTGGAATCCAGAAATTCCCCACTGCCTCCGAAACTCTGTCCTTCTCACATCAAGAAATGAGACACCTTACATACTCCTGAGATTGAGTAGAAGATTATAAGGCAAAGTATGCGAGCAGAAAGTCAGCAGCAGAGGTAGAAATATAACATGAATTGCACACAATTAAGGAGGAGAAATCAAGGATAGCTGGAGCTTGCCCAGAGGTTACAAAGCTACCACCATGCCACTGCAGCACTGCAGAGGCAAGCAGTACCGATCCTTACCCAGGTAAAAGGTTTGTCTAGGATTAATGACATCCTTGACTTGCCGAGTATGACCACAACCTAGTGCCACGGACTCAGGGCTCTGACAAATCTCACTGAAAGCAAGGGGAAAATATCCATTCCTCACTGAAACAGAACTTTCAAAATACCTAGAGCTACCTTTAAGACTCATTAATTCTGAGTCAGCTGCATTCTGCTCCATCCCTGAAATGGGACTATACAACCCACTTCCAACCAAAATTTCTATGGCTATGTGCTTAAAAGAAACCCCTGACTTTGTCAGGAAGCTAACATATGCTGGCCTAAATGGCTACTAGTAAGAAAAATAAGGTTAAGGCAGAGACTCCAGTATTGCCCACATTGGTTAACAATTAGCACATTTCAGAGTTTTGGCGCAGGCCACCTTGTGCTCTCCTGGATAACACAGGATGAAGCAGGTGCAAGAACCATTCCAAGCAGGCAGGTTGGATGAGGGCACCTGGGTCTTGGCAGAAGGCTGACAGTTTTGCTACTGTGGACAAGAACCATGCCCTGTCACTTGACAGCATAAGACACAGAATGCTATCACTAGCCTGTATCATTTTTATCTTTTTAATTAATACAGAGGCAGTCTCAGTGACGTAGCTCCTACATTCCGACCCTGTAAGCACAGCTCTTCAGTAGATTCTCTTGTATCTTTGCTCACATTTGCTCTAGTACCAAGCAGTTTCAATGTCTTCTATACACCTATAACTCCCTTTAAAACCCAACATCAATTTCCTTCCTGGAAAAAATAAAGTGGTAGTGTGAAGAGGTTTACAACAGCCTAATAAGAAGCTGCAACGGGATAAGAGTGGGTATATGAAGCTGACAGCTTCAAAAAAGAGCAAAAACCCAACACCCCAATATTTAAGTAAACTGATGGGCTCACCAGGTTACAGAGCCTGCAGGACTAATCCAAAACTGCAATTCAATGAACACTGAAGTCTGTCTAAGCCTTTCTATAAGAAATCCTGGGACTGAGGTAGCAAGAATATCATGGTTTCATCCCAGAGCAACAGAAATTTAGTTCTAATTACTTGTTTTGCTTTGCTGACAAAGCATTTTACACTGTCTGCCAGTTCCTAAGCACAGCAGGAGGGAGTTACAGGCAGGTTTACATTTGCCTTTGTTACTCAAAACTAGAAATTAATGGATACATTATTCAACATTTTTATGATATTATTTAATTACAGGGACTAGAATATAAGTTCTATAATAAGGGAGTTCATTAACCTCTTAGGAAGCAAAAGCCGGAGAAGCACATACATGATTGCACCAAGTTTAATATCCTGTCTCCAGCAGCAGTACTTAATGCTTCAGCAGAAAGCAATGGGATGAGAAATCCAGCCACAACTACTGCAGTTACATAGCTGCTTCCTCATCCTTGCAGTCAATTTCCCCTAACCATAAGGCTCAAATGTTGCTATAGGACAGTGCACAGCCTTTTATAAATTCATCTGACTTGCTCTCCTGAGGCAACAAGTTTCATATTAGTTTACCGAGGGAAAAAACTCATTAAGAAACACATCTCTGAAAACTATAGCTACAGACCCTTCAAAATCACAGCAATTTCAGTCTTTATGATATTTGGACAGCAAACAGCAGCAGGAGAGAGCTAACATCTAGGCAGTACTCTGCATTAGATAGACCTCCACACACACATCTACTCCCAACCAAAGTGGAAATAATAACTGAAGATAAATTACTAAGGTCTTCTTGCTGTTTCAGTGATATTTCAGTTTCAACTGCCAATAGCAATTATATTACAAGGGAGGTGCAGTGCATCTGCTGGTCCAGTACGGAACCAAGAAATGCCTTTATACTTTGGGGGGTTGTGCAGGGAGAGAATGTTGATGCAAATGGAACTGTAGCATCGAGTTACTCATCCCAAAGCTGAGGAGTCTGTCTGACTGCTGCAGCTGCCAGAAAGCACTCAGTGTGTTACTGCCTACACTCTCAGTTCTCACAGCTGTGCAACCCTTAGCAGCACGCCTTGGGGGAAGCCCTCAAACAGCACAGCCTTTTGCTGACACTGCTCTACTTTCAATGCAGTAACTAAAGTGCTCATCAGCCAGAGCAAGGAAGAGAAAGTGAGAAAAACAAACTGTGCAGGTCTGAAAACACTTGTGCACTTGGTTACTATTCCAACAGATCTTTCGCAAGTGTGAGTTAATGATTTCCTGAACACCACATGGAGTCCTTTCAGAAGGTATCCAACTCTTAAGAGTAACGTACAGGAAGTACTGGTCCCCAATACATTCTGCCTGGGGAACTGGTACCAGATTCCTTACAACCAGAAAACAAACACAGGGAATGTGAGGAGCAATTTCAACAGGTATATGTTTCCACACGACACCATACGGCCACCACCAGTGACAATTAACCCCAGTCAGTTTACTCCCTGCAAGGGCACAGGAGCATACACATGGTTAATTATTGTCTGTTGACTGAGAAACAGCTACTTTCAAATGAGAGACTGGTAACTTTTAAATTACCCCAATGCTCTTAACTTTGATTGGTTCTGAAATCAAAGCTCCCTCCCTAGAAGGCTCTGCCCATCTGTCATCTTGAAAGATATCTGAGCTTTTTTCAGGGTCTCACTTCTCACTTTGAATTTCCCCCAGCATAAAGGCAACTTTTGCAGATACCCAAAAGTTAGAGATGCCTGAATAAATCCAGGAGCCTGAAACTTGGCATTCTTCCAAGCAAGGTGTCTAAGAACAAAGGGAAAATAAGAGCATGAGTGCAAAGCATGTTGAGAAGGAAAAGGTATGGAAAGGTTGTGCCAGGTCCAAACCCATGAGTGTTTGTTTATGTACCTGAAGGTTGGTTAATGCAGTACAGTACTTGGCATGCTATCTGTGCACACTCTCTTTGAACTGTGAGTCTTAATATCTTCTATACAGTGAAACAGTCTCTACCTAAACAAAGGACTAAGGTGTTCTCTGCTAAGCTATAAATCAGAGGCAGCAATTACTGAATAACAGATTTGGCTCTTCAGCATTCTGGTAAGTTCCTTAGCTGTTAAACTACTGTGCATATCACAGGAAACACATTCAAATGCAGACCTTTACAAGAAAAATGTTTTAAGAGGAGGAGAGATCTGTGCTCTTGAAAGGGAAAGTTTATGTGCCCGTCCTCAGGAGCTGGAACTGGACTGTGACTGTGGAGCACAGGGAGTTTCAACTGCAAATAGGTGAGCTGTGGTTCCATGCTGAGGTTTAACCACCCTGATGCTAGGATTAAAACATATAATTCTTAAGCATCTAAACTCTAATTGCCTTGCTTCTTATTCCATTAAGGGGATGTGACATAGGGACTTACCCTGAAACCTTACTCAGAAGTAAAAGACCTGCAGTCCCCAATGACCACAATCTATCCTTACCAGATAAGATAAAAAAAAAAAAAAAAAAAAAAAGGTAATTCTGCTAAAAGAAAGTTGCTTATAGGACAGGGACAGGGTATTTTAAAGCCATCTTGACTGCGCTAGGGAAACGCATGCTCTTCCCTACAGAGTACGTTACCGGACCTCAGCATCAGTGAACAAGCTCTGCTGGCACTGTAATTTTTCCTTGTCTTCAAACACAATGGGATTCTGATCAATTCTAGAACATTTTAAAAAGAAACGCTTGAAAAACAAAGCACATATATTAAACAGAATCTCTGGGTAATTATAGCTTGGCCTGTTCATTTTCAAAATTCTTTCACTGAACATTGATCCCTCTCCTCTTCAATAAAAGGCAAATTTGTTCTTTTAATTCACTCTCTTAACATCCTTAATTACATTTTTCAAATATTGTTTGTATTTCACATCTAATGCAACATCAAGACTACAATATTTATTCAGAATTTCCCTATGAGGAAATACACTACACAACACTTGCCTTAATTCAGAAAGCATAACACTTGGAATTACAGTGACATAGTATTTAGTTATAGCCTACATGCTTGCTTTCAATAATATTTCCATTATGATTTCAAATGTGGAGGAAGTGAAGTGAAAGTGTAAACAATGAGACTGCCAAGGGGTTGGTGAAAAGAAATGGCTACAACAATTTAAACGGCTAAATAAATATAGGCTAAAAGTCAAGTCAAGGGTAAAGATATAAATTCATTCTGCCTCTGGCAGGAATCAATTATGCTGGCTATTCTGACCTCTAAATATGTTCTTCTGGAAAGAGGAACATGTAAAGTCTGCTCTTATTCTTTCACTTCTTCCCCATCTTCTCTCAGCTCCTTTGCAAGTTTCATACATACTTGTTTAAACTTGGCAAGAATATTTTAAAAGCGAAAGGAGACAAACTGTTTTATCTGTGCTAACAAATAATAACAAGTTTTGAAAATCTTGTAACTACAGTGGTTGAAATGCTCTCTCACTCTTAGGTACTTTAAGGAAAAAACTTGAAATTTTTAGTGGAGACATCTCTCAAACATGAAAGATGTGCCTAAACAAGGAAATTGGCATAAACTGGTTTTTGATTATGACAATAAGGACTAAATAAGAGCACAATGGAAGAGGTAAAACCAGAGAGAGAAGAAAAGGCAAGAAGAGATGGAAGGCTTAAGTAAGAGGTTATAAAACCCCATCTTTCCAAAAAGTGCATTCAAGTTTCTTCACTGTTTAAAGAGAAATATAAATGAAGCAGCAAAGCCATGAGGTGTCATGATGACTGGAGGACAGTTATAAAGAGCACGTAAACAAAGCAGATGGAAGAAAATATAAGTGTCCTCAAAGCTTAAGTGTTATCATGCAGCAAGTATTCGTCTATGCTATGTATCTCAACATATAGCTAAGGATCTGTGTTAGCTCAGCTCACTTTGAACAAGCCAGCACAATCAGCAGAAGCAGATTGGTTGTACTAATATACTCGGCTTCTCAGCAGAACTAATTTGTGAAGCAGAAAGCTGCCTTAATACAGTTTGACCATTTGCAGTACCCTTATGAAATATATTCTTAGCTTCAACAGGAATCTCCAAAGTGTAAATATACATTGCTTCGGATATCAAAATAAATACACAGTAAAGGGTCATATGTTTTCAAATATTATGCTATTTGCCAATTATTCATTACTTAGCTCTGCAAATTTTGTTGCTCTGCTAACACAGGTTTTCTTTTGTCACACTGATAAAACTTAATTATATATAGATGTTTAATGTAGATGTTTGATATGCCTTAACAAAAATGTTAATAAGGATTCATCACATAGGTAGCATGAAAAAATGGGTTTAGTTTATTATGCACCAAACCCTCAGATATTAAAAACTGCCTGTGCACGGGCAGCAGCCATTTGCGTTTTAGTACTGCTGCAGCGTTATACAATAAGCATGCTCAGCATGTTCCCTAATGGAGACTGTTTCAACTTCCCCTTCCTAATTCAGCATTCAAATTCCAGCTTGGCAGATGACTTTGACCAACCCAATGCCTTTGTCTTGTCACATCCACCCAAGAAAAGGCACAGCTGCGGGAATACCCTCTCTTATACCTACGCAAGCACTTACACACACTAGGAGCTTACACTTACACAGAACTAGAAGCACCAGGAGCCTTCAAATTTTCAGTGAGGAAACCCACAGAAACTGGTGTGGAGCCTCTGATATTACAATGGTCATGTCATGCTCTTCGAATTTCAATAAGTTATTTAAAATTTCTGGTACAAGTTTGGTTCTTTGCATCTGACAACTTAAAAGCAACCAATCAAAAGATTTGGGGTGGCTGGGCTTTTTGATTTTTTATTTTTTCTTTTGTTAAACACCAAACCCATAAACATCTGCCATAAAATCTTGGGTTTATCTTTGTAATAAGTGTTAAAATTAAAAAGAACATCATTAACTCAATTCTCTAATGCTCTCAAAAGGACTGTGTGCATTGTTAAGACACTAAATAAATACGAGACACAGAGATCAGCAGCGATTTAGTGACAGACTGGTATTTCCAGTAGCTCAAAACAGTTCTTGAAGAGGTTACTCTGTGGTTTTCTTCTACTGAGAAGCTGAAAAAATAGCAGAAACTAAACAGCAGTAAAAATACCAGAGAGCCTGTTGTTTTCTTTAGAGGAAATTTTGAGGAAGAGTGTATGAAACAGGCCCTTATAAACAAAAAATATTTTGGTCAGCAGGAGCCAACATTAAATTGCCACCAATAAAATGAATACAGCTCTATGGCATGAGAGTGAAACCATGACTTCCTTCAAGGCTTGGCCTCAAGTGAATCCAAAATTAGTAAAAAGATATTTAAGTGCATCTTTCTCCATGGAGAACAGAGTCAATAAAACGTCATACTGGAAATATATAAATAATTAATATCTAGTGGTACACTGTAATGTTTTGAAACTACTATCTTCAAAAATAGCTTTATGACTATAATAATTCACGCTTTCTAAGTCAAGGACCATGCACAACCAACATATAATGTTACAATCTGCAGGTTTAACATACACCCAAAGCAGTCCTATGTAGGCATTCAGGCCCACAAAAACGTCACTTAGAAAGAACAGATGTAAAATTAGTATTTGGGTTTATTATTGGCTTTTTGACATTTCACCATACGTGATGTACCTATTTAACCAGGAAAACCAATAAACCTGGAAGATTTTTAGCAACAGCATTATTTCAATAATAAATACAGATGGACAAAATTTGCCATAAAAGCCCATAACATGCACAACAGATTGCTGAATGCAGATCATGATTTTCTACAGTGCAACAAGTGATAAGATTCCTCCTGCCACTGATATATATGTAGAGTATTGACAATTCATCATCTCTTCTAAGAATAGTAAGAACAAGCTAAGAATAAGGTAAGAATAAGCTACTCTGTTATCAGCTAGAAAATAATAAAAAAAAAAATCTCCTGAGAAATGAACAGAACTTGATTCTTTATAGATTTGCATCTGGACGGGATTACCTGAGGCACAATAGGGGGTTTGCTTCACTGATGGTCCACCCCAGGGTTGCAGTGTTTAATGCATTCTTCTATGTGATTACTTTGATAATCAGGGATTTAGTCACAGTACAATTATTTTTCATTGGTGTGAACTAACAGTCTCTCTCTTTTCCCTCTCACCACCCACTTGCACAATATTTCAAGACCTACTACTTCTCCTTGAGGCACAGCTGCATAAGCCTAATATCCTTAAGAAATCAACCAAAAATATCAGCTATAGTAAAAATTCAAATTTCCAAATTTAGTGACCACAGCATCACAGAATGAGATGGTTGATTTTTATGAAGACAAAACACACATAACCAATAAACTAAACCATTTCTCTGTAAGCCAGAAGCCTTCTCAGTAATTTCAGTAACAGCCTCAAAAAGTGGAATTTTAAAGCACATATTCAGTTGCAGCCAACCTTTCCAGTAGTAACTTCATTATTTTGGCCAGCAAGAATTACACATAGGTCCTCACCCAGTTGTGTGCGTGCACCTTTCTATACTTGACACAAAGGCACTTGAACAAAGAGTATGTGGTATTACAACACGAATGTGTAAAGCTACAGATCACAGTAAGATTGATCTAAAATTAGATCCCGATTGCATTACGGCTGTAGTGAACTGGCATCATACTAAACAGAATCACAGAATCAGAATCACAGAACAACCAGGTTGGAAGGGACCCATCGGATCTTCTAGTCCAA
This sequence comes from Coccyzus lansbergi, assembly GCA_033558105.1. Lineage (NCBI taxonomy): Eukaryota > Metazoa > Chordata > Aves > Cuculiformes > Coccyzidae > Coccyzus > Coccyzus lansbergi. Next base: position 2,700,028 of record JAUMJK010000318.1, on the reverse strand, counting down.
CCAAACATGTCTAAAAATCCTTCTCAGTTTACTTTCTAACTCAAAGCTGAAAATTCTTCCAGAAGGCTTACAGAAGAGCTGCAGGTCTAATAACAAGCATGTACCCTTCCAATTCCCGAGGCACTCTTTTCACTGAGACAGTGATGAATAGAAGCTAAGCAGCTAGCCTATTCCTGTATCACTGCCTGACTTCTAAGTACCTTATGACCATTAAACGACACCTTAGCCAGAAGACTCTGCTGGGACAAAATTAATTATCTGCCCTATGCTCTCCTGAAAGGCACTGCTGTGAAGGTATGTGCCTTCCACTTTCAATCCAAGATTGGGGTTTTTTCAGTTGATACACTTTATGGTATTTTGCTTTATCACATCTCCAATTATTCTATCTTTTCCAGGAGACCTGAGGAGAGAAGGTGAACACTCTGTAATTTTCAGTTTTCCATTTGTTTAGAAGTGTGGGAGAAGAGGACATACTAGTAAACAATAGAGTGACTTAATGAAAAGCTACAAAGTTAAACCTTGAGCTACTCTGAGAGTGAATGGTTCAATAAAGACTCTGGTACTACAAGGGAGCAAAACAATAGCAGCTCTGCAAGCACTCCAAGTCCTCCCCAGAGTCATGGGGTTACCCTCCTCCCCCCAATAAAATACTCAAAGACAAAAATGCTTGCTTGAGAATAGCCTACTCAGCTGTCACAGTGCATGTTGGAAGTAAGCAGTGCTATCATTCATCATCCACACTAAAAACCATGAGTAAATACATTTTGTGGCTTTCAACAACATTTTTCTTGTTTACCCTTTCACCCCACACAAATGGCATTTACTAGAGATTGGTATTGCTTAGAAAGTACAGCAAAAAACATCTGCAATCTAGCTTAGGATTTTTTAACATATTCATGCTACATTAAAAGGAAACTGTTCAGTTATAACAAAGAACAAGTTTTAAATCACTAAGAAGTTCATTAGCAAATTCAGATCCCAGATTCAAAAACACCCAACCTCCTCCTGAATCATCACAATGTCAGCCTCCTTCATCCCCGCAGAAGTATCAGACTCGTCCTCAGGCAGGAGATGCCCATAGGCACCAAAGAAGCCCTGGTCTCCACTCACAGGCAGCCTAGTGAGATGGGTTTCCTCTTCCCAAATCCGCAACATCCAGTTGGGAAACACAAGCCCTGGTGCTGGACCATCAGCCTTTCTTTCCTCAGTTTGTGTGGAATCAGTTGCAGAGACATTCCAGGAGTTCCTGCTGCTTTCAGGAGCACTTTTATCACAGGGAGCTAGAGATCCCCAGGCCAGCTCCAGACCAGTCGGTGAAGGCACTGACACCAGAACAGCTCCATCAGCATCGACCTCAATACAGACCAGTTTATCTTTATTTGCAGCACAGCACAGATGAAAAACACGACTGACTTACAGGCATGCACAGAAATTACTTACCTGTATGAAATAAATAAATTTAACACAACCTCAAATTCTTTTCGCAACTCTGGCAGGGGCAGCATGCTACTGAAAGCTACAATTACCACCAACACTTATTTACACTGCAAACCTTATCCTATCACTTGATTGCATTTCCACATCAAAATCCAAGGGCTACACTGGATGGTGCAGTTACAGTCAGTAAATGATGTCCAAGTTCCTGCCCACATCCTTCAGGAAGACTGATGAGGGTCAGGCTCCATTCTATGTAGCCCATATTTCTTAGTTCACACTAGACAATAAAATAAATATGTAAATCCGTCTTGCTTATGAAAGAGCAGGATACCAACAAGCACCAAACTGAACCAGGACATCAAGTTAAACACTCCATGAAATGATTTATGAAATACTAACCAAAAGCTATTGACCTACCTTTTCATCAGAACGCCAATGTACAAGTGGTCACATGCAGTTTGATAGTACGGTTTAAGAAGGGTTCGTGGTAGCATTTTGCATTTAAACATACAAATGCTCAAGAAGCTCTTTCTTTTATCCCCAATTTTGTTTTTACATTGCTTTAGTATTAAGTGGATTTTCTCCCAAGTTTTTATAGTGATATATATTATGTTCCTTTTCTCATTTTCCCTATTTTGTTGTGGAAAAAAAAAGATATAAAGAACTGAAGCAGATATCCTAGGACATCTTTTTTTGGAGGGTGGGGGATAAGATTAGAGGAAGAAGAGTAATTGGAGATAATCAGATGTAAATCTCAAAAAAGACCACAATTTTCTATATTTTTTCCTCTAGCAATTATTCACAACTCCCATTTATCACAGGTTTCATTTGAACACTATATCCATATTTGTAAAGAGATGTGGAGTTATCCCACAGCTGTTTTAAACCCAGCAAATAATTTTGGCTTGTGTACATTTGTAGATGGGTCATATTTGTCTTTTATCTACATTCAATTCCTTTCTTAGGGTCAGAAAAACCTACAAAAGATCACTGAAGTAAAAGTGATAAAAATTCACTGGTAGGACTTATTTGAACAAATAACATCAATGTTTTAAACATCTGATGGTGTTCAGTGATGTTTTACTAACAAAAAAAGCATGTTAATAATCCATTTTTTCTCAGCATCATAACTGGTTTAGAGCAAGGACAGACAGATACCAACAAGCCACATTTAAATCTATCTTTCAGATAACTTTGCCAGTCTTGGAGTAGATTGTACCTACTTTGCTTCATCCTGACTTTCCATCTGGTTGTTCAGAGGGGAAAAAAAAAACCCTAAACTTCAGGTTCAGCTACTGAAGCTCCTTTTAAGAGCAAGTAAGAGTTTTAGATGGCAGAATCATCTGTTGATTTCAGGGAAAACATTTAAGTTTTGGAATGAAATGCCAAACATCTGACATTATGTATTCTAAATAATCACTTCTATTTCTTCAACTACTATTAAACTAAAACTTTATTATTCGCCTATTGCATCTGTCCAAATCACTGTGTTTTTCAACAAAAGTGAATTGCTTTTTCTAATAAAAAATGAAACCAAAAATCTAAAATGCAGAGTAAACACTGTGTGTGCTCAAACCTAAACATTATACATCAAACTCAGGCTTCTCAGAGCTAGGAATAAATTACGATTAATAGAATTAATACTGAGCTTGAGTAATACAGAAGATGAGAACCATGTCTGAAAATGTCTGATGCACACAGAAAGATTAGGTTCTATTGATGATGCTCAAAAAAGCTCAACATCCAACTTCACACTACAGCGCAAAATATTTATATAAACCATAGTTTCAACAGAAGTTAGATGGGTGATAAAGTGTATTTCAGAATTATCATAACCTGGCAGCAACATAGAACACCTGTTTGCTTCAGGAATTCTTTGGACCTTTTCCTTTAAAGTTCTTTAAATAACTTAATACTGGGAGTATGTTAGGTGCCTGGTCCACATGAAAAACATGTGGGTTTGTTTCCTGCATGCACATGTAGAATAACCAGGTGTATTTCAAAGCAGCGATTCCATTGTAACAATGGAAATGCTGTTCCATAGGAATGTTCCCATCATTATTTTAGTGCACAGTGTTATTTTTATCTATGTGTGAAGTTAGTGTAAGTACCTAACTGCCTCATAAACCTAGACTTAAAATCTACTGTACTCATTTTAGACAAAACTGGTCATTATATGATAACTTGTTCAGCCTGGAGAAGACATCAAGGAGAACTTCTATCAACTTTCCAGTACCTGAAGGGGCTACAGGAAAGCTGGGGAGGAACTGTTTACAAAGGGTTGTAGTGACAGGACTAGGGACGATGGGTATAAACTGGACAAGGGCAGATTTAGACTAGACATAGAAAAGAATTTCTTTACCATGAGAGTGGTGAGGCAGTGGAACAAGTTGCCCAGGGAAGCTGTGGATGCCTCATCTCTGGAAGTGTCCAGGGCCAGGTCAGATGGGGTCTTTTAGGCAGCCTGGTCTGGTGGGAGATGCCCCTGGCAAAGGGTTGGAACTGTATGGGCTTTAAGGTCCTTTACAACACAAACTATTCTATGATTCTATAAATTACATGAAGATATGCTGTTTAATTTTCTCCATTTAAAGTAGTGCAGAGACACGTTCAGTGTCCCCCACCAAATCTGACAGCCCACACCTGCTGCAGGAGTATTATTTCACTGCTTTTCTCCATCAATTTGTATGTCATGTGAGATGCATGAGGAAAGAAATACTTTAAGGTATCCTTTCAAATCTATTGTCTAAACCATGAACAAGCCTGTTTTCAGAGAGATGCCTGCTTTTTTACACAGAATTACTTTTTATGGGTGTCATGTTTGAACATAGCAATTGCAAATCATAGAATCATGGAATCACCAGGTTGGAAAAGACCTCTTGGATCATTGAGTGCAACCATTCCTATCAAACACTAAACCATGTTCCTCAGGACCTTGTCTACCTGCCTTTTAAAAACCTGCAGGGAAGGTGAATCAACCACCTCTCTGGGTAGAATCGTAGAATCATAGAACAACCAGGTTGGAAGAGACCCATCGGATCATCGAGTCCAATCATTCCTATCAAACACTAAACCATGTCCCTCAGGACCTCATCTACCCGTGCCTTAAACACCTCCAGGAAAGGTGAATCAACCACCTCCCTGGGCAGCCTATTCCAATGCCCAAAGACCCTTTGTGTGAAAAACTTCCTCCTAATCTCTAGCCTAAATCTCCCCTGGCAGACCTTGAGGCCATTCCCTCTTGTCCTGTCCCCTGTCACTTGAGAGAAGAGGCCAGCACCATCCTCTCTACAACCTCCTTTCAGGTAGTTGTAGAGAGTAATGAGGTCTTCTCTCAGCCTCCTCTTCTCCAGGCTGAACACCCTCAGCTCTCTCAGCTGTTCCTCATAAGGCCTGTTCTCCAGCCCCTTCATCAGCTTTGTTGCTCTTCTGTGGACTTGCTCCAGAGCCTCAACATCCTTCTTGTGGTGAGGGGCCCACAACTGAACACAGGATTCATGGAGCGGCCTCACCACTGCTGAGTACAGCGCGAGAATAACCTCCCTGGACCATTTCTGATCCAAGCCAAGATGCCATTGGTCTTCTCGGCGCTCTAGGCTCACTGCTGGCTCACGCTCAGGCTGTTCACCGACACCGCAGTTCCCTCTCCTCGGGGCTGGTTCCAGCCGCTCCTCCCCGGCCTGAGGGGCAGCAGGGCGGGTGCCGCTCGCGCCGCTCCGGCCCAGGGGAGGCCGCCCGCCCGCGCCCGCACCTCCTCAACAACGTTTCTCCGTCGAAATCCCAAGATCCCACCAAAACGGCGCCCACTCCCCTGCCTTTTTTTTTTTTTTTTTTTCCTTATTTCCCCGGCGAGTTTCCCAGGGCTCGAAAGGTTCTCCTAAAACCCGCAGCGGCTTCCCTGGAAGCACAGCCGCTTCCAGCTCGCGAGAAACCGAAAAGAAACCCGAACTCTGCGGCCGAGGGCTTGTGGATAACGACTCCTACACGGTTAGTTCCTACGTGATGCGATATGACGAAGAAATAAACGCCTGTTCTCTGCAAGGCAAACACAGGCCACTAAAACCTTCGGGAGCAATTTTCAAAAAAAAAAACCCAAACCGTGTCTGGTTAACCGAGAACTATCAGAAATTAATACTTAATAAATAACAACATGTTTTGCGTTAATGTTAAAATGAAATAAATGCAGAGGGCTATATAAGTTCCTGGGTGTATACAACTGCATTAAAAGTAACACAAAACAACCTTCCAAAATCACCCAAGAAAAATGTGGAGAAAAACCCCCCAAATCTAAGTCCACTATTAGATATGCTCAAACGATAGATTATTTTTAATTAAACACAGATGCTCTGGATTTCCTGCTGAGAAAGGATTAGTCTTGAATACATAGCAGAATAATAGATTGTTATTGCTAAATATTTTATGATATTGGTAAATGATCCATCTAGCATAAATTTAATTTTACTTGCTCTCCAGGTTTTCATGCACAATTGAAGTTTGAATTACATAGGAATAGTAAAAACATTTTTTTACACCAAATCTGGTCACAGAACTTACATGATTTATTTATCTTGCTATGACATTGATGTGCATCCTTCCAATCCCACCACACAAAATGCAAAAAATCCCTGGCTTTACTAACAGTAAACAAACAGCAAAATCCTCACATATTTAAAATACTCAAGTGTGTGAAGAATCTGCAAAACAACTGACCTGTTCAAATTGCTGTTTTCCCAATCCATGGACTGTTTTTATTAATTAGGAACCAAACCAGATTGATCATCATTTTATAATGTTTGACATATTCACTGTCTTCCTAGTTCCAGCAGAATCTTCTTAAATTTCCCAGCACTGTGTTTTATTGCTGGTACCATATGCTTTATTGTTCAGCCACAAGAGCTTCACTCTGCACAAAGACTCATTACCTACTGCTTGCTGAGCAGCTCCAGGCTCACTGAGGCTGCCTGTGTGATCACATGGGAGTTTTGTCTGAGAAAGCCAGGCATGCCACTGATTTTACTGGCTCTGGATATTTTTATCAGCTGAGCTCTACTATGAGGAAAGAATAACAAATTCTAAAGCTTCCTTACCTCATTAAGACAGTGGTTGTTATGGAAATCCCCTCAACTTTTCTTTATGTATTGTTTTTTTTAATTATTATTACTCCCGTTGTTACACAGATTTAGGTAGAAATCAGAGTTGTTGAAAGTAATATTTTCTTGTGGGGAGTGGCAAATCCCATGCATTGTGTGCATCACTTCACACAGAGTGCACACTAAAATCAATATTCTAAAGAGGTAATATTTTGCCAACACTTAATCTGCCAGTGTTTATCCCTTACATAGAGGACGAGGTTCTCAATGAAAAATTTGTTCCTAAATAGCAGCCCCTTGGTTTAAATTTGTCTCATCAATCAAGCGCATTATCCTGTAATCTCTGGTAATAAAATTAATTCTGGTGGTTTCAGTGGTTCTACTCAGGTGAATAAGAATTGGACGTTCGAGTAAGGATTAGTCTCAAATCCAAATGACAAATTATATAGTACAAGGAAGTCTAATCTCTTCTTGATAATAAGTGGTGATGCTCAGGGGTTGGTTTCTTCTGGGGGTAAGGTTTGGTCTGTATTTTGTCAGGTTTTATAAACATGAAATTGTAAATTCAAATAACATTTCATATTGGTTAAAAACCTAATATTTACCTAAGCATTTTATACTGAATAAAAAAAATTATAACAGCACTTGCATAAAAAATGAATATTTAATTATTGTCTTCACTGATGCATTATCAATATCAGGGATCCATTTTGGAATATTTGGAGACAGCATGATTCCTAATGTAGAGTGAATTCCCAGAATATTTTAATTTAAAACCTTTAATGTACAGCTAGTAATGATAAATGAACATCTCTTCTCCGCCCTGAAAACTGGTACTGAACATGTAATTAACCATAATATTAACATTGCAAAGATGCAGCTATTCTATGAAAAAGTCAGTTATCTCTGGAATAATTCATAGCATTTTGAAAATACAAAGTGGCAAAAAGAAACTGTTTTCTCGTTAACATACCACAAAATGAAATACCTACTTACCCTGTTCAAGGTCTCCCTTGTTAAAATAATGACAGCTTGTTGCTCATTGCTGGTATCACTCTGGTCCTATGGAAGTCAATGGAAGTTTCGCCACTGATTTGCATGGAAGAAGGGACAAGCGTGACAAACATAGATTCATGCATTTTACTGTGTCGACATACAAATCAATGACAAAACTCCCTGTTTCTTTATTGCTCTCAGCATCTTGCTCACTGTGTGTTACTAAGGCTTTTCTAACAGTTGATATGCACTCTCAGAGTACACGAAATTATAAAAGATGGGTAGTAAAGCGTTCAGAATTACCCACAACTAAATCTAATGACAAATATCTCCTAGACTTTTACAATAATTTTGTTTAATGAAGAATTCCATTATCAAGAATGAATGTATTTTTAAGTGCCACCATTTTTATCTACCCAAAGATACAGATCGAGCAGATGGTTCGTGGCTGAGAACCTTCTATGTCTCTTAAGCAGGAAACACTACTGTGTATACATTAATGAGAAGAAACGAAAGCAGACTAGATGGGTTGCTAATGAACAGCTGGTTTAGCAACAGCTATGCATATTTTTTTTCCCCCTGGCGATATCATTGATGATGTCACGATGCTAGTGTAGGAAGACATAAACAAAAGGCAGGCATTTTTGCTGCAGTAACACTAGGGGGAAAAAAGGGAAAAACAAATGTTTGGCAGATGGAAAGAACAAAAACTGATCACAAAAAGAACATTATTGTCACATTTTCTGGGTGCTGTTACATACACTATGAAGCATTTTTCAAATCCTGGAAGGATATTAGAGGAAAACATGTTCAAGGACACGATACAGTTAAACCAGTTAGCAGGAAAGTGCTGTTTCTGCAGGAGACAATAGCAGCAAGCAGTCTTCATGCTGTATGAAAGGCAGCCTCAGTTAATCAGCTCTTCAAGGCTGGTGGGCAGAGGGGGGGCAAGATTCAATCCTCCACAGTGGAATTTGGGATTTCCTAATTCTAACTCAACATACTTAGGTAGATAAATTATATTCTATACCACACTCTCTTCTTACAGGTTTACTAAACAGAAGGAAGTGTCTGTCAGAGCTATTTTGTTCAATTTCTGCCCAAACATACTATTGAGGAAGTGCTTTTTTGCGACCATGAAAGGAGTTAAAGATCACTCAAGAGTTTCACAGTAGCCAGAACCCAGACCTCCCTTGTCACTTCACAGTAGGATGACTCCCAAATGAGACAATACTTTCTGGTACCCCTCCTGTAACAGACAAGATTTCTTCAGGAGAATCTAAATTCACCTCTCCTTGAATAATACACAAATGCATAGCAGCCTCTTCCCCACAAGGTCACCCATGGGAGGCAAGGTAAGCAGGAGCTTTTCTCTAATAGAAGGTTTCTTGTGAATCCAAATGAAAACAGAATCAAGAACCTGCTGACAAATTGTACATAAAGGTAAATTGTCAGATCCTACATCTGCTTTGTAGGAAAAGCAATTCACAGGAACATTCTTATGCTTTCAAATTCCACAGAAGCTAAAACAAAATGGCACTGCTAAGGAAATTCAGACTCTTAATCATCTCCATCGTTAGTAAGGAATAATTACATCAAGTCTGCTTTTTTCTTCCCTATAGTTGTTCAAACTTGAGTACTTGTACACAGGTTAAGAAAAAGTATTAAGAAAAAGTGTACAGATCTTGCAACAAATTTAAAACAAACCACCATCCTAAAACCCACAATAACCCCAAATCAGCAATATCTCACAAAACCAAGACTAAGCCTATGATCTGAACTTCAAATCATTTCCATCTAAATTATTTTGTTAGGTATTGATCTTAATCTGCTCCTTAGAATCCTATATCACTGTTGGATGAATCAGATATAAATCAAAACAATTCTTGGGACAGCACAGTTCAATTTCATGGAACAAAAAGGAACAACTTGTACTCAAAGCCTTGCTATTCTGAAGGGATGAATCCCCTATCTTGCAATAAAATGCAAGAGCTCCTGTTTTTCCAAGTAAACCAGAAACACAACTTCCATATCACCTGAGAAAAAGAAAGTGCTGGAACTGTCTTTTGCAACTTGTTCAAATCCCTCTGTAGAGCTCCCTACCCACAAAAAGATCGAAACTTCTTCTCAGCTTAGTATCAACTAAGGGTACATTCAATCCCTTCATCCAGGTCATTGATAAAGTTATGGGACAGAACTGGACCAAGAACTGAGCCCTAGGGAACACCACTTGTGACTGGCCTCCAACTGGGTTTAACTCCATTTTCCAAGCTTTGGGCCAGCTTTTAACCCAGCAGAGAGTGCACCTGTCCAGGCCGATGGCAGCCAGTTTCTCAAGCAGAATACTGTGAGAAACTGTGTCAAAGGCTTTAATTAGGCCCAGGTACAATATATCCACAACCTCTCCGCCATCCATTAAGTGGGTAACCTTGTACAGAGTTACTGAATACAAACAAAAAACCCTCCCTGTCAAAGATACAGGCTTGCTTTCTCCCTTCACAACCTTTCTCAAAACTGTTGGTTAACTACCAAAACCAAAGAACATATCAAGTTTGACGCACAAATTAATGTCCTGAGAGATGTATAGCAAGTGGCAGGAGAATCTCTTGATGACTGCTGTTCTATTAAGATTATGTGAATAATGAATGCATTTTGTATTGCTGGATACTTTGAGAGGTTGCCTGTGCTGTCCTGTATGTGCTTCATAAGCCAGCTTTGCTTCAGCCAGTTTCCATAACAGCTCAGACAGAGCAACATGATCCATACCAGAGAGTACGGAACTACAGAGCTGTGATGTGGTTAGAAATTGCAAGACATCCACAGAAGAAACAACAGTACTTTTCTGGTTTTTTATTTACTGACACAGTCCCTACTCCACTCCTTTTCTCTTGCTTGGTTACTATGCACAACTTTTCTCATAGTACCATTTCACAGCTTACAAATTTCACTTGGCTGTTGACCAGCAAAAAGCTTTAAAATAAATAAAATTAAGAGATATTTGAAGCAAGCATGATATCTGGTATTTTCTCTTTTTCTTTTTCTCCAAATGCTTGGTTCTTCTAGTTCCTCTTATACCACAGTAATCCAAAAAGAAGTTTACTGAGTCAACAAAGTTGAAACAGGAATTAAAAAAAAAGTCAGGAGGAAGCAGACCATCTTTCTTTTCTGGACTCGTCAACAGAACTTTCTAAAGCACTGCTGTAACCAGCAATATTTCCTCATTTCTTGCTTCCATCATTTCCAGAATGGAGCAGACAAGCTCTTTAGTATTTATCTTCCACTTCCTATCTACCACAACCACTGGAATATTACTTCAAGTGGAGACAGACGTAAAAGCATAATAGACAGACAGATCTAAACAGCAATATAAACAATTTTTTACATTTTATAGGAGTTAGTAGTTTATGAAACATCCCAACTTACAACATGACTTCTCTAAATGCAGTACTCATAATAAAATGCATAGTGAATTTTTATTCTAATAGAATTATCTAAATTGTAAAATAAGGTGTCTGCCTTGAATTGTTACACATCAGTTTAGGATCTCATTCCATGTGAAGTGAATCCACTGCAACACTTTCCACATAATACCTTAGATCTGTCATTTAAAGCTTAAAAGGACAATGACTTCTAGGTTTTATGGTAACTTTTCACTATTTCAAATAACCTTTAAAGCCTAGAAACTGATTTTCCTTTAATAATTCTGTCCATTTCCACTTGGCCAGCACTGATTTATTTCCCTTATGTATATCCAGTAGGACTTGAAAATAAATTTTATTTACTTCTTTGTTTGTATACTAGCATCGCTGGTAACAACAGCACAGGAAATTTTATTGCTTAGGTGAAGTCTTCTCTACCAGTAGAACATAACACATTTTTTTCCCCATGTGTTTCATGACAGCTGACTACATTAAGAAAGTATAAGTATTTTGCAAGAAATTCCCCTCTTTATACCCTACAAACATTGTAATAATTTCACTCCCCCTGAAATCAGTGTTAAATTAAATGGAAAACCCTATCATATATTTTAGTATCCAAAATAAATTTCATAGCATATAAGCAAGATTTTCATCAAGTTAAAAGTAAATCACAACAGTCTTTACAGCAAATTTTTTACTATGTCATTCTAACATTCTGAAGCCTCAGAAAGTAAGCCTCTCCACTTCAGAAATATGCTAAGAAACACTGACTGCCATTTCTTTCATAGAGTAATATCTATTAGCAATATTTAAATAATCACATTTATATTAGCAAATCTATGGACATTTCTAGGCTGCACTGGTATAATTTAGTCGGAAGAAGAGGAGGCTGAAGGAAGACATAATCCCCCTCTACATATACCTGAAAAGAGGTCATCGTGATCTGGGTGTTGGTCTCCTCTCACAAGTAACAAAAGATAGGACAAGAGGAAATGGGCCCAAGTTCCACCATGGGAGGTATAGATTGGATATCAGGAAAAAAATTATTTACTGAAAGATTCATGAAGCACTGGAACAGGCTGCCCAGGGAGGTGGTGGAGTCACCATCCCTGGAGGTATTAAAAAAAACATGTAGATGTGGCACTTCAAGACATGGTTTAGTAGGCATGGTGGTGGTCTGACAATTGAACTGGATGATCTTAGGGGGCTTTTCCTTAATGAGTCTATGAATCTTTTCTATGAAATCCATGATGTAATGATGAAAATTGACTGAATATTTACGATTTGATTACACTGTTTTCAACTGGTGATCAAAAACACACTGCATTCTCCATCTACCTTGCTGAAAGCACAAAGGGTAACTGCATTAGTCACATGACCTGAAATTGTGAAAGGATTAACAGTTTTGCAACATGCTCATATCAAGGAGTTGTTCTGAAGAAACAGTAATTAAGTGACCACTTTACCTAAGAGATCTACCTAAATGGCATCAATCCTGAATATAGACTTTTATTACAGCATTTTAATAGCCCAAATGCCTTTTAAGTTTTCAGAAATCTTCATGATTTTTTTTAATTCAACTACTTGATACCAGCTGCAGGACTTAGTGTTCCAGTTAGATTTTTGATCAGAGTATTAAACAGATACACTTAGCACCTTGACTGAAGTATAGCAGATGAGTTAAGTATGTCAGGCTACAGTCCCTGAAGATTGCAGGGTTTTTCAGCCTTTTATGTTCTGTTGGTGCACTTTCAGCAGAGGAAACTTTTTTTTTAATTATTATTTGACATCTTTTCCAGTGAATACATTAAAAAAATAAATAAGACTTCCAACTAGGCTCACCAATTTATGGCACAGACAAAACTTGGACTGTAGGGACCACTGATAGCACCTGATAGGAAGTTGTACCCTCTGACAGTTTCCTGTGTTGCAGGAAAGTTGCCAACCCTGCATTGAATGTGGTTGTTTAATCAGACTTATTTCTTTAGCCCAGCATCTTTAAGCACTGAGGATAATATTTTTTCCTTTTAGAGAAACGAGGACCCTGTTTATGTCTGCTGTGATAAGTGGAGGTAACACAGGTCTTGTCAGATATTTAGAAAGAGTGTAGTCAACGGGTTTGTTTTGACCTTCCAGGTTACCGCAAAGGTGTAAGCTGACAGCATCAGCTGTCATTTGATGTTAACAGACTTTGACCAGATCAACAGCTCCAAGTTTATAGAGGAATTGACCAGTTTTATGACTGGAGAGCAGGAAATCAAGGTCCTTGGCTGTCTCATTCTGTCTCCCAAGATGGGCAGATTTCAGTGACCATACCACTACTGTAGCTAACTGCCTGGAACTGCTGTTCTTCTGCCCTATGTCCCTTATCAGTCACATAAGTCTCCAGGACACAGGGTCATAAATGCAGACTTTGGCCATTTAAGATATCAAGAAGTCTAAAGATTTGCCGGACACAAGTGTTCTACTTTTCCACAACAAAAGACTCTTACTGCCCTGGTTGGCTTGGACTAGAAGACAGGAGTGGCCCATTTACAGCCAGAAAACATTTCTTACCATTTACAATGGCAATGAGTTCATAACTGTACATTATGTATCCTGCAGTTTCTTTATTATAATCTCCAGTACTTTAAGAATTCCTGAAAAGTTGTCGTATTTAGCTTGTGAAATACTTAAACCAGCAAACTGGAATATACTCTGCCGATAATTTTCTTCTTTCCCTGCAGTTGCAAGCAACTCTTTTAAAGACTACACTCATAATCATACTGCAACAGACCCAGATCAACAGTTGCCAGCATTGTGGCGTTCAGTGTGTTGAACAATGACATAGGCAGAGTTTGCAGAGAAAACAGTATCTTTAAGTAGACAAGCTGAGATGACTAGGAAAACTGAACCCTTTGAGAACGTGAGAAAGAGGTCATAGACACAAAGGCCTGCCTATTTTTTCTAACTGTAGAAGTTAATCTAATTAAAAAATACTAATTTCCTCACAAACTTTGCTTAGTCGTTATCCTGACTATCATTCCACAATAACAACAGCATTAACAGCCTTGAAAACTGTATATAGTCTTAAAAGGCTCTCCAATATTTAGCCTTAGAAACTAAATAACTTAAGTGTCAAACAGGAAACAAAAGCGGATTCAAAGAGCTAGAATTGCAGAGGTATCAAAGAGATATCACTTATCATCTCATAACAGTTATTTTTATGTGCCAACTTAAAATTTTATACATATGTTGACACAGGTGAGTTTGACAGAACAGTTTAAAACCTAACAAAACACACTTGCAAGGAACTTCTCCAGAACATTAGAAACAGCATTGGAGTTGAAAATTTTAAGTTCCAGTAGTAATGAACACTGACAGTTAACTGAAGAGGAAAAGATCAGGAAGAACGTGCCTCTATTTCAACAGGCAGAGGCAAAGAATAGAAATTTATGACAGTAGAAAGTGTGATGCTAAAGGGCATACAAAGAGATGCATCAGCAGGTCAAAGTAGTGTTATGTATAAATACTAGAACGCAATAAGAATTGTGATAACTTGAGATGGAAAATACTAAGAAGTCTGCATAAGACTTTTCTGCTTCACAGCTGAGTTAACTATCCCAGAGGAAAGAGAAAACGCTCACTGGAAAACAATTTTCTAGTAGAACTGAGAGGGATACATTATTGTGAGCACAGGCATCATAAATGCTTTTGAATTTTTTTCTTAGATTAGTCAGGAAGAGTAAAGACGGAAATGAAAATAAAAATATAAGAGAACTTTGCAGGATGAGAAAGGGAAAAAAAACCCTAAGTGCCTTTTAAAAAATTAACTGAGTAGTAGTTTGGCAAATAGAGGAACCAAGAAGGGGAAAAAGCAGAAAGAAGTCAATATTTTGGATGATAAAATATTGTAAACAGTTGAAGATGGGTTGTGGAAAATGAGGACAAAATGTTCATTTTCAGATCTAGAAAATACATTTGCCTCTAATGTATGTGAATTGGTCCTAAAGTAACTGAATGACAGAATAAAGCAAATGAATGAGAATACCAGAAATACCATACTGTGACAGTGACTGCAACACTTGCTAGGAACATTCTATCCCTTAAAAAACCAACCAACCAACCAACCAACCAACCAAAACAAAACAAAAAAAAACAATAGAAAGCAGTTCCTTTGCATCCAAACCCTCCAGCAAAGTAGGATGAAAAATTCAGAGTGTCAAGTGCATTGATCAAAAAGTGGAAGATACAAAAGATATCGCTTCACTAAATAAAATTCAAAAATGTGGTGAAAATACAATGATCTCAGACTACAGATGGGAGTGGGGAAAGCAAAAGCCAAAACACCAGACAGGCTTACAGCTGAGTCAAAATCAAGCCTGAATCAGAACTGTAGTGAAAATTCCTGCCTATCCACATAACCAATGTTTTGCTCAATCGAAGCAATACAAACAAGGTGACTCTGCTAGTGGCAGGAGTGCTGGAACCCTCTGTCCAACATCCAATCATCAGCAAAAACTAAATCATCGGAAAACAAAGCTAAAAATTCAGAGGGCATCGTATACATTAAATGTCAAATATAATGAGGGGGAATTTTTACTAGAGAGTGGATAACCAATGAGGGCTCTCTCAAGCCATAGCTTGATTGTGTGCAATCCAACAGCAGGAATTAAAACAAATAGCATACATTCTCACTAGAGAAATACTACAAAGAAACTGCCAAGAACGTATTAATTGTTAAACAACTGTTATTTTCACTATACAGGAGTTCTTAATATTTTACCTAATGTTTACATTTAAAATGTTTTCTCTGGCAAATGGAGATCCTATCCAACTGCCAGCATTAGACTGGCAGCAGAGAGCTGAAATCAGTTTCCATAAACAGTTAAAACACTGAAAATAATTTTTAATGACACCTTGAGCAGTTTAACTATTCCATGCCTAAGTTCTCCAAACCTGAAACAGCATCTAATTGCAGTCCTAGTGATTAAATGTTAAAGGTATGTTTCAAGATCACAATTTAGAAAGAATCTGTCTTATTGAACTTGTCAGGAGTAATTTTGTGCTATTGTCAATAATAAAGTTAAAAAAAAGGGAAAATGATAGAGACAAGTCTGAAAATTTAAGCCTGACATAAACTTTACAATTCTATTTCTAAATCATAGCAGTAAATGGATGGGAAAGTACTGGGTGTTTTTGGTACAGGGTGATATCCTGTCACTTGAATTTACAAAAAGAAACTCTTCAGGTAGGAAAAATTTAAACCATCTAGCATTATTTTAGAACACACAAAGCAGTTAGAAGCCATTTATTTCTCTTCTCAAAAGTAATCCCTACTAATTGCTCTAGTCGTGGAAATACATTCTGTGGGAAAGGATAACAAAAAATACTTGTCAAATTGGTCATGTCATTATTTCGCTGCACAATCCAAACAGTATAGCCTGACCCATTCTCAGCATGCTGAATATCAGCCTACAGAAAAGGATCCATGTATGAGCCATTCTGACCTTTCCTGTTAGTTTCTTCTGACCTTTCTGACCTCATTAGACTGCTAGAAAGAAAATAAAGGAGCTGTTGGGTACTCTTGATGGATTAGAAATAACAAGAATGTGTCTAGGACTTACTTAAGTACTAAACTGGGCCATTGAATTACATTGCTTTTCAAACAATCAAAATGATAACAGGGATGATGATGAAGAAACAGAAGTTGAGAGAAACAGATTGTTAAAATATTTAAGTGTGAATAATCTACTTTTCTGAAATTGTTCATCAGAATCTTTAACCATATACTCTGATTTAATTTTAAATGACTGGATTTTTAAGGCCTCATTTGAGTGAGAACAGATATTAAAAAACAATAGTCCCAGCACAGTTATTTTCATTAAGCATAACTACAACTTAAGCATGTTGCTAAAAGAGGCCTTTAATCTTTCCTAGCCAGATTTATTTAATGAATTCCTTCAATTCCCAAGGGAAGGAAGATCTAAAGCCTAGAATACAAGTCTGTAAGGTCCCCATGTCAAATATTACATTGTATTATCAAAAAAATCTGTATCCTTACAGACAAAAAGGTAAGAGATACTATGAAAGTGCTTATTTAAATAATACACACTTTCTTCAGTAGAATTACTTAGGATTTTTAATCTGGTTCTCACCCCTGAAACAAACAACTTGAGAATGTATAAATTAGTTTTGCTCTCTAAATATTGGGGTTTGGTATCTGCAGTAATTTTTTTTTTTTTTTTTTAACCTAATACTGGTATCGCAGCAAAACTCTCAGAATGGAAACCACAGCCCCACAGCTTACAATACAACCCCCTAGTACTACAAATGAAATTTTGCAGTGGCTGTTCTCTATGCTGGAATACCAGACACATGCCTTTTTATCCTTCTATTCCGTGTTTCTATCTTCTAGGAAGAAAAGTGCGATGAGAGAATATATAGTCCCATAAATCTTCCAAGTTCCATAAACTGTGGTGTCCGATTAAAAACTCTTGTACTGAAACACTGGAAAATGTTTAAGGGAAAAAAGGAATTTTTCTTTATATGCTTAACTACTCCTAAAAGAAAACACTAGCAGATAGGCTGACCTCAGCCAAAGGGTTCAGGCTTTATTATGCTATGCATTAAAATGCAGGCACTGTCACATAAAATTAAATTATGTCCTTTTTAAAAATAAGACTACACCATTTGTTCCTGAAATATCCACTGTTTGGTTGTCCTGAGTTTTATAGATCCTGCCATGGGAAAACTGTTGCATTTCTTGTAGCGGGGACCATCCCCTTCAGAAATTTACAGCCTTTGATAAATCTCTGCATGACTCACATCTCTCCAGCGTAAAGTGGGTACACATGCTAGCACCACTGAAAAGGAGGTATGTACTGCTTTTGTGCAGTGACTTCCACCGGGGTTTCTTCCTACCAGCTAACATGTCTTAAAGCAGCCACTGGATCAGAAACTAATGTAGCACATATTGCTAAGTTAGATGACACAGTAGTTAAAACCCAACTTAATCAGGTTTCCACTACAGATTTTACAGTTTCTATATCTAGGCTGCTGTTCCAGCACAATTAGGTTTATGATTCGTGCTGTCTCTCCACTCTCCTTGATTCAAGACAGGGGATTTAGATTTGAATATTTAAGTTTTAATCCCCATCACCATTCAGATCTTGTAAATGCAGTCATTTCAAGAGTTGTAGATGGGGATTGCTTTGGGTTTTGTTTTGGGGTTTGTTTGTGGTTTTTTAAGGGTTAGTTTGTTTTTCCCCGTTGTTGTTAGCCAGAGTGGTGTGTGCACATAAATGACGGACAGGAATCTTATGTTTGGATGTTAAGGAAAAAAAAATAAATCAAGAGTAGAATTGCTATCAGCTAGCAGTTCCTCCCTCTTATATGTGATTGATACAAAACCTGTTTCATCAAATTTATATTTGTCTTACACATAAGCAGAAATTTTTATCATTTGTGGATTTGTCTGTCCTGTAAATGAAAGAGAAATTCTAATCCAGTAACATATAGGAAGGGGAAACCTCTCCAGAAATGGAAGAATTGCTTTGCTTGATGCATCAAAGTGTGTAACTTAATACACTTGCTCTTTTGAGGCTGTAATGACTGTTGACAATTCTGAGGAGGACTTCTCCACAGGGAGAAATTAAGTGGAAGCAGTGTTGTGACACTGTATAGGGGGCTGGGGAGGGGGTGTCCACAAAGCGTGGAAAAGATATGTTACTGCCCAAGGAAGAAGGCACAGAAGTGACAAGATGCTTGAACTGGCAGACTGGGGTCTGTCATGAAATAACTGCAGAATAAGCATTTCTAAAGCTACATTAGAGGTAACTAGTTAACACAACAACCTTTACAAAAACTTAAAATTCTGTGCAGATTTCACCAATCTGACGAGACATTATTAATTTTGCCCATCTTATCCTTGTTTTGGAATTTGCTTATTCCTGTGAATTAGCTACAACAATTAGATGCAATTAGTTTTAAAAGCACATAAAAGAATTCCCATTCATTGAATTCCCATTCAAGTTTTGCAAATTGGGTAACGTTTAGGCATCTAAGAAATTAACTCTAGAAATCTAATGCACACTTTCATGCTTACTGAAATAAATGAAGCATAGTGTTTTTTTTAAAAAAGCAGATTTTAAACAATCTAAGATTCTTACCAAATCGCAGTCAGTCAAGAATCAAATGCACTCCTCTTGCGTCCATCATTGTGAGGATTAGGCAAACAGGAGGAAGAATGCTGCCTTTTTATGTAAATGTTTGTTCACAGCAATGAATGAGAAGACAAAGTCGTACACCTAGTCGCTGTGTGTTACTAGCAGGCAGGAAGACCAGGAGTCCAGACTGTTGCAAATATCAGGGGCTCATCTGTAGGGGCTGTTTAAGGTGCTTTTCTTTATCCACAGATTTGGCAGTGAGTGAAACACTTTCCTGAATATCACCTATACAAAATCAGATAACAGTCTTTCTTCTCTGTAAATGTCTTGGAAGTGACTACAAATGTTCAACTCACTGAGTCTAAGACGCAGATTTTCCATGTAAAATGCCAGCATGGGGCCCACCTAACATGTGCAACTGCCATTTCACAGACAACTACTCAGTTTGCATTTGGTGTAGGTCTTTTACAAGATGTTTTTTTCTTATTTCTCTTTTCAACAAAGTAGTAAATGCTAAAATATGATAAGCAAGATCAGGGCAAGTATTACCAAGTAAACTGAGGTTATGCTAGATGTTTGTTCCTTTGCAGTACCTTTGAGCTTGAAAATATTTATTTTACCAAAAAAAAAAAAAAAAAAAAAAAAATTGAACAATCTGACACACTGTTTCACAGAAATATGATAAAAGTACACAACCGAATGACACATCTTCATTCTGTAAAAAAGGCTATGATTCCTGAATCATGTACTTCTAAGAAAGTGTAATACATTTTTCCTTCTATATAAATATTAGAGATTTGAATTAAAATTAATTTTAATGCAGCATTATTTTACAGTTTGTTGACAGAACAGAATTTAATGCATTGTTATTGGTGATCACCAGTGTTATGGTCTGGAGGAATGAGGCAAAGGATTCTATATGTTTGCACTTCTATTAATTGTCAAACCTCTTTACAAATTTCTTAATATTTGCGAGTCCTGGCCAAGCTTCCTCTGACCTCTAAAACCCATTAAGAGTTAATGAAGTCGGTAGCAGGGGAACAGAAGAAAAAAAAAATCACCAGAATCCTGAAAAGAAATGTGCACATACAGCTTTATCATATGGATCCTAAGCCTCATTTTCACAAGGTTTTCTTCAATAATGACTGCATGATTAAGTCTTATCTTCCAAGATTTATTTATATACCATAATTCAAGTTGAACTTATTATTATATTGCAGAACAAACAGAAAACACTGATGAACATTTCCCCAGATTTTTACTTATATCTCCTATCTGTCTAGAGAAGGGCACAAATTAACAGTGAGGTATTTAGCTTGCCTTAATGTAAATTACTTGGCACTTGAAAATTCTCCACACACCCCATCTTCGATGCAGCCACTAACGGAATATTGGTCTATTACTTTTCTAAATCACTTTTTTAATTGCAATCAGAAGCAGAACAACGGTAACACCAAGAACTGTCTGGAAAGTTTTCCTACAGCATTTACCAATCTAAATTAATGGAGGGCCTCTAAAGTCCGCAGTACTGCTTTCTGGGGATTTTCTTCCTTGTAGTTTCACCTCACTGCATGCTAAGCACACAAATAATAGCAACATACTTCACATCACTTGTGCATAAAGAAAAATACTGAAATATCAAAACTGTTATTCTTTCCTAATTGACTATTATCCAAAGATTCTAATGGATTCATCTTCATTTCTGGACTAAAGATCAAGAAAGCTGGACCAAGTGAGCCTTCGTTAAGTGGGCACACGTCCTCCTCAGCATTGCAGAAATGCATCAAATAATCAAAGGCAGACACACCATAATAGAAAGCTTATGCGACTGATGGAGAATCAGTTGTCGACTGCCTTTAGTAATACACAATAAGGATAATCCAAATAAGGTAAAAATAAATAATACAAAAAGTTCAAGTGAATCAGGCTATTCATCAACGTAATCGGGAAAAGATCCATAACTGTGGTCATGGACCCTACATGTGTGCGTCCACTTCTAGATCCACAGCCATTCATGAAAAGCCAGGTTTAATGTTTGCATTCATATCACGGTTAACTACTAATCCAAACAGATCCTTCAGGATAAGAGTTAACTATACCCATGCTTTTTGATTTTTCCTTCATCAGTACACATAGCATTTTAAAATAACATTTAATAACAAGCACCTAAAAGATAAAAAATTATAAACCTTTTCCAGTATTTGAGCAAAGCTCACAACAAATTATGAACACATTACCCAAGAAAAGCTGCTATCATTATTTTCTTGCTGTTTATCAAGCCTTTTAAATTACTTTGTGATATTAAAGTATCATACTGGTTACATACGGATCTCAGAACACATTTACAACTTGAGATGTGTGGGCTAGCTCTTTGTGGCTGAGTAAGTCATATCCATTTTCTTGTAGTCTTGAATAAATGACAACATATGTGACAAATGAAAAAAACTTTGAAAGAACCCCTTCAGATAACTTTTTGTTTCATTTTCCAAAATACTAAACAGCTTATACTTTTTCAAGTAAGTGTAGAAAGATGCAAATACACAACAATTCATTTACAAACACAGTCAACAAGTTAGGAACATTTTCCCTGTTTAAGTTGAATTACATTGGAAGCTGCTGATGTGTACTAGCCCAGCAGATTTTAGCATGAATTTTAAGCATTTTTAGACATAAGATGCAGCTAGAAATTGAGAATTTTTTACTAACGTTATTCCAAAACTGCTAATAAAATCTCTGCAGAGATGCAAAATTATAACACCGTGTTTTGTACCATCAAATGGTACAAAATTGAAATTGGGGCTGCATGACTGTAGAGATATTCATATGAACAACTTCTACTGTACTACTGACCTTGTGATCTCAAAGAACACCAGTTTCTCTCAGAAGATTTTTAGACCTCTGAAATCATGTTTTCAGTCTGTAGACATTTCCTTAATTTGTCCTTAAAAAGATGAAATTCATGTCTCATTACTGTCAAAATGATATCAACAAAGATTTAGAATTCTATCAAAGTGTTAGTGATGCCTTATGCACACTCACAAAATAAACAGAAAATTCAGCTTGCGATGAAACCATTTATCATATTAGGGGGAAAAAAGTCAGAACAGCATGTGAGTCACAGGTATGAGTAAGCCACAGAAGTTATTTTAACAAAATATTTAATTCTAGCAAAAAATTGCTGATTAATTTATAAAACATTTAATATTTCAGAAGAGCAGACCTGCCTTTTTAGTATCATTCGACCTTTTGAGCACATAGCCAGCACGCACATTTGGTTTCTGGTAAATATGAGCTACTTCTGCTCTGACACAACAGGGAATCTGAAAACCTCCTTGTATTTCACTGAACAGAACAAAATTCAGTAACTGCAAGGACAATTAAACATTAATCCTGCTTACCAAGGCAGGTGACAGACTTGCCATCTGTTGAAGTCCTAAATACAAGGTTTGATATCTTTCTAAATGAGGGGGTTTGGGTACAGTTTTGGGAAAAAATGCCAACAAAACCCAAAACACAAAATCAGCCCCACTTGATTCATACTGCACAGCTGTGGATGTTGCTGTGGCAAAGGGAGAAGGAACTAGTGGCACAAGCCAGCAACAGTTCTGGCTTTGCCATTGCAGATGTCTGTGTCACATTCCATCCTTGCCCCTAACACTTGTGATCCTGCTTTAATATAATCTCAGAATCTTATCTTGGTTCAGTATTTCAACTCAACCTGCAGAGGATCAAAAAGAAATACTCATTTCCACATTTCTGAATGTGGAATCTGGTTTCTATGGTTTGACTGATCATTTTTCAGAGTCTTGTGTGGCACTGGAAATTGAGCACAGCTGGAGACAGGCTTATGGCCAGAAGCAGTGGAGACACTTCAAATGTGCCTGGAAGGTGTTTTGTGTTCACAGCTAGTTCATAACAACGTGATTATAAAGAAGCTTTGGTTCAGTCTCCTGCTACACCTCTGGCCATTGTCATATCCTCATTCAGCACAGGCCATAACTCTCTGGGCATACAACTCTGACATGTTTCTTTGCTATCATCTTGAGCATCACTGGTGCAAAACTTGCTATTGCACCATTCTCTGTTTAAGGCATGTCTAAAATTTTTTTAGGATGAAAACAATTTTGAGGGAAAAAAAGGTTTTGATCATGATACGGGACGTTTAAGTCATAATTAATCATTAATGCATCAGAGAGTTAAACTAGATCAACTCCCAAACACATTCAATCCTGGCTGGTTTACACAAGTAATTACTATTTCTTGCCAATAATACTGCTGCTGTTTAAATGTATTGCAGTAGAGCCAGATAGACACAGTGCATACAGCTCAAGCTTTCTGGAGCAAGAAAGAAGGTTATGAACAAAAATGTTTTCATTTTTTAGGTATGCAAAGAAACGAATTAGTAGCTAATCTAGTAACACATCACTGAAGTGATGGAGTGTTGGGTGCTACACAGCACAGATCAAACTGAGCAGGCTTTATGAACTTCAGAGCAATAACTAGGGCTACAAGATATGCATGGGCAGGGAATAGAAAGTGGCAAATATAGGAGAAATCAGGATGGGTTTCTGTTATCAGCTGCAGGCTGCATGTGACCAGTGAGGAAGGATTGCAAATATGGGTAGTGATGGATCTATATAGTCCCACCTCAGCCTCTGCTAGTCCCACTGCATGTCATGATAGATTCTGATGCCTATGAGTGACAATTTAAGTAATTAGCAAGTGGCCCATAAGGTAATGAGGGAAAAATATGTTTGGTCACAACATTTAGCTTTTCTCTGTCCTTAATTTCTGTGAAACTGAAGACACCTTCACACTACAAAGTACAATAAACAATTCAAGGTAGAATAGGTTTTAATACAAAAAAAAAATCAACCAAGTCACACAAATGAAAGATACTAAATGTAAATCCTTTCTCTGAGAAATCATTTTAACAAAATTTACTGAAAATCCAGGCCTGGCTCATCTGCCAGGCAAATCATAACAGTTAATGACTCCATTAGGCATATGCTCTAGCCCAGTATTTACCCTTCTGTGTTAATCCCGTTGTGTGAAATGTATATTTAAAATGCCAACTCAAGCTTTATTTCAAATGTCACACATTGCCCTCTCTTCTGGATGCTCTTTTCTACAACAATGTTGCAGTGTATTCTTATTTTTTGAGAAAATTCTCACTTCCTTAAAGGCAAGCTGAATTTACTACAGCCAGAGACATTTTTGATGCTTACTCAAAGTTTAATAGCCTGAATAACTTTATCCATACAGTAGCCTACTAACTTCTAATGTTAGTCAAACAGATAAATTCACAAGAATAAACCTTTTCATTGTCAGCCATTACAGACCATATACTATATAAATAATATACTGTAAAAATGCACACTGTAATTAATTAAGCACTGTTACCCTCTTCCCAAGAACATAAAATTACACATGACACCTAAGGTAACACTTTCTACTAATTTTAAATAGTAGCACAGCAATGAAGTGGTATCTATGCTCTAACATTTTTGTGTCTGTTCCACACTAATCACTAAAAACTAAGAATACTACTTTGAGTAAAACAATGTGTAAAAGAGGAAAAACAGTAGTCAAAATCAACTTATATGCTTCATTTGATAGGAATGGCTGGACTCGATGATCCGGTGGGTCTCTTCCAACCTGGTGATTCTATGATGCTATGATTTAAAAAAAAAAAAAAAAAAAATCAGAGAAACTATCACTTTTTGGTAAAATGTAGGTCATCTATGGTTTCCATAGTAACCACTGCTGAACTATAGCTTTACAGATGACCACTGCCCATGGCCACTTTATTTGCTAGCAGATGATGTGCAAATACAGTCATGTCTCAGTTAAAGTAAGAAAGAGCTAAAGAAATGATTGCAATTGTCATTAGTTTTCTTCCAAACATAACTCCTGCTTTAATATTTTCAAAAGTATTCCCTAATATCCTTCTAATGATAGACTACTCGGCTAACCAGATGGTAATGCACAAACCCCAGTATTTTCAGTATTAAAAAAATCTATTAATTGTCTGCATCTCAAGCCTGGAGTCTCAAAACTGAAGACAAACAACTTCAAAATAAGTTACAAATTAGAAAAATGTAAATATGGAGCAATCCACTAATTGTCAGTAATACAGAAGTTCGGAAAGCACTCACAGTAGGTTAAACTATCCTTGATAAGCACACAGTGAGTTCTGTGATGGTGTATTTTGTACATTCATAGCAAGGAGGATTGATGGGTTGGCATGTTATTATTTGTCACGCAAGTACATGTGAAACCAAATCATGTAACAAGACTGGAGTCATGGATCTTAACAGTTAAAGCCTTACTTGGGAGGAAGTGGCATAATCTTCAGTTAGTCTGATGGTGAAAATCCCTTTCTCACCACTATTACTATGGGGCATACATACTGATGAAGAATTCATTAAAATACAAAAGACTTCACATTGCAAAAAGACCATAATTGGCTTTGATAGTGAACCAGAAAATAACACAAGAAGTCAATTTCCTTGACAGTTACTAGCCAGTTTTCCTCTTTCACACAGAATAATTTCACTATTACATGAGTTTGGACTAAATTAGCAACTTACCTGGGGTCTTTCACAGGTATTATGAAAATTCTGAAATATAAGCTTCAAGGTCTGGATGCTACCCACAAACCCTAATGCTATTAATGCTACAAATACATTGCAGTAGGATAGCATCTGTACTTTTGATCACCGAAGGCTGAGAATACTGTAAACACAGATAAGATACAGTTGCATCTTTCCTGTAAGCATTATAACAGAGTCTCATCATGAAGCACCAAGAAAAGATAAAACTAAGTTCATCTGTCTGTTAATTCTGCTTTGCAAGCACAACTGCTATGCTATTTTAAAAAAAAAAAAAAAAACCAACACTCCTCCCCAACAAAATTAAACTAAAACACCAAACCAGTGTAAGGCTGCTCCCAGCTTATTGCTAGAGACTTACGTTTTCTTACAGTATGGTCACATAAACAACAGATTTAAAAGTTCTATCAGCTGAGAGGAAAACAAAAAAAAACTTTGACAGCAACAAGACACTGAATGGAAGGAACCTATACAAGAAGACCTACTACCAGTAGAAACTGTGCCTTTATGTTACAGGCTATCTGGTGTCAACTCCCCAAAGTCATGCCTACTGCTAAATGAATTGCTTCTGTAAGCAAAGAACAAAGCAGCATTCAGCAAGATAAAAACACTCCCCATGGCTCACATACTGAAGGTGGTACATACTGAAATTAGTTATAACATTTACAGTAATGGATAATAAAACAATAAAATTTGTTTAAAGCACCAATTCTAACTTGGCTTTAAATTTTAAAACATCTTTAAAGCCATCTTTAAAGACTGGTACTAAAAGCTGTAAACCAGTATAAAACACAGAATACGTAGTAAATGTACAAAACTAAACATAGCACAAGATTTTTAAAAAGAAAAAAGAGGATAATGCAAGAGTCCTTCTGAAGCTTCATTTGCTTAGTTAGAGCACATAAAGAAAGCTGTTGAAGGGCTACTGGGACTCTCACTAAAATAGATAGAGCAAGAGTGTTAGGATAGAGCAGTCCTTAGAAAGCAAGCACTAAGAAGACTTTTCAGACAAAAATGAAGCTATTGGAAGTAATGAACTGATAACAGAGAAATCAATTCTTCCTCCTTCATAATCTGATTCATCATGATTTCCCTACAGAAGCTAATGTAATGTTATCAGGTCACCCAGAGCTTTCACTAGTATCCGAATGTCTTCATAATGCTTCTCCATGTCCGAAGAGCAGGGCAACTACTTTTAGTACCCAAGACATCTAGGTTTTTACCCTTAAAACCACATTTTAAAATTCTGATATTATTTACCAAAGACCACGGAGCAGGCCTTCACTAAAATAAAGCCCATCTACACCCCAACATTATGGTTTCTCCAGAAAAGGATGTTGGATGAGACTAGTTCAAATATAAGCTACAAGTTAGCTGAAAAGAAAAACATTTGAAAGCATTTTAAAGACCATGGGCTTAGCAACAATGCTCTTTATTAAGTCACGGTCATCATCATTTTATGTTTCTCAAATTGCATGCACAGGTGAGAAAAAAAATAGAAGCTTCACATTCTATGTCTATAAATCATACTGTGAAGTTAAAATTATTTTGCATACTGTAATAGCATCTAAAGACATCAGCTGGTATAAAAAGTGTAAAGCTTACGGGTAAGACATGATCTGGTAGACTACTGTAACTGTAAAACTGATTTTTATTCAGGCATCACAAAATCAAGGAGAAAATCCCACCATCGTGTTTCTTTTTTTAGCAAATCTCACAGACAAGAGCTGATCAGCAAACATCATTCTGAATTAAGGATCCCAGGTTTTCCTGCAAAAGATGGTTCCAAGTGGCTGACTGTACATAGTCCTGAATATGGACCAGGGTTTACATATACGTTCTCAGAGGAAAATGATTTCTCTAATAAACACAAACCAGACGTGGAAGCATCATATGATCCCAATCAACATTTTCCAGTAATTTTCTAATGTTTCTTTGAAATATGTTCCACACACATCAACGTAGTGAAGGAGGATGAGT
This sequence comes from Coccyzus lansbergi, assembly GCA_033558105.1. Taxonomy (NCBI): domain Eukaryota; kingdom Metazoa; phylum Chordata; class Aves; order Cuculiformes; family Coccyzidae; genus Coccyzus; species Coccyzus lansbergi. The sequence continues at coordinate 2,672,345 of JAUMJK010000318.1, read as the reverse complement.
CACTTTCACTGACTAAGAATTTGCAAACTGCTGGAGCATTACGTTCCTTTGATCTTGATAAGCTGGCTCATTCTCATTCTGCTCATTAGCCCTCCCTCTTTTCCCAGTTATGAGCCAGCCAATCTGTAGCCCTTTCTGCAAAGTGACATATTTACCAAGTAAAATCTGTTACCATTGCTTCCTTGCTCTTTCTGAAAAATACCCTGTTGCTTGTCAAGCTCCACTTGTCGCAGGCAAGTGCATTTTTTCCTTCATATACAATATAGTCAACAAGCGTTTTCCCCCCACAAAATTTGTGTTTCTCTGATAACCACTGATCATTCACCTGTGCATTCTAAGCCCTCTCTGTTTTCCCTTATAATTTAGCAAGTCACATTCTTATGCCTCTATCTCTATTGTTGGTTTGGGTTTTTTTTTTACTCCCTCCTGATGAAATTCCATCATTAGTTCCCAAGTACCATTATGTTGATGACTAGCAAAAATTGTAACCTAGCATGTTGCTTTGAGCTATGTCTTGGTGTGTCTTCAAGGGGTAACGTGGGAGTCTAGATATCTAAATTATTTGAAAAATAAGAATGTCTTAAATCATATGTATAAATTACCACTAATCCTCCAGAAAGTTATTTGGCAACTGTAGGGCAATCTTCTCACCTGCTCAATCGGAAAAACTAGTGTACGTGGAGTCACCTACAAACGAGTATCCACATTTAGGCAGAAATTTGTTTACAATACTGATTAGCAAAAAGCATCTTAATACTTTCACTCTACGTCTTTGATGGAAAAATACTGTACAGTCAAAAAAAATTTTTAGCACTTTATTCTTCACCGATCAAAAATCACGGTTGTCATAGAAACTGCAAAAACTGAAATCAGTCATGACATAACAACAGGATAATGGAAAATGTCTGCTGGCTCAGGTTTTCATCATGGAAATGCTTCAGAGAATTTAACTAGAGAGTCAAGCAGTTCCCCAAATCTAAACACAGAATCTTGTAACGACAGGTATGATTATTGTTTTTAATAATCCAGTCAGAGCCTGGAAAGTAATAGTATTTATTATTCCCGCTCCACGCACTGGCTACATTAACAGCAGACAGACTCTTACAAGAACATTAGTACAATCCTCACTTAAGGGGACTAAATTTCTTTGATTACATGTCTGAGATACCCTGGAGGGACTTTTGGTCAGTGTTCTCAGCATTCTGAGATTCCATTTTTGGCATTTTAAACTGAGACAAATCACATAAAAAATCTACATTGCCATGAATTTCTGTCTCTTACATATGCTGTTTGGAAAAAGAATTATAATCTGTAGACCTCTGCCTCAGCCCAAGGTGGTCCAACTTCATGCCAAACATTATTTCAGGTTGATTTCCTACAAAATGAAATCCAGTAAAATAAAATTCTACTCTTGACTAACAAAGGCTACAAGAGGTTTCACTGTGCATCTCCCACAGCTAAGGCACAGACCTACTCCACACACCAGAAGCCTTCCTGCCTTTTACTGGAACCACTTGACACTTCATAATTATGGACTGACAGGACTGGCTTACTGCAATCATTTGCCCTTCAAGCAGCAACCATCCTGCTGAAAATAAAATAATCACAATACAGAGGAATATTGTTGGGCTGGCCCCACTGTGGGTGACCAAACTGAAGAGCTTAACCATGAATAATATGAAAAGCAGCAATGTGATGTCGAAGTATTCAGATCTTAAAAAAAAAAAAATCTCAGAAGCCATGAATTTAGTTTTATTGAGAAATTTAAGGGATTTTAAATAGGTGCACATATTTTGATTAGAGAGCAGTTACTGGTGTTCCCTATGCTTTCCCAGAATTGTCTTAAATATAAAACACTTTTATAATCATGATTGCATCTAGCAGTTTCTAGATTTGTTAAATGACTTTATGGGCACACACACACACAGAGAGCTTTAGAATTCTTTTCAATGGCAGGGGCAAGTATAGTTAGTCTCTAACATTCTTCAGCAATCCATAGAAGCTTAGTTGACATAAATTAGAGAAAAATTCCAGTTAAAAACAAGATAGAGTTTGGGCCAGCACAAGATCACCTGTTGAACTCCCTAACCATGAGTTCAGAAAAATATTTTCATTAAGCAGAAAGTGAAATCCTGATAATAGTAAACTGACTATCAAACAGCCCATGAGTGAAACAGTTAACTTTCTTCAAGGAACAATGAAGCAAGCACAAATCACTTCTCCTTAACAAGTATGGCAAGAATTAATTTGTTCCTGTATATATGATGCAGGCTGCTTCCTAGAAAATAAGCGTCTGATCCACACAAATCCTTAAACCTTAGGGGAAGAGAGACTCATACACAAGTATAATGCTACTGTAATCATTTAACTGATTTGGATATGCCCAACATTTATTTTGGAATAAAACATGCTACAAAATTAAAAGAAATAGAAAGACTAATGTAAAATTTTTAGCATTAATTATTAACAATGGCCTAATCTATGTGCAGCTTATAAAATACGGATATAATATTACATTCCACTACCACAAAGAAGTGGTATGTATGACAGGGATTACTGGAGTTCATGGCATAATAGAGGATTTTATAGGTTGCTGTTGTGTCTCTCAGCAGTCCCTTAGAGGAGCAATGAATCTGCACATATATTGATAAAGAGGAGCAGGAAGCACTTTATAGAAATCTTTTTAGATTTTTCTCAACAGCAGAGCGGCTTTGGGCACACAGTAGGAGCCCAGACCTAAGAGAACATGTGTACAGAATAAATATATTACTGCATAAAGTGTGCTCAGTAGGAAGGAATTTAACATTGCTCTCAGAAGCAGCTCAAGCAAACATGACTTACATATTCTAAAAATCTGCTGTCATGTGTATATCACATGCTAGGGATGACAAGAGTTGTCTGCAGCAGCACAGTGCTTTTTCTTGTTTTGTCCCATATATAAATTTTGTCCCATTATATAAATCAATCCTGCAACTTTCTCACAAAAATGGTCTATATTTGCAAATATTCTTATTGATTTCCATTTCACATCTAGAGATTTTGGACTGTTAATAAATTTTTCATTTGAATTTTGCAGAATCTGATGACTAGTCAAACAATTGATAACAACAATAGAGGAAAAGAATTTGAAGACCACCCCTACCACTATCTGATTCAAAAGAAATGAATTGTGATATGAAATATGAAATCACTCTGATAAACGTAGTCATCCCAGAAAAATATAAAAGTATACTTCCAGAAAACAATGGATGCTAGTAAAATTGGGACAATCAAAGTTGTATATAGGAATTACCAAATTTTCTTTGAGTTAACAAATAGGAAAATAGCTAGAAGTTCCTCAGCTAATTTACATGAAATATTATGCTTTCTCTGGTTATAGATCTGATTCTTCACCACCCTATACAAAGACTATAAAAAGAAGTAGGTATGGCTTCTGTTTTGATGCCACTAAATTGTACAAATTCAACTACAGAGAGCTAAGCTCCTTCAATTCAATCTTTGTTGCTTATTTCTGCTTTCTTAAAATATTTTAAATTATTTACTTACTTTGTGATTTATGAAGTCTGCTGTCACAGCAGTCAGGGATATTTTGATTTGTTTTTTGTCCTGTCCCCCCTCCAAGTCTTTCAAAATATACACTAGACTGAGCTGCATTTTAAAAGTACTGCCATTGCCTAAATACACACGAGCCAAAAGGTAGTGATTTGTCAAGAAATAAACAATGAAAGGGTGAGAAGGGGGAATCACAACCAAAAATCACAAACCCTTGAAACAAAAAAAGAACAAAAAAACCCACAACTGAGAGCTAAGCAAAATAAATGTATCTGCATCATGCCCTGAGGCTTATTTAGTAGACAAAAACACTGGCAGACTGCCAAGTAGATTAAATTCCAGGCTTAAAATACCATTGCTAAATTCAGAGAGTTCAAGAGCCAACAGCAAGAGCCTGAAACACAATCAAAGTAGGGTAATGAGTTGGGGAGGGGATATCTTGCATCTACCTGTGTCTAAAATGATGCCAGTCTTTGTTCCTCCCACTAGCATGATAAGTACAGCAAGAAGACAACAGAAAACCAAAGCTTTTCTGAATATCTCAGTACTGGCTGCTATCTGCGCTCACAGAGGTGCAGGAGTAGAACAGAAAGTACCAAATGAGAACACAGGATGTGCCCACACCTTTGGCAGCATAAAGTGGCAAACAGATCTCAAAGGCAGCAGAGGCTTGAGCTAGTAAATTGATAAAGTAAAACACAGTCCTCTACAGAATTAGCAGAGCAGGCCCAAAAGCAGTGTAGTCAGCATTTCACAGCACTGTACAAACTACTTCTGCAGACACGCTTGCCACTACCACACTGCTTACCAGTGAACTTGGTTCTGGAAGAAGAACAAACAGTGCTACTTTAGCACGTTCTGAATCTCTGATACACAGAAGTCATAAAACCATAAAATAATTCGGGTTGGAAAGGACTTCAGCAGGTCTCTAGTCCTGCTAGGCAGTTGCCTGCTTAAAGCAAGGTCAGTTATCAGACCAGGCTGCTCACAGCTTTAGCCAGTGAGGTCTTCAGAACCTCCAAGGACAGAGACAACCAGCCTCTCTGGCCAACCTGTTCCAGTGCCTGGCTGTCCTCACAGTGAAAAGTTCTTTCTTACATTCAGTCAGAACATCTCTTATTTCAACCTATATCCACTGTCTCTTAACCTCCCATCACAGACTACTAGGAAGAGCCTGCCTACATTCCGCATAAACTCCTCAGGGGTACTACACTGAGAATATCTCTCAAAGTGAAGGCAGTACAGAAGGGTCCGTTACCCAGGAAAGTACTTCTCCTTTTCAGGTAAATAACTACGCTAACTCTACTGCCAGCTGTAATTCACAAATAGGTTTAGCCTAGCATTATTAGACAGACAATTAATAAAAACAATTAAGACATCCTTCTCGCTGCTACATTTGAATTGCCAGATAAGTCCAGATCACTTACTGCTACCATTTACACATGTGGTTTACTGCAGAAGCTTTATGTAGACTCCACAAATTATGAGAGTTTAGTAACTAGTAACCTCAGCCTGAGAAGTCAAAAGAAAAATATGATATAAATTAACTATTCATGTTGAGCTGGTTGGAACAGGAAAAGAATTTATGTTCTTCAAGTGTCTCATCGAGACATCAAAAATGAATCTAGCATCTTCTCAGGGACAATTAAACATTTATTCCTTTGTTTACTCCTGTAACATGTGGAAGAAAAGGACTGAGGGCTGTGTGGTTGCATTGAATAGGGTAGCAAGATGCATGATCAGAGGGATCAGCTGTTCCATCACAAGTCATGTGGGCTACTCTGAACTCTGAATAGACAGGGTCAAGTAGAACCACTAGCCTTTCCAGTTTTGTTACTGCCCATTTTCCCCCTTTCCTCAAATCATCACCCCAAATGGAACACATCACAGTACCTAAATGTAAATGATATACTATAAAAATGAAGTTCCTATGAAACTCATTCTAACATACAGATTTTTATATAAACAACAAGCACTAGAGGAAGTAATCCTTTTTCAAAAAAAGTACCTCCTCACAGTGTCAACATTTAAATGTAATAAAATAGAAAAATGCTTCAAAATAAAAGCAGATAGCTTACACTGTATTTCTTCCAAAATGAACCTTTCAGAGCTTTCATAAAAAAAAATTAAAAGTACAATGCCTTATGCACCACTTTAATACTTACGAGTAAAATGATTAGAAGTGGATGGATGGACGTTACTTCCACTGTCAGCACTTTCACTGCTGGAAATATCATCATCTGATTCCCACACACAGGAACAAGGTGAGGAGCCATCTACTTCCTCAAACTTCCTCTTTAAAATTCCACTCATTACTGCGATGCTGTCACATGCACCTGTAACAGGAACAGAGGGAATGAGGCACTGAAACACCTGCCTGCTCTCCACATCTTCAAATACATTTATCAAGGAGGAGTTCCTGTATCAATCAGGTATTACTTACTACATGTAGCTAAATGGCTCCTTAGCAAGAGTTTTAAACAACTTTTCCAGGAAGCAAACATACTCATCATGAGTATATTCACCATCTCACTGACTTTCTTGTGGGCAGTCTCTTCTTCTTAAGACAGAAGGTAAATGCTACCTGTAGTCTACCAGAGCAGACAAAATTCTACAGCTAATCTCATGCATGAAAAATATAAATATCTCAGTTTTGCAGCAAACTGAGCCAAGCATCAAGTACATGTAATCCACTATAATTCAGTAGAAATGCACCTTTATATAAAACTTACAAGAAACATTACAAGACAAAAATCAATGTTTACTAATAAATATAGTTCAGAAAGAAAAGGTTTTATCTTTGGATTGATTTTACAGGTCTAATTTATGTAATACTCAGTATTATCAAATGCCCACATTCTCAAGTGGATTTGAGAACATGAGATACTTTGTATCTTTTCGGGTCAGGCCCTGCAAACACAGTTTTGGCTAATTTTGACATTTTAATTTATGCAGAAGTTGCTTGCAGAGCTTTTGTGAAATTCAGATGTGAGTACTGCCACATGTGTAGACTATTTCCATTCCCATAAATAAAGTGTCAAGGGAGTATCTGTCTTTATGAACATGGTTTCATAGAATCATAGAATCATCAGGTTGGAAGAGACCCACCAGATCAGCATTTCCTAATAATGCTGTCCAACAAAGCCAGAGTCAAGTTAAACATTCCTTACTTTTCCCTTTCTTATTTAACAGCTGACCATCTTATCTCCCTTTATGGATTACCAAGCTGGAAAAGATCAAAATGTTTTTTAACCAATTCATAGATCATTTCTTCAATGCATCTGGTAGGCTGAAACAATTTTTTCTCTATCTTTAATTAAAAATAGATCTTTGAGTTTACCATCACCACCGTTACTGATTACACCCCACTGAAGACTGAAAATTAATTCTAAGATCTTAATTTAAAAGTTAGAGATAATATCTAATCTTTGACTACACTAATCAATGGAACGTTGCTGTAAATAGCTGGGGAAAAAAAGGCTGCTGTTTGATTCTTTCAAACATATAGCAGCAAAAATCCTCGTTCTTCTGAACACCACTTGCTGTCAGCTTGTTAAGCTGTCAGTTCAAGCAAAGTTGATCTCCTCCAGTCAAGTTTCATTCTGCCTCTATGGATGTGTGTAATTTAGAGTAAAGATTTCAGAATACATGTGGAATCACCATATAATGCTAAAAACAGATGCTACCTAAGATGATCTCCAGCACTGAACTTGTTTGTATGCAAAGCACACTGGAAATTAAATAACAAATATATCAGGTTTTAATACTGTCAGTCACATTGACATCTTTAAATGCATATGCCTGTCATGATGTTCTCAGCTTGTTTTACTCTTGTATGAAAAGCTGTTTTCCTGAAAAGGATTTCTGCAGGCTGAAGACATGACTTAAATAGACCATGCTTATATCTCAACTTTTGCCCTTTTGTACATAAATTAATTACTATGAATTCCAAAGAAAGCCTTGTATGCTTATTCTGAGGACAAGGAAAGGAGCATTTAGCATCCCTTTGTAATAACCCTTGCAAAAATGTATGAATACATGGAATTTTTAAGCATCAATCTTTAATAAAAATCACATTTACAAAAAAAAAATCAATACAGAGAAAGAGAGAAAACAGCAAAACACACATACAGTGAAAACCTGCAATAATGGGGAGGAGAAAGAACCCCTGCAAAAAAAAAACAGGTTCAGAAACAACTCCTCTGAATTGTCTCTCATGTCCTCACTGTATCTCTTGCCAACTACCTTTTCCATTGCCTCCTGCGGCGCTTACAGCACTGAAATTGTGAAATCACCATTATTTCCATGGCAACAGCCTGCGATATCAAAACCACAGGATTATAGCTTGACTGCAGAAGAGAGTAAAGCAGCAGTGGGACTGTGGGAAAGCAAATGCTTACACTCAAAAATTTCAGTGAATAGAGTGAGAAACAGGCTGACAAAGAGTTTATCATGCAAGTGAGACCTAGGTCTAATCCACTGAAATTTTGGCTACAGGAGTCATGAAGTTCCAGGTCCAAAGAACCTCAGTCCTAACTGCACTGCAAGGCAAACCTAATAGCTGCACTATCACACATGTGCATGACTGTCAGAAAGCAAGAACTGATTTTATAGCCTGAGATCATTTCCAGACAAAAGCCCTTTTGTCAGACATCACCTTCTGCAAGCATACTACACAGCAATGAGATGACTAACATACGTCTTGAACATCAATAATGGTGTTGCAGATAGCGAGAGTCTCAATAGCTGAAACTGTTCACAGCTAGTAGCAGAAACAAGCATTTTTCATACCAAAAGGTTTTAAATTTGCTTGCATTTAGCATAGCCTACATTTGCACCGTCACAACCTGCTAGCAGTGAAGCCATTTCATTAAGAAGAATTATGCAATGAATAATAACAAATGATCCTCAAGATCCTTAAAAGTGTCATACAGACAATCAAGATAAGCCAGGAGGTATGGGAATGCTGCAGGACATGTCACCACAACACATAAAGACATAGCTATCCATTATATACAGTTAGTATCACCATTGCCCAAGTTTTGTTCTGAATTTCTTCCAGAAAGACTATCAAGAATGTTGTTTAACAAAGTAGTCACGATAAAATTTAGGTATTGCTACTGGCCTATGATTTGTGGATTATAGTTTCTCTGCTATCAAGTCTCCCCAGGAAAACTCTACACAGGGGAAAGACACTTCCATTACTAAAGAGCCTGGCTATCACAGAGATAGATTAAAGAATATCTAAAACTGTTTGTATGCACTATGTGCCAGCAGGAGATCCCTTTAGAGTAACATCTGTAAAAACAGCTGCTGCTCCATAAGCCGGTACTCTTCAGAAAGAGGCACATCTGTACTGTAGCACAAGGCGTGTTCTGTCCAATGCATTTAGCTCATGTCTTGTTTACATAGGCATCTTGTAGTAGCTGAGTAAGATCCCCATCTCCAGGAACTAGGAGATAATAAGCACAGTGACCTGCAACCCAATACTGTTTATGAAAGCATTATTGTGCACTCTCTGTTGATGATAGGTCCCGGTGGAAGACAGAGATCAACAGGAATAAGCAGTAGTCAAACTTGTAACGGTAATGAGGCCACAAAGTTTGTAGTATCCCTAAAGGTTCCGTAAGTCCAGAATCAGGGAATGAGGGCAGAGAACTCTTTTTCCTGCACCAGAGCTACAACTGAATCAGTAATTTCAGATTTTGGAGAACAAAACTGAAATAATTGCAGTGACAAAGAAATCCAAAACCAACCTCATCTGAACTGGAGACTGGGGACAAGACACCAAAGACTTACCCAAGTCAGATTTTCAATACATGAATGGAAAGTAAAACTATAAATAAACATCATATCTAATAATAGGAATCATAAGGGTAATATAACTATACAGTGGTACAATTTTGCTAATGCAAAAGTAATTTTTACCATGTAAAACAGTACATCATTTAGGATAGGAATAATCTCAATCAAACAGAAATACTACAGCAATATTGCGCCTTGAATATTGTGTTTAGTTTTGAGCCCCTCACTACAAGGAGGACATTGAGGTGCTGGAGCATATCCAGAGAAGGGCAATGAAGCTGGTGAAGGGGCTGGAGAACAAGCCTTATGAGAGGTGGCAGGGGGAACTGGGGTTGTTTAGCCTGGAGAAAAGAAGACTGACAGGAGACCTTACCACTGTCTACAACTACCTGAAAGAAGGTTATAGGTTCTATAATTCTGTGATTTTATGAATATATATATTCTGAAAAGATATGAACAAACACGTGTATTTCCTCCAAGAATCTGGTATACAAAAGTCCGTGATTGACTATAAGAATGAAATGCCACAACTAAGAAGAGCAAATGCACAGAGTGGTTAGTCAATATTCTTGGACTTCCATTAGGGCACCAATGAGGGCCAGCCTTCAGAGCCAACTCTGAAAAGTAACCACCAGTTACAGCTGGAGGACTGCTAAATCGAACTGCCGGTTGAGGTGAAAAAGAGAAAGTTGCCTTGAAAAGCTAGAAACAGACCTTTCTGGATAACTATTAAAAATCTGTCTAGTAGCAAAGATTGATTTGTAGCAGCATCTTGCTGACTCACACAACTGAGTAATAGGCAGGCACTGGAATCCTTCCTGTTTGTCGATCTACCCCTCACAACAACAAAAAATTCCCCAGACAGTGATGTGATATAATATCCTCTGCCATGTTCACCACCATGCTAATGTGGCATTAATCCACAGCAAAGCAAAACAAAGTTCAAGCAGAGGGAACAATATTAACACAGCTACACACATTAGGGAGAGCTCTAGGTAAAACACCAATTGCCTGACACAGCTGAGGCTCCTTCAAAGAAACTGACTTGCCACAGCAGCAGCATATGATGGATGTGGGCAGGGAGAAGGATCTATCTTTCTCAAATACCCCCTCATCCATCTTTCCTCCTTTCTTTCCTATTTTTCGTCCACAAACTAGAGCCACAAAGAGAACACTTAACCAGTTCTTTAGCTGCAGGTACACTGACTAGCAAAGCAAGTCCTCAAAGCTCCATGGCAACTGGATTTGCCTTGCTACGATGCCAGATAATTGGCAGGCATCATACATTTTAAAAGTTCAGAGGCAACATATTATCACTAGAAAACAAAATGTAAATGTGTGTGGGGGAATATATTTTAACCAGTCACAATCCTACCTGGAACCTACAAAGTAAAATAATGTAAAAACGCGGCTGGATTGATTTTCATTTGTATTTGAAGAGGCTGGAAATTTTACAAAACCATGGCAACAATCTCATTATAGCAACCCTTTAGAATGCAGGTATCTCCAAGTCCCAGTAAAAAGCACAGGAAAAGCAGTGTTAGAATTACTGAGTGAGAGGAAGGGAGGAGTGGCAGGAGAAGCTTCTTCTCCAGGACATACCACTGCCAAACTTACTCTCCAAACCTAACTTTAAGTTGCCAAATCCTCCGTGTTTCACTGACATCTGTGGACAGAAAGAAGAAAAACTAAAAAATAATCTGTAAAACAAAAGTGCCCAAGACCTCACTGGATACATACTGCAGGAACAGGTAAAAGCATTTCTCCCAAATTGCACAAGCTGCAATATGGAAATATAAAATTCACAAAAAATTTGCCCAGTGACAAAGACTGCCTCAGATTATATATATATCTCCTTATAATTTAAAGCAAAACCTCGCTATAGGAATCTCTTATCGACCAATGCTCGGGAAAAGTAAGAGAAGTAGTCCAACACACTGCCATTTAGGGGGAAAATTCCAATTAATTGCTTATTTAATTCATTTATGAAACCTTATTTTGTATTAATTCCTTCCTGAAAGCTGATCAGATACCATGATAGAATGCGCCTGGATAAAATTTTTTATCTGAAAACAAAACCAAGAAAAATAAAAAGGCAAGCGTCAAAAAGACCTGACCTATGAATATGGAAAAATTCAGACAGTCTGTAGTAGCAATAGAGATTTGCTTCTGAAGAAAAATAACTTTTATGCAAATGACTGCAAACTGAACAGGAGGATGCAGAAAACAGATGTTACATATAAAACATTATCGCAAATTACTCATCACAAACAACTCCCACCCACTGGCCAGTCAGCATGCACTATAACATGCTACAGAGACTTGGCAAATAATTTCACTGTTAAATCATGAATATTGATGCTTTCAAACAGAGAAGTTTGGATTATTTGGTGTGATTAATATTCTTTTTGAATTTAGGCCTTGTTCTTAGCTTGCAAATAAAGGTTGATTGTTTTAAATAATTTTTTTTACCTGATGAATAAATGCCAGCAGTAGAGACAGTTGTGAACTAATCAAGGTGTTTGCTTGGTTCCACATATTGCACCTGATTATTTTGCTCTTTGTGTAACTGACAGTTTTAAATGGGGAGGGGAGAAAGTAAAAACGAAAGCACCTACAGTGGCAACATTACTCTCACAAAGAATATAATTTGCTTGTGAAAATGACTATTCATGTAAAAGAACTGCATTAATGCAGACAAAAATCCATTTGCATGAATGCTTGCAAACAGTGAACAACAGAGGTACATGAACATGAATCAAACAGCTGTTAAGAATTCAAATTAATGTTTGCAATACATGTTGTGCTGTATTTGGCAGCTCTAATCACAAGTACCAGTTGCCAGAGGTAGGCTCTGATAGTTTCACCAACTACAATCTGTAAAAATTAAAAACACATAACTAATTCCACTTGAGACTGCTCTGTATAGGCACAGGGAATAATTATTATTATTATACTTATATTTGTGCTTACGGCAGTGGTCAAGTTGCTCAGACCTAAACTAGAAGAAGTCTATCACTGCTTGTTTGCTTCGGTCTAGTTAAACTCATAGCCCTTCAGTAAATGCTGCAAGATGAGGCTGCACAAAATCAACCTGGGGAATCTGCTGTGGCATTGCAAGCCAAATCCTGCCAAGTCTGCTCTTTGCAGGATTTCTATACCATCACTTTACAGCGCTCCTGATTTCACACTTGAGTACTAATCCACTTATCTCCTAGACTGCCTATGCATTGTTGTCCACACTAACACACGGCAACTAGCTCCACTGGCAGTGAATTTAGAATGCAGAAGGGATACTTAGAGCAGAGATGCAATGGCGACAGATCTGGCTCCCAGAGTCCTTCAGAAGCATCTCATAAGGTCCTACACACACCAGGCCTGTAAATATCCCCCTCTTTAGTAAAACAGCCTTATGATACCCGAGTTCAATTCTTACCTACATCAGCTGATGTCAACAGTTAAAGTAAATGCTCACATAGTTCAGCCAACAGAAGAAAATTCTAGGCTAGTCCTCCTAAGTCTTCTCTCAACACGCTCCCCAGACAGCAAAATGCGATAAGTAAGAAGCAATGATAATTCAACTGAGGCACCTAGGAGCTCAGCATTCAGGCCTCCAATAACTAAGGCACAACCAGGTAGAAGGGAATTCAGAGGCATTCATTAAGAGACTTTCCTATCAGGATGATATTTGTCTAAATAAGCTGTTTAGTTTGAGCATGTTTCATTTATAACAATTTTCTAAGCTTGCTGCTGCAAGAACTGCTCCTACATGTGTGAAAGACGCATAAATGGCACTAGGTCCTAAAAGCACCCAGAAGATTCAGGAGAGTCATGCTGAAGAGCTGGGTCACAAACTCAGGTTTGTAATGCCACCTCTCTTCTAGGTTTTAAGCTTTGATGATGAAATTTTCTTACTTAAATTCTCTTCACCCAAAATCTCCACGGAAGATTATCTCCTGCCTTTTTTTTTTTTTAAGGAAAAAAAATACAGTTCAATGTATTTGGCCTTCACTACAGAAGTATCAGTATCCTGAAAGAAATCTTTAAGTTTGCATATGGTCTCCCAGAAAAGACTTAATACTCTTTAGACTGTATAATAGCACTGCTTGCAGCAGAGCTCTGGCCAGAAGATGTCACAACCCTTCATAAAACTGAAATGGGAAAACAGAAGATCACTTACATCAGTTTACTGACTTCTACATATACACAGCATTAGAAAAGAACGAGCATGCAGGTGATGGCAAGAACTGATCCATCTACTACATGGGAGACAACAGATTAACAACACATCCTTACTGCACCTCTTTACAAAAGGACATGTAACATCTGCTTTGCTTAGCCCCTCCCCAGGAACTGGAGTGAGGTCCTGACACTGGCAGTACTGTTTTCAGTGTGCTTTTGGTATAGAGGCATTGCATTATACCTCTCCCACCTACAAGAATGGCAGTGGGGTTAAGTTTTGTAGTGGAGACTGGAAATGCAATCAACTTGGAGGATGGGATATAAAGAGTGTTTAATATAATTTTTGCCCAGATTAGCCCAGGCAGTAATATTAATTAACACACTGCAACCTGTCTTCATAATATGTCAGCACTGATCTTCCACACTGTTCTTTCATGAACATCAATGCTGTGCACTGCCTGCAGAGGAACTGCACAACATGGCAGAGTATCTTGTGTATATCGGTATAGCGCTGCCAAAGTGCTCAAGACTGGCATATGCCAAAGGGGTCTTGACAGCACTAAGGACAGCCCTGATCTATGCTACGTGGTTCCCAGTTGCACGCTATTTAACACCCAGCCTGGCTGCTCATTCACCGTTACCATTGAAGCCAGCAGAGAGAGCATGAATTCAACAGCTCTCCCCTTCTGCCTCATGATCTCTGCATCTTTACACAGGGTTAGCCATTCTCTCCTCTGAAATCCGTATCGTTTAACAGTTTCAAAACAAACAAAAAAACCCCAAGACCCCTCAAAACCTTGTTAGTGATTGATAGGAATGATTGGACTCAATAACCGGATGGGTCTTTTACAACCTGGTGATTCTATGAGTCTATTATCTTAACTCCAAGCAGTGCGATACAAACTTGTGACACAAAAATGTACTGGCATATACTTGCAAAAATAACTCTGACCTAGGTTTTCCTTTAATGTGAAAAGACAGGCACAGACTCTTCCAGTGTGATGGTTTATGTATGGAGCCGTGTGTACCCGTGTCCGAGGTGGGGGCAGAGAAGTGTACATGCCAGGTAACAGAGGACCAAATCCTTCATACCCTGCTCTTGCCATAATTGACAATAATAGTACTACTTACATGTGACAAGATTAAAAATGTCTAACTTTAAGAGATTATAGTCGAGAAACAAGAAAAATGGATATTTTTGCAAGTTTTTTTGAAGAGTGACAAATGTGGTAAGACAGTCTCTCTGCACCTTCGTGGTCTTTTATTAGTGGCATTGCACAGAACTCTTTATTCAGGCATGAATAAATAATGCCAAAAACTGCTGGAGAAACCTAGGCTAGCAGAAGCCTCAGCTCATCTGCATACAACTTGTTATAAAAAACCAAATCAGAACAAAAAAAGCTGTATTTTCTCCATGTTATCATCACTATCTTCCACAACATAGACATAATGACAGGCAGTGTGCAAACTTTCTCATTATTTTCAGCAGATGAGAACTTCTGCTTATACATCCAGAAATCAAAAGATTCATGTCAAAATAATACAACTTCACTACCACTATAAAATATAAGGATGCCTTCAGCAACTTATCACAACTTTACTTCTTCAACCAATTAGATTTTCTCAATGTAATCTTAAATTACATACCACAGGAAAGGGGTCTTTAAAATTAAAGTAACCCAGGTTTACTCATCTTAATGCAAACCAAATTATTCTGAGTAAGGCCTGACAGGATTAAATTTTGTTGTCCTCACAGAAAAGTTTCTACCTTCCATTTAATAATCTGCCTTATTGATACATTGATAGCCTCTTACAGAATAAAAGATACTAAATCCTTGCCTCTTACATTTCAATGAATCAAACCCAAGTATTCAATTTCTACTTTAAATGACCTTTGGTATTTGTGTTGTCAGCTAAAAATCAATTTTAATATCAATTTTCAGAAGATTAATTATTTAGATGTGTAACAATACCTTGTAATATTTTATTGTTCCCTTTGAGACAGTGCAGAACAGGAAGAATAACTCATTTAATAATTGAAAATTAATCAGCAATTGTGATCTGTGCTACAACAAATCACACATATACCAACAAAATAAAAGAATAAAGATCTATTTAGCCCACCATGCAGCACTGGGGAAATGTTTGGTATATGTTCTGGTCTCTGGGCACAAGCAGGAAGTCATCCAATGGAAAAGTGGAGATCAAAAATATATTATTCATATATACTGAATACCAGCTAACAAAAGAAGTTTTGATACGCGTTGGGTATAAACAATAAGGAACTAGACTAAAAAAAAAAAGTAGTGGATACACTTCAATTGAAAATAATTCTTTAAATGATGAAGCTTCTTTGTAATGCTAAGTAATGAAATCCTTACAACAAGTACTACTTACAAGTTCTTTAGTAATTTAGGTTTTTGCTTTTGTTGAAGGTAACTTAATATTTGACTTAGAATTGTTTGCGTGATGTTTAAATCACCTACACATACAACTGCTAAGGAAGCATTCTCTAAATATTATGCAACAAATGAAAGAAAAAGACATTCTTTTATTTACTAATTGCTAATTTACAAAGGCAGGGCTTAAGCATGCTCTGCCTACCATTGACTTCACTGGAAATAAGCCTCCATCCTCAAGTATTACATAACCCATACCCACACCACCACTGTGAACTTTTTTTCACAACTTTCTACCTGCTATCAGACTTCATCTACCCTGCCTCGCTCTCACATGCTCCTTTCTCAGTAATGTCCACAAACAAGACTGATAAGCTTATCGCATTTTCACTAAGTTGGCGAGTGCTGGAAGCAGCTGATAGGGATACTGGACAAAAAACGCAAATCTCTCACTTGTGTAGAATACCTGAATCATTAGGGAACTTAAAAACTAGTGACAACACAGTCATTCTATTCAGTATTTTTCATGCTGTCATTATTAAGCAGTAGATATTTTTAGCCACCAAAAGCCAAATCCATCTGCAGCAGAGGCGTTTCCAAGGAGACAGAATAATTTAAATATATGTGGAACTAGATCTCTGTTTTCATCAATTCCTCTATGTTATTGAAGCTGCTTTGAGTCAGATTTCTCATTTGGGGAGGAAAAGAAAAGTGATTGGAATACATAGATGTGAGATTTTAATTTAATAGTTGTGCTTATTTTTTCAGATAAGTGGTCATTCCCTATAAATAACAAATGTTAGCATGCAAATCATCTGTTTTTTCAGTCAGTATTAAACAACAGTGTTGACATTCCAGTATTAAAAAAAAAAAAAAAGATATAGTTTGTCATTATTTTAGATTACTTTTGGAAATCAGTGACATTTGCTGTAAGTTATAAATTTTTATATTGATTGTTTAGCAAAAATATTGGGCTCTGTTCTCTGAAGAAAAGCTAGCAGTAAAGGACACCACTCCAGATGTGTGCAGCTGGTAAGGTGTATAAATACAGACGACAAATATTCTTCCAGCCCTCTTTAGTTCTCAGAATTTTATTAGTCTTGTCCAGTTTTTCTTTAATAACATCACTTTTAAAACATTTTGGGTCTGGCCTAAGGGCACTCACTCTCAGTGAATACAAAAGAAATGCATGCACACATTTTTCTGATTTTAATATCCAAAATATATTAAAATTAAATTCCACTATTATGGCTTTAAAAATATATTTAGTGACTATGTACTCTCAAACCAAGCAGAAATCATCTAATATTTCCCTTTATTGGAGTGCTACATAAATGGACTGTGTCAAATAAATAATCCCATTATGGTATTTTCAATGCCATAAAAAGATGAACAATTAACTAATGAAAAATTAGTTGTTCAGAACATAACGCTCCCAGTTTTTCTATCATGGTTTCATTTAGAATACAGCATTCAAAGAGACATAGACACGTGTAATGAGAATTAACAACTGCTTTATATTATAAAAGCTACTACAAATACTCAAAAGAGTAAATACACCAAATATAACAAATTACTTCCCACTAAAGCGCTATTCGCATCACTAATGTGAAGTAATGCAAAAGTCTGATTGGTTTTAAAAAAACCCAAAACAACACATCTATAAATTGGCAGCAATTTATAATCAC
Source organism: Coccyzus lansbergi (assembly GCA_033558105.1). NCBI lineage: Eukaryota > Metazoa > Chordata > Aves > Cuculiformes > Coccyzidae > Coccyzus > Coccyzus lansbergi. Next base: position 2,654,719 of record JAUMJK010000318.1, on the reverse strand, counting down.
AGTTCATTCATAGTCACACGAAGATTTCTGCTTCAAAACAGAAAAACAGGATCCTGTAGTAAAACAATTATTTGTCACAAGTAAAATGTAGAAATAAGTCAATAGAGAGCTGCAATCTTTGCCCCAGTGAGGCCAGTATCAAAACCTCACAATTCTTTCAGTGGGGTCAGGACTTATGCCTGTGGTCTTGTATCTGCAAGTAATGCGGCTTGATAAACAAACCTATTTTCTGTACCAAGCAAGCTGTGCTACTTGCCATTCCCAGCATCTGTGAACTAACAGATGCTGATTACATGTAAACTCAGCAGAACAGGTTCCACTGAAACTATTTAAACAGTTTATTAAAACTGCTATGTAACTGCTGTAGGTACTACAGGATTTGTTCCTTGTACAGATACTTTAATTATATGCAGCACAGTCTTTCTGTATGATGAAAGATAATTTTATGACTGAATTAAAACCCGTATTTGTTCCAAACCTGAAAATCATGCAAAAATCCACAAAATCCCATTAAGGGTTGCTCTAAGGAGCCACGCTTACTTTATATGCTCGACACAAACACATAGAATTTTAGAAGAAATTAATTTCTAAGTCCTTTTCCTATCTAAACCTAAAGAAAACGTTTTTTACATCTCCCAGCACCGTTTTCCTGCTGCTAGCATACACTGTATTTTCAACAGTGTTTCCATCACACACACACACACACACAAGACTTCTCTTCCTACATCTTACTGAACAACTTCAGCATCAATGAGATGCAATGCCTATACTGTCACATGAGAAAGTTGTCACCTAGCATCAGGCATGCCTATGATTTCACTGTCTACAGATCTAACATCAGCCGAAACCTTCTAGGCAGAGGAAATAATGTGAAAAGCAGCTTCAAAGTCATTAATGAGGAACAAATTATAAGATGCTTGCGCATGCATTTTTTAATATCCAAGAAATGTTGTGGCAAGGATCAAGAATAGCTATTCAGAAGAGCAATTTTTTTCATCCTTACCTGTAAATCGGGTTTCTGTGTTTCAGCTCCGTCAGCACAGACTGAAAGGTTTACTCCTCCTTTTTTCTATCCATCAGACAGCAGTCATCCAATAACTGAAGTCATCCTGGCATCCGCTGGAACATGCTCTCTCCCTTATTTCCCACTCCCCACCCCCATCTGCACGCTAGCAAAATGGGAAAGCAGCAAGAAGAAAACAAAGCAAAAAGGCACATCTCAAAACCAGCTTTAATGAGATACATAGTAATCAGCAAGGACGCTCTGTACTGGAAGGTAATGACAAAATTTAAAGACAAGAAAAAATAAATCTATTAATAACCTTCAGCTCCACTAGTGAATATCAATTCTCCCCTTCAGTTCTTTTTTGAAAGGAAGAAACAAGGAAACAGCTGTAGGAACATGGTTATTGCCTGTATACACACTGTGAAACTGACTCAGCTACCCAGATCTTCAGTGAAGAGTGCTGCTGCGTATTAAAGAAATGTGATAATCAAAACAACAGCAGTGCATTTATGCAAAACAGGAATCTGAAATCTCAGTGAAAATTAGAATAATTCAGAGATGGATACCAGTAATTTTCCAATAAATACATTTTCTTTCCTTTTGAAGCAGTACTTACAAAATACCTGAAAGAGATCAGTAGATACCTTCTCTGGAACTTCTACCTGTATAATCAGTGCACATGCATTTATTTAACTGTATTAATAATACAGTAGCTAAAGTCCAATATGCTGCGTGAATTTTGTCCACACAAAGTTTTCTACCTAAATAAGAATTCAAACACAAAAAATGACTAGGTAAACAATTTTCAATTCTAAAATTGAAGTGTAAAATATACTGTAAGTCTATTGGTAGCCTCTTAAATTCAGTTGAAAACAGGTTTTCCAAGATCAGGGAAGTTTTATTTTCTGTATATCCATGTAAATCAGATATCAGCTCAGCTGAAGAAAGCAGCATCGGATTTATTTTATGATTGTTTAATTAAAATTAATATCAAAGTCAAAAATGAGTCTTCAGTCTTAGCAAAGGTAGTGTTTACTGCCACATCAAAGCACTTGTAGTCCAGGATTTCCCCCTTGAAAGGAAAATGTTAAACAGCAGAAGCTGACAGATACCTTTGTGTTTACAAATTTCAACCTTCAGCTGTGTCTTTCCCATAGAATTAACTGTGAATATTTTTAAATAAGAGCATCTATCCTCTTCACTGATTTATTGATCTTTAACCACAGCAAGGCTATACGAATTAGCATACCTTCACCATGAAGTAATAGCTGTGTCATCTTCTGAAAAAAATTAGCTGTCAGTCTTAAAATGAACTGCCAGTGGACCCTATGTGTAACATTCAGATTGTGTCTTAACAAGCAAAGTGGGTGTCTTTTTAACCAAATTGCCTTAGTTTGACATAAAACCTCTTCATAGATGTCTAGAGCAATGGAAATTCATTCCTGTATGCATTAAAAAACTAAAATAACTATTAGATTTCAAGTCCAAACAATCAATACAGTTTTCTTTAATGTGAAAGAGCGAGGAAAATCTAAACAAACATTTTTGCCCTGGTAAGCAACTGGCTGGAAAACATTTTCAACTTTATTTTCTTTTTTTTATCTGCAGAACGAAATTTGGGGCTGCGCATCAAAGCCTGGCCTCTCAACCAGCCCAGTTGCTGAGGGAGACACATGGACATACAGAATTGTAGTCTCATAACTGGATTTAATGTATTTTCAATAAAGATGCTCTTGCCCAAGCTACTCTACCACTCTGCTGCAGCCTTGCCCAGATCTGGTCAGCCACCCCCTGACCCAGACCCCTGGAGACTGCCTCAAGGAGACCTCAGGGCTGCGCCTCAATTACAGACAGGACCTTCAGGCTCCTGGATCATCCTAGCAGCTGTGCCCCTGCACAACCTACTTGGTACTGTTGGGCCACCTTCAGCTTCTTCAGGCTTACCAGCCCTTTCCAACCACTTGCTGCCTTGGCCACATCCTGGCTCAGCATGTGAACTCAACCGTTCCTTTCCAGAGCCAGCACCTGCACAATCTCAACAATGCTTTCTGGATCTGAAGTGTTATTATTGAATTAATTAATCACATATACACACTGAAGATGGAAAAAGGGAAATTGGGTCCTTTTTGGATCCAGGTTTGTTCTTAGTCTCCACCGTGACTCAAGTGATTAATGGGTGTGCTTATATTCATTTGGCTATTTCAATTTTTTTTAAAGTTCTCTATTCTTAATATTCCACACAACATATGTTTTAATTTTTTTTCTCGACAACATTACATTGGACAAGAGGAAGGCTTCACCAGGAAGCAGACTCCTGTAATCCTGTAATAACTTTCTTCTCTTCTCCTTTCCTTGATTGTGGCTGTTAAAATATTTGCTTCCATTTTCTCTGACTCTACACAGAAAGAAGCTTCTTTTGGCAGTTCCTTTATGGAAAGGTAATGTGCTACAGAATCACCCCCTTCCTGAAGAAAAAAAGCTTGAGAGAAAAAAAAATTAGGAAGTATATATAAATTACATCTCAGTAATCCACTCTGTCTTACCATATAATGGTGCTGACTGAGTAAAATCAAAAGAATTTAAGTTGAAATCAGAAACTGCGAGGTTGCCAGTGTCATTTGACTACATCCATATAGCTACACCATCAGGGCTGAAGGCAGATCCTCGCTTGGTTTACTTCACAGATCCCAGTTCAAGTTTCACTTGCAATTCACACAACACTCAGGCTTATCAGTCAAGATTTTTACCTCCTACACTACAGTAAATGATAAGCTATCATGGACACAAAGTTGAAAAGTGCTGCACAGACCCACAAGAGACCAGTAAAATGACACTCATTTAGTACAAGTTATTTATTATGATAATTAAACCATACACACTTCCACACTCAGGTCTGCCAGAAAAACAAACAAATAAAATTCATGTTTATCTTAACAATTTAGACAACCCTGATTGTGAAGATGAACTGGCAAAGCTAAGGAAATAAGGAGAAATTCAAAGAATTCTCTTTTATTTCATAATATACCCTGCTAAAGCTAAACATGAACCTTCCCACAGTATCTGCTTTTAGCCTCTTCTTTTAGCAGACTAATTGTTCCACTCCTCTTCCTTGGAAGGCTCTATCAGTAGTCCAGTTATCTATCCCTGTAGGCCTTATGCTTTTCTTACTTTTCTTTAAATAAAAATGTTTTTGCAACTGTATTTGCAAATTTTATCAGATTAATTTCCTTTCTAACCTTTATTCCATCCTGTATCTTGTCCATACTTGGTTCTTCAGTACACATACCAGTTTCCTTCCTAGAACCATGAAGTATTTACTTGCTTAAAGACACAAGAGATAGAATTCTGTAAAGCTAAATCAACACTAAAACCCGTCTGAAAAGTATTCGATATTAAGGAGGATCTGATTTGTTAAGTTCTGCATCCAGATTTCTGTTAGTGGCCTTTATTTCATACTTTGAAAGAAAAAACCCAAAACACCAAGGCATGTAGTGAGATGATGATAAGAGCTTATCAGTAACTGGAATTTCCTATGATTCATAGGTATGTTCACTTCAAAACTAGATGATTTTTTTTTCCTGCAATCTAGTATAGTATGGGCTGATTTCTCACGCACTCTCATGTTTAGAATATTGGGTAGCACATTCTGCATCATTTTAGTTTCTTCTGAAATGCAAACCTTTGCAAGTAGGAAAGAAGGAAAGGGAAAAGATGGCTAGAGGCACAAGGTACTTGTAGATTTGTATATCTCCAAGAATTCCAATTATCGGTAAGTAACACCTCTCTTCATCTCCACTCAATAGTCCACACAGGCATTCATACAGTGTGTGACTCCCAGTAGCTATCCTCGGGTTATATAATTTTGTGATAGTTGATCATATAGTCCTTCATTAGAAACCAGTTAGTATAGATCTCTGTCAAGTGTGAGATCAGTTCTAACACTACGTTGAATGAAGACATAGGTGAAGCCCGATATTTAGAGGAAGCTACAGAGCTACAGGCAGATATTTGAGACTGTTAACAGTTTGCTCACCAGGGTACTGACTGCAGGATCAGGCAGCCACTTAAGAAAAATAGTACCTACTGTCTACTCTCCTGAAAGATTGTTACTAGGATGCTAGAAGACATTCCTCACACATGGCCTAGAAATAAGGATCTTATTCACCATTCTGCTAGCAAGATCCAGGGAAGAAATGTCACATTCTACATATTAGATCTACTGGATCTCTTGAATGGAGAGAGACATTATAATACCTTGTTTCTCAGCATCCTATGCCTCACATATCTGTGGAAGGATCCTTCAAGAGCACCAAGCTTGTAAGGCTGCAACAAGCCTATCTGAATTTCACAGGCCCTGCCAATTCCATATGGAACTCAGCATCCAGTGTCATTAAGAAATGTGCCAACATGGTCCTCAAGCAGAGTAAACACTGACAGAGGGGAAAAAAAAAGGGACGAATGAACTATGTATGATTTACTAGCTGCTGACTGGAAAAATTCTATGTGGTCACAACAACTGGAACCCACTGATGTTTGAAATCCAGGCCAAAGCTTCCTTAATTTGAAGCTGCTGCCATTTCAAGGAAATTATTTATGATTTATGACCAAAATTAAATGAAGAACTAATGTATCTTTATGACAAATAGTGGACATATGCCATTGTCTAGCCTAAGAAATCTCTCAAGGTATGTAGGATTCCAGTAACCTGAGGTTTAAATAGTCAGACGTTATCAAATAGTATGTGTGTGATACCGTTCCCATAAGTTTTTGAAGAGAACTCCACAGTCAGAAACAACAACATATTAAAATGAAGAAGCCATACAACAAGCTATATTGGCTCCAGTGCCCTACTGACTGCATTTAATAAAGCCTGAAGGGACGGCTGTTCATGTTGAAGAAGTAGCTGGGTAATTATGGGCAATAAACAGTCAAAACACATCACCCTATAGTTTGGAAATCAAAACTGGTTCAGGAAAGAACAACAGGATTACTTTACCACAGCTTCATGTATTTTTACTCCTTAATAGAACCTAGAAGACTGCTGTCTCTGAAGCAGCTGTGCTGAACAGTGTTCGATCCAGTTTAAAACAGTAACAAACCATTTTTACATGGCACACAGGGATGCTGGAAAGTGACCATGCTGGTCAGTGGACCTGATGCTTGAATACGCGTTATTTTACAAGGAGCTATTCTATCAAGGAGCTGTAAATATTAAGATGGTGCAGGTCAAGCCAAAATCCCACCACCCATACTGCTAGCTGTGCAGCAGAAGGCCAAATGCAAAGTATGTTAATTCCTACCTTAGTTTTTAAGAGAAATGGTATTGCAGCATCTCTGTTATAGTAGGCATATTTTCCTTTACCCTTGGATAAACAAAGCCAAGCAGAACCAAAACAAATTCTCCTTTCCTCTTAAAACAAAACCAAAACCAAAACAGGTTGTGTAAAAAACACAAGAAACCTCCATGAAAATAGCACCATATTGGAACAAATCACAGGGCAGAACTGAGAAACTTATTCAAGGCAGACTAATTTTCACCTCTTAGAGATGCAAGTTACATGATTCAACTTCCTCGGGCCCCCACACACTTAAAGATGTCCATTTACATTCCTTCAATCAACTTGAGTACCATCATCACCTTTCAGTGAAGTCATAAGTGGTATGTGACACAAAAGAAAGAAAGCACTGAACTTCGCACAAGAATATATATGGATTTCCATTAACTTATCTGTGACTATCTTATAAAGCAGCTTTCTAGCATAGGTATGGTTTCCAATTTTGCTGATGCCCATACCAGCAATGAGAGTCAGGTAAGTTCTCCCCAAAATCAGGCATTAACTTCTCATAACTAAATAATAGTATACAAAACTAAAACACCAGACTCTAAAACCAAGTTTCTTTTGAACCATAACATAGACTTCATGATTGAAATGCAAAATTAAGCAAACGTGAACAAGTTTACTAACACAGTTTTTATTAGCTGTAAAAAAATTCTTGGGTTTGAGCCATATCTGCTCCAGTGAGGAGCATGATGCTGGCACAGCACCGTAAGAAAAAAGATGAAATACTACCCTTTTTGGAAAGAACACAGGCACAGTCTGACAGCTAGGTAAGGGAGCAGTACCACTTTCCAATGCTATGACAGGCGCCTTATGAGATTTTACTTCATCACCACAGCTGAGTACCTGAAAGATTAATAAAGGTTCTTTTTCTTTTTGCTTAATTTGCAGATTAGATGAGTTTCTTCTTTTATTTATACTCCTTCTTCCCCTACTAATGCACTTAGAATCATAGAATCATAGAACAACCAGGTTGGAAGGGACCCATCGGATCTTCTAGTCCAACCATTCCTATCAAACACTAAACACTTACTTGATGAAGGCTTTAAACTGATTTTGAGTCAATCTAGTTCTGATCTAGCTGGCAATTACCTGTAAAGATGTCTGAAAAAAACCCAACCAAAACGCTTCCATGTGTCCCATGCTGCCTGGAGATTTTAATTCTTTTATTAATAATTACTTTAATAAATACCGAAGACCATACATGAAAAGTATAAGATATTCTTCCCCTCCCCTTCTTAGGACCATGAATGATTGATTTTATTGATGAAGGAACTACAACATCAGCCTTTAATACCTGCATTTCTGTCACAGGATCAAAATTCCTATTCAAAAGCAAGCACGGTTTACATGGAATGTTCACAGTAATTGATTCTCACAGATGTTGTTACTGAACCTGCATTTAGAGAAAACACTTGAAGTTAGATTTCAGAGATCATACCTGTGAGTATGTGTATGTGTATGTGTCTGTGTTTGTTGGGGGTTGATATGCATGTGTGTGTTTTCAAGCATTCTTGCAAGTTTATTAAATAACAGATACAAGTATTTTTCTCTTTTTTTGACAGTCTTTAGTAGTTCTTCCAGAAATCTTCATTGCAGAGAGTAGTACAACATAATAAAAAGTCCAAAATCATGAAGGCACATGTTCTGAACTTAAGCAGTTCTGTCACAGTTAGTTACAAACACCTAATTCAGACAGCAAAGGTGGAAAAAGCCCAGTAAGAATGGGGATAACACCAAAATGCATTTCCTCCAAATATTTGTTGCTGACTCCAAGTTAGTATTGTGGACACCTCATTTTCCAAAGAATTAAATTAAAAATCAACTTAGTTTATTTGATAAACTACACCCCGTGCATTACCACCCCAACTTCCACCACATGTGCAGTGTCCTAGCCCTCTTAACTTGTTTTATCCCTGCAACTTTCTGTTCTCTCCAACACTTCCAGGCTGACAAAAGAACAGTAACTGAGTCTCTTAATTTCTTACAAAACACCCTCAAGTGTATGTCTATCATAGGTGAAAGAGAAGCATCTATTACATTAAGATTCCACATATAGAAGAGGGATCAATGCTTTGGATTCTCAGTGCACACAGCTGCCTATATCCTAAAGAAGCTCAGAAATTCAGACATCCCACTGTGCTGCTACACCCATTTCAGCAAGGTGGGAAGCCCAGTGAAATGCAGGATGACTGAATTTCTCTCTGCACATTCTACACAGACACAGACTCTATTTTCTGTGCCAAATCTACAGTATTTATTACTTTAAAAGCTGCAGCTGCAGAGAACCATCACATTGATTTCTTGAGTTGCAAGTGCCTTTTTAATCACTTTCAGTGCAACAGCAGGCATGAAAGAAAATACTTAGCAGAAATCACAAATGTCAAAGGAACTGTACCAAAGGAATGCATGGTTTGCGATGAAAAGCAGGACAGTAGAAAGCAAACATCAGTAAGTATTTAAAAAAAAAATTCTCGAGACACATCAAACAAGGGTAGATAAAAGATTTTGTTCCTGCATAGAAAGATCTCTTTTCAGACAGATCAAATTCTGAAAAGAGGTCCTGGAAGAATCCTGAAGTTCTCATTAAAAACAACAATCAGTATTTCTTATAGATAAACTGCTAAGCATTAGTAAGGAACAATTTTTTGGACAGTGATAAAATTTGTTGGCTTTTGCATCACTGTGAATAGAAAATAATTCTTGTGATCTTAGCAAGCAACTGAAGCTGGAGAATGGGCTTCCACTCAATGTTCAGGGATAAAGTCAGAGAGTCATATACGATGAGATGTCACTCAAGCTCTCCTATATAGAGAGCCTGTTATATTTGTTAGTATTCAGTATGTCTATGTAAGTGAGAGGTATATGTTAAACAATAGTCTATTTTAATCTCTATAGTCTTCCTACTGTATGTCTCTTACGGATCTTATACAAGCTCCATCAGAATTTGTCTTAAAATCTGGCCAGGCAGATAGCTGTGTTCCATGAAGATGCAGTGCTCAAGTGTCATTGCAAGCACAACTAGAAGGATGCTAGAATGAAAGAAATATGCCTTTGTCTGATTAACAGATAGTTTCTACCTGACAGTTAAGTGTTATGAGTAGGCAAAGACGGTGCCAAAGATTGTCCTCTTGTACAGCTACAACAACAGAGAAAATACTGAAATTGGCTACAGAACATCAGTAATCCTGCTACATAGTGAATATGTATCAATATAGTCTTAAGCATGAGAAAAGTTGTCTATTTGTAACCAAACTAACTTCCCTTAGCTATTAGCATTAAAATTAACAGTTCCCCAAGAGTACCAGGGGGTGGTGCTACACTCTTTACACAGGTAATACAAGACATTCTAATAAACACGCTATTTCATTCCGGTGACATGACAGAGCAAGAAAACAAGAATTTCTTACCAAAAACCAGGCAATTTTAGCTATATTCATGAGGGTTTCCTCTACTTTGACTGACATTTACAGACTTGATCTTTGACATCCCTTAAGATAAACAAGAGTTTTGCAAATAATTAAATGAATGTGTTTGTGTTACAGATAATGTCTCACTGTGAAAACTGTAATCTTTCCTCATCTTATTAGGAATTTTAATCACACACAGGATCAGCAGCAATACCACCTAGAGTGTTTAATCAGTAATATACCAGACATTGACAAGAAAGCTAGATAATGGTCAACACAGAGGCTACTCTAAGTCTTTAAATTACCTTTACTAAGCACAAAATGTGTTGGGTTTGTTTGGGTTTTTTTAAAAAAAAAACCAGCATCTTTGTTAGACACCTCTGAAAACAAGACTGAATTAGTTATAATTATCAGATATTCTTAAATTTAATCTGAACTACATTCTGGAGACAATAATAGTAATTTTCTTTTAAATCCTTATTCATAAAGGAGGTACCACAATCATCAAAGAACTTCTAGGAAGATCAGTTCAGTGTGATCATGTACTGACACCTAGTGAGTATTTGCAGTAAAGAAATCCTGTTGCTTATCTTCTCATTGCTCATGCAGCACAAATGTTACATATTCATGGTGACAAGATGTTTCACATATGGACTTTGTTTTCCTTCTTCTTAGGATGTGCAGTGGTGCTTGTACACAAGCATGAGAACACACATAGAGCATGCAGCATCTGACCTGCTTGAAAGACGTGTATGTCTTTGTAAATGAATAACTACCTCATTTTATTTTTCATCCACAATGACAGCCTAGTGACTAGTGCACAGCATGTCAATGAGACCAACCAGACAAACAAGTTCTTAGCGACGAGATGGATTTTGCAAACCTCCATCTCCACTCAGGGAGTCAGCTGGCTCCACACACAGCACAATTGTTTTGTTTCCATTATGTAGCAGATGGTGATGGAGATGATCTGAAAAGCTCTTAAATGTGAATGGCACATGGTGAGGAACAGTGGAGACTGCAGCCAGAGGATTTATAGCTGAGAAAAATCTGGGGTCAGCGATTATGTCATCACATTGTCACTCCTCCTAATGCAGCTCAACAGAGAAGCAGAAGCTAGCTGTTTGACCTATTCATCCAGCTTGATGCAGAATCACCAGCCCCACACCCCGGCCATATACAATGGAAAATACCTGTCATGACAACTCACAATTCTTCTTATTCATTAATTGCATTTAAGGGGTCTCTTCTCCTAAACACTGCACATTTGTCAAGTATAAAACCCAAGCTTTGTCTTGAATTGTCATGGGGCATTGAACAATAATTTGTAAAAAAACCTATGCTGCTTTGTATTATGAGCAGAGGCAGAAAAACAAATATCAAAATAAACCTCCAAGCTCTTATAAATGAGCTGAGATTGTGTTGGGAGGCAGGGGAGGAGGTGATGTGCGAGATGTTACCCCAGTGGCCATAAATCTTTGCACAGCCATGTTCAAAATTCCAGTTTTCATATCCCAGCCTTCCTGAATTCCCTAACATTAGGATAGCCCCAAACCACATGCAGCATTCTGAACAATACACTACTGCAGGCTACAAGATTTGTTTCAACATTAGCACTGAAATGATCTGAAAGTTGCTTGCCATGAGAAGAGTGACACAGAGGTCTAAATGACATGCACCTACTACTTTCAATGCACCCCCCGGCTATTTGGATGGAGTGGGAGGGCAGCAGGGGTGTGGGCATGTGTGAGGAATGAAATTTGTCTTTTCAGAGCTTCTAGCTTCACTTGAAAAAGCCTGATACTGTCACACACATCAGTGCGTCCAGGGTATCCACACCTGGGTATGGGTGTTTAAGCTGTTTTTCTCTCATATCTATGGATGTTATTTTGTCACAGCTATGACATACATAGGTGACAATACTAGTGAAAAGCCTTAACAAATGGGTATTTGGATGAACTTATTACTAAATAGTAAGTTGTTTAACTCCTGTACAACAGCTCTCCAGCAGAACTGCATGTCTTCAGAGAAGTAGTTTCAAGTTGCACAGATCAGTGTGGTGGGTTCTTTTCATTTTCATGATTCTGTAATAATCCTCTGTGTGTGTGGAGATGATGTCAGGGTAGACAGAGGTCTCCCAGCCCAAGCCACATGAAGACCAGCAGGCCACTGGCAGCAGACCTGACTTTCCAAATTTGCTGTTAATGCATCTCTAAATTGACTTTCAGATGTCGTGAAGATATCTTTTAGTTGTACAATTCAAGCTTTTTAGAACATAAAGAGATTGCATATGCTGTTTGTTTCAGTAACTATGTAGTTCCCATCTTCTTTTTTCCCAAACAAAAAAAAAAAAACCAAAAAAAACCAAAACAAAACAAAAAACAAAACCAAGCCAAAAAAATCTCCCAAAGCCCCAAAACCAGACACGAAAACAACTCCCAAAGACCTAAAAAAACCCCCAAACCATCACTAACAGGGAGGGGACTCAACAGATCAGAATTGGCTTCTTATTGAACCGAGCACTCAAAAAGAGAACACATGCACAAAAAAATACTATCTACTTTTTAAAAAATGACCCCCGTGCTAAGCACAGTTCTCTTTCAAGAGTACAACTATTTGGTTCAGGATACACCCCAAACATCCCACACAATCAATGTATTTGTCTGAGTAGCTGTAGGATAGATATACACACAAACACATGAGATTCCTGCTACTGTTAACAAATCTTAGTTTGTGAATTAGGTACAGTATTTTGAGATTCTTTAGCTAAAATGTGCGACTTCATTTAGAAAGTAAATATTTTATGAATGCATCCTGGAAACAGGTCCATGCCAAAATAAATATTAGCAGAAGTCAATTAAAATCCTAAGTAACTTTAGTCCTCATTACTTTTTATATGCATATACAATGTTCACAAATACATATACACACACAGTTTATTTGCATATATAATGTATGACCTCCTACTTGTCAACATTCCACATGGAAGATGACACGGTTTCAATCCTACCACTACAATAAGCCTTTACAAGTTTCACGCCATCTCTTACACTGTGTAAAAAAAATAGAACTGGTAACTGTATTCTTGCCAAATAGGAATTCAGATTTAGGCGTAATCTTACAGACAAATCACAGACTATTAAGGAGAGGGATGGGAGGAGGGGGCGGCAGGGTGCCTGATCAGCTTTCACAGACTGGAATGCCTTTTGTAATAAAAATTATATCCCCTCAAACCACTTACAGTATTCTGTTTTGCAGATCAAAAATCCCTGTTGCCAAGGGAACTGCAAAAAAGCCAGTCATGACAGAGCAAGGCTCTAACAGAAACATGTATGCTGGGAAATCACCAGTAGTCCAGGCTTTCATATAAAAAATGCTGGGATATTTTCAACCTGAAAACAAAACGCTTCTCCAGACCTTACTTCCATGAATATTTTGCAAATTTTCACTAAAACCTGCTCACGTACAAATTACTTACACAAAACAAGACAAGCAAATCACTGTTTAAAATGTACTACGTACAATGCAAGTATACCAACTTGCATGTGTGTCTTTTCCAGATATTCTTGGTACAAAGTGTGTACCAACAATTTGCATTGCAGACTCCATCTACACACAGGACAATAAACAGGTCTTTCAAAAATAAAAGAAGAAAGATCAAAGCACTTGATGAGAAATGCACACAAAAAAAAATATTGCATGAGACAGACTGCAGAAAACAAGATTTATAATGCAGTTGTTTAAAACAATATTTCAAGGTTAGCTAGGTTATTTGCCCTTTGTACCTATCTTCACACCATGTAACAAAAATTAACATCCGATTACTAAAACAGAATATCATGCCTTTTGAGAAGGCTGTTGGCACTTCAAAGTGAAAAATCAGTGTCAAATCTACATCACGCAGTTCCCACTTGAACATAAACAGTTCCCAGAAGTGTGAATAAAAAAACCCAACTTGCTGATCAAAGGATCCATGTAATAACATGGAATTCAGAGTATCAAACATACCCTTTTCAGTACCCCATTACAATCTTACGGAGCGGCAAGATTTATTTTCCTGTCAAACATTAATGATATAAAATGTCTCCAGAACAACACATGAAAAATACTACATAGATATGCCTTTAAGATGATGTGACCTCTGGACTATATGCTGAGTTGTAAAGTAACTATGAAGTTGAAGGAACCCTGGAGAAAACAGCTGAGCAGAACAGTATCTGCAAGAATTGCTTTTGCACACCAAAGCAGTCTCAATATTTATTTTAAATACATTTTTCTTCTAACATTATAACTACTTAAGTGTCTGTTTATGACAAACTACTTTAAAAAAAACCTTGGGCAATAAGTACAGGTCTTATCTGCAGACTGGTTCACATTTCCAGATTGCTCTGCAGAACTATTAATTAGGAAATATATCTCAAAAAAGAACTTTTTTTTAAATTTGTTCTAGCAATCCTTGCTTATCAGACAGTACATTATCCAGAACCAATTAATTCTGATCAACTCTTCATTTCATCCCCTTCCCCAGAGCACAGATTACCTACAATTTAGCCATACCACTGCTCCTTTCTGACCTCACCCTCGTACCCTGGCACAGCCCTGCACAGGTCTTGGGAAGTGCTTAGACCAATACTCACATAACTGAGGATATTCAGAGAAATAGACAGCACTTCAATAGAAATTGTACTCCTCACCTAGGAAATGCAACAGGCTTTTTTTTTCTCTCCCAGCCAAAGCCACGCATAAACTGGATGATGGTGGTTGTGCGGAGGGGTGATATTTATTACAGCTTGCAAAAAATTGCAAATGTATTCAAACTGGGCTCAAGTAGTCAAGCAATTTATAACAATAAAGTGAAACAGTCAAGCATGCAATATTGTTAAAGGTAAAATTCTATATTCATAATAGTGTGGCATTATTCATCTGACAAGCTTTTAGAATTAGCAAAAATACAAATGTCTTTGGTAGTGATGAAAAAGGACTGGGGAGTAACGAACTAATATAATGCAGCAAAATATACTGCAAATAGTGAAAAATGCTTAAAATTATTCAATCTTCTAGATTATTTAATCTGCATATATTGGTTCTTCACTTAACACTGCATGTACTTGATGAGTTATTATTTCAGTAACATGAACGCTCAGCATTTCACAGGTTCATACAAACATTATGAACCTGTCTGCACTCCCAGGGACATCCTACTCTCCTTTTCTTCTGTCTCCCTGCTTCTCTACATCAGTCACCATGAACCACCTGTAGAAAACTGCTCTATTTGTATTCAGCTCTTTAGAAAAGAAACCAAACCACAGTTTGGCCCCATTCACCCCTCCCACTGCTCTGAGCAAACAGATCAATGTCTTACATCAGCGCTGGAACATCTGTCTGTGGACAGAGCAAGTTGCTGCTTCTAGCACTGTTGTCTCAGTGTGACAAATACCAAACCAGGCTATATTCTGATCCCTAACCTCTCTACAAAGCCATTTGTTTCCAAAGTACAACAATTTACAAGGGTGGATGTGTTGTCGCAACACAATGACAAGCTCCAGCAGTTGCTCACTGCTTATTCCATCCACCCACCCACTGTTGCTAGGCAATCACAAATGCAGGAAAATAATAAATAATTTGAAATTGTCTGTAGAATGATATAACAAAATCCAAAATCTAACAATAAGGCACAGGACATATAACAATGATTAATTCACAGTAAGGTAACATTGCACACTGCAAACACGTCTCAGTCTATTACACAATTAAGGGTCCGTATATTGAAGCGCTTTATGTTCCAGAAATCTGAGACTAACTCACTCAGATTACAAATAGTCAAACTCACAGTGCACATTGCAGAAAGTTCTGCTTATTTCATAACAGCTAGGTTGATCTAAGAAGATCTATCTGAGACATCTAAGAACATTTTAAAATAAAGGATCCTTAGTCACAAAGACAAACAGAAACAATCCCTGCAAATGTCTCTTTTTCCAGCTCTTTATTGCACTGTCTATCTTAAACCTTTGAGAGATGAGATTTTTAATGACTTGCTGTCAGCGAGTGAGGTACGTTGCTGGGCTAGCCTGAACTGCATTTCATATGATAAACACAAAAATAACATATTTAAAACAAAACCCACAGTGAGGAACAGGCATACAGCAAGGGCAGTTCTTCAGTTCTTCCCTTGCAGTCAAGTCTTTAGTATTTCAGAGGTCACAATTACTACAGCTTCTTTTCCTCTGACAAGACTGAGCAGCACAGAAGTCGCCTTAGAGCCACCCCAGGCAATGCCACTCCAGCATCTCTGCCCCCGTGTCTTTCTTTGCTTTACCGCTTCCCAGAGTAAACGTACGAAAGTTTACAAACTACTTAGAGTTTTATTTTTACACACATATAGATGAAACAAAGGGGATGAATGTGGATGAGCAGTCATTTATGGTGGACAAAATCATTTATGGCTAACAAACCCTCCCCCAGTAACACATCCTCGTGCAGAACTGTGGGAATCAGGTGGGTACCATTCACCCTGATGAGGGACAAAGCGTGTCTTTCATCCCCAGGCCACCTGCTCATCCCTGGAGGTGTTTAAAGGACGGGTGGGTGAGGTGCTGAGGGGTATGGTTCAGTGACTGATGGGAACGGTTGGACTCGATGATCCATTGGGTCCTTTCCAACCTAGTGATTCTGTGATTCTATGATTCTCTGCCGGTCCCCGCCAGCCCCTGCCCATCCGTTTGTCTTTCCTGCTTACTTAGTCCCTCAGGCAAAGCAACAACCGGTGGTACCTGCCGCTCCCGACTTGGCTGCTCTAAGGAGATTCACAGAATAGAATCATGGAATGGTTGGCGTTGGAAGGGACATTAAGGATCATCGATTCCCAACCCCCAGCCACGGGCAGGGACATCTCCCGCTGGATCAGGCTGCTCCAAGCCCCGCTGAACCTGGCCTTGAACACCCCCAGGGACGGGGCTGCTACAGCGCCTCTGGACAGGGCGACAACACGGTTTGTCACACAGCACTGGAACAGCCACGCACAGCATGGACCCAGAGTCGCAAGTCACACGGGAACCCGGCCGAGCATCTCCCGTTCATTCCGGGGAGTTGCAGCCATGGAGGAGAGGGGCAGCTGCAGCCATGCGGGGAGGGGAGGGGGGAGCTGCAATCAGGGTGGGGCAGGGGGGAGCTGCAACCATGAGGGAGAGGGGGAGCTGCAGCCATGTGGGGGGGGAGGGGGGAGCTGCAACCATGAGGGAGAGGGGGAGCTGCAGCCATGGGGGGGGGGAGGGGGGGAGCTGCAGCCATGGAGGGGGGAGAGCTGCAGCCATGGAGGGGGGAGGGGAAGCTGCAACCGGAGAGGCAGGGGGGAGCCGCAGCCATTGGGGGGTAGGGGGGAGCTGCAGTCCAGGACCCCCAGAGGGGTGCGCGGGGCAGCTCGGTCACCCCTGCCCGCCTCAGGTGCCACAGACACCGGGAAGGGCCGCTTCCTAGGCGAGGACCCAGCGAATCCGTGCGGCGCCGCGGGTTCCGCGCCACCTCCGCGGCCCCCGGGTGTCCTGGCCGCCGCGGAGCTGACAAACCCCCTCCGCGCTCCCGGCCGCTCACCTGAAAAGCCGGAGTTTCGGGCGTTGCGGCCGCCGGGCTCGGGAGAAGCAGCGCCCCCGGCAGCGCCCGCCATGGCCGGCGCCCACCCCAGGGAGCAGCAGCCCCGCGGAGCCAACCGCGCTTCGCCCCGCGGGGTCCAGGCCCATCCCGGGGGCAGGAGCTGCGCGGGGCGGGACCTGCGCGGAGGAAAGCGCTAGAGGGGGCATAGAATCACAGAATCGCCAGGTTGGAAGAGACCCACCGGATCATCGAGTCCAACCGTTCCTATCGAACACTAAAACATGTCCCTCAGGACCTCGTCCACCCGTGCCTTACACACCTCCAGGGAAGGTGACTCGCTTAGCCCCGGGCAGAGGGGGTTGGAGTAAATCTGCAGAAATGGAAAAATAATAAAGTAGCAGGGATACGACACCCAGATGTAAAGATGCCTGCTTGTCTGGTTTGAGGTATTTCTTTTTCTTTGTACTCGTTTCTTGGTTCTTAAATCACAGAATTTCAGATTCTCTCATCTCTTCCTATCTCAGACCCTACCTTGACAACTGTTTCTTGGTAAATGTAACTGTCTTTAATAAAATAAAATCCAATTGTAACTCCGCAGCCTGTGATCCTGCTTTGTTAGCACAGCAATACACTTTCTGGAGTAAATGATCTCAACAGAGCAAGAGTCACACAGAATTGCAGAATCACCAGGTTGGAAAATACCCACTGGATCACTGAGTCCAACCATTCCTATCAAACACTAAACCATGCCCCTCAGTGCCTCGTCCACCCGTGCCTTAAACACCTCCAGGGAAGGTGAATCAACCACCTCCCTGGGCAGCCTGTTCCAGGGCCCAGTGACCCTTTCTGTGGAAATTTTTTTCCTAATATCTATCCTCAGTCTCCCCCGGCAGAGCTTGAGGCCATTCCCTCTTGTCCTGTCCCCTGTCACGAGGGAGAAGAGGCCAGCTCCCTCCTCTCTACAACCTCCTTTCAGGTACTTGTAGAGAGTAATGAGGTCTCCTCTCAGCCTCTTCTCCAGGCTGAACACCCCCAGCTCTCTCAGCTGTTCCTCATAGGGCCTGTTCTCCAGCCCCTTCACCAGCTTTGTTGCTCTTCTCTGGACTTGCTCCAGAGCCTCAACATCCTTCTTGGGGTGAAGGGCCCAGAACTGAACACAGGATTCAAGGAGCAGCCTCACCAGTGCTGAGTACAGAGGGAGAATAACCTCCCTGGACCTGCTGGTCGCGTCATTTCTGTTACAAGCCAGGATGTCATTGTCCTTCTAGGCCACTTGGGCACACTGCTGGCTTGAAAAAAGTCATAGAAACTGGAGAGTAAAGGTGAAGGCCACCATCCTGCTGCTCGCCTTGGACGTGGCGCTGCAGGTCTGGGGTGCAAACCCCAGGCTAGGACTCGTGCATCACACCCACCACTGCGTACCCTTGGCTTTCCTGATCCTCTGCGAATCTCTCTGCATAGCCGCAATGACTCTTAGAACTTGTGCATTTTCTGCTTAGCTTTTAATTTCTTGAGCATATCCTGCTTTCAAGGCATTCCTTGACATTTGCAGTATAGAATTTCTTCTTAGAAATAGCATTCAAATGTGATTGCTACCTAAAAATTTGGCTCAACTGCTTTCAGCCTGGCAAATGCTATTTCATTTGGAAACAATTTTAGAATGTTTTACTGATGAGTTTGCAACAATGTAAACGGAGCCTCATTTTAAGGCATCAAGAAGATGTGGCACAGTCAAAAGAAAGCCTAATTACAATTTCTTGCCCTTCTGTTTTTCAGGAAACTACTTTGTGTCTAGAAAAATAGGAAGCCCTGACAGGGGGAAAAGAAGTATTTGGATACTAAGCACTTTTGCCAACATACTTCATGAGGGATTGTATAAAGTGGAGATAGATTAAGTTATCTGCATGACAAGACTGACCCAATAAATATATATATTATTTCCCCCCAAATTAAAAAAAAAAATTATTCTCAGTTCTTCCCCTCTTGCAATGTCTGTTCTACACCTGCCTCCTGTGGCTATGCACACACCACTTGATGTGTATGCCAACCCCTTGACATACTGTCTGTAAATCCACCACAGAAGAATAAAATTACAGTATTTTTCACATAATTGCATCCAGCACCCTAAATTAAAAAAAACCTCCAGATTTGATGTTTTACCAAACTTACAGCAAAGTTGCCACTGATTTCTACTGATGTCTTAAAGGAAAACAACAAAAATTTTACAAAACATAGCAAACAAATTTGCTTATAACACAAATATAATTATTCATTTATAATTATCATTGAAATTGTATGTACTGGTTTGCAGCTTTGATAGCTAGTTTCTGTAGCATGGTTTTGTAATTGTCTCAAAATAACTGTGATGAAAAAGGGGTTTAAGCTACCATGTGCTCACAAACATGATCCTACTATAGAATGGTTTTAAATAGGATTAGTAACCTCAAGAGAGTAAGTGCAAAAAGTATTAAGAAAATCTTTCCGAAAGCATATAGCATCAATTTTTTTATTTTGCAAATCTATTCTAATGAGTTTTAACACTACTCCTTAGTTCTAATGTTTCATATATATTTACATTTTATTTTCATACCATCTCTGGGTAGTCAATAGTTTTTAGTGATGAAAACAAAGACAGAACAATGAAATACAATAAAAAATGAAGTCTTTATTCTTTTGGCTCAACTGTAATGTGGTTTACTGTTCTTTAAGGTAATAGCATTTTCCTGCATGCAGTTCACCGACACACAAGTCAATATTTTTGTAAAAGGAGGAGTCAACATCAAATTTTTGCTTGTGTAAGAAACACAAAATGTCCCGATGTGATCAATTATACAAGTTTGCTATTTAATTCCTGTGGAAAAAAAAACCATTGTGAATCCCATGTTATATTTAGAACAGTTCTAGTGCAGCATGAATCAACAAGAATAAGAATAGTCTATGTAAACAAACACTGGTAAAGATTTCATGAATAAAAAGACTACCTTGAAACTTCTGATGCAGGCAGTGCTAGAATTTTAAACAAATCTTCCCCACCACATTTCAATTACAAGTTATATCTATTTGGAAGCGAGTGCATTTTGGACTTAGTTTGAAACTTATTTCACATTAAAATGTGTGCAAAAATACAGTACTAATAAAAAAGCAGAAACCTAAAGCTACCCCATTCTTTCCTTTGTTTCTTATTTTGTGAAGTTCTTGAATTAAAAAGTGCTATGGATAGAAAGTAACAAAAGTGACAGTGACATCAACCTGAAGATAATTCTCATTTCTTATTTTATGTACAAAATGCTGAAAAATAAAATAAAATGGTATTTTTTACAATATTTATATTTTCTTAGAAAATTCTATCCATGTATTTTTTCAACAGATTAAGCAGTTTGCAACATATCCTGTACAGTCTGACTATATACCGTACGGAACTCACTCAAAGTTTTAGGATGCAAAGCAAGAGGCTCTGGGATAGCTGCAAACTATTGCTTGATGTCGTGAAAGAATGATGACCGATTGAACAATTTGTTTCACTTAACCACTGAGATATGGCTTCCCATATTAGACTTTCAACAGTGGAAGGAGTAAAATTACAGCAGCAAAGGCAAGATAAACATGCATCAGTGATAGCTTCCAAACTACCTATAATGGTACAGAATACTTCATATCAGCTGTTGAAAGCCTGCAAACTACACTTATTGTGGTACATATTTGATGCAATAAATATTGTGCACAGGTCATTATTTGTTTGCTCAAACATGCACCACAGGATAAAATAACTATTTACATAGACGGTACTTTTTTAATCAACACAGTCAATGTCAACCTTGCTGAGAGCAGAAGATGGCTAAACGATACTGCAGGGTGAAGCAGAACAACTTCATAATCCTTAGGTTTTGCAGGTTTTTGGTAAATTCAATTTCCCAAGTTCAGATAAGCTGTTTTCTATAGAAGGATACTTAAAAATGGACTCTATGTCCCTTGGTAATTTTTTTTATGTAGAGTTCATTCAACTACAGTTAAATGACTTATGAAAAAATAAAATATCTGTTTTATTATTGTAGACTCTATGGGACTTTACAGGCACATTAAGATTTGTCTGGATGAGATACTAGATGAATACTATTGTTAAGCACCTCAAAATATAGAGCCACCCTGAAACATGGAAGTAGTCAGACTCTGCTGCTTTGTGCGACGTCATGTTTTTCCATGCATGAACTACAAGTGCAGCATGCCTTCATGCAAATCACTTCTCTCTGTACATTATAGAGAATCCTAGAGTAGAATACCTGGTTCTCAATACCCCCTTCCCCAACATAAAACCCATTTACAAAAATAGTCACATATAATAGTAAACAACCTGTGAATTAAAAAATGATAAGTTCACAAACACTGATTTTTGTAAAAATATGGCAAATGTGGCTGTTGAAATGCAAACAGTGGATACAATTTTTGTACTGTGTGTTTCATGTTAAACACAGAGATTCATAGGTTCGCACCTTTCTTTTTAAATGGTCCCTACAGTCTTATTGGCCATTTTATCTTCTCTTCAGCAGTGTCAGCTGGTAATAAAAACAACAACCTCCTGTCAAGATGTTACCCTGTTTTACAGAGTTGCAGTTTGATGACGAGGGGTCACTGTCTTGTTATAGGCACTGACCTTTTATATATATATAATTATATATATATATATTTATATATTTAAAAACTGTCAGTTTGGCATGTACCTCCTACAGGAGTCCTGTTGACACAAATACATACTTTCTCGGGTTGTAAACAGTTTATTACAAACAGAATTTTGTGTTACTTTTTACTTTCCCTGCTGTCTTTACCTTTATCTTCTTTTTCTGATTTGTCTTTTTCATATTTATCCTTGTCTGGCTTTGTTACACTATCATAGGATGGTGGGGAGGTTGTGGATGGGGTCATATCTGTTTTTTCTGGAGTAGAGTTCTCATTTAGCTTATCCATAATCATATCTTCTTTCATGGGCAGTTCATCCTCATCTTTACCTTTATCCTGATTAAATATACATGAAACCTTTTTGACTTTTTGCCTTAAAAGATGACGTCTGAACGCACGCTGAATAATTACAGCAGATACCTCCTCCTGTTTTCGTTTTAAAGTGGTTGTAATTGGTTCATAGGAGACTTTTGAAGGATTGGCTGCCATAAACCGATCTTCCATCTGTATTCTGAGGGCGTCCATCTCCCCACTTTCCCCCAAAACACGCTTTGTGAAAGCAAACAAGATGTCAAGGCAGTGAATTCTGTCACCGCTTACCATGGGCAGATCCATTGCAATAAGCTGGACTTTGTTTGGTTTTGCTATAAGAAGAGGAGGATCTAATGAAGCTGCAAAATCTGATAGTTTACTGAACTCTATGAATTGTGTTGCATCAGGATCAAACTTCTCCCAGACTTCATAGAACATCTCAAAGTCATCCTCACTCAAAGGCTCAGCACTTTCTTCAGTAGCAACACTGAAGTTCTCCAAAATCACAGCAATGTACATGTTCACCACTACCAGAAATGATATGATAATGTAGCTGACAAAGAAGAAAATCCCGACAGAAGGGTTACCGCAGTCGCCTTTCACAGAGCTGCCTGGATGGTCTTTGTGGGGGTCACAGTCTGGCTCCCCACTGTTAAGAATTGGGGCTAGCAAACCATCCCAGCCAGCAGATGTGGTAATTTGAAATAGGCAGATCATGCTGTTGCCAAACGTTTCAAAGTTGAACATGTCATCAATCCCAACTTCCCTCTTTACATAGGCAAAGTTGGACATGCCAAATATCGCATAGATAAACATGACTAGGAACAGTAGCAGACCGATGTTGAACAAAGCAGGGAGAGACATCATCAAAGCAAAAAGCAGAGTGCGGATTCCCTTAGCGCCTTTAATGAGACGCAGGATTCGACCGATCCTGGCAAGTCGAATGACTCTGAACAGTGTGGGGGACACAAAATATTTCTCAATCATCTCAGCTAAGAACATACCTAGAGAAAAATAAGTTAAATTAGTAAAGAATATTATCACATTTAAAAACCACTCCTAAAGATTCATCCTACAAACACCGTAAAACTTTAAGAAGAACAGGATATTTGAACAGAGTTTAGAAATTAGCCATATGTTTTTACAAAACCTTTACAGTTTGCTATGCTTTGGAAACCCATAAATCCCAACAGAAAATCTGAAGTAATATGCAGGATAATGAAAAACTGCATCAATGATCTTTTTGAAGTATTAATTGTATGACTATGTATGCAAGCAGACACACAAATACATAATGTCAATCTTTTTTGGTACAAACCAATAACAAGTGTATGTAGACTAGCAAATTCTGAAATGAGAAGAATAGCTTTCTATTTAACTGTAACAAAAATAATCTCAGTTAATCTGAAGAAAGCTCATATTTATAATAGCATTGAAATGCCACGTAATCAAGTTAGAGTAATCAAAGAAAATCTGCATGTTTGAAGAGAACTGCAAATCCTTAATCAGGTATGAAATAACCTGACCACAAGCTTAGAGTTTAATGACACAGCAATTCCAAACCTAACCTGATATAAAAAGGCTTCTTAAAGCTCAATGAAGAATAGAAGAGTTGAGCATTGTATTATGTGCCTTGAAGCAGAAAACTAAAAACAACCTGTTTCCATACAAAAGTGGTAAAACCAATTTGCATGTTAAGGAGTTCTGAGAAGTTCAAATGACAGAATTTTTACTCAAGCTTTTTCAGGTTTTCTGCTCTAGATTAAGCATAGATTAGTGGAACCATTTTATTTATTACTCTGCTTCAACTCTGCTTCTCCAGTTCCTTACTGTAGCTCAAGGAATAAACTTCCCATGATCAAACAAAACTCAGAAGAAAGCTGAGGGATTTACCATGCTGTCTGGGATGCTTGCATGCTAGCATACCAGCTGTCCCACACAGGTTTTGCTCTTGGATTTTGGATTTCTTGACTCTTCTCCTGCAACTATCACTGTTAGTTTATGTCAAAATAGTCTTTTGTGTATGGGTTTGTTTCTATGCCGAAGGACTTCTACTGAATTCAGAATAAAGAACTAATTTCAGCTAAAAGAAAAATAAGATTGTATGAAACCTATCGTTAAAAAAATTCTTACGAGTTCAGTTATTTTATGGATATTATGAAATCAGAAGAAAGAAAAATTTTGATCAGTCTTTCCAGTGACTGCCTTGATCCAAAACATAAACAGAATTTACATGCCAAAAATGTTTCATTTTCCACAGAAATGGCCATTTCATGAAAAGGAGTTGTCCTTACCTACTATGGAGAGAATGACAACCACAAAATCAAAAATATTCCAGCCTATCGTGAAGTAGTAATGGCGAAGTGAAATCAATTTCAGGACACATTCTCCAGTGAAAAGTACAATAAACACCAGGTTAATCCAATATAAAATGTTTTCCATGTCTTCACTCTGATCATCTGTTTCCACCATCATTGTGACCATGTTAAGGCAGATAAGTATCATGATACTGATATCAAATGCTTGTTTCGTTACAAAATCAAAGACCATTCCTTGGAATTTGTTCTGTGGGGTAAAAAATAAGATTCATTACAATATGCATTGGGTAATATGTCTTTTTGAAATTGCTACAAATTATTCAATCTAGTACAAAGGGGATTTCAAGTCTCCATTACAAATGGAAGTCCTCCATTTGTAAGATCTTTCCAGTTTGTACATGTAGGAAAAAATAAGGTAGAAATGCAACTAATGTATTTATAGCATTAAAGTGATGATTTCAACATATACGTGATGCATTTCCTTAAAGTTGTAAAGGAGACTCTACCACCCTGAACCAGTTCACTGTAACCCTTTGTGACACACACTATAAACTGAACGTTTAGCTTGGCAAAATTTGAACAAAGCTAAACAGGGGCAGGAATGTGAGCAAGCTGAGAACTGAAGAACTTCATTTGCCAGAAAAAATAGAAAGTTTTCAAGCCCAAATTTTGGGGCTCTTCACACCACTAAAACAAGCTTTAAAACATTATCTCCCATTTTTCAGCTATAGAAAATTTACTGATGGCTGGACTAGCCACTGAGCAGGTTCTACAATCCAAAGTAGAACTGCAGAGCTGGAATTACTCTTGGCCCTAGTCTAACCTTGCTCTGTAATACTAGGATGTTATAGTCCAGATAAGAGAAATTAAGGAGTCATAATATAAGAGAATCCAGCTCAGGAGAGCAAACTATTTCATGGATTGTGCAACAGGAATGTGAGGGGTAACAGGACTTCTTTACAGGCAATGATACAGTAACTTGCCCACATACAGCAGTTTTAGGGTTCCCCTTGATGACTGAAAAAGCCTATGCCTTCAGGCTTTCACATATTTTGATAAATACACTGTCACATTCAGCCTGAGGCATAATTGAAAGAATCCCATTTTAAAATAAATGTAAAGATAATTGAAAATATTTTTATTCTTACTGCTGGTCGAGGTATAGGCTTTTGGGGTTTCTTTGAACCCAATTTTTTCATTGCATTGTAGTATTTCTTCTGTTCTTCTGTCATAAAAATGTCTTGACCTCCAAAGTAAACCAAAGAGACAAAACCTGGTTACAATCATGAATCTCTATTGATAGCTTATAGATAAAGACACTGAATAGTAATAGTGACTCCTGTTCACATTCTCATATAGGGGAAGAGTTAGGGCATACATAAAAATCCCCCAAATAAGTATTTTTTGAGCTTTCTTTTCAGAATAATGATCAAGTACTTATCTTCTTTTTCTGCTGGTTGAAATTGTCTATGATGACACCAATGAAAAGGTTCAAGGTAAAGAATGATCCAAAGATGATAAAGATGACAAAGTAAAGATACATGTACAAGTTATCTTCATACTTAGGCTGATCCAAAACCTGCAAAAAAGGCAAAGAAACAAAGTTTAATTGTGAGCACAGAGTCATATGTCTGCTGGATAGAATTTAGGGATCTAATCTTTGCTTCTTCTGGTCACATTCCCACATATCCATCCCCCTGATCTTCAGTCTATGAAGTTACATTCTTGATATCAGATTTTGCTATCCAACTTGGTATTTCTTTTAAAAAATGTACAGGCCTATATGAGCACAGAATAAATACTGAGGACCCAATTGGTTTTACCTAGTATAGTACCATCTGTCTGAGTCTACAGACAAACAAAAACACCAGCTTGTAAAGCTGCAAACTTTTCAGGATGTCTCATAGGAGCCTCCTGATTTGAGCTTTTGGAGCTTTCGCTGCTAATAGGCACTTAGGAAACTGCCCTGAATTATGGAATAGAGGCATCCAAGCCATGGTTAGAGTAAGGCTGTTTTCTCTTTCCGTCTATATGCATATTTACTATACTATAACAGGCCTCCCACTGTGACTGTAGCCTACCAAAAAAGCTCAAGCTTTACCAGTATAGTTTACTCAATTATCTAATTAGAACTATAGGACAACTTGAACCAAGGGAGGAAGGGGAAGGCCAAAGGATAAGAAAATGCACAGTTGGAGTGAAGAACAGGAACTCTGCTTTCTTCATCTCTTGTATTTTTGCTATGGTTTTCATTGTGTTTAACTACAAAACACTAATAACAACTTGTTCTCTCATTTTCACTGCTATTTCTGAAAGCTGTTAGAATTATATTCTTAAATCTGAGATCATACAGTCAAAACAAATGGAGTCAAGGGATTATACTTACATTACGAGAATCCACAGCTGCATACATGATATCCATCCATCCTTTAAATGTAGCCTATAAACAGAACACTGGTGTTTACCTCATGCTTTTCCTGGAAAATGGCTTGTCAGAAACATTGCTTAAGTGCTAAAGAATAAATTTCTTTAGTGCTCAACATAAACACCAGCACAATGTAACTTTAGTAAGTGACTCTTGCCTTCTATTGTATGTTTTATTCATATATGAGAATCACAAGCAGCACTGAGGACACAGCATCTATTAAGAGCTTGTATCAATTATGAGTAATAGCTGATATAAAAGTTATTTTTTTGTCTATGAGTAAAGTAGGTGTACTTGTTATATATTCAATGCATCTGGGCTTAATAATGTTTTAATTGCTTTGCTTCTCATAGTCAGCACTGTCTCTACCCTTTGTATTATTTCTGTTGTCACGTATTTATCCCATACTTTATAACTCCAGAGCAAGAAATGAGAGACAAGATTTCTACATGAAAGAAACAGTGAATAATTGCTTTTTATTTTTACAAGTAAACAACAGAGATGAAAGAGAAATAGAAATAAACAGTGGTGGCTTACCACTTGAAGCAGAGAAAGATAACCAAGGCCTACATTATCAAAATTAACCTTCACATTCTTCCATCGGGCAGTTTCATTGTTTTTTATGAGTTCCTCACATTGACTATAGTTGTTGATTTGGCTGATATCAAATCTCTCATCAGTTGTAGTGTTAACACAGTAGTAAAATTTCCCAGCAAACAGATTCACTCCCATGATACTGAAGATCAGCCAAAATATAAGGCAAACAAGAAGCACATTCATAATAGATGGAATCGCTCCTAAGAGGGCATTGACAACCACCTAGAGTACAAATGAAACCAAAGAGAGACAGCATTAATAACAGAGGCACCAGCATCTTACAGGTGCTTAATCAACCTTTCTTAAATGTAATTCTCTATTTTAATTCTAATATCTATATTACACTTTTTTTAATTGTTGAGAGTAGCAACTCAGAAAAGCAGTACAGAGGAAAGATAAAATAGCAACATAATTAGAAGAAAAAACATACAAACAGCAGCAAATGATAGCTTTAAAGAATGTGGGAAAAGAAGAACAAACAGGTTAAATGAACTAAAAAAGCCCCAAATCAGCACTTATATATTCTTTTTAGATTATTTACTTAATATAGGTCTGCAAAACGATATCCGTAATATTTCTAATGACTGATTGCATCAAACACAACAAAATTTATCTCCTACAAGTTTACTGGATAAACATTCCAAATCAACATTACTGAGCAAATTTTTAATTGGAAGTAATTTTAAGACTATTTTATTATAAAAGAAAACTTAAGAGATGTATGCGTGTTCACTTGGGTGGTTAAATATAAAATTAGAAAAGCAGACATGCTCAAATCAGGAAAACAGCTGAGTTTCTGGGCACAGAAAACCTGGTAGTGTTAAGGCAAATGGCAGATAAGACTTGAAGAAGAGACTTGATTTAATTCCCAAATGAATTTTGGGAAAAATCAGGCTTCAGGAAAAAGTACGCAAATAAGTTCCTGCATGACGAAGAATGACTAAAATCAGGCCAGAATAAAAATAAAATGTTAAAGGAAATAAAATTAGAGAGAAAGTAGGTCCATTATGAATGAGAGTTATTTATTTAATGATTAAACTGATGAACTGCTAAGTTAGTTAACCCCTATTTTAAATCTGTTTGTAAGTCTAAAAATGTAAAATTTAATAAATATGGAGCACTGCTACAAATTTTGCCAAAACAACTGAATCAAATCCTTAGCAACTAATGAGGATTTTGTTTTAAAAATGCAGAACTTCAGGTTTTACATGGATGAGATTCCTTACAATTCTGTTAGTTTATATGATGTAGGTACCACAACAGACTCTCTAGCACACTATGCTATTTGTTTCTATCTGAAACACAAATGTATAGCTTAAGCCTGACTTTGCATTTATATCTACAGTTAATAGGTTCTATAGAATCAATTACTTGCAAAATTAGTTGTCTATGTAGATTGCCTTTCAATCCTTCCCATTTTACAGAATAGAAAATAAAACATTTAATGTTAGAGGAATACATATTAGTTACCATTTTTATATTATTTTTATTTAAAGTTATCTCAATTATTCTAATTTAAAATATATGTAGATTTATTAAATGTAATAATATTATCCATCAGGATTAATTATTGAGATATAAAGGGACAGTTAATGAAGTGAAAATATTTGTCCTTAACCTTTCCATCTCATTACACCTGAGAATTCTGTTCCTTTATCTGCTACAGCTGCAGGTCCAGTCATGTTCTTCTTTCTTTAATTGCTGGATTTCTACAGCTGACCTACTTTCTCTGTTTTAAGTCTGAGTCCTGAAGCTAGAGCAGGACAAATCATTTGAAGACACTCAAAACATACTGTCAAGCATCACTGAAAACACTGATCCAGACACCTCTTAGCTGTTATTAGCAGTATGGGTGTGAGAAAAGAGGGCAAGGCCTGACAGAAAGTGAAAACAGGGAAAGCATTAGAAAGACTTTGTAAGTGTTGTTTACCAGTTAAAAAAAAGCAGTATGTGCCTAGTGCCATATAACAGTGAGTGATAGTGTCTGGGACAGAGCATAGACAAGTCTATTTCCGCTAGCAATAGCAGCAGTGGAAAGATGCAGGGGAAATATGTTTTCTATAGAGGAAATGTTTTCTAATTGTTAGTCTGGGCAGGCACAGGTCCTAAGCCTAGAGAATAGAATGGTGGATTAAAAATTTTAGTTGTGTAGAATGGAATTTCTTGCCTGTCATATAGGAAGTATAATGTTCACTGGATGTAATTTTAGGTGCCTATACAAATATGTGCACCATGCTATATCATCATATTTTCAGTTCATTGATGTTAACCAGTTAAATTTGTATGTTATAAGTGGGCATCTTGAATTTCCACGTACCTAACCTTAAAATCTTGTCCTATTAATTTCTGTATTAATCTCTTCACCAACTTGAGCTACTGTATCTTTAAAGACATAAGCCTGAAAGTAATCACTTTAAATAAGGCAAAATGTATTATATCCATAGGGAAATTTCACTGGTTAATTGCCCAACTAGTAAAAATACATGTCACATTTCTAGTATGAAGTTATCTAACTTCATCAACTACTTTTTGTTGTAATTTTTGCTGAAGTAATTAATTTCCTCCTTATCTGTGCATTTTACAAAGGTATAACAGTTAGCAGATCAGGATCAAATCCATTGGTAAAGCTGATACCAACATGGAAGTTATGGAATTGAAAACTGGCCATAAACCTTCAAAGCGAAGTGATTATTTTTTCCTAGCCACATTATATTCACACTTAACCAATTTATTGTGCATCTAAAATTTCTAATATTTTTAATTCTGGTTTGGTTTTGTGGGGTTTTTTTGGTGATCATTCCTTATATAAAACCCCAACAGTTAATGTGCTTTTTTTACCATGATGGTATTGACGTTTTAGATAGGTCTTATATCTGACATAAACACCCCAGATTTTCAAATTTGCTTCAGAAAATTTGCAGAAATTTGCTGGAGGCAAGGAATTGGTGTTTTCTATTTGAATTTATAACCTTTCATCAAAGCCTGTTTCCTTTTTGGTCTTTTACTTTCAACATACAGAGAGCGTTACATTGTCTTCAGAAGCTCACCAATTTGTAGTTGACTTACAGATTTGCTAATTAGCTTATAACCTGAGGTGCTAAAGATCAGTGACTAGGGATTCCGTAAGAAGGATCCTTTCTAGTTACAGCAATCTGGTTTCAGTTCAGGTGCACCTGATCAATGGCAACATGTTCAGGTAGACAGATGAACCTTGAAGGTGTAAGTCAGACACCTTCCTGTGGCTGGAGCTAGAAATACGTACCATCTCCAGCTGTTGATTGCTGCCCCTAAGAGAAACGTTTCTAGAGATTTCACATCATAGTAGACTACATATAGTCTCTATCCATTTCAGTGCACTAAAGAAGTGATCTAAACTAATTAAACTGACTTTGCACTGGAATAGTCTGAGAGCGCCGTGCTGGGCAGATGAGAGTCTCAGCTGTAGTAACCGATGTAATGATAACAAACAGCTGAGGCAGTAACTTCTCAAATAACCCAACTCTGTCAGCAGAAGTCTTCTGATCTGTTTTCAAGCTGCTTAGTGCTCTATATATTTTATTTTATTTTAAAAGCAATATGGAAAGCAGTAAACAACTAATTTAGGCCAGAAATCATAAAGCCAGCTTAATCTTTGATATACTAGAAAAATTGTCTTAAATAGAATGCAACATTCCTAATATGAAAGACAGAAGGTATTTTAATGCTTCAAAATTACTTGTTAACATAGGAATCAATTACAAAACTTATTAATTGTAACAGAAATTCCCAATACAGAATAGTAAAATATATTTGATAGGCTGCACATTATTTTCTATATTTGCATGAAAAACACATGTAAAAATGTGTGTATATGTGCACACACTTTTATGAGTAAGTATTGCCTTTTAAAAACTTTCCTAACTGTAGCAAGATTTATTTGTATGGGATGAATTTAGTTTGTAGTAACATTGCATATATCCATGCAGCTGATAAAACCTTGGGCCCACCAAGAAAATATGAAATCTGATGAAAGGGCAAGGAGCCTAAGGTAGGTGTAACAATGTGTGCAATAACACATGAATTCATATAAGCAGATGAAGTCTTTTGCTTATATGTCAATGATACATGTAAAATATATAGGATGGTAGTGTAGCATATCTGCATGGATTTGTCATTGATTATTCTGCATGCATTGTTTCTGTGTATGCATGCATTATTTCAGAGTCTTTCATTTTGTCTTACCCTCATCCCTTCAAATCGCGACAATGCTCTTAGAGGTCTCAAAGCTCTTAGTGTCCTAAGGGATTTAATCGCACCAAGTTCTGAGTAGCCCAAGGCATTAGCTGTTAAGCTAACCAAAGAGACCTACACAAAAACAGAAAGGCAATATTGCTCATTCATCTTGTATATCCTTTCAACACAATGGTGGGAATGATGTGTGCCCTGAACTTCTCAAGAAGATTCAAGGCCGGACCTCTTTCTCAGCGGATCCCTCTATAATGCAGAAAGATCTTTCAAGTCATACAAAGTACAATAAAAGTATATTCTAGATACCTGTTGATGAAACCATGTTGGTAGAATGATGTAAAAATGCCTTGTAAATGCACACTCATTAACATTTGGTGGTATTTAAAGAAAAGTGAAGTCACATGCAAAAGAAAACTCCAAAAAGCTTGGTAAATTGCAGTGGTCAATTTAGGTTAGGACTACCCATGATTTCTTCAGAACTGGATGAGAATGTAAAAGGTCTCAATAATCACATCCAGACCTGGCCTTGGTCAGCTGTAACTTTCTAGTGGCCAGAAAATCTTATTCAACAGCCATAGCTATCAGTGCTGTTCAGATTTAACCAGACGAATCAAGACTGATAACCAACTGTTTGTTAGACTATGGTAGAAGCTTCATTGTTAGGCACATCCACACTTTATTACATTCCCTGTGATTTCTTTAACCACTTCACGAATCCTGGTTTGCATAACGTTGGTCTGGTCTGCAGACAGATGATTAAATAAACTAGAATAGCTGTAAAATAAATAATACAATATCTTTCATCAATAATCCTTAGAAATGTATATAGTAAACCATTGGGAAGAAGTGGCTGTAATAGAAAAAAAACCTTGAAACTGTATATTTCCTTCCATTTAAATGCCTTTTCCTTCCATCCTTCCTGTTGTCTTTTGAATTCTTTCATTTCCAAATTAATCTTTTTGCTTTGTTATCCCAATCCTCTGATTAAATATTTAAAAAACTGCTTCAGAGATTAATTTTTTCCATGAAAAATTGCACCAGAGTAAGTTTGCCATGAAAAAATAATGAAGTTCACAGAAGTAACTAACCAACCCACAGATTATCAAATAAGAATTATATACTTGTTGATAAATACTATATACATGTAATGACAGTGTAAAGTATTGTCCATGGAGTCTCTGTAAATTTTATTGGTCATGGTAATTTATACATCAGATGATTGAGTCAGTAAATGTTTAACAAAGGTACAGACTCAACCACAGAATAGTAAGTGTGCACATGGTTATGTTTTATCACAGGATCTGCAATGCTGGTGTGGATTTAAATGTTACAATGTTTTCCAAGCTCTATATAGTAAAGACTACATAGTATATCATATCATTGCAGTTAAATGGAGATTCTTAGTGATTTCTATAGCATTCTGTTGCTTTTTGGAGTGAGCAAACAAGAGACTCGAGACACTCTTACCTTGGATTCCAAGGGATTGGTACAGACAGGTGTAGTTAGGCTATTGTATCTGCTCCTTGCCAGTGCAGCCTTTTAAATATTGAGAACCCATTCTAAGGGAGCTCCTCTACAGTTATCCAAGTGTCACTTTAAGGTCACCCATGTGATGCAGGGAAAAGTGCAGGAGTACTGAATAGAGCAAGGGAACTGACAATTCCTAGCAGTATTTTCCTTTCACATTACAGTGACATGACACTTAACTAGTAACTAGTTAGAATGTTAGAAGCCTTTAAAGAAACTGCTTTGAAGTATTTAAATTCCATGCACAGTAAAAATTGAGGATTAATAGCATCCTTTCCACACCATGAAAAAACACTGTAAAAAGTATAATTTCAGTAAAGCACTACAACTCATAAAACTAGAGACTATCAACAAAACTAGAGTAATAAGCATGGCTAAATATTTTTTTTTCCTTTCTGAACAGAATTAAAAATTATACCACAACAATAGTTTTAAAGTAGAGTTTCCATTGAGTAGAACAGAAGGCTTATCTTGAAAACATAATATTCTAATTTTTAGAGCTTGTCATGCAGGACATGAAAAAGAATACATACATCAACAATCAGGAAGTCCAGCCAGCACCACGCATTAGTGAAATAGGTTTGAAAGCCATAAGCCACCCATTTTAAAAGCATTTCCAGAATGAAGATATAAGTAAAAACTTTGTCAGCATATTCCAGCATTGTCTTGATAGTTTTACGTTGCTCTATGTATATATCTTCAAAGGCCTGTGGAAAAAGATTTTTAAAGATTTAATTAAATATCTTACAGTGTGGTATATAGTAGCCAAGAAAGAATTTGAATAGGAAAGATATATGTGATGGTAAGATATAGATCCTTCCCTCAAGCATAACTTTTGATTTCACTCCATATCATAGCCTTTTCATAAAGCTAGGTTCAAACACAATATTCAGCCTTCAGTTGAGCTGAACAGTGACGCATGAAACCTACTCTAATACCATTTTCCAAACCTTATATTCACTCATTTCCATGAACAGCAGTGGCTTATTGGCATGAGGATTTCCTTTGTGGGAGCTGAAACTTTTTATCAAAATTATATGAAGGATTTAATGACTCTGTGATACAGAATTTTCAAGGAACTAATAATTGAAATCAAACTATGCAGACTAGCTCACAAAATGATCCTGAACAGAGATTAATAACTCATTTTTGCTTCTGCACTGAGGAACTAGATACCTCGGTACTTACTCAGTACACTTGATTTAATAGTCCGATAAAATACCTAACAGAATCCTGTTGGCATCTTACATCTCAATTTGATAATTCAAGTTGCTGTTGGTAAGTTCCTAGCTCAGGTAGTTTACATTAAATGTGTACAAGAAAAAAACCTCAACCTATTAGCATCAATATGAAGATGTGTAAATACCAGTTGGATTAGTTTTTTCAACACTACTTTTTGAACTTGCCAACTTGCCAAACAATTTGTTTCATAGCCTCTGAGCAAACTCTTAGGTATCCTAAAATACATGCCAAGTAACTGCTGATTCATGTCCACATTAAAACGTTTATGAAATGGATATTAAATTGTGATATATTATCTGAAGCTACAAAATTAACCGTAACCCTAAATGCTTACTGCTTAAAACAGACACAACAGTTCCACAGTGAATTTACCAGAGCTCCGCTGCTGAGAAGAATCATAAAGACAATGAAGGTCTCAAACCAGTTGTGTTCAACAATCTTGTAGCAGGTTTTCCTAAGATTCCACCAGATTTTCCCTTTCCCATCTTCTACACTGACTTGACAGCATTTAAATCTCCGCACACAACCTAAGTACAATAATAAATTTTGAGATGTCAGAGTGGGGTAAATGTATTTTAGGAATCACAATGAACAGAAGTAATTTAGCTTGTTTCAGTACTACTGCAATAGATGCTTGTAAATAACTCTCTCTTATCTGGCTATTTTCATTTCAATATTTGAAGCTAATGCTCTGTAACTCTTCTCTTCCAAGGAGAAAGAGAGCACGACAACAATACATCTATGGCAGCACCTCTGAAGGAGGCAGAAAATACAACTGCAATCACAAAGCCTCTTCTTGATTTTGAATAAAAACGGAATCCAGCCCAAATCAACACAGCTAGTTCTAATCAACCTGCACGTATTTTGCTTCACCTACCTTCTGTAAAACAAGCCTCTGGCTCCAGAGATTCTTCAGGTTCTGCTTCTGGCTGTTCCCCTTCTGGAGGTAATCCAATATCAACTGTGCTGCCTTCTGATGAACTGGATGCATTTAATTTCTGTGAATGAAACCCCATGTGATTATTTTTCCAATTTTATTTATTTTGAATAAAGGTCATATTTGAAATGCATACCAAAATATTTTTGCATGTATCCCATGCTCCAATATTAAAATAATTTCTTATCTACAGTCTATAATGCCAAATTGCTCTACTACAGGTGAGGTCACAAGATTAGAAACTACATCATGTGCATTTTCCCCATTGAAAATATTTTGATATTTTCATACAAGGAATTGCTGAAATTATTAGACTACTATTCTGAGCCACACATGAGAATTCTGAAATGAAATTTCAGTAAATCAGGAATGGGTGCCTTCCGCACTTGGCACTGTTTAATTATTCCAATCACGTGGCTGCATTTTAGGTTATACTTCAGACAGTATGTGTTAACACAAATAATTTTCCAACATCATGACCAAACCAACAGCAAGCTACAGAGGTGTATTTTCATGTCGCAAGTAAATGTTATTCTATCATGTCTGTTAAACCTAAAAAGTTTGAATATAAACTTTTCATTATCATTGACATGAAAACACATGTTATGAGTTGTATAGGAGAGTTTAAATCTATTTCCAAAAGAGCAGCACATTACTTTAAGAGCAGTAGCTGATATTTTGCATTCTCACTTGCCAATGCATTTTCTGAATTTACTGTGCATTTTGAAACTACTTATTACTTTGGTACAGTACACATACATACTTCATAAAGTAAATATCTTTATTTTCTGAGGAAAGTGAAACAAATGTTTTAAACAATACTGATGAATCATATGGATATGTAATCAAATCTAATTATTCTGTCAATTCTTCTTGTACTATTATTTGGCAACGGACAAATATGTGTACATATAATTAGTTTGAGGAATGCTGTCTATGTTTGATAAGTGTTAATGCACTATGTGTAAGTAGTGGGTATAACATCAGTAAAATGGCTGCGATTGATAAGTAGCTAATTTTATAAAGGGAATGATGTAAGCAGATTTAGAACAATGTCTGCAGGGAATTGATATTAGAGAGATGGTCCATGGAAACATTAAAGATATATCTTTGCTGACACTTAAAACTTAAATTAGAGGCATTATTCCTTGAAAACATATTTGAGAAGCTCCAAATTCTATACATTTTTAAAAGAAAATGTAAATCATATTAGTATGTGAATACAGAAAGTACCATAACACTTCAATGGAATTTTACATTGCAGACAATATTAAATGTGTTCTTCAAACAAAAAGCTTAATTCCTTTCTCCCCCACTCTGATTTTATCAAATCACATCAACAATATGTCATGTTCTGCATTTGATGTAAGTTTAGCTTTGCTTTCTTTGTAGCATAGTACACTAGAGCCCACATTTTAGAGGAAGACCAAAGAAATTGCAACATTTATTGTACGGTATATTATGCATGTAATTTAAGTGATAGCTGCCCATCCATTTCTTTCATGTTTTTTTGAAAACCCCAGCTTACATATTTACATCTTACGTTTCTGTATAAGCTTTAGTATATAGGAGCTTGTGTCCAATGTACAAAGACATGGAAGTACACTTTTCTGCAGAATTTAATTTACAAATTTCCCATTGCAACATATACAAAATATAGATAACACATGGCAGTTTGGTCATTGTGGAATACTGCCTCTAAAATGGAGAAACTGGAAAGACTGTAGTCCTAAAGTAAGGACATTAAAACATTTAACAGCAGTGAAAGTTAATCATCAGTTTGAGGAAAGGCCAGAAATACCATAAATGCAAGGCACATTCCAAAGAAATTTATATATGGTGCTAAAAAAATAACATTTATCAATATAATACATTAAATAATTTTTACACTGAGACAAAACTATCTGTTTGCATTAAGTAGAGTTTTCTTAAAATGTTGCTTGCATCATTCCGATCTGGACAGCATTTCTAGCAGAATGCTGTAGTAGTAGCAGAGCAAACAAAAACTATGAACTAGTTAAACCATAGTTTAAAAGACCCTACTGTCCATTCCTCTACAGAAAAATAAGAGTTCAGTTACTCTGATATTATGCAAGTAGTTTCATCAGCACATGTTAATTTTAAGAAGGGACAACGAATTCCTATTACTGAAATTGCCTAAGACTAACAGTTAACTCAAGGTGGAAGATTAGAGATATCCACTATAAGGAGAGATCAAAAAGATAAGGGAGAGAAAGTAGAAAATGATACAGTAGAACCATCCATGATCAGGAACATTAGAAAGCCATCTTTATTTATGTGAGGCAGTATGTATGGTGAGCTGTATCTTGTAAGTCTCTAAAGATCTGGTATGCTTCCTTTAAGAAGCTGTAATAATAACCACAGGAGTTAAACTAAACAGAAAAATCTTAAATCGAATCAACAGCAGCTGATACTTGAAACACAACTAAATGTCTTATCTCGCTGAGAAATCAGTTACCCTTCTGGTGTTGATGCAACAGAGTATTTCTTTAGCATGCTGTTCTATTGTACTTAAATTTAGCTCCAACATGATTAGTATGTAGTGTATTTTAAAAATTATTCAATAAATTCAATTTGTAATAATTCAGTATCATTTGGGTGAAGAAACAAGATAATTATCAAACTCAAACATTATATTTTATATAGTAATAAGCCCTTTTAAAACCTTTATTACACAATGATTCTAGGTGTTAAAAATGTGCAGTGACCCAGACTAAACGAGTGTCATCAGGGCCAAGTATTGGATACTTCAAGAAATATGATGCTAGATTTTTCCTAAATAGTATGCTAAGGAAACATTCTTAGAGCAACCTACTTCTTAAAACCTCAGAACGTACATATACTCTTTTTCCTTTTCACATTAAGGTGACAAAAGTACTTACATGGTTCTCAAGCAGCAATAAACTGATTATCATAGAGATGTATGTATCTTTTACATCACATCTACCA
Source organism: Coccyzus lansbergi (assembly GCA_033558105.1). Taxonomy (NCBI): domain Eukaryota; kingdom Metazoa; phylum Chordata; class Aves; order Cuculiformes; family Coccyzidae; genus Coccyzus; species Coccyzus lansbergi. The sequence goes on along the minus strand of JAUMJK010000318.1, from coordinate 2,616,151 downwards.
AGAGCATTGTCAGTCACACTTTAGTCAGCAATACTGTTGAGTATGAGACACACATTTTGGGTTTACTTTCAAGTTAGAAACTGAAAGCAGAAAGCAGCTTGTCTATCAAGACTAGCACTGCAGAAAGCAAGATTAGTTCAGAAAGCTTTTGATATTCTTACTTTCTGAACCTTGACATCATCTCAAAGATTAATACAATTCTGCTTCCTTCCTTCTTTTTCTTTCCTTCTTCCCTTTTCTCCTCCCTTCCTAAGATGATTGCTTGAGATTAGCTGAACAACTCTTAGTTTAACATTTTTTAAAAAGCTGGAAATTTCATGGTTGGCCAGGATGCCACTAATGGCTATTGAAATTATAATTTAAGAGACTGAAGGAGCGAAGAGCAGAACAGACATAAGCAGGAAGATGGCATCAAGAGAAATCACCATTTTTGTTTTGCTTTTGTTTTCTTTTCCTCCCAATGCCTGTGAAAATGTTAAATAATGGAAATGATACTGTTTCTGTTTTCTCAGTACTGTGTGGTTGTCAGTATGAAAATGAGATGTTCTGTGATATAAATGGCAATATTATAGGCAAACTTATCCAGTCTTTTTCAGTGCAGCTATATCACAAATAAAATCGACCGAGTAGTAAATGTCACTGTAGTTCCAGTGGTATAATTAAGTGGACTCAATGTCACTCTTTCTAGTCCTTACACAGTGAGGCATAGAAACACTTACCAGTTCAAAATAACAGATCAATGTAAATCAAACCAAAACAATTCTGTGATGATTATTGTTTGCAAATACTGCAAAAAACCCAGGATTCCTAAACTATAGTCCACTCTGTACTTTATTACTATTCATAAGTCCTTTGATCTACTCATTTATAAGCATTTAATAAATGAAAATATTTGCAAGAATGTTGGATGACAGCAAAAGCATTGTAAGTAACAGTGGAAATATTTGCAAAAGCACTCCCACAGGAAGCTACTTAAAAAGGCTCTTTAATTCACACAAGCAATAGTGAATGGGTATTTCTGAAACAGGGCAAGGGACTGCACTTTGTAAAGATTAATTAAGGAGACTCCAATATACTCTAATATTTACAACTTAATGTCATCCACTACGAATCAAATTATGCCAATTCAATGTGACTGATTCAAAAACAATCTAAAGCCCAAATTCAATGTGACTGATTCAAAAACAATCTAAAGCCCAAATTCTTCAGAGAATTTTGAATCATCAATATTTTATAATCAAAATGCAATTTATCAGATAAATTATTCCTTACAGAATCTTGGACAAAAAGCTATGCAATAAGTACATTTTAACTCAATTCATTTACCAAAATGAAAGCATCATCATTCAATTATGATGTTCTAAGTATTATGTGAATGTTTAACAGGTGAGATGTAAATCATCTGAAGCTTGGGACCTTTTAATCCAGAATCAGTAGCTTATTTACTAGACTGCTAACTTTATTTATCATTGATAAGATGAGAACAAGTTTAACTTTCTCAGGGCAGACAATTTTGGATGTTTGGTGAGGTAGTCAATTTGTAAGCGTAAACTGAAAAGCTATGGTAAGACTGAATTGGCCAGATCTTGTTAACAGTTTTCTCTTTGCACCTCTATACTCGTAAATGTGGGTGTAAGTAAGAGCAGAACTGACCACTCAAATACCAGTTTTGTATGACCTTGGTCACTTGCTTTGACTATAGATGTAAAATGAAATTCATGCTTAACGTTGCTTCAAGTACTGCATATTAATCTCCAAAATAACTAAATGCTTAAAGTAATGCAGAAAAGCATTCCTAACAAAAAAAAAAACCGTGGAAAATAAATGTGACCCTCATGAGTTTGCAAGTAACCTCCATTACAAGCTAAAATTCATTAGTATGAAAGTTTTCCTAAACAGCCAGCAGACTTTGATTATCAACACAATTTACAGATGGACTTATAGAAGCTTCTGATGAGAAACATAGCTTACATCTTCCATCTTCTGACTTCCTTGAAAAGGAAAGAAAAACCTTCAGAAAAAGAATCCTGGAAACTTTACCATCAAGACTGGGAACGGTACGTAGCATGCACTGCAAAATACTATTGAAATATCATGGAAAGTATTGCGTCTGAACCACAGAAATATGTGGGCTCCTGATCTCGCCTGACCATGCTGTGATGCGAGTCTCATGACTCACCAGATAGCAGCTGTGCATGTTTGTACTTTATTGCAATGAATGGGACAGGTTCATAGCTGAAGAGCATGCAGGCCAGTCAACGTCAGTTAAAAAGTGATTATATGGTATATACATATAGATGTATAACTTGTTTAGGTAACCTGTGTAAAACTGATGACACGATGCTCTGCCTCGCTAAAAGGCACCAGAGCTGCCCGCTTGACTGATCCAGCTTGGTTCTACTCCTGTGAGAAGTAAGAACGGTAGGAAAGGAAGTTCAGGACACAGCACCTCTGCTTTTTTGCACTGAATACTGCTTTAAGTAAAATATACATTATTAAAGTGTCTACAACAGCATTAGGAGATCCTATATTTTTCAAGGTATTTAAAAATATCTTGTAACTTGGAATATCTTGATGTAATTACTAGCCTAAAAGTTACACTTAGCATAAAAATCTACATAGCTATACATGCACTACAAATTTTTCTGTACAAACCATCCCCATAGTACATAAGGATTTGAAAAGGAGAAACTATTTTTATAGTTTCTACACTAGATAACTGTAAATGCACCTCAGGCCTTTACATACAGTACAACAGACTCAGCACTGTGGCCCCATATTGGTTAATGGTCCTACTTCCACAGTAAAATTTTATTTAGGATTTGTTCTCTAATTCCCTTATTACAGTATCCCCCCACCAGTATTCTTATGGACACAATGTTCTAATAATTTATTATGGTTTAGGTTTCAGGCAATTCTCTAGAAAACCCCTTGTAAATTCACATGTACGAACACATACGATATTGTATTTATTGTTTCTAGAAAGGCATACTCTTCAATTAAAACACAGGCAAATACGTATATTATGATAAAGAATTAACCAAACATTAATATACTTAATTAAAACTTGCTAATAAATTAAAATTACTTTATAAAATTCTGTTTATTGACTTATACCACAGTGAATATGTGTATGTATGTGTATATACGCTACAAATATTTCTTTATAAACCATCTCCATAGTACTTAAGGAAAAAAAAAATTTTATAGCCTCTATATATACACAGAGAAACGTGCAAAAGCACAGAGACATGCATTCATTAGCACCTCATACAGTGTTCCCACAGTACCTGAATGCCTAAGCTGCCTTTCACTTGGGATAATGCTACTGATTGCAGTTTGGTGGCAGTGTTACCTTCGTCTCTTTTGATCTGTGGTACAGGCAATGAAGTGACTGGCAGATCAACACTTGGCAACATCAGAATAAACGGGAAAATATGAGAGGGCAGAGACGTGAGGCATATTATGGCATGACAAAAAAAGAGGAAGACTTGAAGAAAAAGCCATTTGTAGTCAACTTTTATTTTAAAAAAAAAAATGCCTTCTTTTTGGTCATGGTCCTGTGACCAGTAAACCATCAATCTTCTCTATAGCAAAAACTTTGGTGGATAAAAATCATCTAGTAAAGACTAGGAACTAGGATTAAGATAAAAAACCTTTTATGATTAAAATCTATGTGAAATTTAGGCACTTAAATAAGAAATATGGTCACAATGCCTTTGCTTAACTGCTATGTCTCTCCTGAAGGTGCCTGCAATGTGTAAAAGTCCCTTCAATTTTTCACCCTCAGCTTCTGCAAGACTTCAAAATTTTGGTTCTGACTGAATATGCATTTCTTTCTTATCACCTGATCAGTTTGGAATTCCTGAAGCATGATTAACACTGATGATTGCAGTGTTCAGTACTTCCATGAATGCAATGAGGACACTGGGGTTTTAAAAATATTTTATATGGAGGAGCTTAGTGACTGGAGCTCATGTCTCAAATGTGGGATAATCCATTTTAATATTTTCCCTATAGGAATTCAAACCAATAGTCTGTCACCCTGTAGAATAACCCAGCTGGGGTCTTTCATTGGGTAATGGAAAGATTTATCTAATAAAGACACGTAGCGACCACACCATCCTGCTACACAATGAAGAAATAGATGCACCATTGTCATTGTGATCATACTCAGTCCTGCTAATCATCGGCCTATAAGTTTGAATAAGGTACATCTTCTATCTCTTCTACTGACATAATAATGCTCTTGTGCAGTAAAACAGTTGAAAGATAGAGTGGGCTACATAAAGAAGCAAAAAGGAAAACATTGGTGATCAAGCAATTCATACAGGAAATTCAGGTTTCAGTCCCTATTCCAAGGCATTTTCTGCATTTTAGCCACTGCCTGCTGACTGATAAAAAATTATAAACTAATTTTGGTGGAAGGAAAGATTTTTTTCCTCAAAACAGATGCCTTAATCATTAGCCACTACCAAAAATCATGTTCCTTCTTATTATCACTGTTCAGGGAATCAGACTGTTATCTGTGTCAGATTTTCTTCTAGTGTCATTCACACAGTAATACCATCTGAAGCATCATTGCTAGTTAGAATGAATGTGCAAAATAAACTAACAGTATCTTCTTCATACTTTCTAGTTGCAGCATTTAGAATGTTTTCCCAAAAACCAGGATAGGTTTAGGTTAATAACACCCTTAAAACTGATAGAAATACTATACTAACTTTACAGATAAATGCAGAATGACAGGTAGGTATTTGTTACTCCACCAAGATAGCAATAAATGTTTTGTGATGAAGAAATGTATCCTGTTTTCCAGTACTGGACTTAAGACACTTTATTCCCAAACTTTCAGTACATCCTCTGGCTCCCACTAGTTGCTAACCAGGGAAAAGACTGAAAGTTATAGATGGAGTTGAACACAATTAGCAGGAAAAAAAAACCCCAAAACTAGAAGGACTAGGCTTATACTAAGAGACTACATGATTTACAAAAAGAAAAATAATCTCTGGCACTACTGTCATATGCATTCATTATGGATGATCTCACTTATGAGTGGAACTTGACCAGATTAGCAGTATTTGCTGTTCCTTTGGCAGCATTAAATTTCAAACAGTTAACAATGGGACAATAGAACAATGGAACAGCAAAAGAATGGAAGGACAGAACAATGCACTGTCTTTGTGTGGCATAAAGCTGCTTGATGAAGATTCCATTTTTTATTGTATGTAAAAAGACAGAACTAACTAAAATCCTACATTCAGACCAAGAAATTCGTATAGTCACCCTCTTCATTACACAGAACAATTTAAGGTTAAACTATAATAACTTCTGCTTTGTTGTACACCCACATTGTGGTTTTGAGGAGTAAGATAAATACTAATACAATCTGCCAAACCCTCATATCTTTAAAAGAACAATACAGGTATTTCTGATAAGAAACAAGCAAATATGACTCTCCGATGCAGTCTGTACAGAAAACAGTCTGAGGGGTAGAATTACCAGAATCTTATCTATAGTTATACCCTCAAATTCAAGAGCAAGGAAATCACTTACAAAAATACTTATGATAGTTTATGTCAATACCACAGCATGCAGTACTGTTTAGAATTACCCATGGCAATTCTGAACGAACTGGCATCAGTACTAAGCACAGTACAGCCTTATTCCACTTAAGGCAGTGTGCCGCCACCATATACTATGTGCAGGACAAGGCACTGGGTTAATACAATAATAAGGGCTTTGGCATCCACCAGAACTCACTAAGTGCATCTTGGATATGCCCATTTGCCCTCCATTGTGCCAGAAAGAGATACTTTTTATTATGATCACAGTAAGTAACAAATATCTCAACACTTTAAAAATGGCAAGGGATAGCAGCATAAAAGGACTGAGATATAAAGCTTCAGAACTTTTTTACCATAAGGCCAGTACTTCATTTCTTCAGTGTTTCTGCCATTATCAGATGGATTATTAGTGATTTATATGAAATCACTTAGTGATGCTGGTCCAGAATTCAAACATACTTATGATGCATCTGAATGTATTTTGACTATATTAAAAAGGTTAAAAACATCAGAATGAACTATTAACTTGACAGCAGGTGCTCCAGAAAGCAGAGAACAGTAAATAAATTGCACGGTGAAATAAGCATGGAGATACTTGCACAACCCACACATATTTTGTAAGACTTTTGGTATCCAGGGCTATTAAATTTACTCATTTTCTTGTGAATTATTTAACAAAATAGAACAGAAACATGTATTCACTTTCTAAAAAGTTGTCTTATGTATCTTTACTATTACTGCAAATTCAATACTGTACTCTCATCACATTCAAAACCTGCAACCTCACATCACTTTACCTTAAATACAAGTTTGTATATACTGTTGTACAGGAATTAAGCAGAGATTTGAATTCAACATTACTAACTGCAGGGAAAAAAAGAAAGCCAGCAGAGTCTTTAAAATATAGAAATAGTCTTACCTCTTTGCTTTCTTCCAGGTCTGACTCGCTGCTGAACTCCTCCGTATTTAAATTTTCAAAATCTGATTCCCCGACAGCAATTGGCACTGTCACAGTGAGACTTGGGTTGTTTATGAATGACATGTAATCACTTTCATCAACAACATATTTTTCCACACTGCTGCCTATGCCACTGGTAGTTCCATTCCCTTCTTTAAGATAGGCAAGGTTTTTACCTATTTCTACTATTGTGTGGTTCGAAATACAGCTGTCTTTTTTGTTGTTTAGGTCTTCAAGAGGTTTGATTTCATCTAAAACTTTCTGCTTTCTAACAAATGCTTTTTGGATGAATTCACGCACTTTTCTCTTCACATAATCTATGCCTTTCTGTATCCTTGCTACAGCAATCTGTAGATTGTTCATTTCATTATCATCATCTGTAGCAGCAAGGTTGTCTGAACTAAATGAACTCAGCAGCAAGGCCAAAAAGAGGTTGAGTACCTAAAAGACAGTAAGAAGAAAATATGCTGGATCTCTTATTTTTAAGTCATGAAAGTAATCCCATTATGGATTATTCAATATGACACGGCTAACACTTTATTTCAACCCACCTTCCTGCTGTTCTTTCCAACCCACAATCCCTGTCCCCCATACTTGAGTGTAACTTGCTAAAAACAATTATAGCTTGTTTTACTTGACTAATATAACAAAAATCTGAGCTCTTCCTTGGTATTCTTCTCCAAACTGGAAGTAGTGCAGTCTGCTCCTCAAAATGGAGAATGACAAAAGGAGGTAGAATACAACATGATGTAGTAATTTATGCAAACTACATTTCCTGTAGTGTTCACAGGTGAGGGGAATGCAGGCAGACTCCAGTCTTCTACAGTTCAACAAATCATAGTTTCAGTGTTTCTAATTCACAAACTAATAAACATATATTTATCAAAAGTATAGCAGTCTCTATTTGGTTTGGTCAGGAAAACTAGCCAAGAGATAGAGTCTACAGATGAGATACACCTTAATTTTAGGAAACTATTTCAGACGTTCTTGCATTATGTTTTAAAAATATACAAGAGAAATTTAACTTATATTTGTCAATATTTCCAATTCAAACTTGCAGAATACTTAAGAAGTTATATCACAGGAATCTCGCACTAGTCCAGTTAAACTTGAGGCTTGTGTCTGTGGATAAGCTTATTTATAAAATTTGTGGATGAAATCAAAAAGAGAAAGGATGCTAGCATTCAGCAAAAAAGAACTACAATTAGGCATAACACTAGTAAATTGCTGAAATGATTCAAAATTAATATGGCATCTAATTCTGCAGTATTAGTGTGAAAATAGTTACAAAACATGAAAAACATATAAAAGGTGTGAAAACTGGCAAGGTGGAAGCACTGCAGAAAAGAGCATATGGGCTGCATCAGGAAAACAATGCTGGCACAGAAATTTCAGGTGTCATTTGGGGATGCATCACAAGGAATGCTGGATGTAAGACATGGAAGTATAATTATTCCACTTTATTTGGTACTTGGGTGTCTATCCAAAATGCTGCTTGGGAGGAATTCAGAGGGCAGTAGCAAAAAGTATAAGCAGTTTAGAAGTCATCGCCTATGAGAAAAAAAATTAACATCTAGGCTTATTTTTATTAGAGATAAAAGACTGAAAGTGGAAACAGTATGCCTTTAAGTAATATAAAAGTTGTCAGGAAGACCAACTCTTTTTCATCACTATTGAGATCAATCAATTTAATTGGCTGTAAAAGATGATTTAAGTTAGATGTTACTTAAAAAGAGTGATTCAGCACTGGTTTTGTTCTAAACTTAGTGAAGGTTTAAAGAAAAGGTAGACAGTTATTTATCATTTATCAAGGTCTATTTGAACTTGGTTTAGAGAAAGAGTAAATTAACTACATGTTCTCCTCAAGTGCTTCTCCAGTCTTCATCTCTGGTTTCCAAATCATAAGAAATAGGTAATATGTAATAGTAATCTTTAAAAATCCCAAATGAATACATACCACTAAATTTCCAATCACCATGACCATCATGAAGACTGTAAGACACATGGTTTGGCCTGCAACCTCCATGCAGTCCCACATTGTTTCTATCCATTCTCCACACAGCACTCGAAATACAATCAGGAAAGAGTGGAAAAAGTCATGCATGTGCCAGCGTGGAAGCTCACAGTCACTAGAGATCTTGCAGACACATTCCTTGTAGCTTTTCCCAAACAGCTGCATCCCAACCACAGCGAAAATGAACACAATGATGGCCAGCACCAGAGTCAGATTCCCCAAAGCCCCGACTGAGTTGCCAATAATCTTAATCAGCATGTTTAGTGTTGGCCATGATTTTGCCAATTTGAAAACTCGAAGCTGCAAAATAGAAAAACAGCAGAGTTATTCATGTTACTAACTGTAATTAAATTACTACTACATACTTTGTATTTCAGTTACCCTGTGTCTAAATGATGTCTCACAAAACCTTTAAAAACTTAAGTTGCAAATTTTATGTTTCCAGTTCTTTGTACAGTACTTAACATCAGCAGTCCAGGGTCCTGATTCAAGTCATAAGTCAAAAATACCATATATATTCTCATTTCATTTATACTGCAATTATCACAAAGTCTCCGAATCAGACTTTGCCACTTCTGGCGACTTTATATATCTATAAACAAGTTGCACTTGTGGAACAAGTTGGACAAAATAGTCTTTCTCCTTTAGTTAACTCTAATAGAATATTATTAAACATAAATGAGTACACTTGGAATGTAATCAGTTTAACAGGATTGTGTTTAGACACTTCCAGATCTCTATCATCTTAATTGGCAGAGAGATGGAAGAAAGGGTTTTCCTAGAAACAAGCTAGAAAGCCAAGTATTATTTAATGGGATGAGACATAAATAAAATATATAGACGTGAACATAATACCACAATTCTATTTCTGAGTGAGAAATAAATTCATACACATTGCATTTAAAGGGGGAGTTATTTAACTATTATTTAAAGTTGAACATTTTTGCTCTACTTAAAGCAAAAATTGAGCTTGATAACTAGGAACTCTAACTTCATGTCCGTATTGTCTAGGTCTTTCCAAAAGAGTATTTGTATGTCAACTTGCATACTAGCCAATACTTCACCAAGACATAGTTTCTTCAGGTTCTTATTCATAATAGGTATCTCCTAACAGACAGATATACTGTAGTGACTTCTGAACAGAAAAGCTGTTAGACAGTGGATGGCCTCTTGCAGAGGATGGTAAGAAGTCTGGTAGTGATGAAAAATCTCTGTCTAAAGAAAAATCTTAACCCTATTCTCTTCTGAAACTAACCATGTAAGCAAATTGGTTTCTGGAAGCCTATCAGCTAAAGCTTTTATTAACTATTGTGTTACTTACTAACAGGTAGTGAGTGCCTGTGGTGGGAGAAAAAGATATATTAATATTAAAAAAAATGGTAATAGTGTCTTGAAGAAAAAAATAGATGTTACTATGATAATATGTAAAACAAACTTGACAGAGATGCCATGTAGTGGGTATGCAATTCATTATTTTGTGAACTATGACAAGATCTTCTGTCTAAGCCAAATATATAATGTACAAATGAAAATACACAACATACATGCACGAACAGAACATACAAGCATTTTAGTTAGTATATTTACCAATCGGAATGATCGAAGGACAGATAATCCCTCTACATTTGCAAGGCCAAGCTCCATTAAACTAAGACTCACGATAAAACCATCAAAAATATTCCAGCCTTCTTGGAAATAGTAATAAGGATCCATGGCGATTATCTTGAGAAACATTTCTGCTGTGAAAATTCCAGTAAACACCTGCAAGGAAAATACAATTACTCAGTCCAGTTTAATGAGAAAATATTTTAAAAATAAAACTAATCTCTAACAAATCTGAATAGCTTCTCTACTGTGCCATGGATTTGGGTTAGGAATTAAGTTTTGATTTGAAGCTTACATATGCATCACAACCTTTGGTTTCATAGAAAGAGGTAAATGGGAATATACAGGCTAATGTGCATGTGTAAATATTGACACACGGAAGCTCTTCTGATTTTAAGTTTTTCATCCTTAGATCTCATCTTTGCCCTTGGGAGATCTTTTTGCTTCTAGGGATAAAGCCAATGTCATGATAGGGACAGTTATTTTATTAAGAAAAAACAATATACTGAAAGTTGAGGATGACCTGCAGAAGGCACTGTCACACCATTCCACAATTTTGTGTGGAGCTGCAGGATATCTGCCGTGCTTACTGGGTCTTTCCCCTCTACAGTTCCCTGATTTCAGAAAGCCCCAGTGAGGAGCAGAACAGGTGTGGGAATGGAACTGTAAGTTCTTATGATTTCTACGTATCCATTCAAGAAAAAAATCTTAGATAACTTCCTTTAGCCAGCTTCAATTACAGAAGCTGGAAGTTTTAGAAATCAAAATGCATAGTGACTCAATAAACCTTAAAATCTTACCCTCCATGAAGCAGAAGTGGCAAAATCCACAAATGTCAATAAAGAGGGTTTCAGTACAGCTTAAATTTATATTTATATTCAACCATCTCAAGCCTCTAAATATATCGTCAACATTTTCTTTTAAATCTATGTACATAAGTCACAAACTAAATACTTTTGCATTTGAGATACATGGTGCATTATGAAAGACTTACAAGGTTTCCTACTGAAAGCACACCACTAAACTGTTCTGTCATTGGATAATGCTCCATGGCCATGAACAGGGTATTCAGGACAATGCAGATCGTAATTGCCAGATCAACAAAAGGGTCCATCACAATCAAATTTACGATATGCTTGACTTTCAGCCAGGGAGTGCAGCAGTCCCAAATTAAGCAAGTGTTAGCAAATTTATACCAGCATGGTGGGCATTTTTGTCTGGATTCTTCCAGTTCTAGAGAGAAAAATGAAAATAAGATTTTAAGCATTTTTCTTCTGTGGTACCACCTGGACACTTCCTTGAGGCCTAAATGTTGTTTTCCTAGGTACTGTGAGTAAACTGAGTCGACATTGTAGACCTTTTGAAACAAATACGAGTATCAATCAAAAGCCATTAGAATGAAAAAAAAAAATCTACCCCACTATGTTTTAAATTTTATGTAAACACAATACTATTCAATACATAAAATAAACATTCACAAGCAAATGCTAAGTAGGACGCATAATACAAATTTGTCCTAGAAATCTGGTGTAAAGGCTGGGCGATGCAAGAGTTAAAGGGTACTGGTGGATGAAAAACTGGATATGAGCCAGTAATGTGCACTCACAGCCCAGAAAGTCAATCTCATTACAGGCTGCCTCAAAAGAAGTGTGGTGAGCAGGTTGAGGGAGGTGATTCTCAGCCTTTAATCTACAGTTATGACACCACCTAGAGCACTGGATTCAGCTCTGGTGTTCCCAGGACAAGAAATATATGGACCTGTTAGAACAGATACAGAGGAAGCCCACAAAGATGATCAGAGTGCTGGAGCAACTTCCCTATGAGGACAGGCTGAGAGTTTGGCTTGTTTAGACCAAAGAAGTGAGGGCTCTGGGAGACATTATTATAGCCTTCTAGCACCTGAAGGGGTCCCCAGGGAAGCTGGGTAGGGGCTCCTTGTCAGGGCATGTTGTGATAAGACATGGGTCTATGGTTCTAAACTGAAAGAGGGTATATTTAAATTAGATGTAAGGAAGAAATTCTTTACTCTGAGGGTGGTGAGATACTGAAACAGGTTTCACAGAGAAGTTGTGGATGCTTCATCCCTGGAAGCATTCAAGGCCAGGAAGTGTTCAAGGGCAGTCTGGATAAGACTTTGAGCAACCTGATACAGAGGAAGGTGTCCAACCAAAACCATTCTATGATTCTATACATAGAATGAATAAAGTGTTTCAACAGGAAAGATAAAAACTTAAAACAAAACTTAAGTCAGACAACTACTCAGACAGTATTATTACCTCCCCATTTGCTCTTTAAGGCACAAGCAGATTCATTGTATTTAGCCTTACATAAAGAACAAGGCAATCTTTCTTTCTTGAGAGGCATGTGTGGTGGATCGGTAGGAAATTATTCTTCTGCAAGAAGCAGCCACTTCAGTAACCTAAAGAACCTTTTATCCCAAAACATAACTTCTCTAGAAAAACACTGAATTGATCAATTGCTTTCTGCTTGCATTTAACTTGGAAGTTTTCTGCTTCCACCTCAAACCCATTAATATATTGACAGCTTTTCCAAATATATCAGTGAATCTTTAAAAAACCTCACACTATGTCTAAATACAAATCTCATCTTGCCTACACACTTAAGGCTGAAATAGCTGCTTTAAAACCTCCCTACTACTTAATGTATCAAACATTTAATAGCACTTTATGGCATTATTGTGGAATATTCTGGGTTACATACCTTCCATGGTGTTCGTAAGCATGCTGGCTATGCTCATTGCTCTTTGCCTTGCACTGGGATCTGTTAGGTAGTCCATAGGAACATGATAAGAACTAGATCGTCTCTTCCTTAAGTCAGTTTCTGTAGTAGTGCCCTGAAAATAAAGCACCAATAAAATAGCCTATTGATTGTTTGTTTAATAACACTGTAAAAAGTGAGTATAATGGTTTAAAATACAATGCTGTCCTGTGTCATGCTCCACTTGTGTTGTGGTTTTGCAATAGACTACTCTATGCATAACCTTCTATAGAGCAAATAGTCAAATACATCAGTAGGATTGCTCTTGTGCTTAAAGAACATGTTTTCAAGCAATTTGCTGAAACAGGGCTGATGCATTAAATCAGATTTTAGACTATAAACAGTTTTCAGACTATAAAAAGTTCCCCTATGCTTGCCAATGAGCTCTGCCATAAATATCTAAGGAGGCAGTGAAGTCTTTTTCTAAGCATGAAAATGCACAGCCCACAGAGATAGCAGTAAAAGCACAAAAAGTAAGTGTATTTTCTTAAGATAATTCTTTATTTAGAATAAATAAGCATTTTTCTAGCACACATTTCAAGCAAAATAGAAGAAAAATTACTTAAGAATGTTGACATCTCAAAAAATCAAAACCCTTGAGAAAATAACTATGTGACAAGCACACTATCGCAATCTGTGTAAATTGTACTATCAGTGTCATATCAAAAGTTTCATATATGGTCAATGGCAAGTTAAATACTCATTTAATATATTCCACTAAATAAATACAATTAATTCAGGATTTTTTAAAATTTTTTTCATTTCATCTCACTCATTTATCAGATACATCATATCTGATATATGTGAATACACAATCTTCCAGTTAAGTCTTCAGTTAGCATAACGAATCATTGGGTAGAAGACTACATATATTACATTTATTCAGTGGTTTACTGTGCCATTCTGTTGATTCCCAGTAAATTAGCATATATTATCAGTTCGTCTTATAACTGTAATATATGAAAGGAGCATTCACATCTTGGCCAGAAAGAGAATCACTCCCAAGTGACTAAATTTTGTAGAAACAGTAGCTGATCATACAGAGAGAGGACACCATGCCTAAGCTATTGCAGACTTCCTTACATTGCTAGCAGTGGCTGCTTTATCAATCATCACCTCTGGTAGAAGCTGTCCAGTAGGCGATGTCAGAGCTGGTGGCCCACCAACTAAAGAAACTACTCCATTGCAATCCACAGTGCTGTGCATCTTCCCGTTTGCTGGAAGTGGAGGTACTGTCCTGGATGACCTACTGGCCTGACTAATGTTACTGTTGCGCCGTTCACCATGTCTATGAGGAACAAAGAGAGAATCTCTTCTGCTCTCATTGTCTTCAAAAGTGCTGTGCTCATCATCAGCAAAGTCATTTTCTGATCCTACATCCTTTGCTCGACCTCTGAAGCTGAAAAGACTTGTTCTGCTATTGCGCCTTGGGGAAAACAGGGAGCCGCGAATACTCAGCAAAGACTGTAGGCAAATAAAAACAATGATTGTCACATGAAAATCATTTTAAATATACTTTCACACAGGGCAAAGAGCCACAGTGTTAATACGTCTTAAAGGGTAGAATCATCTACAAAGAAATGAACTGGTACACCCCTCCCCCTTTTGGATAGTAAACAAAGAGCACATAAGTGACAGACAAAGACTAGTCATTTCACTACTTTGGATATATTAAATCAATTGGTTTAATTAGAGAAAAAGAAACTGCTTAACAGAATTGTTTCCTCTGCCATTCTGCCTAGTTTACCACTAATTGTTTATAAAATGAGTAAGCATATCTAGAAACTATTTTCCCCAGGTTGGCATTAGTCTGACAGGCTGAGTAAACACAATTTTAGCCAAATTTCATGTGACTCAGGCTGCACACAGAGGTAGCTCCCAAACGCTGCCGAGTTTAAAAAACATACATATTTTTTTCAGATACTAGTCAAGTTTTTAATTTTGCTAAGTCTTAGCTATTGTGAATATCCTAAGGTATGCATGTAATTTTGTATGAACAGTCCCTACTAATCTTCATCAGTTTACTCATGTGGGTAGATGTTCTGCTATAGGAGGATCTTTTCAGAATCAAATTCAAAATAACATTCTAATCTTGCAAATATTATACACCTTATTTAATTCATATTAGTGATTCTCTTGACTCCATTGATTAACATTAGCCCCTGATTTCAGCCAGCATCTCTATGAATGGCAGAGAAGATACATAATGAAGCAGTGTCTTTGTTTCTCTTCTGCACCTTATTTTTATGGACCTGAGCCCCATTATTCTAGGTACTGCAAAATACAGAACAAAAAGGCACTCTGCAAGAACTTATCATCTAAGTGTAACACAACAGACGGATACAAAAAGAGAGGGAATACAAGGAGGCAAAATAGATGGGTATGATAAACAGTGGTCTTAGCTCACCTGAATTCACTTCCCTGTCAAGCTTTCTGTAGGCAGCATGGTAAAAGAGAGTTTTAAAGAGGGATTTGAGGAAAGCAATGAAGTGTTTTGTGGAAACTCATGGGAGCTTCTTCCAAGCATGAGGGGTGGCATACCAGAAAGAGCTCAAAGAAACTAGCTGGAAAATTTAACAGGAGATTATGGACGCTGACATGGGTCAGTCAAAGCTGGGACTTAACTTGTTTACTGTAAGTAGATAGGGTGAGTTGGGAAGAACTTTAGGCATATATGTTTTACGGTACTAAAAAATTATCTTTAGGTTGATATGTTTACTAGCAGACTAGATAAAACCAAGTTCATGTTCTTTGCAACAACATTCTTGATGAATACAGCAGTATTTGGGACATGGAAAGAGGTTCAAGTTAAAAATTATTCAATGTTGTGGGTCCAGAGTACAGGCTTTTTAAAAAAGAAAAAGAAAAAGGAGAAGGGAACTAGTAAAATGCCTTGTGAAAATCCCTTAGAAAACTTTCAAAGGAGTAAAAGGAGTTTCTAGAGCACAACTAAACAAGGAGAACTGAGAGGAGACAAAATCACGAATGTTACAAAGAAGTTTTCAAGAAGAACATAATGGTCAGTTACAGTAAATGCAAGTGAAATGTCAAGGAAAATGTCAAAGATGATAGATAAATCTGAGTTCTATCTAGGAAAAGTTTATTAAAAACTGGTGAGTGAAATTTCTATTTAGTGGCTAGAACCCAGAGTGAAAAGGATCTAGGGTTGGAAAATCGGAGGAGAAGGGATTACTAGACTCTCGTAGTAAACAGCTAATTGAACTTGGAGATGAAAAGGTAAGAGAAGCAAGTTATATGAGGCATGCTTCTTTTCTTACAAGAGGGATGAATTAAGCTGCAGTTGAATATAGCTGCAGTTTGAATGAAGATACAAGCAAGAATATGAACCTAAGGGTTGTATCTGATGGGTCTTCAACATGAAGTTGAAGTCAATGGAGATAGGTGTGAAAACTGGTATAGTGAACAGAATGAATCATGAACTAACTAAATTCAGCAATGAAGTCTTACAGAGACTAGTTAGACAGCTAACAACATAAAATGGTGGCAGACCAAGAGGGAGGGTGAGGAAGGATGCAGTACTATTAAAAAAGGAAATACGTTAGAAAGCGGAAGGAGGAGTTAACTTGGCAGAAGTAGGAAGCTAGAAACATTAGATTCCCACCACAGTCTGGTCTAAGGAGGACAGTCCTTAATAAGAAAATATTGGATGAAGAGGTCTGAGCTTCTTTGAGAATGTAAGCTGGAGGAAGTGATACATGAAGAGAACATGGAGGCTCATGATCTATTTAGGGATGAAATAGGCTTTCCAGAGACAGTAATAGAAGAGGATTTAAAAGGAAGGAATGAATTTAGTAATAGTGACTAAAAAGAGAGAAAAAGTAAGTCATAAAGACCAGGGAGAATCAAGAAGGTGCAGATAAAAGGAAGAAGCATATTGAGGCACACGAAGGGGCAGAAAAATGACAGAATGGGTGTGAGATGTGGACTTGAAATCCTGAAGGAAGAGTTGGAGGTGGACAAATGAGGAGGAGCTCTGGAAAATGTAGAAGCGATAACACAACAAAACTATCAAATTAAATAAATGTGATAATAAATCTAGATGGGACATGCAGATGGCATTTAGTCACTAGTATTTCAATGTAAGAGAATATATGCAAGGATACATTGCCACAGATATTTCCACCTTCTTTAAGATAACATAATTAATAGTCTTATACAAGATTTGTCAAATTTCACATACATACTTATGCTACTTCTACTGGGTGTTTTGCATCCCAAATTTCGTATTTTCTCATTTAAAACATTAAATTCATTTGTATGTGTGTATCAAATTTTGAAGCCACTGCTGATGCTGAATACATCCACCTTGATGGGGAGATAGGTCCATTTTCATTAAGAAACTTATATACAACTGATTTTAACTAATATACATTCTTTTGATTTTTCACACATAAAATCAGGATAAAAACAAGATATCTCAAATTCTTAGTGTTTCATCTTTGTCTAGAAGTAGTAACTTGCTCATACTTTGATTTAAGATATTAAAGAATCTGTGGTAGCTTTTGCAAGAAACAACCAAACTAATTTACAGGGTTTTGCCTATATAATGAGTAGACAACAAAGGTGTTTAAGAGGTAATAATACTATGGTACCTGGTGTGGGGAAGAGAATCTCTTTTCATATGTCAGTCTATTCCCCTCAATGGAAAATCGGAAACCTTTCCTTTTGATGCTGTCCTCTGATCCGGATTTGTGAAATTCTTCTCCATCCTTCTCCTCACCTTCAGATTGTTCTTTTTGCTTTTTTTTCTTTCTTCTATTCCTTCTCTCTTTAGCACTCTTTGAGCTCAGCTTGGATGCCTCAGAAGAACTTTCGGAGAATCCACCTATTCCACCTACTCCACTATATTCTCTTGAGTCAGCTGCTGCAGCTGCTGCTGCTGCCTATACATATAAGCACATATGCAATTTACAATATTTATACAAACATACACCACTTGCTATTTTAAATTTATTGCCATTCTTAAAAAAATATGATTTTGAAATAAAAGCAATAATTCCACTTCACTGAACCCAGCATATCATGATAAGCATATTTTGTGAAATACCACAGGAACCATAATTTGCCACTGATCCATAAACCACGAGTTAGAGCACCCTAAGGGAAAACAGTGCTGTCAGAGAACCAAGATAACAAGCATCTGTTTTAGACTGGAGCCATATGTTGCAACAAAATTCTCACCTGAAATGCTACATAAGAATAAGGAATCGAGGCTCAAACAACAGAAAAAAACCCCTGCTAACAGGAAGCAAACACTTCCTTACACCATTCTGCTGAATTCTAAATACTCTCTAGTATATTGAATATCTTGTGTAACACTGTTCATCTCAGTTTTGCAAATCATAATCAGAGATTGGAATTAAATACCTGTCTCTGTTTAAAGTTTCAAATAGTTTTGGAACATTTGATTAACATTTATTTACATTTTAAAAAACTCCCCACAAAGCAACTTAAAAACTCTTGATGACTTCAGTCATGTGCTTACAGGGAAGACGGTCAACTTCTGCTCTATGTGGCCACATGCCAAGCAGACATTATCAATTATTAAGATTTCATAGTATTCAAAAAATGAGAAGAAATTTCAAAGCAGAACATAATCATGATATCTGTAACACAGAAGCATTTTCTCCAGTTTCTCCACTTTTTCCAGTTTTCTTTAAAACTGGAACACCATCACTTTCTGCTGTGAAAGCTTAGGAAGGAGCAAAAAAAGCCAAATGTTGTTGAAGCAAAATATTTCTCCCACAGCACCTACAATAATTTTGCTTCTGTTACATAAATTAGCAGAATTCCTGAGGTTTTTTCCCCACATCTCCATTTCACACAATCACAGAATGGATGAGGTTGGAAAGGAACTTCTGAAGCTCATTATGTCCAACTGCCCAGCACTGACAAGGTTACCTAAAGCAGGCTGCCCAGCACCATGCCCAGATGGCTTCTGATTATCTCTAGTGATGGTGATTTTACAAGCACTCTAGGCAACTTGTTCAAGTGCTCAGTAAAAAGGTTAATTTCCATCTCCAATTTGAAAATCCCATACTTCAGTTTACTGTTCATAAGTTCTTGTCACAAATTAATAGATTCACTTAAAACATCTGAAACTGTGCAATGGAAAACCTTAAAGATTATTTGCAAAACAAAGTTATTCATGAGACCAGAGGTAATATGTTATTAGGAGTAAAAATATTCTCATAAGAGAACAAGGAACTCGGCAGGGATACCTGAGCTTCTTCCTGTTGCTTTTTCAGTTGTTCTAGCATTTGTTGAAATTCTGCTTCTTTCTGCTCTGCTTCTTCCATGGTTGCTTGATTCTGTTCTTCATAGGCCATGGCAACCACAGCCAGGATTAAATTAATCAGGTAGAAAGAACCCAGGAAAATGACCAAAACAAAAAATATCATATATGTTTTCCCAGCAGCACGCAGTGTCTGGGGAAAAAAAGAGTTAATATACATTTTTAGTAGTCTTAAAAATACTGCTGTATTTAAAACACTGATGCATACTATGGTAGTATCTGTGTTAGAATCTAGAAATACATTATAAGATTTCTTCTTGTTAGCACAAGATTACTTAGTCATATTTTCCATACACAAATCATATTATATCCTGGCTACATGGGCAAAGATCCCAATTTTGTCTGCTTTGGTTAAGCTAAATAAGATTCTGTAGCTTGAATACTTCAGAACTTCTACCACTGAGAATATGTAGCAGCAGTTGATACCCCCACTATACACTTACTTTATAGCCTTTAAATCAAACAGTAGTGGGGTCACTAACGAGCATCTTACCTTCGTGTCTCATCAGTCCCAAACTACAATGCCACAAAGACAGAGCAGTACACAAAATGTCACGCTGCACAACAACACTGTCCTTCACGTTAAGGGTATGCGTAGCTCAGGAACAAGATATAACCTTTCCAAAGACACATATTTCTACTAGACTGCAAAGCATCTATTTATAGCAAGTTTGAGTAAGAAGCTTTATCAACTTAAGTTAATTTACTCATTTATGAAAAGAAACAGTAATGTTTAACCACTTTCATAAAACAGCAGCTATTTCTCACTACGTATTTGAGTAGCACACAGGAACCTAAATCATGAACAAAGCCTCTATTGTTTTAGACAGCATACACATATGAAAGAAAATATGATTTCTGTCCCAAAGGTCTTAGTGACACGTGAATGAAAATAACTATGCAAGTACTATGTAGTAATGGTATTGGTGATGGTGCTGTTTATTTTAATAAGTCCTCACCAGCTGGTAAAGATTCTCCCAAAAGTCCTGAGTCATCAATCGAAACAGTGACAAGAATGCCCAACTGAATGTATCAAAACTTGTGTAGCCATAGTTGGGGTTTCTACCAGCTTTCACACATATATATCCTTCTGGGCATTGACTACAAAAGAAGAGGAAATGCTGGTTTTAACAACTACTCTAAATTAAGATATGCTACAGTAAATCACAAAATTGTTTAGGAGTGCCAGTTGCTAATGAAGTTATGAACAAGTAAAGTTTTATTCTACATGCCTAAGATAAAAATATGTCTTACTAGTTTGAATTTTTTAACTCAATTTCCTAATGATATTTCAATGCTTTAGTAATATAACTAATAGTAATCTACTCTTCCCCACAACTTGTCTTATCAGCACATCTCCACTAGGACAAGAGAAGAATTACAACTAGCATGGCTGATGATAGAGTTGTCAGCAATCTGGCAGCAACATTTATGCACATACCATTCACGTGGTAACCTTTAAGAAATTAACCTAAAATGTTGAAGAAATTGCCAGTGTAAACTCAAATCACATATATGATTATATTTACATACAGTTTCAATGCAAAATACTAGTAAGTTGCAACTCTACAGTACAGTTCATACTAAAGTTGACCACCTGAGCTATTCTAAGTAGCTAATTATTTTTTTTAATTGAGGCATAATATAAAATGATG
This sequence comes from Coccyzus lansbergi, assembly GCA_033558105.1. Classification (NCBI taxonomy): domain Eukaryota; kingdom Metazoa; phylum Chordata; class Aves; order Cuculiformes; family Coccyzidae; genus Coccyzus; species Coccyzus lansbergi. The sequence goes on along the minus strand of JAUMJK010000318.1, from coordinate 2,595,258 downwards.
ACTGTTTCCTTACCCTGCATCTGAGCTGTTGCCACAAAGCAGAGCATCATTTTGTCCTTCCAAGAAGTAGAAATGACCTGTTTTTTAAAACAAATAATGAAAAAGGTGATGAGAAAGACACCATTTATACCTAATGGAAAATGAGCAACAATAGAGAGTTTCACAGTTCAGAGAAATAGGCAGTGGTAAGAAACAGTTTAATTACAATACATAATGATTATGAATTTAAAAAGCATGGAAAGTACTGTTTTAACAGGAAAAGACTTTAGAGTCTGAAAGTTGCTTTTTCTTTAGAAAATACAGGTAATTCTCATTAACCTACCCAAATGAATAAGATATACAGGGTAGATTAACAAATTTTCTATGTCAGCAAGTTAGTGAACCAATACCATGAAAATAGGACAGAGGATGACAGACAAGTCCCTGTCTTTCTTCATGTATTTTTATACATAGCATTTAGTGCTATTAATTTATATTCAGTCATTACATACTATTTTATTCAATTATTACTTGAAAAAGTACTGAAATTTTTGCAGCATGAAAACACAACATAATATGTGCAAGAAATTGCTAACTGGACATTGATTTGAGTAGGGAAAACCAATTTGCCATCAATTCCTCATCTGGGATTCTTATGGTAAAATGGGAATCTCTAGTGCAGATTTTTGGATCAGGTGGTGTATTAGGCTAAAGTTACCAAAATTAGGCCTGTTCTGGTTGTTCCCAGGAAGCAGATGGTTCCTTGAGATTCACTGCCAGTTGGCATGGATTACCTTAGCTGGCATGAACTAACCAAGAGCTAATGCTAAAGAGACAAGCAGGGAATTGCAACCAGTTCCTACTGACCACTTCCATTATGTCACCACCAGTATGTCACCACCAGACAGCATAGAACCTGCTTATTTTAAAGTGAGAGAGATTATGGGCAAAATTTATGCAACTGCAATCTATTCTCGGATGTCAGAGAAGAAATAGTGGACTTACAGGCATTCTAGTGCTCACATATTGCCCCATGTGAGATCTAACCCCTACTTAAAAAGATTAAAAAGTTTAAAGAGGCAAATAGACACCAAGTTGGATTTTGAAAATCATCAGTGGGCTTAATCCAAACTCATATGTGGCACAGCTCCTCCTCCTGGTAAGCAGAGGATCCAGTTAAACTATCCAGTCAGCTTAACTCTCAGTCACCTATTTTGAAAAACATTTAAATAATATTTTTTCCATTCAAATATGATCATAATAAAGCAATATAACAAAAGAAAAGAAAAATATGCCAGATATAAAACTATTCCTGTCTCCTGTGAACTTAATAACAGGTTAAGAGTCATGTCCTACATGACATTTCCTAAACAAATAGAGGAGATATTTTCTGGCTGGAATCACCAAAAATACATGAAAAACATTCTCAGAGAGCAATTGCCAGCAGCCCAATGTCAATTTATAAGGGCATCTTTCTGAAGATCCCCCAGGGATCCATGCTGTACATGGTTTTCATAACAAGTTTCATTACCAACTCAAGACATGAAATGATAGAAAAAAACGAATCAAGTATTCTGAAGAGATCAAGCTAGAAGTGAAAATGATTGAAATTTAGAATGACCTTTACAAACTGACAAGCTGGTCCAAAAGCAATTGGATTTATTTCAAAAAGACAAGTGGAAAGTTCTACAGTTAACAAGGCACAATTAAATACGTAAATGCAAAATAGACAGGATCAGACTGCAGCCACTGCTGTACAAAAAGGTACAGTAACTGTCACGAACCACAACTTGACTGCGAATCAACACTATGGTGCTGATATAAAAGTAATGTAATTTTGAGATATGTTAATAGGAATGTTCTATATATAAATATAGTAATTACTTCTAACCTGTACCATTATTAGAGAAGTAAGTACCAGATTTGAGCATCTCATTTAAAAAATCCAAACAAAAACCAAAGCAATAAACCCAAACAGAAAAGAAGAACCAAAATCCAAGACTAACTGGAAAGAGTCAAAAACAGTCTTGTTTCAAGTCTAGAAATACGATGCCTAATTGGGAAGTTAAACCCCTAAGTACACTAAAATGAACAGGAGAGACTGAATCGTTTTACCATTGTGAAAGTCAGAATAGCAATATACTACAGATGTATTCAGAATACTCTTTCTGAATTTCAGAATTTTTTAACACAGTAGTGACATTAACTACCTACGCCAGTGAAAATATTGTATTATGAGGAAAAAGGAGACCAAAATTCTTATTTCCACATATAAGAAACAACTTAAAAGATACATAATATGGAATCTAGTTGCTCTCCTCCTAGAAGAAGCATGGGATAAATTACCGGTACTCTTATAAAGTCATATCTGTGCTATGCAAGGGAGCATGTGCAGAGACACCAACCAAACCCCAGAAGAAACAATGCAGCTGTATGTACATGCTATAGCAGGATTCATGAACTGACTCATAGTCAAATGTGGGTTTATGATACTGGGCATTATCTCACACTAATGTAGCTATGCGATGTCAGATCTCATGTTAGGACTGTCACACTGATTCATCAGGTTTCTAGTATAGAAACTTCCACTTTGTGCTGCAGTGTGAGTTTGCTCTAAAAGTCATATCCAGTAGAAGGTGAAACTATATTACGGTACCAAGTACAATATTAGAAGTATGTTAAAATACATTATGACTGTTCTATCATTTACTACACAAAATGAGAGTTTTTATGTGGCTTGTTCAGATTACATCATTTTAATTGCAATGGAAAGATACTGATGCTTTTGTATCTGTTAAAAAAATCCTGAAAATCAATACAGTAGATGATGTAGTTAACTCTTACTTCTGTCTTCGATGTACTCATCCCAATTAAATGTTGTCATTGTTGTATTAATAAGTGTACCATTTTCACCTAGAGAGCTATTAAAGTAGGAAATAACAGTTGTTTCAAAAGTAGAGTTGTCTGGAGGCCACTGCAGGCATTTATTCCTCAAGTTCCCCATGAACAGCTGCAGCCCTATTAGTGCAAATACACTCAGACAAAACACAGTCAGGATCATAACGTCTGAGAGCTTTTTCACAGATTGAATTAGGGCTCCCACGATAGTCTTCAAGCCTGCAAAGAGAAAAGATCTGTATTATGATGCTAAACAAATACTAAACATGAAGGAAATATTATTTATTTTCAGAAGATAAATTTTTCATGCAAAATGAGGACTAAATGAGTCTAGTATTTGTGATACAATAATTTTCATGAAAGGCCTTATTACTTGTGAAGATGAATGAAAAGCTCTGAGTTTATACTTATTTTACAGTGTACAGAAATAAAAAACAGATAATACCAAACACATTGTTTATGCCAGAACAAGTGATTTTATTATTCATGCCATATCTTAACCCTATGTAGAAAAGCACCATTTGATTTTGCTGATGCTTCTTGCCCAAACCTTTCTTAAATGAACCCTTTAGAAAGTATTATGCAACAGTAAACCCATTACAAAGACGTTATAAGTGCATATTTGAATGATAACCTCATAATAATCTTCTTACAATATAAGAGGGGTGATGGTTTGGAGAAGAAAGACATCTTTAAAATAATACCCCATGCATTGCCCATGCTATCCTTTAGAGTTTATTTTTTTAAACATGACTTAAAGCTGAATTAAGTTGCTATTTCAAGAGCCTGTAATAAATGATAAAATTTGCATCAGTATGAAAGCTTAAAATTAACTTATATTTAAAACATGTAAAGGAAAGCTTGATGTCATAAGATGCAAATCACATAGGCTGCTTACTGCAAATATCTCATGCAAGAATTTGTTAAACTCAAAGGCTGATTTTTTTGAAAAGAAAACACAACTAACATAATAAAAGCAAGAATCAATTTAAATAAAATTACATGTCTTGATTCATGCTCTTTTTTATTTTGTTAACAATGTGCAGCAAACAAGGTGTATGCTTTAAAAACATGAGTACGATCTTTGTGGAACAAAAGTCAGCCTCAGTGTTTAACCTAGCTCTCACCTGGAATGACTGATATTGTTTTCAAAGCTCGGAGAACTCTGAATGTTCTCAACGCTGAGACATTGCCCAGGTCCACAAACTCTGTCACATATCTGTAATAGGGGAGTTCACACACAAACACAATGACAGCACACAAATAACAGTTGGAGATACGAGGGGCCTAACACCTTACACCAACTACTTCTTACCTGGGATTACAGAAATAGTTTTCAAAGCTCTCAATACTCTGAAAGTTCGAAGAGCTGAAACATTGCCTAGGTTTACAAATTCTGTTACATACCTGTAGAATTAAATCACAGTTACTCAAAATTGAGGCAGATTTTATCCTATTTGCTTGGGTCTTTGATCAAGACCACTTCACGGTTCACTGTATTTTGCCTGGGTTACAAATATACTTCTGACCATAAAATTAAATCAAGTTTTATTGAACCACATTGACTTAATCTTTGAAACCTAATTTGGTCAGCCTACAGCAGAAAGTCAAAGGATCTCTTTAATTCTAGTATGCAGAAAGGAGACAGGATATGAACAGTTCAGGCTGATGGCATTCACAATCCTAAACGGGCTGGCACACCATGCTGGCCTCTGCAACACATGCTTAGTTAGAAATACTAAAATGTGTAAAAGAGGTAGAAGAAACATATTGAAACCGCAGGAAGTCCAGGCTCCAAATGTTCTGGCTGACAAAATATGAGGCAATTTTTAGTCACTAATTTCATGCTATCGGAAAGATTAAAAAAAAGAAAAGTAGATGACTTACGCAAATGTAATGACAGTGAAATCTAGCCAATTCCATGGGTCTCGAAGAAATGTAAAATCTTCTAAACAGAAGCCCCTTGCAAGAATTTTAATAAGTGATTCAAAGGTATAAATTCCAGTGAATGTGTATCTAAGGAAAATATGCAAGATAGAGTTTATATAAACACATTTGTGTTATCATTATATATTATACTCTCTAGTTGCTTTATTTTCATCTTCTTTTCTTTAACTGGCAAGAATTTAATGGAAGTCAAACCAACTTTACACATCTGCAGAATTTATTCCATAAGGAAGGAGGAATCAAATTATGAATAAAAAACCTAAATGACAGCCCATAGATTAAGCTCAAAAGCTAAAATCTCTACCAATGAGGCAGGTGCAAAATTCCCAGTTTCTTCACAAGTACATGTTCATGCCCAGCCTGAATCCATGTCATACTCAAACACACAAATGTGTTAGGATTTGAAAGTTGCTTGTAAGCAAAAAGATCTTTCTTCAATATTATTGTCATGCTGAAATGTTGCTTAGTACCATAAGCTGACAAAGTGCCAACCCTCATTACCCCTCACTGACTTTGTTATAGCATAGGTGTATCCAGTACATCACTTTCAGCAAGGTAGGCATAGTACTAGAATGAAAAGAGTGTTTTCAGACACAAAATCCTGTGCAAGAATAATGAAAAATATTTACAAATGCCAATAGCATTCAATTACTCATTTTGACTAAAAAATGTTGTTAAAATGTAAAAATATTTCATTCTGACATTCTGAGTAATTTGAATTCTCTATCTCCAAATGATGTCATCTTGACATTTAGTTTAACTTCTTTCTTCAATAGAAAAGAATCAGAAATTAACTTTAATGCTCAAGAGGCTTGAAAGGTTTTCACACTTGAGACAACCCGAAACCAGCTTTCCAATGTGAATTTTTCCAGTTCAATTACCAAACCAACACTTCCTTTCCTGTACAACTTTACTCAACAGATAAGGATTTCAGTTGTGTATCTAAATGGCAAAATTATACTAAGAAATATTCAAGCTAGCTATCATTATTCATAAATATTTTCCATATAGTAGACATACTGAATACATATACGTTCATAGTGAACTCAAAATGAAAATGTCTCCACTGACTTTAATAGGCTTGATTTCACTTTTGATTACTGAAAATTAAGCAGGTACATTTCATCCAAAGCAGAATGAAGACACAGCAAAAGCTTAAGATGTTATTGCAAAAATGAAGCACCACCAAGAGCAGTCTTTCACACGGTGGTCTACAGCCCTGCAACTATCACAAAAATTGCACCAACTGTGTATCAGCAGCAAGCAGTTGATATCACCACCTTTTTACTTTCTATGGGAAGTACTGCCAACCACTTAAATGCTTTTTTAATACTTTATTTTTCATACAAGCTTTCCATTCTTAAGATTGTTTTTGGTAAAGGAAAGCTGCACTAAGGAGAACACGGTGATCTATTAGACAACCCCTTAATCTGTAACCATTACTGCAATAGAGATGGGAGAGTGTATTCCATCACACAGCCATAACATAGAGAGCAGGGGAAAATATTTATAGTCCACTTTTTTCCCCATGATCATAAGACTAGTTTATCTTCTTACATTCCCAAAATAGTACTTCAAACAGAAGATGGACATGGAACAACCTGTAATGAGGGAAGTGTTGCAAATTATATTTAATTTTATACAGAAGAAACTATCATCAGAGGAGTTATAAGCCAACAAAGTTGCTGCTGCCAGTGCATGCCATCCAAATATAAAATAATTTACAGCAGTTTACTTCAGATTACTGAATATTATTCAAAGAAAATCCATTTAACTTACTCTACATTCTTTGTCCAGTCTGGAGGGTTACTCATGGTCATAAATACACAGTTGGTCAAAATAGTGCACATAATAAGCATGCTGAATAATGTAGGTTAAGAGTTAAGGAAGGTAAGCCAGAAAATCTCATAAAAAGAGTATCAAATAACACACTGCTTTGGCAGATTTCCACTATCAGGAGCTATTTATCCCTCTACTGCGCTGTTAACACTCAGGCAAAAGCCTTGAATACATTAAAGCTTTAATAGTCATTGCTTTATAGCTAAAAGAGAACAATCACATACTAAAAATCAGAAAATCTTAAAGACGATTAAAAAAACCCCAACTCTTAATTTTAAGAAGACTTTAGATGATTTTTTCTTTTAAATAAAATGTGGGAATTTGAAGTAGTAACTTCTAATTAGGTGAAATAACACAAACCACATTTATTTTGGATAACTTTGACAAGTCTGATCTACTTCATGCATACAAAACACTGAAAAATACATTTTCTTAATTTTTCTTATTTTATGTTTCACCATAAAATCTGGCATGTATCAACATTTTTTGCTTATCATTATAATACATAATTTATAATCTAGTTAGCAAGCAGTAGGAAAAAACATAGGGAATTTTTTAGAGAGAAAATTACTTTATTACCATTCATATATATATATGCTTTTACTTTATTGCTGTTTATATATGGTTTTTGTAATAATATAAATGCTGCTGGAGGTGAAGGCACATCATGTTCTCAAAAAATGATATCTAAAAAGAATTCCAGAATAGGTCCAAGTAACAAATAACTTCATTGCTTTCAACAGAACTGCTCTGGATCTACATTTTATTCGCAGGACTGATGATATTCTCAGAAATTAAAATACAAACAGCAAAATGAAAACCACACAGATGATACACAAAACGTCCATGTGATGTCACCATCACCTAAAACCAGTAAGAGGACAAAGCTCAATTTTGAAAAGAAATGTAACTCCTGTATCTAAAATGTAGGTTCACACATACATAGAGTATAGCAGGGTGGGAAGTACTGTGAGGTTCCCCTCATGAAGTTTTCTTTGCTTGTCTACAGTAATGAAAAAAAGCCCAACTTCAAATGACAAAAAATACTTCTGCCTTCTGAACTGTCAAACAACTGTTACATTCAACAGTTCTTCAGGTTTTCTGCTTAGTAAATATATTTCAAATCCTTTACTCAGAATCTAGCTTCTTATTGTATAATTCATATATGGGCAGAGCAGAATAGAAAGAAAAGTATTTTAAAAATCATACAAAATAATGTGTTATATGAGTATTCCACAAGCCTGTGTTTTACAGAGGTTTTCAAAATCCCTTTTGATGAGATGTCCTCTCACAGCTGCAAATCCTCACTACTCTTCATCAGTGGAGAAATAAGTAGAATATGCCTTACTTTAAACAACTGTTAACAGTCTGGCTTTGGTGACTCTACCTCTTCACCACTATCACAGCCCAGGATGTTCTATTATTCCATGTAATCAAATAATACGGTATAACTGTGGTAAGGAGTGTCATTTAACTGACAAATAATTACTTGTAGTGACACGTCTAGCAAGCAAATACAAAAAGAGGCTATGTGGTGTCATTATTGATTCTGAAGTCATTTGTACACTAGCCATTAATAACATCATCCAACACATAAAAATCACTGTGATTATCTGACTTCCATTATATCAAGAATTTAAAAAATCCTTTCAAGATTTATTCTACTTGCTCTTTGGATCCCTATATATAATGCTACACCAAACTACTTACAGTGTGCTTATGTGCTTATTCTTGTAAAATGTAAGCATGCGAACATTTGTATTTGTTTCTTAAGTAGGCAGACTTGCTGGAGTCAATGCCCTCATTGCTCATATCAGCACTTGGAATCAGACCAATGGGATGCCTACTCTAGCCAGCTCTCAAAACACTGAAAAAGACAAAATAATAGGTAAGTCATTACGATTATTAAGCTTCACGAATCTCTATCTGCAATGTGGAAATCTCACGACCTACTTGAAGACTGGAATCAAAACATCTACAGGACTATGACTGCATAATGCAATAATGATCAAGAAATAAACTAGACAGGCAAGATACACATAGGACTGAGAATGTATAATAAAACAAGAAACCTAGGCTGTTTTATCAACCTATCCTTCTACAATTATGATCTGAATCAGAAATGAAAAGGAATAATGAAACCATATTTTCACTAAATATTCATGTAAGCACAAACCTAGGATCAAAATTTTGATTTTGAACATGAAGTGTCAGTGGAGAACTGAAATTATTTTGAGCAATATATCTGCGGTTTATAAAAAATGTGGAGGAGGGTAAAAGATGAAAAAAGTGATGGTTATAGGAAAAGTAAGGGAAAGGAAAAAAAAACTGGAAGAAGAAATAAGCCACAGGAAAAAATGCAAAGGATAATGACTGATTGTCTAGCTATTGATATTACTATACTAAGACCCAGCAACAAACACAACTGTGAAAAGGGATGCTGAAAAAGAACAGAAGACAGAAACAGTGAAGAGGGACAAAACGCTACAGATTATATTAATCCTGGGAGATGTGCCGGAGAATTATTTAAAGACTAAGTAACATCTCATACACAAAGTTTTAGACTAACAACTTGAAAAGGATATGAATGTACCAAAATCTTAATAGCTATTTTTCTAAGAGGATTGAAAGGAGTTAACATGTACAGGGCAGAGGTGGCACTGAATCGGAATATCGCCTTCCCTTTATTCAATACTATAAAGGTCTGGAAAAAGAAACACAGAATTAAAAACAGCATTTAAAAGTTACAAACAAGTTACAAATTAAAATCCAGAATCCCTTTTATTTCATTATTAATCATATTTGGTCAAACTCTTCTTCCATTTAGACCACCAGAATCACAATCCCCATTGTCAGGTTCCCACATAGTGGAGTCCAGCCAAATTACATGAAAGCACTAGAACAAGTTTATTTAGAAAGCATAAGTAATCCTGATATTGCTAGCTAGAAGACAAGAACAGGTATATAAGGTACAGTTATATATATTTGAATCATTAGTATGCTTTTTGTACCTTAAAATAAACACACTAAGGTAAGTAACTGTAAAAACTGATAGCCATTAGACCTTTGACATTCCCTCAGTCAAATAACCAGCATTAATTATCATATCAAAGTACTACAACAATAGTACTACAAAGTGATCTAAATTTCAAGAGTTTTCTTCATGAAATCTAAAGTGTTCGATAACCAATTTTTCAAGATAATACTAATGTACTGGATAGTTTTTGCCATACTCAAAACCCCCAACATATTGCTTCTCTTTTCAACTATTTCTTGTGAGAGCTTCATACCTGCAATTCTGTCTATTTTTCTTATGTCATGCTCTACTATTAACTAATACAGAAATCAATAATCCATCTGTTTTCACTGTCTCCCCACAGTTTCAGCAATAATTCATGTTACTGCCAACATTTTAAAAAGCATCTATAAATATAACAGTTTTCTTAATATCTGGGAAATAAAGAATAAAGCCTTTATTTAACATGCACTAAATTTAAAAATTATTTGCATTTCCATGGATTTGAGGAAATTCCTATCTGCATCTAAAATTTCTTCTTTCTACTCACAGGTGAAAGTCTATACTCATTGAAGGTCTAGCTAGCATCGTGGCAGACCTAAAAAGGCCCAAAGTAACACAACCCCTGCAAACCTGGAGCACTGCCAGTAGCCATGATCTGCCTCAGCTGGAATCAGAGTGCAGCATTTGTTATGATTATGCTCTACCCTCTGAACAGGTGTGCCAAATACAGCAGATGAAATCCTTTAACAACAATGCCTCCCCTGCCTGATACAAATTTCAGCTCTTCCAAACTGAGCATATTTGCATTCCCAGATACCCATTGATTCTCAAGCCATACTTTACTCAAGCCTCTACTTTATTGTAGAGAAGAAAGGATTGATCTGTAGTGTACCATCTTTGCTACCATTGCTTTTCAACTCTACAACTATTCTTCATGGAGTTCAAGAAAACCTGCTCTCAAATGAAGAGTTTTTCAGATATTTTCTGTTCCCTTTACTCAGACTAAACTGCTGATGAAGCATCATTTGTTTAATGCTGATGCACCAAGACACATACAAAAAAATTAAAATGGAGCCTAATATAAACAGGAACATTTAAATATATGCAAAGAAAGCCAAGAAAAAATAACAGAAGAAATTACAATTGCAATGCATGCATAGCTTGGAGTTTTACATCTCCCACTAGAAATTACTATGCTTTTGGGAAAGATCAAGACAACTGGTACGCATTTCTCAATCAGGAACAAGCAGTTCAGCAGGATTTTACTTCATGTCCACAGACAATTAGAAAATTACTTTTCTAGTTTTGTAAGTATGATAATATGTGTGCTAACTTTAGGATTTCCAGCATGATATTTAGATGTCTTGCTACCGCAGAACTGTGAAAAAGGAGGAAAAGGATCAGACTTTGACCCAAATTCCATTTGCCTTATTTTAGACTTCAACAGGGTAGTTCACTTGAGTAAACAAAGCAGAACACAATACTTAATTGAAAACCTTGTTTTCAAATTTAACTCACAATTCTCCACACCATGAATTGAGTTTTAGAAATCCTGCAATGAACATCTAAGGAACAGGTGTTTTTTTGAAAGCTGTTCTCACTTTTTAGCTTGTCACATTATATCTATACTGTTACTGTTTCAACGTATTAGTGAGGTTATATCCCTAATTATTGCAGGAAATACTTTCATATTTTTTTTTCACTTAGTTGAAGCCTGACTCCTAACAATTCTTAGGGGATTTCTTCCTTTTCCTTTGAAGTAGCTTTTTTGCTTTCACATGTTTGTTTTCAATTCACTTCTTTTTATTCCCCAGCTAATTCCCACAGGAAAGAAAAGAAAACATATGAGAAAAACTATGAAGACACACACACACACAAAAGAAGTATTGGTAATTTCTTCTTTCCTGGTAGAAGAATGATGGTGCAATAAATATGATGCCAAAATCTGAGGGACTGGAATTCTGGAGGAAATCCAAGGCCATCTGGTCAAAAGTCTAAAGTTTAGCACTTTTGTGCTCAGCCACAAATGTTATTGTTGTTGTTACTTGAAACAAAATGAAAATATGGGGTTTTACTTTTTTTAAAAAGAAAGCTCTATAAAATATATTTTAATTATGTAACATTCTGTCCACACTTCAAGCAGAATTCCTACCTCATCTTTATTTATTTCTCTCCATTAAACACCTCCTCTTTGATAACTATCATAGAACAATATAAATGTGGATATGAAAATTTTTCACCCAGACTATCTAAGTTGGATATATGATGCCTCTGTAGAGTACAAAATGGAAGAGGAAGATCTTCAGCACATCCTGAGAAATTACTTACTTCCCTATCCTTCCCAGCAACAACAGAATTCAACCTAGGCTTTCCACATGATGTTTCCTTGTGCTATTTCTTCAGTTCTCCTGTGTGCAAAATTTTGAAAGTCACAACTTTTAGTAAAGTACACGACATATTAAAATACACATAACCTACAGTCCAGGTCCCATGAACTGTCATTACTAACTTTTTTTCTTACAATTGAGTTTCCTAACAACAGAATTGGAGGAATTGTATTACACCTGAACACTGGGTCCAAGATACTGGAAACACTCTGTTTTTGAAAGGGTTCCTTGTATTTTAATATTTTTAACATCTAATAGAAGTATACAACACACTCACTTTTTTATTGATATAATATGGGTCCAGATCTTCCAAGGGCTCGGACACCATTCCCGGAGGTATGTCTCCATAAATAAATGGTAGTGTCTTTCCTGCCTCCAAGTCGCTATTTGGCTTTGGGCCATCTTCATCATCCTCATCTTTGCGTTCCTGCTTGGATTTTTTAGCTTTTTCTTCATTGATACGCTGCTCAATAGCTGCAAGTGATTCTCTTGTGAAATAGCGGAAGCTGTCAGGTCCTGGCGGTACCAGCACTGATTGTGCCATCTTTTCATCCTGCACCTCTTAATTACTGTTTAACCTCTCCCATAAAAAAGTGCTATAAATATAAAAAACACAGGAAAAAAATTTACAGCAACACAAATAGCTACAACCAATGTAAAGAAATATACCTTCATAGAATTTTCTGTGGGACATCTTGTTATGTTCAGTAATTATCATGCAAGACGAAGCCACTGTGAAATTGATTTTTCATTTGTTTTTATTTCAAGACAAACCACTTTCCTTTGCAGCTGGCCCCTTAGGGTTGTCTTAAATGTATCAGTTCCTAAAAAATTTAGTTTAAAATTCACATATTGCTTGTGATGACAGATTACCAATTCTATATGTTGTATAAAAAAATGTCACATAGAAGGTAATAACATCTTCTTGCCTTTATCAAGGGTAATGCTATTCATTCCAGTGGATAAAGTAGGAGGTATTTCCACCAGATTCAGTGTGAGGTATCAACAGTTCTGAAGTGTTTCTGGTTCCATGTTGAGGAATGAGACTCCAGACAATTCGCCTCTTTATCATCCTGAAAGCTGCACCCTGGATCAATCCTCCCTCTTGCTAGAAGGACCAGAAATTACTCCTAGAACCCACTACTGCCATGTAAGGCCACAAGAATGAGTTAAAAAAACTCTTTGGGTACAAATACACTGCCTCTGCAGGGCTGCCAGCTCAGGAAACAAGATTCAGGCATAAGCACCTGTATTCAGATCCCCCGCCTGGCAACACACTGTGCACTGGAAGAATTGCTAAAATAAACAAAAACAGTCTTTAATCATTTAAACACACTGTACTCAGACCTCTTACGTCTGATATCATATCAGCTGTATATACTTTTCACAATATTCACTAACAAGAGCAGAACCATCTCTTCTTAATGTCTCCATACAGCTGTCAAAAAGAACGAGTGGAAAATATTCCCAATGTAAATACTCTGATCTGAAATCAAAACAGGATCTCTAGCATAGTCTTTAAGAATTTTTCTCAAGAGTTGTCCTCCTATATATATAATAAAAAATATAATAAATAATATAATAAAATAATATAAATTATAAATATTATATAAATATAATAAAAAATAACAATTTCTGAGTATGACAATACAACCAAGACACAATTCTCAAATTAAAACAATATAACGGTTAGAATACAATCAGCATGACTCTGTTTTACTGGCTCACTAGACACACATGCGCCTGCACAGCTGCAACACATGCATATTTTCCAAGCCCACTAACTAAACTGCAACACGATGCTTTCTCCTCCTTTTCAACCTGGCACATAGCCATTTGCACATACACAGACATTCACAGCCATCCCCAATCCTGCAGGTCTCTCAATGAGCATCCTCTGCCACTGCGGGCAAATGCACCTGCTGCCTTCTGGCACGGACAGGCTAGTGAGCTGCTGCTGGAACTGCACTAACTCATAGCAGCAGAAGGGTTAATTAGGAAAATGAAATTGGTCCTGCTGCAGAATCTTTTTAGATGTTATTGTTAATTACAGGGGAGGAAGGCACAAACCTGTTTTAATACTGCAGGAAAGAATTAAAAATTCATTACCAGTGAAGAATCTTGCACTTATGTGGGTTTGGAATGGCACCAAGGAAGACTGCAGCTAAAATTCCATCATGTCTTTTCTTTTTTTTTTTTTTTAATTTTTTTTTTTTTTTTTTTTGTAAGTCTCCTTTTCCAGACCACACCTAACTTCCTGCTGAAGGATCCTGGTTATTGAAGTAAAACCTGGCATTTCCTGTGCGAGCCTACTCAGTGCTACAACTCTTATTGCCACTAGATGGTACTGATAGACATCCATAAATTCTTGTCAGACACGGCAAGGAATTTTATCGTGCTCGAGCACTTGCTTTAGCTCAGACTCTGAGACTAAAATACACGATTTTATATAACCAGACATGTCTCAGGATTCTCAAAAAAATCTTTTCAATATATAGCAGCTACTGATGATGAGACCATAGCTGTTAAAACTGTGAAGGTGACACAGAAAGAAAGTAGGAGGGACACCAAAGTAAGAGAAATACAAAAAATGGAGGTTTGCACAGTGTACAACCAAAGCACTTGCAAGGAGTATTATCGGCAGTCTGTATTATTTTAAACTACATCCTCTATCAGCTTTCTAAGATAAATTTATACAATATATTTGATGTGCATTCTTTTTAAATGCAGGAAAGCCAGCAATGAGAGAGAAGTGCAGCAATTTTGAATATTCACTGCAGTGGTGAATTCCTGAACAGAAATCACCCACTGTAGCAGGGAGTGAAGCTACATGGTTAGGAACACTGTAAGCCCGTCCATGCAGCAAATCAATGAGACATCATTGGGTACTACTCCACCCAAATGCCATCCCACTTCTTTTTGCTCTTCTGCTTTCTGCATATTTTCTATTGTTGTTACTGATTTTCACACTTTTTCTCCCACTACACCATTAGCACTTTTTTAGCCTCTCTTTCCCTTCTGCCCTGCCCTCCTTCTCTTACATGTACCCTGATCTCTTTCAGATTTCTAAAGCAACACATTCCTGTATCTATATACTTAGACCTTCAGGCGTTCATTTACTTCTGTCCCTCTGCCTCCTCCTTTTCTTCAGTTGTGGAGAGGACCAAGGAAGTTGTGTAAAGTAATAAAAAGCAAAGCGTCACTCTAAAGTAAGAGAGATTGAAGGAGAGAGCTCATTAGCTGAAAAAGCACCACTGTGTCTTTGGAAAAATAAAAAAGGACAATTAAGAGAGGGACAAATATTGATAATTTGGTTCTTTAGTAGTTGTGGTAAGAGAATGAACACATTGACTGGATCACAATAGCACTTTTGAAATCTTCAGCGACAAAGGAAAAATGGAGCAAATGAAAAACATAACTGAACCACCTATAATTTTAGCCTATTTAGTAAAGTCTGATATTTGATAGGATTTTCTAATTTCACAAATGATTTAATGAAATAAATAGAAAATTTGCAAGTAATTCCACGTAACCATATTTTTGTTGTTGTTGTTAAAAAGTTTTGGATGAAAACTTCTGACTGGCTGTAATTAGGACTGTAGTTTACTTGGAGCTGCTCTGCAGTCTCAAAATAAGAGGATTATGAGACAGCACAGATTCACAGGAGTAAAGGAGCTTCTAGCTACTCCAGTATTTTGATTATTTGAATGTGTAGATAGATCCATACATCTTTATGACTTATGAAAATTAAAATAAACCAAACAGCTGAAAAGCTAGTGTAATTCACATAGTATCATAGTATCCTAGAATCACAGAATAGTTTGGGTTGGAAGGGACCTTAAATATCACACCTAGTTCCAACTGCCCTGCCATGAGCCGGGACACCTCCCACTACATTGGGCTGCTCAAGGCCCCATCCAACCTGGCCTTGAACACTTCCAGGGATAAATATGGAAAAGGACCTTCATTCTTCCATTAATGATATATTAAATTACAATGTCTGACTATATGGGTTTTTTGCCATATGGGTCTGAAACTCCCTGAGATGTTGACTTAATTTCCACCAGTGTTATACAATCTACACTTATAGTGTTATGAAGGCCAGTGAAAAGACAAAAAGGAAATAGCCAGTGGGAACTTTGATGCTTGTGTCTACAGGCTTACTAGGCCATAAGGGGAAAAGAACAGAACAACAGAATAGGCAGGAAATGCAGTATGGTCTTTGCAGTCTAAGAAAGAAATACACACATTTTTAAAGAGGAGAACAAAGTAATACATCTAGAGGAGCTAGTAATTAAAATAATTACATACTGCATAGCTATGGTAAATGTAATAGATAAAATTATAAGACCCAGGAAGAGAAAATGATCAAATCAAGTATCAATCAAAACCCAATCCAACATAACCTATGCTTAAAAACCACTGTTCAAAGTCAAAATTCACCTAAAATATAAACATGGACTAGAAAGAACAGGTAACAGGTAACCTCCAACTGCTGTAGAGCTTCCTATCTACAGCCATTGATATATTTTATGAATAAGTTTATCACCAGTGGCATCCACCTTCCCACTACTATGGCACATGTGAAAGCTTGAAGAGGACTTTGTCTTTTAATCATTTGGTGAAACACTCATGGCCCATATGAAAGGTTGAGTTGAAGAATTCTTTGGTGTCATATATAAAGGAACCGTACATGAGGGTGAACAATTTTGACAGGACAGAGCTGAAAGAACTTCTTAGTTTTCTCCTAGCTGTCTAGGAGTCCTTCATTTGCAGACAATCATGTTTAATAAAATCAGAAGGACAATAGATTACCAGATTCTCCTCAGAAATCTGTAAGAACTAGCTGTCTTTGTTCCGTGTTAAAGCGGAACATTAAAATGCACAAGTGGCAACTTGCTGTCATTTTGTGGTACTGTGATCCTTTTTCTTTCCAGCTGTGTGTTCCTGTAGTATATTAGAATTACCCCTAAGTGCATGACTCTTCATTTATAGTTCTAAATTTCATCTCATTCCAGTAACACCAGTCATCAAACTCATCTAGTCCTTTCTGTATAATAGCTTGCTCACTCTTTGACACTGCCTCACAGCTTTGTGATAGAAGCAAATTACATTGGCATATTTCCACTTTCTTTACTGAAATAATTAAAATTTAAATAAAAACTGCCCAAAAATTATAATGGTGATGAGCAATTATGACCAAAGTGTAGGTTACTGTGGTATTTGCTGTAGTTTGCAAAATATGTGAATATTACTCTAAGAAATCTGAAGTTTATGCTTTAAAATAAAATACTTTTAATTGCATTTAAAGAGCAAGAAGGTTAGAAGATGGACTTCATTCTTCTTGTTACTAGTATACATTTAATCAAACACACTGAACCCCAAAAAATTCCTGTTGCCTCTTCCTCCAGTGCCACCAAAAATGCTTACTATACTACTAAATTATTCACGGTGATCTAGATGACTGAAAAACATGTTTACTAGCTTTGCAGATGACATGAAACTGTGCAGATTACAGGCAAACAAGAGGATAGAATTTTAAAAGTCCTGACAAATAATAAAATGGTCTCAAAATATTATGCAATTCAAGAGAATAAGTAACTTAAAAATTACAGGACAAGGAGCAAACCCCCACCAATAGTTCTGCAGGAAAAGCTCTAGCGTAATTACTGCATCACAAACCAAACATAGTAGAAACTGTCAGCTGGGGGGTGGGGGGGTGGAAAGCAAGTATTTGAATTTATAAGCTTGTGAAATGATCGTCTACTCTTCCAATTGGAGCACTACGTGGCTACTACAAGCGTTACAAAAAATATAGGGGTTACTTGGAAAGAATTCAGACCACAGCAATAAAAACATAACATACAAGAAAACATCCAAGGAATTGTGGGATTTGAGTTCTTTTTGTCTTAATTTTACATTGAAAAGATTGATGGAAGTCATGATGACACTTCTCATATGTCTAGAAAGCTCCTCCAAGGAAGAGGAGAAATTTCTTTTCTCTTCATCTGGCATATAGGCAAACAGCTTGTGGAATTCAACTGCAGCAAGAGAACGAACAGAGTAGAAAGACCACAATCACTCAAGGGCTTTAAGAAAGGGTAGGCCTTGTAAAACAAAACAGCAGTAATGAGTGTGAAATTTGTAGCAAAATGGATCAGGAAGAAAATCAAGAAACTTGTAGAGGCCCCCACTGTTTCATGGTCTTAAGCATACGTTTTTCATTGTTTTGTGCTCTCCATCTGTTCTGCTTCTCCACAGACCTCAAGGGAGCAAAAGCTTATTGTTTCTATACCAGAGGAGCAAAAAAGGAATTTTGATTTCAGTCACTATCAGCTGAGAAAGTTCTTGGGAGTGTCAGTGGGGTGCGGGATAGAAAAAAAGTGACATCATAAGCAGGAAAGCCCCAAGGACTTCTTTACAGAGAAGGAGAAGGAGATGAGAGTGCCTCAGGAAACATTAGTATGGAACGGGAGGATCTGCCCCCAGTTTCTCTTTGCTCACCTCTGTCTTCTTACAGTATTTTCCTTCTCCCCTAGCCTGACCAAAAGAAATTAAAACAATCAGGTTTAGAAAACCCATTTTGTAGGCTATTCTCTTACTTTCACCTTGCAACACTGCTATTGCTATACATGAATTAAAAAAATGCTGAAAAAAGCACTGTTCTATCTCAAAGGGCTAAGGTCCTTCTGGATGTGTCAGCACACCATGGCACTATATTAAAGACTGTATAACATGCGATTGTCCTGGCTGAAGGTGTAAGGTTTAACAGCTGGTGCTGTATCTCTGCTAATATTTATGGTATCACTGCTCCACTGCTGAAAGTTAGTACACAGCAAATAAAAATCAATTTTACTGTGCCTGAGGCTTGCATATGCTGCATTGTATGTTCCATATTCAGAGTTCTGACAGTCGTATCTTCATACAGTACCTATGCAGTGAATTGTGAGATATGAGCAGTAAGTCTTTCTACACAACTTTTTCAAAATGGCTCTTAGAAGAGCTATATAAAAATACAGCTTCTTACACTTTGTCCAACATTTTATATGGATGTAGAACTAGCAAGTCACCTTTGACAATGTAGTTTCTGAAAATCTTAAGCCAGTATGAAATGGTGCTGTCAGATAGGACAGTCACATTCTCCACTTACTCCCCATTCTGGTCATTTCCCACTGTGCTGGTTTGAGCCCTTCTGCAACTCTGCACTTTGACCAGATCAGCTCCCTGCTCTGTCTGAAAACTACAAATAAGTGGCCAGATTTCAGCCAGACCAAATGGCTGATCCACCACACTACAAGAAAGGCTTAGTATGTCCCCTGACTTCATAGTGCAAAAGACTAGCTAACTATCTACAGTGCCTTCTAAATTTTAGTGCTTTTCCTAACTGCAGAGCTCAATACAGCTTAAGGTGCCAGAGGATGAATGAATGTATTTTTGATGCTCGAATGTTGGAGCTGCACAGAGCTTTAACAATTGTAAAGTCAAGGAATACTACTGCAGATCCCATACCAGATGTAGAACCCAGTACAGGTAGGGAAAAAAGGAGGTTTATTTAAATGTCCAAACACTAGCAAATCTAGAGATCAAATTGAGCTAGCATTCAGTTACAGTAGCTTCAGGTATGGTCTTCAGAGATCATGAGGTGACCAGGATCACCCTCTGCCTTTCAACGTGGACTTCATGACATCAGGGAAGCATTTTATGCAAAATGTGTAGTAAGAATCATCTGATTTCAAAATAGGTATACAAAAACCTGTATTGGGAAAGTTTGGGATTTCCTTCACATCAGCTTTTTCACCCTTTTTAAAAATTATGTCAGGTTGCTGCCCATAGGGTTCTGGCAAAATGTACTCCAAGGAAGTATGAAAAATACATTGGTAGAACTTAGTTGATGACTATCATTACTTACTATTAGCCAGTAGTTGGCAATGACCCGCATTTGGTAATAGTTACAAGTTCCATTTTCCTCTTTTATCAGAAATGGTCTCTGAACAATTGCTGATTTTCAATTAAATGTCAGTGAATGAACAAAAAAGCTATTTGCTTTTCCAGATAAGAGGTCCTTAAAGTCCTTCTTCCTAGCATTAGACAATTTGGTTTTTTCACATGATGAAAACAGCATTCTTAACTTTCTTTTGGTATACAGTGAAATGAGCTTTCTGCCAGATTCTAAGGTGCTCCAGGACAGGAGGAACAAAAGGCAATTCACTCCTCAGAACAACTGTTCAAGTTTCCCTCTACAAAAACAGAAATAGTATACTGACTGCCTCCAAAGCATACAGCAATGTGAGAGACAAAATAAAGCAAGACCAGTTACCAAATCCCTAATGAAGCTGGTTAAGTGATTAAGCCCTTTCAGCCATCTAGCTGGGCTGGGCTTTTCATTAAATCAAACTTTGCCTTGATATTCATTGTGAGAAATGCACCCCCCACAACTACATTCTTGTATAAGTGTCAGGCTAGATATATATCCATTTTTAGTGTGTTTGTGTGGGGAGAGTGACTATACAGTTCAAAGATGAGATGATAACAGAAGTGCCATATGTATGGGATGAGCTAGATATTTCCAAATGCCTGAATAGGAGAACGTGCTGACTACTTAAACAGTTAATAGCAACTTCTTTCCTGACAAAACAGAACCCCAACTTTAATATTCCCAGTATGGGCATTATGTGAAGTTGTATAGAATGAAATCTAATTAATCTTAACTACAGCACAGCTACAGAAAATTCATACAATGCAATTTATGTCCTTTCAGGTAAAAGACATCCAGCAGATAGAAGATTTTAATATCCCTCTAAGAACTATCTAGTAATTCTGCATGAACTACATAAACCATGATTCTGAAACTTCTGACTTGCAATTGTGGAAAATACTGCCTGCTTCAACTATTACAGCCTCTTACTGGCTTCTGTTGCAAACAACTGATGGAAAACCTGCATTGTTCCAGTTACTGCTTACAAAGCCCAGGTCACGCTGAGCCAGACAGCCAAGGGCTGAAGACCACACTACCTCGCTAAACTGCTGTAACCAGCTTCCTCTTTGGCCCCAAAGCGCTTCCATCACCTGCAGGCAGAGTGGAGCAGCAGGTGCCATGGGGAGGCAGGGCCACACCAGGCTGCTACAAGGGGAGATGGGCAGCCCCATCTTGCTCCAAAGGACAACACCGAGCAAGAAAATAGCCGGCTGGGGTGATACAAGAAGTGGTTGCTATTACAAAAATTGGAATTTTTTTATTTTAGCTGAAGTAGAGTTAAGTGTAATCTAAGCAACTGTACTTTTTTGAAAGTCAGCCAGAATCACAGAATCCTGAGGTTGGAAAAGACCCACTGGAACATCATGTACAACCATTCCTATCAATCACCTTTTGATAGAATCATAGAACAACCAGGTTGGAAGCGACCCATCGGGTCTTCTAGTCCAACCATTCCTATCAAACGCTAAACCAAGTCCCTCAAGACCTCATCCACCTGTGCCTTAAACACCTCCAGGGAAGGTGAATCAACCACCTCCTTGGGCAGCCTACTCCAATGCCCAATGACCCTCTGTGTGAAAAACTTCCTCCTAATCTCCAGCCTAAATCTCCCCTGGCGGAGCTTGAGGCCATTCCCTCTTGTCCTGTCCCCTGTCACTTGGGAGAAGAGCCCAGCTCCGTCCTCTCTACAACCTCCCTTCAGGTAGTTGTAGAGAGTAATGAGAGTAATGAATTATTTGTTTCAAGCAGTGTTTTTGCAGACATTGTTCATTCTTCAGAGATGGTAACACATCATCCTCAGCGGGATCCGTGCTCAACAGAGGCATCTTCTGCCATCACCTTTGTATGCAGCCTTTCCCCATCTCAAATGCAAGGTCAGGCAGAGAGCTGGAGCCAGATCCAAATTAGAATCATAGAATCACCAGGTTGGAAAAGACCCATTGGATCATCGAGTCCAACCATTCCTATCAAAACACTAACCCATGCCCCTCACTGCCTCATCCACCTGTCCCTTAAACACTTCCAGGGAAGGTGACTCAACCACCTCACGGGGTAGCCTGTCCCAGGGCCCAGTGACCCTTTCTGTGAACATTTTTTTCTAGTGTTCAGCCTGAATGTCCCCTGGCAGAGCTTGAGGCCATTTCCTCTCATCCTGTCCTCTGTCACTTGGGAGAAGAGGTCAGCTCCCTCCTCTCCCCAACCTGCTTTTAGGTAGTTGTGGAGACTGTCGTGAAGTTCGTAACAACGTTAAATCCTTGAGAAGTAATAGAACATACATAATACTTCTGGGGAAATTTACAGGTGCGCCTGTAAGTGGGAAACGCATCCTGCCCCCAGCCCCGCCCGGCCGCACATGGAGCAGCGAAGGGAGACCGCTCCCTCGCCTTGCCCAGGCCTGACGAGGGCCGCTCGCTTCCCCAACCCCCGACCGAGCGTCGGTTGGGTGCCGGGGCGGGGGCTGCGGCTCCGGCTCCGCAGTAGCGGCGGGAGCGCGCGGTTGCCCGGCAACGGCGGTTGCGGCAGCGGGAGCGCGCGGGGCCCGCCGGGAAAACCGCACCCGGGCCGGGCCGAGGCGGGGGGGCGGCGGGCAGCCCGCTCGGTGCGGGGGCCGTGCGGGTGGGCTTGGGTTTTAAATAGGAAACGGTGACTAAAACCATAGAAACGGACACGGGGAGTGGGGTGCTAGGACAGTTTTTTACGTCATCTCTGGTGTTAAGAGAAATTGTCCTTATTTCAAGCTATTGGTATGGGGTTTTTAAAGAAAAAATAACGCCGGGTTTAGGGTTGGTGTATGTGAGAGCAGCAGGAGGTACGGATCTGACTTGAAACTCTGCAAGATAAACAATGAGAATCTGAATCCAAACGGGGTGTTCTCTAAATAGGTCTGCAATTGAGAAAATTAATAACAATTGCAACTGCATGTTGACGAACTTCTTTCTAAAACCAAAACACAATAGGTCTGGAAAGCATGAGGAGCATCCTATACGGGGGAAACCAACATCTCCATGGATAACATGTAAGAATTTTCCCCCCCCCAGGAACTGCGCTGCTGCTGCCAGGCTCCCTGTAGCTGCACAGCAGAAGCCGCCGAGGAGATCCTGCAGGATTTAATGCTGGTTGAAAGAAGCATTAACTCCCTGGCTATCCAGTGGCCTCCAAGGGCAGGATGCCACGGACTGTATATCCTCATCAGCACTACTCACATCCCTACCTGCACGTCCAAAGAAGCAGCTGCACCTCAAAACATACCAATGTCTCTCAAGCACACAGAAACAGCAAAAATCACAACTGAAGAGCACAGCTCCCTTCCCTGTGCATTGCCTCCAACACATTCCCTTTGCCACTGGAATGGAAGGCTTGGCCTTGTTTCAGGGAAGTGCCACTTCAAATAAGCTGGAAGTAAAGTGGTTTCAGTGATTCTGGAAATTAAATCACAGACGTCTCATATTTACTTTAAATTTTTCCTTTAGTCTTATGATGGTTTGTGGGTTAGCAGTTGTTACTGTATCCTTAGGGAGAAACTGCAGATGGGTCCAAGCCAGCTACTAGTTACAGGTTGTCATGTTTCATGAAAATTACAGATGGGGCTGGCAGCAGTGTTTATTAGCGAGATGCCTGACCTGTCCTGTTTTCCTTTTATTTTTTTTTTTCCTCCTTTTGCCTGCTTGATTATGCCAAACTTGAAGTGCTGAGGCTGGGTTTTGGAGGGAATGTTCTACTCAGATGATGCAACTATTTTTTAAAAAAAAAGTTACAGATATCGATCTTCAAGATTTTATAGCTGCCAATTTTCATTATTATAGAATCATAGAATAGTTAAGGTTGGAAGGAACCTTAAAGATCATCTAGTTCCAGCCCCCCTGCCATGGGCAGGGACACCTCCCACTAGGTCAGGTTACCCAAGGCCCCATCCAACCTGGCCTTGAACACCTCCAGGGATGGGGCAGCCACAGCTTTCCTGGGCAGCCTGTGCTAGTGTCTCACCACTCTCATGGTGAAGAAATTCTTCATAATGTCTACTCTAAATCTGCCTTTCTCCAGTTCATACCCATACCCCTTTGTCCTATCACCACAAGCCTTTATGAATAGTCCCTCTCCAGCTTTCTTGTAGGCCCCTTTCAGGTACTCGAAGGTCACTATAAGATCTCTTCGAAGCCTTCTCTTCTCCAGTCTGAACAAGCCCCAACTCTCTCAGCCTGTCCTCATAGCGTAGGTGCTCCAGCCCTCAGATCATCTTTACAGCCCTCTTCTGGACCCGCTCCAACAGCTCCATATCCTTCCTACATTAAGGACTCCAGAACTGGACACAGTACTCCAGATTAGGTCTCACAAGAGAGGAATAGAGGGGCAGAATCACTTCCCTTGACCTGCTGGCCACAGTTCTTTTGATGCAGCCCAGGATATGATTGGCCTTCTGGGCTACGAGTGCACACTGCTGGCTTGTTTCGAGCTTTTCATTGACCAGCAGCCCCAAGTTCTCTACATGGCAGCTCTCAATCACATCATCCACCATCATGTACTGAAAATGGGGATTGCCCTGACCCAGGTGCAGGACCTTGCACTTGGCCTTGTTGAACCTCATGAGGTTCTCAAAGGCCCACATCTCCAGCCTCTCCAGGTCCCTCTGGATGACATCCTGTCCTTCCAGTGTGGCAGCTGCACCACTGAGCTTGGTGTCATCTGCAGACTTGCTGAGGGTGGACTATAAAGTCTGGCAGCAAACTTGATGAGGGTGCAACATGAAGTCTTACAGAATTTTGTGCAGAACAGCATTCTGAATTTTGGAATTTTCTGTTGGAGTGATATATATAATACTTAGCCAGAGTTGGAACACTTTGAAAATTTAGTTTGCAGATATTTGGAAGACCACTCCAGACGTTCAAAGGTGTTAATTCCAGAGACTATGCCTTTTCCATTAATGTTTCCGTGTCCAGCTGGGCCCACCTCTCTGTGGACTCTGCTGACCTAAGAGTAGGAATGCTTTCATATTTGTGTTCTTAATGATCCTGTACAGTGGTTATTTGAAACAATAAATGCATAAAGAAATACTGAAGGAAAACAGGGAAGGTAAGAGGAAAGAGAGACATATCTGGGATTGAAGACTGGCAGCAGAAAAAAAACCTCCTGGGAAATTATATGTGGAGAACTGTCTGACTGGATAAAGAGATTATCTCAAAGTTAGCTGTCTTGGAGGCTGCTACAAAAGACACAACATGCTCAAATACTTGTAGATTATTATGACTGAGAAAATGATAGAATCACAGAAAAAACAGGTTGGAAGAGACCCACCGGATCACTGAGTCCAAGGATTCCTATCAAACACTATACCATGCCCCTCAGCACCTTGTCCACCCGTGCCTTAAACACCTCCAGGGAAGGGAATCAACCACCTCCCTGGGCAGCCTCTTCCAATGCCCAATGACCCTTTCTGTGATTTTTTTTTCCTAATATCTAGCCTCAATCTCCCCTGGTGGAGCTTGATGCCATTTCCTCTTATCCTCTACCCTGCCACTTGGGAGAAGAGGCCATTACGCTCCTCTCTACAACCTCCCCTCACGTAGTTACAGAGAACAATGAGGTCTCCTCTCAGCCTCCTCTTCTCCAGGCTAAACAACCCCAGCTCCCTCAGCCATTCCTCCTAAGGCCTGTTCTCCAGGCCCTTCACCAGCTTTGTTGCTCTTCTCTGGACTCGCTCCAGAGCCTCAACATCCTTCTTGTGGTGAGGGGCCCAGAACTGAACACAGGATTCAAGGAGCGGTCTCACCAGTGCTGAGTACAGAGGGAGAATAACCTCCCTGGACCTCCTCCAGCTGGATTTAACACCATTTACTACCACTCTCTGGGCCTGGCCAGCCAACCAGTTTTCCACACAGGAGAGTGTGCGCCTCTCCAGTCCAGAGGCTGACAGTTTTGGAAGCAGGATGCTGTAAGAAACTGTGTCAAAGGCTTTACTGAAGTCCAGGAAGACCACATCCACAGCCTTTCCCTTGTCCAGCAGCCAAGTCACTTTGTCATAGAAGGTTTGGCAAGACCTGCCTTTTGTGAACCCATGTTGTCTGTGCCTGATCACCTCGTTCTCTTGCAGGTGCTTCTTAACAGCACTCAAGATCACCTGTTCCATGGCTTTCCCTGGCACTGAGGTCAGACTGACAGGCCTGTAGTTCCCTGGATCGTCCCTGTGACCCCTCTTGTATATGGGCACATCAGCCAGCCTCCGGTCCAGTGGTACCTCCCCAGTCTTCCAGGACTGTTGGAAGATGATGGAAAGGGGTTTGGCCAGCATATCCACCAGCTCCCTCAATACCCTAGGGTGAATCCTGTCTGGCCCCATAGACTTGTGGGTGTCTAGTCGGGCTAGCAAGACTCTGTAGTTTGTGACAGGAGAACAGGCTGGGAGAACAGTGAAGAAAAAGGCAAGGTGGATAAGGTGTAGCCAGTATAATGATAGGGCAAGCCAACATAGGACAAAGCAAAAAAAAAAACTTGAACTGAATGGACCAAAGAGGGGATGAAATCCAAGATAACTGGACTGAATTATTTGGAAGGAGAAACAATAAGAGCTGAAGAACTATAAACATAAGAAGTTCAGAGGTCAGTGAAGTATGTGTAAACATATATTCAATAACTTCTGATCATTCATATTGGTTTCAAAGTGGTCTCCTTAAAACTGCATAAGAACACGTCAATAAAAAACACCTATTACTGCAGGAAGAAGGACTCAATTGACAGCATATGCTAGAATTGAAACCCATCTTACTTTCAATCCATTTGTTAGCATATACTATATATACATTCTATGTATATATACTGTATACTACTATAAATTATATATATATTCTATATATACACACTATATACTACTAGATACTATGTACTGCATTCACTGTCCTCTGTAGTACACAATATGGGCAAGCTTTCGAAAGCAATGCGATTTGTTTTGGAGGTAACTTCTTTCATTCATTGGTGCTGCACATGAATTGGGAGAACCGACTACAGGTAAGGGGAATAAGGATGATAGCTACGCGAGCAAAAAGTACTGTCCTTTGTGTAACGTCTGTATACCGTCTTGGAGAACTGGATGTTACCTCTGCCTGTGTCACAAGTAGGATTCAACTTCCCTGGTGTCAGATGTCTGTTATCTGTAGACATCCTCATCTAATCCAATTTGAACTTTCATATTCACTGTAGAAAAAGGAGTCCTTTAAAAGGCACTTTTGACCTGGTTTAGAGGTCTAGCATGAGATGAGACAAATTGTGCCTTAGAAGTGTCTCATTCTTCCCAATGACTGTAAAGGGAGAGGGATGAGGTTAATCCTACTCAATATACAATGGCAGGCAATTCACTCAAGTCACACTCTTCACAGGTGTCTACCAATCATGCATCAAATTTCTAGAATGTAAAGAACAACCCATGAGTGTTTGACTCTGTCACTTACTTATTTCTAACGTGATTATTAAAATGTGAAATACTTAGTGAAACCTTGTACTTCCATACATTTTCATTAAATGTCAGCCACTTATTTTGCACCTATTAACATTATTTCCACTTTATATTTTGAGAAAAAGAAACATGTCTGGTTTTGGAAACAGAATGATGTATGAAAATATATGCGGTTTGCCTACTGATACAAATTAACAGTAGCTGGTATACCACTGTGTTTTGGATTTAGTAGAGAAAGACTGATGTTTAGTTGTTGCCAAGCAGTGCTTATACTAAGTCAAGGACTTTTCAGCTTCTCATGACCTGCCAGCGAGTAGCCTGGAGGTACCCAAGAAGCTGAGAGGGGACACAGCGAAACAACTGCCCCAAACTGGCTACAGGGATATTCCATACCATATAACATCATATTCAGCATATAAACTGGGGGAAATTGGCTGGGGAGTGGGAACTGCTGCTCAGGAACAGGCTGGGCTGGTTGCTTGGTAGTGAGCAATTGTTTTATAATTGTTTTTTTTTATAATTGTTTTTTTCATCACTTGCCTTTATTGGGTTTTACTTCTCTCTCTCTCTCTTTTTGTTTTACTTTTCATTACAAGTTTTTAAATTTTTTTTGGTTATGAAACTGTTTTTATCTCAACCCATGACCTTCCTCCCTTTTACTCTTCCTATTCTCTCCCCTGTCCTACCAGGGTGGGGAGGTGAGGGGAGTGAGCAAGTGGCTGAGTGATGCTTAACTGCCACCTGGGCTTAAACCATGACAGAGAGGGTGAGAACTGAGTATACTGTTGTAGTCCTTCCAATATACATTAAATACAGTATTTCCAACATTTATTACAGCAGTGGCAACTGTCCAGAACTTCACACTGCAGGCATCTCTAGAGGTGAGTAACTGTCTTTTAAATGAAGGTGTCACCAGTGTGAAGTACATAAGGCTGGATGTATATTCAAAATTCAGCAACCAAAAAGGATAAATTAAACCAAACAGCCTGAAATTAGATCCCATGATTAATAATATGGTTGATGACTTGTGCAGAACACAGCTAAGTGGTTCTATAGCATTTCCCAGACCATCATACAGGAAGCATTAGAAAAGCTACAGCTTCATCTTGCCCCGCCTCCTGCAAAAGAAGACAGCAAAAATCACCACTACTCCCTGGTGACCCAACCAGCATGTTTGTTTCTCTGAGTAATGAAAAGCTCAGTCAGATATAAAACAGTAGGAAGCATTAAACAACTCTCTATTAAATTCAGAAGATTTTTTTTCATCTGAAGGGAAACTGAGTAGTTAATTGGCCTACAATTAAATAGACATGCCAATAAAAAAAAAACCCATTATACAGGTTGCCAGGCCCACTTTCTGTGTGCCTTTTACAGTGTTCTGCTAACAGAACTGTCATTTCAAAGCAATAATTGAGATTATTCTACTACAAAAACATCTTTATGGATCAAGTTATCCCGAGGGTCAAAGTACATACGGCAGACATACGCAGTTAAGTAAGAGCAGGACGGTATTATCACTGTTCCATCAAGAAAATTGAAAGGCCTCAGGAAGCAACAAAGGTTTGTAATTGCAGGATCAGAGGAGATCATTATGAATGTTTACTCTGACATTCTGCATAGTTTGGCTTAGTAAAGTCCCTTGATTTAACACAAGCCTTGGCTGGAACCTAGAATGCCAAATTAATGAGAATCCCTCAGTAAGTTACCTGAGGGCAAAGTATTATTGCAGTAAAAATGGGTGCCTTATTTTATATTTAGGTGTCAGTTTCATGGGTAGCGAAGTTAAGAAAATTTCTTTCCCACTTATCTCTTTGACCAATGGCAAGCTTAAGAGTCACACCATATATCTGCCCCAAACTAATCTATCTTAGCTCCCTTTTCTTAAGAGGGTAAAACCTTACAAAACAAACCACAGAGAACCAACAGCTGTAAAATTCAGTCATTGTCTTTGAAAAAAGCAGATTGGGTTTCAAGGTAACTTTAAAACAGGGAGGCAAGGCTTGTTCACTACAATATTTTGTAACTATTAGGAAAACAAGAATTCTAAAGGATAATCTAAAAAAAAGTCCAGGCATGGGGTTTAACAAGACCAAGTGCCGGGTTCTGCACTTGGGGCACAACAACCCTATGCAGAGGTACAGACTAGGAGAAGTCTGTCTAGGAAATTGCCTGGAGGAGAAGGACCTGGGAGTGCTGGTTGATAACTGACTGAACATGAGCCAGCAGTGTGCCCAGGTGGCCAAGAAGGCAAATGGCATCCTAGCTTGTATCAGAAGTGGTGTGCCCAGCAGGTCCAGGGGGTTTATTCTCCCTCTGTACTCAGCACTGGTGAGACTGCTCCTTGAATCCTGTGTTCAGTTCTGGGCCCCTCACCACAAGAAGGATGTTGAGGCTCTGGAGCGAGTCCAGAGAAGAGCAACAAAGCTGGTGAAGGGCCTGGAGAACAGGCCTTAGGAGGAGTGGCTGAGGGAGCTGGGGTTGTTTAGCCTGGAGAAGAGGAGGCTGAGAGGAGACCTCATTGTTCTCTGTAACTACGTGAGGGGAGGTTGTAGAGAGGAGCGTAATGGCCTCTTCTCCCAAGTGGCAGGGTAGAGGATAAGAGGAAATGGCATCAAGCTCCACCAGGGGAGATTGAGGCTAGATATTAGGAAAAAAAATTCACAGAAAGGGTCATTGGGCATTGGAAGAGGCTGCCCAGGGAGGTGGTTGATTCCCTTCCCTGGAGGTGTTTAAGGCATGGGTGGACAAGGTGCTGAGGCGCATGGTATAGTGTTTGGTAGGAATGGTTGGACTCAGTGATCCGGTGGGTCTCTTCCAACCTGATTTTTCAGTGATTCTTTGAATCTAAAATACAACTACTGCCTATTATAGCTGGGTGATTAGGAACAGCTTTTTTTTTCAGTGGAGTTTGATGATTTACTCCAGTTTGGAATAATTTCCTAACAGGAAAATTTCTTTTGATTATATTCCATTTGCATTTGTTGGTACATGTGAGTAAAGCAAGGGAGCAGATGTTGAAAACCTCAGGAGTACTTTTCCTTTCCCACTACATTTGAGCCAGCAAAACAGGTTCCAATTAGAGGGAATGCAAAAGCTCCCCAAAGAGTTCTCACAAGTGTTTCTTGCTCACAATATCACCTGTGACCTGCAGCTGTACCACTGAGAGATCTTCCCACTAGAGCCATATACAGCACATGGCTTACCTCTGTACAGGAACATAGATATATGTTTCAATACTGCTTTGCAATCACTTCTGCTTTTTTCTCATAGGAATTGAACTTGTGTACCCTTCAAAAATTTCTCTCCCCATCCCCTACATTCAACTGCTTTCCACTCAGCAATCTCTCCCTTGTACATTCGCAGGAGACAGTTCCTTTCCTCATCACAGTTTCAAAGCTGTTTGTCCATCTTCACAGCATTTATACCAATTCACTCAATTCCTGCATCACATCCATCATCTTTCTCACCAAGGACAGATTATTTTGAAAATGTGTGAATCCTTAAACCAATTTGGAAGTAAGTTCAATACTGAAAAAAACAGTATAATCCCCTTCCCAGCAATGGAGAATGCCTCTGCCACTCCTCAGAGAAAAATGTAAGCGTGAGTAAGAGCACCCAAGTGTCCCATATAGGATTAAAGGTCATCATATTCATACTCTGAGGCTAATATTCAAATTTAATATTTTTTTTCTGAAGGATACTAGTGGAATCAAATAACAGATTTCTCTTTTTACAATGGCTAACTTGCCTTCAGCTTGGCTTAGAGAGCCAAAGCTTTGCTTCAGATCAGAAATCATGTAATTTGAAAAAACTACACCTGGCAATAGATCAAGTACGTTTTTAAAGATCCAAATGTAAAAAGCTGTGGAGCACTTCAGATGTTAACTGTAACAGAAAATATTGTAAAAAAAAATTTACAACAATAACTCTTGAATATGCTGTGACTGCTGCCTAAGTTTAGCCAACATATCTACAAAAGCAGACTGTTTGGAAGATGTTAAATGGTACTGTATTGAAAAGTTACTCTCATAAATGTGGCCCAGTAACACTTACAATCTGTTGCTCTCTAGTCAAATTGATTTCCTTAATAAATTTAAGACTTGCATCTTAGCATTGCTACCTACCGTAAAATGGTGCTTTCCATTTTGTTTATTAGTATTTTCCGAAATCCAAATTAAAATAAAACATATAAAAAATACTGCACCCCAGTATTTTCCAAGCATATTCTCACTTCTTCACTAGGAGAATTTTTCAGTAGTATTATCTTGGTACTCAGGAGGCTGTCTGCCATCAGCACTTCTGCGGAACTTCCTGTTCTAGAAAATGGAACCCTGCCCATGCACAACAAAATCTAACCTCTACGAATGCATTCACCATCAGCATGTTTGTGTAGCTATCACTGAAATCTCAATCTGGAAACAATCATGCAGTGTTTGTCCCACGTCTACTTTCAGGTTAATGCAACTACAGATGGAAGATTTTTTCATTCTGCTGGGTATCATCTCTTATCTTCTAGTTTCCATGGTTTCGTTATTGACTCTCAGTAAAGAGAAAACATACAGAGTTCATACACTCTACAAATACACCTGTGATACTCTTGTGATCTGACCTTGTGTGCTGCAGTCCCAGTTAGAACACCCATTCCAAAGAATTCCAGTGCGGACAACTGATCTAACAAAGCTTGCTGTGTGGCCTAAGAGGTAGGATACTCCACTACCTTGCATGTGGTACAAATATTCACTAATAAAAAATACAATGAGAGATGGGCTGTCAAATTTCAAATACCCTGGGCAGAATTCCCATTTTATAAGAGTCGTGATTGTATGGAAATTTGCCATATACAACCTTAGGAGCACATAGTTTGTTCAGATACTTGGGTGCTATTTCAACACCCCCCCTCTTTTTTTTGTTTGCAGTCATTTATGGAACTCAGTTTTAAACAGCAAATTCATAGCAATACCACAGTATTTTGGACACTTCTTTCTGACCTTCCTCTATCTACATGCAATTTACGATGCATTAAACTGGCCACTATTCTGAAGATGACAGATTGTCAAATTTTTCTGCATGCATCTGACTCCATTTTGCATACATATGTGGACTCTGGCGCCCAATATATCTGTGATCCTACCGAAACAAATGGTTGAGTTTAGAACACGATGTATTGCTTTTGCGAACTTGAGTCAGACTCCTTATTTCAAAGTGAGTAATTTACATTTATCATCAAACAGAACTACATTGGGGTCAAATTCTGCTAAGGATTTTACAGTTACACTGAGAAGGGTGAGACATGGTGACATGATATAGAAAAAATCTGGTGTATAAATAACATCCATTCAAACACGAAGACCATCTCTGCCCTACTCTGAAAGCCTGCTCGCAGTAATTTACCTGAAGCAAAATTCATACTGCTGTCAGGGGAATGACACAGTAGACATAGAAATACTGTAGCTTTAATGTAGTTAGTTCAGTAGCAATGATCTGACAGCTCTGGAGTGAGGCTCACAGGCCAAATAAGTAGCCAAAATAATCAGGTGGATCTGTACAGTTCTCTTAAGCACATACACTGCCTTTGAAACCACAGGACTAAGCTGTGAGCTGGCTAAATCTGCTGTAGTCATGCTTGTTACTGCAGGGTTTAATGACACCCAATTTTTTTTTTTTTTGATGGAGTGGGTCATTTGACATCTAAATGTACTCAAAAGCTGTGCATTAAAACTTCATTTAAGACCAGACAAGCAGCACCACATGGGATAAAAATCAGACATCTTCTGTCACATGACAAGTCCAGAAGAAGACCACTGCCTGTATGTCCAAATCCTGTATATCCATCATCCTAAACTGCATGTCTGCTAATGTTATATGTTATCAGTTTGCCCAAGGTAACTATACACTGCATGGAACAATCATTTTATTGAACATGGTCCTCGTCATTAATGGGGCAAGTTTGCATTTTCACCACATAATGGGACATACCTGTGAGAACCCCTGGAAAGGTGAGTGACAACTGGCTAGCATTAGCAGCTCAGAAGAATTTATCTGGCAGCATTTAAGGGAAGCTAAGAATCAAGAAGCAACTGTGATCACAATTACATAAAGCCAAAGAAGATTTCATATAGAAATGATCACTGACAGGGAGACCCAAAAAATAAGTTATTGCTGCTTTTGAAATTTTTTTAAAACTTTTTTTCTGTATAGTATGAACAGAGCGAACAAGAGTTTTGTTTCCTTAATAGTTTACAACATGATGATCTCTTCCCAAAGCCTTCAGCTTTGCCAAACCTTAAGTGTTGAGACTTAATTTGGCCTCAAACTCTGCCAGGGGAGATTTAGGCTAGAGATTAGGAGGAAGTTTTTCACAGAAAGTGTCACTCCTGAAAGGAGGTTGTGGAGAGGAGGGAGCTGGCCTCTTCTCCCAAGTGACAGGGGACAGGACAAGAGGGAATGGCTTCAAGCTCCGCCAGGGAAGATTTAGGCTGGACATCAGGAGGAAGTTTTTCATGGAAAGGGTCATTGGGCATTAGAATAGGCTGCCCAGGGAGGTGGTTGATTCGCCTTCCCTGGAGGTGTTTAAGGCACGGGTAGATGAGGTCCTGAGGGACATGGTTTGGTGTTTGATAGGAATGGTTGGACTCGATGATCTGATGCGTCTCTTCCAACCTGGTGATTCTATAATTCTAATTTATGTCATTGCCCTCATCCTGATTTCATTCTTTAATGACACTATAAATGGAGAGATACTTCATTGAAGGAAGCTAGGAAAAAAAGCTTAACTTGACAGTGCGGATCCATGTGCTCTCACAATACTTACTAATATCTTTCAGGTTGAAAGCTTATAAAAGCAAAAGCTTCACGATTAAATAGATAAAGTAAAATTGTAGTCTGCTTACTAGGAAAAGTTTGGAAGTATTGTTTCACTAATCTACAAGTTTAAAAACCAAGAAGAAAAGAACAATGAATCTACATTGTTTTTTTTAATAGGAAAATTTAAAACTCATGTTGTGACTGTTTAATGAGCATGATGATAATACTGCAGCATTAAAATATATTTATAGTCACATTTTTGAGAACTTCTGCTACAGTCCCTACTCAGAATTTTGTAAAGTAGGCTTCTCAGGCAATAAAAGAGTTTGCATTTTGTTGCGCCTGTTTAAATTTATTGAAATCTGGCCACTGAGCACTTCTCTAAAATAATTTCCAAATATGCTCAGAAAAAGCTTCTTAGCAGCTTGCAATAAATACTTACAGAGCTGCCACGTGTTGACTGTCTTTCTGCCTAACATAGCAGTCCCTTCAGTGTAGTTGATAGCCATAGCTGCTGAGGCATCAAATGCTGAAAGTAGGAGCAGAAGAGCCCTCCTTCTGGTTCCAAAGCAGTAAGAAGCAGAAAGAGGAAGCAGCCTAACTTAAACTGGAGGTAAGGGTACAAAAAGGAATGACAGTAGTTCCAGGAGCAGAAGTAAGAGAGGTAATGTTGCAACCTGGTAAACAATAGGAATTTGAACCAAACAACACGAATATGATTATTCAATGTTTCTTTAAATTGCCCTTTTTCAGTATTTTAGTCCCAGACCTTCTTTACTGCATAGCTTTCCAAATACACGGTAACTACAGAATCATTAATTTCCTTCTTAGCTTTTTTTAATGATTCTTATCCTTATGGTATTTTGTGATTCACAACATCCTTTGCCTCCCCTCAATAACATTGTTTTGAAATAAGGTACGTTCTTCTGTTATAATATTTGAAGGACAAATAAAGGAGATTCAGGCCACTATTAGCAGAAATGTCTTTTTAACCCAGCATTTCTCAGACAGGTAGGTGTTGGCAAGAAACGAGGAAGAACAAAAACATGGATTAGAATCATAGAATCACCAGGTTAGAAGACACCCATCAGATCATCGAGTCCAACCATTCCCACCAATCCCTAAGCCATGCCCCTCAGTACCTCATCTACCCACACCTTAAACACCTCCAGGGAAGGTGAAACAACAGCCTCCCTGGGCAGCCTGTTCCAGTGCCCAATGACCCTTCCTGTGAAGATTTTTTTTCTTATCTCAAGCCTGAACCTCCCCTGGCAGAGCTAGAGACCACGTCCTCTCCACTGCCACATGGGAGGCCAGCTCCATCCTCTCTATAACCTCCCTTCAGTTAGTTGTAGAGAGCAATAAGGTCCCCCGTCAGCCTCCTCTTCTCCAGGCTGAACAACTCCAGCTCCCTCAGCCATTCCTCATAAGGCCTGTTTTCCAGCCCCTTCACCACCAGCTTCATTGCTCTTCTCTGGACTCGCTCCAGAGCCTCAACATTCTTCTTGTGGTGAGGGGCCCAGAACTGAACACAGGATTCAAGGAGCGGTCTCACCAGTGCCGAGTACAGAGGGAGAATAACCTCCCTGGACCTGCTTGTCATGCCATTTCTGATACAAGCCAGGATGCCATTTGCCTTCTTGGCCACCTGGGCACACTGCTGGCTCATGTTCAGTTGGCTGTCGACCAACACTCCCAGGTCCTTCTCCTCCTGGCAGCTTTCCAGCCAGGCTTCTCCTAGTCTGTAGCTCTGCATAGGGTTGTTGTGCCCCAAGTGCAGGAACCAACATTTGGCCTTGTTAAACCTCATCCCATTAGTCTCTGCCCAGTGGTCCAGCCTGTTCAGATCCCTTTGCAGAGCTTCCCTACCCTCCAGCAGATCAACATATCCACACAGCTTAGTGTAATCTGCAGACTTGCTAAGGGTGCACTCAATGCCTTCATCCAGGTCATTGATGAAGACACTGAACAGGGCTGGACCCAGCACTGAGCCCTGGGAAACCCCACTTGTCACTGGCCTCCAGCTGGATTTAACACCATTTACCACCACTCTCTGGGCCCAGCCATCCAACCAGTTTTCCACCCAGGAGAGTGTGTGCTTGTCCAGTCCAGAGGCTGACAGTTTCTGAAGCAGAATGTTGTGAGGAACTGTATCAAAGGCTTTACTAAAGTCCAAGAATACCACATCTACAGCCATTCCCTCATCCTCCTCATTCTTTCAAGCACCTTCAGGAAGCCTCTAGAAAGGAGGCCTCTGGACTGCCTGAAGTTTGCCTGCTCAGCAAGCTGAGGCTGTGGGCAAGGGGAGGAAGAAGGGGGTGCTGATGCACAAGAGGCTGCCTCAGTCTGGGAGAGTGCAGGAAGAGGGTCTGCCATTGCAAAGGATCCACATTCTCCTCTGGAGAAGTTGGTGTGAATGTGTGCATGCCTTTAAAACGATGGAAGCAACACAGTAGAAAGCTCGTTTGAAAATGCTGTGCTCCAGATGAGAGCTGCATGCATAACGGAGTACAGTTGCATTAATTGGTGCCTAGTACAATTCAAGTAGACAGGCTATATTAAATTTCAGTGTCCTCTCTACACCCTTGAGGGGAGAGTTTAGGGGCAACTCAGAGCATGGGCAGGGCTGCAGGTAGTGACCCAGCAAGTCCATTCATCAAAGACTGTGAATATGAAATTGAGCAAGCAGCGCTGGCAGTGTAATACTGTCTTGGGCTCTTGCTTTGGCTGCAAAGTGGGTCTGCTGTGGGGCACTGATGTTTGTATGTGTGCACAGTACATTTCAATTAGAGTAATTCAGATGAACAAAATTAGCAAGAAGGCTTAAATATACTCCAGAATTAAGTTTTTAAAAAGGTAGCGTAGGCCAGCTTTCTCTTAGGGCCAGCCTTCTCTTTAACTCCTGGGGAAACATCTGACTTCAGCCATTGCTACTAAAAGTCAACTGGATCGTGCTTTGATATGATATGGCCATCTAAAGTGCTTGTATTTTGCAAAGAGTAATATTCACAATTAATGTACTCAAAATCTGTAAGACTTCAGCTTCAATCTTTTTCTTCAAGGTTTGTAAGAACCTAGTAGATTTTCCTTTTATTTTTTAAAATATAAGAGTAAATCCATAGCTTGTCTTTGAAGCTACATGCTGGTTTGGCCTACTAACTGCATTTTGTGAACACTCCACGGTCTCTATGGTTTTAAAAATATGTTATATTCTCTAAATACTGGTGCAGTCTAAAAATCAAGAGAATAGAGCCGTGTACTTATCCACTTGCCCAATATTAAGAATGTGAGTTATCCCATTGCACACCTGTTTTGTTGTTTAACTGAGGCCTGTAGATATAAGAGCATCATTTATTTAATGCATTTCTCACTGTAGGAGACTGCAGTTATTTATCGTTTATCTAGATGTGTTCAAGAATGAATGATCCTTTGTACCTAGAGAAGGTATCTTCAAATGCTACTATGGCTGAGCCATACCCATACATACATATTGTAAACATTGATCAGAAAAATACATCTAAGCAGGCACAGATTGCAAAAATGCATGTGCACCTTCCTAACATTTCACATATACCTGAGGAACAGTCTGAAGCCAAGGCAGCATCTAGCAATCAAATTCCAACAGGCAATTTTCCATTGCTTCGTTAATTGCAGCTAAAAGAAACAGGTTACCTTTACACAGGTGTGTGAAAATTTTGATTCAGTGCTTTCCTACTCACAACCTTATAATAGAAAGCAAAATGCATTTAAGTTAATTGCACATTCTTTTCTCTCATATACTAGCTACCAAGCCCTTTCTGTGTTAATCTATTTCTATGTTGTTTTTCCTGACTAAATAAATCATTGTTGTAATTAAGGGAAGGTAAGATAAAAAAAAAAAACAAACCAGAAGATTTAGAAGAGGCAGGGGATGCAGCATGAGCTTCCCACCTCCTGAGTCATTCTGCTATCTCTCCCAGTGCGTATCATGCATCCAAAAAAAAAAAAGAAAATAATATCTTTCTCTCTCTTGCAATATTGAATGATGGTTTTACAATAAGAAATCATTCTTTTATATATATATATATATATATATATATATATAAAATTATTCACAAGACACATGTGTTCCATATGATATTTGCAGCAGTGCGAAACCATGTTTAGTCACAGACAAGTCCTCCATTCTGTCTTCCATCAGGGAGAGGCTGTTTTGGGAGATGAGGGAGGGGAGAATCCTGTAAATCTCCATACCTCACAGAAAAAAATGAAAAAGCCTGATGAATTTCAGATGTAAAGAAAGCCTCTGACTGAAGATGACATAAAGAAGTACCAGCACATTTCAGCATTAAAATTGGATAATCCCAGGTATGTATTCATATGCTTTAAAATACACTGCATGCACTCTTCATACAACACCAACATAACCTCCAGTAGAAAAAGAGGACACTTGTGGATGACCAAAACAACACCTAAAAATTACCTCAGTTACAATGAAAAATACAGACTTAAAAGTAATTCTAATAATAAACATAAAATCTTAAAATTACATAGAACCGGAGAAATCAAAAAACCCAACTTGTGTTAAGACGTAATCAAATACTATGAAAAAATCTATGCAGTGGCCAAGATGGCTATTATTTCCTCTCCTCTTGCTCTATTAATATTAATTGAAAACTAGGTGTGGCACCACAAGAGAAGAACCTCAGTACAAAACAACTGGAATTTCTTGACTAACCTTTTAAATTAAATATAGTGTTGTCTTACCTGATTAAAAGGTAATTACAAATCATGGCATAGGAAATATCCATACACTTGTAGATGAGGCTCCTTCTACTGCAGGTTCAGGTTCCTGGGCAAAGAAGCTTGTAAAGTCTTAATTTCACTGAAATGAAAAAGGAAAGAAGTGAAGAAAGAGCCTCCCCATCAGAACAACAAAGGAACCCCTGCAGTATTCTGTAGTCTCTTCGCTTGCTTCCTGTTCTGGGATTCACTCTTTGAATCCCAGCATCGATCAGAAAATTGGTTGTGAGGGGGAAAAAAGGAGGGGGGATGAGAAGAGGAGGAGGAAACAAGGAGGCAGCATATTACGTGCTAGCTCCACCTACTGGCAAGGAAATGTGCTCAGCTGGATTCTTAACGCCCTATCAAAACAACTGCAGTTTTAGTTATAAATCGAATACTAGCCCTTGATTATATAGCTTTAAAATGAAACACGTAGGTTAGAACTAATAAATACTTGCATTTTTAAAAAATCTGTTTGAGATTTAACCTGCACAACTTTTTTTTTTTTTTTTGTAATTAACTAAGTAAGTCTTTAGGTACACCTGTGTATAAATAATGGCAGAAAATTAAAGGTTCTACCGGGTATCTTTGTTTTACTATATAGTTATGAGTTTTATGTTTAAAAATAAAAAGTCATTCTTTATTCAGTACACATCAGTACAAAACTGGAAAATAAGTGTGCTTCCTTTTTTTCTTAATAGAAAGTGGCGGGGGGGGGGATTGTTATGTAATGCAAAAGGAATGGATGCTTGGATTTAGTCAGGACTATTACATTATTTCTCAGTAAGGAATTTTATAGTGATGTGTTTATTTATTTTCATCCAAGGCTCTCCTGTATTTTATCGCATCTTGAAACTGTTCTTTGGTACTCTGGATAAAAACCTAATACAAAAGTTGACTGCCTCACCCTAGTTGTCTCTAGCCTGCTCTATAGCTGTGTGTGTCTCCTTTTATCTCTCTATTTCCTTAAAAGCTCTCTGTCATTTAATCCTGGTCTGTCACATCAACTAGCTACCAGCCACCTGCATGCAGGACTGTCTCAATAATTCTCATCTGTGGAGGAAAATTTTTATTGCCTCAAAACATGGCTTTAGGGGAGTAGAAAGTGCAAGAATTAACTATGAATGAATCTAGATGAAAACCATGGAATTTTTTACTTGGATTCATGATATAACTCATCACAAAAATCACTAACAGCAACACAGTGTAGTTGCTCAAGAGACTGTCCCTTTCAGTGGCAACTCATCTTTGTATCAGCTTGAACCATTCATCACAGTCATCACAAGTCCTTGGAGTGTTAGTTCTTCAGGAAAAAGGATAAATTTCTTTGCTTGTTCAATCCCTACAATGAGATCTTGGACCATGAAAGAACTGCCAAGTACTAAAATAGTTCAAGTAATAATAATAATAGGTCAAAACCAGTCAAAATACATATTGTGTGAGCAGGGACTAAATGTTTTAGAAATCCTATTCTCACAAAAAAAACCCAAAAAAACCAAAAAACAAAAAAACACACTCTCATTTAACATTGTTTTATGTAAATTTTGCTATAAAATACTATTTTATATAGAATGCAAAGACTATACCTTCAAAAGTGTTTTCACTGAAAAGCACAATTTTTACTTAACTCCTAAACGGTGCTTAAGTGAAGGACTTGGGCGCTCTCCGTGGTGCTGAAGTGCACTTGGCCTTCCATGAAGACCTTACTTGGCACTTAACAATGCTTGGAGTCCAAAGTGTGTGTAACATTAAATCCTTTTAAATATACTTTGATAACCTTGTACAAATATGGAAATGCACCATGAATTAATACAGGCCTGCTATGGGCCTAAATTGGTGAAGCTAATATTGTAAAGCCTGCTTTAATTAAGTCACTTATTG
This sequence comes from Coccyzus lansbergi, assembly GCA_033558105.1. NCBI lineage: Eukaryota > Metazoa > Chordata > Aves > Cuculiformes > Coccyzidae > Coccyzus > Coccyzus lansbergi. The sequence goes on along the minus strand of JAUMJK010000318.1, from coordinate 2,554,324 downwards.
AATGTACTTATCACAAAACAATCATTTCATTGGGATATGTAACATTAGAAGTTTTATAATTAATTTAATAAACCAAACAAAAATGTCTGTGCTATCTAATGCCCTTCCCAAAAGATAATTTGAATTAATAAAATTTTAAATATTAAAGATGAGATTAAAGTATTGCTCTTTGATCTGTATATATATGACAATTACATCTTCATGGTAAAGCTTACTGGGAAGCCTAGACTTGCTTTTCTGTATCTTCTGTGAATAGTACAATATAAATGAGATGTTGTAATATCTCAGGCATATTACAATAAAATGTCACAACTAATTAACAACAATAAAGATAAACCAAAAAACTGCTGAGATTCACAGAAATTTTCTAAGTTTACATTTTCTTATGAAAACTGCACTTGTAAGAGGTGCAAACTTGCCCAGTTATGAGAATGTGAGAAAATAGACTTTTTCCATGAAAAATTCATAAGACCCCTGTAAGAATCAACAAATTCCAGTGAATCCCTTAGAGCTCATTGAGCTGTTAACACTCTCCAACAACACCTACAAACATGGTTTATTCATGGTTCTATTAATCATATTAATAGTAATTATATATTAATTAAAACTAATATCCATAGAACACATCTCATTTTCTCTTTTTTTAACTTTTTTTTTATTTAAGTGCCTTAAAACTAGGATAGCTAGAAGAATCTTTCTGCTTATTCAACCGTGTTGATAGAGCTCATTTCTACCAGAAATTTCTCTTTGCCTCTCAGACCATGGCTAACAGTCATCCGCATAAAAAATAACCATTCTATTAAATCATGCAAAAATATTTACCCAGAAGATATGAAGCAAAAAGTCAAACTCCAGTTTCCACGGTGCATGGGATGTTAAGCCTAAGGAGAAATGCCAGTAGCTATTCTGGCCAACAGACACTTATCTATGCCTGTCCTTTACATGCCTCAAAGAAACAGCTGTTTCACATATTTAGAATTCTTACTTTTCCTTTTTGTCCCTTTTATCCATAAATCTCAACTCTCGAACTCTAAACCTGTACCTTTAAGCAAAAGACACGTCCTAATCTGAGGCAAAAGACAGGTCAGTAGAGTGAGCAGGTTCATGGTTTCTTGATGTGTCATATTATTAAAAGACATAAATTAATTTGAATCAAAAGTTACCAGCCTTTGTTATTTAGTTCTGACGAAATGTTAAAGCCTATCATCCTTTAAAGTCTGAGAGTCACCTTTTCAAATTACTCAGTGAACTGAAACTGAACTTGAAGATTATTCTAAATATGAAACATATTTTTGTCCCTGCTCCAGAGTTACTTTAAGAGAAATTAGCCTGGTGACTACTGATAAACAATCTTTCAATTTATTTTTACATTTCTTTTATACCAAAAATCCTTGCACCTGAGGTGTATTAGTGTAGGCTGCCAGTGTTTTTACCTAGACCTAAGAAGAAAGATAGCTTTAGAATTTAAATATTTCTGAATATTTTTCTTCGTAATGAAAACTCTTTCATCTTTTGTAGAAGGGAATATTTTCAGTCATACTCGTGATATTTTCAAAATCTAAACCTAGTCATTTCTTGTCTGCTTAGGCCTAACACAGAAGATACTTTTAAAGACCAATAATGAAGAGCAACTTGGAAAGGAATGTGTGCAGCAACTTTTGAAAGTGCATATCACTTTCATCTTTGCTCTCTGAGATGTATGTATGCCTACAGTCAGTACCATTAAGGCATTAACTTGTGCAAACTTCACGGTTCAGTGCACTGAAGAGTTTAGATCATCTGTATCTTTATAATTCTTGGCCAAAGCAGATCAAAGTAAGGTTATTTTTCTTTAACATAGTAGAGTCAATTATTTGAAATTTTGTAACATCTCCCTCAGTGTAGTATTTTTAATGGTTTAATTATAAAGGTGCTAATTTCAGTGCAGATAACTGCTAGGCATAGTGTGAGATGCAGAAAACCTGCCTAATGCAGAATCAACTTGGTAAGCATATGTTATTAAACAGAGCAATACTTTCATGCATTCCAGCTTTAAAAGTCAAGCAAATAAATAAATCATAACTTGAGGTTTGCTTAACAAAACCTCCCCTCTCTCCAAGTGATGATTACCTTTCATCTGACCAATTAAACCACATGACTCAGTAGCAATAAATGGAATGAAAACATATGAATGCAATCTCTGTGTTTATAGCTATCTTGGGAGAACATTATTAGATTTTCTTAGTAGCTCTGAGAGCACTACTGCACTTGTTGCTGAGGTATCATTTAATTCATTTGTCCACCTCTCAAAATCTGTCTATCTGAAATTGTATTTGTTTACCCTGAAACTGCTTGCTTGCATTTTGTCTTTATTTATATTTTCATATATGTAGTATGTTCTTTTGAACACAGTCTGTGACCTGTATGTGAAAACATAGTGCTTAAAAGAATAGCTTCCTTGGCCTGACTGGCGTCTTTGGCCATCACAGGGAATATTAAGAAACTTCTTTAGTCTTGTTCTTTATACCACAGTTAGATAACAAAATTAATTTATCCTGTGGCCTTTTCTGAAGTCAGGAATTATTATCCCCATTCCGTAGATGAGGATCTGAGATACAAACATATATTATGTTCTGGAAATTATACAATGGGCCTGCAAGACTTGGATACTGAATCCTTATTATCTGCTCAGTGGTCTGTTATTACTCACATAAATAACTTTTGTATTTCAGGATCCTCCTAAGTTGTTTGCCGGTATATCTTTCTTAAAGTATATCATATGACATGCAAAAAAGTATTTCCTTGCGAATTTGTTGCCTTCTGTGACTCTCCTGTCTTACACAGAAATAGACATAAAATAAGAAGGCTTTTCATCCAAAATTAATGCGATTAGAAAGAATATTGCTCCTAGCACTCAGAAATTGCTAAACTGCTTATGTAGTGGCAAAAGATGCAGTTCCTGCTACACGCTACAGGATAGAAACATATAGCACATACATAGTGGGGAAGTTCCATTTTCCATTTGACCTGTGGCAGTTTTCACCAACTCTCTCACTAAGTAATTAACAACACCAAATTGGCTGTGAAGCTCTGGCAACCATGTAGTGTGCCAGCTAGAGCCACCTCTAGCTTGAATATCACTGGCAAAAAAAGCCATGTATTGAGTATTCATTTTACTGTTGTCTGCTGCTAATTATCTTGAACTTAGAAGTCTGTGGTAAAGGCCACCGTTAGACCACCAGACTAAAAAGATACCAGTCTCATATGATGATCTTATTTATTCAAAATGTAGCTACATAAGATCACTGCTCTTTCTAGGTACATAAACAAAAAGTGTGTACATATATATATATACATATACATATGTATACATTTTAAGACCTCTCTAAGCTGTGATTGTTGTGCACATTTTGTACAACTCACAATAGTTTTTTATTGTAATGGTAGTTCATCAGACTGACAGGAAAGTTGTAACTAGAGGTCAGTATTTTGAAAGCACTTAGGCACATATGGAAAGTGGTTGAGGTAGTTTATGTTTTGAGATTAGGTTTTAAGTTATTCTTACCAAAATGAAGGAATTATGGGACCTCATTGTCTGAGACCATTTGGGTATGGCCTTTGTATTGCTTTTCTACAAGAATAGAAGGGGTCTAAGTATTATTTAGTAACATTAATGTTAAAATAATTTTGTGTCATTAATGAAAGCTACAACTATTAAAGTACAGATTGCTGTACACTTATCTTTAGTCTGATATTATTGTGTATACCTTAATGCAGATATTTTTTCAAATATCATGCTCTAATAGTATGGCCTATTATTAGCAATAAAAGGCTTAAGTTATTATGAAGTCCTTATATTTTTAAGTAATCCAGTAGAAATAGAATATTGTGTTTTTACTGATATTACAGCAAGGATGTGGACTTGAGGGGTACTGTTTGGCTCCTCTTTACCCCAGGAAGTTCTAGAGATCTCTTCTAAAGCATTTGACTTCTTGCCACAATCTGTATTTTCTTTCCCAGTTTTGATATTCCAAATGTGCAACCTACAAGTTTTTGAACACAAAGAAACTGTAGAAACTCCTTTGCAAGCCTACCACTGATCTTCCTTAAATGTTAGACCAGATTCCTCCACTGCAATTGAGTGCCTTGCCTTCCCTAACTTTTGCTTACCACTCTAAGCAGGAGTCAAATGGAAATACATTCTCAAGTAATACTGTGGATTAGTAATTTAGAAGGCATTATGAGAGACCCATGGCTTGTAAATACACTTTAGGAACTCTGGTAGAAAATTGATTGAAAGTATTTTTTTGATTCTGCACGTCTTACATTTTGATGCCTTTAAGTACAAGTTAATTTGAAAAATTACGAGTAGTTTATTGTATAGTGTTTGCAGAAGTGCCTGAGAATTTACTAAAGAGAATTATTGTCCAAAAATAATGGTATTAATAAAACAAAACATCATGTTACAAGAAGTTGATGACCATATTGCTGAGAAGTTACATGTGAGCTATGTACAGGGGCTGTATTCATTCATGTTTAACACTTAGAAATTATTTTTCTCTTTGCAACTAAGAAACTTCAACATTTCTGTTTCAGCTGTTTAGTTAAAAATGACTGAATAGCTTTGCATTTATTCTCTCAGTACTGAGAGCATAACTGCACCTGAGGCAGGATTCCCAGACAAGTGGGTTATTGAGAAATGTCAAGGCTTTTCAAGTTATGTTTTTGTCTGTAAATTCTGAATTGAACTTTCAGTGATGATTCATTAAAAGTTGTACTAGTAATTTAAGTTGCAACAAGCGCCAGACTGTTACAAACTACTTAAGTCAAAGCAGTCTATTTGTTGTTGTCTTCTAAATGACCACTTCTGATTTTCAGAACTGGCAGTCCACTGTTCAGTGGGACCAGTGAGGCAGAGGAAAGGAGGAAGGGGAGATTTTGTATACATAGTATGTATACATTTGATATACGTAGCATGTATCAAATATATACATTTTTGATGGATTTGTGGTGAAAGATCATACTTTAAAATGAAATTTTCATGTTTAAAAAAATTCAGGGATATGTGTGGTATATCTGTTGGTTTGCTTCATATAGGATGGTTTGATGTATTTATCATATAAATGTATATTTTTGGCATAGATTACAAAAAGTGCTAAGGAATTCACAAGAACATTATTCAAACTATGTTTCAGTAAATCAAAGGTGATGACTGGTTTCAATTAATTTGAATCTTTATACGGGCAATCCCATATATTGATTAAAGATGAATGTGAGCCATATATAAGCCATATTTAGAAATTAATATTTACTGTGACTTTGTGTGGCATGATCATTCCTACCAACAAAACCTTTCTCTTCTGGACTATAATGTTTTTAATGTGAGGGCTGATAACTGAACCACTTAGTTTAGTGACACATTTCTCTAATATCAGACCTAGACCCACAAGAAGGCTGTCTTGGTATAGATGAATACATTATGAATAGTCATTATGCCAACTAGTACCTCACAGAAGATTGCTATCAATATACAGGCACTACCACAAAAAAAGCACAACTGAGGGTTCTCTAGGAATATGACATTAATCTAAGCATTGTTTGAAACATCAGCGAACAAAAATTAGTTATTTTAAGAATATGCTGTTATAATAGTTACCAGAGTCAAATCTCTGACCCAACTCAGGTTCAAAACCGCTCTCTAGACACCTTTTTTTCCTGTTGGAATTACATTGCTGGTATTAGGGACTACGTTTCCTATTTTTTAATAATGTTGAAATATTTCATTATGTAGATTACAATTTCTTTATTTTTCTATGAGAAACATATTCAACATATATGACTCACCCTTAATGAGGCTATTTCTAGATGACTGCATTTGGCCTAAGACATAAAGACTTAGTAAAGAAGAGTTCTGAAGACCACTAATAAAAATTTTTAACATTACAAATGATAAAGGAAATACAGGCTGTAATCGAAGTCCTATCCAGGGCTACTCAAAAATTCAGATAAATGCTTAAGTATTGTGATTTAAGCATGCTAATGTGAATAGGGATATCTGTATGATGTTAGAGCTAAGGGACATCAGTTGTAGGCAGTTGTCAGCACTATGACTTTGTCTAGTTTTAACTCAGCAGTGGCTGTCAGGCTGGATATGTGCTGGCTGCCCTGGAGTCCTTGCTTCCAAAACAAAGTATATGACTGACAGGACAGAGAACGGCGCTATCTCTAGCAACTACTGTGAGGTACTTAAAGAAAATACAGGAGCTACCAGAGACCAAAATATTCATTGTCATTTATACTCTTTTTTTTTGTTGTTCTTGTTTTGCAGGCTAATGTTTGTTCATTAAATGCCACATGACTGAAAAAAGCTGGTAGATTGGTTTTAAATTAGTCGCTAACTGTAGTGATCTCTAACCCAAGGCTATGAGTCAATGTATTGCACACATTTGCTGACATGGCTTAGTGTTTCTACATCTTGCTTTCCATGGACAATACTTCTCAAACTGACATGCAGGACAAAGTAATATCTTGCCTGAAGCACATTATTCACTCAATACTGTTGCCCATGGACGAGGCAGTGCTGGAGTCACTGCTTTAATAATTCTTTCCAGTATGGCCAGAGAAATTCTAGACAAGCAGATGTTGATCTGCACATGCCCAGGAATCCTGTCTAAAGGAAAAATATTAATCTATGCTTTCACATGAGGATAGCGCTACTTTTTATGCATATAAAATAAATAAAGGTTATGCCAAATATGCACAGTAGTATTAACTGAATAAGACAATACTGAGATATTCAGCAAGTTCAGCATACATCAGTTAGAGATGCAGTCTGTGTCTGTGCTCTCTTGTTTACACATTCCTTTATTCCCATGGATTTTTATAGAAAACAGCAAACTTAAGACAATTTTTTTTCTTTTGAATGTATATAGACAACTCGTTTTAAATTTAGTTATTGTAAGAAAAAGTCTTTTAAAAGGTTATTCAATAATCAGTGCGGTTTTGTTGGTCTGTTCTGCTTCTTGTCTTAAGGAATTTACTACACAGGAGCTGTTTCAAGTGTAGGTCAGAACAAACTGGGATAAAGATGCCTCATAAACTGATGGTTTGCACGTATTCATTATCTTTACCAGTAGGTGGAGCTGCCACGTTAGGTGCTGCATTTTTTTTCACTTCTCCCCCTCCTTTCCCCCACCCTTCACCCCCCCTTCTTCTTCTAATAAGCTGTTTTCTGATATACGTTGGGTACCATAGAGTGAGACTGAGAACAGGAAGCGGAGGCAGAATCAGAGAGGATTCTGGAAAGGTCTCTGTGTTTTCTTTTCCACTGAGAATACAGAAATTATAATCAATTAGTAAAGCTATGTGGATGGAAATCTGGACTATATCAGAAGACATATATTATTGTATTATCTTTGAATGCTGGGCTTTGCAGTGATTTGTCATTCTCATTCAATCAGGTAAGCTGGCAAAACATTTAATTGTATCCATAATAAATCTTAGCTATATGATCTTTGCCACATTTCAGAATCAGACTGTACCCTATATTTTGCTGTTAAGGCAGAGCCAGAGATGGAATGGGGAATTCAAAGCCATTTTGTACTGAAAGATTGTGATGATGGTGTGATTTTTTTTCATCTTAACCTTGTTAAATCTGATATCTGGCCTTTTAATGTGATGTTGCAATGCAGTAGTCTTACTTGCAAAATCAGATCATTTTATGATCAAGGTATAATAAATTAATTCCTAGCATTTTACAGAAGTGACCTTGTTTCCTAGGAAGAAAAATCTGGTGATATTCAAGCTCAAGAACACTGGGTCTCATAAGATTCTAAGCATCTCAGATTCTGATGATCCAGGAGTAAAATCTGTGTGGCTTGTTACTGCTATTTTCGATTTGTGTCTATGGTATTGGAAGAAATTCCCTTATTAGCTATCTTTTGTAAAAGGCGTGTAAGAAATATTTTTTCCTGTGCCATTTTTTTGCATGATTGTGTGTCTGTGTATGAGAGAATGGGCTTACCAACTATTAATTAAGTAGAGGTCCACACTGATGATACAGTTCACGTTTTGTCTGTAACTTTACTGTATAGCTGAATATATGCTTCTTAAAAGGACCATTTGAAGAAATCATCACAAGAATTACTGTATTTTGTGTTATCTCCATTTATCTATTGTCTCATTCATTGTTAGCAGTAGTAATTAAAGCAGTCATTTATTAAAGGTAAAGGGAAAATATCTGTTGAAGACCACTTCGATATTTGCATTCCTTTTTTCTATAGTGGTTATACAGCTACATGTTTATATTAGAACTATATTTGTTATCATAGTATTAATTTGAAACAGTTTCCAATAGAAGACAGTAGAAATAAAAAAAAAATGCCCAAACCCCCATACAGCAGAATAGGGAGACTACTGTTTACAAATCACCACCTCCATCCATCCAAGAAAAAGAAAGCAAGATTGGGGCTCATGTGGTACTCAGAGTAGCAAGTGGGGCCTGTAAGTGCAGTAGTGATATGAAATAATTAAGTTTTAATTCGTATTTTTTTATGGTTTGGAAGGAATGTGCCTGTGGCCTCCTTGTGTAACTTCAAGATACATAAATAATAATACTGATGATGTTTGTTTTAAAAACATACAATGTTTGTGATTTTATACTTGATTTTTCAAGAAAACTGTTTCAGAAAATCAGTTTCAACTAGCAATTTAGTATTTATTTTTTAATCTTTTACACATCTCCATTTTGGGAGCAAAGACTGTTAAAGACTAGGATGTGAGCTGCTTCAGTAATCTGAAGCTTCATAGGACCTGTTAAACAGATACGTTGTTTAATAGGCCTCAGTATTTATAGAGATTATACTTTTATTGTTAGCTTGTGATTTTTACCTCTAATGATCAGAAGTTGAGAGCCCATACTGATGATGTGGGGTTTAATCTATATTCTGATGACACGTTTTGTGTTTTCACCTCTTTTTCTTCATCAGATGACAGCATTAGATGAGTTAACTTCTACCTTATGGGGATTAGTCTGGGAGATAAATTTATGTAAGATGGGGCTTTCTCACTGGTGGTATCCATTTCTTTTTGCTGCTCATGTTCTCAGCCCTGTATAATTTGCTATGTATATGCTATGCATTAATTACATTGCTGGAGGCCCACAACATTTGAAGGATGAGAGAACACCAGACACTAAAAGAGTATTTTCTGCAAGGCAAGAAAGTTGTGACCTTATTCTCTAAAGTGCAAATCCTGGCTCTTTTTTCCCATATGCTATTCTTGCCATAAGGTGACAAATCAAAAAATTACTTGAGTTAAACGTAAGGGAAAATAAATGCAAGTTGCTGGCATTTTGTACTTTATTTGTTAAGATGATCTATTTGTTGAACTCTGAAAATGGCTATTGAAAGTAAGCTTCAGGAACTCTGTTTATCAGAAAATTCTAGATAAAGGCTAGAAACCTAACTTTCAAAAGTTTAATTAGCTTATTTACCATTTGGTGTAATTATTCTATTTTCTTTTACCTTCCAGCTGTTAATCAGTAACGCATCTTGTTGCCATTTGCAGGGAATATTGTCCTTTCATCCTCACTTGAACAAATAAAAGGTTTGAAATATCATAATAAAATTGATGCTTACTAGCTCAGACTACTTAAAGAATAAACACACACACTCTGAGCCGTGGCTTTGGTGAGCCCATCAAATCAAGTGTCAGCCACCATAAAATCCACCTATAGGAAACTGCATCCTATTCAGTGGAAAGCTGTTGTTACTCATTACTACTACCACTCCTGATTAAAAGCTCTGAATCACACGGCTAATGACATCTCTAAGTTTGGTATTGACTGCCCTCCCATAGGACTTTGTTGTTGAGGCTCATGTCTTACAGCCAGTTCATCTGCTTTCATCAGAATTTTCCTTATGGACAACTGGAATCTCAAGTCTATTGTTGTGATAATGTTATTACTTGATTTTCCTTGTCTCATGACTTGATATTACTTAAAAATATAAATACAGAGCAGGTGCACCATATGTTCTTGAGTAACCTTAACATGGCATACTGACACCGGAGCCCTAAACAAGATGAAGCAAGTTAAATGATAGGTCACAAAAGTATCTGGTCTCTGATTTTTTTCATTATCCATCCCAAAATGATTTCTTTCCTTTAAAGAAAGATACCAAAACCCAAAAGCACCAGACAATCCAACCCAAACTGTCATTTCAAATTGTTGCTAAACTACAGTGGTCACTGATCTTCTTAAGGTCTTCCTACAATAAAATACTGTTCATTTACTTTACCAGAACAGATCATGGTTCTCTACAGTAAAAAATACAAATAAAAAATTAAAATTTAATTAAAAGCTTAAGCTTTTATGAGACTCTTCCACATGAAGAACCTTAAGGAAAAGGTTATTTATGCTTACATTAATTATTTGTCCAGTCATTCATTCTTTATTGTTATTGATCTCTTCTTACTGAGTAGTTTTATTTAGGCAAGAGTAATCATAGAGCTACCATGTGCACTGATCCCTTTTTCAACCTGGAATTGTTTTCCCTGCTCCTGCATTAGATTCCTGACTTGATCCGTGAACTTACAGGATGTCATATGCCCCTATCAAATGATCACATTTTGAATATGTATGTATTGACTGGTTAGTTCATAGGCAGTGAGTCTAGCACATCCCAGATATATTGATTGTATATATGCTGGACTGTTGAGCTACCTGCTCAGCAAAGCTGATGTGTTTCGCATCTGTTGAAGTTACTACAGGTGTATAGATCAGCTGAACAGCACCTACAACTGACTATACCTGCACTGCATCAAGCACATCCTCTTATTTCTTTGCAGGATTTCCTGAATGAAAGTGTGAGGGACTGTAGTAAATCTGAAAGGATGTCATAGATGCCAGTATGGAAAATGGCTTGAAAGTGAATCATTACTGTTGACTCTCTGATCCTCTTTACAGTAGCAGAACCACTTAAGAGGAAGCTTATTAGATAGAGATATATAGCAGGCAATTTCCATTTACATATGATTTATGCTTAAAGTAGACATTGCTTAATTAATATTGGGCCCTCGTTTTTGATATTGGCAATGCTTCTGGTCTTTTAGCACAATTTAAGAACAGTTTGAAGGTAGAAACTTCCCTTTTTATGTGTGCATGAAATTTTAGGCTAGCACAGATTTTGCATGCACTGCTTAACAACATAATATAGTTATGTATGATTATATATAGGCTTCTAACCAGTTACAGGTTTGTATTCAAAACCACTACAGAAATTCAGGTGAAGAATCAAAATAAGCAAGGAATAAAAGGAAATCAGTTGCTCACAGAAAAAATAAGAAGTTTTCAGGTGTTAACATTAATGCAGTTTCTTAGCAAACAACTCTCACTGTCACTGTTTTCTTAAAAGTCACAAAGTACAACTGTGTGTGTAATTGTATCAGGACTGATACAAGAATCTTTTTATCCTTTTTTATTCAGTTGTGAAATTTATGTGTGGTGATCTTGGAAACCAGAAGGTGAATTCACCTCTGTCCCACCTAAAACCACAGGATTTTTTTTCTCAGATACAGTTAATATACCAGCTTGATTTCCTTGAGCACTGAGATTTCTCTACAGTTACTAGTGTTAAGAGCACTTACTTTTGAAAAGACATGAGATAGTGCAGTGGTTAGGTAGTATGGATCAAGCTGTTAAGACTAAAAATTTAGGACACAAGGAATATTTACAGGAATGAAGAAGCCCTGTGTATTTTGTTAAAGTTAACCTAACTTCACAGATAAATTGTTCTTATTTGAACAGATATTTAAGTATGCTCTCCATTGAAAAGCACTCTTTGGATGAAAAGAACTCCCTAAATCTAAACTGTGTTGAAAAATCCATGTTTCCTGTGATAACTTTTATCTTATATATAGAGAGAGCACTTTTAAATGATGAGTGGCATATACCTAACTTGTATTCTTGCAGCCTATCAAGGAGGAAAGCCAATTCCACTCATCCTCATTACAAAAAACTCTGAATCTTTTTTAAAAAATTGTTTTTCTCTTTATTTTAACTTAAACTCTGATCATCTGTAAAACTTGAGTACAACAGATGAAAGCAAAAGTGCTTGGGTTTAAGGAAAGAAAGACAATCTATTTATGATGTTATTTTACGTCTAAGTGAAATAAACTTGATGACAGAAATAAGTAGTTTATCTCAAAAAGGCCCAAGAGTCCAAAGTCAGATTGAACTGAAAGAATAGAGAGGGCAGTTCTGATGTTTACTTTAATTCAGATGAAATATCTGAAGAAAAGCTTGTCACTAATATTTAAGGCCAAAATGTTCTTGTGGAAAAGTCTGACCTGAGACAAAAGTTCAGAACAACAGCAATATATAAAATCCTCAGCCTGTGTTAGGAAGGTATTTCTTCCTACTGAGTGAAGCTATAACTGAGTAGTAAAGGCATCTTCCAAAATGTTTTACTAACACCAATTTTAAGTTACTTGCCATCTATTTCCTACACATAAAGTTGCTTTAGGGTATGTTGCAATTACTTAAAGCTAGGGGCCTGTAGTACAATAAGTTTCAACATTACAAGAAACACTTTTTAAAGAGGTGGTAGAACTTGCTGTGCTTCTTGCAATTTATGTAGTGACTATATCGAAATCTTGCTTCCATAATCCATTCGGAAAACATTACAAACTTAGGGCTTGGTTAAGATTTATTAGGCACTTGCTTGACGCCTCAATGAATGCCTTGAAAAAAATCCATGTACATTTTTCATAATCTCTGTTAAACCACAGGTATAAAGGGGTCTATTTTCATGTTGACTTTCCGTGCATTTTCCTCCTTGTGTAGAAACATACTCAGCCAAGAATTATGCATAAGCCTCTCAGCTAGCTAAGTTTCATTTTTTTCCCTTTCAGTTTCCTAGACAACTGTCAAAGTCTAAATATAATCCATTAATCTTGTGCTATACAAAGTTTATTCTTTCATATTTTGTATTGATTAGTTTCTGGGGTTTAGTAAAACTAGGGAAGTAAGTGTTCCAGCTGCATGGTTCTTAGTGATTCAGTTAATTTCTGAGGTTATCTTGTTATTTCTTTTTAGGTTCCTAAGCAATATTTTGTGTTGCAAGTGCATTTTCATAGGTTTTCAGATATAAATTTGGAAAAGACTATTATTTTACAAACAGAGCTTTGTCATTTTTTACAAAGCAAAATCAATACTGCCATGCATCTAAATATTGCTACCTGATACTTTATTGTGACTTTTTTAACACCCCCACAGTGAACGTTGGTTCACATTTTGGTGTTTCACTGTCAGTACATTTTAGTTTTCAGTACAAAAGGATTAGGAACACTTAATATTTCAAATATCAGTATAGTTGCCCAAGATTTCCATTCACTCTCTGCCATACAGGCAGAAAAGTTTAGGGAAGAGTCCCACAGGAAAGAAGGTATATAGTCTGTCTCTGCCTCTTAGTAGGCCTTAGATTTTACCTAATTTACCTGATTCATTCTTGGAAGCTGAACTGGGATAATCTAACTCAAGTAAAACCATTTTTTGTCAATGTGATAACAGCCAAAACAATTCTCTTATCATCACCTTCAGCTACAGTAGAACTGTAAAATCTGTACCTGCCTATGAATATGTCTAGACTTGGAATGAGAACTATTAGGTCAACACCAAAGTACAATGTGTTGCAAATGGCTGCATTATACAGAAAAAAAATGCTTAAATCTATATGAGATGAAGGCTGAACAGGCTACCCAGGGAAGTGATGGAGTCTCCATCTGTGGAGGTGTTCAAGAAGTGTGTAGATGTAGCACTTTGGGATGTGGTTTAGTGGGCATGGAGCTGTTGGGCTGACATTTGGACTCGACAGTCTTAGAAATCTTTTCTAACTGTAATGATTCTGATTCTATGTTATTGATTGAAATTCTGTAACGTAGTTACTTTGACATTCTATTGTAAACTCAGGACAAATGGCTCACAATTCTGCCAATCTCCTTCCTTCAGTTTGTGCTATGTGTGCCATTGACACTGCTATGCTTCCGTCATTAGTAAATAAAAGCTGCATTCCTCATCCATTGGAGATACAGCCAGTACAAACACACGTAAGATATAATAGGTGTAGTATAGGTTATACATGAAATAAAGGTTGTCAGTGACTGCCTTGGGGTCAAATTAAAAATAAAGATTTATTGAAATTACCTGCACTGCTAGTCTTGTTAACAATTTTAACATTAAAGATCAATTTCTCAACACACATTAGCATTTTGCAAACTAGCAAATATTTTAATATCTGGATATAATTTAAACCACCTCTTTTGAAAATAAATGTTACATGAATGCTTAGCATTAGCAATTAGTATCACAGAATCACAGAATCACCAGGTTGGAAGAGACCCACCGGATCATCGAGTTCAACCATTCCTATCAAACACTAAACCATGTCCCTCAGCACCTCATCCACCCGTCCCTTAAACACCTCCAGGGAAGGGGAATCAACCACCTCCCTGGGCAGCCTATTCCAATGCCCAATGACCCTTTGTATGAAAAACTTCCTCCTGATGTCCAGCCTAAATCTCCCCTGGTGGAGCTTGAGGCCATTCCCTCTCATCCTGTCCCCTGTAACATTCCCTCTTGCCATTCCCTCTTGCCCAGCACCCTCCTCTCCACAACCTCCTTTCAGGAAGCTGCAGAGAGCAATGAGGTCTCCTCTCAGCCTCCTCTTCTCCAGGATAAACACCCCCAGCTCTCTCAGTCCTTCCTCATCAGGCCTGGACTCGCTCCAGAGCCTTAACATCCTTCTTGTGAGAAGAAAAGCAGCAACAGTCTCTACAGAATCACTCTCTTATTTCTATGACAAATAACAATCTCCTCTGCAGCACCTTTCCTCCCCAGAGCTAAATCCTTTCCCATGCTGGAACACGCCCATGCTCGTTGTGGGCCAATGTTGAGTTTCTCCAGCCTGGGAGCCGGTTTCTGCCTTCCCTTTCATATTATTTAAAAGCTTGCAAGCAACAGCACTTACACATTTTACTTACTTGCACTGTATCTGACCATGAGATCAGATTTCAGTCACGATGCTACTTCAGAGGCAGAATCGAGATGCACCCACTAGGCAAATGGATGGGGAAATCCCCTCTGTACCCCCAGGAAAAGCTACATTTAGTGGAAAATACGCATTGGTGAACAAGTATCATTGGTGGCAGTATGAGAGTCATGATTCCCTGAGGATAGTACTAAAGACACAGCTTTCAGATGTCTTCAGTGGAGCCTCTCCTGTAGTGACTCACCACAGTAAGATGTGCTGAATCAGTTCTTTACTGAAAATGACCAGGACATTGAGTTTGCTGTTAGCAATCATTGGAATGACTTTATGTTACATTATTAAGCAAATAGAAGCTCTAATTATGGAATCATTCTATCTTTGTGAAAATGTAATTCTAGATTAATAGTAACTAATACTAATCTTAAATATATTTCTGTAGGAGTAATTGGAGATCATCTATCTTTATAAATGAAGCAGTAGTCTAGCTGGAAGCTTTCACTTTCTGTTTTCTCACCGTCTCTATTCTCCTTGACCCAGTGTGTGTCTACACAGGTGTTCTTTATTTATCTACTGACTTTCTAGAGGGGCTGCTCATTCTCACTATATTTGGAGAAAAGTGTCATTAAGGACTGCTTTGGCAGGAGCAGAGACCTAGAAGAGAAGGATGTGTTCTTCTTTCTTTTCTTCTCTGGGAAAAAACCAAAACCACAACAGCAACATAAAAACAGTATGAAAAGAGCCAGAAATAAATCTAGTCTCAAAGAGAATAAATTTCAGTGGCTGAAAACTGAAGTTTGCAAGCTATTAGTGGGCTATTTAAATTTAGTGAACTAGGAACTCAGATTATGAAAGCACTGAAGACTGAAGAAGCCATAGCAAATTTTTGTTCAGCTCTTCTAATGATGCAATCTTTAAATTGAAGAACATGGAGGAGAAATCATCTTTTTCTGCTATTACATTGCTTGAGATGGAAGAAAAAATTTGTCACACAAGGAAAAACACTTATACCAACATTGTCTAAGATAATGATCATGCAGAAGTATCCAAATTTTCATGCAAGCATGGACTGAATAAATTTCTATTCCTGGTTAAAGACAGTAAATCCAGTAGAGACTAATAATATGCAATGCAATTCCCTAAATGATAGATGAGAACAACACTGTTAGGCTGGGCACAGTTACACTCTGTGTACTAGAGACTGTGCTAGTCATACAGTAACCTCAACAAGACCCATTTAGTTAAAGCATGAAGCTAAAACAATAAATGGAATTTCTGACACTTGAATCATTTAAAGGATATTCTTAAATGTACTTCTGGTCTGTGTTAGGTTTTGTGGACTAACCCATGTTCCATCCTGCTTTTCCCATGTGTCTTCACTCATAGGTTGGAAAAATATGTCTGTGTGAATATGTACTTACATTTGTCTACCACAGTAAATTTTGAGAAGCTTTGGACACAAAAACAAATAATGAGAGAGTCTTGAAGAAGCTTCAGTTCCCAACGAGCAACTTTTGTTATCAATTCCATTTTCTGCTAGAAATGCAGCCTTTTGGTTTTATGATATCAAAAGATACAGTGGCTAAATTCTGAGATTTGGCATTTCTTAGAAAAAATAAGGTAAGACTATACTTTCTTTATAGCCATAAGTAATATTTCACTTCAATAAAATGATCATTTGTTATAGGGCTATTTATCTTCACTAAAATATCAGTGGGAAGATGAAACAAACATCTTCAGTGAGGTCTATCTGTAGAAATTTGCGTTATGCATTGTAGCTTATTTCATTAGGATGCAAGTTTCTTTAATACTGGAAGGTATTTGTAAAATATTAGTTAAGTACTGTACTCTATGTTGATAAGCTGAGAAAGAGACCTTTCTTATTCCTCTTAAATTGTATATGGTTTTCATTGGACCTTCCTGAGGTTTCTCCAATACTTTAAGTATTCATACTTGATCTCTTTTCACACCTTCTCAGAGGCAGCTTATGGTGTTAAAGAAAATACAAGGCAGGCCTGCATTTAAAGAATTCCAGGAAGTTTTGATCAGTTTTTTAAAATAAATAGGTCAGATTTTTTTGGGGGTTTCTACAACTTGCAGGTATGAATCTGAGGAGACCAGGTTCATTTCTTTACACAAACTACCTATTTTCGATTACTGTGGTTTACTAGGTACAGCATATATTAGCCTTGGTATAAGAATTATAAGCCACGATTTCCACTCGAAGGTAGGAGGACAGAAGAAATGGGAAAAGATTAATGCAAAAGCAAATGTTGTAGTGAGGTAGAGAGGGAAGAAAACACATGAGTATACAATAGCACTGGGCACAGACGGGCAAATAAACAGAGGGAAAAGACTACCCATTGGTGAGCAGTGTCCAAAGGTATCCCAAGAGGTATCTTCTGGATCTTTCAGACAGGCCTGAGATTGCTTCTCAGTCTCTAATGTGTTTTGAGTGTTTTCCCATTTACTTAGTCTTTTACCAGTCAGACTGACTCTCATGCACTATCTTCTGCCCAGATTTCCAGACTCTTACAGCATTTGTTTTTTGTTGAGCTTTGGGTTCTTAAGATTTAGTTAAGGTGCTTTCACTCTTCAAGACATTACTAAGGACACTATATAAAATTGCATGTAACAACCCTGAAGCATTACATTAGTATTAATTCATTAATGTTTCCTGTATTTACTGTTCTTCAGTCAGGTTTCAGTCAATGTGAACTACTTCATACTCAGCCACTTATCGCTAACACATTCTAAATCTTTTTAAAGTAAGGTTTTATTAAGGAAGTATTATTTCTGTTACATACACTTATGAGTTGATTTTCTATTCTCATAATAACTAAGCATTTTTGTCTTCTGTGATTTATTAATTTTGTTAATAAATACCTGGTGGTGATTTCATTATTATTTTTTTAATAGTTGCATAACATGAATCCCTATAGGCTACTAAGGCTGACTGTAAAAATCCAGACAAAAATTATAGTCATTGCTACAGATAAATTATAGTCTAATGGAAATGACACAATAGATGAATGATAAATGTTGGAAGGAATGGAAAAAAAGGATAACAAATCCTGCATATTAGTCAGTTAGGAGCTGTGAGCACAAATTATCATAGTAGAAATTAGTAGGTTACAGTTTACAAAAGAGACAGGTTCTGAGCAGGTGAAGTATGCTGGAGGCTGTTTTCAGCTTTGAGGAAAAAAATCTGCTTTTGCAGAACCAACATTTATGGATTCCTTGTCTTAGGACACATGGATAGCTTTAACTGGATACCTCTTCAGATATCTCAATTAAATCTGCATTACGTTGCCTTTACCACTTTGAATGACATTTTGGGGCTGTAGTCTTCTTCATGGAGTTCTGTTTCTTGTTCAAATATTTTTAAAGCAGAAAAAATAAGGGTAAAGATGCTAGGAAAAACAAGGTAAATGTCAGTTATGAGAAGATAATAATCTATAACTAAAAAATACCTCTTTGAATCATTTCAGCAGATAAGAAAACAGGGTTTTCTTTGTGAAATTAGCCTTTGTGAAAAAGCCATTTGAAATTTCAATCAAAGTATTTCATTTTAAATGTTCTGCATGACAAGCTAACATTTATCCAATCTTTTCTTTTAGGATAAATTGAATGTAGCATTACCCAGTTTGGAATTTGATTACAGCATAGTTATTAAAACATGATTTCTCTTCGCTTCCTGAAAAACAACACCTGATTTTTGCAGGTTCCTCTGCACTCCTTTCCTTCTCAGGACATTAGCTCAAAACTGTTACACTTCTAAAGCTGCAGAAAATAATCTCTAGCTGATGCTGAAGTGGTGCCACTAGCCCCATTGTTTCTATCTCTCCTACCATGGGAGCCCCACCTTTCTTTGGAAAAGTATTTTTGCTGGCGTAGTATGAAACAGCTAACCTTATTAACACTAGTGATATAGAGCACAGTTTTTAATCCAGATTTTAGCATCTGAAAGGCTGTTGCTATGCTTGGCAGAGAGGAAGATATTATTCCCAAATTACAGTCTCTCAAATAAAAGGTTAGCATAATAAAATGATGATATTTGGTCATTTTACAGATTCTCTTTGCTAGCCTCACACTTATTCCAACTCTAATCAAATACATGTTTGTGTGCCAGTGTTTCAGTTTTAAGGGAATTAAAATCTCAATCACAGAAGCCACCTCTTTCTTACACTAATACTTTCACCATTAACCTGACTTGATATATAAAAGCAGATTCTTCAGGCCAATCTTCTGGATTTCTCAGACACACACAAAAGTTAGTTTGACATTGATAGCACAGATACTTGACTTACTTTCCAAATAATCTTCTATGTAAATTATAAGAAGATAATTATATTAGAAATATGATTTAACAAGATATTCATAGGCATAATATAATTAACAGAAATACGCATAAAATTAAGAGCATATGGATAGTGTTTATTGTTCAATCTCACTCTTTACTTTTGTTTCATTGATCTATTTACTGCACGTATAGCAACAGTAATCAAACACATATTTACATGTTGTTTTATTAACCTTTGTAATCTGAATGTAAACACTTGGGGTATATTTATTACAGGAAAGAACTTCCTGCAAAATAGCAGCAGCCAGGAAAGGTATAACTGCACTAGAAAGTAGTGGAGGTAGGACTCAAGTGATTTTTCCAACTTATAAAGAAAACATTTTTATGACTGTCTAAAAAATACTATGAAGCTGCAAGTCTGCCAATATTTGTTTTCCCAATCATTCATTGATCCCTTTGACAATTTCTAGCAATACAGATACATATATTCCTAGCGAGGATGATGTATTTTGTCATAGTATTCATAACTGTAACATTTAATGGATGAAAAGCAACATAAACAAATGCACTGAACTATAAAGAAAAGAGGGATGCATTGATGACACTCTAGGAGGGTGCACCTTTTAAGACTAGTTTCACAGCAGATGCATCTAGCTTAACAACTTGAATCAGTGACCTGTAAGATTTGTAATAAAAGAATCTATTATTCAGAAAGACTAAAGGGAAACCTCAAACATCATCTTAGTTTATTAATCCTTGATGGGCAAAAGTAATAACTAAAAGAGTGTGGGCTGTATCCAGAGAATGTGTCTGCTTTTAATTCTCAACTAAGAGGCAGTTTTGAGCTTAGGTTCCTTATAATTGGAGTTACATTAATAAAAAATCAGTAGAGGCTTCTGTCTTGAACAAACTAAAACTTAGCAGTAGAAGTTTTAGTATAGTAACATGTGATAAGATCGCCTGCTGGAGACTCTGGCTGGCTTAACAATTTATTTTTCATTTTATACTGCATCAGTACCTCCAGCCCCTCCAGGATCTCTATGATTCTGCACATTACATTAATTTATCCAGTTTTCTACTGCAGATTCTTCAAGCACTTTTAATGTCCCCCTCTGCCTTCATACAGGATTTGATTTTTTGGGGAGGTCATTTGAAAAGGAGTCCATTATTTCATGTTATCTTTACTATGGGACTTTTTGTGTGTGTTTGATTTCTACAGACTACTCCAGACAGTCCAGAAGCTTTAGGAGAAATATTATTGAATGAATGCAAGTGAATCAAATATTTAGTCTGAAATCTACACATGGCACCTCCAGAATACAGGTGTTGCACATTCATGAGGTAACATAGGGAAGGTTATGTGGATTCATATACAGAAAAAACAAATAGAACTCTCTTCAGGCACTGAAACTCACTCTTAAAAACTGGTTTTCATAATTAAAATTACTAATAGAGTATGTCACAAATTTTGGCAAAGTAGATACCAAGGCTATAATTTCTTACTTGATGGCGCGGCTCCTGAACCATATCTGCTTTCCTTCTGTCATTCCCTCCCCAAAGTCATTCAGACTTCACCAGTGTCTTGTACAGTGCATCAGTTTAAGCAACTGGTCCTGATGCAGAAGAACTTGGAAGGAAGACAAAAACATTACTTCCAGTCAGTGCACTGCAGGGCTTCATGAAGAAATGTGTTGTACAGTGGAGAGTTTAGTGCAGAGAGCAGCTAAAAAACACCAGGGATTACATCAGTCAGCACTGACACCAAAGACATTCATAGGGAACCAGAGTCTTACATTTCAAACTAGTTTTAATCTGAAATAACATTATGACACTTGCCTTGCAAAAAAACAGGAGCAGCATTCTGTTCCCATATGGTCTTGGTCATGAATCTTGTTTCATTTTTCTCAAAAGGCTTGTGGTTTTGATTCACAGCTCACAGACAGTCAATAAATGCACCATAGCCTGCTTTAATATCTAATATTAACCTTCAGCACAGTAAGCTGTCAGTAAGAAAGAATAATGCTTGTTCCTCCTGTAATTAAGTTGCTGTCATTTAAACAGCATTAATCATACAAAACCTTCTTTTTCCTTTAATGGAAGCATTTACCTTTGTAAAGTTGGATTATTGACACTTGAAAAAATATGGGATGATAGAATGTGTTAACTAGTAAAATATAGGTTTACAATTTTCTAGAGTACTTCATAGAGCATGCATTTATACTTGCTGTTAAAAAATAGATATACTGATATAACACTTGTATCAGTATTTTGCTCAGGCTGGGAGAGTCTAAGGACATAGGCAAAACAGTGTTTGCAAAAGAAGTACTTTGTTTTTTAGATCAACAAGAAAAGCTGAAAAGTAATTTATGAAATATCTTAATACATTCTGAGCAGTTACTTTTAACTTTTATGCATCTTTGAGATATTCTGCTTCTGTTGCAGGCTTGGGAAGCATTTCTGAGCAAATGTTTGGGGTTTTTTTCTGTTGGTACAATCTAGTTTTTCTAAATTATTTTATTTTCTTTTATAGGTCATTCTTATGCAAGAGGCTAGAAGTAATTAAATTTGCAGGATGAAAACATGGCACAGGCACTGCTGGTACCACCAGGACCTGAAAGCTTCCGCTATTTTACTAGAGATTCTCTCGCAGCTATTGAAAAGCGTTCTGCAGAAGAAAAAGCTAAAAACACCAAGCAAGAACATGCAGATGATGATGATGAAAATGGTCCAAAACCAAACAGTGATTTGGAGGCAGGAAAGACACTGCCATTTATTTATGGTGACATACCTCCAGGAATGGTTTCTGAACCTTTGGAAGACCTGGACCCATATTATATCAATAAAAAAGTGAGTGAATAATCTTTTGCTGAAAAGGGGGTATCAATTTCTACATTAGAAAAGTTTAAACACAAAATACAATGATTAGAGCCTCCAATCTAGTAAATATACATAAACATGATCCATCTAACAGAGCTGATTTTTGCTCTTGTATGTTGTGAATCCTCCACCCTCCATTGAGTTACTTGTTACTTACCTCAGTGTAAGGAAGATACAGCTTCCTTGAACTTGCCTGAACTTGAGAACATGACTGAGTTTTTCAGATTTCAATATAGCAGTAAGACTGGTTATGACAAAGAAGATGTTCCAAGACTGCTTTTGCAGTGGAGATGGTTGTAGATAAACAGTTAGCATCCATCCAAGTTAGTGAACTGAAGGACTGTGATTGTATTCTTTGCCTCTGTTTAAGCTATGTAAGTTATGTAAACATGTATCCATATATGCTTGTGTAAAAAAAAAAAATATATATATATATATATATATAGCATATAGAGACTGTGTAAATCTTGGGTCATATATAACTGCCACAATGAAAACTGCTTCTTGCGGTGCTTGGGATTGCTGCGATAGTTCTGTGCTGCATAGCTGTGAATTAGAAGTCTCTGGCAGACACCACAGGAAAGCTAGGTTTTGAGGACAGAATCGAAAAAAAAGACAGTTTGGTTCTAAAGACTAAGAGTTTTCATGCAGAAAGAGCAGAGTGAGGAGTTATATGTTTTGAGAAAAAAGTAATGTGCCAGAATTACACGTGCAAGGCTGTAACACAACTGGACCATTAATAGTGTAGCCATGCTCCATGAAGAATTTAAACTCCTAAAAGGTGTGAGTCCTCTTCTGACTTGCACAGTAATATAATGTTCTCATTTTGACACAATCCACAATCCAGGGACCTGGTGACATAAAGGCTGGTTCAAACAGATCTATTCAAGTAAAGTTTTCCACTTTTTAAAGATCAGAATATGCAGTAGAGTATGGATTTGGTTGGTTGGTTCTGCATGCTCCTTTAGCAGCATCGAGATGTTCTCTCAGATCCTGATAGGTGGTGTGAATAAGGAGGATGAAGGAAGATGAAGCAATGGATAATAACTGTAAATTAGAAAATGCAGAAAGCATTTTATGGACAAGTGCTTGGGATTGTCTTTCCTTGTCTATCTGAAGCAGAGAAGGGAATGGACACAGTTGCTCTGATGATGATGGCTTGGGGCATTCCAGGCTGTCATCCAGATAAGAAACTTGATGTTCAGTGACTATGAAAAAATGAAGATAAAATATTTTAAACTTTAAAGAAAGTTATTTGGTTTGTTAGGAAAAAATAATGCCAGTAGTTGCCTCAATTTTGTGGCTGAATTTGTGGTTGCCTATGGTTCACAAAACTATTCTAAAAAATATGACTTCAGTAATAGGAACGGAAAGTAAAGCAGAATTCACAACTTGTACAACTTAGCAGTTGCCAAAGTTAAATAAACAGTGCTGTGGATCATACAAATATTAACATTATCATGGAAGTGTAAAGAAGTGAAAGCTTAGAGAGAGAGTGTTGCCAAAGGTTATTTTCATTTATATGGTTTTGGTTATAGGAGGGTTCTTGCTTGCACACTCTAAGCCCTTTTCTTGACCAGCTGCTAAACAATTCAGGAATGAAGTTGCATAACTTTATTCAGGACTAAATTTTTCTAAACAAGTCTTCTACAAATGAAGTGTCAGAAAACCTGAGAAGTACCAAAATATACTTTCTAACCTCCAGTAATCAGAAAAGGTAGTCAGATTTTTTGGGGAAAAAAAGCATAAAAACTCAGGCTGCAGATAGTCTTGTTAGGCTATGACAGTAATTAGTAAACTAGAATCTTTTGTCTCAAGTGACAGATTTCTGAGTTTATGTTATGTACCCAGCCTAATGTGCTCAACAGAAAACAAATGGATGCCTTAAATGATGAACTAGACTTAGTCATTCCTCTGCCAGTTTATAGCAGAAACTACTCCTAATTATCGACTTGTCAGTGCAGAGAAAATCATACATGATTTGTAGTCTGTCCTTAGGCTTTACTGCAGCAGTGACCTTGGGACAGGCAACATCTTTCTACCATTTCTAGCAGAGTGAAGCACTATAGGGCAGAAAGAAATACCAGTGAGCGTGAATCCATTCTCCGTCATCTTTAGTGCTATGCTTGTTGTTTCTCTGGGAACTGACACCAGCAACATTCCTTTACCTGTTTCATTTCAACTGTAGAGAGGTTTGCTTTCTCTCCCAGAGACAGCAGACGGGATAGGCAGTAAAGGCCACGGGGAGGGCAGAATTCACAGGCAAGTTTTTAAGGAGAATGGAAATCAACATGGAGAACTCTGATACTATATTGCTCTGCTGAGAGTGTAACAAAGACTCTGTTATTGTAACACAAAGCAGAGCCATAATCATTCACAAAGGGCAAAAGGAATGAAGGACAGCTATGTCCTCAAGAAATTTCAAACAGCATCAAAGATGCAAGTAAACCTCACACACAAATATACTTGGCATAAAAATGAAAACACTTAGGCGATGACTGCCAAGAGGAACAGTATGAAAGTGAACATGAACCACAGATTTATCAGGCCAAATTTTAAAACATAATAACTACCTAAATTTGGTGCTTACGTATAGGGAAAACAAGAGGATATTGTTAGAAGTAAAATTGGATCTTTTTGAAGAAAAGATTTGTTTTTATAGGATGCCAAGCTTTGAGGTACACTTCTCTCAGACTGCTGAGAATCATGTCAGCTGGCAATTTATTAATCCCTTTTATTTTTTCACAGATGCATTTTTAGGAGCTGGATATAACTTATATTTGTAGTATTTCAAAATCTAAAATGAAAACAAAACTAATTTTAAATTATGGTTAATTGTTTAGTGACAGGTGTTTGTCCTTGTCAACAGACAGGTGTGTGTGCAAGTCTGTCAAATATTTGTTCCAAATACACACTGGCCTTTAGAATTGCCCTTTTGCTGTTTTAGTTCCTTCAGTGTTTGCTTACAGGGTAGAATGCATTTGGTTAATTTGAAACTCTCACTTTAGTCAAATACTTGATTAGAAATAAAATTGAAAATATTTTAGTGCTGAAACGTGATGTTTATATAGTTAATATTGTATTTTAACTTTGCATTTCTGTTTTGCAGACATTCATAGTATTGAATAAGGGAAAGGCAATTTTCCGATTCAGTGCCACGTCTGCCTTGTACATTTTAACTCCTTTTAATCCCATCAGAAAAATTGCTATCAAGATTTTGGTACATTCATATCCTTTTTCCTTAATGTTGATTTAAGGATTGCCATTTAAAACTATTTAATTACTGAAATAATACTTTTCATATGGATATACAAATTATGTCCATGTGGGTATATTAGGCTAACTAAGCATATGCTGATCACACATAAAAGTCAGCAATATCATATGTGAATTGTAGTATGATCTTCATTCCTACCAAGAGAATTCTCTACTGAACCTAAAGCTGTCAGAGTTTAAATATCAGGCTTTATGTACAAAAGGAGACCTGATCCCATGCTAAGCCCTGCAGCTAAGGCCGAATTAGTAACAAACCATTGCACTTGAACATCTCTAAGGTCACACTTTTACCAAAACCAGTAGTACTATTCATGAACTAGAATCACTTAGCAAGGACAAAAGAGCATGAGGAAATAGCTACCTTTTCAGGCATACTTTTTCAGCACTGCATTTTCAACACTGGGGGGAGGAGTACCATAAAAGATCCAGGTCAGAATGAAAAAGAATATTTTCAAATATGTTTCAGTCATGTCCAAGGAACAACTTGGACATAAACATCCAAGGAACAACTTGGACAAACATCTAACCTCTGCCTAAAGATCTTTTAGAGTGCTCCCCCTGATTCAGTTACTGATTAAGTAACTATGTCTGCGTACTCGTTTCATATTTTTGCAGACTTAAGGATTTCTTTAAGTTTCATTTAAATCTGAAACCTGCCATAATTGTAAAAGTAATGCATTGTTTTGCAGTAAGTGCACCATAACATGCCAAATGGCATAAAGTTTAAAATGGCTAAAATTATGCATAAAGATTTATTTCCAGATTTTTTTTTTTAGAATGCCATGGTATTTGTATGTATTTTTATATACTTAATATTTTCAATTATTTCAGTGTTTTAAAACTGTCAGTTTTTTCCAAGATATATCCCTTGACTATAACCTACATTATTCAGCATGCTTATCATGTGCACTATTTTGACCAACTGCGTATTTATGACCATGAGTAACCCTCCAGACTGGACAAAGAATGTAGAGTAAGTTACAACATTTTTGCTACTTTCTTTTTGTATGGCTCCAAATAAGAAATTTTGGGAAGTTTGATGTCAGAATGGTCTTTTCCAGAGTTGCAAGGACTCAGATTTCATGAGATTATAAATATCTTTCCGATTTCCGTGTGAATAATTTAATAGTTTAAGAGTACTTATGTCTGAGGAATGTCTGAACTTCTACCATGAATTCTACCTTGGGTGTTCTGAGCTGTAAATTGGAAAAACACTCCAGAACTTCAAATGTGCATGTAAAATTGTTGTAAGTCATTGGTGTGGCCAGCCATACATAGACCAAATATCCATGATCTTAGCACAGTGGAACATTCATTGTGGCTTACTGATATGAACTGACAAATGCAAGCCACAGCAAGCACACGCAGCACCCAAAACTCGAGAAGCTCATACCACTGAGGAAAGGGCCCTACATATGAAGGAGCAACAAAGAGCTCAGAGGAGTGAAGAAAAGACAAAGTATCTCTGTGTCCCTTTCTTGTTCAGGGTTAACCATGCAAGTTTGTTCTCTAACAAAATACAGATACATTTTCTTTTGAAATACTCATGAAAACATAGTTCTAACCACTTGTCATTTCTGTCATTCCCTTATGTTGTTTAATAGCCATTATTAATTTCTATTCATTTATTTCACTGTATTAAGGAATCTTACTCTGAATACTGTATTTATGTACTGCACTGGTGCACACACATTTTCAGATGGTCAACAGTGGCTATGGCTTGTCAGAGTTTCTGAGAGTCTGAAAGGAGAGCAGAAGTGTCTGTAGGTAGAGTTTCTTTATTCTGGAGGTCCACACAGACCCACATGGATCTCAGGAATTCCCTGCATTACTCCAGTTATAACTGACTCTTCTGTGTTTATAAATGAATGGTTATCCCACACCAGGTGAATTACTAATCACGCTCCACGTCTTCCAAAATAACAGTGTGGGCATGCTTTCTTATTTTTGATGTTTATTTATGAAGTAAACCTCTATTATAGGCATGAGCATAGTTATTATTTGGGACTGATTTTCACAAAACTCTGTGATTTTGACATGAAAAAAAATGTTTATTTTTTGAAACACTTAGACATCCACCTGATTTGTGAATACAAGCAAAGAGGCAGCCCTGTGAGTGCCAAAGAATGTATATATAAATAGCAAAGTCAGAAATGTATCTATAAATACTATTCTGAAATTGTTTGTAAGCACAAAACCTGAGATTAAATGAAGCTTTTAGAAAATTAATAGTATAAAGAGTACATTTCCTCCCTTCATTTCTAAATACTTTTCTTGCAAGCCATCTTTGATAAAAAAGCACTCTGTTTATAAGCATAAGTATGCAAAAATCCATTATTCCTGCTTTTTAGGTACACTTTCACTGGAATTTATACCTTTGAGTCACTTATCAAAATTCTTGCAAGGGGCTTCTGCTTAGAAGGTTTTACTTTTCTGCGAGACCCATGGAACTGGCTTGACTTCAGTGTCATTTTAATGGCGTAAGTGGTTCAAGAACTTTTTAAACTTTTAGGGCATGAAATTAGTGGCAAATATTATAATAAATGCATTTATTTGAAAGTATTTAATTTCTACAACCTATGAAGTTTAGACATTGCATCGTGTTTTTTAGTACTCATAAATCAAAGTGAAATATTCCTGCATGTAGTGTCAGCTGCCAGTGTAATTACTGCTGAGGGACACTAATTTCATGTCCTACTTTTTTCTGCTCACCAGAATGGAAACCATCCCTTTGACTTCATGTCACCATCCTATTACAAAATAATTAGTTTAATTAGCTGTTCAAATATAAATTGTTGAGTTTCACTTCAATGAAATCCAAGTAAAATTGATTAACATAAATAATTGTAAAAGTGAGTTGTACTGAAGAGACAGGTAAATTTTGGAGTATGATCACTAATGTTACCACAGAGGTTTTGAAGACCCACATAATTAGTATAAGATCTGCCTCAATTCTGAATAACTGTGATTTAATTCTACAGGTATGTAACAGAATTTGTAAACCTAGGCAATGTTTCAGCTCTTCGAACTTTCAGAGTATTGAGAGCTTTGAAAACTATTTCTGTAATCCCAGGTAAGAAGTAGTTGGTGTAAGGTGTTAGGCCCCTCGTATCTCCAACTGTTATTTGTGTGCTGTCATTGTGTTTGTGTGTGAACTCCCCTATTACAGATATGTGACAGAGTTTGTGGACCTGGGCAATGTCTCAGCGTTGAGAACATTCAGAGTTCTCCGAGCTTTGAAAACAATATCAGTCATTCCAGGTGAGAGCAAGGTTAAACACCAAGGCTGACTTTCGTTCCATTGAAGTCAAATTCACTTATTTTGAGCATAAGTCTTGCTTTTTGCTGCTCATGTTGCCAAAAAAAAAAAGAAAAGAAAAATAAAGGCATGGCCATAAGTCTGGGTTATGATTCTTTGCCTTTTCAGCATTAGCTTCTCTTATTTTGCAAAATCAGCCTTTGAGTTTAACAGATTCTTGCATGAAACATAAAACATGAAGCCTATGGGTTATTTTGCTTTATTTTTCTGCTTTGTATTATGATGAGCTGTCTCTTATACATTAAAAAGCTTTACCGCTATGGCTTTCTTGATTTTGGATTTTTTCCTTTCTTTTACTACTTAAGATTGACATTAGTCTTGAAGACAAACAAGCAACAACAAAAAAAGCTACCAAATAGGAGATAAATATTGCACAGGAAAATTTATCAAATGCAAATGATTTTTTTTTCTTCAAAATTACTTGCCATTCTAGCTCATTCTGTCTTCATACTGTTGTAAAGTCATATTTAACATTAACTGGAAACTGAATTATTGGCGAAATATTAAGTGCAGAGAAAAACTAAGACCTAAAATCAAGTCTATAACATGATTGATAAAATTTCCTGCTTGAGAATAACATATAATCAATTTATTGGAATATATGCAGATTCCATACTCATAAAAAAGAATCTTTTTCTTTCATGCATCTTCGCAAGCTCTGAGGCTGCTCATGAAGCTTTACGTTTTGAGAAAGAAATTCCTTTAAAGTGTCTGCATGACATCTTAATTATATGGGAAGGGCAAAGATACTTTTTAATATATCTGTGGATCTTTTCTCTTTGCAGGCCTAAAGACTATTGTAGGAGCCCTAATTCAGTCTGTGAAGAAGCTCTCGGACGTTATGATCCTGACTGTGTTTTGTCTGAGTGTATTTGCACTAATAGGACTGCAACTGTTCATGGGAAATTTGAGGAATAAATGCCTGCAGTGGCCTCCAGATAATTCTACTTTTGAAACAATTGTTATTTCCTACTTTAATAGCACAATGGATGAAAATGGTACATTTGTTAATATGACAGTGAGCACGTTTAGCTGGAAGGATTACATTGAAGATGAAAGTAAGAATGTCTGATGTAACTATTTTTACTATATTTGTGCCTGTAGTATGTAACTACTTGTGATCAAACAAAAAAAATACTGAATGGTTTATGTTTCTGCCTTATATAAACTGTTTTTGGTTACTGACGGACAGAGATCAAATACATACAACAAACAAGTTCAATAACCAGAAGTGTTCCTAAACAAACTAGAAAGTAATCATCAGCCAGTCACTTTGTTTTTTACTACAATTTATATTTATTTTACTTTGTAGTATTTTCAGGTTCACTTAATTTATTCACATGTTTCTAATGCTTTCTACACAGCTCATTTTTACATTTTGGAAGGACAAAGAGATCCTCTACTTTGTGGAAATAGCTCCGATGCAGGGTAAGACCCTTTCAAAAACCCTCTGCTATATTCTGTAGAAAAACCTAACTGTAGCAGTTACAACTGCATATTTAGCAGTGTTACAAACCTTTTAAGAGTTTTGCTGCTAAACAATCACTTCTTCTTAAGTCAAAATATTGTACTCTCTGTCTAAATAATAGAGTCATTAACAGCCTTTCTTCTTACATGATTGGAAAACAATATCAATGTTAATATCTGAACTCTTGTAAAATCTATTTTGGAGATGTACTGATTGAAGAAAGTAGGATAAAAGTGAAGGTTAGAACTGAGAACAACAATATGTATAATATTAAGAAAGCAGAGTAGTGGCCTCATAATCTAAGACTGAATCTCTTTTTCCAAACCTTTCCCTTTTTGTTACTGGCAAATTCTGCCATGCACACATAGCCAACTATGAGCTTAGAATGTTAGCTGAGCTCCAACACCTAACTGGCAACAGTGAAGAAGCTTATTAAAAAAAAATGTTTGCATTATGTGGGAGATCCCTAACAGTACAATTGGATTTAGCTAATAATATTGTTTAATCTGTCTGTAACCTTAACAACATTTTAGCAATTATTTCTGCCAGGAAATTATTCATTTGGAATAAAGATTCTACTTGCAAAATATGACTGAGGAGGATTTAAATATTTAGGTCATTTCAACCAGTGAATGGATGGGAAGAGTATCTTTCATTTGCTCCTGTATTAGTTTGTTTCTTAGGACTTCTTTTTTTCCTGAATGAATTAAATTGTAATTAATGGATTTCCAGGGAAAGAATAATGCATATCATTCCAAAAGATCGTAAGTACATTCTAGAAGGAAATAAAAGGTTTAACTAAGTAATTCTTGTTTGGTTTCCACATAGGCAGTGTCCAGAGGGATATATATGTGTGAAAGCTGGTAGAAACCCCAATTATGGCTACACAAGTTTTGACACCTTCAGCTGGGCTTTTTTGTCACTCTTTCGGCTAATGACCCAGGACTTCTGGGAAAACCTGTATCAGCTGGTAAGAAATTTTTATAACATAAAAACTAATCTGGAGGTTACATACATTTATATACATAGGATTATTTTTACATGAGCTGAAAGTGTAATGCTGTTGCAGTAACAAAGATAAGTGGTGGAATAATATATAGATATGTTTTCTACTCCCCAGACACTACGTGCTGCTGGGAAAACATACATGATATTTTTTGTTCTGGTGATTTTTCTGGGCTCTTTCTATCTGATCAACTTGATCCTGGCCGTTGTCGCCATGGCTTATGAAGAACAAAATCAAGCAACCATGGAAGAAGCAGAGCAGAAAGAGGCAGAATTTCAACAGATGCTGGAACAACTGAAGAAGCAACAGGAAGAAGCTCAGGTAATGACAGAAATTGTACTTTCTGAACAGCCTTATTTTTAAGGACAATCTTTCATGAATTAAAAAATGTAAAAATTGTGCAATGAATTACAAAATGAAAAGTCTTGTTTATGACACAAGTTATAAGTGTGGAAACAGCCAGTGAAAATCAGTAACTAACTGAATAGCAAAAAAAGAAAGATAATTATACAGAAAAGAATGCTACCAAGTTCACCAAAAGACTAAAAGTAAAATATTTTTGGTAAGTATGTCCTAGAAACCTGACCTTAAGTACTCATAGCATATAATGCTTTTATGTTACAGATCTTATGAATAGCATGAAGAAAATCTAGTGTTGTTTACGGTCTCAGTGAGAATTGACAGACTTCTTATTCTTAATTGTTCTTTCCCAGTATCCAGAAAATGGAAAGACAGATTGTAATCAGTGTTCTTTTAGGTTTCTATCCAGCAAGTTATTTAAGACTCCTTAATTCGAGCTCACTGAAGTCAATAAATTTACATATCCTTAGAATCTACCAGAAGTATTTATAACAAAGATATTACTTCTGAATTCTTTTAAAGTAATCTTTGTTTTCTTCAGAAAGAGAAGAAATTTGTTTAAAATTTTATGAGAAAAAGACAATTTAACAGGTACTTCTGTGTGAGCTTTTCTTTTCTGCAAGTAAAATACTTGCAGGAATTCAGCTCCATGAGTCAGGTCTCTGTCTAACTTCTGGACTGATTTTCTATTGCTTCTTATCTGGACTACAGGACAGTGTTTATAAAATACCAAATTAGAATAGTCTATGAAACTAAAGTAGTACTTTAAAGATAATTTCACTACTAATAATTCTGTAAAGTGCTAATAGAAAGTGAAATTCTGTCTTTTTCTTGAAAAGAAATCTTTATGCCTGATCTGTGAAATCTAATTAATATATCTTGTTTTAGTCATTACATCTTATCACTTTTGTATCACGAAAGAAAGAGCAGAATCCTGGAAAATACAAATTCAGATTTTAAGAAAAGTCTATTTTCATCCATGAAAGATACTATATCACTGTCAGATAACAGTAGGCTCATCTAGGTGTTTGTGTGTTTGAGAGCGAGGAATGACAGTTAGTCAGTTATAAGAAAAGCAGCATTACAGTCAAGATCCTTTTTGTATGAGAAAATATTAACAAAAGTGTGTATTACGAGGTAGATCACTGAGCTGAGATCTCACCTGGTTGCTGAGATGGAAATGAGTGTGGGACCCATCTCTTCACTGCCTTGAAAATTAACCTGTCCATCCACAAACCTAAGTCATCACAACAATCTTTGGATTATTCCACTTGTTTGAGTTTTAGTGTTAGTATTGTGAAGGAGATGGGTGGTGATTTAGTATCTGCTGCCTTTGTTACAGCATTTGAAAGATGGTATTTGGAAACCAGTATGACAAAATTTTTAGTACCACTTTTTTAATTGATAATTACTTCAGAATTTTTTAATACTCCACTTAGTAGAACAAATCTGTATCAAGTTCACTTGTATAGTATGGGTTGTATATTGTGATGCAGAAAGTCATTAATTCATACTATAAGCTTTCAAAGTATCCTTTCTAGCTGTATAGAAATATCTCCTGAACTACTTGGCATTGAATATGTTTTGCTGGACAACTCCTGTTCATTTTTGTGATACATAACCATAGTCTCTTGCCATTTCTCATGCCACCCTTTTTTGAAAGCTCACAGGAGCATATCAGCTTCACAAACTTATATTTCACTACAGAATTTCATAGCAATCTCCCAGACAGTTCTTTCTAGGAAGAGAACTGGACACACTCTGAATTCTTCCTTTATTTGATAACTAAATGAACTGGCTTTCACGATGAACCAAATCAGGTTCAGTGTTACAAAACTGTTGTGGTTTTCTGAGCTGTATCCCTTGACTATAATCTATATTATTCAGCATGACTACCATGTGCAGTATTTTGACCAACTGTGTATTTACAACCATGAGTAACGCTCCAGACTACAGCTGAAGATACTGATCCTGGGTTTTTTTTTATGTATCTATAAGAAAGACTTAGAGTGCGGTTGCAGTGGAAAATGTGGGAAGGGAACCACGAAGAGGGAGAGCAAGAGGGCTCGAAGAAATATACATAGTGTATACCTGCTACCAGTAAAGACAGAAGGAAAGACAGGGGTGAAAGGGAGTGTCCTTGCAGTGAAGCCAGTGAGGAAAGGCTAGATTCAACTACTTGCAGGCTGCTAGTTGGATTATGATACATTAACTCATATGGTGGATGTCAGGGATTAAGCTTTCTCTGTAAGAACTCAGAAAGGATAAGCTGAATTAGAGCATGATGCAGGGCTTGTCTCAAGAGAAAATGGGAAAGCAGTCTGAAATACACGAAAAGGCCCCATGTCTATACTTTTCTGACTACCTCAATTTTAGGCCAGTGTCTTGTACAGCAAGTCTTTAAGGAATATTATTCCACTGAAGTTGATGCTTCAAATAGCTCATGATGCTTGACAATGAGGAGCTATGAAAGACAGTAGTTTATCCTCAGTTAAATTTGTGTATATTTGCACACTCAAGGTTTACGACCAGCAATTTTACCACAGTGACAATAAAAACATTTGATAATAGCCTATAAATTATTCATTTTTTGACTTCTAAGACTACTTTGTTTGTAACCTGACAGGCAACAGCAGCAGTAGCAGCAGCATCAGTTGCATCAAGAGATTTCAGTGGTGTAGGGGGATTAGGAGAACTCTTGGAAAGTTCTTCAGAAGCATCAAAGTTGAGCTCAAAGAGTGCTAAAGAAAGAAGAAACAGAAGGAAGAAAAGGAGACAGAAGGAAATGTCTGAAGCAGAGGGCAAAGGAGATATCGATAAATTCCCAAAGTCCGAGTCAGAAGACAGTATCAGAAGGAAAAGTTTCCGCTTTTCCACAGAAGGAAGTCAGCTGACATATGAAAAAAAGTTCACATCTCCCCACCAGGTACAGCACTCTTTTTTTTTATTAAATCTTGTATGTCTATTCTACTACAGTTTTGACTGACATTACAGAAGGTTTATGTGTTAGAAGTCATATAAAAGATGAATGACGGGAAAAAAACCAGCGGTAGTTCTATTAAGTGTTGCAGTTTGATATTGTTATAGTATTGATATGTTGTTTGACCCATTCTGTTAGCAAAGGGATAGAAAGAACGTACCATGGATAATTGTTAACTTAATTAAAACATTCCTGAAAACATATTTCTGAAGGTGTATCTGGTAGATTGTAGAAAGAATCAAAGATTCTTTGATTAGTGTTCATATATTCACATTAATCAACTATGGGTTCTCTCTTCTGCATCCATTTCAAAACTATACAAATATGGTTTCCTATTTTTAGCAGAACACAACGTCAAGATACCCTGAGTAGAATATTCCAACTACAATTAGTTTCTATTACTTTCTTTAATTAGCTCCTTGGAATGGTAGATAATGACAAAAGTATCTCTAGTACTTCACAATAATGTCAAAACACATAGGGATCATTTTGACTTGTATTTATAAGAATTTAGTCGTGCTGTTGTTTTTCATTCAGCAATTCCTTATACAAGATGGAGAATCACTGCAATCATATAAAAAATTAGTTTAGGTAGGACCTCTGAAAATAATTTAGTCCAAATCTCTACTCCCTTAAATCAAAGGATTTCTTCCATGGCTTAAGAATACCATTGCATTTCAAATCTACACATAGTTAAGCTATTTGTTGAAAAATCACCCAAAATATCTCTTCAAATGATCATGTATGGTCTCAGCCAACAGACGACATTTAATGATGGATACTACTCATGTTTAACTACCAACACTTATCTTACTTAATGTTCACATCAAGTGTCTTAGTTTACAAACTGATATAAAATACAAGATTCAGTGGCAGAAATATTTCACATGGAAATACACACAGTGAGGGGAAGAAAGCTTAATTTGAGACAAAGCCTTAGTAATAAGTCAAGTATAATGGATGATGCCTTACCTGAAAAAGATACATTTGCATTTCTAAGGAAGTGAAGTAATGTTTATTTTAATTTAGAAGAATGATCAGGCTAATAAAATGTACTACTGTACTTTTGGGGCCAAAGGTGTTCCAAAAAATGTTTCGTTAATTACAGCGGGCATTGAGGCAGGCTGATAAAAGAAGTCATGGACAAAAAACTCACCTCAGACCACACAATTCTGTCACTCTCAGATATATATGAGTGTCCATACCTCATAGATGAGTACGGTGAGTGACTTGAGCACACAAAAGAGTCACTGACAAAGTCTGAGCAGAAAGGAGTTCCTGACTGCTAGTCTTATGCTTTAAATGCTTGGTAATAGGTCTCTTCATTGTCTGCACTGAATTCCTTAGTTTGAAAGAAAAGAGAAAGAGGGGCAACATACGGGAAACAGCATGTTAGGACACACTATGTATTCCCTGGCAGAAAGGCAATCACTGACTGTCTGAAATAAATTTTTCAAAAATTAATTTGATTTTTTTTAACTAGAAAGATACTTTTATCAAATAAATAATCTAAATGGGGATAATAATTAAATATTCTCCTGGTAATTGGTTTTGCAGTTGCAAAAATGTTTTGGGGCAAATGCTGCCTTTGTGCAACTGAAATAAAACTAAGCTGCCACTAGAATGGAAGGAATACAGGCAATAGAACTTGTAAAAGGAAGAGCTAGTTTGTCTTGCTAGCCAAGCAGTTAATTCCCTGGTGAAAGAGGGTGGCAGAGCATGAAACAATGCAATACAATGATAAGGGGAGATATTCTGCTCAGTTGGCCCCTATAGAGGTTTTGTCCTTTGATGCAATATTCTGTGTTTCAATGAATGATGCAGCCTGTGAGAAAACTCAAGCTTTCCTTTCAGACCTTACTTTCCAGGTATGTAGAAAACAGATGTGCAGAAACATAGATTTCTCCTGCTACATGTGTTAGAATTGCAGCCATTTTGGCTTGTACCTTTTGTCTTAATCCAGCAGGGACTTTCAGAGCCAGCATTACTCCTCTTAAATCCTCAAGGGGCCTGATACATTTAGCTGTGCTCAGAGCATGATAACACACATTGGGAAGATGCGACAACAAACAACATGTGGGAGCCATGGAAACAGTCTTTAAAAAAACTTAAGGGTAGAGAGTGGTAGTCAGATGAAACCTAGTGAACATGTGATTTTTTGAAGGACTGTAGGTTGGCCAAGTACATTTACAAAGAAATGTACAAAGGGCGCAGTAATTACCACTTTGTCAGAATTCAGTGTCATGTTCGATAGCAGACAGAGCATTTTTTTAGGTGAAAATATCTTTCAGCGTAAACAAAACAGTACTTTTTCTCCAGCCAAGTTTACACAAGTGGATTAGCAAAACCATTTGGCTGATACTCTTCAAGTAGCCCAGCCTGAGGCTGACAGCCAGTACAAAAAATTTCAGCCCAAATTATTAAAATTTGGTGTAGCTGTAAGAGCAGACTAAATACATCTCATAATGGTAAATACCTGCTAGCCCTTAGAACAAGCAGTACTACTGAGTCGGCACACATATTATGCATATGTATGTATAAATCTGAGTGTGCATATACAAATGAATCGAAGTATGTCTATATTCAGTGTTTGATTTTTGCAGTACTGATATAGGTTTATATGTTACAGTGCAGCTTTCACTTCACTTTCACTTCAATATCCTACAATCAAATCAACTGCTGTTACATATGAGCATTTTCCACCTACAAAACCAGTGAAAAATTGAGAATCATCTCAAACTAGACTTTTGATGAAGCAAGATGTGAAGATTTGTACAAATGCAGAATTGAAGAAAGCTCAATTCAAGATTTTTTTTTTTCCACAATTAGGACACATTTTATTTATTCATGAATGTTGTTAAGAAAACATGTAGCGAGGGAGAAGAACGTTCCATTAACCACCATCTACTCTAATTAAAAGACAAATTACGAGCAACCACTGATTTATTTTTCTCATTTGTAAGAGGATATCGTTAGGTAACTGTGTCCCCGGAGAATGCTTGATTTAAACTGATGGCCAAGTAGTACCTTCTGGTAGGTGTGCA
This sequence comes from Coccyzus lansbergi, assembly GCA_033558105.1. Classification (NCBI taxonomy): domain Eukaryota; kingdom Metazoa; phylum Chordata; class Aves; order Cuculiformes; family Coccyzidae; genus Coccyzus; species Coccyzus lansbergi. Next base: position 2,516,668 of record JAUMJK010000318.1, on the reverse strand, counting down.
GCCTCGTCTAGCCCTCATAGTGCTATATCCAAGAATGCTACTAGTCTTGTTCACATTGCACCTCCAGAGCTTCCCCAAGCTATTGCCTCTGTATTCTAGTTTTAGACTACTGCATATGTTATTACCACACTGTTGAGCCTATTCTGTAGAGAGTACACAAGTTTATTTAGATTAGTTTAGGCTGAATTTATTATTAAACTTAAGACCACTTTCTGCTTCTAGCAAACAGACTGGAAAACAGTGATTGGTGAGCATTATTGTTTTTTATGTTTAGGAATTCAGGGGATGAAGAAGGGAATAAAAGTAAAAAATTTTTAGCTCTGTCCTCTAATAGAAGAAGGAATGGAAGACAAATATACACAAAACCCTGATACTGATGTTGAGAGCTGTCTCCAACACAGTCACGGGTGCCCACCTATTCAGTCTGCCCTCTTTGCCCAAACCTGCCCAAATTTACTTAAGTTTTCTGGACAACTTTTCTTCAGTCTTGCTACACTAACTGAAAAAAAATTTTCCCCTTTACATCGGGTCCCCTAATGAGCCATTACTTTCCTGTAATGGACACTCTGATATAATTGAAGAAAAAAGTGATCATCCTACCTCCAGCACTGTAATTATTCTTTGAAAAGCCAAGAACTTAGAACTTCCATTCTAATGCTGCTTAGTTTTGATTTGTTTTAAATCTCTTACAGTCTTTGCTGAGCATTCGTGGTTCCCTGTTCTCACCGAGGCGCAACAGCAAAACAAGCATTTTCAGTTTCAGAGGTCGTGCAAAGGATATAGGATCTGAAAATGACTTTGCTGATGATGAGCACAGCACTCTTGAAGACAATGAGAGCAGAAGAGATTCTCTCTTTGTTCCAAATCGACATGGAGAACGGCGCAACAGTAATATTAGTCAGGCGAGTGTGTCATCTAGAATGGTACCAGCCCTTCCAGTAAATGGGAAGATGCACAGCACTGTGGACTGCAATGGAGTAGTTTCCTTGGTTGGAGGACCTTCAACTCTAACTTCACCTACTGGTCAACTTATGCCAGAGGTAATTGTAAGTAAGCCAGTAATTGGTTCAGGCATGGAATTTTTTTCTTGCCGCTCATCTCTGCATGCCATATCATTTCTTAGAGCTATGAGAAATATTACAATTTACAATAACAATAGTCTAAAAACCAACATAAGGGAAAAAATGTTCTCATTAACCTGTGTCTGAACCTTAGTAAACTATTATATTCTCCTTGCCTTCAGCATTATATGTGCAGGTAAAAAGAAAAAATCATAAACTGGGTTTGATCATTTGTATAAAGTTTCATCTCATCAACAAAGGTAGGCATTTGATCTATAACTAAGGATATAATTTAGAAATATGTGTAGGAAAACACCTGCAAAATTTAACAGAATGCAATTGCTACTCCTATGATTGCTAATAGAAGTACTGCTTACTGAATTTATCTTGTAGAATTTTTTCTCACAACTTCAGTGAGAAAAAATACGTAAAATTCCTATGTTCCTTCGCAGTTACACTACATTTCAGTTTCACGCTTCATAAAGCTAAGATGTTCTTTCAAACTTTCAGAAATGTAAGCTTTTATATACATAGCATTTTAATATTGATTCAGTATTGTAGTTTGGTGGCTATAATAGTACTGTATTTAACCTGAAATATACTTTCATTATATGATTTGAGATTTCATTACCTCTGTTACACATTTATTTTTATTTCTGTTTCACTTCTATCTTCATATAGATCTTCATACCAGAAATTCGATTAGATTACCTCAGAGGTTATGTGTATATGGCTCTATTTCAGAAATACATTCACCTGAGGAAAGATTTAGCAATTTAAATTAAGAGTCTTATCTAAAGAAATAGTACTAGCAAATGCTCAAAAAAGAATTTTCATCTTCAGACTAAGACTACCTTGAAATCCCTTATGAATTCTGCTGGCTCTTTTTATTCTTTTTTCTGTATAAGGACAGAATAATGAGAAAACGAGTGAGTTTTGTGTGAATCACAGAATCAGTGGTAGAGCAGCAAGTGAAATTTAGGAACTTTTAAATCCCACTCCTGTGCCTAGGTTCCTAGGTCACACTCCAAAAGAAAACCAAAGCAATTGTAAGGACACCTACATGCTATGGAGTAGTGACACATTAGGTTCATTTAAATCAGAACCAGGTATTACTGCTTTGGAAATATAACTAGAAACCACGGAAAATAGCAAGGACTTGGTATTCATTGCAAGAATATATCATAAATTATGTATGAGCATTGAGGCAGGAGAAGAAATATTGAATAAGATGTGATTTTTTTTCTCATATAAAATTTTCCAATCAAGCTTATCAGGTTAGGAACATAGTACCTAGTATTAGTGAGAGAATGAATTCCTAGAATAATACTTCTGCTTCCTGTATGAAAGTTACTTTCTTAAATAATAGTTCCTTCCATACTCTCACTTTAATTATTTAACATGACTAGCTGCTGGAAATTAAGGTGGCAGGTTTCAACTTTGATCATTTGATCATTTTTTTCTTGAAAGAATGATAATAATCACTAGCAAAAAGATACCTAGCAAAAATTGTGTTCACTCAGTCATTTCAATGAGAACCACTTTTGGTTCCACTTTGCCTTGGCATTGTGTTCTCCACTTGATTATTCACAGCACTGTAGAAAATTCCCACTGAGTTCCTCAATAAAAATCAAAGAAATTAGTACGGGAACAGAAACCATCAGTGTGTAAGAAAAGTCTAGTATGCTGCACAAAGTTGATTTTTATTATCAATACAATATTTGTACAGTTTATATTGTTAACTGGTTGTTTAAAAGGATAATTTAATTCCCAAGTATTTCATTTACAGGGCACCACTACAGAAACAGAAATAAGAAAAAGAAGACTGAGTTCTTACCAAATTTCCATGGAAATGTTGGAAGATTCTGCTGCAAGACAAAGAGCAATGAGTATAGCCAGCATACTTACAAATACAATGGAAGGTATTTGATGCATTTTATCTGACAGGCAGTTCACTAAATTTCTGCTAACTACATATACAGAGTGATTATTTACATAATTTCCTTTGTAAATGTAAAACTGGACATGTGAAATCTATGAATACCAGCTACAAAAGGCTTTTGAGCACCTCTAAGGTCATTTGTGTATTCTAAATACTTATTTATTTTTCATGACATGTTCCAAAATATTGCTGCATTGACTGAACTAAAACAGACAAAATAATCATAGCTAGGGGACTGCCAGAGCTGCAAAGAGTGAATATAGGGATATTCTTCCTATAAGAAATTAACAGGAAAAAACAATTAAGATACACAGGAATTACTACAATAAATACAGTCACATACGAGAATCTCTTAGACTTAACATCCAAGTGCAGACAACAGGAAGTTGGAATAAATGAGTTTTCTTTTAAAGAAAACAACAAACTATAATCAACCCATGGTAATGAACAAGAACTGGCTTCCTTAAGCATTTCTTAAGCTTTCTTCTGTAAGTATATATATAAAAATAATATTTACTTTCAGGAAAAGCATATGTATATCTAGACTCTCTCTACTGCCATAGGAAAGAGGCAAACATACTTCTCTCTTTAGATAAACGTCTGAGATGATTCACTCCTTAGTGGTAACTTCACCATACACTAGTTGTAGAGGAGCTTAACTAAATTAGATGCTTAGATTTAAGGTCTCTAAACACAGATGAGGAAAACCCCATGTTAGTGTAAGCAAATTATTTGACTTATTTACTCTTTTAAACATATTTTTTAAATTGTACTTGAAAAAAAACAACCTTCCAAAGGATAAAATTGGAATATGCATGATTTGTTATGGTTTTGTTTGTTTGTTTGGGTTTTTTTTTCAGAGCTTGAAGAATCTAGACAGAAATGCCCACCGTGTTGGTACAGATTTGCAAATACTTTCTTGATCTGGGATTGCTGGAGTCCATGGTTAAAAGTAAAACACGTCATCAATTTAGTTGTGATGGACCCATTTGTTGATCTTGCTATAACTATTTGCATTGTTTTAAACACCTTATTTATGGCCATGGAACATTACCCAATGACAGAACAGTTTAGCAGTGTCCTTTCTGTGGGGAACCTGGTGAGTAGTTTGTCATGCACTACTTGGTGTAAAAATATCCTTTTCTAAAAGAAGGAATGCATAGATGCATTGCATTGATTTTAAAATTACTCCTAATCTTTCAAAATTTAATTTTAAATTTATTCCAGGCTGTTTTTTTATAATTAGCTTAGAAATGGTATACATGATTTTCATATATAAAGTGACTTTTGCTGGAGCTTTTCACTTTCATGAATTTATTTTGTGACTATGATAGTGGGATATCTGGAAGTGGAAGTGCAGTTTTTATTGGATTGTGAGATTTCTTGAGGTCTGTCTAGCATTTTTTTCTTTAAAATGTTAGAGATTACCTAATTTTCTTCTATAATACTGATATAGAGTCACAGAAAATATTTTTCTTCTGCAAGAAAGTGATAAAATAGTCAGACTTCAGAATTTCTCTTTGAATTTTTTCAGTTATATTACAGTTAAATTACATTTCCAAGAAAGGCGTATTTCTTGTTAGCAGTAAGTCCTTGCTGTAGGTAACTAAAAATACCCAATAAACTAGAACATAATTATTTATTCACTAAAAAGAGTATCTTGTATCTGTAAGTTTATTAGTGATCCCTTTCCAATTTTAACCCAATCCAGAGATTAAGGTTTACATGTAATTCCTTTTCTGAGCAGATACCTAAACATGGCATAGCACTTAAGCATTCATGTCTGTTTCTCTCTGTTTGCTTCTAATGCTCAGGAAGCAGAGATCTAAACCTTGCAAGTGTTTCTTTCAGAAGAAGATTAATCCATTTTTAAGCTTTTGCAGCTGCCATAACTACCAGTAGTTTACACAGGATAGGACTGGATTTACTCACAGCAAGCATTCCTGTAAATCAAAACCAATGAAGTGTTCTGAACTAATCACTCAAAAAGCTTAGGTTTGAAATGTCTGATATTTAAGTGGAGCAGTAATAGATTTCTCATTCATAGTACACTTTAAAGTCTAGACATTTTCCTTGTACATACTGGTAATACATCCTTCATCCTTCTTTTTAAAAAATAGAAATAAAATTGAATTTACTATCTATGAGTTCTTCTGTGCATTATAGTTTCCTTTTTCCTGGACAGACTTTATTGCTGGCATAGTCTTATATTCGTCATAGATTACAGAATATGGTATTTTAAAATGTTGGTCTCTCATATTGCTAGAATTATTTCTCTATAACCATTTATTCTTACAAGATCTTCTGCCTTTTCCTATCTCATATTTTTGTTTTTTCTACTCTGCACTAACCACAGTCATACTTTGCCTTTGTAACAATTCAATATACTGAATTAGGACTGCATACATGCAGTGAATACTATTCCTGCTGGTTTTAATTAAATTCTTTTCTCCTCGCTGTATTCATCTATTAACCTTAATTTTGTGATTGCCATTCAAAAATTGTTAATTTACTCTTTGCTTGTGACATCACGGTCTGTTGGAGGATAAATTAAATATAAATATGACTCTGCCTTTTCTGTACCATATTAATGAGAAGGAAGGAATAGTTCTAGAATGCAATGCTTCCTTTTCATAACACCAAAGTATGTTTAGTATTCAGAAGTCCTGAGTAACTCTAAAACTTGAGTTTATTTCTGTTAAAAGATATTTTTCTTTTGGGGATACAGTTATGTTCAATAAAAAGTAGTTTGTGGCTTGAACGGGTTGTTTTGTGAAGGAAGTATTTTAAAGTGAAATTAATGCCTTTGATATTTTAATTAGTGAAACAAATATGAATGTTCTGTCAAGAATAATCTTTTTTGTTGTGTTCTGTTTATCACATGAAGCAATACCTGTTACATTCTTCTGATTACATGGTAACACCTTTCATATATCAATTTAGCATTATTGTGTTTATTGCTATATTACTAGTTTCTCAATAGTACACACTTTTAATAACGTTAATATTTACACTTTGACAGTGGTGAATGTTTCCACAGCATTATATCCACCTCCTAATCATTTTAAATTAAAAAGTAGTCATGACTGTAGTTAGATAGCATTCAAGAAAGTCAGCCTTGCTTCCGTAAAACCTGCTATAGGAGGACTGAGAAGATGCTGGATAAAGGACTATCACAAGGCAATGGTAGAGTGCATTGGTGGGCTTTAGTAGACCTTTGGATCATCTAGGATGTCTCTTGAGTGTTGTGTAGAATATTCATATGTTTTTAGTGAATTTGCATTATGTTTCAGAATGCCTTTATTATGGTGCACAAACCACTGGTCACTACTCATTTCAAGAAAGTGTTAGGTTAAATTCTGGACTTTAAACCACTTCCACATTTGGCACTTCCAGATATTTCAAACAACATAATGTATGTGAAACCTCTATTCTCTTACAAAAAGCTCAGAGCAAGAAACTCCAAGTACTCCTGTCCATTCCACTTATAGTCTTTGACCTAAAAGACAGACCTTAGAGTCTCTCCTTAGAGAGTCTGGCCTTTGATAGTTTCTTCTAACACTTCTGTTTAGACTGTGAGAAAGGCAAAAAGAAGTCTTCTTTTGCTTTATTGGGACTATCCTCTAAAAACAGGACTGAAAACAGTAGATCATATATCACATCATATGCTGGATGGACAGTCCAGCACATCTTGGTCAAATATGAACTGGAGCTGAGCTGCTGACTGGTGAATGCTTTTAAAAGGTTTATTAAACTTCTGCCCTCCTATATCTGTCCTGATTTATAAATTTAATTATCAGTTTTCAATGTTTAGAAATACTTGGTTGCCATTTGGAGACAGAAATCTGCTGGTTTTTATAGTAACAGGTACAAGGAACAGGTAAGAGAACTCAATCAGGATTAGAAAAACTTACTCAGGTATATACATTTGTCATAACTAATTAATTACATTTTGTTTTAGGTATTCACTGGGATATTCACAGCAGAAATGGTTCTAAAGATAATTGCCATGGACCCTTATTATTATTTCCAAGAAGGATGGAATATTTTTGATGGTATTATTGTTAGCCTTAGTTTAATGGAGCTTGGTCTCGCCAATGTTGAAGGATTGTCTGTTCTTCGGTCATTTAGACTGGTATGTACCTTGAGAATTAAATATTTGCATGTTATTGTCTCACTCAGAAATGTGCTGATGTCTGTAACAAGAGTAACAAAGCTGGTGAAGGGGCTGGAGAACAGGCCTTAGGAGGAACGGCTGAGAGAGCTGGGGTTGTTTAGGCTGGAGAAGAGGAGGCTGAGAAGAGACCTTATTGCTCTCTATAACTACCTGAAAGGAGGTTGTAGAGAGGAGGGAGCTGACCTCTTCTTCCAAGTGACAGGAGACGGGACAAGACAAAATGGCCTCAAGCTCTGCCAGGGGAGATTTAGGCTAGATATTAGGAAAAAAAATTTCACAGAAAGGGTCACTGGGCACTGGAACAGGCTGCCAAAGGAGGTGGTTGATTCACCTTCCCTGGAGGTGTTTAAGGCACAAGTGGACGAGGTGCTGAGAGACATGGTTTCATGTTTGATAGGAATGGTTGGACTCAATGATCCGGTGGGTCTCTTCCAACCTGGTTATTCTGTGATCCTCTGAAATGTGGAACCAAGCAAGCAAAGAAGGTTTAGTAAAGGTGATGAAAAAGGTATAAAATTCTAAAATATCTTTAAGAATTTTTCAGTAATCATCTGTAAGAGGAAGTTTAAAAATTTAAAGTCAAATGTGGTACAAACACCAATTATGAGTTGTTTTTATTTTTTTCTGTGCATCACTAAGACAAAATGCTGAACACTGCAGTTGAAGCAAATATCAAAATCGATGCTCCACACTTTCCATTAAATAATAATACATTCCAACTGAAGAAAAAATGAATTTACAGAATCTGACGTGCTCTGATAAACAAGTTAGACCTAAATTCTATTTCGTAACTAGTACTAATGGTTCCTTTGCACTTTTTTTTTTTCAGCTTCGAGTTTTCAAATTGGCGAAATCATGGCCAACACTAAACATGCTGATTAAGATTATTGGCAATTCAGTCGGGGCTTTGGGGAATCTGACTCTGGTGCTGGCCATCATTGTGTTCATTTTCGCTGTGGTTGGGATGCAGCTGTTTGGGAAAAGCTACAAGGAATGTGTCTGCAAGATCTCTAGTGACTGTGAGCTTCCACGCTGGCACATGCATGACTTTTTCCACTCTTTCCTGATTGTGTTTCGAGTGCTGTGTGGAGAATGGATAGAAACAATGTGGGACTGCATGGAGGTTGCAGGCCAAACCATGTGCCTTATTGTTTTCATGCTGGTCATGGTGATTGGAAACCTAGTGGTACGTGATGAACATATTTTAACATTAACTCTGATGTAAAATGAACATAACTTACAGCTAGACAGTGATAATGTTTGCCACATTTGTTTAGAATGAAAAAGTAAAACTGAACATGCTACATTTTTGGTAAAAAAACATATGATGATTCCTTTCTTTTCTTTTTCATTCATTTCCATGTGGGCCCAGAAATTTAGGTATGCAACAGAAAATCAAATCAAACACCCTATCACAGGAGTGCTGCAGCTAATTTAGAGGTGCTGTTTAAATCCAAATGTCTTCCTAACTACTCTTCAATCAATTAAGCTAATGTTGCACCAGCTCCTGGGAAGCAGCTTCTTCAGAGAAAAAAAAAAAATCTAATGGACTTTCTTACACCCATTACAGCTAATTCCAGCATAAGACTTATGACTTAATAAAAATAAAATATAAAGTAGATGTTCTTTCATAGAATATCTTGATTTTACATACTGAACTTTTCGGCCTGTTTAGGTGTAAAAAACAGAAACAAAATTCAGAGCAATTGGATGTCCATCCTGAAAATGCATTTGAAAGTTTCTGTCTCCGGATTATAGAAGAAACCTTTATGTAAAAAAAAAATAAATATTCAAGCTGGCAAGTTAAAATGCCACAGATTCAATTGATAAATACCAAATTAGAGAGAACTTCTTAGAAATCAAGATTATAACTGGAATGCACCATTTATAGTTTTACTTTAAGTATGTTTTACTATTAATCTATGCAGTTCATTCTGATATGCATAAAACCAATATTTCATTACTTTTGAATAGTCTTTTCCTTTTGTGATGTATTTTAACATGGCTTAAATTTTTTATAAAACAGAATTCTAAGTGTTTTATGTGACTTGCTTATGTGACTTTGCAATCTTGACGGTATATCTGAGAAATGTGGAGAACCCCAGAAAGTTACTTATGATCAGTAACCTGCTCTACTATTTTTTTTTAATTAGCTGCAGCATAGAAATACTGTTTCAGATTCATATTGTCTTCTTTCTTTCAAGCATCTTTTTGCCTTCAGGCTTCTTTTCTGGAATTGTGGAAGTCTGAAGATCTGATTCTCATAGACCTAACACATTTAACTATGGGGAAGTTTATTCATGCCATTTTGATGTATCATGACAACTTTTGATGCCTCATGGTATATCAGACTGAAATTATCATATGATTAATTGCCTGTAATGTTTAGTGAAATAGCTACAATTTATAGGAGATAATATATTAAAACAACAGTAATGATGTTTGAATTTTGAGGTAAGATAATGCTGTTCTCAGGTAATACTTGTGCTAAGATTGTTACCTGCTGATTGAAGAAATTAATTGTATTTTTTAATTCTTGTATAAGAGCAAACAAAGTTTTGTTTTCTTGTCAAGTGAAAATGGAAAAAACCTAGTAACAAATAATACAGTATTGTTATAAATAATAGATATTAACATCTAAAAGCAAATTTAAAATATTACATTTTTACTTTTATGAGAAGCTTTATAGAATTTAAGCGCAGAATTAACAGAAAATTACAGTCTTATGGTATAATCTTCCAAATATTAGTTAGAAATATGTAGATTATTATAGCATTAACTGATACAAGTTTCTAAAATATCTACAGCATAGAAACTTATCTAATTACTCATTTATTTAATTCTACTTAAAGTCCAAGTGATTTTAAGAGATTTATACAGAAACCTTTCAAACCTCTGATGAATGTGTATACCTAGAATTTTTGTAACTTTTTTTGACTTTAGAGTCTAAGCAATCATGCCACTTCAAACAAAGATCAAAAAGTTTAAAATAATTAAGTATTAGCTCATCTGTTTACATCTTCTGAGTGAACACTGATCAAAACAAGTGAGAAGTTCTCTTGTAATTTAAGATGCTACATGCTTCTCTAAAACTACTGAATGATGTTTTTCAAAACAAGGTGTGATATTTGATTGTATCCAGTAAAAGCAGTCACTTCTTATATGTATGTATCTATACAGCTGTATTCTCTCATCTTTTAGGTATTGAACCTGTTTCTGGCCTTGCTGCTGAGCTCATTTAGTTCAGACAACCTTGCTGCTACCGATGATGATAATGAAATGAACAATCTACAGATTGCTGTGGCAAGGATTCAGAAGGGAATAGATTATGTTAAAAAAAAGATACGGGAGTTTGTTCAAAAAGCCTTTGTTAGAAAGAAGAAAGCTTTAGAGGAAATCAAAGCACTTGAAGAGCTAAATCACAAGAAAGACAGTTGCATTTCCAATCATACTGCTGTTGAAATAAGCAAAGATCTGAATTATCTTAAAGACGGGAATGGAACTACCAGTGGCGTAGGCACAGGCAGCAGTGTGGAAAAGTATGTAATCGATGAAAATGATTACATGTCATTCATAAACAACCCAGGCCTCACTGTGACAGTGCCCATTGCTGTCGGGGAGTCAGATTTTGAAAATTTAAATACAGAAGAATTTAGCAGTGAATCTGATATGGAAGAAAGCAAACAGGTAGGATTTTTTGGATCTTAACAATTAAACTGCACTCATAGATTTGCATATTTCTTAATTACAGGTTTAGAATTGTTTAAAAATTGTCTTATGTCTTGTAGATATATTTTATTATTTTATGTAATTATAATTTTTTTAAAAAGATATTCTACATGATGGTATAATAGGGGTCCTTAGAGTTTACACTTTTAATAGTCTGTTCAGTTGCAATAGGAAGATGTATAATTTTAAATCTCATTATTTCTTTCACCATTTTATCAGGTTTTTAGAATTAGTACGCATATCATAAAGCAGTCTTTCTGTAGTACCTATAGCGTGATCAGGATTTTTGGAATCAGAGTATTGTATAAGCCTAAGGAACAATCAAGAGTAAACAGCTTTGCATGCCAAATCACATATGTGGAGAAATTTGTTCTTTTCTGTACTTAGGGTAGTTCTAAAAATGAACCTGACATCATCTATCAGTGATATATTATCTAAAAAAAATAGGATTATCTAAAAAGTTTTGTGAGCATTTGGGGTCCAAAGACTATAGGTGGTGGAACTGAAACAATCCAGATACCAGTCAATATCGTGGTAAAGCAGTACCTCGAGTTATTCTGGACAGCAGAATAATGTTTTAATATAGATGTGTGTGGAAACAGTTTACTTGAAAGCCTTACTCTATTTTATTGTGCAAATATAGAACATGGTCTGAAACTCAGAAGCTACATGACTCAAAATATAAGTAGCTTAAATACCACAAGTGATCGTGAACAGGTGATAATGGTATTCAAGGAAAACGTTGTATGTTGGAATAATGATCAATGACAAGCTAATAAATGCATTAACAAAATATAGCCATATCCAATGTCATTAGAAATATAAGGACTGTGAGGTTTAAGGGATAGGGAATCATGGATAAATATGTTTTCAGTTGGATTGTGAAGCTATGATGTTGTGTCACAATTCATTTATACAAAAGAATTTGTTTGCCATAAAGAAAGTTGTTATATAGAGAAGCCCTCCATCCATGACTATCATAGCTGTATAGCTGCTGTATTTTTAATAGTCTGTTCATTAGCATTAGGAAGATGTATCATTTTAAATCTGATTATTTCTTTCACAATTTTATCAGGTTATAATGCTGTATGCCTCAGCAATATCAAACTGTACCACATAACATTAAAGGATAGCCATGATCCCATTAATCATAATATGCTATGGAACCAAAATGCTAATGAACATAAAGGAGCATAAAGAGTGTGTGTTTATTTGCAACTGCAAAGGTTAATCTGCATAACAATTTTAAGATTAAGAGCAAGATATTCTATTATCTGACTGAGTTGCTCAGCTACGAGACAAACATTTCCAATGTAGATATATAAGGTAGTGTAGTGGTTGTGTTTATCCATGGTAATGTATGAATATGAGACAATCAGGAAATGTAAGGTGATATAATTTATAGGATCAACTAGTATAAAAAAAACAAGCTTTCAAAGTGACTCTGGGTTTGAGAATTTTTTCACGTAAGCTGATCTAATAAAAGTTAGTTGTTTTTTTTCCATGAATCTTTAGCAAAGTAATCTTAGGTCTTTCCATTAATTCTGATGTTCTTTAAAATGCCATTTTACTATACATTTTCTGCTTTCCTTGTGGTTAGTTTTGATAAATACAGTGATGAGTACCTTCCTAGTAACTCCATTTTATAGACTTATACACCTAAAAGTTTCCAGAATGTGTTACTTCTAAGAAAGTTTTCAATATGCATTAGGAAGTGAGGAGGCTTACGAGCTGTGCAGATGCTAGATGTGTAGTTATGTGATATGTTAGCCTCAGCAGCAGAGCTGGCTTGGGAATTTCCCACCCACACCTGGCTCTTGATTCCCTGGTAGTATTATTTACCCTGGTAAAGTGTTTGTGGATCTGTACTATAAAACATGTCATTGCAGTGATGTAAGGTAAATAACATCATCCCATTGGTATTGTTTTACTTCTTTAAGATAGACTGAATGGTGCAGTTTACAGCGTACTGCTGTTTATCAGGACAGCTGAGGACAAACCTAAATGCAATGCCTAGTAAGAAACTCCTCTGTTTTTCTAGTGAATGTATGATGCAAATATAACTCAAGGGAATAAGAGCCGTTATTGTGCTGAGAAGTTCTGAATTATACCGATTTCAGGTGACTTTCACAAGTCATTGCTCTGTTCATTCATTGGTTCAGGCATCATGCCTTTTTCTTCCTGAAGCTCCAGGACTGTAATAAAACAAAAGGGGTTTTGCATTTTTAATGGACTTCAGATGAACCTGAATGTCTTTAGAAAGAGAAATCAAAATTCTGTACAAGCAATTTGAGAGGGAAAATTTCAGGTGGCTGTGGGAAATCTGTCAGTAAATGATGGATGCTGTATACATTAAGACCTTGTGGAGAAATTGTCAATGGAAATAGGATATATTTAGGACTTCGGTGAATCCTTAGGACTTCCATAAAGTGTAATAATCACTACCATTGTGAGGCTGGAGCTATAGTGCTCTCACACAACTGTTTAGCATTTAACTGTTTGACGTATTTGTACAGTGTAAGTGTGCATATTGTGAACAGTATCTAACAGGAACTTCTTACCAGTGCACTGAAAATTGTGAATTCCATATTAATTTTGGGTTTTGTTCTGGATTCCTTATTCCATTCCTTCTGGATGTTTTTTTAGGGAAAGGATAAAGTGCTTTTTTTTTTTTTTTTTTTTTGGGTGTGTGTATAAAAATCTACCTGCTTTGGTAATATATGAACAGATGCTCTGAACATGTGTCAGGAATTTGTGAAGATTCCAAATCTTCTCCTACCAAGTCAACTATACTGTTGAGTCTTTTGCTGCCTTCTGATTGTCTTTTGAGGAAGACAAAGTGTGTTTTGGTGCAGTGTTGCCTCTCTAGAACAGTACACTGTTATTTGCTTTATTTGCCTCTCAAGGGATACCACTGAGACAACATTCCTGCTAGGCGGAGACATGATCTGCAAAAGGTGGGGTAAGAGATGGGGCAGAACTTCCCCTGCCTTAACTGTGGCAGTACTTAACACTTAAATACCCTCAGGAAGTATCACCTTTAATAACTTATTGTTTAACAACAGAGCTATGGGAAGCTAGATCTGTACAGGAACTGTAAAATGAGCCTTTTTTGTCTGGTTTGTTATTGAATGACAGAATTATTGTTTAAAGTCTATCAGAAATAATAGGTCATGCTAGAAGTGGGGCAGGGTCTGTGTGCCCATGAGGAACATGTCAAGAACAGGTAATTACTACAGATACTGTAACTATGGGTGAGAGAGGAACAAATTGTAATTTTTTCTAATTTTATTATCAGATATATGATGGTACAGCCATCAGATTACCTTTGGAAGGCTGTTTCCTTTTTTGTTTGGTTGTTTTTTTCCCCTTTCATTAAAGCACTTATTTACTAGTTATCCCAAACCTGCTAGGGTCTATTCTGTAACTTGGCAGCAAGTTACAGACCTAAACAGATTGTTCTAACACATAGCATCAGAAATTTGGGGAAGACTCTGTTTGGGTTAAATATAACAATAACCTTCAATAGATTTAAAAGTTACCCACAACTTTAGCGTAAGATTTGGCTGGAAGTACCTGAAAAAAGAAAACGCTTCATTCATACTTTGAAGGAAGATTTTGTCAGTATCTACTATATCAGAGAGCAGAGGTGCAATACTAAATTAAATAACCATTAGAAATAACATCTTTCTGCTTTGAATATAAGATACTTGAGATAATTAACTTTAAAGGTAGCAAGAAAACTAGAAATAACTACAGGGGATAATTTGAAGTTAGCATTGAGGATGCTGTTTCTATTATAAAATATGCTTGCTAATCAGTGAAATGCATGGATTATGTTAATCTTACCAAACATAAGATTCCTAACTATTGTATTTCTGTACCACTTAAAAACTGTTCATTATACCTGAATCACAACTTTATGAATAAACTTTTGGTTTTCAACATGGAAAAGTAATTTCATCAGTTATGGACAGCTTATTTCATGACAAAAGAAATACATATACCTACAGGCCTCTATAATTCCAGATTGCAAAAACATTTATTTTTCCAGTATATATACAGTAAGTACAAATTCAGATTGAAGAAGTAAAGCTGATCAATTAACTTCTGAAATCACAAGAGATGGCTTTAATAAAAATATCCTTCATCATCTAATCCACTGAATTTTCAAGACAAGGGATAAGCTCAGTTTTCTGATTGGATTCACGTGTGTCTTTGTGACTAGGTAAAGTAAGAAGATAGGACCATAGTTATTGCATTCCCAAAAGTTAAGCACTGCTATTGACTTTCTAGCCAAAACATACCCAGTAATGATTTAATAAATTTGTTGGATTTTTTTAATCTCATTTCTTTTAAAATATCCCACACTTAAAATTCCATTTTCTAAAAATGACCAGTTACAGAACAGTATCTTAAAAAGTCAGAGATCCTGTAAGTTATGGACTAGCTATGGATAGCTTATGAATGAAGCCATATCTCTGAATACACTTAAGGGCCACTCTCCAGACACTAATCCAATTATCTTTTGAAACAATTAAAGAGAGATTATAGAGTCAGAAATATATGCCATGCTAAATTTAAACTAGAAACTTACACAACTTGATACTTCATCACGTTTAATTTGAACAAAAATTAAAGAAGTTTATTTTCATTGAGATCTATATGTTCTACCATTATTAGAAGATGAAGGAGGAATGGGAAGACATACATCTTCAAAGTATTTTGCTTACTGTATGTACATTTTTTTTTCAAAATATAAATAATTACATGGTCATTTAAATGAAGACTAGAACATCTAACCAAAACTTAAAATTTTCATTATTATGCATTAAGCACTATATAAATACTGGAAAAACTTTCCAAGTCCTGGAAAACTTTCCAAATCTGCTAATCGTGTCTTTATTAATTAGATTAATCGCATTTTTATTTACAAATCACAAGTTCAGAGTGTGGATCAGTAGGTCTAGCTTCTGCGTTTCTTGTTTCATAAAATAAACTAACAAGTTCTGTAGAAAAGTTTGTTGAACAACCCAGGTGGTATTTGTTTCCCTTTTTGCCAACTGATCATAAAATATTTAATAATTATGTTTTAATTGTGCTAAAGCCATGTTTGAATTAGAGATTCCAAAAAAGAGGAAAACTAGAGATCCTGTGTACTGAACTTCACTGCCTACCATTCTTACTTCTCACAGGGGTAAAACCAAGCTGGAGCAATCAAGAATGCAGCTCTGGTGCTTTTTAACCAGGTAGAGCAACGTGTCACCACTTTCACACAGGTTACCTAAGCAAGTTATACATATATATGTGTATATATATATAATCACTTTTTAATGGATTTTGACTGGCCTGCATGCTCTTCAGCTATGTACCTTCCCTATCCATTGCAAGACAGTAGAAACATGCACAGCTGCTCTTTGCTGAGTCATGGGACTCACATCACAGCATGGTCAGGTGGGACTGGCAACCCCAACATACTTATTTTAACTCTGCTAATGATTTTACTCAATATTTTAATACAGTATTTAGCAATAACTGCATGATCTACAGGTTTTTGAGTATGGATCATAAAAGTACTGGAATGTTATACGTTAAAGAGATCAAAGAAAAAGGGAGCATGCACAGTTTTTTTTAAATAAAAACAACCCTTTTTGATTCAGCCCTTATAAATGTAAATTTTTAATGAAAGTGTTAAGAGATTTATGTAATGATTGCTGCCACAACTTCAGCTCCTTAATCAATAACAGTTAAACTATTGCAGAAGCTACTTAAATAAAAATGACACCGTTATACTTTTAAACCTGCAATGCACTGTAATGCAAATCATCAAGATGCTATAACTATGTTCTGTATTCATTTAGGCAGTGCATATCTTGAGTTTTGTGAACTGCAGACAGAGCAAACAGTTTCATAATTGCTAGCATTCTGCTTAGAAAGTACTCCCCTACTTAAAAAGCTCAAAGCAAAGCATTTTATAAATACTATGTTCTTATTAAAGCCCTTCATAAATAGTGGTGTTTTGGCATGTGTTTTATGACGGCAGTCTGACTGACCTGGGGGATTTTACTTGGTATAAATTAGAAAGAATATGCAGTGGTTGACATAATTTTCATGAAATTCCATGTAAACTTACCCTAGTGGTATTTTTTTCATTATAGGAAAGCATAACCTCCATTTATGCATAACAGACAGAGGTTTCAGAAATAGGGATAGCAAATGTCGTATAGGAGCCCAAGGAAGGAGGTCAAACAATTCTAGCAAAACTTGGCAACAAAATTTTGTTGGAATCGAGATTTCAGTCTTACGGCAGCATTCAAAGCTGTTGCTATCAGGGAGAGAGTCTCACTGGCTTCAGAAGTATAACCAAATAGTTCATTTTGTACCACTGATTATAGTACAATGTGATCTATCTATATGGTATCAATATTACAAGTTGTCCAGAGAAGCCAAAAGAAATTCCTATTGGTGTTTATTCTGAAAATTTTCAGATATCACTTATTAAATTTTAAATCAAGATATGCTTCAAACCAAATAAAACTTTAGGGAAATAGATTTTTTTAATGTGTTTTTCTTAACATTATATATAAAAGTCAAATAACAAAAGATCTGAGGTTTAAAATCAGTTTAGAATCATGTTGGAATCATTGATCCCTATTATTTTATATTTTGTCTCTTGATTACAGTGCAGCTTTCAAGATTTAAAGGAGAAAACCATATACTGAATTTCTAAAGGCAAATTTGTAATGGCTGAATCCCTTTATTTTATTGTCACTTGAATCATGAAGCCGTTTGTAAAGCTTAAAAATTTAGCAGCCTGCTCTTGCTTTTATTGAAATCTAAAATAAAATTAAATGAGAGCAAGACCAGGTCTTAAGTGAATGCATTTTCTTGTAAATGGGCACATTTACATGCTGTTGGTCAAAGCTTGTTTTAACAATCTAAGCTTTTGAAAAATGATGCACTGCTCTGAAAGGACAGTACGGAGGCTGATTATACATATACTAAGAATTTGGGTTGATGAAGCATTTTTTAATGTAATATTCTACAGGATAGTATTTATAATACTATTTTCAGAAAAATGTAATCTCAATGAGGCAGTCTTACTTTTTATTTTATTTTTTGTGTGTGATTTCCACAGTATTGCTCAGGCTTCTGCTATAGTCAAGCATGTTGTTTTGCTGATTCAGGCCTTGAGAATGCTGCATCATAAGCAACTGCTTTCAAATGTATCCTTGTAAAGGAATATGTAATGTCATTGAAGATGCATATAAGTATTTACAGGACATGGCGTGGTCTAGAGGCTTATAATCACATTTATGAGGTGAAAATAAGATTGTGTTAATCCATAATGTAACTTGAGTTTCCTATTATTTTATTAATTTCATTGCAAAAAAAAAATCATTAAAATCACCTTATTTAAAATGCAGTGATTCTTTCCTAATTTAGGGTATTGAAGCAAAGAAGAGGAGTTTTATTAACATTGAGGGTTTTTTTATAATGCAATTGTTTGAAAAATAATGAAGGTTTTGTTTGTGCTGATTACAGGTTGCACTTCTGTGACTTCGTTTTTAGCAACCATGCTGACAGGACTATCTGCAACAGAGTTTGCATGGGATGAAGCAGTTAGAAAATTGACTGCCTTTTAATTGGCACTCATAGAGATAAAAATAATGATTGATGCTTATTAGCAATCTTTATCATGGTGTTATTATTATTATTATTATTTAATTGATTTAATGACGATGGATCAGGCCATGAATTGGTTCTAAATTTCCTGACTTTATTGTGACAGATTCTAATTTTCACAATATTTGGGTTTTATTTAATGAAGAAACTGCCTATAATTTCAGTGACAGGTTTCAAACTTCTTATTTCTTTGTATTACTATGATTTATAGTAAGAGGATTAATTCACAAATCTTATTTTAAAAGAGAGCCTTAAGTGTAGATAGTAAGGGGGTGAACTAATAATGCTTTATATAATGTACATTAATGTGCATTTTGGTCTGTAAAAGCAAAGTTTTAAGTATTCTCACTCTATGAAGTAGACAATACTTTATTTTGGACTTACTGATCTACCTGACCAGTAAGAAAATTATTCCACTTACCAGCAATACAACTGTAACTATTTTACATGTATAAATTCTGGAAATTACAGAGGAAGTGCAGTACAAAAAAAAGTAAGGATGCTATTTTAACATGTTTACTAAGCAAACACTAACCATCAGAAACTTCCAAATCTCAGTGTATTTATACAAATGTTTTCAAAATTGTCAGCATGATTTTCTGTGTATGATAGATTATAATATTTAAAATGGGAAAGAATGGCTTTCAAACTCATACCTGTATTCTTGTCAGAAACTTTTTCTCTTATGTGTCAAATCCTTTATTTTTGGTCACAATGCAGTAACAGCCATACAGCCAAAGGTCTGACTGATCCTGTACTGACTATGTTTGCAGGTGTATGTGAATGGCAGCTTCTTGAAACGTAACCCTGAAATTACCTGTCACCCAACATGATTTTTTTTTTTAACTTCATTGATCTCATGTAAGAGTTGAATATGAGGAAAACATTGATCATCAACCTATATAAAGATACATGTACTATTTACTTCATTTCTGGCTGACAAAAGCTCTTAGCTACTAGTGCATATTCCTGAAGGGACTGGGTTTAAACCAGAGAGTTAAATAACTAGTTTTAATTTGCAGCAGTGACTCTGAAGAAAAGAATACATGGAGATAACTCTTTTTAAAAGTTGTTGTTTATTATTTATTGAAAAATCATTCAAATAATCTGAAGAGTATTCTTTTATATATTAAAAAAGTCACCATCTTGAAAACTGAATGTGAAAAGTATTTGGTATTTAACATTCTCTCAAAAAAAATTGTATAGAAAGGTCATCAAGGGCATGACCAGATCTGTTTAGCTGAAACCTCAAACTGGTTTGTCACAAGCTGTGACCAAATGTCCCTTTGTTACATCAGTTCCTGTACAGTTGAAAGTATTTAAGTTAGAGGTACATTACAGATGCCCCTCAAAATTCCTGTGTATTACTTCTATATGGTATAAACCAGACACATTTCACCTCCATGCTTTTGTAAATGTTGCTTTCTGACTACAAGCATTATTTCACAGTAAAGGATAATGTATTTTGGATGAAAACAGTTAAAGATACAAACGGTATCTACAACTAAAACAAGGTACAAACCCTAGTCCTTTATTGCATTAGACTGCATCTTTATGATGTTTGTCCTTTCAAAATATGCTTTCTTAGAAGGACAAAATTATGGGCAGTCCTGCATGACTGATAAACAGCTTGACCTGATCCAAATTGCAATGTACGTGGTAAAAAGTTATTTAATTTCAGTTGCTTTATATCACTCTCCAGTTCTTTCAGTTTTCGGATCTAGAAGTGCTTTACTGTAGTAAGGGGTGTGGTATTTTACTGTACACAAAGTAGTAAAATTATAGAAAAATTCAGGACGGAAAGTATGTCAGGAGGTCACACAGAAGAGATTTTGGATCCGATAATTTGTGCTTTCTTAAAAAATTAAATTGTGCTGAAATTTGCCATTAAAGTGCCATTAAATTTACCACTTTTTAATCCAGATATGGTGTATGTTTGTGGAAACACCATCTGTAGTGGACATTAAGACATACGTGGAGTTTTCTGTTCATTTTGCTGGGAAAACTAAGACAAATTTTTAGTGTAATCCAATACAGTAAAGAAAACGAAATAACTCGAGAGTGTGTCACATGCAAGCTCTCCAGTTTTAATGCTACTGAGAATACTTCAGAAGCCTTATACGTGGGTCAGGTTAGTAGCCAAATTATATTTAATTATTTCCTATGAGAAGAGAAACTGGGAAACATAATGATAAGTGCACATCTCACTACTATGTTTTTACTTATGTTGATGCATATTTATCAGTAGAAATTTAGCATCTTCACAAGTCAGACACTGGCATGATTTAATTCAGTATCATTTTTTACAGAATATTTATCTAATGAGAAAAAAATTGTTCTGTGGAACTTTACTTGCAGAAACTAAATGCATCCAGTTCATCAGAAGGCAGCACAGTTGATATTGCCCCTCCTGGAGAGGGCGAGCAAGCAGAAATTGAAAGTGAAGAAGCTCTTGAACCAGAAGCCTGTTTCACGGAAGGTTGTAAAATAACCATTGACTAAAGAGTTATATAAGTAAAATGGCATTATTACTAGGCATAATTAAGTTCTTGAGACTCAGATCTGGTGGCTTTCATGATTTCAACAACTGAAAGAATATACTCAGCCCAGAATGCTGGAAATGAGATGCCATAACTAGGTTTCCCTAGGCTTTAAGTAACTTTATCTGCTTGGCCACTGCGTATATCTTGTAACTAAGAAACTTCATTAACTTTTCTATTCATGAAATGCTTTTTTGGTTATTTGAAAGGATCTTGGAAGTTTGTAACAAATTTTGAGATTCCATCGACAAATGAAACAGTTACACACCAACAGTCAAAACCAGCAGTGTCTTTTGGATTGAGTTTACTCATAATTCTGTCTAATATTGTTGGATTTCTCTCCAAATTATGTATCCAAACTCAGATATTCTGGATCCTATAAGAGAGAATTCCAGTGTTTAATTCCAAAATTATTATAAAATACGTTAAAGCTTCTAGCAATGTTGATATCACAGTAAACAGACTTTTTGCTTTTGGATCCTAATATCTCTTAATCTAATGCAGGTTGTGTGCAGAAATTCCCATGCTGTCAAGTAAGTATAGAGGATGGCAAAGGAAAAATTTGGTGGAATCTAAGAAAAACCTGCTACAGCATAGTTGAGCACAATTGGTTCGAGACTTTCATTGTCTTCATGATTCTCCTCAGCAGTGGAGCACTAGTAAGTTGAAAAAACCCACATATGCTGAAATATTGAGATATCTCCTTAGAAGCAATAGCAAAATTTAAATTTCTTTCAGAAAGACCTATTTTACTTGGAGCTGTATAAAACTACCTCCATTCCATCATTTCAGGATGGAAGAAAACGTGGCCTAAACTTTAAAAACTTTGTTGAATTTCACATATTTAAGTACCCTGCCCATTCAGCACATTCTTCAAGAAATCTGAGTAGAAAGAACCATTGTTAACCATAAATATATAGTTAAACGTATGGTTTAAAGGCTTTGATTTTTTCTAGGCTCAGCCACTTTTTGGATTCGGCTTATGAAAGACCATAGAAAAAAATGAATAATTACTTCATTCTGTTCCCTTTTTAGAGACAGGAGATAGGGAAGAGTGTGACAGCAAATTAAACGTAACAACCAGTTTCCAACCAGATTTGTTACCTGCCTTTCCAGTGTTACTCATGTTTAACATTTCCTACAGTATCAAGATGCATAGTATATATCCTAGCAAATACACTGCTCTTCAATTTGACTTTTAGACATAATGTGATTGATGGAGGATAGAAATGTAATCTCCCCAACTGCTTTATAGAATGGAATATGTAATACATATGTTGAAGCTCTGGAGTGAGTCCAGAGAAGAGCAATGAAGCTGGGGAAGGGGCTGGAGAACAGACCCTATGAGGAACAGCTGAGAGAGCTGGGAGTGTTTAGGCTGGAGAAGAGGAGGCTGAGAGGAGACCTCATTGGTCTCTACAACTACCTGAAAGGAGATTGTAGAGAGGAGGGAGCTGGCCTCTTCTCCCAAGTGGCAGGAGACAGGATGAGAGGAAATGGCCTCAGGCTCCACCAGGGGAGGTTTAGGCTGCACATAGGAAAAAAAATTTCACAGAAAGGGTCATTGGGCCCTGGAACAGGCTGCCTAGGGAGGTGGTTGAGTCACCTTCCCTGGAGGTGTTTAAGGCACAGGTGGATGAGGTGCTAAGGGGCATGGCTTAGTGTTTGATAGGAATGGTTGGACTCGATGATCTGGTGGGTCTCTTCCAACCTGGTTATTCTATGATTCTATATCTAACAGAAAGGAGGCTTTTTTTTGTGTGCGCATGTGAATGTACAGAATACATAAAGTTGCTCCAATGTGTAGTATGGTTACATATGAGAAATATGACAAAAAATATGACAAAATAAGATGATGCAGAAGAAGAGAAGGAAAAATTAGCTCTGCTCTAGTTTTGTACTATGAACTTTTTATCATGCATATTCTGTGATACATTAGTAATACCTGAATATACTTTTTTCATAGGCTTTTGAAGATATATATATTGAACAGCGCAAAACTATCAAGACCATACTGGAATATGCTGACAAAGTTTTCACATATATTTTCATTTTGGAAATGCTTTTAAAGTGGGTAGCATATGGTTTCCAAATATATTTTACTAATGCCTGGTGCTGGCTGGACTTCCTGATTGTTGATGTAAGTACAAATTCTTTAATATTGTAAAATTCAGTATAGGAAATTTCTTTATGTTGTAAAACTCATTGCTACTAAGTAATTTTCTTACAAACAATTAAAAATATTCACATTGTATCATTATACTGCACTAATAATAGCCTGCAGTGATCTGGATGTAATATTTGAAGTATATTGATATAAGGAAAAAGTAACAAGCCACAAGGAAAAACATGCCTGGCCATCAGTTTGTTCATTCTTCTTCTTTAGTAATTTCATACCCAGGATGCATCAAACTTAGGATTTTATGAGGAAAAAATATGATTTTGGAACATGATGTTTTTAATGGACATTAAAAAACTAATTCTTTTAACCTTTTCAATATGAATTTATTCCTTAGCAAGTAGATACTACATTGTGCAAGTTTCTTCTACAAACTTTACAGCTTTGCAAGTGAAATGACACATTTGGCCCAGATTTCATTGCAATTCTAAGAACTTTGTTCCCCAAAACAATAATGTTATCATTTTTAGTAAAACAGAAAGGCAGTGGTTATTTGGTCTAAAAAGTTATTAGTATTAATGGGCTGACAATAGTTAAATAAACTATGATTTGGCAGCATATATGATAGAAAAGAATACAAGTTTTTTGGGCTGCTTTCCCAGCTGTGACATACTTCTGTGCAAAGGCCTTGCTTATGTTGTTAGAAGGCATCAAAGCTGGTTTTACTCCCATAATATTTTGGTCTCTTGCCTTCACACATTATCTGACCCAGTTCCTTGGGTATACATGTCCTGAGTCTGGAACTGAGACATGGCATCTCAGGGCAAATGTACATTTATAGTAATTTCTGCCCAAGCTGCTCTATTTCTGAGATGTTTTCATAAATCATAGCCAGATAAATACATATTCTTTAATATTATAGAACAGTAATGTATTGGATTTTTGATTCCCAGAGGAAAAAAATCTTACTAGGTTGCCCCATAACTCAAAATGGAAGACCTCATTTATTTTAACCTCTCCAAGTCAATTTTGTTATACTGTTAATCTCTAGCTCTGTCCTCAAAATTGGCACTAGAATGTAACAGTGTGATTGGTTTTTTTAAGAAGTTGTTAATGTAGAAGACAGACACTCCCTTCCAGGATTATGTTAAGAATGGATTTTTTTCAGATAAATTACAAGTCATGTTTTAATTATTCTTTTTGTAACATAAACCTATACAGATTATTCTAAGCCACAATCCATGATTTCTTAGCAATAGTCTAGCCTCAGTGATGCTGTTAGTTGAGCAGGAATGATAAAGAATATCATCATAAGTAAAGAAGCTTATTTTGCCAACTTTTTAATAATAATTTTTAATTTTATAAACAAGAGCATGTCTAAATGAGATCAGAACCTTCTACTTTTGAAGAATTATATTCAGTGTTCCAGAAAGTGGTGCAAAATGTCTTACTATGCCTAAGGCTAATTCAGCAATTCCTTTGGCACCACCAGGCAGCACTTGAAAGGAATATATGTCCTCATATTATCTTCCCATGGAAAAGCAGAGAATCTACACTGCCTTAAAAGGCAGTTTAAACAGGTGGCATTTTCCCCCTAAGAACACCAGTGAGGCCTTCTTTATTAGAAGTGACTAAAGTTAATCAAATTGTTTAATTCCATCCTCTAAAATCATTCAAGTAAACACTGATATTCCTTTAGGGCTTTGACCTTTAATATCTTACATACCTGAATCTCTCACTATAAGAAACAGCCATAGTTGTTCTTAGTGATTGTGTCCAAATTAGATTTTAATAATTACACAAATAAATGAAAAATTTCATCTCTGTCAGTTTATAGCCATGATAGATGACTCTTGGAACATCTGGCTTGGTACATCTTGGTACATCAATTTATGACCTTAATCCCTGCCCCACTCATCAGCTACATGCAGGAGTATCTGTAGCAAGAAGCAGATATTTGGGTGCAGTGCCTTCTTTACCCCAAATGACAATCTGGTAACAGTTAGTTAAATTAGTTCACATTTATCAGTGGTTTAAGATAAGAGACTGAATTTTGGATGCACACAGATGAGAAGCAGAGACATAGTAGCTTTTTTTCAGGGAGACTAATTCTGACAGTTATCCAGTAAAGGCTTGAGACAGCAACCTCTTAACCCTATGCAACTAGATGCTTTAGAGCATGTATCTTGGTTTTTGCTCTTACCCCTTTTCCTAGAAGCCATTTGTCATGAGGTTGTTGTATGTATGTTTTGATGTTTGCCACATGCAAAGCTGGAAGATAGACATCAGGGCAGGAGATAGGGAATCTGGGAATGCCCAGCGAGTTTGCCAGTTAGTAAATTTGTTTGTGTAGCTTTCTTCTACAATATGTAACTGTAGACAATCTTAAGTGGATACTATTTTATGCTGTATATTTTTTAACCTGATAAGATAACCCTATAATTTGGTATAACGACTTCATTTCTAAATTATTGTGTTAATAAATTGTACTTGAAAGAAATGGAAATGAATAAAATTTTTAAAAAGTCACATATTTTCCAAATGCTATGGGGCAGTAATGAATCTGTAAGTGGAATGAAATCTTCAGCCTTCCTAAAACTGCTCATGTCTGATAAAATTCCAGGGGGTACAGGTTTTGAACAATTAAATGTAGCAAGACAACCCCCTGCTTGGGCTTGTTGTATAGCATATTAAAAGTTATATAATATTTCTTCATATAGTTAAAAAAAAGTTTCATGCTTTTTTGTTAAAGCAGTTAAAGTAATTGAGTTAAACCATGCTCTCAATCTTTTTATTAGCTTTTCAGAATAATTAACTCAGCAGCAACATCCTGGAAAAGATCTGGGTCACATTAGGCTAATATTCTAGTTGCTCTATGCACAGAGTAAGAGGTAACTGCTGCCCTGACAACTTCATAATAAAAATAAGAAGGAATAAAAAGATGAGCATATTAATGTGTTGGGGAATGAGATGCAGAAAGGGATGTCACTTTGTCTTCCTAGACAGCCTCATTTGTCCTTATGTGTATCCTAACATGGTAGACTATGATAACATTGGGTAATCCAGAAATTAATGAAATTAATTAATTCAAAGGGACATTCAGGTGGTGTATGCATGAAACCCAGGACTCTTGTTCAAGTGAGTTAGGGAACAGAATCATAGCTTGTAATTATGCATCTGAAAAAAAAAGTTTTGAATACTGACCAGTAAAATACCATAAATTCACCATGCACATATAGAAAAAATGATACTATCTTAGTGTAGGAACATAGTATAAGAAAGGCTACATTGGGTCCAGTGTCCTATCAAAAATGCCTAGCTGGAAAACAAATAATAGAGCATCTATCCTTCAAAAAATAAGAAAAATCATAAACTTCTCAACAGAAAGAAAATCACTTCTTTTTTTTTTCCCCCTAATTTTGCAGTTTCTTTTTATTCCTCATGAAATGTAACATTTGTACATTTAAATTATGTGAAAGATAGGTTAAGTAGTGTTGGAAGTGAGGAGGACTGTATGCCACTGAAGATCTGGAATAAGATCATATAAATGAGCCACCTCATGAAGTAGCACAAAATGTATATGGATTAAAATTTTAGGCCAAAATAGAAATAAAGTCAATGTGTAATTGCATAACGAATGATCTGATTCAGATGACAACCCTGACTGAAGATCCTGAGCAAGGTTAATTGTGACTGCTGAGTTTCAAAATATCTTTTTGCAATGGATAGTCTACATTAGAAAAATCCATGCACAAAAATGTGGACATACAACCCTCCAGGAGATGAATATAAAAATTATTTCCACCATTTTTAGTCCATTTTAATTTCTTAAAATTACTGCATCTGCATGCATTCCTGTCTCAAAATAAAGAAATTAATCTATTTTTCACTGTACAGAAACATTTATTTTCTCATCTAGTAGCAAGAAGACAGGTGGAACAGATCACAGAAGAACAAGCTAAGAAGACTGATAAAACTGGAGGAATACAGAACAGCTCTATATACTTATGCAGTATATACAATAGAATTAATATCAGAGAATTCTAAGCAAGTCTTTGCCTCACATTTAAACTGTCTTTCAGAGAAAAAATGTGTTGTTTAAAACAGATGAAGTATTTTCCTATGAAACAACTTCAGGTTTATAATGAAAGAATGCTAGCATCATGGTTAGAAAGTTGAAATGGAAAGCACAAACTAGGCTGGAGAATGACTGAGAAACATAACCCAAAATCTTCCAATATACACAGTGGCACTGAAGTTACAGGAGCTACAGCTATGTAACTAGCTAGGAAGGAGTCCTGTTTGTGAAAGACAGATAAGAAGGCACAGTGCTAGTTTGAGGAGGAAAGTATAAAATGATGGAATCATTAAGGTGAGCTCAATTTTAAAAGAGATGTCTTCTCTCCCAGTGAGATATATATGTATTTACTTTGTGCTGTCTTTACACTAAAGTTTATTGTCATGTCTGGATATCTTGTTGATGTGACTGAATGAATCAATGAACATTCTATTAAAAATACAGGTAATTCCATGTCCTGTTATCTCTGGAATATATTGAGGGTGGGTTAGGATAAAAACCAACTCAACTGTAGAGTCACAGGACAAGTAAATTGTATTAATGACAGTTGTATTATTGACAATAATGACAATAAGTAATGTAATGGCAGAAACAACAATGCTATCTCCTGTAAGTGCACAGACTTCAGTTACAGACTACAGAAAATCAGTACAATTTTCTTCTTAATATGCTTATATATCAATACAAGTTCCTTTACAAACTTATCCATTACAGCAATAAAATAAGCCTTTCTTTTGATGAACAGAATCACATCCTGACACAAAGTCCAGCTGAAAGGTAGTGATATCAATTCACTAAAATAGTGTTTTTGTTAGATTAATTTACATAGCAACATAGTAATGAATAATTGATTTCTATCTGCACTCTGATTGTCCTTTTGAGACAGTCTTCTAACTCTTGTGTTTATGACTCACCTAATTATTCTACAAGTAACATATGAAAACACCTTTTCATATAGTGCAGAAAATCTTACCACCATTATCTATGAATGCTTATTTCTGTACAGCTAATTATTTGAAGAATTCTCTAGATTGAGGTACAGAAATGAGCATTTGAAGGATTTTTTTCAAGTACTGAAATATGCTGATGTTCATTTATGTGTCTTATATGCTTTTGGTGGTAGAACTGAAAACAATAGGAGTTGTTTGGTGTTTCCCCACTCCTGCCTCCAAAGCTGCTTAAAATAAGTAAATTAAATTCTTTCACATTAACACTGTTTAAAACTCAGTTCCATTTGAAAAGCAAATTCATTGCTCCTTCCTGAAGTGGACTGTTTTATAATAAAATCCCAGTAACGTGACTCAGGAGCTCACTACTGTTGTAGATAATAAAGCACTTACTGTTATAATGCTAGCACCTGTTAATATCTGTCCCATAATATCTTCCTCTACTTAGAAGAGGGGAAAATGTATTGTGAGGGCTGTACGGCAAGTGAGAAAGTACCATCTCTGTCAATTTATATTTCATAGATACCCTAGCTATTGTTGCTCTGAATGAAGTGTTTGACTTAGAAGTAATATTTATAACAAAAGCTAATTAACCACTAATTTATTTAGCATATTATTAGTGAATATAGACATTAATAATATTGTCAGTAGTTAATAAACTATCCTAATTTACTCAGAATTTTAAACTGCTTGGAGGGTTGAACTTAAATGAATTTACTGAAAGTATGGGTATTTTGTCCTTCGCTAATAGTGTGCCTCCATCTGATCATAGATAAACCATACCCAGCTATAACAGACATCTAATAGAATATTTCCTTTTATAAACGTGCCTTCATATGACATCTTGCCTTTCCAGTAAGTCTCAAAACTGTGGGAATGTGCCTCCAATGTCTTGCCTCCAAGCAAGAATGGTCTTCTTCCATTTGTCAATGTAGATCATTCTGTTGATTGAATCTGTGTTCCATTTAAATAGACGGTGCATAACAATTTTTTTTTTCCTGTATTTGTATAGGTCTCATTGGTTAGTTTAATAGCCAATGCTTTGGGCTATTCTGAACTTGGTGCCATTAAATCACTTCGGACATTAAGAGCTTTAAGACCTTTAAGAGCCTTGTCACGATTTGAAGGAATGAGGGTGAGATAAAATGAATGAGTCTGAATGAATGTATGCATACAAAAATTAATGTAGAAGTGTGACACTCATGCATTCTGCAAAGAACTCCAGAATATCAATAAATGCAAAAATGTTTGGGAAAAAGGCCTTCCAACATGTCTTTACATACCAGATGTATACAGTTTACATTTGCAGATTAGACCTTGAACTCATTAAATTTGCCTGCGCACTGTTGCATAGTTGTGTTATCCCAGCCCCCAACTGTTGAAATTTCCATTGATCTTGATTGCCAAAAGTAAAAGGACATGAGAAATTTTAGAACAGAGGGTTGAGGGTTTTTCCTCTAATTTAGATAGGGACTTTATATTATAAATTTCTGTAGCTGACTCCATTCTGTTAGTTTGTTAGTGGTTCAGGATGGAACCTGAATTGGATTAGGAGGAAACCAAAAAAAAAGGTGAAGAAGTTGACAACAGTGACACATCAGAAGCTTCCCCATGGCTCCCTGTCTACTTCCCTAGGGAAAATAACTCCCACAATAAAAGCTGTAATATTAGAGTAAGTTTCTCAGAAAAGGTCCCTGAAATGAGAATGGGGTTGGAAGTATAGAAGGGGAGAAACGGAAATAATATTCACAGGTAATGTCCTTTACTTCATATGAATGCATCTGCTACCACCTTACGTCTCCTAAATCCTTCCTGTTAAGGAAATTATTATTTTCATATTCTGCCAATCGCACAAAAAAAAGAAAGCCAACAAACTATTACAAGCTGTATGCTGAAAATGCAGACTCTGCTATATCTAGGAAAAACTCCTTATAATCTTTCACCTCAAAACACCCAGATCCTGCAATACATGTTTCTAGTTTCGTCACAGGTCTTAAGTTTCCAAATAAATAAGGGGGTTCCTCTCTGGGTTGAGGCTGCTGATATTCTAGAGGTGGCAACACCAGCCAGTGGAGTGTGGCACATCCTGTGGCACTTCACCATATCCACTATGTTTTACATGATTTGCATTGCAGGCAACACCTAAGTCCCTATCTAATAAATGGGCAAAACCTCTATTCATTTTGGAACTTCAGTCAAATTAGTGAATTAAAAAATACTTCTATTTTCAAAACCATACTCAAAAAACTACTGCAGTCTCTACTGATTTAGTAAAAATTAATTGTCTGAATATCTGCAGCTTTCTTTTAGTTCAATCATAATAAGTAAAAGGAATACTCTTTCAAGGGATTTCATCTGATATTTTACTGCTCCTTGACCGTGTAAAGTAGCTCAACTATATTAAATGCAGCCAGTTAAAAAACTCCTAACAGCTAAGTGTAAGAGCAACTATAGTGAGCCAGGCAGTTTTAAATCAAGACTTATAGCACATGTTGTTAATAAAAACTGAGTAAGATATACTTAATTATGTTAATTGTGTGTGGATACTAAAATACACTGGTGCCAATATATTGATAAAGTTTCTGAGAATAAAATCAATAGTAATGCTAGTTTTATGTGCAGACATTTTTATTCAGTGTTCTACGTCTTCACTCTGATCTTTTTCTGCTTTATTTTCTATTAATAGAGTTTTGTTTGTATTGTTGGAATTTAACATTTCTTTCTTTCTTTTTCTCTAGAGTACACAAATTCTAAGAATCCATCTTGCTAACAGGTTTTCTTTTGCCTTTTCATTTTTTTCAGACTTTTTCATTGTCTTGTTTTCCATGTTATTTTATTTCTTGCCTTTTGCAATCATGTTAGTGTTCTTATTGAGCCTTAAATAATGTGTCTCCCATAAAATGTTAATGTAATATTTTAGCTGTCCAATCCTTATTAATACTGTGTTAACATTTTTTAAAGTATTTTTATTTTTCTGTTCATAAACTAAGTGGCAATTTTATCTTATTTGTATATTAGGTGGTTGTAAATGCCCTTGTAGGAGCAATTCCATCCATCATGAATGTACTGCTGGTTTGTCTTATATTCTGGCTCATCTTCAGCATCATGGGAGTAAATCTGTTTGCTGGCAAATTCTATCACTGTGTCAACACCACAACTGGTGAGATGTTTGATGTCAGTGATGTCAACAATTATACTCAGTGTGAGGAACTCATAAAAAATAATCAGAGTGCCCGATGGAAAAATGTGAAAGTAAACTTTGATAACGTAGGAGCTGGATATCTTGCTCTGCTTCAAGTAGTAAGTAAATTTATGTATTTTTTTTTTTGCTGTTTAAAAAAAAATCTATTAAAAATGGGCAAGTTAAGACTGTTAAGCAGTGGAATAATTTCTTCATGGCAATGGTGTACAGCTTACACAACCCTGTTGCATTGTTACCTGTAATTATTGTTTTAATGATATCAGAGAAGCTTTCCATTCCAAGGTTAGGGAACAGAGTCTCAGCATGATGATAATAATGTGAAAATAAGAAGTGAAAATGGTACAAAAATCTTTTTAGCAGTGCACAACCTAAACTTCAGGAATGCATTTCATGAGTCTTGCCATGGTGGACAAGGCTCAGAGGTCCCTCTAACTATCAAAAAGGTCTCTCCTCTCCGTTATGAGCTTAGTTATCTTGTAAGATAGGAAGGCAGACACCAGTTTAAAAGAGGGCAAACATCCTAACTGCCTGTCTGGCCTGAAGTGAGCTACTACTTCCAATGCCTCCCACGTAATGTTTTCATAGGTATCATTACACATTCTTTCACAGTCAAAAAAATTCCATGAATCCAGGCATTTGTAGTACTGTGAAAGAATTTTCCTTTTTTCTACAGCCTGGTCACAGCAGGGGTGGTTTTCTAAACTTCTCTAAGGAACTAGTTTGTAAGTTAGATGGCAAAAATAAAAAAATCTATAAACCTGGTGTCGGCAGTGCAGATTCTTGTGTAACACGGGCTTGATTTTCCACACCTGGAAATGAGTTTAAGGAAAGGAATAATAAATTACGCAAGATCTGGGATTGGGGCACCCAGTTTTATGTATCATGGAGCTAATTCTTTCTCTATTATCATAGCACTTGTGTAACAGGTCTGAGATAATTTGAGTGAAGTAGGAGCTGCCCACAGGAAAAATAAAGATACTTACTGATAGACAGATACTTATATATTTCATTAAAAAGTACATAAAACTACAGAGACTATTAAAGAGTAAATAGGTAAAAGGGTAAAATAGCAAAATGTAAAATACATCTATAATAAAAAATACTCATGATTCACTGCTATCATATTCATTAATGCTTGTTAAAGAGTATTTATAATAGACTAAATAAATATTATGATACTTATAGTATTATCCCTGTGAAGTATTAGACGTTATTGTATTGTTTGGCATATTCATTCTGTTAATTATCACTACTTGTATGAAGTATGTAAATTGTATTTCTCCTTCAAGTCCTTTTCCTATGCACTATGGTACAGAAATACCTTTCTTCAGGGTAGAATCATAGAATGGTTTGGATTGGAAGAGACCTTTACAGGTCATTTAGTCCAACCCCCCTGCAGGTGAGCAAGGACATCTTCAACTAGATCAGATTGCTCCGAGCACCATCAAACCTGACCTTGAATATTTCCAAGAATGGGGCATCTATCACGTCTCACAGAAACCTGTTCCAGTGTTTCACCACCTTCAGTGAAAAAAAAAAAGGCCTTTCTAATATCTGGTTTAAATTTCTCCTCTTTTACTTTAAAACTATTTATTGTTCATCCTAATGCTACAGGCCCTGCTAAAACGTTTTCCCCCATCTTTCTTCTAAACCCCCTTTAAGTACTGAAAAGCCACAATCAGGTCTCCTCAGAGTATTCTCCACTGAACACACTTTATTAATGACAGAGGAATAAAGACCTTAGCTCTTTACAGGCTCCTTGGCTTAGAATGGTGCTTCTGGTAATGCAAAACACAAGCAAGAAAGAAAGTAGTTATGTTTAGATGACTGAGATCTGTTGAAGCACTTGTCTATAATTTGACACACAGCTTCACCATTTAAAAAGATATCAGAAATGTCGTGGGATTCTTACTACTCTGATATCATCAAGTTATCTAAGCAACATGCTTGTCCCTTCTATACAGGAGCAGGTCAGTATCCCTAACTGACCTTGATCCCCAAATTAACTACCTGGCTTAAAATGTTTTGTTTCTAAAGGCATGCGCTGAGTATTAGTACTGAATGATGATTCAAATCCTCTCACTTCAGATCTCATTGCTACCCTCGCACTAGAGATTAAAATGAACCACCTTATAACTAATACTTGCCTCTGAAGATGTATAAGGAAATTTTATAGTCTCTTGAGGTTGTGCCCGAATGTCATCTATGTCACCCATCCAGACGGTGTTGGTTTTTAATTACTACACCACTACTGTGGACCTTTTGTTCTTCTTCTCTTTATTACTTTTTGTCTTATTTTTCATTATTTTCTTTTTCAAATACTGCCTTCTGCCCTTCACTTTTCTGCAGAGATTAAAGGATCCTTGAACATTAATCATGTTACCTCTTCAGCTGATTGTCTCCATAAACACTCTCCCTCCACTCATCTCCTGTATTTATTGGTCTTATCTAACTCTGTTCTTCTTCTAATGGTGCTGTGCAAAGTGCACCAAATTGTGTCAGTTGTCAACTGAGCAAGAATGATCTATGAAGCCTGGCTGCAAGCATAGTTTCATAATAAATTTATATTGCACTGCAAGATTCAGGAAGGCACAAACACTCCCAGACTGAGTTTTCTACTACGAAAACTTGTAGCTCTATCAGACTAGCAGAGCTACTTCTGGCAAGCACAGATGCAAATAATACGCCTTGGGATGGTTCTCCTCTTGAATCTCTTCAGGAGAGCTGCTCTTTATCTGTTAAATCCACTGGCTTTTTAGCTCCTTTTTTCTTTACTGCAAATAAGCCTGGGAACCCTGGCTCATGAGCAGGCACTCATACCTCCAATAATCATGTCACACCAACTCTTTGGTGTTCCTCAGAAAGTGGACATCATATGTCCATGAAAATCTCACTTTAGAGCAATGATGGCAGATAACTTCTACTCTTTATTCAGTCAAAAGATTTTATAAAAGTAGACTACAGTTCTTCCACAGCTTTCTTTTTGGTCTTCTGTAAACACTACCCCTCAAGAACCAATGTATATTTTGATTATGAAAAGAGTCTATGACTTCTTAATTTTGTGGGAGGAAAACATTTCTAAAAATACTACAGCAGTGAAATATTCAGATACATGCTAATATCTGCCCAGAAGTTGTGTTGCTGACTCCATCAATTCATGCTATAAACCTGATAAAATATCACCATGTCACCATGAGTGATCCTAGTAGATTCCTATCTGAACATCTTCAGAATTAATGTCTGAGTCTGCCATTCCCCAGCTACAAATTAAGCATCTGCAGCACCAAAATGACCATGCTCTTGCTGAGATTTTCAGAGCCTGATTTTTAATATTTTTTTAAAATGTAAAGAAGAATTTCTGAAAAACATACTACTACTATGTTTCACTATGTCTATGTTAATAAATGATATTTATAAGCTTAGAAATTTTATTTAAAGTTAAGTCCAAATGCTGTGACCTAGTTATTTTCCACATTATGAATTTTTATAGGGAAGATAAACAACTATATTTTATTTCTAGGCTACTTTCAAAGGATGGATGGATATTATGTATGCTGCTGTTGATTCACGAGATGTAAGTGTAAGACTTTCAAAGACCATCTGTTGGTTATATTCTGATATAGAGTACAGAATTCAAACAGCTACAGCACCAATAATTTTTTTTTCCAAATGCATCTTGTCTTGAAAGTAACTTTTATTTAACTTCATGAATCTTAGAACTTGTAGTGGAAAGAATAAATCCCGTTACCTTCTGTTTAGTCAAATAAGTCAAAATAGTTGAACTGGATTTTTTTTTTTTTTTTTTGAAAAGCTAGTGTTAATAAAAAAAAAAACAAAGAGGAGGGTTCTTAACCACTACCTTTGATAATCATGAGTATGAATTAATTTAAGATTATATTATGATATTATATATTGAATATATTAATCTTGTTTTATAATTTGTAACGGTGCACTTCATTGTTTCTTTAGGTTGAGCACTTGTGTTATTTAGCTATTTAAGTGTAATTCAATTTTAAGGTTAAAGATCAATTCAATTTAAGGTTAAAGAGTTAAGGGACAAGAATTTTACCTTGGCTACAAAACTAGAACTATATATACCTTGTACAAAAAAAGTGCAACACAGAATCCTGAACTAGTGCTATACAACCTAGGTTACAGTTACATTAGTGACATCCATCATCACACAGTGATATTCATCTCCCATGGTAATACACCCTGTTCCATTAACCTCAGTATTTATGCACTCTAGCACACTGTGCAGTAGAGGTGCTGATATTGATATGTGGATACCAGAAGGATCAAGACAATAACAGAATCCTCCTCAGATATTTGTGACAATTTAATGGATTTTACAAAACATTTATTCTCTAGAAGTTTATTGAAAGCATCTGTTCATAGCTGGGTCAAAGAAGACTAACGTAAGACCAAAAGAGTTCTGGGGAGATTTAGACGATAATAAAATTGATTGCTTCTGTTGCATGAAAGTGTACTGAACACAATAAAAATATTTAGATTAGTACTAATGACTGTGCTCAATCCCACATCTCTTCTTCCTTCTATATGAGGAACTTCTTTTTTATGCACATACACAAATATACTTATGTGTATTTACTTTTCACATAAGCAATCATTCTGTCAGCTTCTAGTTTGCATATATATATTGGAATGGACATATTGAGTATTTTTAATAACTCAGTGCATTTTATAGCTCTTCTAGCTGAGATAACATACCTATTCAGAAATTATATACATTGCTTTTTACATCTAGTATTTTCATTGGTAATAATTTTTGTAATATTTTGTAGGTAGAAGATCAACCTAAATATGAGGACAACTTGTATATGTATCTTTATTTTGTCATCTTTATCATATTTGGATCATTCTTTACCTTGAACCTTTTCATTGGTGTCATCATAGACAACTTCAACCAACAAAAAAAGAAGATAAGTATTTAAAACATTTCCATAGTGCTATGAATTATTAGTTATAATGTAAGGAATACATAGCTTTTTTATTTAAAACTAATACAAATCAAAAGTATATTATAAAGTATATATTTTGTGTGTATACATACATATATATATACACACGCACACAAAAGTATATATATATGAGCTGGTTCGTAATAATTTGCAAATCGTGTAAAATGCAAAACGGCAATGTGCATTGTTCTTTTGTCTAGATATAATACTACCTGCCATGGAAAAGATTTTTTAAATGAACTTTAAACAAATAAAATTAATTAATTTTAATTAATCTTATGCAATGTTGACACACAATGAAGACAGAATATGGCACTGTGTTCATACAATAGATAATAGTTTTGAAAACTGATTTGGATAAAAGTCCAACAGACCTCACATGAACAGGCTTAAAGATATAAGTAAAAATGTGTATAAAAGAGCTCTATTTTTATAACACTTTTATCAGAAATGAGAGGAGCTTGTTAAATAGAAATACAATCTAGAATAATAGCAATAACAAAGTGAAAGTATAAAAAGAAGAATATTATTTATGTATATATTGGACAAAAAAGTATGTTTAATATAAATGTATTGATAATGTATATAGTTTTATTTGAAATAACTTTCGAAATAAAAAATACAGATAATCATATTTAAAAAATTCTGACACCTGATTCTTTGCCTTCAACTGCCAAAAGCAGTTAGACCCACAGGATCGTTCTAAATCTTTGTATGCTATGAAGAAGAAGTTTCATGTGATGTCAGTTTATCT
Organism: Coccyzus lansbergi; assembly: GCA_033558105.1. NCBI lineage: Eukaryota > Metazoa > Chordata > Aves > Cuculiformes > Coccyzidae > Coccyzus > Coccyzus lansbergi. The sequence goes on along the minus strand of JAUMJK010000318.1, from coordinate 2,479,451 downwards.
GATTAACTCAAAAAAAGCAGCAGTAGCCAACAGAGTCGATCGTAAAATACAACTGTGAACTACTGAAATTTTCCCTTGTGAAAATGTTCTTTAGCTTCTTAAAAGAAGCATAAATGTGTCTACGGCTATTTCCTCAGTTCCTGTCAATTATGCCGTGCTTTGAGTTTCAATATCCAGTTTAGTAGACAGTGACTGTTTCCATCTACCTTAGTTCAGACTCATTAATAAGCACAATTTATATTATGCTAAATTTCAGTCACAGAATCATAGAATAACCAGGTTGGAAGAGGTCCACCGGATCATCAAGTCCAACCATTCCTATCAAACACTAAACCATGCCCCTTAGCAACTTGTCCACCCATGCCTTAAACATCTCTAGGGAAGGTGACTCAACCACCTCCCTGGGCAGCCTGTTCCAGTGCCCAATGACCCTTTCTGGGATTTTTTTTTTCCTAATGTCCAGCCTAAAGTTGTCAGTTGCACTTCTGACTGGCAACATTTGCATTTGCCAACAAAGACTAATTTGAGTTAATCAAGGTTCCACTCGTATTTTAATTATTAATTTGCTGTAACATGATTTGGATTACTTTTCTTAAAGTCACATTAAAGGAAGTTTTTTTGTTGTGATATAGCTCTCAGATTAAACCCAAGTGTTCTCCATTGACACAACTTGTACCTGAAAGTTAGTCCTCATTTAGATCTGGCTAGCTGTAATCCCAAAATTCTATCTAGAGTTTAGGACACATAAGGCATCACTCAGGTTCCTATGCACCAAACATATCCTAATCAGCAAGTTATTTAACAGCATCAGTACAGTAAAAGGCATCTTAGCCATGTCAGCAAAAGTGAACATAAAGACACCGAAAAAGCTCTACCATCAGCCTACATAGCATCATTTTTTTTGTGTCTATGAGCATCCACAATACAAATGCCTAAAAAAAAAATCAATAAATCAAATATAAATGTAGTATTATATTACAAAGAGCCATAGTGTAGTTAAATGTCTGGACATGATACTAATTAGTTTTGATGTTAATTTTTTACTTTGGAGGTCAGGATATATTTATGACAGAAGAACAGAAGAAATATTACAATGCAATGAAAAAACTGGGATCTAAGAAGCCACAGAAACCTATACCGAGGCCAGTGGTAAGAGACGTTTGATTTTAATACCCTTAATATTAAGTACTCGTTTGAGAATATGATTTTAGGAAATGAGAAGGTTATATGTCTGGAAATAAAATTATTTATTTTCTTGTAAAGGTAGAACTAACTCCCTTTTTTATTTAGTTCAATAGACTAGATCACTCATGTTTAAATATGAACTGGAGAATTTAATAAGTTAAATGTGATACATTTCATCATTCCTTTCCTTAGTCCTAGAAAAGTACAGATGACTGGATCATTTATTTGTTCTTGTTATCCATGGAAAACATTAATTTTCCATTTTTTCTCTTCCCAGAGAAATACTGATGCACTGGCTGAAGACATAAGGGGGCAGTGGTTACCTAATGTGAAAAACAGATGCAGATAATCTTAGAGAATAAAATAATGCCCTAGAGAGCAAAATATAAACTAGAATAACTTTGTCTCTAACACAAGAAACTATTGTGTTATTTACTGAACTCCTACAGTGTTTGGAAAAAAAAATACTTGTTGCAACTTATGCACAGAGTAATTGGTAATAGTCTTTCTAAGGAGATACATATGGTAATAAACATTTAGCTAAGCTTGAAAGGAAAACTAGGATATTGCAGTCATAGTGTGTTTGAGACATGTCACTGAAGCGATCCAACTATCTCACCAAAAACAATTAGTTTAAGGAAGAGACATCTGTAGGAGTTGGTATTTTAAAATTTAAGAAAATTAGTGTCTATTTGGCTAGAACTCTTGCTGAGTATGAAGCTATACCAACTGTTTTACAATTGTCAATGTTACTGCTATTTCTTTTACTTTTGCTTTGTTTCCCATCCCTTCAGTCAACAGTGGTATACCTCTTGATCTGCTGTAACAGAACGAGACCAAAACTACCATAGATTTGCTATACATAAACAGATGTCTTGTGAATGGGTCTTGTTCTGAACTCCTGAATCTTGCAGGGACTTGCTTTCTCATTTGTCATTTGTAAGGACAAGTATTTTCAGAATATTAGAGTATTCCGTCCTTTTTCTTTTTTTTCAGAACAAATTCCAAGGCATGGTCTTCGATTTTGTAACCAAACAAGTATTTGACATCAGCATCATGATACTCATCTGCCTTAACATGGTCACAATGATGGTAGAAACAGATGACCAGAGTAAAGAAATGGAAACAATTTTATCCTGGATTAACCTTGTGTTCATTATCCTTTTCACTGGAGAATTTGTCCTGAAATTGATTTCACTTCGGCATTACTACTTCACTATAGGCTGGAATATTTTTGATTTTGTTGTTGTCATTCTTTCCATAGTAGGTAAGAACAATTCCCTTTCAATAAAGAACTAGTGGAAGGAAAAGGGAAGATTTGTTTCAAGAATATTATGACTATGAATATGAATATGAATATGAATATGAATATGATGCTGTTTCCTGTATGACTTACATATGATTTACATGTTGATTTGGGTCTTCATATTTTATAGCATACAATGTATGAAATGTTGCATGTGAGATTTTTTATCTCTTTTCTTAGATTTGCTGTCATCTTACACATCATAAGACATAAAGGAACTATTCGGCACATTAGATCACATATACTAATACAAGGTGGAATGCTCAGTGGTATATGTGAACTAAATAAATTTGCTTTCAGTACTAAAACTGAAAAGTATGTGAAGGTGGTGAGTTTTTTGATTGCTCCTGCTAACTAAGGTCTTGGTGAATACTAAGATTTCTGTCAACTAAAAGCTACTGACACTCCAAGGTGCAGATGAGTTCTGTGACATAACTTAAGTCTAAAAGAGCGGGAGAGGCTATGCTGATACAATGTAGATCCTCAGATAGAAAAATCATTAATTTGCAGAAATTGAGTCAACATAGTCCTTCATAAAAGGCAGTCAAAATAGGCTTAGATTGAAGAACTAGTTATGTCTAAGACAGAAACTTCTCTCTACAGGCTACTTCAGAATAACTGAAAACTTAGAGAGACACTAACCACTTGCCATAAGCAGTCTTCTTTCTTTCATGTTTCCCATCTCCTCTATAACATCTCAACATAAAGGAGGGTGATTTCACCTTGATAACACCTTTCAATAAAATGTAATAACATGTATGATATTTTGCTATAACACAGACTTCCAATATTGGTTAAAAATAATAAATAACTCTTTCAATAGGTAATAAATGAATTAATTTAAAATTATATTTTAAATATTCACTTTTTTTTTTTAATCTAGGTATGTTCCTAGCTGAGATGATTGAGAAATATTTTGTATCCCCCACACTATTCCGAGTCATCCGACTTGCCAGGATCGGTCGAATCCTGCGTCTCATTAAAGGCGCTAAGGGAATCCGCACTCTGCTTTTTGCTTTGATGATGTCTCTCCCTGCTTTGTTCAACATTGGTCTGCTACTGTTCCTGGTCATGTTTATCTATGCGATATTTGGCATGTCCAATTTTGCCTATGTAAAGAGGGAAGTTGGGATTGATGACATGTTCAACTTTGAAACGTTTGGCAACAGCATGATCTGCCTATTTCAAATTACGACATCTGCTGGCTGGGATGGTTTGCTAGCCCCAATTCTTAACAGTGGGGAGCCAGACTGTGACCCCCATAAAGACCATCCAGGCAGCTCTGTGAAAGGCGACTGTGGTAACCCTTCTGTGGGGATTTTCTTCTTTGTCAGCTACATTATCATATCATTTCTGGTAGTGGTGAACATGTACATTGCTGTGATTTTGGAGAACTTCAGTGTTGCTACTGAAGAAAGTGCTGAGCCCTTGAGTGAGGATGACTTTGAGATGTTCTATGAAGTCTGGGAGAAGTTTGATCCTGATGCAACGCAATTCATAGAATACAGTAAACTATCAGATTTTGCAGCTTCGTTAGATCCCCCTCTTCTTATAGCAAAACCAAACAAAGTCCAGCTTATTGCAATGGATCTGCCCATGGTAAGCGGTGACAGAATTCACTGCCTTGACATCTTGTTTGCTTTCACAAAGCGTGTTTTGGGGGAAAGTGGGGAGATGGATGCCCTCAGAATACAGATGGAAGATCGGTTTATGGCAGCCAATCCTTCAAAAGTCTCCTATGAACCAATTACAACCACTTTAAAACGAAAACAGGAGGAAGTATCTGCTCTTATTATTCAGCGTGCGTTCAGACGTCATCTTTTAAGGCAAAAAGTCAAAAAGGTTTCTAGTATATATAACAGAAATAAAAACAAAGAAGGAGATGGACCAATTATAAAAGAGATAATTATTGATAAACTAAATGGGAACTCCACTCCAGAAAAAACAGATGAGAGTTCCTCTACAACTTCCCCACCTTCTTATGACAGTGTAACAAAGCCAGAAAAAGAAAAATATGAAAAAGATAAAGCAGAAAAGAACTACAAAGGTAAAGATGTCAGGGAAAAAAAAAAATAAAGATCTAAGTATTCTGCTTGTGGGACAACTTGTTTACAGTCTTTGAGAATGAAGCATCAACAGGACTCCAGTAGGAGGTACATGCCAAACTGACAGTTTTTACATGCGTGTGTGTGTGTGTGCGCGCGCGTGTGTGTGTGCATATATATATATACATTATATACCTAAGGTCAGTGCCTATAACAAAACAGTAAACCTTCATCATGAGACTGTGACTCTGTGAATCAGGGTAACAAACTTGACAAAGAAGTTACTGTTTTCACTACAGCTGACACTGCTAAGAATGAGGGGGAAAGTGGCTCCAGAGAGAGCATGGAGCACAAAATGAGTGCAAAGTGATACTTTATTGTGTTTCACATACTGCAAAACATGTAGAACAGTAATTCTCTTCACTGTTTGTAAGGCAACTGCTATGTTTGTCTTTTTTTTTTTTTACAAAATAGGTATTAGTGTATTTATCATTTTTTAATTCACAAGTTGTTTACTATTATATGTGACTATTTTTGTAATAGGTTTTATGTTGGGGAAAGAGGTATGAGAACCAGACATTCTACTCTCAGATGCTCTGTAATGTACAGATAGAAGTGATTTGCATAGGCATGCTGCACTTGTCAATCATGTGTAAACAAAAATATGACATTGCACAAAGCTAAAGATTTTAAGAACTTACATATTTCAGGGTTGCTCTTAAGTTTGAGGCATTCTAACTGCGTGTACAGCAATGTGCCTGGAAAGTCCCTAAATTACAGGAAATTGTAATGACTTATTTTCATGGAAATTAGTAAACATGAACAAATTCTTGTTTTTGTTAAAATAATCACTACTTTGAAAATACTGTGCAGTTTCTGCACTGGAAAAATAGCTTCACCAAAATAAACCTGGGAGTTCTTTTGTTTTCTTTTTTTTTTTTTTCAAACAGCTCTATTTTTTTCCTAGACTGTTCTTTAGTTACTATCTTCTTTCATTATGGCCAACATCAAATGAATCAATAAAATGTCCTTTTCCATGTAAATATCAACGGTATACTCTTGTGCATACTGGAGCATGGAATTAAATGGCTTTTCCACATTGAATCCTATCAGATAATGTTCGCCAGTATGTGTGATTTGCAAGAGCTCAACAGGACATGTTGCATTCTGTGTCATTATAGTTTGGAGAGTATCACTGATGCATGTCAATGCTTTTGCTGCTGTATCTTGCTCCTTCCACTGTCCTCAGTCTCCATTATGGGAAGCTGTGTGCCAGTGGTGAAGTGAATCAAATCGTCCAACCAGACCTCATTCTTTCTAATCATTAAGCAATAGTTTGCAGCTATTCATGAGCTTCTTTAGTTTTGCATTTTAAATTTGAAGTGGCTAGTATATGGTGTAGAATCAGACTGTACAGGCAATGTTGCAAACTGTTTAATCTGTTGAAAATGTGGTTAGCATATATAAATAATGTAAAGAAATACCATCTGGCAAGAGTTTGTATATAAGGAAAGTGTCTTCAAGTTTAGATCACTGTTTCTTATATTTCTTTCTTCATTCACTTGGCTTACTTCCTAACCACAGTAATTTCAAACTGGCATCATCACTCTATGAGAAAAAAAGTGAGTATTTGTAGACTATCTTGTTTTAATATTATATTTGCATATATTTCAATGTGAAGTAAATTGTGTAAATCTGGAACCCAGCTTGTTTCAAATAGTATATCTGGTAACAGGACATAGCAAGGAAAGTATTAGGGGAATGTAAAAATTTCTAGAGCTGTTTGCATCAAAACTTCCAGGATAGTCTGATTGTTCACGAAATCCTTGCTATCTTGCAATGTCTGTTTACATAGCCTATTCTTATTCTTTTTGAATCATGCTGCACTAGACCTGTACAAATAGGATCCACAATATTTCCCAAGAACAAAATGGCACATTTGTGTAATCAAGGACATCACGACATTTTGTGTTTCATACACAAGCTAACATTAAATGTAGAATCTTTCTTTTTCAAATGCTTTTGACTTGTAATGTGTTGGTGAAATGCATGCAGGAAATTGTTATTATCATAAACAACGTAAACAATATTACAAATGAGCCAAAAAATAAAGATTTCATTTTTTATTACATTTATTTTTCATTGTCTTTCTGTTGGTTAAAGAAAGATAAAAACTGGCCTTGATACTAATAAAGAATACTTTATTTATCACTAGAGCTAAATACCTTATACTTCACATTTTAACTTTTTTTACCTAAAACTATTTTAAAATAACTGAGAACTTCAAGTACACCCAAGTGATTTCTACTTTTTTGTCACCAGCATGCTGTTTGGGCACAACATGGGACACCTACACATTCTGCCCCAACAGCCTTTCTGTTGATTGCAGAGAGCCCTTCCAAACCATAAAGACATTGTTAATAGCATCATAATACCTTTCGAAGTCATAAAGGGAATTGTTATTATCATAAGCAACATAAACAATATTACAAACTAGCCAAAAATATAGATATTTTATTTTATTTATTTTCTTTGTCCTTCTGTTGGTTAAAGAAAGATATAAAGGTGTGCCACACTGCTGCTACCACAGCTGCCCACAATTTATGAGTCTTAAATATGCAAATAAACTCTCCAACAAGGTTCATCTGTTTGGTCCTGTATAACATTCAGCCAAAGGGCTCACTGCAAACAGACAGAAGTTGGGTTTAATCGTACAGTGATTCTCTTTATTGTAGTAATGCTTGAAAGTTATGAAATCCCATTTCACTTGATCTCACAAGAAAGAGACCCCACGAAAACTCAGCTATGTTAACTAGTCTTCATAGTCATAACATCTGGAGGTCACACAGTAACTTTTGACTTATAATTGCTGTCTTTGTGCTGTTCAGAGGCAGATAGATATAGGACACTGAAACACAATATTATTGAATTTGTAATATTATATTTCAAAATTAGCAGTAAGTAGAATATTCCTAGAGTTTGCTCACTGGCATATTTTCACTTTTTTCTTCATCTGTGGATATTCTGCCACATTTGCAATATTTTGGCCAAGTAGTAAATTGCTTAGTTAGACACAAAATAACTGATGGAATAGTCTAACACTACAATCTATTATAATCTCTAACACTTCGGTAAACAGCAGTCACTGCAGCAGAGCCTCTGAGTTGGTGTACCATGCAATATGGAAGTCATATTTGCTTACAGGAATGACTTTATCTACACCAGACAAACACTTTACCAAGAATGCAAGAATTGTCTAAGCCTGCTGATACCATTGATTCCTGGAGCTGGTCCCTGGCCCTCTTAGAATACAGGGTTAAAGCTAAGACGTGGCCTTCCACACTTGTCTGGGCATCTTTACAAGTACCTGGCCTCCAGGCCTGAATTAGAGAATCTTCTGATCACATTGTGTTAATGTCAATATGTAAATCCTTGAAGTCAAAGTTACCTATATCATTTATTCCAGCACTCCTCTGACTACCTTGTCTAACCTCAGAGACGTTTGGAGCTCTTCTGCTCTTTTGGTCCCTGACATCTTAACAATTGCCATTTACTCGTACCTATTCATATTACCTCTTCTAAACAGCACCTAAAACCTGCACAAGTTCTGTTCTGTGAACAAGTTGGCAAATGTTCTGATGAGGAATGACCGTTTGGAGTCTCTTGCAGTACTCTGTAAAAGTAAGATCACTGTACTCAGCTTCATTACTAAGCACTGTATGTGTGAAGACACTGTCATCGCTTTTGTCCTGGACCAGCAGGATTTGGCTGAGGATCTTGGTTCAACCTCGACTGGAAAAAGGCTCACTGCTTTGAGGTCATGTATGTCCTCCTAACTATGCTTGGCTACTTCAGTGAAATTCATCCTCCCTTCTACCTATTACTTTACCCACAGAAATCAATAGAATTTGTCTGACTTAAATCTCACATTACACATTCGTTTCCTATGCTTCCAGAGCATAGAACAGAATTTGAATAGAAATGCCACTTGAAAGAACTCCCCACATGCTACTAGGCAAGCCAGTAGTGATGGCTATCCCAGTTAAGCATGATTTTAGACTCCTACCAACTTGCACATGTAGACCTGCTCTAGTTTCCAGACAGCAAAGGAAGCTTATTTATTGGCTAGCAAAATCCTCCTTGTATGACTATACTGACCCATACCCTTGAACAGGTGAATTTTCAACATGTCCAACCACAGACAGAATGCCTTCCACTATGTATTAAACCTCTTATCTGTCACCTAATGCCAAAATGAGAGTATTAGTAATGCTGACAGTAAAGCTAGGTCAGTCCGTAGTATAAGTTCATTACTCTCTTGTTTTGATTTAATGAGTTTTTAGATTAAAAAATTTCCACATGGATGCCCAGAAAGGAGACATATTCTTATTCAGTACATTGCAAATTAATTCATAGGGCAGTATAGCTTAGTGCTGTTCCTAAGCAAGTGTTCCCAGAAGTCCTAGTGCCTTACATGAGCTAATGCAGCAGTACTAACATTGCAGAGTCATAAAAGAATAATGAGCTTGCAGAATTAACTGAAGCTAATTCAGCACTGAGTTAATATTACAAAAGGAGGAAAGCTCAGTGTGTGGTGGCAAAAACCCCAATTTCCTCCAAGAAGCAGTAGACTGGCCACAATAATAATAAGTGGGACTGCCATTATGGCAAGTTAGGATCCCCAGTAGTCAATTGTATTTACTGTGAAATTCATTAATCCCTTAAAGGAAGTAAGTACTCAGCATGTCTTAGTCCATTATGAACTGCATGCTGTACTTTTTACTGGTGAAAAAAAAAGGCATTTAGGAGGTAAAATTATGGTGAGAATTAATAAAATCAAGACAGTTGTCATTCAGAAGGCTCATCTCCATTATAGTACTTATAGGTTACATCACTATTATTGCTACATAAATTGTTACAATTGTGTGAACATGTTTACATTAAAAAGCCTAACTCTCTTTAAATGCCATGTTTCGTGATTTTTATGTTCATCTTTTTAGTTCTTCATCTAGATAGGTAAATTTCAAAAACTATAAAGAAATCTGAACTGGAAAAAATAGATTACTGAACTAACAAAAAACCCTTACTCTTAAAATAAGTTTTAATTGGTTTATATTTGTTGCCTGTTTGAAGAATGTTTGGTTATTCAGCAAGAGACAAGACTCAGAAAAGAGAAATAATGCCATGTGACTGAAGCTGAAACCTACATAAATAATTAATTATAAATAGACAAAGCAAATAGTAACTACAGTTCATTAGTAATTTGTTCAGATTACTGCATTGTTTTATTAAAGATCATAATTAGTTCATGTACAATTTAATAACAAGACAGGATAAGGTAAAGGGGATGGTGGAGTGCTGTTATATGTTTCCACTAAACACCACAGAGCAGGAATGTGCTTTGTCTTTGTAATACAATGTATACCCTCCATCACTTCACAAATTAAATACTTCACCCTCCTAGAAGAAAACAGGCTGCAACATGAGCTACACTAAGAAAATAAATTGTACTGCAGTAGCCGAAGTAAACTGAAGTGAATTACCATTTCTCAGGAGAGAAGAAAAATCACATGCATATCTGCAGCAAGTGCTGTTTGATGCATACAAGAAATGACGTATCATGAACAATTTATAGCAGTAAAGCAGGTATCTGTTCCCAAGCATTCTACACTTCAAGTACATTTCCTGTATCATAAAAGCCATTTAATGTTTTTTCTCATAACCTACATTAAGAGGTAAGGGGGAAAATGGTATCAGCCTTAAAAGATATTCAATGGTCTTGTAGGAAACATAAAAAAAATACAAAAAGCATTTACCAAATCTCACATGGTATTCCTGGGGTGGGTGTGTGTGTGTGTGTGTTTTTAAAAAAATTATAAGCCTTTCATAACAATTTCAGTATCAGAGGGTTATTTACTGTTTATTCTAAAACCCCTGTAGCCTATACATGGATCACAAGCACCACCTTGCCAGTCTCTTAATGCAGAAATGTTGGGTTTGCTTTCAGAAGGCATTGCCTCAGGTATGTGCTTACAGCAAAGTACAAGCGAAGTACAGCCTTAATGAGTGAAATCGGCCATCCTAAATCAAAGTGGGTCATGCTGTTTTTAACTAATGCAGTGATATCAAATTCAGCAAACTAAAAGAAGCAGTTTAACAATGTGTCGGGTAGTAATAGCTACATTCAAAGATAACATGCACAGCTTTTTTAATTGCCATACAAAACCTAAAACAATTGTGTTATGATTTTCTTTCCCAGAGAACCAGAACTGATTGACTGAGCTCAACAGCCACAAAAATTTACACTTCGCATTTTTTCTCTTGTTGCTCTTACAGAGGGATGACAGTGACGGGTTTAATTTTACAACTCTGAAAAAGCTCAGTGCTGGTATGCACTTCAGGGAACCCAGCTCTGATCTAAGGAACGAAATTGATTGACCCAGAAAAAATAACAGCTTTTTGTCTCTGCTGAACACCAAAGGCCTTATCCTACCTCCTCACGCAAATAAGCAGCCAAAGATCTAAGAAGCAAGTGAAAGTATGCAACTGGAAAGCTGTATATATTCTCTCTCACAACTAAGAGACATTAATTGAAATATTTAAGTACAAAAAGATACATTAAAAAAATGGGATGGTAGCTTTAATTAGTGTAGTCAGATCCTAAAATGTGGGACATATATCATAGGCATCATTTATTCTTTGGACGGGATTTTGCTAATGCAACTCCGGGCACCAGGGAACAGCACATTCTAGCACATTCTTTCAAACTCTGAAAGTGACAAGGGACAAAACTGGCAGAGCATATGCTACTTCCACGAATGTACGCTGTAAAGAAAGGATGTTACTAACATCTCCCATCTGCACCAGGCACATCCTTAATTCATGTGTTGCAGAGTTTGTGCAGAAATGAGGACAAGCAATGATTTTTATTTAACCACTATCTTCATTTCACAAGACAGCGTTTTAAGACAGAGTCCATACTTTTAAATGCTTGATTTACATGTATATTTTCAATATGTTTTAGACATAAAAGACTGTAACTGCTCCATTTAGTGCACTTTTTTATTATTTTCTTCAAGGAAATGAGTTCAAATTATCTGGTTCAACCTAGCTGTGCAATAGGAAATGCAGAAAGTCAGCAGTGGTATCTAAATTACCTGCATCCCAGCCTGTGTCCTCCAAGTTTCTGATACACAGCAGAAAATTGCAAGAGTTCCAAATAGCAACATAAGCCAGCATCCCACTTGCTGGACATACACAAGGAAACATATATTGAATACAGAAAACCTTAAAGGGTACTCAGCCTCCAGGATACAGCTCTATACGGGAATTCTCAATTCCCAGATCCAGTATGATTACAGTCTTTTTACATGCTGTGTTCCAAGTTCATCAGAACTTCGATGATGATACCTTCTGGGTCTTCATGACTGATATGCAAGAACAGATCCTAAAACTTAATAGGTAACTCAAGTACAAAGCCCTCCACTGTTTTATTACTTGCCCAGAATAAGTAATGTTTTTCACATATTTACACTACTTGATTGTCAGTGGAGCAGGCAAGACAATTTGATTGCTGGCTAGTAAATTTTCAAAGTAATTTTACAAGCCTTTATTTCTGGTACTAACCATTCTATTTCTATTTTACAGATTGTAGGTCTATTCAAGAATGCTCCTTGTTGTAGTTCAGATTAAAACATATACCTGACAGTCTTGGAAGACAACAGAGTTTACTAGCATGGCTGCCCCCAACTCATCATTCTGAAGAATCTGTCTAGCTGAAGCTAGAGATTGTAAATATTTTACAGTAAAATTATATTTCTATATTTTCTAGGTTACTGCTTCTTTCTGTTCCCAAATCACTAGGAGCAAAGAGCAGTCTGAAGGATCTGCTTCATCTGAAGACAGAATACATAGGAGACCAATTGCTCTTCTCATCTAACCTACTGTTCCTGCATTCCTTCACAGCACTGAAAACATACAGAGTCTCTTTCTAGGGAAACTAAGATCCATGTAGCAACTCTCATCACTCTCCATGGGTACTTATACTTCAAGGAAGTACTAGCTGCAGCCTTTTAGCCAATGTAGCCAATTCCCTGTAATTAATGCACTATTTAAAGGGCAGGGTTTCTTACCGTCTTTACTTCTTTTGTGCACTACGCTGTTTCTTCCTCTCTGCCTATGTTAAAATTAAGTCAGGGAGACTTTCCTATTGTCTCTGTACAGCATTCCTGCATTCCTGACTGAACTTTAGGCTGAAAATTCCAACACTGCATAATATACAGATTAAAAACTCTTTCCCACAACTCACTTCACCAGATATTACATATAGGCATATAGAGTGAGAGATGCATGATCCCTGAAATAAAATTTCAGCCAAGTAAACAACAAAATGTACCACAAGGCCAGCTTTCTATCCCTCTGACAACTCTTTACTATTTTTCATTTTATGTTATAAACCCTTCTTAAGTGTCTCTCTCCTTGCTCAAACACATCACTTTCTGCAGTAGGAAACACATTTACATGCACTGTTACAAAGAGGAGTGGAATTAAAACTACAAATATACCGCAGCAACATCAACTCCAGTTGCAGTCTCAGTACACCTCAGAAGTTTAACGAAGGCTGTGCCAGGTTGAGTCAGACAAATGCATGTACAGCGAAAAGAGAGAAATGGTTTGGATGGGCATGTGTTTCACTAGGTAAAACACTGGTTGAGTGGCTCGGCAGAGAGAGTTGTGGTGAATGGAGTTAAATCCAGTTGGCAGCCAGTCACAAGTGGTGTTCCCTAGGGCTCAGTACTGGGGTCAGTCTTGTTCAGTATCTTTATCAATGACCTGGATAAGGGGAAGGAGTGCACCCTTAGTAAGTCTGCAGGTGGTACTCCGTCAGGTGGGAGTATTGATCTGCCTGAGGGTAGGTAGGCTCTACAGAAGGACCTGGACAGGCTGCATCAGTGGTCTGAGGCCAACTGCATAAGGTTCAATAAGGCCAAATGCCAGGGCCTGTACATGGGTCACAATAACCCCATGCAATGCTACAGGCTTGGAAAAGAGTGGCTGGAGAGCTGTCTAAAGGAGAAGAACCTGGGGGTGATTGATAGTCAGCTGAATATGAATTAGCAGTGTGCCCAAGAAAGCCAGTGGCATCCTGCCCGGCATCAGGAATAGCATGGCCAGCAGAACTAGGGAAGTGATCCTTCCCCTGTACTCGGTCCTGGTGAGGCTGCATCTCAAACACTGTGTTCAGCTTTGGGGTCCTCACTACAAGGACATCAAGATACTCGAGCACATTTAGAGAAGGGCACTGAAGCTACTGAAGATTTAGAGCACAAGCCTTTTGAGGAGCAGCCAAGGAAGCTGGGATGGTTTAGCATGGAGAAAAGGAGACTGAGGGGAGAACTTATTGCTCTCTACAACTATCTAAAAGGAGCTTGTAATGAAGTGGAGGTTGGTCTCTTCTCCCTGGTAGCTAATGACAGAACAATGGGAAATGGCCTCAAGATGTGCCAGGGGAGACTGAGATTACATATTAGGAGGAATTTCTTTACTGAAAGCATTGTCAAGCCCTGAGATAGGCCACCCAGGGAGGTGGTTGAGTCACCATCCCTGTAAGTGTTTAAAAGACGAGTAGGTGTTGTACCTGGGGACATGGTCCGGTGGCAGACTTAGCAGGGCTAGACTGATGGTTGGACTCGATGATATTAAAAATCTTTTCCAACCAAAACCATTCTGTGATTCTGTGAAAACACTGACAATTCACTAGGTGGCATTTTTTGAGCCACTCAAATCTGAAGCCAAAGTTGAGGCTACCCCATTTTTCAGCTATGACATCAACAAGGTCAAACCACATCTAATCACTGAAAATGCTATTAGACCTCCTTCATGAGGGAGAGCTGGTGGCCTGTGTGTGCTAGGCACAGTTGAGCTTCTTAATTCTATCTGCCTAAATGGCTAGGATAGACTAACGGAAGAAAGAGTTGAAGGACTTTTTCTATTTACTCTCATTAACATTTCCCACCATGGCATGGCTGCTTTCTGTCACTAGATATAGTCACAGCCACAGAGTCATCCCTTTCCATTCAGATCAACGCACTAAGGAGCTGCCATATTAACCTGCTTTCAGCTCAGCATAGGAATACCTTTCCTTCTGAAGTGTCTAGCATTGGGAAAATCCAGCCAATACAATGCAGAAGCTCAGGCAGACCGACTGTAATTGTCCTTTTGCCTTTTTAATCCATGTAAAGACTTTAAGTGGTAAGTGTGAGCAGCTGCTGTCATGCTGTCTGCAGTGATGTATTCTTTTCAGATTCATGGATTTCAGAGAGCACACATGCATGTGACAGGGTAGGCGTGTAATCAAGTGCAACCTATACAAAAGAATCCACAGCTAGGAGGAGTGTATCTTGATGCCCTTCCCCCCATTGAGGGATTATTATGATTTTACAAGAGCCTTCCCTAAGGGCTGCATGTAGTCATGGTGACAGGACATCACCACCTGTCTGCCCCTGCAATGGAGGTGATGAGCCAGAATACAAAGCTTTGTTTTGCTGCTGCTGAATGCATGCAGCACATTTCCAAATAACCTAATTCTAACAGAAACCACAAAAAACTGAACCAGTTTTCCAAGTATAAAATCTAAAGGAGGTTCCAAATTTATTAATAAAGACTTATGAAAATAAACCAGTAAAACAAACAGTGACTTGAAATTTTACATGAATGGACATCTCACATTCTTCAAAATGCAATTTTGAGCATAAAATTATAAAAGGGATACTTTAAGTTCAGAAGTGTAAAATGCAGGCATTGCAGAAACAGATTTTACAATGGTCTGCAATTGTTATTACAAATTGTTCCAGGGGAAATGCACAGAGATTATTACATACTGTTTCCCTGCAGTTAATGGTGCCCAGTTTGCAGCATTTTGTCAGTTTATGAGGCACTAAATATCAGCTGATCAAAAACCACAGAGAAGCTGGCTAAACGGCTATCAGGGTATCATTCAGTGACGACAAAAAGGAAACAGTAAAAATAAAAAAATAAGCAGGTGAAATGCATCCTGGCACATAAGGGAGACAGCCTAAACAGAATGGGAGCAGAGGAATTCCTCTGCCTTATCCCATATAAGTAGTGTATCCCTCACATTATACATACATTGTAGAATTAGGCAGCACCTCATAGCTCTCAGATGGGGTTGCATGTCTCTACCTTAGCTTGACCTCATGCTGAATAAGACATAGTGAATATCTCCTTTCTCTTCTCTTCCCAGCACACTGTGCTTCCCCAGGAAAGAAACGGTAGGGATTTTCACTGTTCAACAGATCCCCTGAAATGGGTGACAGGAAGGTGAGGACAAAAAGCCAAGCTATAGAATTCTCTGTCTTGTGGTTCAGATTAACCATCAGAGACCATATGCAGATTTTCCAGAAGCTGTGCTGCTCAATTGGGGTGCACCTCTAGTTCCCTAAATGGAACAGGAGTTACTGGACACCTAGAGCTCCTATGGATCTCTCACACATGCTGGCTTTCCCAATACTGTGGACAACTTGTTTCAGTGTGGAAGACAGTGCAGAAGGTGTTCTTCCATCCTTTACTATATCATTTGTCAAAAGTAAACTTTTCAACTCTCAAGTGCTTAGCTGAGGAGACAGTTTTGATGAAGTTAGGGAGAATGAAAAGAGGCTTCAGTACCTCTTTATTGGTTATTGGTTCAATTTTGGCCAATCTTTACTACTGCACAAAGGGGAGGTGCTTATGCATTCTGCCTATAGTTACTATATTTTCCAATACATGGCCATTTAATAGGCAGGCAGATGCTTTCTGGTGTCAATAAAACATTAAGGCTTCATGTCTAAAATCAAAATTCAGAAAATGCTGCAGGTCACATATGCTAAAGTTAATCTGCCATCTTGTGGGTATATACCACAATACACCGGTTTCTAATGCCTACTGCACAATTTATTACAGATAAACGAGTATCTTGTATTTGTGTACTAACTGCCTAAAAGTAGACAGTAAAAGATTTTTCAATGAAAAATGGAAGATTCGAACACATCCTACCATCTGGTAGGTAAGACAAACACAATGACTATCATACATACAAATAAGTAACCACCAAGCAATAGTACTCAAACTATAGAACTAATTCTAGGTGGGCACACACTTTGGGTTAGACTCTTGGTCACTCTGAAAAACTAACAATACACTTATAAACAACAATTTAACAAGATCATAAACTGGTGTAATTCAGAAAAGAAAAAAAAGAATTAGCCAGACTCTTTCTTCCAAACACAGGAAGGAAGATCAGTCAAGAAAACTTATGATCTCTTCAATGTGAAATGAAATAAAAACCTAGCAACAAATTTTATCTAGTTCTACAACAATACTTGTGTTTGATTTTGGGCCAATAAACTACTACTAAACTAAAATCACTTAGAAGTTCTACTGCATTCAATCTAAACAAAAGTTGTAAAGTACACTTACAGGAGTTGCTGAGTGACAACTTCATTACTGCTTTGGCTGCCAGTGACATAGAGCAAGCATCAATGCAAATAGAAAGTCCAAATGCAATGATAGAAACATTGAAAGGGTCTGCCCCTATATGTAACTGTCAGCAAATTACAATCAACAAAGAAAAAAAAATTCTCAACTATGCAAATCCCTTCTTCCCTTCCTCTGTGGAATACTGTAACATTGATAGACAATGTCATGCAATTACATTAGTTTAATTGCTGACTGATTTCAATAGTTTAATGAAATCTTGGTCCCTGGCAGGAGCTCCCAATCTGCTGTCACACTTCATGTTCATTATTATTATTTGATTTCATTCTAAAGAAAAGCTCTTTCTAGTCAAAACTTGTGGAAACTCTTTCTAAAATTAACAGTAAAACATTGATTCTACTTTACATAAAGATAATTTATTTCAATATATTTCTTCATTAGGACACTTTTCCTCATCTCTTTTTCCTCGTTATGACTACTTAAATGCAAAGCTATATTTTTTCTGTGGTGCTTTCACAGGAGTATTTCTATCAGACAGTGGTAATACTCCAGTATGGACATGTCACATGTCTAATACACTTTACTTTTTGAACACTCCAAAGTTTTTGTTTTAGGAAAAAGTAGGGTTCTTTAATAAAAACAATGAAACATAATTGAAGTACATGCAAATAGTGTGATGTCTCATTGCTAGAGACATGATATAGCTTTTCAAAATAATCAGTTTCACTCAACAAAGTGAGAAAAAGGCTGAAGAAACAGAAAGTATGTTCCTCCAAACAAACAAAAATAATGCTATTCAAAAGGAAAAAAAAAAGAAAAAAGAAAAAAAGAAATTTTGTAATGAATGTTTGGGATGTATTTGCAGGCAAAGAAAAAGTCTACAAAGCTCTTGGCTGTTCACCCAGACAAAGATAAAAACCCTATCAGCAGATAGAAAGGATGACACTGCAGATTATGCTGCTGCTGTTCAGTCCTTGAATGAATCTGGCTGGGTATAGAAACAATGTCACAGGGAAAACAAGATCAGCAGAAGACCACTTTTAGTCATCTCTCATCTTCAGCGTAGCTTATTTGGTGGAGGGGCCGGCATAGGTCAATATAATAATATGCTTGATTCGGAGATAAAATTAAATATTTTTATGGCCCATTAGCCTAGTAGCCTGTTTAGTCAAAATGTTGCCTTACCCATGTAAAAAATGATTATGCCCATAAAGTCAAATATGAGAGTAACTTCTGCTTTTATAAAAGAGTACTATAACAGGTAAACAAATTCACACATGACAAAGATGCAGGGAAGGAAAAAAAAGCATAATTTTGTAATTTATTTGTACAATCCACCTGGATTGTTTCTACCACAGTGTTTGAGTGTTGAATGTTGTATCAGTTACATCATGGCGTGTGGCTTAATTTCAGTGAAATATCAGAAATTAAAGTCTGCCACAAAACTAGTACATGGATTTTCAGCTACTAGTCTTTCAGAGGAATTATTGCCAAGATCTTGGTTCAGTTCACTTTAAAATGAAGCACGTTTGGAAAACCAGATTCTAGATATGGGATGTGATTTTGAATAAAAATACTCTATTACTGTATAAGTCATGGTATCCTACATCAATTATAGTGCAATATCCAAAAATAAATATATTCCAAGAATGCCTTACACAATGACAATGAATATCAAATAAAATAAATTACTTCAGTTAACTGTCACTTTCTTTATTAAGTGTAAATATTATATATACATACAGAAAATGCAGAGAATTTCATGTACAAGTAGTTGCAGTGTTACACAGACAAAGGTGACAACAACAGCTAATTTACAGAAACTAGAGATGATATGGATGTCTTCTCATGGTCAAAACATGCCTTAAGTCTGAATCTGTAACCTGAATGTAGGTATTCTGTTCTCCCTGCCGCCTACATGTGAGCATGCCTTATGCCTACCCATGAGAGAGGGTAAGGATGTTTCTACACTGTTTAGGACAAGTCAGATCACACCTGTCAAGAGTGACTCATACAGAGAAGGCAACAAGTTTATCAAGAGATAGTTGCCATGGCAAACAGGTAGCAAGTTCATTTTTGTACAACTAAACTCAAAATAGCTAGGCACTATATTCAGCACATGGGAAGGGTCCTCAAATATTATCAAACCAGTGCTATACAAATCATTTAGTCATAAACCATATAACTCATAGATGCATTTTGATCAAGAGATACTGTAGTCTCAGTAAATTCTCAGACTGATGAGCTGCAAAAATACCAGATCTCTCTCCCACATACCCTTCTTGGATACTGCAGTCATATCCTAGAGATAAAGTGGCAACATTGGGCACACAGTATCAGCAAACTATTTAGAAGAAACATTATTTTATATTTTTAAAGGCAAAATGGTATTAAACTGATGAAAAAAAAAATTCTGAAACAAAATCATCCATGAACAAGTCAGACTAACACCACTAGTAAAATCTGAACGGCAGTATCAAAACAGAACAGCGTAAAGCACTTTTTATTTTAATGGCTTTTACATAATTAATATCTGAGAAAAGGAATAACTAGCACAACTACAGATGGAAAGGAAAAAGCACAATGGTTCATGCAGTTAGCTAGTTTTAGCACAGAAAACAGATATTCTGCAAAGAGAATCAGTAGTAAAATTACAGTACAATGCATAATAAGCTGTCATTAACTTTCAACTACTTTGATTTCAACAGACTTGGGGGAATCTGGGTGGTACACATACTCAGGATACATAGTGTGTAAAGCAAGTCAACTGTACTATAAAAGGACAAATGGCATCAAGAATAGCCCTGCCAGAACAGTCAAACAAACAAACAAACAAACAAACCTCCAGCCTATTCAACAGTCTTTATGTGCAACAAAATTAATACAAAATACACAAAAAGATATTTCAGATCAATTCAAAGAACTGCAAACCTCCTTTGAAGAAAATACCTTTAAAATTGCACTAAAGTAACGTTGTTGCTTAGTGCTTACAACATGCATTACATTTACTCTGACTGCATATTAGTTTACTTAAGTAAATAATTCACTAAGTTGTGTAGTTCCATTTGTTTTCCTTCCCTTCCAAATTCACATTCCAGAAACAGAATTTGAAGGTCAGGCTAAGTTATTCCTGGCTTCTCTACTGAATCTGATTGAAACGTGCTCTTGTCCCGTAGGCTATAATTTACCTATCACTCTCCTCAAGTAAATGATCACCTTGGCACCTCTCTTCCCTACTTACATCCTCCCTCCCCACTTCACCCCCTAGGAATGAACTACTTCCTTATATATAATCTGAGACCAATTATACTCAAAGGAATTAATAATTAATTTTGTTGTTTCCAGTTCACATCTTAAAAGGGGGATTCTGTGACTAAATGCCACTTTGACACCTGTACTAATTGTCCTAAGAAAAGATATCACCTGTGCCTACAGTTCACATCTAGCATCTGCTAGGTAGGACACACACAGTCAGTATTATTGTTTTAATTATTCAGAGTAAGACAGTGAGATGAAGAGATTATTGCCTCAGTTTATGCATCCTATCCAGTTACTTCATGGCATTTGTACAGACCACAGTGCACAGTCACTTTAGTGATGCAACTGAGATTTGTGCATAAATAGACATAATAAAAGACATCACAGGTTAAAGCTTCAATGAAATGGTAGCAAGGGTTAAATTCTGTTTTAAACTTCAGACAGTTGAGTCACATGGTTTTTACTGAATGTGATCTTTGCCTCAAGCTTCAAGCTTTTCTTTGTAATATTTCTTGATCTGTAAAGGAGTGATGACTTATAATAACTAGGAAATGTTATTTTATTTCCCTCATAGTGAAGTGGGGGAAAGAAGGTATACTAAGATTCAGAATGCATGGAAGACTATATGGTGATGTTGAAGAATACAGTGTACATAAAAAGTAAAAGCTGTGGCAACCAAAATTCTAATCATTTACTTATTACAGTACCTATTGAAATACTGAAAATTTCAGATGAATATAAGATCCATTCCAGGTTTTTTATTATTTAAAGAAGTCAGCCACTTGCCATAAAGAAAAAGTTTTGTTAAAAACTAAGTCAACAGACCACTATTAACCTCGCCTAGTCATTTTTACAAATATAATCATAAATAACAAAATAAATTTTCCACGTGAAGCAATGTTCTAAATAACAAAGCCAACTTTCTCCATTTCTGTTCTGTTATCCCACTGAGTTCCAAATGCTGCTGTTTTGAGTAAAGCAAACACACTATCAGAAAGTGAAGGATTCACTAAGTAAATCACAAATTGTACAAGATCATCTGTTTACATACATTACTGTGTCTCTAAAATAGAAGCAGACAGGAAGGGAGGAGGCAGAACTGGAGGAGGCAGAGAAGTGGAAAGAGATAATGAGCCTTTCATGTGGACAATACGCTCAATCTACCAAGCATTGCATTAAGACTCTAGCACACCTATTCCTTTACTATTGCTGAGTAATAAAAAGGTGATAAATGCAGAAGAAAAGTATGTCACACAAGCAAACATTCATTCTCTTAGGTTGGCATTAATATGGATTTTAGCACAAGTCTTCCCCTCATTTACAGAGTCTGAGATAAATACTATGGAATGTTTAATACTAATAAAGCATTACAAATTTTCTCCCTTCCAATTCTCATGAAACTTTGCATTTTTGTTATAAACAAGGCTGGAAACTAGAAGGGGTAAATGAAGCACTATTCTTGTACTATCTACGAAGCTAACAAAAAAACCCACTGAAATCTGATAAAATTTTCTTTATATCTTCCTTATTACTGACACGAAGAGGAAAGAGATTCAGAAAAAGTAAACAAAACTGAACTGTAAGTAGGTCTTCACTAGAAAACCATGTCATATTTTAACTCACTAGAATTCATAAAATCATAGACTAACCAGGTTGGAAGAGACCCACCGGATCATCAAGCCCAACCATTCCTATCAAACACTAAACCATGCCCCTTAGTACCTCGTCCACCCATGCCTTAAACACCTCCAGGGAAGGTGACTCAACCACCTCCCTGGGTAGCCTGTTCTAGTGCCCAGTGACTCTTTCCTTGAAAAATTTTTTCCTAGTGTCCAGCCTAAACTTCCCCACTTTCCCTGACAGAGCTTGAGGCCATTTCTTCTTGTCCTGTCCCCTGTCATTTGGAAGAAGAGGCCAGCACCCTCCTCTCTACAACCTCCTTTCAGATACTAGCTGTGAAGAGGCGACATAAATAAGGTGGAACAAATTTTTCAAAAATTTCCCCATGCTTTTTGAATGTTTACCCTAGTTTACCACATGAGATTCTGAAATTTTTACTCACTCAACAAATTAACAGCTCAAATCTAAAAAACAGTACAAGCTAAGTATAAACTATCGCCATAATACTAAACATCATTTTTATGTTTAGTCTCCGTATCACCAGTTGTGATGTCAGCATTTTACCACTTACCCTCATACTTTTGACTTACAATTAAATAATCAGGTTTTACGATGCAGACAAGAAATTTTAGCCTGTTTATGCATCACTTCAGCAAATGGAATGGCTTTCTGGGGATATCGTATGACTAACATGAGGTTAAGGCAGGAAACAATTTTTATGTCACTGTATTTCAAATTAATCTCATGATTAAAAGCATAATATGACCATGTAATCAGGTGTGGTCCTGTTCTCTTTATGGTGACCAGTCCTGTGTAAAGCTACCCTACAAGGGAAAAGCAAATTATAGAAAGCACTATGTGATTAAGTTCCAGTCTTACTTTGATTTCATGGATTATGTTTTCAGTGAAGAAACTCCTTAAAAATCACTCATCCAGGGGCTGAGAGTTAAAGTAAATCCAAGCAAATGAAAAATAGAATTATAATAGGTGCATAACTAACAAAAAATAATGGTTAGTCCATGACAGGGTACAATACAGATACACATTCTTACTGACTGGTCTAATCCTAGGAAATTCCTTCTAATTTGTTTTTATAGACCATCACTCTGCAGTACAGAAAGCAGAGTTCGTGCATAAACAAGATGACCTAGTTTTCAACATCTGCAAGTCCTAGCTTGAAGCTTGTTTGTTACTTCAAAAGGCAATTAAAATTTAAGCAAGTGTTAAAGAACAAACTCTTATTTCCCTTCAATTTCTGTGAAAAAAGCAGTCAAGCATTAACTAACATTCAATACAAAGTCACATCAAAATTCAGAATAACAGAGGATATTTAACAGTCATATTCTTTAAGAATAAATCAAATCACAGGGAGACAGTAAAATACATGCACAAATGTACAACAACATCAGAGGTAAACATTTCAGGAGACCTGGTTGGAGAATTCCTTTCAAATCATAAACTGTGTAAAGGAAGTGCAATTCCACAGAACATTCTTCAAGTTAGAAATAAACTCTGAGCTGATGAACAAAGTGACCTGTGTATTTTTGTATAGAATTGACAAAAAATCCAGGCACTCAACTTGCAACAGAGAAACACTTCACATGAAAGGTGAATCTTAGCCATCAGTAAGTATTTACACAGGCAAACACATTTCTTTTTCCTTTTGTCTGTACTTTATTCATTTCAATTGCATCTGTTATTATTTAACTATGCATTTCAGGACAGAGTTACAGTTAGTTATTGAACATGTTAATTATCACAAGCTGAAAAGTGATAAACAAACCAAATTATATTCTGAAGAGTTTATAAAGCAGGGAAAATTGTCAAAGGAACAAGGAGCATTACAGAGAGCGAGAGTAGGAGAGAGAGAGCAAGAGAAAAGGAGAGAGAGAGATAGAGAAGCGGAGAGAAAGAGAGAGAGAAGGGAATAAAAAGTTGACAAACTGAAGAGTCAAGGAACAATTTTAGTTATTAAATAATTAAGAGTGAAAACCACTTCACATACTAATTACTTTATCCTGAAGACTAGAGAAATGTGTTTGTCATCTGTGTATTCTTACATGCAGATGAGATGCCTGTTACATTTTAAAGATGTGAAGTGTTATGAGCTAATACGGTTTGCACACTATCCTCTTCAATATCATAATCTAGTAATAGATGCAAAGCCTAATACAAAATTAAATTCTTGTAGCATATATACATTCAAAAAGTTTGAGCTACAGTTCTGTAAAATCACTCCTTTTAAGTAAGATTCATGTAATTTCTTTTAATCTCATGAGGAACTATGAGAATGGTTAATAGAATACTAGATTAAATAACTAGAATCAAACCCCTGCAAGAAATAGGAAACAACAAGAATTAGAAGTTAAAAACCAGATAAACATATGAACTTCCCCTCAGATTCACTATATTATTGAGCACCTGATATTACATACATTGGAATTGAAATTGCCCAATTCCGGTATCCTTTTCACCATTAGAACAGCTTTGTATCTTACAAGGTATTTCCTTAAAACACACACATCTTTTCTGCTTTAGTGTGACTTAAGCTTGAATTTCTTCTTTCTACTCATTCCCTAACACCTGAGAAAAGATTACAGGCTAGCAGCCTGGAACTTACCAGCAGCAGAGTGTCCCTTCTAGTACAGCACCTCTGGGCACATGGTCTGGCAAACCACTTTGCTCCATCCTGATTCTCCTTACACAGGGAGACAAGTGATTCCTCTTCCTAGGACAGGAATCTTACAAGTCCTATAGGATACGGAAAGAGGGGGAACAGGCTTAGCAGAATACAAACAGACCATTAGTGTTCTAAGAAGAGGGGAAAGCAATCATTAACTACTCTAAGACAACGGACCCATACAATTCTGACTATGTTACATGGCACACAAAACCACAAAAAGCTGTTAGTATAGTTGCTATTTACCAAAAACCTACTGAACTCTGATAGTGTTCTAATATGCAAGAAAAAAAACCCCTGTTTTGCATCATGACTGTAGTATTTCTAAACTACTAGGGCATATTATAAGGGTAAAAGCTGACAGGATACATAGCTTTGGAGCCTCCCTTCTTTGCTCTCAACCACCAACAGCTCCACTTCTATCTTTGAGTTCTGCCCACTGCTTTTTGGCTGTTTCCTCTCTCTCATAAACAGCGTGCACTTTTAAAAACGTTGATATGATGTACTTTAATACTAAAAAGAGGAACAGTTTCTCCATGAAATTTCCTGATTTCTTACATACTTGACCTCTTCTAGGGTAAAGCGTCTTTTCCCTCTGTTTTATTTACATGAATATACAGCCAACCATTTCAAAATTTTACATACATATCAGCTCCCACAAGAAGCTCTATCTGCTGACATACTGAAAGGGCAGCTAGGCCTTCTTACAGCAAAAAAGAAATCCATGCTCAAAACAATACATCATGTTTTTTCAAAGACTAAATAATCATAAACAAAATCACTACTTTGCATACAGATTTGCCTGATAAGGGTAGTAAAACTCCAAAATATTCTTTAGTATCCTAATACAAGACAAAATTCACTGCCTGAATTTTAACATGTTCCAGGAATTCAGAGAATTCCACCTTGCCCATATTTTCCTCTCTAGGTTAACTTTCCTTTTTTTCCTGTTTCTTAGACCTGAACAAATGCTGCTTGTGCACAGTTAAAAAAAGTCTCTGTAAAAACAGAACTTACTAATGATAGCCTCTGAAAATAAATCAACATTAACTTATTCTGATGAAACACACAGTGAGCTACATCACTTTTACCTATCCTTAAACTTCTCACTTCTCTGTATATCTGTTCCTTGTAAGTTTTAATGGGAGAAGGTGGGGAATGGCATTCAGCACTGGACCTGCCAGAACTTCACTATTTGTGATGTAGCACTTAATGGGACAGTAGAAATTATCTGAATAATTTAATACAGGGGGCGGGGGGTGGGGGGAAGACAAATACGAAATTATCTTACAAAATAAAAGCCCACCAACTTCTAGGTTCGAGTTCTACCTGTTAGTGAACATAGACTATTTGCGATGAAATTGAAAGATTAATTCACTACACTTTTCAGAATTAACTGTACTGTAATGCCACACAACTATTGAAGGGTAAACTAGATGAATGAAAACTCATCAAGATTAGGAAACAGTTTAAAAAAATGATTCTAGTTAAATTCCACATCAATCAAAATTATGAACAGGGATTTATTACTCCGCAGTCCACCAAGTTTCCAGTTTCTGAAAGTTTTGCTAATCACAGCAAGCAAATTTAAGAACTAGAATAAACAAGGTCTTTGATCCCAGTAGACCCAAGACCAAGCTACCAAGATACAGAGGGAATTTTATACATATAGGATCTTCTCAGTGCCTGCAGACACAGACATTCCATTGCGCCGTAAGTTATTGTTTTCAGATGCTTGCATAAGCTAAACTGATTTCTTAGTTTTTATAGCATTTTATGGTTGTTACTTAAAAACAATTCTCCATCTCCCTCTCTACCCTCCCCCTTCCCCGAAGTATTTCTCCTGTATTTCACTGCATTTTTTGACAGGAAATGAAGGTGGATTTTCCCAATTCGATTCGATTCAACTTCCCAATTCGATTGGATTTCCCAATTCGATTGGATTTCCCAATACGATAAGCCTATCAGCTTATCGTAAGAAGAGAGACTTTTAAACATCAAACTGAGTTCAGCATAAACGGAACATCTTTTTACAGTTTATAAAATGGAGACCTGCAAGTAAATTCAATTTGTGGTCAAAAGAGGCACAATGCATGGTAGGATAGCTCAAAGTGCCTGTAAAATGTGCTCACTGATGCAAATGCTTGAAACATTATCTACTGCCAGTAGCTGCACCACTGGCAGTAGATTACAAGCGCAGAAAATATCTCTCTGCTATAGCAGAAAATTGACACTTTATATGTTCTTACAACTAGGCAGAAAAGCCTAGCAAAAAGAATGAAAGCATTTTTAATAAATGTAATAGTAAAAATCAGGCTTAAGAAGAAAAAATCCATACATCATAAAATCTTATCTCAGTGACATGGTGCTAATGAATAAAAGCACTCAACAAAAATATGTTTATACTATGTTTTTTTCCCTTATCTTTGTAAGAATGGGACTAAGTTCTGAAAATAAAAAAGATGATGTAAGATCTAAAGGCCTGAAAGCAAAGAAACCAGGTTATAGTGGCCACCTAGCTGTCATGACTAGTACAGTTCTCAGTTTTAATTTCTCAGTGCATTAAACATCTCAGATTGTCTGCAAAAGTTTCAACCGAAACTGCTGTATTAAGTGAAAATTGTGTTGTGCAAACATTTTACTGGACTTTTGGTTGGGTTTGT
Source organism: Coccyzus lansbergi (assembly GCA_033558105.1). Lineage (NCBI taxonomy): Eukaryota > Metazoa > Chordata > Aves > Cuculiformes > Coccyzidae > Coccyzus > Coccyzus lansbergi. The sequence continues at coordinate 2,452,199 of JAUMJK010000318.1, read as the reverse complement.
TTGGTTTTTTTTTAACTGTCACACCTGTCAGTGCCAGACAAACATTTCCCATCAATTGCTGACAGACTGGACCTATGAAAGCTAAAACTGAAAAATTTATTTCATAGATCTGCATGGAACAGTAAAGTCATAGTGGGAAAGATACCAAAATCCACTAGTCTAAGCAGAATTCCATAAGTTTATATCAAAGCACAAGAGCACAGGATGCACTGCTGCTCCAACAATGGATTCCACTACATCTTCTTTCTACATTTCAATCTAATTAAGCACAACTGCCTGAGACCTATGTACATAAACAGTCATTATGGTATCTTTTTCCCTATCATATATCACATATATATTTTTTCCATATCATATATATCATATTTTCCCTATAATATCATATCATGGCCCAGGTGGCCAAGAAGGCCAATAGCATCCTGGCTTGTATCAGAAATGGCGTGACCAGCAGGTCCAGGGAGGTTATTCTCCCTCTGTACTCAGCACTGGTGAGGCCGCTCCTTGAATCCTGTGTTCAGTTCTGGGCCCCTCACCACAAGAAGGACGTTGAGGCTCTGGAGCGAATCCAGAGAAGAGCAATGAGGCTGGTGAAGGGGCTGGAGAACAGATCCTATGAGGAGAGGCTGATACAGGTGGGACTGTTTAGCCTGGAGATGAGATCTCATTGCTCTCTATAACTACCTGAAAGGAGGTTGTAGAGAGGAGGGAGCTGGCCTCTTCTCCCAAGTGACAGGGGACAGGACAAGAGGGAATGGCCTCAAGCTCCACCACGGGAGATTTAGGCTGGAGATTAGGAGGAAGTTTTTCACACAGAGGGTCATTGGGCATTGGAATAGGCTGCCCAGGGAGGTGGTTGATTCACCATCCCTGGAGGTGTTTAAGGCACAGGTAGATGAGGTCCTGAGGGACATGGTTTAGTGTTAGATAGGAATGGTTGGACTCGATGATCCGATGGGTCCCTTCCAACCTGATTGTTCTATGATTCTATGATTCTATATTATCTGAAGGCAAGAGAAATCACAGATTCATTTTGGTTTGAAATGACCTCTTGAGATCAGGTAGTCCAACCTCCTAGCACAAGCACAGTCACCCGGACCAGACTGTGAAGGACCATGTCCAGATGGCATTTTAGTACCTCCACAGATGGAAAATACACAACCTCTTCAGGCAACCCTTTCTAGTGTTTGGTCATGCTCACAGTAAAAAAGATTTCTCTTTTGTTCAGAGGAAATTTCAGGTGTTTTAATTTCTGCCTACTTCCTCGTGTTCTATTAGACAGGACTTCAGCTCCTTATTCTTTATTCCCTCCCAGTAGGTATTTATGAACATAACAAGATCTCTGCTGAGTCTCCTCTTCTACAGACTGTAAGCCCCATTTCTTTCAGTCTCTCTTCGTATGACAGATGTTCCAATACCTTGACGATCTTCACAGTCCTTCTATAGACTCACTCCCAGAAGTCCACATATTTCTCATACTGAGGAGCCCAGACGTGGACATGGTGCTCCAGATATGATGTCATGAATGCTGAATACAGAGGAAAAAGATCACCTGTCTCAACCTGTTGGCAGCGCTCTTCCTAATGCAGCCCAGGATGCTACTGGCTTTCTTTGCTGTGAATGCAGACTGCAGGTTAATATTCAACCTGCTGTTTATTAGGATCCAAAAAATCCCACTCTGCAGAGCTGTTTTCAAGCCACATGGCCCCCAGCATGTACTAAGAGGCCTTGGCACTGGCTTTTATTGAATATCATGCGATTCCCCTCTACCCAATTATACAGCCTGTCCAGTTCCATCTGAATGGCAGCACAACCACTTGGTGTATAGTATTGTGTAGTAGTTTCTCACTATTTTTGTATTTTCAGCTCAGGGTGCACTCTATTCCATCATCAGGTTATTCATAAAGTGGCTGAACACTATTCTTCCCTGGGGTATACACCAATTAGTCACTTGCCTTTTACTGAACTTTATGCTATAACATTATTCTTCAGTAATCAATGTAAGAACTTTGGTTTGTTTGCTTCGAATTCAGAATTCATACCTTTTCTTGGTTTAACAAATTCCATGAATACTAATACACATGCTATCAATTAAATAACTTGTGTCTACAGTTCTTCTGTTTGACCATCTACAATCAAAAGCTGCTTTCTGCAGCAAAATGAAGACAGAATCTACAAAGAAGACTGAATACTACAAAGCCTAAGACCATATAGATTTAAAATAGAGACTATTTAAAGACAAGTTTAATCCGCTATGTCCTCAGTCTGTGGCACTAATTTCTAAAGATATTTTTATACTGTGTTATCTTTGTACTATTAACAATACTACGCATATTTTACCACCATTTCCCTTTTGACAGAACTAGGTCTCCATAAACACATACAGATTTGGAAGCAGAGTAAAACTGTTTGAAAACAAACAGGTCAAATGTTGAGCGGCATATAAAAGCTAAAACATTATCATTATTTTCAACGTTATTTGCCTTGGAATATATAAGAGGGTTACACTGGATTTCTTTATGGTATTAATATCACAACAAGAAGTCGAAAATGTAAGGCCCTTTTCTTATGAAAGAAAAACTGCTGTTAAATTCAGTCACAAACCACTTTCTCTACTTAGAACTACTAGTAAAGCATGTGAGAAACATGCTCAAATTCAGACTCTATAGTATTCCTGCCTTGAGAGTAAAGCATCTTACTATTCAAAATCACATATTTTAGTTCAGACACAGTCACTGTTTCAAAAACATTATCCAGAGGAATGGTTGAAGTTATTGTAATCACATTTCTGTTATCAGGATTTTCTGCAAGTAAGTTTGGGTGCTCCAACACCATCAAGGTCTATGTCACTAGAGTTTTAACTACATTGTGTGCCCTTTAGACCAAACAAGATAAGCTTAATTAAAAAAACAAACTACCACAAACAATAGCTATCACCATAACTCACCGTCCCTTCAAGTTCTGGATGTGAGGGACAAATGAAGTAAGAAGCAAAAAAATATCCTTGTAAAAAAAACCAAAAGAAACCCAACCCAACTAAAATCCTCCAGGCTCTCAGGTAGGCCAAGAAGGACCAAGCTCAACAAATGGATTATGCTAGATCAGCTTCTCCAATACGATAGGTAGCAAGAATTCTGCTACCAAGGGTGTATTACTCAAAAAGTCCTTTGCACAGCTCAAGGCATAGAGAATTTCATTTAGTTGGGTCTGATGTATGCAATTAGCATGGTAAAAGTAGCATGTGAACTACACTTCTGGGGCCAAGGTTGCCCAATAACTAGATTTTTATTGTATAAATTGATTCCTTGCTATTTATATATGCTAATTGATTTGATCAATACTATAGCATGCATTTTGCACATGTATCTAGCTGAGTGTTATTCCCTGCCCACTCAGGGTGTTTGTCTATGTATGTACTAAATATGTTGCAGTAGCTTATTAAATGCCTTAATACCTTCAAATGCTGTACACAGAACATAGAACGCTTTGGTTTGGAAGGCACCTTAAAAATCATCTAGTAACCCCTCCCCTGCAATGGGCAAAGAATCTTACAAAGATGCTGGTATTTTAAAGCAAATAATATTCTTAGAAGCTGCTATTTAAACAAAGCCCACAAAAATGTGGTTTTAAAATGCATCACTAGATTTGTTGATTATGTTCATCTTCAGTAAAATAAATAGTCCCTTACATTATTAAACATCAGTTTAAAAATGTACAGCAGATAACTGCAAAATATCTGTGAAAACTGTGACTGAAATACCTTACAATTTCAGAAATTGAATACTTTTTTGAAGTATATAAATACATAGGCAAAATACAAATTAGAGGCACAATTAGAAAATAACACTGAAAAGAACATTACCCATGTATAATACCTTCTGAGATAGTTTTACAACCGTTTCTCATTATTTGTAAAGAAGCTCTTGAGGTTCTTCCACGTGAAATTAGACTTACTATATCTTACTTATTACTAGACTTACTTATTTGAATTCTTGGCTGCGACATCCTTTCAGACTGCCCCTACACTGCACTCTTGTGAGCTAATGTGGTAATGCAATAGCTCAAGATCATTTATTTCAACACTATGCGGCTTCTTCAAAACAGAGATGCATAATGGGAAAAGAGTGACATAGCAGTTGCATGCATGAGAGAGAACAACTTGGCCTTAATTTGCTGCTGCCGGAGGATTCAACAATAAAAACGGATTTAACACACTTGCAAGCTTTCTCTTCTGAACTGGCAATGTAGATCAGGCCTACTAAATATTTATTTTGCAAATAAAACTGACTGAAGAGAAAGCAGTCAGACAAGCTTTTAATATCATATTATGGCTCACTTATAATTATTCATAGAATATTAATGAAAAAATATATTTATTTTAAGTGGAAGTAACCTGCAATAACCCACTATGAAACTCTAGCTCTTGGCGCTAACAGGACTTAACTCCTTCATAGAAATGTGTTTCTTGGTTTTAAGACAATCTATGTTTATCCTGCCTGCGATGACTGTGACCAAATTAGTGCACTTCTTAACCAAATGTGGTGAACTGCAACAATAACCTGCTGGCCATTACCTGGATCGTGAGGCATTTCCAATATAATAATCAGTTATGCTTATTTTTTTTAAGTTCGAGTCAGTCATCCTAAAAATGATCTTTAAAAGCATTTGAAGAATATGGTATCTCTACATCAGGAACTCAACATTGGAAAGCCTGGGCAAGGCCATTCAGCTAGTTTTCAGTTATACGAATTAAATGATTACTTGCATATGTTATATTAGTAAAAACACATAGTGAAGAAAATAAAAAAGGAATTGATGGAGGATCATTTTAAATAGTTAAACCTATAATAGTACTAATCCCTAGCTATATCTAACAACGGATACTCTAGCTGCAGTCCTTTCTGCAATATCACTAATGGTTGCTGCGGAAATAACAATGTCATTAATCTAAAAGTGAAAGTAGAGGGCATCTGGAGCTCAAATCCCTGTCTGCAGCACCTCCAGTGTTAAATTTCTAATGTTAAATATATTTACAAGATTGTATTTCTCACCCATATATCATATTCTTTCAATCTTCTTTTCTGCCTCCCACCCAGCTGCACCTCCACCCACTCTGCTTCAAGGCTGTACTGTTTATGCAAGGTAGCATTCATTGCTGTATATCGTAAAATGATTCTACCTTGTTACCCAACAGTGCTTCTTTTTCATTCCATATCATTAATAGCTAGTCATAGAGCTATTATTCATTCTCTGAACTCCTAAAATGAGGTATCACTGATAGATTTATATCCTTAGCAACCGTACATAATATGGAGAAGTGTGTTTTGTTCAGTTGTACCATCACATGTTCCTATTTCTGCTTGCAAACAGACTCTTGTTGTTGTTGAATTATGTGTGTCAACAACAGGCTTCAACAAGATATTTCATACCAGTTAATATTTAAAACATATCTTTACTTCAGCAATGTAATTACATAGAGTTATCACAGTCTTTCAGCCCAAAAGTAGATCTGCCAGCTAGTACCAAGCAACGGACCTATTAAGCCTTGGTTCTAGTATAAAAATATACATATGCATATATATCTCTGATTTTGCCTTAAATGATACTGCCTCTTTACATGTAAAAATATGGCAGGTATGATAAATTGCCTAAAACATTTGATCACATAGTAAAAATTATTCACATAAACATAAATGCTGCTTTTTATTATAAAACTTCATATTTACTATCCTTTACTCCAATTATTTACTATGTTTTACTCAATTATACTTTGTGTACACAGTTGGGAATGCTTCAAATAGAGGAGGTAAGACTGAAATTCTTTATAGAAATTGAAATTGTTTAAGTACTAACAATCAAAATTTATATTTACTTGGAAAAAAATGCAGGACATGCAAGGCTTTTAGAAAACAATGCCTCTAACTTTATATACATGATTGCATTAGCATATTTTCATATAATAAAGCAAGAGATTCTGGAGGGCTACCTTTTGATATATGAAGCACAAAGTGGACACAGTGAAGTCAGCTGGTCTTTCAACACAAACCTGACCCAAATAGACCCTCTATCATCTATAATTTATCCATTTCCTAAGACTGCAACCATACTCTGAAATCAGGAAAGTCCTATGGTCAGAGAGTACTACCGTAGCAAGAATATTTAAAAGCTGCCATCTCTGTAAGTAAACTCGCCATTTGATAAAGGAAATGTTTACTATTCAAATCCCACATCTTGTTTATGGATGGGTTTCCTTTTTTTCTTACAATTCTACATTCCTTTTAGATTGACTATGAGGCAATTTCTTGGCACTATGAGGAAGCCAAACCCTCCATGCTTAATATAACTAATATCTTAGTATGCAAGGGGAAATTCTGTTCATGTAGCAGCATAACAACATTTCATTCCATACACAGACCTAGTCGGCATGACTTGCTTCCCCTTTTCCATATCACTGAATCATAGAAAGATTTGGGTTGGAAGGGACTTTAAAGATCATCTAGTTCCAACCTTCCTGCCTTGGGCAGGGACACCATCCACCAGATCAGGTTGCTCACAACTCGTCACTGCTCTCCACTTGGACATCAAGCCATGAACCACAACTCTTTGAGTGCAACCATCCAGCCAATTTTATATCCACCAAGTGGTTCATCCATCAAATCTGTGTCTCTCCAATTTAGAGAATGCCATGCAAAACAGTGTCAAATGTTGTCCACAAGTCCAGGTAAATGCTGTCAGTTACTCTTCCCGTGTCCACCAAAGCTCTAGTCCCCTCTTAAAAGGCCACCAAATTCTTCAGGCACAATTTACCCTTAGTGAAGTGATGTTGGCTGTTACCAGTCACCTCCTTATTTCCCATGTGCCTCAGCACAGTTTCTAGGAGGATCTGCTCCATGATCTTGCTGGGTACAGAGGTAAGACTAACCAGCCTGTAGTTCCCCTGGTCTTCCTTTTGCCCCTTTTTAAAAATGGAGGTTATGTTTCCCCTTCTCCAGACAGTGGGAACTTCACCAGCCATGTTTAAAAAAAACAACCCTAAAACAACAACAACAAAAAACACTTTTAAAACCATTTATGTAGTTTTTCATTACAAGATACTACCATTTTGCTCCATTTCATGCTCCTCTCGTTCCTTTTTGACCAAGCCTCACCTTCCTAAACCCTTCCCAAATACACCCAAAACTACTGCATCTTCCAGTAAAAAATGCTTTAACCCCAGACCATACAGAAATAATTATTTGACTTTTGAGTTAGGGAGGTGAGAACTACAGAGGTCACTGCTATTGCCTCAGGCTCCGATGATAGCCAGAAATGTCTATGTCCCATTTTCTCAAGGAGGTTGTCTCCAACTCAGACACACACACAAGGTTTTCAGCAGGTTTTCTGAAGGCAGAAATGGTAAAGCAGGTAAGTCAGTGTTTCTGCAGAGTAAAGGGTCAAGTCAGGCTTCTGAAGAGGTCACAAATAGCAATATGTGACTAAAACACCTCAAGAAATAGTTATCACTTAAACCAGGGTACTTCATTTTTTAAAAAAGCAAAGAAGATTAATGTCAGAGGGGACAAATTAAATAAATACAACTATTAAACTATATGGCACCCCCACGTCTATCAAAGACATGTTCTCAAGTAAATTATGCACCTTGCATGCCAAGCTCTTCAAAAAGATGCTTCTTCAAAACTTCTCTTAGAGAAGTTATGCTTTCAGCCTTGAAAGAGAAATGATACTTTGTGATATCTTCAACTGAATTTTTCTGTTGAAAATTGGTATATTTCTCATGCATGTATTCACAATTCCATGCAATTATCAGATATTTCCTGTTCTTCTCCCCATCGCAAATGCTACTTTGAACATTAAAAAAAAAGGTCTCTTATGTCAGTTATCTGTACTGAAAATAGAAAGATTGTTTTCATTAGCAAATACTTTACTGTTATAATTGTACACAGTTATCCATTTCTTCAGTTAGTTGTTATTGCCAACAGAGATGATTCTTAGTCTTTCCCCAGTGACGCTGTATTTGTCACTATTCTGGGCATTAATTCAAGTCCAAAGATAGGAATGAAAATTACAGGCTCTTCCTACATAGCTTTCCTTTTTAGCAACTTCATGCAGGCTCTACATTAGCAACTTCTAACTTCTCTCACATTTCTTCCTACATAAGTCACTCTCCAAGTGGATAAAAAGTGAAATAAATTCAGCTCACTGCTGTAAGGGAATTTATTCTTTAACTTCCTACTGAAAATACACTAATTTTGTAAAAAATTCAGATAAGTTTAGTAGGTTTTTATGATTGTTGTTTTCTTGTAGCATTTTCTATAGTGTATAACATTAATATCTGAGGAAAAATATTAGCAATATCTTCTTCACAGTAATTCTATAATATGGAAAATATCACTATCTTCATTTTAGCAAAAGGGAACTCGTGCAGCAAAAATGTACTGCATGCTTAAGGAATACCTTTCTGAAAATACTATTTTTCTCATTCCTAATTTTTTTCAGAACTTTAGGAAAATACTTATTAGTAGGAAAATATTGCTCGACATTCTTACTGATGCTCCATGATGCTAATTAAATTGACTGCTGAATGCAACTCTTGATTTGACCTTATTAATCACCCTGTTGTAATGGGTAGGAGCCCCAGTTACGGGTCAGGATTCATTCTACCAAATGTCAACAAACTAACAAGTTGGAAATGCTAAAAATATGACGTATAAAATAACAAACAAACAAAAAGAGTAACCAGATTTAATTCTCTCCTAGTCTGAATTAATTGACAGCAAGTCTATTTTGAAACAGGACACAGAACTAAGGTGTCACTGATACCATCTGCCATTTATGCTTCGACACAGAGGAGATATTTGTAAGGCACATCCACATCCTACTGCTAATAGAAAATCTCTGTATTTGATTATATGGAGCCCATACATAGCAGTAGGGGTATATTTGACTAAATATTGCTCTCTATGTTTACCAAATCACTTGGGTTATATCAAGTGGATACTTTTTTAAAAGAGATTTTCTGTTTTACTGAACTTTAAATGGACATATTGACAATACAACATTGGAAGCATGCTAGACTTTTTTTCCTTTCTCTTTCTTCACTTCTCTTTATTCATAATGAAAAGATAAACCATATTTGCATGTAGCTCTTCAACCTCACTCTAAAATAAAATCAAAAACTGTTGCTAAAAACATCTTGGCTGCTTTTCACAATGAAATGTATTCATTTAGTGTTAAAAAGAGCAATCAGGTATGATTACAACTTGAATGGTGATTGGGAAGCACTTAATCACCTAACTAAGATAAAATGTTACAAGTGGCTAATCAAAAGTTACTTCTGAAAGAAAAAATCTGAGAGGCTGCAAACATAATCAAAAAGAAACTAAATGTCAGGGAAGTCATTAGCAAAACAGTGTTTGACAAGCCAAATTGTCTCCTTCAAATTTTTGTCCTACCATTTTAAAATCATCACTTTCCACAGTCCATTTCTAGTTTTCTCCCTCTTTCCTCCTTCTCTTTGCCAGCCCTTTTGGCAAAACAAAAAATACCTGTTCTTCTATTCCTCCTCAGACCACATCAGTCTTTCACTCACTAACCCACTGTAAACCTGCACTACTGTAGAACCTTCTACAGAACTTTACACATACACAAACAATTTTGTGAAATATACAAGGAAAAAAATACACAATCAGCATAACAAAATAATTCACTACATTCTACAGGTACATACTTGGTTAGCTCTTATGCTATATTCATACAACACCACAGCATTTAGGAGTTACACCACTACAACTTCTTCTGAGTTCTCATCATTAATATTCTATCCATAAATCAGATTTCAAAAAAACAAAGAAGAAAAAACTTATGGCTAGTGCACAGTTTCCAAAAGCATAGCAAAACTGTTCAGTCACTTAGTACATCATAAATAAACTACAATCTGTTTACTGCCTGTAACATTTTATACTGTAAATATCTTAAGAACATACATAGCTTGATTTAAACGTCAACTTTCTTAATCAGATTTGCAACATATTATCTCCTCACCCTCTGCATAGAAAAAAGAGAAATACAAGTTTGAAAATTATGAAGACTGAAATGGACAAACTGTTGTAAGTAATGACATGTTACTAAGATTGTTATGAACATGACAACAAAAGACAGACAAACTTTAACTAATCTCTTGACACAATTATCACTTACTGAACATCATTTTTTGGTCATTTTTTTTAATATGACACTCTCTTTTGAAAGAAAGAATCAGAACAGTATCTCTTGATTTTGTTTTTATTTTCTATCCCTGACAAATCTTTTTGAATGTGTCACAATGCCCACAATGGATTCTGAGTTCAGGCACCATTTTCACTATTTGTTTTCAACTGTCACTGTGTTTTTAGAAAACTTCCAGTAAGGCCTGTAGGAGCAGTAAATTAAGCGAGTGAGAATCCCAGACTGATTTTAGCCTTTAACAGGTACCACCTACATGAAGCTGCACCAGTCGAGAGCCTATTGGGGTTTGTCAGCAGGTTGCAGCGTGCAACTAAAAGAAGTCAAATATTGCCCCCTACTGCCTGCAGGAGAAAGACAAACAACTGACTTTTAACATTGCATCCTAACACAGACCCTTTCAATGTTTGCAGCGGTAACATGGAGGATGGCAGTAATACCTAATTCCAAGGACAAGCAAAAAACTGTGCTCCTTGCTGGGTAAGTCCATCACAACATAGCTCAGAAATGAGCTGTATGAGTATATATACCTGCATAAGAACCATTCAGTTTGGCAAAGAGGAATTAAAAACATTAGCAAAGTTCTTCAGGAAATAATGTTGTTCATAGGGATACAAGGGATTCATATCTTGAAATATGATGGGAAAGGGTCTTAACTAGAAGTAAAACATTCAATAAATTGATCTTAGTTTTCCAAATAAACCCATGGCTTCTTATATTAAAGGCAGCATTTTTAAGCTACTAAAAGGATACAGTCAGTTCACCATCTAACACAGAAAACAGAGAAGAGATACTTCCTAAAAGGCAAGGGAATCATGCCATTGATTAGTATTCATTCTGAAGACATTCAAGTATTAAAGCACAGAAAAGCAGGGCCAAACAGCAAATGCTAGTAAGAGAAATTAATACAGTAACACCTTTTTAATCCTTTGAAAACAAAAGCATGAAAGTAATAATCAGAGCAAATTGGAGAAATACTAGAGTAAAAGCTCTAGGACTGCACATGACTTCACGTCATAAGCCAATCATAGATATCCAGAAGAAAAGAAACACTTGTAGTATTCCAGCTTCCAATGCAGTTCAGGTCAGTGAAATAATTAAGCTAAACAACTGGTAACCACAATGCTATTGCACTCAGCATAAATCACAACTATGCAAGTAACAAGGGAATTTAGCACACTTCACAAACCTACTATTTATACCTATATATTGTGCAAGTTCCTACACATGGGTTGGGGCAATACGCAGTTTCAGTTCAGGATAGGGGATGATGTGATTGAGAGTAGCCCTATGGAGAAGGACTTGGGGCTGCCAATTGATGAGAAGTTCAACACAAGACGCGCTTGCGGCCCAGGTGGCCAACAGTATCCTGGGCTACATCAAAAGAAGTATGGCCTGCAATGATTCTCCCCTTCTACTCCACTCTCTCGAGCCCCCACCTGGAGTGTTGTGTCTACTTCTGGAATCATGAATGCAAGAAAGAACTGTACGAGTGAATCCAGAGTGGGGATAACAAAGATGATCAGAGGAATGGGGCACCTCTGCTATAAGGAAAGGCTGACAGCTGGGATTGTTCAACCTGGAGTGGCCTTCCAGTACATGAAGGGGTCCTACGAGAAAGTTGGGGAGAGACTTTTTACAAGGGCATGTAGTGATAGGATGTGGGGGGTGACTTTAGATTGGAGGGGGGAGTTTCATACTAGATATCAGGATGAAATTATCACAATGAGGGTGGTGTGACAAGTTGCCCAGGGAAGTTTTGGGTGCCCCCTTCCTGGAAGTGTTCAAGGCCAGGTTGAATGGGGCCACACACAGCCTGATCTAGTGGGAGGTGTCCCTGCCCATAGCAGAGGGATTGGATTTAGATGATCTTTAAGGTCCCTTTCAACCCAAACCACTCTACGGTTCTATGATATATATGCCTGCCAAACAAGTTTCTGCACCCTTATTGCTCATTCTCTGAACACTAAATGCCTTCAGGCTGACTGCTGGCTAACATGTTATCAGTCATTTGCACCTTACTCTCTTGCCTCCAGGTCTCCTACTCATCTTTATTATGTCCATATTTTTTAATCTAAAAGAATACTATTGTATTTTTATGTCTATAATCCTGTAGTCAGAAGAGAAATTTAAATAAAAACCCTGAAGATCCCACAGTTCAACTTCCCATGGCAACACCAATCTGTCTGCTACTGCACATTCAGTAAGAAACCTATGATATACACTGTATTTAAACATTATCAGGACAGCAATCTCTACCATCTAGGAAAAAAGAAATCTGACATTAAGGGTTTACATTAAAATAAACACGTATGAAGAAAACCAGAGACTGTTAAAAAATAAAACTGTAAGATACAGGATAAATGGAAAAAGCAGATACTAAAAGCCAAAGCCTCTAAAAGAGAAGTAGGGTAAGAGCCAACTTAATAACCCATGGCTGTAGCCAATCATCGTTGTCTACATTTAGTCAACAGTGAAGGGGTACAGTGACAGAGACCTCACTGCTACCCAACCATACAGTTTATTCTTCCACATTCCTGGCACAGAAGTCATTGAAAACTGGCACATTTTACTGTGGGGGACAGCAGGAGAGGGAAAGATCTTTTTTATACTTTCTCTTCCCCCAGATATTTCCTACATTCCTTTAAGAAAAATGTGATAGGTTTTCAGCATTTGTTGAAAAGTGTTGTTTGTCAAAATTTCACAATCAGTTCAGTTCAACATAACCCTTTTTAGGATGATTTTTCCATACTTGCATATTTTATATTAAGTTCTATATCACAACTGTAGAAATATCAGACTTTCCTACAATCCAGCAGCCCTACTACACAAAGTTTGCAAACTTCTTTGTCCTGATCAGTGCCCTAAATGTCCTCCTTTGTATGTTCAGACAAAACAGTATAAGGATATGGAAAATAAGTTTCCTATAGATCAGGCAGTTATCTTTAATCTTTCTCACAATTTGCAGACGTATGTCTAACAGTTATATGGATACAGAATCAGCCAGGTGCGACAATCCCTGTGAAGATTTACACCTACATTAATAACAAAACTTTGATAACTATACTATGTTTTATCTTTACATGGGCAACAAGTTTGAGACACATGACAATTTCACTGTTGTTATGGTTTATAAGAAAGTCAGATCTGTTCAGACTGAGGCTGAAAGACTTCTTTTTCAAGTGGTGAAGGGCCACATTTGGCCTGCTTTCTATGGTCAAGCAGCACAGGAGGAGATATCAAGACCTGCTACAGCATTACTTCAAGTAAATCCCAATTTGTATAACTTCCTCTTCACTGAAGTCCCAATTTATGCCAGATAAAAAAATCAAGAAGGCATAACTGCCTTCTATTTTCATCGTATTTTTTTCTCAGTGTAGGTTGTCCAAAAGGTAAATTATGACATTAACTTCTATCCTAAACCCTTAGCTAAGGAAAAGCACAGCTAGCTGCACTCACATGCTGAACTTTTTCATTAGAGTCATCTGAATACGAAGCAGCTATTTATTCTATTATTAACTTTCTCGATTATAGTAAACAATCAACAGTAATCAAAAGTGCAAAAAGGAGGAAAAAAAATTCAGGCTCCAAGAAGGGTGAAGGAAATATGTAAGAAAGCAGATAACTAGTTCTTTCTGGGTTCATACAGTTAAGCTGGAAAGTTACAGTGTGTAACACAGTAAGTCAGTTCTCAATTCACTGTCAGGAGTTCTTAGTACAGCCCTCCCACACCAGCAAGCCTGGGCTTCACTGGGGCCCTTTAGAACCAGAAGAATTTGGGGTTTGATTTTCCCAGAGAAATGATAAGTTTACATTTCAAACTTGTCTTAAGAAAAATTAATATGTAAAGCTTCACCTTCTCTTATTTAGCTGTGCTCATGTAAGATTTAAATTAAATAAATGGTATATTAATTGTCACAACCAACTAGTAAGGCAGATTAAGTTGCAGTTTGAGACTTTTTCCCTCTGGAAGCTTCTTTTGACTACAATAGCGCAGGACATGTTATACACGAAGCAGAAAATTTTCATTATCACTGAAGACCCAGAATCCACAAAGGAAACCATCAACAAAAGGTTACCAACACTGCCTACACAAGATTTATCGTGCACATGTTAAAAGACTCTATGTTTCCCTAAGACACATTATGTTAGCTACAATTTGCTGGAGAGAAAAAGCTGTACTGATAATTTCCAGCTCAGCTATTTAGCATTTGCCCACAAAATTCACAAAGATCACAGGTTCTTATGAAGGCAAGGTTAGAACTTCTAGAGCACAAATAACCATTTTCCTCAAAACATAACTCTTGTGACTAGTTTCTGTAATATTCTATATACTCCTCCTGGAGACCAGGCACTTGGTATTTATTAAGCTCATCAACTAAGCAACACAAGCAGACTCTTTACAGTTGTAACTTTCAGAGATGCCTGATTAGACTAGCTTTCATACCAGCTTGCTCAGATGCATCATAAAGGCTCATTTCTCAGCAAAATCTGTTTTAAAAGTGGTTCACAATCACTGTCACTGTCAGGCTATTAGGTATCTTACAACTACATTATTACGCTGTTGAAAGTGGTAATTCTCTTTTAATATCTTTGTCTCATGGACAAAGACATTAGTAAAAAGCAAAAGGTTACTGACCTTTTCAGGAAGGACTAAAGAGTCAGATGTTAAAGTGTCCTGTGATTATAATAATCATTCTTCACCAAAAAAAAAAAAAAAACACCACTCATTTTTTCCTCTTTTGCATTCATTTAAAGAAAGAGATAAAAGGAATGTGTTTATCAATTTGCATCACATGAGTTTTCTCTTTCTAGGCCTATTTAGCACCTAATCTTTCTTACATCTTTTATCTCATATGTTTTCATGTGATCTAGACCACATCCCTGGAGTACACAAAGAGCTTATAGTATTGAGTTTTCCCTGTTTTTGAATGTCTTGCTGGTTTTACTGTATTTAACGCTTGTGGAAGATGGCTGGTGTTACTGGTATTTAAAAATTTAGTACTCAAGCAGTAACACTAGCAAAGCAAAAGCTTTAACAACGCAGCCATGTCCACAAAGCTCTGCCAACACAGCTCAACACCAGCTCATCCTGCTTTTTATTGTAGTTTCTGCTACCTTGCTCAGTGGAGATGTCAAGCATATCGGTACGTAGTTTCCAAAAATTCCTGGAAATGGAATGATCATTCCTGGAGTCCTAGGCAGTTGCATGTATGTCACATTTGCCATTTTCCAATACCACTTAGTACTAGTCATATTAAGCAAAAAGTTAGCACTCTCATCTCCCCAGCTACAAATCAATTTATGATTCCAAGATAAACGCATCTTAATATCCCAAATCACTATTGCTTATTTTTTCTGTTCACTCTATTGATAATTCAGTTTAAGACATCTTTTCTGTCTGATCTGCCATGTGGGAAGTGTTCTACTATGGAAATCTTCCACAGATATTCTCCAGTGTAAAAAAAAAAAAAAAGGCCTTACTTTCCCTGTTCTGGTTTTATTGATTGCTTTTCCTGTTCAAACTTAATTCTCTGTGAATCCTCAGGATTCTCTCACAGGATTTCTGCTCATAAGCGCAGAAGTTACTAATACTGATTTGTTTTTGCTGCTCATTGCTTTACCTCATTTTACTCTTCCAAGTCTTATGAAGATTTATGATCCCTTCTGTTTCCATTTGCGGACATAACTTCCTGTTGTCCTTCTTTTTGGAAGATATTTTCTTTTTCCTTTTTAATAATTGCCCTGTCCCTGGGGTTTCACTATGTTGGAGAGCTTGGCCGCCCATTGCAACCACAGGAGTAAACAATGATACTAACTGTCCTGCAGCAAATTCCCAAAGAACATAATGCAAACACTGGGTTATGGACTTTAACTGCACCCTGTAATTTTCTTCACAATGTACTACTAGTCTCATTGCTAAGATTAAAACCGGTATTAAGCTTTTCATACAACAGTCACATCCCAGAGCACAGCAAGGTGCAGAAAGCAATCCAAGTGTCACATTCAGGCAGCACCTATTAAGAGATGCATAGTGGGAGCTTGACTTAATTTTCAACAAGTAAATGCCTGAAAAATGTATCTGATTATTAACAAGAACATGTGGAAGAAAGCATTTGCACAAAACAGAAATTATTTTCTGAGGTAACAAATGCACACTCCAAACTAGAATTAAAACAGAACTTAAAGGGACTATTGTAGCGCATGCGGGTGTTTGACAAAAAAAAGCTTTGTGAGGAAGTTGCTACAGTACTCAAACACAGAGAGTGTGGTAGAATACTGTCATGCAAGCCTACTATTTGTTTTATTACATTTTGCTTTAGAACAAACCAACTCCCTGTTTTTACAGAGTTCTTGTACAGTCCAAGGAAAAAAAACCAAACAAAACATTGCTACTAAATCAGAGGAACTTTCTCTGCACCTTAGACCTCTAAAATTTTCTCTTCTGAGTCATGTCATCTGACTGGTCACACAGGAATACATGTCAGCTTGTAGCTTTTCATGGAGTTGATTAGAGATTTACTTGAAAGAGCTGAAGCTAATGTGCTTAAGCTATTGAACAAAAATGTCATATACAGTATTTATGTGCACTTTGTTTCCCACATTAAATCATATGCCTCAGAGATCTTTAAGGACAAAATTACTGATGCACAGCATACGCACTCCTTTAACCCTGCAGTTTACCCTGGCGAAGTATTATCAAATGTGAGAGTACTTAAGACTGTAGAAAGGAAATTAGCATGCTCCATTTTCTTCTGCTATTTAGTTGTCATATCTGTTTTTTCCTGTAATGATTTAATCTTGGGTTCACATTACCAGTAACTGGGGTAAGTTCCCAAAGTTGCAATTTTATGCTTGCAGGCCATAACTTTTACATCCAGTAATACTTCACAAAATTAATGAAAGTTTCCAATTTGTTATTATTGCTTATTACTGGCTAGACTTTTTTAAGATGTACACTTCTTTGTGTGGGTCATTCTATGTTTACAAAGTACATTTCTGCTGGAGACTGTCCAGTGACAGCTCAAGATAACTGAGGTATCTACACCCCCAAACTCTCAGTGTTTAGAAATTTTGCATCTTATAATTAGTTTAGCCTCTTCTTCACTTTCACTGTACCCCCAGCATGTTCTTTATCTGAATAACCACCATCTTGCTGACAAAGTGCTCTTAGCAGCAGCTTACCCTACCTAAGGGGAAGTGATTGCTGTATTAAAGCCTCATAAGTAACATAGACATCTAAATGCAACAACAAACAAACAAGTCTGATAGTGGAGCTGCTTTTTGCTGTGTGCCCTGCAGAGAAAGCTTCCCTCCTGCATTCAGGATACACAAGTCCTTTATAAACTCGGGATCTCATAAAATAGAATCATGGAATCGCTGAGGTTGGGCAAGAATCACAGAACCACTGAAGTTGGACAAGACCTCCAAGGCTGAGTTGAACACCACCATACCCACTAAACCATGTCCCAAAGGGCATCAACACATTCTTTTTAACACCTCCAGGGATGGCGACTCCACCACTCCCTGTAACAGCCTGTTCCATTGCTGCATCACTCTTTCAAGTACAGACATTTTTCAAAATGCAGACACTTTTCCTCATATTCAACTTAGACCTCCCGTGGCACAACTTGAGACCATTTCCTCTCATCCTACCTCTTGTATCTTGGGAGGTGATCCTCCCTCTGTACTCAGCACTGGTGAGGCTGCTCCTTGAATCCTGTGTTCAGTTCTGGGCCCCTCACCACAAGAAGGAAGTTGAGGCTCTGGAGTGAGTCCAGAGAAGAGCCATGAAGCCGGTGAAGGGGTTCAAGAACAGGCCCTATGAGGAGAGGCTGAGAGAGCTGGGGTTGTTTAGCCTGGAGAAGAGGAGGCTGAGAGGAGACCTCATTGCTCTCTACAACTACCTGAAAGGAGGTTGTAGAGAGGAGAGAGTTGGCCTCTTCTCCCAAGTGACAGGGGACAGGACAAGAGGGAATGGCCTCAAGCTCCGCCAGGGGAGATTTAGGCTGGAGATTAGGAGGAAGTTTTTCACACAGAGGGTCATTGGGCATTGGAATAGGCTGCCCAGGGAGGTGGTTGAGTCACCTTCCCTGGAGGTGTTTAAGGCACGGGTGGATGAGGTGCTGAGAGACTTGGTTTAGTGTTTGATAGGAATGGTTGGACTCGATGATCTGATGGGTCCCTTCCAACCTGGTTGTTCTATGATTCTACGATTCTATGAACATCTGCCTCACTACAACCTCCTTCCAGGGAGTTGTCGACAGGAATAAGGTTTCCCCTCGGCCGCCTTTCCTCCAGGTCACTCCTCGCAAAGGTTGTTCTTCAGCCCCTTCTCCAGCTCCCTTCCCCTTCTCTGGATGTGCCCCAACCCCTTCCCGTAGCGACAGCCTCCGACCGGCGTCGCAGGGGCCCTGGCTTTGTGGGCGGGGCCGGGGCGGGGCCGGGGCGGGGCTGTGGCCGCGGGGCTGTGTTGGCGCGCGGAGCTTGGCGCGGCCGCTTGCCTGGTCCCCGCGGCGATGGAGCCACCGCCGCTCGCGGCCGCCGCCCGGCAGGTACCGGGGCGGGAGGGCGGGGAGCGGGTCCCGCGCGGGTCAGTCCGGTACAGCCCGGCCCAGCCCGGCCCAGCCCGGCCGCGGCTTCTCGCTGCTCTCTGCTCGGGGCAGCCGCGGCGGCCGCTGTGCTGTCAGCGGGGTCTCGCTGCCCCTCTGCCCCGGGCGCCGCGTCGCGCTTGGAGCCCTTTCGCCTCTGTCATCAATTGCTCTTTCTCGCCCTTCTTTTCCGAGTCAAACGTGCTTCTTCCGAGGGGCTGGTGAGTCTTTGAGCGGCGTGTCTGGCGTTGGTTTCCCGGTAGCAGCTAAAGAGGGAGCGGAGCTCCGTGGGGCACGAAGCTTTGGCCTTTCAGGGCAGTGACTGGTGCCTCCTTTGCCAGTCGGTGGCGAAATAAAATATAACAACTGTTACATCTCTTACATTTTATCCTAGAAACGGCTGAGGGAGAATTTCACCTATAAATTTGTGTGCGATATGAAGATAAATAGGTGGTAGTTGGTTCGGCTGCGATTATGCAAAGATTTGGAGGGGAAAAACGGACACAAAGTGGAATACTTAATGATAGATTCAGGCCAAAGAGGAACTTATCTTTTTCATATGATGCATAACTACGATATAGAAGTCATTGTCACAGGGTATTGTGAATTTTAAATAATACATGTAGCTTCCGAAAGGGGCCAAAATCAAGGAGCCAGTCCCTGAAGGGATGCTGTGCGTCAAAGATGTATTTGCTTTGGGAAGCCTGACATAGGCAAACTGATGAAAGGCGGGACAGGAAAATTATTTACCAACTCTATTCTTCATGTTCTTATACTTCTCCCGAGGCACCTTTCATGTCCATTCTCAGAAACTGCCTACATAAGGGCCTTTGAGCTGAGCTGGTGTTAGTATTCTGATCTTAGTGCTACTTAAGGATTAAAGGTCCTACTTAAAAATGTGGCCCTTCTTGAACCACTCTTATGCTTGTCGGCTCATACTACTATCCACAGGTGACTTGGACTTACCAGTCATTTATTTTTTTTCCAGGAGTATTAGTAACAAGCATCTGAGTTTGTACTCTGTGCTATATATGTTAAATAGGCTCCTGCATCCAAGAAATAGTGGTTTTATTTTCATGGTAAGGACATGAAGTTTTGCTTTAGTAGAACACAGGCAGGCATTTTCTTCTCCCAACTTGTATGCCTCTTTTGATTTACACGGCTTTAAGATTCTAGCCTTCTAATGAATGATTCTAAAATGTTCTCTGACAGCAGAGTGGTAATCTAAGGACAGGACCTGCATGCTTATGAGGTGATTTTTGAGGATAAGAATTCTAATTTTGAAGCCACTGGCTACAAGATCATACTCTGAACTTCGCTTTATACCAGAGCTTTCCACAGAAAATTTACAGGACTAGCCAATAACTATTCATAATGAACTAAACCTTTGGATGACACAGAAATATTTAAAGTGCTGGATGAAACCTTGAATTAAAGTATTTTCAGGGTTTGGCATACTTTACTAGTAACTCTTAAACTGTATTTCATTCTTGTGATTCAGGGGCCTGTTTGTACTTGTTGTTTTAGCCAAAATATTTTCAAAAGTACTTGATTCACATTTTTGCATTTGGAACATGACTAAAAAGCTCTTTGATTAACAGCCTACCTCTGAATTTATGTAGATTTCTGTACTTTCACATACCTTTTTCAGAGAAGAATTAATTACAGAAGATTATGGGTCCGGCTTCTAAAGGAATTAGATGCCTAACACCCCTTTGATTTCTCATTGAAAAAAAATGGGATTTAGTTATCAAAATGCCTCTACAAATCTGTGTCTGTGACGATTCTTATTTGATCTGGAATAGACTTCATTAAATATGTATAAAATCCTTGTTCTCTCCTACTTTTTCCATGAATAGTATTATTGTCTTCCTGAAATAGGTAGAAAGAGATGACCAAACAGCCCTGGTTAGTAAACCCAGGAATAAAGGAGGAAATGGTAGTCTGGCATCAGCTGGATTTAACATTATCAACTCTATCATAGGATCGGGTGTTATAGGCAAGTATATTTTTCTTCATTATATTCTGTGTCCAGCCTTGTTTAAATGTACATGACTATCCAGTTTGGAGACTAACACTGCCTTCTTACTTCTGCTGTTTCTGAAGATTTCTCTGTTTCACTTGCTTACTATGTGAAAGTGCAGAGCTGTCAGCTGAGAGCACGTCTCTGTAATAAATACACTACATTCTCTTTTGCCATAACGACCAGAGAGAACTGGTTGGGCAGGTGTTGAGTGAGCTTTATACCTAAGAAACACTTTGGACACTAAAAATGATCTTTCTGAGATTGTTAAGCATGCTGGTCGAATCTGGCAGGTTGATAGCATGTTTTGTAATCTGATATCACAAATAAGTCTAATTGTAATCTAATATCACAAATAAGTATTTGGAAAGATTCTTCTATAGTATTTCCTTTTTTATTTACAGGATTGCCGTATTCAATGAAGGAAGCTGGTTTTCCACTAGGGGTACTGCTGCTGTTTGTGGTTGCCTGTATCACAGGTACTCTAAGAGCATTTTGTATTTTAAAGTGAAAATCAGTCTTGCAATGTTCAGCTGATCTTGAGCTTAATGATAGCTTAAACAAGTATATCCATGACAGTAAAAATGACATTTTTCCTTACCTCACTAAACCCATGAACAGTTTAGTAAAAGTAGAGAATTATACTGTGCAACATGTAAAGCTGCTTTTTGTGCATGTTTTAGTTTTGTAAGGCCTAATTTCTTAGTCTAGGTCAAAGTGACATTTGGAAGAATAGCCCTTATTTGTACCTCATAATCACCTGTTCTAGTCCACTGGTTTTTCCCCTAATTAACAGACTGCTGCTGGTTATTCTATGATTCTATGGTAAGTTTTGAAATCCCATAGTAAATAAACATAAGTAAATCCATTGGCAGGAAAGGAGAATTTTTGTAAAGGCTCTGTGGATTAAGTCTTCAAACGACAAACCAAGTCAGCGTAAATGCTGTGGACTCTTTTACCTATATGCTGAGTGGTAGTTGATGCTTTTCATTGCTTAAAATATCATTTAAAGACTTACATAAATGCTGGTGGCTTGACTGGAGAGCAGTGTAACATACATATATGGTTTTTTATGAATGAACTATTTCTCTGTGTCTGATGGCAAAGTACTTTAATGAAATCACGTAAAAATCATAGCTCAGAAATTTCAGTTACTTTTCTATAGGAAATCTAATATGTCCATTGCATTTCTAAGTGTTTTTACAGAATTTATAGCCTTAGGCCAAGAACTTGTGAATTAAACTCAGCATTTTATTATGTTTAAGATATGACTCAATATTCTCGCACAAGGAAATAAGAATCATAGAATCACCAGGTTGTAAAAGACCTCTTTAATCCTCGAGTCCAACCATTCCTATCTGCCACTAAAAAATGTCTCTGAGCACCTTGTCTACCTGTCTTTTAAATACCTCCAGGGATTGTGACTCAACCACCTTCTTGAGCAGACTGTTCCAGTGCGCGATAACCCTTTCTGTGAAAATTTGATTTTTTGATATCTAGTCTGAACCTCCCTGGCGGAGCTTGAGGCCATTACCCCTTGTCCTGTCACTTGGGAGAAGAGGCCAGCTCTCTCCTCTCTACAACCTCCCTTCAGGTAGTTATAGAGAGCAATGAGGTCTCCCATCAGCCTCCTCTTCTCCAGGCTAAACAACCCCAGCTCCCTCAGCCATTCCTCATAAGGCCTGTTTACCAGCCCCTTCACCAGCTCTTCTCTGGACTCACTCCAGAGCCTCAACATCCTTTGAAGAACCTCTCTGCCCCCCAGCACATTGACCCTACCTCTCAGCTTAATGTTGTCTGCAGACCTGCTAAGGGTGCACTCAGTGCCTTCAGCCAGGTCATTGAATAACTGGCAAATAACTTACTTACCAATTTTCACTGTATTTCATTTGAGGGGATGTTTTTGAATTATACTGGGTGTAGTCCTAGGTTGACAAAGAAATACAATTTTAGGTCATTTTACTGTAAATCTTTTGTGGATCTAAGATCCTTGACTACTAAGACTTAATATTTATTGTGAAAGATCAGCTCAGCATGCAACTTAATAGATAATAAACATGAGGATATACTCTGTAAGAATTGCATATGCATATGGGAATCTCTGAATTGGCTTTCATGTTAACACAGGGTGGAAATCTCATTTCTAAAGACTGTGAAAATGTCATCATTTTAGTAATTCAGAGAACTTAATAAGCTCTGATTGTGTCCCCAGAGAGGAACTGTTCCTATCGCAGCATAGATTACAAGCTGTGTGAAAAGCAGATGAGGAATAGATGAGGTCTAGCTACTTCTGCACCAAGGTAATAAATTCTATGCTGTAACTAATCTGGACTGGAAAATCCTATGGTGCTCAAATGAGCACTGAGCATAACTTGACATAAGGACAATGTTTTGGAGCGTTCTTCGCAAAATGTTCAATCTGGGAAAAATTCTGCCTGTGACATCAACTCTGTCTCAAGCCATATTGCTTCATTGTTTTCCCAATAAAGCACTTAGCACGTGTTTTACTGTAAAAGTATCCAATAGAAATGCTTAAAATATTTTTACTACAAATAACAGAGAAAACATAAAATACTAGCCAGACCTTATCTTTCACAGACTTAGATAAATAGCTGAGTAAAGTGATTAAGAGTTCTAGCACCATGACACAGGCTGTCCTCGCATTTTATCCCCATTCAGGACATAATCAAATGTTCCATCCATTCAGGAGCCCTCTCCATTCATTATTAATTGAATTTTTCTTGTTTTGGTGCTTATAACAGTTCTTGTTCCCTGTGACCATACTGGAATTGGTGTTTCTGCTGTCCTAATCAGAAAAGATGGAATTTCCTTCTAGTATAAGCCTATAGTTCCTGGTTATGGTGGATTGAGATCCTTTATGAAACTTTTTATCCTTGCGCTTCCTAGTTCCACTATTTTCCTTCTTACAGACTTTTCCGTTCCTTAAAAAACAAAGATGAGTAGCAACCAAGCACAAGTTGGTTCGTACTGTCTTTTAACACTGATTTTATATTTTAACAGATTATTCCATTATATTACTGATCAAAGGAGGAAACCTCTCCAATACCAACAGCTATCAAGAGCTGGTCAGAAAAACATATGGTCTTGTAGGTTATCTAATTCTTTCAACTCTTCAATTTTTATATCCATTTATTGGTAAGATTGCATAAAATATAAATCTTTAATAAATAACAAGCATTTTCACATTACCTTATTCTTTCACTGGTTAAATATTAAGAACTCTGAAGAATGTACTATATATGCTTCTTTCCTAAAACAAACAAACAGAAAATTAGAAGTTACTTGGTGTGTTCTGAAGAATGACTGAGGAAGAATTAAATCAAATGGGCAACTGGAGTAACAGACCTGAATTGAAGTGTAGAAGAAAAAAAATTCAGGATCACACACTTAAAAATTGACTCAAGTAGCTGTGAGGAATAGTAAGGAGGAGATTCTGTTCTAGAACGAGTAGCAGCACAAATTTTATGAGCCTGAAGCAGAAGGAAAATATGTCTCCAAGAGTATATTGAATTAATATTTTTCCAAAGCATTACGGGCATTGTAGAAACCACTGATTGGATCTTGCTTGAATATAATGTGCTCTCATTGGTCTTCAGAAGCATTAATTCAGCCTTATAACCCAATAAGCTACTAGAAAATTGGGCAGTTGAGACCCCTTTGAAGAAGAAATAGTGAAAGAATAAACAGGTATTATCTCTTCAGGGATTAATTAGAATGGAAGTTTTAAATAGATGGCATATTCTGAATATATCCCTTTCAGTAGTAACATAAGTTAATCTAAATCTTAAATATGGTTGATATTTTAACACTTCAGGCTGCAAGAGGTGGTGACTTGAGCTACCAAGAGTCTGAATTTGGTGACCACAGTGTCCCAGATCAAAATACCTACTTTGGGAATAATCACTCTGTATTTATTACTAGTAGCTGAGATCTTTAAGGGAGTCTATTTACTGTCACTGCAGGCAACAATGTTACACGTGCTGACTTAAAACAGTGCAATTACTAATTCATGTAGAGAACAGAGAGTTTGTAAAGATCTGTCCTTACCATAGAGCTAGTTCTGCATATGAATGTGCTTGAATTTATTTCTATAAGTAATGTTAATGACTTAACATTTCACAACAGTGAATGTTTATGCATTAGTTAAGGTCAGTACCTTTATGCATGTTGTCTGAATGATGAAGGCCATATAAGTATATAAATATATTTCATGTGTATGTATGCGCACGCATGCATATGTATAAACACTTGTATAGAATAAGATAAGAGTGAAATATGAATGTGAAGGCTGCAGTTCTTATTAATGAGAGTAAGGTATGGAAGTCAATGTCCAATATCTTAGTCTGTTCTCTCCTCCTTTCTTCTGATTTAAAGATTTCGCTAACTTTTTACGTGAGCTAGGAGGTCCTGTGTGTTTGACTACAGGACTGATTATTAGACTAACACAGCAATTTTACTAAATAAAAAGAAGTATTTGGAAATAAACTGACAAGGAATTACTGTTAGGAATAAACATTTTTTTTTAAAGTCTTATTTTTTCCTTTTCTGAAGCATCTTTATATGGCAAAACAGCACAACAGCCTTGCTTATCAGAGCAGATTCTTTCTCATGTTGTACCTGTTTAAAAAGAAAAAAAAAGATAAAATAAATAAAGGGGGTTGTTAAAGGATTTTTTATTTTATTTTAAACCTTAAACGTACGAGTTGTTGGTGCTAGCCAGAATTCATACAAGAGAGGTAATGGCATGTAATACTGAAGTGTGTACAAAATATGTGTGTTAAATGTTTAACAAATATTTCATTTTTGACTTGTACTAACATAAATTATTTTTTTTAAGCTATGATTAGCTACAACATAATAACAGGAGACACTTTAACTAAAGTTTTTCTGAGAATTCCTGGAGGTAAGATGCATTTAAAGAATTCATAACACAGAAAAATTTATTGGATAGGAATATAGCATAAGTATTTATATACGTAGCATCCTATATCAGTCTGAAGTCCTACCTGTTAATTTGCTTCTGAATAGCTCTTAAATATAGTTCAAGTTAAGAACTTGAAGTACCTTTGTATGAGTGTTTTGGGTTTTTTAGGTTTTTTATGAAGTTTTTCTGAAATAAAAAATGTGAATCCTAGTCCTTTGTTGTCACTGGATTCAGTGTCAGTGGAGAGACCACACATTTCAGTGAGCAAATAGAATGAGTCTTTCACAGCAGTATATTTACAATGTCATCATATTTTGTTGTCTTTTTTAGATATTTCCTGTAATAGTCATTTGAATGCTGAAACTGCATTTTAGTAAATAATTCTGGATCATTTGCAATAATATAATGGATTTAATGCTTCCTTAAGCATGTCTGTAAGGTTTGATTGAGAACTGCATATGTAACTTTCAGTTCTCTTATATATTCACTGCAAAACCAGATGTGCCATTTTGAAATTTTCTCTCATACACTTGTTACCTCTGATGTAAATTTTCACAACAGAATGGAGTACTTTGTGTGCATGTTTGCCACCTGCTTGAGCACAAAACCAGCCCAGTTAAAAGATTACTCACTGGCAAATTAAACTAAAAAGAACATGTCTGCAATGAAGTGGAAATTAGTATTTGCATGAACTGTTTGATTTCCACAGGAGGACTCTAATTTTCTGCAAGTGGAGTCTGCAAGGTGTGGGTACAGTTTTAACTGTCACTTTGTTCCTCTGTGAATACCCAATCAGGTCAATAGTGACAGTGGACAACTATTAATTTATATACCATGCAAGTTACGTAATAGGAGTAACCCCCAGTATGGTACATCTTTTCACCTGGTTGGTAGCATGCCTACCTGGAAAGAGGTGGGAAAGTCTCCCGAACAATAGAAGGAACTGATAGAGACTTTCCCTGTCAATTGCCAGTCACTTTCCCACCATAATTATTCAACAAGGTTTCATTCAAGCCCATAATCAAGATCTCCTGACTGAAACCGCAATATATTTTATTTAAAGATGTGGTTGGCTTGAAGAAAAACACAAAATAAATCTCACTGATTGCAGGGAATATTTTAAGATTGCTGTTACTTTCACATAGTAATCTGTATTTTACAAATGGAAGATGGCTGACATCAAGAACGGATGTTGTTGAAGATTTGGCTTATCTCCAACAGCACAGTGATTGACATCAACATACAGTGTCAGAAGATGCTTAAGAGTAAATGGCAGAAAATAGCAGTAGAATGTTTAACTTCTGGTCTGCCAACGTTGACCCAAGCATGATGAAAGAAGTTAATACTAATCTATATGTAAAAATACCAGACTTCCAAGGTTTGGTATCACATATTCCATATTTTGTGTATTTTCTTTAAATTTTGCAGAATTCTTGTATTATGCACATGCTGTATGTGGCTTCTGTGGCTTCTCAGTGTTAGTGCCTAGTCTTTAGTTCAGTATTACTTAGCATGAGTAAAGGGGATAAAAGCCAATTCAGTGTCAGAACTTGTTACTCCTAGCCTTTCAAAAGTAACTAATCTGTTCCTCATGTCAGTCTCTTAAGAGAAATAAATTATTTTCTTTTTTGCTTTAGTTGCACCAGGTAGTGTGTTTGCAGACCGTCACTTCATAATTCTTCTTACCACCATCATCTTTACCTTGCCTATATCTTTATATCGAGACATAGCAAAACTGGGAAAGGTAAATTATAACAGAAGCTGATATTTTTGTTCATGTTTCTACTTGCCATTAGAAACCTAATGTACTTGAATTCAGTTACATCTGACTAAAGCATGTTAAATACTGTAGAAGTTCAGACTCTCTTTTGTCCTAAGAAATATCAGAAAACTTGGAACAGTTTGATTAAACTTTTGTCTCCATATGAATCCCTGAAATTTTTCCATCTTCTGCTGGTAGAACTCAAAGCTTATAAAGCTCTGAATGATGTAGGCCTGATCCTGAAATGTTGAGCACCATTGAGTACAAATGTTTAAACTGAAATATTACTTAAAATGGGACAAGTAGTTGCAATTGGCTAGTTGCACAAGTTGAATAACATTAAAAGTTGTTGATGCAGGACAAACTTTCTAGTTAGGGATAGTTGACATATGATATTTAGAACTTTATTTGATTTTTGATTATTCACTTTTAAATAAGCACCTAAGAGGACAGCCTTTCACCAGCTTACTGAGTGAAGTCATGTTTTAACCTTTACAGGTTTCTCT
Source organism: Coccyzus lansbergi (assembly GCA_033558105.1). Classification (NCBI taxonomy): domain Eukaryota; kingdom Metazoa; phylum Chordata; class Aves; order Cuculiformes; family Coccyzidae; genus Coccyzus; species Coccyzus lansbergi. The sequence continues at coordinate 2,424,154 of JAUMJK010000318.1, read as the reverse complement.
TAGTTCTCTCATTTTAAACGTCATCATCCTGGTGATTGTGATGGTGAGAACAGTAACATTCAGTCCACAAGTGTAAGTATTCTTATACTTGCCACAAAGTGAATTTTTGGTCACATGTAATCTGTTATTTCACTATTATATTTGTCTGCCTAGTTTGGGAATATGATTGTTTTGGAAGACATGCTTAATTGAAAAAATGGCCTAAGAAGATAATGGAACGGATGCCCTTAGAAGCACATGGAGGATAGGAGTTTATTCAAGACAGCCAACATGGTTTCACCAGGGGCAAGTCATGTATGAACAACCTAGTGACTTTTTATGACTGGGTAACCACATCAGTGGACACGGGAAAACCAACAGATGTAATCTATCTGGACTTCTAGAAAGCTTTGACACGGTCCCCCACAACTGATGGGTGGACTGTTCGGTGGATAAGAAATTGTTTGGATGGATGTATTGAGAGGATAGTGGTCAATGGCTCAATGTCCAGATGGACAATCTGGGTAATCTGAAAATCCCTTGTCAAAAAAGGAAGAAGCTGCATATAGTGGTTACTGATGACCTTGTTACTATGGTAACATTTGTTCTCAACAGTTATGATGCACTGAAAAATACAAAACGTATGATGTTGGAGTTTGAGTGATTCTTGAAGTTTTACTTCTTGATCCTTTAGACTTCCATTTTTGCCTTTACACTTCTTGTTCTCAAAAATGCATCTAGCAAGTTGATGAACTGTTAATCAAAATTTTTTGTCTCACATTCTATCAGTGTCTACTTTTTATATTTTACAGTTAGAAACAGATATAATTTCATTATTAAAATGCTCTTCTAATATTTTGCTAGTGGTGTAACAGTATGCCACTTTTTTTTGCAATGAGAGTAAAGAACACCAATATTTTTCAATAAGAGTCCTGTTATATAGCAACTGAAGCACATAAATAAATAATTTACTTTGAATCCTTATTAAAATACAGTACTAGTCAGAGTTTTCAAAGAGATTTTTAAAAGTCATGAAACACAATCCTCAGATCTGTCATAGAGAGAAAGAATTTATATTGTCCTCAAAAAAGGCTTGATGGGGCCAAGAGAGAATATTTAATTGCTACTGTTATTACACAGAAGAACTGATTGTATGCCTTTCATTGATAACAGGTGGTTATCTGTTTTATTTGTGGTAATTCCATGTTTTCCAGTTCTTAGCATTTTCTTATGAATTCTTCCTAAACGTGTATCATATGTCCCTAATACTGCATGTCGCATTAGTTGCTTCTTGACCTAATCACAGTAGATATGATCAGCAAACTATTCATCTTTTTTCAAATGCTTAAAAAAATGTAAAGAACTGTAAACTGTCCCCCCCTTTGGTGATCCTTTCTATAGACTAAAAAATCCAGATCCTTTTGTGTTTCTTCTCTTGTCATTTACTGTGCTAGATCATTCTCAATGGCTGCCCTAAGTTCTCTGCAAGTTAAAGTGAGATTGTGGTGCCCCAGCTGCCTGTGGTATTCCCACTAAGGAGCAGAGAAGAAAGATTGATGGATATTACATGAAAAGTGTCTTGAAGTCCCTTTCAACTGTATATTTTGGGGATTCCCATGCTCCCCTTTGATGTTTATCTCTTTGGAACATAGCATGACATTGTGGACGTGCCTTGAGTTTTCAGTCCAAGAAAAACACCGAGCCCTTCTCTGCAGAACTGTGAGCTGGCAAGTTTTCCTTTCTTTCACTCTGTTGTCATGAAGTTTGTGGGTTTTTTGCTTGTTTCACCCTGCCTTGTTCTTGCCAAGCCTTTCTTTCCCTGTGTAAACATAGAATTAGTTATTGCAGAATTGAATACCTCTTTATCACATTATTAATTTAACAACATATTTATGATTTTTCTTTTTTCACTCTATTTTAGCACATGTGTGAACTGCATATCTCATGGTTTCTCTTAAGGTTGCTTCTTATGTTCCATTGTTCAAGTTACTGCTGCATACATTCAAAAGTATTAGACTCAAGTCAGTTTCCACTGGAATCCCATTCATATATCTTCCTGCTTTGATGATTACTCTCTGAGTAATGATCACTTTCCATTTACCTTCAGATTTTTCAAAGTGAAGATTTGAGAAGTACAAAATTATCTGATGATGACAAAAATGGGGTTTTTTTGCCTAAATGCAATTCATATTCTAGCTGAACATTCTCTGTGTTATTTGGACAAAAGAGAATATTGTCTCCTAGAAAACTTCCACAGTGTATTAAAGCATGAGTGAACCAGCATTATTATTGTTTTTAATTATTTGAATCCTTGAAGCTGTAGACTGTAAACCAGCAGTTTTTGACATGTTGCGTTTTTATTATTTATGATTCTTTAGTAGACTCACAGAATCACTAGGTTGGAAAAGACCTCCAGAATCATTAAGTCCAACCATTCCTATCAACCACTAAGCTGTGTCCCTCAGCACCTCATCCTCTCATCTTTTAAACATCTCCAGGGATGGTGACTCACCCACCTCCCTGGGCAGCCTCTGCCAGTGCCCAGTGACCCTTTCTGTGAAAATATTTTTTTCTCATGTCCAGCCTGAACCTCCATCTTGAGGCCATTTTCCCTTGTCCTATACCCTGTCACTTAGGAGAAGAGACCAGCACCTTGCTCTCCACAATCTCCTTTCAGGTAGCTGTAGAGAGCAATAAGACCTCCCCTCAGCCTCCTCTTCTCAAGGCTAAACAACCCCTGTTCCCTCAGCTGCTCCTCATAAGACTTGTTCTCCAGCCCCTTCACAAGTAGACGAGTGGGTTCTCCAGGGACATTACTAGAATGTTATTTTCTTGTTAGTTCTCAGGAAGAATATAATGTATTTATGATGAGAGATTACTTATTTTAATTTATTTCCTCCTGTGACGAATGTGTAACTGAGGTACCTTTTTTTCAGTTTTGCTTTAGATTAATATCATCAATATGATTATTGCTTCCTGAATAGTATAATGAACCTGCAGATAAAATCCAGTGTTCTGGACTCAGAGTTTCCTCTCAATAGTTTAAATTCTTAGATAAAAGTACATTTTGATGATCCATTCTTTATTTTGATCTGCTTATAGCTGGATATTTTTCTACTGTGATGAAAAACAATGGGCTAGAATTATCTCAAGACTATAAATGTGGAATATTTTAAAACTGTATTAAATAACTTAATGATTTAAAGGTTAAACTAACATTGATGTAAAAAGCAGTATTTCAAGTGCCTTATAAAGATGGATAATTTTAATTTTGTGTTCTTTTGGAAAGAATGTAATGGTGTCAGTGCCTGACATAATACATAAATCTCTAGGAAAACTTTCAAGAGCTTCTGCTACACACAAATAGGATGTTAGAATTACTCAACTGGCAACTGATTGGGGGGGGATATTCCAAGAGCTGGAGCACCTCCCATATGAGGACATCTCTCTTCAGCCTGGAGAAGAAAAGGTTTTGGGGAGACTTCATAGTGGCCTTCCAGTGCCTGAAGGGAGTGAACAAGAAAGCTGGGGAGAGACGTTTTACTATGGCATGTATTGTTAGGATAAGGAGGAATGGTTTTAATTGAAAGAGGGAAGTTTCAGATTAGGTTTTAGGAAGAAATTATTTGTGATGAGGGTGATGAGACACTGGCACAGGTTGCCCAGGGCTGGTGTGGATGCCTCCTTCCTGGAAGTGGTCAAGGTCAAGTTGGATGTGGACACAAGCAGCCTGGTTTAGTGGAAGATATCCCTGCCCATGGCAGGGGGATTGGAACTTGATGATGTTTAAGGTGCCTTCCAACCCAAACCATTCTATGATTCTGTGATCTTGAACAGTAGTAGCAGGACTGAAAAAGCAGAGCAGATATGTTGTTACCTGGTATATTCTCTTGAGAAGACTCCTTCAGCCTATGTATGCATCTGACTACCCAGACACATGTGTTTGTATGAGCGTATGTATGTTTACCTTGCTATGTGATACTTGATATTTCCATTAGCTACCTTTTGTCTTGTGAGTAATTCTAAGTAATTATTCATTGTGTGTTCTCCCATAACTAACAGCTGCTGTTTCCTGACTCAGTTTTCTCTTCCCCATTCTGAAATTTTATTTTATGTGGATGCTTTCATGCCACCCGCACCCTTTCCCAGGGCTGTTGTGTAAGTCTGTATGTCCTGCAGACTGGACTTCAGGGTGATTGGTTGTTGACGTGGTCTGAACTCTAGAGCTGTTGACTCTTAGTTCTAAATGCTTAGAAATGAAATTTCTTGCTGTGTTGCTTTCGCTTCTTAGTTTACATATCACATCTGTGTGAGATCCCTCAGCTCCCAAGGTCTGAAAATGTTTTTCCAAATGCCTGCAGCAGTATATGACTTACTGTAAGAAACAGTCACATAGTGTTGCAGATGTGGTATGTACAGTGTGTATTGTATGACATTGCAATCTGCTGATAGTGTTCAAATCATGGATCTGAGATTCTTCCTGAATTCTGCAACTAAAATGGAAGGAATTTATCTTCTTATGGTGCTAAATAAGCAGGTTTTTGTTCTTTGAGATTCTCCCCTCCTGCCCCCCTCCCAAATAATACTCTAATCTGATTTGTCATTCATCCATAAAACAAAGCTGTGTTTGGGTCTATTGCATATTGCTAGTGCATAAGCTAACACTGTGCAGGGGGAAAACTAGCTTCTGTGATTTTTTTTAAATAAATGCATTATTTGTCCACTGTCTTAGAAATGTTTCAACTGAAATTCATGTGCTTTCTACATTCTGTTTTCTGAATCCCTAATTATAGGAGATTATAGTATAGCTGTAGTGTACACACGATGTACCATTTTCACAGAAATTAAATGTGTTTCAGACAAAAGCATTATTTATTTCTGTGCATTTAAAAATATTATGATTTATAGGTTATTGGATAATCCAAGAATTAATTATCAGTAGAAAATGGAGTAAGGAGACTTGCACAAATTTTGTTGCCAAAGGACAATATAAAAGAAATTTTCATTGTTTATGTTTGATATAAAAGCTGACCTCTGGTGTTTACAGAACAGTTGTAATGTTAGATTTGTGTATTCTGTTTTTATTTGGGAGTATTGCTGATTATTTTCCAAACACATATGAATGTTCTTCTGAAAAATAATGCCTTGAATATTACAAATATGAATTGCCCACAGCATCTTTAGTGATTTGAAATCAGTGGCATCAAGTTAAGGGAAGGTGCTCTATAATAAGGAGCTACAGCAGCTGTAGTGTGTCAGAACTGCAGTTTCAGAAGACGAACACCATGTATCTTTATTCCATGCATAATGTTTATTATGTCTGCATGCTGAGTCCGAGAGTATTTTAGGAAGGCCATATTCAACTCCTTAAGACTAGAAGTGGTATGTTACAGCAGTCAAAACTGTATACTGCATTGGAGGACAAAAAGAGATCTTGATTTTCATAGAATCATAGAATAACCAGATTGGAAGAGACACACTGGATCATCATTGAGTCCAACCATTCCTATCAAACACTAAACCATGCCCCTTTGCGCCTTGTCCACCCGTGCCTTAAACACCTCCAGGGAAGGTGAATCAACCATCTCCCTGAGCAGCCCTTGATGCTCAAGTTCTATTCACTTCAAAGTGAAGCTTAGCAGCCACAGCTAAGGTCTATAGCGCTGCTCTAATCTGAACTGAAGGTGCATTAGATACTGTAGATTTGGGGGGTTTTTAATATGGAAAAGGAAGGATTGACTATTGGAGCTCTCAAGAAGTAGCAAGATATGAGATCTGAAATGGGAAACAGCAACATCTTTATTGCTTTTTGTTTTGGTTTGGTTTGATTTGGTTTTGGCAGGTGGGGGTGGAGTTTAAACATTTGAAAGCAATGGAACCTAGCACAGCATATGCCACTACGGTTATCAAAACCAGCTAGTTGTCACCAGACAGAGGGAGGGACAAAGCTGCCATTGTTACCTTCACAGAACTGACATGCATGTCCTGCTGGTTTCTGAGGCAGTAGGAAACAGCAACTAAAGCCTCAGGTGGCAGCAGTTTTCCTTCTAAATAAAAATAGAGCAATCAAAGTTAGCAGCAGTCAGCTTCTTGAGAGAAAGCTCTCTATTGCTTTGTTTGTGCTTTAATGTTACGAATATAATGTTCAACTGGCTCATTAGACATTTTTAGCAAATTGTAGTTCTGGAAAAGTAAGTTTTGTGTTCTTTCCTTCATTTTGGCTCGCTTAAGAGATCATGCACCAAACGAATTTAACAAAGAATACTGATGGTTTTCTGCAGTCCTCCTCTAAGATTTAAAATTACCCTAGGTCCAAAATTGTGGGCATATTTTATAGGAGGAGATTTGGGGGATATTACAATCTGACCTGATTATAAAAGTCTCTATATATTCTCTTATGCTTTGTTTTATCACTCCTTTGGGAACTAGCATTTACTGTGAGGGATAGTTGGAACAGTTGTAAAGAAAGGCAAACTGCCTCTCTTGATTTGTAGCCTAGGAAAAAGGTATCTCTGGACAGCATGGATTACATGTGCCTATTCAAAGGAAGAAATTGCTTCTAAATAGTCAGGAAAGTTTTGCCAGTTTTGGTTGAGGTAACCTTACTGAGAATCAGTAACAGTTTTTACCTTCCCTGTTGCTGTTTCTTGGTGTATGATGACTTGATGTAAGACTTTATTTACAAAACTGGTCACTGAAACAGACTAACATTTTTGGCTATAAAAACTGGTAACAGAAATACTTTACTGTTCTCACCTCCCTTGTTTGGATTAGCTCCCTCATTTCAACTTATTGTTCGTGAACACTGTGGCCTGCTGCAGAGAGCTCTGGAGATCTCACTTGCAGTTCTGTATTACAACATAGTATTTGAAATTATTTTTAACAACTGAGAGTTGAAAAGAGGATAATCTGTTAAAACAAATGTCTGTTTTAGACCCAAGTCAGAAGATGCATGGATATTTGCAAAACCAAATGCACTACAAGCTGTTGGGGTGATGTCATTTGGTAAGCAAATTTGTTTTGTATTTTCAGGATTCAGATCAACTGTAAGGTTTTACTTTATTTAATATTTTAGATCTAGAAATTCCATATTTTTAATTGTATTTTTTTTATGTTCATGTTAAGCTGGTTTATGAAAAAAAATGAGGTTGACTTTAAGTCATACATAGGTGAATTTAATTGTTATGGTTTAAGATATTATCCCCATCCATTGCCCATCTGGTCCTAAAGGCTGTTGCAACTATAGCAGAGACAACAGCATGGGACATGAATCCAGCTGAACCCTTCATAGAATCATAGAACAACCAGGTTGGAAGAGACCCATCGGATCTTCTAGTCCAACCATTCCTATCAGACACTAAACCAAGTGCCTCAAGACCTCATCCACCCGTGCCTTAAACACCTCCAGGGAAGGTGAATCAACCACCTCCCTGGGCAGCCTATTCCAATGCCCAATGACCCTCTGTGTGAAAAACTTCCTCCTAATCTCCAACCTAAATCTCCCCTGGCGGAGCTTGAGGCCATTCCCTCTTGTCCTGTCCCCTGTCACTTGGGAGAAGAGGCCAGCTCCCTCCGCTCTACAACCTCCTTTCAGGTAGTTGTAGAGAGCAATGAGGTCTCCTCTCAGCCTCCTCTTCTCCAGGTTAAACAACCCCAGCTCTCTCAGCCGTTCCTCATAAGGTCTGTTCTTTAGACCCCTCATCACCCTCGTTGCCCTTCTCTGGACTCACTCCAGAGCCTCAACATCCTTCTTGTGGTGAGGGGCCCAGAACTGAACACAGGATTCAAGGAGCAGCCTCACCAGTGCGGAGTACAGAGGGAGAATAACCTCACTAGACCTGCTGGTCACACCATTTCTGATACAAACCAAAATGCCATTGGCCTTCTTGGCTACCTGGGCACACTGCTGGCTCATGTTCAGTCAGCTGTCGACCAACACCCCCAGGTCCCTCTCCTCCTGGCAGTTTTCCAGCCAGGCTTCTCCCAGTCTGTAGTTCTGCATAGGGTTGTTGTGCCCCAAGTGCAGGACCTGGCATTTGGCCGTGTTAAACCTCATGCCATTGGACTCTGCCCAGTGGTCCATCCTGTTTAGGTCCCTTTGTGGAGCCTCCCTACCCTCCAGCAGATCGACGCTTCCACACAGTTTAGTGTCATCCGCAAACTTGCTAAGGGTACCCTCAATGCCCTCATCCAGGTCATTGATGAAGACATTGAACAGGGCCGGACCCAGCACTGACCCATGGGGAACCCCACGGCCTCCAGCTGGATTTAACACCATTTACTACCACTTCAGGGCATCTTAAAACATGTGCACCAATATGGGTTGCTCTGACTGATAAACTGAGGAGGCTGTGATTTGTCTGCCTTCTCTTGGATAGCCTTTAACAGAAAAATCTTAGACTGCAGTGCATACATTCGCTAGAAAGTGTCTGTTGCTTCCCATTTCTCATAATGAACCTTTCATGTGATTCTCAACTTGCATTCATTATCCTCATTCTAAAATCTGTTCCTGCCTGGGGGATTGGGTATATTACTTCTTGTTAGCACTGTGATAACTCTGATGCCTCTCACTGCTTTTTGCTGCCAAAAGTGGATGTCATGGGAGCTATAAAAGTAGCAAATGGCTCTACAGATTTAAGAAAAAAAAATCTCAAAACCGCTGTTGTGTTCTTAAGGAAAAGAGCAGGAAGAGAAAATAGATGGAATGGAAATGTAGAGGGGGGGAATGTCATGGCATTTTAGGGTAATGTAATCAGAACAATCTCGGGGTGTTGTAAAACTTCATCAAGTGAAATAGGTAAGTAAAAGTTCAAGCCATTTTTCTTTGCCACTTTTTGCAGGATTAATGTTTGTATTTAATAATGAGTGGATTCAAGTTGTGCTGTCTCTCCCCTAACTTGTATGACAATATACTCTCTGTATATTGGTTTTATATGTGTTCATGCATGAATTCATACATTTGCTTTAACTGTCATGTGTGTTTCAGCATTCATCTGCAACCATAACAGCTTTTTAGTATACGAGTCTCTGAAAGAACCCACATTAAAGAACTGGTCTCGAGTCACACATGCTTCTGTCTCATTTGCTGCTGTTATCAGTGTAGCATTTGCTGCATGTGGATACGTGACTTTTACAGGATACACAGAAGGTAAGCTGCTTGATCCTCCAATTTTGGTGCTTTCTGTAATCCTTATATTTCCACATTTCTGTCTGACTTTTACTGTTAGTATCTTTGTGACTGTAGAAATGGCAAAATCGTACTGTAGTTGGTCAAAAATAGTTAAGGCATTCCTAGGTGGTTACTAACAACCAAAACAGGATGCCAGTAGGTGTCATATTCCCAAGCATAGGCCTCACTGGTGAAAGTCCCCTTTGAATACTTCCATAATCAAAGTACTTCTGATAATTAAACATCTGTAATTTAGACACCTGGTCCACTAGTAAAGAACAGTAAGGACAAAAATTGCCTTGATTCTTCTGCAGGACACCTGGCATGTGTTTCTGTGCATTCTTCTCTGTCTTTTCCTGTCTTTGCTAATGTAGCATCCTAGCTCTGACTTAAAGTTATGTCCTGCCTTTACAACAGCTGCTCTGGTGTAACTAATCATACTGTCACCTCTGTCTGTATGTGAATATACATATATATATATATATAAAAAAATATATATATATAATGAATGTTACATCATACTATTTAACATCATTTTACTGAAGTGGAAAAGGTGCTTTCAGAAGAAGAAGGCATAAATTTGTTCAGTGCTTTGATTTCTTCAGGAAAAAATCACATTTCATAAGTGAGTGAATTTTCTGTTATTTAACAATACTGTTTCCAATTGTGGGTGAAAGTTTACAAGCTTTTTCCTTTCCTGATGAGCAGTAGCATATAGTCGAAAACACATGTATTGTAGGATGGGGGTTACTGGTTGATCTGTCCTTTTTTCTTGCCTCCAGTGCTGTTTATGCAAAATGACGTACTGTCCCAGATGCAACTGTAGTTAGACTAAGTGCAGACTGACTGAAATATTGCAAGTATAGAAAGCGCTGGCTGCAGCTATCCCTTAACATATGACTTAGTTGTAAGCAGATTCCATCTCAGTATCTGTCTCCCCTGTCAAAATCTTGTTGCTGTTTTCTCTGAAGTACACCTTATTCCTTCTTCAGTGCCATTATGATCCTGAAAGTAGTAAATTGTATGACTGTGTGGTAATTGGGTAGATAAGACTTGATAGATCATCCTATCACTGTCTTGCAGTTGCTCTTGTGCCTCAGAGATTGTTATTCCAGATTCTTTGTGGTATATGCTAAGCAAGGTGATAATTTGATGATTTGAATTATCTAGCAATGCTTTTATTAGATATAAGGAGATTTGCTAGGTAATAACCTGTATGTTTGTAGTGAGCTTTCAAGGTCTGAATATTTGAAGTTCTTCACTGCAGCTTACCAGCTATGATTAGATACTAACAGGGAAGTGCAGTCCTCCAGTGGCAACTCCCAAAATATTCCTTATGTAATTATTGCTTTTCCAGGAATTACATTTTTAAAGGAAATGCATCTTTTATATACAACCTTTCTTTCTGAATTTGTCACATATTTATTTAAACAAACACCAGCATCTCCTACAAAGTCTGTGCTAGGCAGAAGATAACAGATGACAGCCTCTGGCATGTATATTTTAAAATATTTTTGGAAGATACATGCTACTTGAAATAAAAACACTTCTACTAGCAGGATAAGGTGAAAGTTCCTCCTGGATGCAGTTTGTGCTATAAGTACAGTTTCTTGATTTGTGTCAGGAGAGGGGATCAGAAAGTTTCAATTAATACAGTAACTCCAGTAACTTACACGTGACTTTGCAAGTAGGTGAATGACACAAAGTTTGAAGTAATTGATGTTTTGCTTTCCCTCAGGAGATATATTTGAAAACTACTGTAGAGATGACAATCTTGCTACATTTGGAAGGTTTTGTTATGGAGTTACTGTAATTCTGACCTTCCCTCTTGAATGTTTTGTGACCAGAGAGGTAAGAACTTGTTACATTCTTCCTTTAACAATGTTGATATAAATTAATAATATTCACACGTTATTAATACATATTGTAACTGAAACCAGTGGTTTATCTGTGATAAATATTAGCATATCCAACTCCGCTGTGTGCAATGAGTATGAACCACTAATTGTGCTGTTTAGATTCTGGTAATAAAGTGTATTACATTTATTAGAATATTATCCACCGACTGCTTAAAATTCTGAGTCTGGTATTAAAGCCACTGTTTTTATTATGTTGAGGGTAGCAAAATTAGCATATTTATTATATTTAACAATTTGCTCTGTGAAAGTATCTCCATCTAGGATATCCATTTGTTCGATAAAGTGGGGTTTATTCTGTAGTGGGCAAATGAGAAGAAAGTAAGTATAACCTAAATCCTGCAGATATAACAAAGTCAGTCTTGCAGGTGTGCTGCAATTTTAGTAATGGTTGTTATGAGTTATTTTTGGAAACAGATGTTTTCTTGAAGCAAGATAGATAAAGTTCAGTCAGTGTATTCTTACCTATTATTTTAGTTTCATGGGGTTAAAAGATTTAGAATAAGCTGTCAACATAACGATCAAAATCAAGGTTTAAAACTGTGGTTCTGTTTCAGGTGATTGCCAATGTATTTTTCCATGGGAACCTCTCAACCGTCTTCCATATTATTGTGACAGTAGTTATCATTGCTGTGGCGACTGGTATATCATTAGTGTATGATTGCCTTGGAATAGTTTTAGAGTTGAATGTAAGTGAACCTGTATAATGATTTATTTAACAAATCACTTTTATAAAAAAACAGAACTCTGAAAAATCCACAACTCTACTGCAAATCTATAATTCAACATAGTAGTCAGTAGAAATGTCAGTAGGGAAAAAGGAATTCACTGCTTCAAAATCAGATAATTAAAGGAGAAAGGAAGTTCAGGAAGTAGAATTCATGTGGTTGGTGATGGCTTTTAGGACAATTCTGGAGATATGGCTGTGACTTACAAATTATCATAGAATCATAGAACAACCAGGTTGGAAGAGACCCACCGGATCATTTTGTCCAACCATTCCTATCAAACACTAAACCATGTCCCTCAGCACCTCATCCACCTGTCCTTTAAACACCTCCAGGGAAGGTGAATCAACCACCTCCCTGGGTAGCCTGTTCCAGTGCTCAATGACCCTTTCTATGAAATTTTTTTTCCTCATGTCCAGCCTAAATCTCCCCTGTTGGAGCTTGAGGCCATTTCCTCTTGTCCTGTTCCCTGTCACTTGGGAGAAGAGGCCATTACCCTCCTCTCTACAACCTCTCCTCAGGTGGAAATCCCTACAACACTAACTGTGCTGCAGGACTGACACTAGCATTTCTTTCTCTAATCCCTGATTTTTGTGAAGATGACAGATTACTAAACACTAGGGCAGAATGTAATGTCTGTCTTGTGCCAAAGGGGCAAAATACAAAGTGGTGAAAAAGAGAGAGAGAGAGAGAGAAGGAGAGAAAAAGAAAGAATGAGAGAAAGAAAAAGTGAGCCAGTAGTAGTAACCACTGAGATAGTAACTGGAACGTTTTCATGCTTTGGGCTTAACGGGGAGAAAAACTGAGTAATTTCATAACCTGAGTATACAATTTTTAGGAGGAAACTGCTTTGTTTGCCAGTAAACATTCCTGTGTCTACTTGTGGTAAACATGGAGCTTACCAGGAAGGCCAAACAAGGCACTTAATGACTTAAATCAGCTTAAAACATTTATGTAACTTTTTGGATTGGCTGGAACTGCCATCTAGTCTCCTGGAGTCCTAGACTACAGGTTAGCAGAGTAAACTTACTGATGAAGCCAGTACACTTGGGCACACAATGTATACGTAATCAAAGGAACTATTAGAAAATTTCCAATCTACATTTATAATAAACATTGTTTATCTTAACAGTTTACTTTCTCTTTCAAACCAGCTATTCTTAATAAGTAAAGCAGATGTGGAAATATGATTCAGAATATGAAAGTCAGAAGGTAGAGAAAACTTTCTAAAGGCAGCTTTTGCTTCTGGAAAGAAGTATTTTAGAATTGCCTCCTTGCATCCTTGTCCATGCTCTTATTGACAATTTCAAGCTGTATATCAAATGCTTACCTAAAACTGATGGAACAAAACAGAGGGAGTTGTTTATTATGCTACATGATACGTGTATGTGTATGTACATTATGATACATGTACACTACTCCACAGTGCAGTTTATCTGCTAATCAAGTAGTAATATGTGATTTTGTAGCAGTGATTTAACAGGTCTTGTTTGCAGCAGTGTTATAGAACCGGACTGACTATTAAGACCAGGTAAGCTGTCCAATTGCTCTCTATTTAAAATAATTACCTACGTAGTGTCTTCTTGGTTAATAATTTCCAAATTATAACTAGCTCAAAATAAACAGTTTTAAAATTTGTTTTGATCAGGATGCATGTTTTCTTTAACAATTCTCACTCATGGCATCTATTGGTAATTCTTTTCATTCTCTTTCCTCCCATCTTTGCATTACAAGTGCAGCAAATTCACTTGTGTATATGCACACACACAAATAAAAGTACTTCCATGTGTGCATACATACACATATGCATATTGCAGACAATTACTGGTGTAATGAACCTAATTAACTATGTATGCTCATGTATTTCAATATATGTGTACATGTTATTCAATATATGGTGTGATCTGTTAAGAATAAATTTATGTGAGAGAACTGCCAGTGAGTCTTTTTGGCATGAATAAACATGTAATTCCTATTTGGAATTAAATTGATATTAAATGATCATTTAAAAGCAAACATTCCATCAATGCAATATTTTACAGATACTTTTGCAAGTTAACTATGATTTTGAAGAGCAAGTTTTCCATATAGCAACACTGGAAAAAGCCTGTATCTTCTGGCTTTACTGTTGCATCAATCTAATCACAACCATTTAGAAATTTAGGGTGTTGTTCTTTACATCTAAATATATGTGCTCACGAGGGTGTTTTTTATTGTTGTTTCCCACACACAGGGAGTTCTGAGTGCTGCCCCACTTGTTTTCATCATCCCAACAGCGTGCTATCTAAGGCTGTCCAAAGAGCGATGGAACCATTGTGATAACCTCGTGTCCTACCTGATTCTTGCTGTCGGTGTGCTAGTGATGACAGTTGGGTTTGTTTTGACTGTTTTGTATCCCCAGGAATGTAGCCATGGAAAAGAAATGTTCTACTGTTTCCCTAGTAATGTTTCTTTGCAGAACATTACACTTCCACCATAGGTAGCACACCAATCTTAAGACTAGATCAGACACATATAGCAAGCCATAAACGCCATTTTAAAGGAGAGTGAAACAATAAGCTTTATGTTTTGATATGCACTAAGAATTTGAAACTGTATAACTGTGTTTACATGCTTACTTTTATGCTGCCATCCTTTTCCAGATAAGACCTAAGTCTTAGGTGTTGAAACATAAATTCTCAGAGGTGCCTTTCAGTAGCCAGTACTTGAATAACTTGCAAATCTATCAAAAAAGGTGGCATTTTATTGACTTAGTCTGTAATGCCATTTAAAAGCTGTAAATGAAATGTTTAGGAATGTAAATATATCCCATGTTTCATTGCTGTCATTTAATTTTTATTAATTTTACAATCTTTTAATGTTAGTACACTGTAGTATGGGGTTTTTTGAAGTCCTGAAAAAAGCTGTGTCTGAGCCTCTATCTATGTATTAAACTTCTGCTGTTAAATTGAAAGACCTCTCTTAATTCTTTCTTTTTGCAATAATTGTCCTTTACTGCTGAAAGCATGCTTTGTATGGCTCTTGAGTCAAGGACAATGTTCTTTTCTGGCTGAACTCTTAAATGACACAATTCAACTGTAACTTTTAAAATTTGTGTTCTAATTAAGAGATTTTGCATTGCTAAATCCACACAAGCGAAATCAAGAAGATTGAAGTAAACTATTTTTGTAAAAATCGCAAGATTGACAGAGAAGAAAAGACATGTGTTAACAAACGGAGCTTGATTCTTATAGTTATAATGCTACTTATTATTTCTGAAAATGCATTAAAACATTGCTGTATGCCAGGCATGTGCAGCTTTAGCAAGTTCTGTAAGAAAATATTCTAAACTTGGTTATTGTTCTAGTCCTCTAAATCTTTTCAGTATATGGCTTATTATTTTGTTATGGTTTGTTAAATTTTGATTACTTCTGTGTTCTCCAAAATTCATTTAACATTAAAGATTCAGGGAGATATGTGTATGTACATATAGGGGCATATACACATATATATATAAAAATATGCTTGCACAAGTGCCTATAGAATTCAAGTAATTTGAAAAAGAGAATGAGTAACATGAGTATCTTTTATATCAGTACTGTGATTTTGAAAACTTATGGTTGTTAAAATCAAACTGTGTGGTTCGGGTTAGTTTTATGATCATTAAGGTTCCTTTTACCAATCGTTCCTTGACAAGTAGATGTATAATGCTACTCTGGTTTTGTGCTCCTAAATGAAGTGGTAATGTATTTTGTCTTCTTGCATGACAAAGCTATTTCATTCAAGACTTTCAGCTAAATAGATTTTTAAGTGAGAGTCTCTAGATAGAATCATAGAACAACCAGGTTGGAAGGGACCCATCGGATCATCGAGTCCAACCATTCCTATCAAACACTAAACCAAGTCCCTCAGCACCTCATCCACCCGTGCCTTAAACACCTCCAGGGAAGGTGAATCAACCACCTCCCTGGGCAGCCTATTCCAATGCCCAATGACCCTCTGCGTGAAAAACTTCCTCCTAATGTCTAGCCTAAATCTCCCCTGGCGGAGCTTGAGGCCATTCCCTCTTGTCCTGTCCCCTGTCACTTGGGAGAAGAGGCCAGCTCTCTCCTCTCTACAACCTCCTTTCAGGTAGTTGTAGAGAGCAATGAGGTCTCCTCTCAGCCTCCTCTTCTCCAGGCTAAACAACCCCAGCTCTCTCAGCCATTCCTCATAGGGCCTGTTCTCCAGCCGCTTCACCAACTTCGTTGCTTTTCTCTGGACTCACTCCAGAGCCTCAACATCCTTCTTGTGGTGAGGGGCCCAGAACTGAACACAGGATTCAAGGAGCAGCCTCACCAGTGCCGAGTACAGAGGGAGAATCACCTCCCTGGACCTGCTGGTCACACCATTTCTGATACAAGCCAGGATGCCATTGGCCTTCTTGGCTACCTGGGCACACTGCTGGCTCATGTTCAGTTGGCTGTCGACCAACACCCCCAGGTCCCTCTCCTCCTGGCAGTTTTCCAGCCAGGCTTCTCCCAGTCTGTAGCTCTGCATAGGGTTGTTGTGCCCCAAGTGGATGGTGGTAATACTCACAGGAATAGCAGTTTTTATAAAATCAGTGCTTTCATAATAATTTTTAAAGTATTGTTGGGTTTTCTGAAGTGGTGGATATATTTGTTTGTTTCTTTATAAGATGTAATGGTATTAGAACTGTGAGTATTAATCTGCTGTATTTTCCCCACGTAGCTTTGAGAGTGGTATTTTATTTGTTGTCCAGGTACCTGGTACAGTTTACAGGGTATTTTTCATCATTTTAGATTCAGCAAGACTTACTGACTGAGGTTTTGTGGTGTATAGAATCATAGAATCACCAGGTTGGAACAGACCCACCGGTTCATCAAGTCCAGCCATTCCTATCAATGTCATATGTATCTCTCATGACTTTTGTTTTTAAAGGCAGGGGCTATCTTATTTATTTTCTGTGTTCATATACCACTTAGTACAGTGGCTTCTGATTAATAGTGGGGCCTCCTGGATGCTCTAGTAACATAAGCAGTATTTATTATTCTTTGGCCATATTATACTATTTCTCTATGGTTATATTTTGCTTCTATGATGAACGAGTAACATGCATATGTCACTGGTTGATGGAGGGTCCCTTTGCTTTTGTCTTTAGGTCCAAATATTTTTTTAAGAAAGAATGCTTAGACAATGTCTCCATGCTTGATTTACTGTGTTTTGTGGCTCTTGTGAAAAGGATAGCCGTATCAGATACCTTATTTATGTAGCCAAAGTGGTTAGTAGTTATTGTAGTTTTTGTAGTGCTGCGTGAGAACTCTTGTTAAAAAACAGTACCCTGCCTGTTACACAGAATATGATCAGTACAGGGCAGTCCTCACCATCTTGGAACTTAGGTTAGCTCATCAAAGGAGGCATGGCTGGAGTCATGTGACATTGGATGAAGTGACAGCTGTCTGATTTTGGCCTTCTTAGATATCAAGTTATTTAGAAAGTTAATTTTGAGAGCAAAAGACAAGTATTTTCTTTAAAAGCAAAAACTGACTGCTTTGGATATAAAATTGAAATTACTAAGATTGACCTTAGAGGGCAAAAAAAAAAATGTTACATTATTACAGGGACTTATATTTAAAACTCTTCCTTTATACTGAGCAGAATTTTTTTCCTTTAATCCTACCTTTAAATATCATAGAAAACAAATGTTTCTAATCAACTTCAGTTCTTTTCTATCATATTGCAAGAGAGATGTTTAGCTGGGAAGAGGCAAATACAAATACATGCCTTGATTGAAAAAGTCGTTAAATAGGCACTACCATAAGAAAAAAGCCAGCCTGGTAAAGAGGTGATTAAAACGTGAGCATATTTAAGCAATGTGCTCTGATGTGTGAAGCACAAAGTCTTTTCCACCTATTTTTCTTTACATTAAAATTCTCAGCGTTGGCCTACTACAGAATAATTTGGAATAATAGATGTCTTAAAATGAGTTTTCACAGAAGCATTATTACCTTCCTAGGGCTCTGTAGCTAGCTGTCTTCCAGAGAAGAGATAATTCCCTAAAATTAAATCTTGAAGGAGGTAAGATATAAGGCAATACCATAACACAGTGTTTTACGGCATTTTAAATTAGCAGCATGCTGTATGCTGACACAAAGTGTTTGTAGCAGTGCTAGTCTGTCTGCAGTGTGAGACAAATGATACTTCTAGACTTCATTCACATATTTAACAGCATATAATTGATTTTTTCCCATCTAATGACCGGGCAGTGGAATAAAAAAAAAAAAAAAAAAAAGATTATTTATGCCAGTAAGACAATAATTTCTAAACTATATTAAAAAATTATGCTATCGCCCCTTTTGTGCTAGTTATCAAAGAACAATTTATAGCATGCTGGTCCTTCCAGAGACTTCATAAACCATTGTGAGGGCTGACTGGAGAGGTGAGACAGGTGGGAAGTTACCCAGTTATCATAGGTTAATTGACATTTTCAGTCCTTCGAGTATCAGATGGAATTTAATCCAGGTTTTATAAAAGAAGGGTAGGCCTCAGTAACGAAATGCAAATGTATAATTGGTGGCATATCACATCATTGCTGACAGGCTCTGTTAGGCTTGTCCCAACTATGGGAAAAACATTTGGATGCAGTGGTCCTAAGCCAGTATATTGGTGAGAGGAATGGAAGCTAGACCCTAGAGGTGTGAAGCACCACTGATTTTCTTAATTTAGGTTCTACTACAGTGGAAGCAATCATTTCTTCCTCATAATTCCTCCGTTCAGCCCTGTGTTCTCAGTCTATTGCATTATGTTGTTTACAGGCCACAATAATAGGAAAAGACCATGAAAGTGAGTAAGCTGGATCAACATTCTAACTTTATAGGTAGAGAGTGAGAGTGCAAGAAGCTGTAACAGAGAATGGTGCAGATGTCAATCT
This sequence comes from Coccyzus lansbergi, assembly GCA_033558105.1. NCBI lineage: Eukaryota > Metazoa > Chordata > Aves > Cuculiformes > Coccyzidae > Coccyzus > Coccyzus lansbergi. Next base: position 2,405,452 of record JAUMJK010000318.1, on the reverse strand, counting down.
TGCGGATGCTGCAAATGCACTGAAGACCCATGCTTCAAGGAGAATTGCTCATTGTGAAAGGTCATACAATGACAAAGCCAAGGAAGCTTGTTATTTTAAATTAAGAACTGATAATTTTATCTATTTTCTGCAAATATCCATGTTTTACTAGTACTGGCACAAGTTTAGGAAGAATGATACTGTGATGCAAGAGAAAGAAGTTGTTAGTGTGAAAAGTTGAAGAGAACTAGGTACAACCAGGCAACTAGATAAACGATTATGCTAAAACATTTAATTAATTTTCCTTCTGTATAGAACAATGATAAATAAAAAGATATTTATATATTTTCTTTGTAGTATACCTACCCTTTTAGAAAAAACAGGAGAGCACAAACCAAACTTTTAAACTGTTGTTTTGCTAATGGGAAACTAATATCTTAATTAAGAGAACTGCAGAAACGTATCTGTTTATGTTATTCCAGGATCTTCACTTTTGGACTTTCAGTATTCTGGTACATGAAACTGTATCAAATGTGCTTGGGATTCCTGCAAACTGCAAGCAGTTAGAGGTTAAGGTTAAGAATTCATTTCATTTTCTCTTTTCCAAAACCACCTTGATCCAGACTAACAACTCAGACTTTTTTCTTCTATATGTTAGTGTCCCTTAAAGTATTAAGCATATTTATATCCTGAAAATACTCTATTAATGTACAGTGGCCTTCTGCATGCTCCTTTACATGGATTTAAATTTTATTGAACCTCCACAGGGCTCCAAAGTCTCAAACCTGAACATACATGGTTAACTGAAAATGGAGAAACAGTCCTTTTTATTTCAACATGAAAAAAGTTTTAAGTGTTTGTTGGAATATTGTAGGCGTCACAGTTTTACTCTGACAAGAGTCTACAGTGCAATATTGATCATTACACAGAATATACCCAGATGGGCTACAGCAATCTGGGAAGTAGGTAAAGCAGTTGTGGAATATGAATAAATTAATAATTCAATTGATAATCTTAGTGACTAATCAGTAATTCAGTATTAAAAGTAATTAAATAACCATTCAGCATATTAATGGACCAGCATTTTCTATCTAGCCCTGGAATACTGAACCTTAAGTTTGCTACTGAAACTAATTTTTATTTAAATTAATTGATACTTTAAAAATACCTTAGTTCATTATATATGTGTGTGGTATTTAAGTATATATGCCAGAAGTACAGAAAGAAAGCAGCAAGATTCAAATGCTGTCTTTTAAAGTGGACATAGCAAGGCAATTCAAGCTGGAAGGAAATCTTGTGTCTGTAACAGAAAGCAAATACAGTTTTCTTATGTTACAAAATAGTTTGGTGAGTGCAAAATGAAACAAATATTTGTTTAGTGTTCTGAGGAGAATGAGCAAATAATAAGGCTCCAAATTTTCTAATAGTTAACCCTGTTAAAATCCAAGCTCCTGATATGGGATGTTATAATCTTGTCCTAGAGGAAATGTTAGGTCTTGCCCTTTCTGGAACAGAGTAAGGAGAAAGAGAAGAAAAGCAGATGGCACTGTATGGCTAGGAGCAAGAGGCAAGCAAGTAGTAGTCATGATTATATACTCGAGAGTGTGATTCTGTCTTTGTAGATTTCTCTACAACTCTTTCCAGTAGTATCTGAAAATCTGCAAGAAATAAAAGATGGCAGTGATCTCTCTTCTTGCTGACAAGAGTTGTGGTAGGGGTGACATATGGTGCGTTAAGACAGAAACAGTGGCCAAGTTCTTTCATTTTCAGCATACTTCATACCGTTTCAACTTAAAAACATCACGGTGACAGGCTCATCTCAACCTATGTTAACTGTAGAAGAGCTATTTTAACCTTTCCAACACATCTCCTCTACAGCTGTCCATTATTACATGAATTCTGTTATTTCCTCTATTATGATGAGTCTTGGGAACTTTAAATAATACTTAACAAATTTAGTATAAGTTAATACAGACCTGATGCGTATCTAGATGTTGCCAAGTGAGAAATTTGGTGGTTGTTTTAGAAGCAGACCAGCAGATGGTGCTCAAAAATTAATCACAGCCTAACTGAACTGTGATAGTGTATTTTCAATTAATTTATTTTTCTTTTTTATTCTTTATAGAAGAGTTATTACACGTATTTCTTAGTTAAATGGATATGTGAATAAGGATGGAAGAACCAAATACCCAACAATTCTCAGAAATCAATCTCTGAATCTTTTTTAGTTTTCTTCTAGCAATAATTGTTCGGTTTAATTTCATTTATCTTAATATATTACTTAATTTGAGTTCAAATGTTGAGAAGGCTGAGATGTTTGCCTTGTAGATTCAAAAATAATTTATAATGACACTTGGAGGAGTGATGGAAGCTACCGTTGATGGTTACTACATTTTAAAAAACATATTAAAAACCCCTGCTTGAACTGAAGGTGCAAAGGTATAGCAATGATCTTAAGAACCTTGAGAATTTTATAGACAATGTATTAACCATAAAGCCTTCTGCAAATCAGAAAATTCAATGTTGATTTCATAATCACAAAACAAACACTGGGCTGTGTTAAAATACAGTAAACTTAACATGCTCTGCCATCCTGTTAAGTCTTCATCTATGGCAGTGACAACCTGTTGACGTGCTATATTGTAGATGATGTGAGTGGTATGCCCAGGTACTTTGAAAGCTGACAGTTTTACAGGCCCTGCTTTCTTGGATATTTCACTTGCAGACACCTTGATAAATACCCACTTCAGTTCATGCAAGAAAAAAGAAACCTAGCTTGGGAACTTGGGTGGACCCCACGCAAGGTGTATAGTTTGTTTTTAGTTAAGTGCATTGGCAAGTTAATGAAGCTGTTTTGTCTGACTAGTAAGAGCTTAACATTGGCAGTAACTGCCTCGAGGTAGCTGTACTGGAAAGAAGAGAGGTATTTGACAAAGAATGAAAAATGTGACAAATGTTATAATGGTGGTGGCATTTTGTGAAAAGAGAGAGAATTAGATTGGTCTTTGGAAGGAAAGAGATTCATACAGTGCTAGCTTGCTTGTCAGTGGAGACAGCTACAGAACTCACAATTGATGTACGAAGTAAATGGCAAGTAACAAATTTTAGGTGACATAAAGTCCGGGAAAATGCATGTAGAGGAGGCACTACAGTGGAGTTCAGGAAGTAGAAATTAAATGTGTGCATATACACAAGCAAAACAAAAAGAAAACTCCCATACAATTCTTGGGGAAGAAGAAAATGCCATTTAGAAACAGGAAAAAGTTGCAAACTAGGTAATCATAGTATCACCAGGTTGTAAGAGACCCACCGGATCATTGAGTCCAAACATTCCCATCAGTCACTAAACCATGCCCCTCAGTACCTCATCCACCCGTCAGCTTAAGCACCTCTAGGGAAGGTGACTCAGCCACCTTCCTGGGCAGCCTGTGCCAGTGCCTAATGACCCTTTCTGTTAAAAATGTACATATTATGCAAATAATCCAAGATACTGGTCTTCATCTCATTAAACTTTCCATTATTGTTTCAGTAGATGCATCAGAGGGAAAAAGTAAAGATATATATGCTCTCTATTAGATTGCATGTAAAATGAAAGGCATTACTATAGGAGGTTTAAAAAGCATTTTCAAATAATCACAACTCAGTTGCTATGTATAATCCTCAATGCTCAGCACACCTGCAGCATCCACAAGAAGCATGGCTCTGTTAGGTTTGCTGCTGTAGACTACCACCACTGACACATTTCCAGCAGAAAAAAAAAAATTGCTAAAATGTAATTCAGGAATCAATTCAAAACCGTGTAAGTGTACAGTCAATGTGATTTTCATGGACCTTAAATGTGACTTAAGGTCTTTGATAGACTGAGAATGAATCAAACTGCCCAGCAAGTCCAAAGAGATGTATATGGAGACTGACTTTCATGTATGCTGTAGGCATGAACAGAAAAATAAAAGTATTTTTGTAACTGCCAGTGTCAGAATAATCCAGTTTGGAAGTTGTGTATGCTGTGACATACCTTTTAACTCAAAGCTCTATCAAACTCTTCTGCTCCTCAATTCTTGTTCTGCTGGCAGCTTAGGCTCATGTGTGTAGAACACTTCCCTTTGATTTCTCAAATATAGGAATGAAGTAATTTGTGTGTATTTTTAGTGAACAGACAAACATCGTAATGGCATGTATTGATTTTGTGAACTGTATGCATTAGCTGAACTTGCACGGCAAAGCTAGGGACAAATACAAGAAAGTCATTTATTGTAATTTACCTGTACAGTTAAGAGTCTTTGAACGGAGCTGTTGCTTCTACTGCATACATAGAACTACAGCTCATGTGCAGCATAAAATCAAGGCCATTTGCTGGAGTTCTGGGCATGTTCTCATGGAAGTGGTCAAGAGCTTTTTTGGAAATTAGCAGGATGATGGTGACTATTAAAATTAAGCATAGCCGTAGATTTTGTCATACTGCCATCTTTTCTTGATTTTGAATTTTAATGCTTTTGTTACTCTTGTTGCATATGACATTTACTGAACTTGACATGGTATCTATCAGACTTTCTTTCATTAAAGACTGTGTTTAAAAGCCTTGTTTCCTGCTCTGAATTCATAGTAGTCTTCAAGAAGTTTTATTCACATTCATGTTTGGCTTGGGGATGAGATCATTCTTCTCTTAAACTGAGTGCATATATTTATATTTTTGTTGATCTCATCCACAGTAGACATGGCCAGTCAGAAGACCAGCCTGGAAATGCTGAGATGGAGGTCATGGGGCTGAATGTCACAGAGTTCAGGCATGCAGTAGTTGCTGACTGCTGGTTTTCTGTGGAGAACAGGAGATTGCTGTGACAGAGGCTCTGAAACCTCTGGCAGGATGTAGTGGACAGAGGCAGTGGTAGGCTCAGAGCAGCCCTTTGTAAGTCTCATGGTTTAGTGACTGCTGATTGTAGCTTCAACAGGAAGCTATTTTCACCTGGTGCTAGTGAGCTACCAAACACCTGATGTCCGCTTCTACTAAACTGGCCCTTCAGGAAAACTTCGTAATTGGTTACCTCAAAACCTGGCTCTTGCCAGTTTTTGAGGCTTTAGAGAGAATTGACTTTTATCTTGATCAGAGGCTGAATGGCACAGACCCTGTTATGCCCACAGTACAAATCAGTTGGCCCTTGATGTCCCCTGGGCAAAACAGACTAGTGGTGTGTGTGTGTGCACACGCCTGTGTATGTAAGAGGAAGATTTTTTTTTTTCAGCTTAAAATGTTTAATGTGAAGGAGGTCCAGGGAGATTCTTCTCCCTCTGTACTCAGCACTGGTGAGACCGCTCCTTGAATACTGTGTCCAATTCTCGGCCCCTCACCACAAGAAGGATGTTGAGGCTCTGGAGCGAGTCCAGAGAAGAGCAACGAAGCTGGTGAAGGGGCTGGAGAACAGGCCTTATGAGGAATGGCTGAAAGAGCTGGGGTTGTTTAGCCTGGAGAAGAGGGGGCTGAGGGGAGACCTTATTGCTCTCTACAACTACCTGAAGGGAGGTTATAGAAAGGAGGGAGCTGGTCTCTTCTCCCAAGTGACAGGGGACAGGACAAGGGGTAATGACCTCAAGCTGTGCCAGGGGAGGTTCAGACAATATCAAAAAAACAAATTTCACAGAAAGGGTCACTGGGCACTGGAACAGGCTACCCAGGGAGGTGGTTGAGTCACCTTCCCTGGAGGTGTTTAATGGACGGGTGGATGAGGTGCTGAGGGACATGGTTTAGTGATTGGTGGGAATGGTTGGACTCAGTGATCCAGTGGGTCTTTTACAACCTGGTGATTCTATGATTCTATGTGCAGCAGTTCATGGGATTGATAAGCACTCATAGATCGTGTTAATACAAAATGTATGGGAAAGAATACTAGCTGGTACAGTCAAACTACACCAGGAGTAGTGTAACAATCAAACAGCATTGATGAACAAGGGTGCAAGATGCTGTCTTGCTCCATGTTCCTTTATAATTCAGCAGTATAGCTACAGCCTGCTTTTATGATGGGTAAAAAGTCTGTGATGGATTATCAACTGTTCATTGACATTATGAGATGCCACTGCACCGTTTACAACTTTTTTTTTTTTGTTGTTATTGAGTGCCTACTTAATAAATAGGCAAACTGAAATCCACTCATAATTGTAGCTATTTCATGTTTTACCTGCAGAGGGCATTCACACTATTTGGTACCTCTCCAGCTGACAGTGAATTTAAGGAATTATTTATGGTTATCTCAGTTAAGAGTGAATGAATCATGAGCTTTGTGATATTTAGTTTACTGAGCATACCTGCCTTCTGTAAGGACTCGGAGAACCTATAGCTGGCTATTTATGAAACAGTTGAAACATGTGGTTATGAGAAAAGTTTTGAGAGGTGGTCAGAAATTTTCCTAAATAAGAATAGCATTTTGCTTGCTGAACTGCTTTTTCACGCTAGTTATACAGTTTTAAAAAATGTTGTTATTGCTAATGTCTAACCCATTGCACTTTAATGATTTTTTTACACTTATTTGGTGCACAGTGCTAAACTCTTTAACTTGTTTTCAATAAAAGTACTCCACAAAGCTTGCACTGAACTTTCAGAGGGCAGCAAAAGTAGCAGATATAAAAATTTTGAAAAGGACATAATGAAATCAAGCTAGTCTGTTGAAAGATGGTATGTTATTTTCTTGGAGCTAAGTATAAGGGGAAACAGATCACTATATCAGGGCTTTTAATTAAAATCATTTTCAAAGGACTTGTTTCAGTTTAAAATTTACGATAAAAGTTATTCCTGTTGTTTTTTGGAAAAGGGAGCATGCCCCTTTGGGAGGCTCAGGAAGTAGGTTCACAAAGGTTCTCCCCATCCTGGAAATGGAGAGGGCAAGGAATGTAGACTGGCTGGAAGAACAGGTCTGAGAAATGGTAACCCGGTCCTATTGTATCAGACAATGGCAGCTGCTGAACAAACACTGGCAGGGCAGTATTAGTCTGCACAAGAGAAGAGCTGAAGCACAGAACACTTGAGATCCTATTCATGAGATAGTTGTCGATCCTTGAATGCCTCTGGAAGAAATGACTGTTAGAAAGCTAGCAGTCTGTAACAATTGAGAATAGAGCTTTAAGAAACAGAAGGAGAGGCACAAGAGGAGTTTCTGCCTCTTTTCCAGACTAGTCATTCTTCTAGGCATTCATTCTTACAACAAGCCATAAGACAATATTCTGAGGAAGTCAGTATTAGTTATGTTAGAGTGACTATGAAGTGTATTACTGGGAATCCAGGGCACTGAAATGAGGATAAGGTGCTTGTCAGGAAGGTCACCCTTGGCAGCAGACGCACCTGTATTGCAGAACACTGTATTGCTAAAACTGCAGTTCTCTTTCTTGTAATAATCCAGCCCGTATTCATGAAACTGAGTGACTGAATGCTACATTCCAATTTCTAAGTGCCTGACAGCTCTCCCCTTGGATACATATATTTCTGTAGTCTTTTTATACTGTCACAAGCTGCTTGACACATAGCTTTCTGCTCTGAACTCTCATCAACTCTCTGACAAAGCTTGTTGATTATTCCTAGTGGAACTTACATAATAAATATTTGAGTGCAGTTGCTGCAGATGGTGTGCTAAGGCTCATTGCTCTCAATCATATTTTCAATACAGAGGCCTTTTTGCTTATTCATACTTCCAGTAAAAGCGTTTATGAGCCTTAACAATTTGAGAAGTGACTGGGGTTACAGTGGCTGCCAGGTGGAAGAAATTCAGGAAAATCTGTCTTTGACTGACGCAGAGACCTCTCTCTGTAGAATCCCCTAATCCATACAATGGACTCTCTAATATTCTAGTAAATTAGGCTTATGAAGCCTAGCGCGTGAGTCTAGGTACAAAAATACAAAAAGCCCTCTTAGATCTTCTGGGTCAGATGTTTTCTAGAGAGATTAAGTTGCAGCAGTTACCTGGCTTTTGTATGCCTCTGGGTAGTGGAAGGGAGGACGGGAGTTGTTGGAACTTGCTGTTTGTTGTAAACTTGGCAGGAGACTGTACCCATCTTACAATTCCTCTTTGCTGTTTCATGTAGTGCAGATTAAACACAAGAACTGTCCAGGCAGGATCTTCTGGTGAAGTAGATCCTGAAACAGATACGGAGCAAGATTTCTAGCAGAAGTGGGAAAAGGCATTACCATCCTATTCCTTTACCACCAGTTCCATGGTAGCAGTCATCAAAAGTTTAATAGATTAAAATTCCACTGTTCCAAAAAGGTCCTATTTTTTGTCGTGCCTACTATGTAAATTTGAGGCCTAATTTAAGGAGTGCTGAGCTGACTTTGACAATTCAGTAAAATCACTGTTTTTTCATTGCACCAGATGAAACTGTTAACAATCTCTGGAAAGTATATTTGGTCTTCATATGACTTAAAAATGATAAGCTGTATGCGAAAGCTCAAGTACGTGCTACAGGCAGGTCCTGAGGTTTTCCTGTAATTTCCAGTATGCCTTTTTTCATACCTTGCTTTTACCGGTTATTAATTTTCTCCTTCAATAAATTAAATACTTTCTGTTAATCTGTAACCGAACTAGACTGTTTGCAAATGAAATGCTACAGTTCTAATCAGATTGCTGTCTACTGTGGCATTTTGCAATGTGTGATACTTGCTGGTATCTGGTGCAACCTGGAGAGATCTCTGGAAAGGCAGGTTTGCTGGATAAACACAAGGAGTAGGTTGTGTTGCATGGAAGGGTGTAAGAATTATAATTTCACTTTCTCCTTCCTATCATCAAGTTAAAATAGTTATGATTTAAAGCACATTACAGATTTCTGATATTCTTTCCCAAATCGTACTGAACTTGGATACCTTCTCTGTGCTGTACTCTTGTGTTTTACTTGGATGATACTGGGCTTGAACAATCATCAGAGAAAACTTTCAGAATGTATCTCATGATTTAATTCAGAGTTAAGAGAGAGACTCAGTTAAAACTAGAAAAATGGACATGTGTAAGGATAGAACCACAGTATATTACAGAATTGTTACCCTGAAATCTGCCTCCTGGGTTTTTTTTTCCCCCCTTCAGCACCATGGTTCGAATCTTTCTCTGAACTTGGAGAGAACTGTGAAATGTGTTCAGAAATGACACTGAAAGAGCTATCAGTTAGGGATGATCTTTGCAATGATCAGTTATCAGGCACATATATAGCATAACTGGAAATCTTGGTACAAATTCACTCAGAAGACAGGACAGCAGTTTCCAGCTGTCTGCCTCATGCAGGTGAACAGGCTTCTGATGACAGTCTCAGTCATAAACTATGCATGAAAAAGCTACCGTAAGTAGCATCAAGACTAGAATTCTTAGTAAAAGAAAAAGTATACAAGGTAGTACTACATCACTTATGAAGCAAGGTAAATGTTTTCCACAATTAAGTTTATTAGGCAAAAGAATGAAAAAATGGAAAAGCGTCCATATACAGTTAAAATAGTTGCATTCCCCCTTCCTCATTATTCCCCATCTAAGTGATCCAGATCCAAGTCCTATCTTGTACCTTTTGGTTTTTTGGGTTTTTTTAAACTAATTTAAAGAGAAATGTGGACTTAAATAATTGTGACTTCTGAAACATTAAACTTCTTAGCTGGCATGGTAGGAAGAATGAAAACCTTGAAAACATCTATGCTTAAACCTTGAAACATAAAGTAAATTTGCACCCTATGAATCAGAATGATCTTGCCCATGAAGCTGGTACACTCAAGTTAATCCATGGTGTCTGACTACTCTGGATTGGTGAATCTGAAGAATACTCTTTTCTTTGTAGAGAGTAATTTCTGTTACTTTTACTGGTGTGATTCTTTACTGTTAGAATACATCAGATTCACTTTTATTGTTTTCTTTGTTTTCAACAGAAAATACATTTAGTGTGATTTGTAATTCATAAGAACCATTAACTGAATAAAGATGGGAGTCATTTTAACTATCAGTGGTTTAAATCTTTATGAATTAGAGTTTGCTTTTTGTCATCGACAAATTTATTCTGCAACAGATATGATTTGTATTGTAAAAAGAATTAAAAACCTGTTATTTTATTGAAAAGCATGGTCAAAAGTAATTTAATTTTATATTCAGGAATTCCAGTTAAAAAATGCAGTGGTGTAAGTAACTAGAAATGTAGTTATCTCTGCCATTTCAGTTTGAAAGACCTATTATAAATTCATATTTACATTCACAACCTTTTAAGTTAACACAGGAATGGTAGCTGTTTGATGAAACTGCATCCTTGTGCCTCTTTTCATATGTTAAGACAGTCACAAATCTGATTTCCTAGCACAGTCTGAGACAATTGATCAAAGTCATTGGAGCGCAGACCTTGAAGAACACTAGCGTTAAAGTCTCTCACTCTTAACTGAGGAGGAAATCATGGCAAGGTTTGAACTGCGCTTTTCCTTATGTACTCAGTGACATGTGAAGTGGAAAAGAAGTGACTTAAAAAAAGTGAAAACAAAGGAAAAGAGTAGCTAGAAATTATTACATCTAGTTAGATAGTCTAGCCTACCAGTCACTCTGATCTAAAAAGGATAGAGTGATTTGGGGATTAAAGCCTTCGTGTGCAAGGTTAATCATCTATCCTGTCCAAGAATGTTATTTTTACTTGTGCCGTTGATTCATATTCTTTAACCATGTGGTCTGGCCTTGCCAGACATTTTTACTTCTTGGTTTTCTTCTTCTCATTCAGTCTTCATATTTGACACTGAAAAAAATGTCATGTTGCTTTTTAACACTGATAATCACAGTCTGTGTTTTAAAACAATTTCCTTCTTTCCTCACAGGAATCTATCTCCTGAGCTAGGGTGCAGCTTTATCTCCCTGTTGTTTTTCATTCACTTTAAATGTTTCAAAAATTTTCTGCCCTTGGGCCAAGGATTTTCTAAGGTGCATCTTGAATTACTTAGAATGGGTTATGCAGCAGGGCTTTGTCTGTAAAATCAAGAGACAAGAGTTAGTTCATTTCAAAAAATGGTTGTGTGACTCAGACCAAATTGATAACATGTTTACTAGAGTCTAAAGCTGCTTACTTCTCAAATGCAGTTCCATGACTAGTAAAATAAAAAAAGAATACAAACCTTTTAGGGTGACTTTTTTCCCCTTATTTTCTCCTGCTTCTGAATCTGGGCAGCTCAACCCTGTTTCAAACTTTCCTCTTTAACTGTTTCACCTAATGAGACTCTGATGTATTTAATTAGCACACACATGTTTGTCTTGGTGGATCTTATCCTGGAATAAAGCCCAAGAACTTGTATCTGATTATAATGGGCTGATTTTTAAGGTTCAACTAGGTCAAATAAGCATTTAATACACTGCTAGGGAGAGATAAAACATCTCCTTGTCCCAGTGCTGTCACTTTCACACACACTGGCCTCAAGAGTTGTTAATGAGGCCATTTAGCATTGCCACTTTACATAAAGCTTCTAAAGATAATACTCAAGCAAGCCATTCAGCAGAGTTGTAATTTACCTTCTAACATCACTGCCGTTACCAGCTCTCTGCATGCCTAATGCCTGAAAGGTGTGGTGCATTACAATGTAAAAAAAGAACGGAAAGCAAGATCTTGGACTAATAATTGCAGTAAGTTCAAAGAAACCACAGATGACTATAGCACTCCTTTACTTTTATTAAAAAATGAGGCCTTTCAGTTTTAAAGTCAGACCTCCAAATATATCTGAAGAACCTCAGAGCATAAGAATGCCTCTCTGTGTCAGACCAGATGTCTTATCTGGCCTGGTATCCTGTCTCAGACAACGTCCAAAAATGGATGTTGAAAGAACACTATAAAGGAATGGAAAGCATATATACTTCCACAAATATTCCTAGCACCCAGCAATCTGTGGTTCAGGAAGCTCCTGAACCAAGGATGGTGCTTGGTATTTAATAACTCTTCATGGATTTCTTTTCCGTTTACTTGCCTGGTCTTCTCCAGAAAGAGATAGGAGAGTGCTCTTTTCATTTTCTAACCTTTATTTCTGGGGAAAAAAAAAAACATTGGCCCCATTCCACAAGGTCAGAAATAGCTGTAGTGCTATAAAAGCAGCTGAGTGGCCTATGGCTCCAGTATAGAATGACAATGGCAACTTCACATCTCCTGGCATAAATGTGTGACCCTGGAGCTATAGATTGGTCACAGAGTGGGTCTGGCTGATGCACTCAAAATCTTTTTGCCGTATATAGTTGGGGTTCTGTTTTAAAAGGAAAAGGTTAAAAATACCTTTAACGAATAAAGTTAAATGTTGAATCTTCAGATCTTTTAATTGTGCAATTATACTACTGTGCATAAAACATTGCACAGTCTTCTAAATCTGGTCTAATGCCCAAGTCAAATTGGTTAAGCTAAGGGCATTTCTGTTTGCTGTTTCTATATGGAGCATTTAAATCTCTATCCTATTGTTTTACTTTATTTTTAGTGAAAATACTGGGACAATTTAATGCAATCTTTGTCACTGATTAGTATGCAGTATTAACTAAAGTGAATTAATAGATGTTAGTGTATAGTAAAAACCTATATAAACTGCTGCATGTATACGTAGTAATTAGCATGTGAGAATTCTAAGCATTGTTGTATTTGTTTTTATGCCACAGTAAATAGAACAAAAGCAAACTCTATTGTTAAGTCTTTTTTACCCTCCTGACTGTGTCAAGATATGGAGGAAACTTTCCTAGCCATGCCATACTCACTAGACAGTAAGCAGTGACTTTAGCATAGCTGTGTGGAGGGAAGGAAGAATGAAATAACAGCAACTCTGACGCCAGGAAGAGTACTTCCTATGGTTTATGGACACAATCGCTCAATTAGAAAAATGGGAAGACTAGTGCTAGAAAATGCTCCATGCATTTCTTAAACTTATCTGCTTAAATTAGAAGTGTTTCAAGATACTGAATATATACACTGTAGTTTGGTAAATCAATAGCTAATAGGTAAGCATACAAGTTATGGTTTTATACAACACACAAAGGCTAGATGGCTTTCTCAGCCCTTCTTACCATAGGCTTCTTATTATGCGTGAGACTACTTTGCTGCTTAATTACCATATTTTGTTTACAGGGCAGATGCACTGACATATATACTGGTGCATACATACCAGAGAATACGCTTGAGCTATTCTGTCCTGTGTACTGTTGCTAAACGTAACAGAGACATAAAGAATTAAGCTTCTACATTTTCCAGGAAAGCTAGCTCTGAAAATTTGTTGCTAGCCTGTGCTGAGCTTCATGCAGCTGCTAGTTTCAAACTGTCTTTGACCTGTCTGCACAAGCTGTGTAGGTTACACATAGGTGCTCACTAATGAGGTTATTCTGTAAGGAGACACTGAACAAACTGCAGAAAAGGAAGAGTCAAAACTGGGCTTTGAAATTACTTGGTATTATTTATGCAAACTCTCAAGCTCGGATAAGTAATAATACTCAGCTGAAAGCCTCAAAGAATTTCTGCAACCCATGTTTCATCTCTCCTGATAAGGCAAATACAAGACACAAAGCCACATTCAGCTGTAATACGCAACCTTGAGCTCTTGCCCATGGTCATTCTTGCTTCTTAGAATCATAGCGATAAGTGGTAAACTTGCGAAATGTGTTTGAAAATGTTGTGGGAATTGTTACAGTTGGTAAACTCTGCCAGGTACTCTTGACTGAAATCTTTATGTAAGTTTGTATTCATGGCATTTATTCAAACGTTTATTGGGCGGGGGGGGGGGGGGGGAAATCCAGCTTTCTAAAAGCACGAATAATTTCTGGATCTATAAAATAGCATATGTATGACTAAAATAGAACTTGGTGTAGTGTTGTATTCTTGAAACTGCCACCATTCAAAGGCGAGATGAGCATTTTTTTTGACTAATAGATTTCTCCAGGTCCCTAGAATTCACTGTATGCACATACGTGACCCAAATTATCTTGGATTTGTCTGTGCCGAACATCTAAGTACCATCTAGTGTTTAAAAGAGACATGATAAATACTTCCCTTTGGAGCTCCGTTGTGGGGTCCATTCCAGCAGAAGGTCCTTAAAACATACCTGAATAAACATACTGTACACAGAGCAGTCTCTTTCCTATTAGTGTTTCAGAGGAGGAGCACCTCTTCCCTTTCTCCACCCTGTTTACTCAGTTGTCTAATCAGTTCATAACAACCAAGTTAAGAATTTAACTCCCTGTCCAGGCTTCAAGTCATCTTAACATATGGCACTAGATTCCACCTAAATGCATGTAGTGCCTCAGAGGCTGTCCAGAAAGCCCTGTTGAGTTAGCCAGGTTGAGCAAGCTAGCTGAAGTACCAAGAGACACAAATTTGTGCAGCATAAAACACCGTCTGGGCTAATCTATCTTGCTTTCATGATACAGTACAAACATAGCAATGTATCTTTCAGGACCTAAGATAACTCTCCTACTGACAGCAGAGCTATTATTACATTTTCTGTGTATCTGTTGAAGAAATTCACAGATCTCTTTTGGATCTAAGTGTATTTTCTCAAAAGATAAAGGAAATTACATTTCTTGTAGTATTATTATGATACAATAAGGCATAAGCTAAAGCATTATTCATCACTTGAACAAATACTATTAATGTATCTTTTTCCAAAGGTGTTTTTCTTCATAAATATTTTTTAGCATTTAGACATCACGCTTGAGAATTTTTGCACAGCACAGTTTCCTACTTATATATGAACATTAATAATTTGCAATTTTAGTGCATGACAGCAGTTTAGAGAACTTGTAGTTTCTTCTAAACCCTAGGTAAGATTAACATTTAAATTCACTCTTATCTTTCCTTCATTGCAACCAAAGCTGTTAATGTGACTTGAAAACGTTACACAAAGCTGTTTTAGAAAATAATCAACATTGCAACAGGATAGTTATGGGCATATGTGATTCTATATCTTAAATCACTAACTACTCTGCATCAGCTGAAGCTTTCAAATATTACTCAAGTGCGAAGTTATTCCACGTGAATAATTCACTAATTGTTATCTAATGCATTCCCAATAATACTGTTCAACAAACAAAATAACTTACAAATCATGACATGTGCTGTGGTAAAACATTCATTTTGATGATCTAAAGGCAAAAAATAAAACACTTTGCACTGGGAATGCATTATAGTATCACGCTAATCTTAAATGTGACCCAAAAGGACAATGGATCTCTAAGAAAGTAATTGCCTATAATACATACATTAGGAGCAAAATATATTTGGGACTGTACTAATGAAAATAAAATACTTTTGGATCTGCCCCTGCATTTACTATTATATGTAGTATCAACTATTGGGAAAACCCTCTATAAAAGACAAAATGTACTTAGTACTACATCTGACAGCGGATGGGGTGTCATTTTGTGGTCTTATTTGTAGTTCAGCTATCAGGCCAGAGTGTCGGACACAACTGACGCAACTGTATTGCTGACAATTTAAAAAAATGTGATCTGTCTTCTTCTCAAGGTGAAACCTGTAAATGGCCAGCATAGCTATGACCTACATATAAATTATTAAAGCAAAACATTAAAAGCAAAACCTAAATGGTACTATCTGTGTAATCCTGTTTAGATTAGCGGAGCCTGTGATGCTTTAGTTACTGTAATTGGACTCCATTGCAAAGCAGGACACCAGGACAAACCCTGGTGTAGGGTAATTTTAACATTACTTTTCGTCACATAGATAGGACAGACTTGAACTATTTTCTACTTTTTTTCTTCACAGAGGAGCTAAGTCATTTGTTTATATATTCCATCGCACTTCAACACTCAACTAGTCCACATGGCCAGTCTCTTGAACTAGATGATTGTTGTAAGTCCCTTCCAACTTAAAAATTCTGTTCTATTCTATTTTTAAAAAATCAGATTGCCCTACCATTAAACTGACTATAAATCCATCAGCATATTGCACAGGATGTCTTTACACTCAGATGTTTATCAAATCCGTGTATCAATGGCCTATGTTGTAAATCTCTGATACAAATTTTAAGCCTACTCATTTTAAAACCAGTTTTATAGTTTTCCACGTACTTAAAAATGTAGCATCCACCCAGGCAGGTGTCTTTTATTGTTGTTATCTAGTTTTCTTTAAGATCATCTGCAGATGGGAATAGAGAATACAACTAGTTGTAATATAACAGCCATCCCAGCTGTGCTGTTAACTAGCTGTGATTTTAGGAAATTGCATAATCTCCAAGCACTGTAGTTATTCAATATGAAAAATGGAAATAATAATTTTAACTTCTTTATGGTGGCAACATTTTAATATTTAGAAATGCTTCTCAAGCTCCTTAGAAAAATGGTGCTTGCAAAATGCCTACTATTCCTATTGTACATGAGATGTGTACAGTGTTCTTGAGTTAAGCATATATTTCAGACGAGCACAAAAACCTGTCCTGCAAAAATACTTGCAATGCATGTGTGTGCATGTTTCCCAAAACCTCACCCACATGCTGGAATGCAAATACAGAAAAGGATGTTCAACAGGATGCAATGTAAGATGATTGCACTGAAGAAAAAAGAATTACGTACAGATTCAGTTTTCATTTAAACAAAAGCAAGAGTAATATGATAATTCCTTGTTTTATCTTCATAGTATAAGAGCAAAACCATGATTTTTATTGTGTCTGCTCTACTAGCACAGTAAAACATCTCTGCTTTCTAATGTATTTTAATTGTACATCATAAAATTAACTTAAGGAAAACACTCTTCAATTCCATATTCTATTTCACACCTACTTTGCACAATGTTGTTCCAGACAACTACTGCGTGATACAGTATGATTTTCTATGTACAAAACTACATTAAGAGAGCATTCAGGTTGTATGCGTAAATCACAAAATGCCACTAATATGCTGCTTCATATGAATAAATTTAAAAAGAAAGACCTTGTAAACAGATCTTTACAACAGCAAAAAGTATCGTAAGACTCCTGTGGTCTGTTTAATGCTTCTACTTGCTTTCACCACAGGCAGTAATGAGCATACCTGTTTGAAAATCATAGTCTGTTACATTTCTACAGCATCTTTCATCCCAAAATATTTGTATTCCACATTTCTGGCACCCACCAACACTATCCTACCATGTGGGTGGGGGCATGGATATTTCCCAAAGCCATCTAGAACAACTCCGGACTGTTGTGAAAAATGCCATGGGATATTACTGCTCTTTCCAAACAGGCAGGACTTTGTCTTTAGTGATGTAACTGCTATGAAAAACCCATACTTAGTAAGCTGCCTGGAACTCCACATCTCTACTTAAGATAGAGGTTCTCCTTGAAATACCAGTTGGACTTAACAGTTCTTACTACAGGCATAATTTGAAGGCTATGCTAACAGTAATCAGAACTGGGTATTAATCTGCAAACATGCTGAATACACGATGGCACCAAGTACATTCATTGAGAGCAGCGGTTAGCAACTGGTCACATGGATTAATGCCTCCTGCTAAATGATTGTTTTACCTCAAACCATAGACAGAGGATGTCATTATTGCAACTGTGCTATTAATAACCTGCTGTTTTGTTAACTGCTACAATGATATCTTCACAGATCAACTTGAAAAAGCTAGGGAACTTTACTTCAAATGTTCTTTCTTTCAGCTATTCAATAGGAGACACATGAATAGTGTATTAACAGCCCACTCGCTTAGTATTCTCTCTTGCAGCCCTCTGTTTATTGTGTGTGAGAGTTACATTTACTTTATATGAGCAACATTTTGAGTTCAGGATAAAACTGAGAACCTTATAAAAACAGGGGAAAAAAAGAGCATTTGACTCTGTCAATATCTTTTGGAACTTGTACGGAGAACTTATTTCCTGTTGTTAAAAAAAAAACCCACAAAAGTGTCATAGGAGTCCAGAGTTTGTTTCTAAAAACTGAGATCTGTAGTAGGAATGGTATCTCCACTATCTCATAAACTCAACTGTTTTAAGTCTAGTCATCATAAAACCGTCACTGCAGAACGTGACCTGCAGGCACTCAAGTTTAGAGCCTGCAGTGTTTCTAGCCATCAGCATATCAGGCATGCTTAGTTAACAACTGAGCTTTGAATAAGAGAAGTGGAACTGTTAGAAGATAAGCATAACCTCTCCCCTCTTAAGTAAGATTGGCATCATCCAGTGAACTGCTTTTTTGATAATTCCTTAGTCTCTATTCAAAATTGCCACCACTAACAATTTTTTTTAGGTTATTTCCTTGATGTCATTTTTTCTCTCTTGGCACTGCTGAGTTTCTATTGTTAACCGATGTGAGCTATTCAGTAGATTACAATCTTCATGGCGATAGTACTTGCCAAAAGAGTTAGGCCATAGCATAGTGGGTTTTAGGTGAGACTTTAAACAGAGTGGAAGAACAGTACATTATCTGTTGGTGGTCCAGGAAAGCTTATTAGAAAGGATGACAATATCTCACCAATTTAGGTAATTATTCTAATTAATATATAATCAGCTATGATGATTTTCAGTTCAGTTGAAAGTGCACTACAGCGGTGAATCATCACACACCTTTGCAACACATGAGTTTTGTTACCATCTAGAAAACGCAGACACTTAATGTTTTTGCTGAGAAGCAGCTGCCTGGAAACATTAAGTTCTTATATTCTTGAATTGAGGCTAATCTCCAGATGCAGAAATTTGCCCTGCCCATTACTCTAAGAATAGTCAACATACAAAGGAATTGTACGCCAGCCACCATTCTAACCTAGGCAGTGGGCAAAGAAGTTGAATGTGAGAAAAAAAAGTGAACTGTCAAAAGAGAAAAAGTGTCAGAGATTTACAGAAGGTCTTCAGTGGTTTTGTCCTTGGGATTCTTCTTATTAATGAATTTGTTGAACAATGTCCATTTGACAAATGGACAATGGAAAATCCATGTGACTCTGATTCAGTGATTTTAATTTATTTTTTGTTTGGTTTAAGAAAGGCACACATGTCAATGGGGCGTGCTCGATAATGGCATGTGCTTATTCAGGGTGTGAACAACCTCTAGGGTCTGTCAGAACAGGCAGCTGTGGGGTTATTTAATCTCTGGTGAAGAAACAGAAAATAAAAGCAGTAGAAAATCTTTATTGAAGAAGCATGGTACAAATTTAGAGACCTCATTGCTCTCTACAACTACCTGAAAGGAGGTTGTAGAGAGGAGGGAGCTGGGCTCTTCTCCCAAGTGACAGGGGACAGGACAAGAGAGAATGGCCTTAAGCTCTGCCAGGGGAGGTTTAGGCTGGACATTAGCAAAAAAATTTCACAGAAAGGGTCGTTGGGCACTGGCAGAGGCTGCCCAGGGAGGTAGTTGATTCACCTTCCCTGGAGGTGTTTAAGGGACGGATTGACCATGTGATGAGGGATGTGGTTTAGTGTTTGATAGGAATGGTTGGATTGGATGATCCGGTGGGTCTCTTCCAACCTGTTTATTCTATGATTCTATGAAATGAGAGGGGTATACACAGAGAGTGAGAATTAAAGTACTGTGTGTGTATTAAAGTAGATACTGTGTTATACTAGACAGTGTCCCTGTTGTGAATAATATTAGCATAGAATGGTCGGTTATTTTTTCTTAGAACTAGTCACAAAAAGGGCATCTATACTAGAATGCGATGTTCTACTTTTTCCTTATGGGGGAAAAAAATAGAAAGGTGTTTGGCCGTGTCCTCCCCTCTCCCGAATCCCAGGAGCAGGCGGAGATGGTCCCGCAGCCCCGCGGGGCACAGAGGCGGCGGGAGGCTCCGCAGCTGCGGGGACGACTCGGAGGGGACTTCCACCCGCCCAGCCGGGAATCTTAGAGCCGTTAAGGTCGGAAAAAACCTTCCGAGGTGGCGGCAGAGGGCCCCGCGCCCTGGCGGCTGGAATGGGGAAAGGCTCGACCCTAGGCGGGACGATTCGCTCGGGGAGAGGAAAATTCCAGCGGCGAGGAGCCCTGCCCCCGCCGGCAGCGGCGCAGCCCCCGCGGGGAGCGCCACGGGAGAGCCGCAACGCTGCTTCTCCGCGGCCAACGGAGCCTTGCAACTCTCTCGGCGCCAAGTTAGTCGGTTTTTTTTTTTTCTCTTTCTTTCTTGTTGTTGGTGGGTTTTTTTCTCTTTTTTCCCTTTTTTTTTTTTTCTTCTTTTCCTGCTTTTGTGTTTTTCTTTCCGCCGCCTCCGCCCAAGGAGTGGCTGAGGAGCCGCGGCGGGGGATGCTCGGCGGAGCAGGTGAGGCGGGTCCCTGCCCCCGGGCCGGCCCCGGCTCGGCCTCCCGGTAAGCGGAGGGGAGGGGGGCGGCAGGGAGGCTCCTGCGGGCAGCGGCGGGCGCTGGGAGGAGTGAAAGGGCTTGTTTGTTTAGCGCTAGGCGGCTCTGGAGAATCGCTTATGATCCGTCGGAAAAAGTAACTCGATGTGATCTCGAATCTGAGCAAAACCGCCTCAGCTCCAGAGGGGGAGGAGGAGGCGGCTCCCCTGGGAGCGAGGTCGCCAGGTGCGTGTGGAGAAGGTTCCCTCGCTTAGTAACTGCGGTAGGAACCTGAGGGACTCAAACCGCTGACAGAGGTGCTGCAGTTATCTGTAAATAGAAGGGACCAAGTACCTGGTGAGTGTGTTTACCATCAAGACTTTCTTGCCACTTTGTATTATATGCAAGAATGGTTTGATTTTTTTTTTTTTTTTTTTTTTTTGACCAAGCGAGTACAGGAGAAATGGGTACAAGTGATAATTGCTGTTATATTCGAGTCGGTTTGAAATTGTGGCTATAGTGAATATGGAATACTTGAATACTGTGTTCAGTTCTGGGCCCCTCACCACAAGAAGGATGTTGAGGCTCTGGAGCGAGTCCAGAGAAGAGCAACGATCATGGCTGGTGAAGGGGCTGGAGAACAGGCCCTATGAGGAGCGGCTGAGAGAGCTGGGGTTGTTTAGCCTGGAGAAGAGGAGGCTGAGAGGAGACCTCATTACTCTCTACAACTACCTGAAAGGAGGTTGTAGAGAGGAGGGAGCTGGGCTCTTCTCCCAAGTGACAGGGGACAGGACAAGAGGGAATGGCTTCAAGCTCTGCCAGGGGAGATTTAGGCTTGAGATTAGGAGGAAGTTTTTCACACAGAGGGTCATTGGGCATTGGAATGGGCTGCCCAGGGAGGTGGTTGATTCACCTTCCCTGGAGGTGTTTAAGGCACTGGTGGACGAGGTGCTGAGGGGCATGGTTTAGTGTTTGATAGGAATGGTTGGACTAGAAGATACGATGAGTCCCTTCCAACCTGGTTGCTCTGTGATTCTATGAAGCTTTGTAGAGGAGGGATACTTATACACTGCCTTGTGGCAAGTCCACATTCACGTACGGCCACTGAGAAACCAAGTTCTTATTGCTAATCAGTGCAGTAGGTATATTTACGGTGTAGATAATCACTGTATGCTTGAGTCTTTGGGCACGGGAGCTCAGTAAGTGTTAAGGGACTTGGTTTAGTGTTTGATAGGAATGGTTGGACTCGATGATCCGGTGGCTCTCTTCCAACCTGGTTATTCTATGATTCTATGATTCAGTTGAAAGGACAGTAATAGAGCACGACACCAGGTTGGGAGGTGGCCGAAACAGTATGTCCTGAAGATTCTCAGTCTTACTTTTGGGCAGGAATACAGAAAACAATCAAAAAGGCACAATTAAAATTTTGGTTGTTCGGACAGTTTCTCTAGGCCTGTTGCCTGACATAAAACTGTTGGTTATACTGAATTATGGCTGCTTGACTACTCTTGGGTCAGGAAAAGTCATCTGTTCCTGTAATGTGACTTCAAGCATCTGTCAGCAGTCACATCTCAGTTTTGAAAAACGTGTAGCTAACAGCAGTGCTTATTTGCGCTAGCCCTGCAGATACATTTTCAGGCCTTTTATCAGCTGTTACCATATAATTTGGTACTTAAGAAATCAGTTTATCATTCTTTTCTTGTTACAACAAGAGTTCTTTATTGGCAGCCTTAATTATTTCCTGAAGATGGTCTCATTTGCTCATCCAAATGCTGGATTTGAGGAGAAAGTTTTGGATGTACCAGCAAAAGCAGCAACTCCCAGTTTACTGATAATAATCTAGAGACGTTTCTGAATAGTAAGCATTACTGCAGTTCTGTCTCTGAGAAGACAGGAAAAAATGTGCAATCTGGGAAGAATTTTGGTTGAAATAACAATTTTCTTTAAATGAGTTACAAAATTATACTGCATTAGCTCCTTCTTAACCTTTCTAGCCTGTTGTTAATTCGCAGCTGAAAATGGTTTACCCATAAATGTGTTCTTAAATCACTATTTGAACTTATGTCCTGTAATTGCTGATAACTCTTCAATTTATAAAATCAGTTTATGCTAACTGCCAAGAAGGCTAGAGGCGTGGAAGGTGTTTTGTGGGGTTACAAGCACTGATACTTATTTACCCTTGGAACTTCCATATAGTTTAATCATTGGTGTCTGTTCAATATAAAATTTTGTTATCAGTTCTATGGGGAAGGCTTTGGGAAAAGATCCTGTAATTATACCATGGAGGACAGTTTTTGCATGCAGGGTTATTCTTTCCTGTGGAAAAGTTGTTTATCAAAGCCTCTTGTGGATATAAATGTTTGCTTGAATTTGGGTAAAAATATTCCCGTGTTAATTCTCACTGTTCAAAACTCTCTTCAAAATCGCAGCAGAGTTTGTTTTTTGTTTTTTTTTTTTTTTTTTTTTAATACAGTGAATAGAAGGTGTGCCGAGTAACTGGCTGGAATTTATTGGAATATGGTGAATAGGAGGTGTGCCCAGTAACTGTCTGGAACTTTTGGAATATGGTGAATAGGAGGTGTGCCCAGTAACTGGCTGGACATAACACATAGTTTCTTACAGTAGCAAAAAAAACTTGACTGGACCTATTTTTAAGGCATTTGATAGATCATATATTTTGCCTTGAGTCTGAGCAGTGCTTATGACAGTGTGCTCCTACCAGCTGGTTGACGCAGGCTGCTCCAGTTCATCACAGAGGTGAATTGGCTTTATGTATTGGCTGCATTACGAAATGATAGGAGTATCTGTGTTTTAATAATTAAAAAAGTTGTTGTGGTGGGTATCCTACCTCTTGAAGACATTTTTCTTGCTATTACTGGATAGCACCCTTTCCCTAGAGTGAATTAATTTTTATATTAACAAGTAGATTTCAGGAGTTGACCCAGGGTTTTGTCACGAAGAACTGTATTGTAAGCTTACATGCTATTAAAATATTGGAGCAAATTTGGATTTCAGTAAATGGAAAATTGATTTCCTTTGTAATATTAGAATGCACTTTAAGGTTCATCTTTAATTCACTTCTAATCACTTGCTGATAATTTTATATTATTTCATTTGTTCCCATAAATCATATTGAAATCTATATGTTTACTTTCAAAATAACAGCTTCTGACCCCCTTTACCTAAACAAAGCACCTTTGTTTTGTCATTTTTTTTTTGTCTGTTTAATGAAAACATGCTCATGAGATCCAGCTGCTTTCCAGGGGCCAAAGATCAAGATGGGGTGGGGAGGGGAGGAAACGAGATCAGAGCCAGACTGAGCTTTGGTTATCTTAGTACCAGAAATATTCCTCGTGTGTATCTTCATGCTCCCATTCCCTGGTTGCTTGATCTAATGAATGTGTTTGAAAAGTTTAGTAAGAACAAGAGATAAGTCTTTTTCCCATGACTAGGGCTCTCTGAGGAAGTTAGGGATCTTTTCAGAAAGAATAAAAAATTTAGATTTTCTCATGTGTCTAACCACTGAGTTTTTATCAAATAATTTTAATCTGATTACACATCTGTGGAGACATCAGCTGTGGCTCAGTGCTGAGATGTGCCTGTCATCAAGCTTAAAATATACATTCAAGCTCTCTTGGATGTAGTTTGAATCAGTTGACAATATAGCCACAGGTTTGTTCAAGCGTAAATGAAAGTCCTCCCTGTTGTGGAGTGTGGTATGAGACAAAAAGTGTAGCAAGAGCTTCAAATCAAGCATTCTGTTGCCAAGACACCGCAGCTGACAGGTGTTTGTGCGGGTGTCTGAATTTGCTCAGCTTGGTGAAATACAGGTTAGGGCTGAAACTACATTTGTTTATCTTGCCATGAATTAGCTGTTGCTAATGCTCTGTATGCTACATTATTAATAAATGAAGACCTTTTGTTCTTGTGATGCTAAATGGTAGCACTATCTAGGATCAGAAATTTGACTGGCATAGATCTAACAAGCAGTCTAATCTTAGATAAGCTTTATCTCTTAGACTAAGGACTTCAAGATAAATAGCTCATTTTTCTCACGCCCATGACCCTGATGAAGATCAGTGAACTGAGCAGTAATAACACGGAAAGAACTTTGAGAATTTGTGATTGTAGACTTCGCTGGATGTTTGAAACAGGGAGTGAGCCACTTTGTGGGTGGATCCCCATCAGTAGCCACTTGAATGCTAGTCATTCCAGGTGGTACTTTGCTAATTGAGTTCTGAACATACATGTAATACTTCTTGAGGTGTTTATGTTGTTCTTTTTAATGTATCTGCCTTAACCAAGGCAATGTCAAATAGTTGCATGATACAGTGGTGCCATGAACTGAATGTTCTATTTAAAAGCTGGTTTGATTAATCAAACTTTGTTAAGTCTGAAGTCATAGCTGGGTGCCTATCTGGTAGTTAGTTGGAGTGTGTTGCTCTGGGAATGAGATCAAGGAAACATTAGGGGTTTGAGGAATGTGGATACTAGAGTGAAAATATGTATGGGAGGGTAATACACAAATAGAGAAATCAGCAGAGTTATTTCAAAGCTTTGTCCAAGTCTGATGGTATTCTTTACGCTAGTCATTAGTAAGGTATCAAAAACATGTGAGAGGGGAAAAGTGCTTGAGACTGGAAGATGGGTTTTGATGTTATCTTAGAATAGGTTCTTTTCTTTCTGTTTTTACTGGATTTTGGCTTTTTTGGTAAACTTTAAAGGAGATTGCAGTGTTTGTGTAAACCTGAAGATCACTGTTTATGTTGAGTAGGCACATCTGTGTTGGGCAGAAGTAAAAAAGAGTCCATCGTAGGAGGCCAAAAGCTTAGATTTCAGCAGAAACTCAAGTTCTTTACAGAATTCGTGTCATTTGGTGGATAAATTTTAGCTATATTTTAAAGGCACAAATAAATGTTTTCACATGTAATCTGGCACCATCTAAATACGTCTCCCTTCAGAAAGTCCAGTGCTGCTTCTGGCTTTCTTGAGTGTAGCTTGGAAGAAAGCTTCTAAGAATGCAAGTTTTTCCAGCTTGACTGCTGTTGTTTCTAGCTGCCACTGTAGTAGTTTTTTGTGTGCTAGACATGAGCAGAAGCCAAATTATCCAGCCAGCCATTGGAGTTGTGACAGCGTTAGTGCATCTTTTCTTTAAAAATCTAGTCAATATGGTGAGTTGCTCTTTTAATGTAGTGGATACAAGGAATGCCGAGTGTTCTCTTTCATGGCAAGTTAAGACAGGTCTGATTCTATGTCTTCTTTCCTTTTCACCTGGCTTTCACTTGCTTCCCCAGCTGCTGACCTGCTGCTCTAAGTTAACATAGCTGCCTTCTATTTGAGAAAGAGCACTCTTTACTGTATTTGCTGTTGCTGTGTACTGCTCTAAAACTCAGAGTTGATGTCATCAGAGGATGACAAGAAGCTGAGATGTTGGCTTCTAAACTCCTGTAGAGTTCTGAGGCCATGCCCAACATTAGCACAATGAAGAGGAAACTCTGACTGTGCAGCGTGCAACAATGGAGAGTTCAAGAGGGAAAACCACCCCCTGCTGTTTTGAGCTGTAACAAGCAATTAAAAGCTTGAGGTTCCACCTGAGCTCTCTCTTAAGGTAAGGTCTCTCAATTAAAACAGCAACTCTTTGTATGAAAGTAAGCTTAAACACTTACTAATTTGAGTTCTACTAGATACATTCTGACTTAAAATTTGCATGGGGATGGACTAGTGCATAAACGTACTTTTTTTTCTTTTTTCATTGTTTAAGAAACACTTTTTATGTGTCAGAAGTGAGAGTTCCTGGATTTGTTTTTTTATATGCTAAGAGCCTGTCCAGTTCAGAAAGGGCAGGTACATTTATATGTATCTTTCAGTGGTTGTAAATGGTTGAAGTGCTGTAGGTCATTAAAGGAGGGATCCCTAAACTATCTATGAAGTGTCTCCCCAGGGAGCTTGTGTACCTGTTGACTGCACTGCAAGACTAGAGTTGTCAAGATTGCTATTTTCAGTTAAGAGTGCATGAATATTTTTAGCTAGGCATAAACTTTCCTCTGTGGGAAAGCTTTGGTTTTGTTGGAAGCTTTAGTTCTATAGAGGTTTTCATTGAAGCAGTAGCTTCCAAGCTGTGTTTTCATAGCTGTGTTTTAAAAATCCTTTCTACACATTAATGTGAATTTTATTTCTGTTCTGGAAACATAGCTACTTGGTTTGGAAAACAGATCTGTCTTATTTGAAAACAGACAAACCAACCAAGCTCTCCTCACCAAACAATGCAAACAACTACTCTATGCTAAACGAGAAATGTTATGAGCTTGAATTTTTTTCAAATACCGACAATTGAACATTTTTAGTTCCATGCCCCACATCTGTCCTACAAAGTGATATTGTCTTAATTAAAAAAAAAAAACAACCAACCAACAAACAACCCCATTGCTCCATCTCAAGATAACAGCATTAGAAAAGATGGTATTTTTTCTTTAAAATCAACCTCCTTTTTAGTTTACTATTACTGAGTGTTGGTTTCTTTCTTTGTTTTAAAAATCTTGTTCTTTTTGTGGTCCTTTGTTTCATGTTGGGAATTAATTTTCTTCTTTGCTGTCTTACATGGCTTTCATGTCAGACCTTCAGCTATATTTTCTTCCAAATAGTAAGGCTCTGTACGTGGGTTTTAAGCAAAAAGCTTTTAAATGTTTTGCTCTGGGAAAAAGATAAGCATCTCTTTCAGTTGTCCTTGTAATGGAAACATATTACTGACAAAATTGCCTGGAGGGACTGCTTTTTCTAGATTTTTTTTTTAAATTCTTCTTTTTAAATTATATGTTGCATCCAGTTTGACTCTTCCCCTTCCCCCTGCCCAGTTTGACATGCTGGGAGCTTTTCTAAATAAAGGAGTCAAACAAGAATGTTTCAGTATATGGGCCTATCAATAGTGTAGCAGCGAAAACTTTATGTTCCTACTGACCAGTTACTTTTTATGTGTAGGTCTCAAGGTAGTCAGAAGGGCAGTAGGAAAGAATGGTGTGTCAAGTTTGGCTTTTGTCATTCACTATTTTACTGTGTTTAAGGATCATTGTATTGCTCTTGACCTTGGTATAACTTAGTATAGTTCTTCTGTACTGTAAAACTAGGCAGACAAAACACCTGGATGTAATACTGCAGGTGGAAGATAATCTACTCAAGTATCTATTGTTTGACTGACCTTGTTAGTGCAATGTTGAAGGCATTTTTTTACTTGAGAGTAACAATGTTTTGTTTCTGGATCTAGAGGTGCCAAACTGTCTGTTGGTAAAGAAGTTGAGAAAACAAATGTTTACAGTTCATCATGCTGGGTTGTAACCCCTTCAGGCAAAAATGAATTACATCTTTCTTCACTACTGGCTGTGAACTTAAATATGTTGTTCTTTACATAAAAAATGATTATTGTGCAGAATTAAATGTGAAATCATTCTAGATTTGAGAACATAGAATTTTTTTTTTTAGTTCTTCATTTTGCAGGACAAACAAAGCGTTATGGTGGTTATGAAGTAGGTTGAATTTCTAGAGGTGGAATTTCTGATGATTTTCAGGAGTTGGTGTAAAATATGAAAGCTTTGATGGAAATCTGTGCTTTGACAGTTGCTTTTTTTTTTAAATTCGGAAAGTCTGATGCCTCAAAAATGAAGTATAACTATGAGCTGAAAGTTGTCCTTATGTTCCCAAACTTTCATTAATTTAAGAGTTATTGTATTCATAATCTAGTCTGAATTCTCCAGACATAGTTTTCTGTGTCTCTGCTGATCTTTGATTCATGGTCTCTTGCTTCCCCTTGCCTGCAATTTTGATTTTCTCCTTCCACCCACACTACAAAGTAGCCTCCCAAATTCCATCCTTGATGCCTTCCATGAGCTATATTTACCTCATTCAGTTATTAAAATACTCACTACTTGGAGAAAGTCCGGTTTTGCTGAGTCTTAAATTCAGTGTCCTATTGCTTCTTTTCTAAAAGCTTTTCTCATAGATAATGCTTAGGACCTTTGAAGAATTGTAACAATTCCTAAGGCAGCTTAACCACACAGTTGGAAACATTTAGAAGCTAAAGGGGTCTTTCTCTATCTGCTTTTATTGGTGGCAGATGCTGTTGAAGACAGCAATGGGGGTTAGGTGGGTTTGGTTTGTTTTGTTTTTTTTCCCCCTTCCTTTATAAGTGGAGGATATTCCTTCTTCCCATTAGCTCAAGCTGTTTTGCAGTGTATGACCCTGTCCTTAGGCTCTTTGATACAGTCCTTCTGGCTTTAGCTTTTTGGATCCTGATTTTGTGCACTCTTTTGCATTCTGAGGTTTGAAAAAGAACCTGGCCCTTCAATTTGGTCTTTCTACCTCTTATTTTCTTTCCAGTGTCCCATTATGCCTATCTCTGATATCTTTTCCACTGTTTTCAGCCTGAAACAATAGATTCTTCTTTTTCTAAGTGTGACTTTTTCACGTGTAACATTTTACCATAGGCACTAAGACTATTTTTGCTACAGTTTTTAAGAAGAGAAGGCCCTTTGATATGGCACTTTAAAGATGCATCACTAGCTGTCTTTGCTGTTGCTGTTCTTGTCTGTTTTCTTCTGTACAATGACTTACACATTGCAGGACTGACTTCGAGCTGAGATCTTAAGGCAGCAATGATAACTAGAGACAGGAAATAAGATTTATTTTATTATATTATTTTTGTCCTTTCAACTAAGAGGATACTTATGATTCTGTTTGGCCAGAGCAGTAATTTTCTTAATGTATTACATGCTGTCCTTCCACTGAATTAGATACATATAATGTATCAGGATATTTGTTGTGGAAAAGAAATGATGGAACTGGGTCAGATACATTTTTATTCTTTCAGCTCCTTGATGCTTCTTTTTTGATTCTTGTTGAGTTTGTTAGGGGTAGTGAAGATGTCCATTTTATTTCTGGGTACAGGGATTCAAGGGTTTAAAAATCCAAAAGTTACCTAGGTTTTGTTTTGATTGTCATTCTGCAGTGTAGGGTAGGTGTGCGTGCACGCGCGTGCACACACGCACACACACGCTGTTATTGAAATATTCTCAAAACACCAGGCAATGCTTGTTCACTCCTATAGAAAAGCAATGTGAAAATCTAAAAAGTATGGAAAACTGAAGCATTTTATAAGCACTCCTTCAGAGCTGATTGTCAGTTTGAGGAGAATAGGAGAGAATCTGAAGCAGCTTATTTTGGAAGAGCTATAAGGATCTGACATCATTGTCTAAACTGTTGGAATCTCTGTCCTATTTCTAAGTATCTCTCTCTGACTGTTCTCTTATTTCTACTGCCCAAACATTCTTATAAACTTTCCAGTCTTTGTCCCAAAATACACTGCTGTAATGCCTCTTCATCCATAAATCTCAAATGAATAAAGAGGGAAAATGCGGTTAATTGTAAATGTTAAATGAAACCATAAAACTGTACAATGATATAGTTTTGAGAAAAATAGAATTGGGTACTAAGATAGTTTTAGAAATATTGAAACAAATCATCTCACTGATGGTATTCTTTAGGATACTGTTTATAGGTTTCTTTTTTTTTTTTATTCCTACTTTT
Source organism: Coccyzus lansbergi (assembly GCA_033558105.1). Lineage (NCBI taxonomy): Eukaryota > Metazoa > Chordata > Aves > Cuculiformes > Coccyzidae > Coccyzus > Coccyzus lansbergi. The sequence goes on along the minus strand of JAUMJK010000318.1, from coordinate 2,375,718 downwards.
ACTTACCAAAAATTTTTCCTGGATTTTGTAGCTCCAGTATATAAAGTCTGCCAACCAATAGGTTTACAGGATTTTTTTCCCTCTTTTTCTTTTTAAAGACTGCTTGACAGCACTTAACCCAGAGTAAATTTTTATAGTAGAGTTGAGAACGTTTGGAAATAATGACACATAAGATAAATGCTTAAATTTCATCCTATACAATGGCAAACATTGCTTTATACATGTTTGACTCTAGGTGGAAATTACTTGAGTGGTCTTATGGTCATGGAAAAATCTATGTGGTGTCAGTAAAAGCTCTTCCTACTTGCAGAAGAGACAGCTGTCCTACATGCTATCTCTGCTGGAGAAGAACTTCTGGATTTTCCTTCATTTGCTAACTGAAATGTCTGTACTCTGACAAACTGATGCTGCCTCTTCCTGTTTAAGATGGACACAACCACTACAGTGATTTATAGTAGGAAATTAAATGCCCAGTGAATTGTTCAGTTTGTAAACAAATGCTTGTCAGAACCACTTGGAAGAACTTTGGGAACTTAAGATGGAAATACCCTTGCAAAATCCTACCCTGATTAATTGAGAAGTATGCAGTTCATTTTCCGGCAGCATGCTCTCAGGAAGGAAAAACGATTGCTTTTGTAAAAAGTTCTTCCGATACATGTACATGAAAGGTCTGAGATTAGAAGCAATAATTTTATGAGGTTTCAAATTTCATTTCGAGATAAAATAAAAACCCAGTGAGATCTGGAAAGCGCTATCTACAGTTACTGGCCTTTGCCACATTCTATCACATAATGTTTCACATCTAAGTCATACATTGAGAATATTTTCTTGAGTCAGTTTGTGGTATCATGAATAAATGTTCAGTATGGTAGAAAGTTCTCCAGTTTGTTTGTAAAAGAGCATGTGATACTTTGGTAAATATAGGAAGAGATAGAATCATAAAACAGTTTGGGTTGGAAAGGACCTTAAAGATCATCCAGTTCCAACCCCTCTGCCATGGGCAGGGACACCTCCCACTATATCAGGCTGCCCAAAGCCCCATTCAGCCTAGCCTTGGACACCTCCAGGGATGGGGCAGCCACAGCTTCACTGGGAAACCTGTGCCAGTGCCTCACCACTCTCATTGTGAAGTAATTCCTCCTTATGTCTAGTCTAAATCTCCCCCTCCTGAATTTATAGCCATTGCCCCTAGTCCTGTCACTACAAGCCTTTGTAAAAAGTCCCTCTCCAGCTTTCTTGTAGGCCCACTTCAGGTTTTGGAGGGTTGCTATAAGGTCTTCTTGGAGCCTTCTCTTCTCCAGGCTGAACAACTTCAACTCTTTTTCAGCCTGTCCTCATTTGTTGAAATTATAAAAAAATCAGTCAATGAGCTCAACCCAATAAAAAACTTTAGGCTTCCAGCAGTAAAATGGGATCCACCAGAAAACATTAATCATACCCTCAAGCTAATGTAGTTGTACCAGTGTTATGTACCACTGTGTTCATCTGTGGCTTTAATTAACAAATATTTTCAGTTAAATACTTTAGTGGCATTGAGCAAGAAATGGTTTGAGTTTTTATGAGAAAGACAGTTTCATTTGGAGATCAGGTGCTGGATATGGAACTTCACTTTTCCTACCCCATCCATTTTTTGGTTTGGTTTTGTCTTTTTATAGTAGACAAATAATTAAGAGGTTGTATGCTACCCTCCCTCCCTTATGGACAATCTTGGTGGAAGGAAATTTTGACCTTGTCTCCTGAACTGAGTAGGTTTGCTGCTGCTGCTGAGCTGATGGAGTAAGTTTCTTGCAGTTTCTTTGTCCCTTTCTTCAGCTAGAAGTAGCTAGTGATATGCTGTTTGCAATCACACCAGTTTGAAGTAATTCCTTTTTCTCTTTTAAGGCTTATATTCACCTTAGGATATTATTTTAGTTTGGGGATGGTTTTGAAGTGTCAGCTTTGAATTTCTGGATCCAAAGAGAACCTTTCTTCCTTAAACCAGCAGCACTATGCCTGTGACTTTATATCCATGCAATAAAAAATTCCAAAAATTCTGGTCACTCTTGTTTTATGCAGGTCAAAAGAACAGCCAGATGGCCATTAGCCACAAGTGGTATCCCTGCTCCAATATGAGTTCTTTCCATGGATTTCCTCCTTTGGGTGGCATTCAAAACCCAATACTTACTTTCTGGGAGAGAGAGAACATGTGGCATTTAGGAAAGGTGCATATGGTTTAGGTTACTGTCACTTAGAATGTTTCAGTTTCACAGTTTTCAGCCACAATTTAGTGTACTCTTGTATGTATCTCTTTCTGCTTTTGTTATATGTGTAGATAGCTGCCTGTGATTTTTTTTTCCAGATTGATTGCCTGCTTTGCACTTCAGCATGTTAACTGTTCTGTGAAGCACTGATCTACTGCAGTTAAGTTCGGGGAAATTGGGACAGATTTTGGAGAAATTTTAGCAAATGATCTATCTGCATCTTGTCTCTGACCTAGCTTGTCCCCTACCACTAACGACAAGGCTAGAAACTCTGGGCTAGGTGGTGTTCTAATCAACACACCTTGTCACTGAAACTTCTATTGCTATAGCAGTGTTGGTGGCAATGTTGCCTGTCCTTCCTCCTTCACTCTCACTGTTACCCCATCACAGGCAGTTTTTTTGTTTTTTTTTTTTTTTTTTTTTTTTGCCAGTGTGGACAAATTCAAGGTTCTTGACTGCTTTTGAATCAGGTTCGTTAGCTTCTAATTCCCAAGTTTGCCCTATATTGGTATTATTAATTATCTTTTTGTTTCCACTCATGTTCTACTAACATGGTGCTTACTACTTGCTTGAAGATCAGTTGGTAAAAAAATTAATGACTTTTAAATATAACCATCAATATATTCCTCATTTTATAAGTTTTTAGTGATTATAATGTACTCAACAAGCAACAGCTCTTTTTAAAACCATTTTGAACAAGTACAGTGGTTAACTGCTAAGCATTCTTGGTCATTCTATTTCTAAAGTGTGACAACATGTAAATGGCATGTTCATGCATTACTGCACGGTTACAGAGTATAAGCATGTAAATAAGTCAAAATGCTATTTGGCTGATTACTTTCACGGGTATGAATTTGGAAAATACTGGATTTCTTCCAGGGTTCTTGCTGTTGTGATGACGCAGGCATCATGTCCTGGATCCATAAGCTCTCCACTCATGGCTGTGCCTTCTTTCCACCTTCACAGTTGGAGAAGGTGGTTTGGTTATCAGTGCCACGATCTGGAGGCTGATAAGGTCACTCTCAGGGTGAAAAACGAAAGTAAAATTTACTCTGGCTTTGTCCAAAACAAACAGACCAAAATACTTGAGTGCACAGCTGTAATATGGGGCGCAGCTTCCCAAAGTTGCAGAAAACGGATTTCAGTCTGTTTGGATCACAAGCTGATCCTTGAACACAGCCAAGGTCACTTGGATTCGATGTGACACACACCGATGGCAGTCAAGAAACTGTAAGGTAACTGAGAGATGGGGGGGGGGGGAGAGAATGAGAAGGGGAAGGAAAAAAGAAAATCACCACTTCCATGGGCAACAGCAGTTCCTTGGGAACACATGGTCACTAGTCCCATTGAAGTGATGAGCATGCATGCCATGTGGCTCCTTGTGAGTTCTTTTATCAGGCCAGTCCCTGCCCCACCAGCACATGGAGGGTGGCTGTGCCACATGTGTGCAGAAACTCCTTTGGGAGGGTCTGGCCAGAGCAGCCAAGGGGGCCTGAGGAGGGGGAGGGAAGCACCCACTGCTGCCTCTGCTCTACCCATAGCAGGTGGTGAGCTCGGCCCCCCTCCCTTTCTGTCCCCTTAAAACCACACCACAGACAATGCTCTGAGGCAATATCCTAAGGTCTGTTTTGGGGGAGCACCTGCTGATGCTCCCCCTCCACTATTCATTGCCAGCACCACAAAATGAGGGCACAAATGGCCAGCCTTCAGACCAAGTGCTTAAGGCAAAGGAAGAAGTCAGACCTTACAACAGGACACAATTATTAGATACTTAAAATAACCTGTTACATTTTGGGAAAACTTCTGGATCCAGGGAGAACTTGGAGAGATGGTTTCAGGTCTCAAGAATTTGTGTGTTTTAAGGGCTTTGTGGGATCTTATAGCTGAGATAATTTGAGTGGTAATTCTGTCCTTCCCTCTGAAAGTCATAAAGTAAGAAAATCTCTTTTCTCTAAATTTTCTTGTATGTTTCTACTGACTTCCTGAGTGGTAGAAGGGTGTTACTTTTCTTAGTTACTGTTTTTATAAAATTAAGCCACATTGTTTCAAAACGCTTACTATACATCTGTATATTCGGTAGATCAGATAGATACCCTATTAGAATTTTTGGAAGGAAATAACCAGGGCGTTAAAATTATGCTAAACTGGAGGGTGCTGTTTCACATAAAGAGAAGGGGCTTGGTTATAGGCAATCTAATAAATAAGACTCATAGCCAAGCTGCCCAGCTGTACTTTAAGCTGAAAACAGGATGTTGCTTGTATTGCTGGAGGACTACTGTGTAAATCAAAGGATATGCTATTATTGCCATTTAAGGAAGCTGTAGTCCCTTAGAGTAGATCTGTATATAAAAGAATGGTAATTGCCATGCTTATCAAGGACTGGCAGTTCTCCTTTTCCAGTTGACCTGGTGAGTCCGCCTCCAGTTCATGACTTAAAACAAAATGTTGTCAGTTATTTTAATCTCCTATTCAATGGGACAAACAGAATGTGGTTATTTTTACCTCTTTAAGGTTCCTTGGATTATACAATTAGAAACCCCCTTTCCTACTTTCGTATATTCAAGCTAAAGGTGGTTTAGTGAGGGGTATGTGGGTTATTTCCCTACTGCCTGTTAAACCCTACCAGTTTGAGTGTCCACTTAGTTATGTCATCATGGCCAAGTGGCTTTCAACCCTTGCTAATGTCTGATCTTCCTTTCTCTTAACTATTCTTTTAAGAGTTCATTTATAGCTCCTTTAAATTTTTGTTTGATAGGCTAAACCATTTTTTGCTTATTCTCATAAGGTCTTTTAAAACACTTCCCTGTTTGAGGTGGAAGAGACCTTTGAAGATCATCTAGTTCAGTCCCCATGGTAGATCAACAGCACACTGTAGGATAAGACTGGATTGTTATTGTAGTTGCATAGGTACATTTATCTTAGGCAGAAGTACTGAATCTGGGAGAAAAATAAGTATATGAATGATGGTTATTAAATTGATGTTCCTGTAAAATTCTGAGGGGGATAAGTCCTCAAAACTGCAGCTGTTTTGGTAGACTGATAATAGCATAGCAGTTTACACTGGTTAATAGGGAGTTGTCAGCCTCTTAGTATTTGTACTGAAGTGCAGTTAGCTTTCCTGCAGTTAAGCTCCTGACCATGAATCAGATTTGAAACCAGTCCATGCAGCTGATGCCTGCACTGTGGAGGAACAGAGTCTGAAGAGAAAGTGAGAAGGTGACAATGGTGAGTCAGTTCTGCAGAACTGTAAGGGGAAGCAGATGTGCTTCTCTCTTGAAAGGATCTTTGCTCTTGAAGGCTTTACAAACATTTTTTATATCCATTTTACTTTATATTGAATTATAAATATATCATTCAAATTTATAGTTTTCATGAAGTTTGATATTCGAAGTGACTTTTCTTTACCTGTCGCATATCTACGTTTCCCTGAAGCTCTGGGAGAGGAGGACACTGCAGGACAAGTCTCTGTAATGCCTAAGGAAAAGCGTTTACAACACAGTGTGCTCCAAAAGACATTTCAGTCTTGTTCAGACAGTAGTACATTTGAAATAGCAACTTCCTTAAAGGGCTAAATAGTGTTGTAATTTTGGAACATTGCTCATTACTCCCATAAATTTTAGCAGTTGAGAGAACTGGTTATACTAGGTTAAATAAGCTACATTCCCATGTTTTGAGCTGTTTTCTAAATCACACCTAATTTGTCACATTTTTGTGTGTGGTAGAAAACTATTCAGTCAGCAGTACTGGAAGCGAGATGCTCAGGGGATATAGGAGCACTTTCTGTTATTTTCTGACATAAATGGTGATAAAATGACGTGAGATTTAAAACTGGGGTGTAACTGTATGACAATATCAATTAATGGATGTATTTCTGAAGAAGTAAGGCCTTGCTAATCTGTTTCTTTTTCATGGGAGTGGAATCGGAGGAAGAATTAAAAAAAAATTGAATTTGTTTAATGTCTGTACTAACCAGTTGTGGGAATTTATCATGAGTGAAGTCTTTATGTTGAAACACAGTTTTTTACTACAGATTGAGTTATATTGGATGTACTTGGGAGGATACCATATTGCATGTAGAGATATGTGCTTTGTATGGCAGGAGGACATTTTCTGGGGCTGGAAACAAATTACTTTGAAAACATGTTTGTCAGTTATCAGGTCTTAGTGTGCGTAGCAGCGGTTCATCAAATAAGGGTGCGTAATTATCTAGGTTAGACCAGTGTTTTTTTAAAATGCATGTAACTTAAGTAGTCATGCTCTATTTTCATTTAAGATAAAATTTATATTTTAGCTGTTCATATAAACACATCTTTTTCTTTAGCAGGCCAGAAGCATGGTTATCAGGAGACAGGCTATGGAATTATCCTGGTGTGACCTTGTAACTAGTGGATTTGAAAAGCATTAAGCATAATTTTATTGTTGCAGTACTCTGAAGGCCTCTTAATTATACTGCCAGCATTATTTTTCTTAAGAATTCTAGTGAAAGGGGATGTACTCTGAAGTTCTTGTCTCACGCACTCACGCAGGCAGGTGGTATTGTATCTTAAATTGATTGTGATTTTTTTTTTTGTTTATCTTTAAAAAATTTTAGAGTAACAAGCACAACTTTTCATCCACAAAGAAAGTAGCTGTTGCGTTTGATTAGTGAGTTGAAACTTGGCAAGTATATAAATTCCTCAGCAGGGCACTGGTTTTGAAGAGCTTCTTATGTTCCAGTGAGAAATCTTTTGAACAGATTGTTTTAGAACATGTGATTTTTTTTTTTTTTTTTAAAAACCCAACCCTTTTCCCCCCCTGCTTCTGTGGTACGTTATTCTGCACTGATTTACTCCTTTCCTCTAGGAAACACATTTGTATTAAAGATCCGGTTTTCTGTTTATTTAGTTCCTGCTACTTATTGCTTGCTTCCATGGAGTCCACTTTAGTCTTACAATTAACAGAAAAATAACTGATATCCGGAGAATTAAATCAAGAAAAATTATGAAATCATCAGAAAGCTGATAAATTATGATGAATTCTTTCGCTGATCAAGCTTCCATGTTGACATGCAGAGGTCCTCACTAATAAAAATAAATTAAAAGATTAAAAAAAACCTATTAGGAGCATATTGTTCACAGTGTCTCAGATGGCTTGTGGAAAGCTTTAAACTGAAACAGTCATGGACAGCACTGGTTTCTGTTGTTAAATATTGGCTTTGTCATGAGAAACAGTTTGAGTGAATTTGCTGGAAGGTACTCTTGTGTGCCCTGAGCCAGTTTTCATTTGCCTGATCTGTTTTGGTTAATTGCCTCTTAAGTAGGATGTTTGTATTATACCATAACATTTCATTGTCCCAGCTGATATACCCCAACTTCCGTTTTAAATTGGTCTGATGGTGTAAGGATTCTTGGTGCAATTAGTGTGATATTGAAATAGCAGTAAATAAAAGATTTCATTCAACTTGCTTTTCAGCTTAATCCCATATAGCAAATCCAATGAAATAAAAGTGATAATTCTGAAATATGCTTTTTTTTGTTGCCTTACACTGTATTCTATTATAATAAATTTTGTTGGTTATCAGAAAGACTCGTGAGAGAAAGAACTGGCATGTCAAAGAATTGAAAGGATTGGTTGCAATGTTGTCTATGTCACTTTGAATATCTAGACTTGCTAATTTGGTCCCATTTGAACATAACAGTCACATTTGAAGGGAGAGGATGCCAAGAAAGGAAGGAGATGATTTACATCTGGGACTTTCAGCTTGGAATTTGGCTATAAAATACTCAGATTTTTTTTAAGAGCTACATGATATAACAGGATACCCAGCTTTGAACTGGAGCTTCTGGCAGCTAGACTTGTATGTACCTTTCCCAAAATGCAGGAAAGGGTCTGATTTGTCTTGGCAAACAGCCAGCTTACATCAGTTTCTACAGTCTTGAGTTTTGCAGTGTACTTGGATTTTTTTAAAAAAGCAAAAAGCTAAGATAATAAACAAGCTCTACTGTACATCTTGAGTCTGGTCTCCTCTGCTGCTAATTCAGACAAATCTTAATTCTGGATAGAAGGCCAGACATAACAATACCAAGTGGAATTCTGTTTCATTATGCTGATGGCATTAGGATATCCATTCATCCATCCATGTTTGTTTGTGGCATATAAGCAGAAGTATGTTTTGCAGGTGAAGGGATCTAATTCTAAAAACCACTAGAATTGGCATTTATTCATTTGACTCACTGCTGACTTACATTTTCTTACACATATTTGTATGTGTGTACTCACTGACAGTGTTAGAGTTCAAGCATTTTCCTTTGCTTTTTAAAGCTTAATCTCACCAGTTCTGCATATTTTCAGATACCAGCGGTGTATATAGTGACACTATTTGCACTTACCCATAGTAGAAATAATCTGCCAAATGTTAAATGAATTCTGGTTACACACTTACATAAACACAATTCTGAAGAAAGGTAAGTGGCTTGGATTCCAAGTACACAAACCAGTGTATATACATGTTCTTCAGGAATCTCTAGTGACAGCTCTCAGTGACCACAGTGTGGAGCTTTATGTAAGCTCAAGAAGAGCAGGAAGATTGTTCTTCCTAGTTTCAGTTTGTGTTCTTGTTCACTTCCAATGCCTTCACATAAGTGTAGGAGGCTAGAACTTCTAGCTAGTGTTACCCTGCAGGATATTGCAGGTTTGCCCACTGTGAGCAAGTGAGGATGATTGCTTTTCTCATTTAAAAAACATTAAAGAATATGAACAGGATTGGACAACCTGAAGAGGTAGTTTCACCCTTGTGAAGGTGAAAGTGACAGAGAAGGTGAGCGTGAAGGAGAAAGTGAAGGGAGAACTTGGCAATGTTAGGTTGTCTGAACTTGATCTTAAGGGTCTCTTCCAACCTAAATTGGCCTATGATTCTATCTTTTCTTTCACAAGTCACTTAGGTGCATCACATACCGTTGGTTGTGATAAAGCTATACAGCCATGTAATTCGGCTAATGAAGACTGGGAAAATGATGGAGAAATGATGGCTCTGACTACCTGTAAAATTTGTCATGCAATTTTCTTAGACATTTGTAGTTGTTGTGATTCTTTGCTTTTGGCAGTCAACTAGTATCTTTATTAGCCATCTTTAACCCCAGAACACTAATGATGTATTTTTGAAGGCTGCTGGCTCATCTTAAATTTAAGGCCTAAAAACGCGTTTCACATATCTGTCACAGTAACATTGCAGGCTACATCCCCTGTTCAATGCTGTTGTTTCACGTCAGCGAACATGTGCAAAATAGAATTATGAGACTAAAATAGTATTAATAGACTAAAAATGAGGGTGAGCTTTTGAGAAGCCGTGTGACTGCACACACAGAAACAGTGCACTGATATGAGGTGCTTATGAACAACTGTTGTTTAGCCATGTTAATTTTGGGGGTTTTTTGTTTAGAAAACAGATTCAGCCAGACTGCTGGTGAGTAATTAGAATGTGTGGTCTAGAAATTCTTACAGTGATTAGCAGAGAGACCCAGTGAGGTTGTGTAGCCAATGGGTGGTCCTTAGATATAAAAGATGGTGAAAGGCTGGTGGACCTTATGAAGAGGCTGAGGAGTGTTGAAGGCATTAAGAATTGCACAGTCAGTTTTCTCTGTCTTTACCTACCGTAATTCTGCGTTTGACAGCCGAATTTGCTATCTTCTAGCAGTAAATCACAGCTAGTTTGGTCCTCTGTATGTGTCTGAAGCGACAAATAAAACCATAGCCTATTTCTGTGATTCCTATCTATATGTCAGAGTCAATACTAGACCAACTTTGTCTAACAAACTTAATTTGTGGTTGTCCCAGCATTTTCAATACAGAACTGCTTATGTGTTACGGTAGCTGCAGTTACATGATTACATCAGGTTTCCATGCACACGTTCACTTCCTAGTTCATAGAATCATAGAACAACCAGGTTGGAAGAGACCCATCGGATCATCCGAGTCCAACCATTCCTATCAAACACTAAACCATGCCCAATGACCATTTCCGTGAAAAACTTCCTCCTAATCTCTAGCCTAAATCTCCCCTGGCAGAGCTTGAAGCCATTCCCTCTTGTCCTGTCCCCTGTCACTTGGGAGAAGAGGCCAGCTCCCTCCTCTCTACAATCTCCTTTCAGGTAGTTGTAGAGAGTAATGAGGTCTCCTCTCAGCCTCCTCTTCTCTAGGCTAAACAACCCCAGCTCTCTCAGCCACTCCTCATAGGGTCTGTTCTCCAGCCCCTTCACCAGCTTTGTTGCTCTTCTCTGGACTCACTCCAGAGCCTCAACATCCTTCTTGTGGTGAGGGGCCCAGAACTGAACACGGTATTCAAGGAGTGGCCTCACCAGTGATGAGTACAGTTCTACTAAAGTTTTTAAAGGAGTCATATTGTATGCAGACTATACATTAAAACTGAGAAGAAGTCCAGGACTGAAAATACTTTTTTTTTTTTTATCAATTAGATACTCTTGATAACTGTTATTAATCTCTCCTAAACAGATAATGCAATTTGATTTATTTCCCCTAGAAAAGTGTGGAAATTTAGCTTAAGTTAGTCATATGTCAGTGAATGACAAGATTATCATAGTGTGATGGGGCTACTGCATCATAGTTTTTGGACTCCTTCTGGGGGTCATCTGTCAAAACTGTTCAGTTTTTAATTTGGCAGTAATTATACTGATAAGATAGTTTTGTATGCTTAGTGAAATAGGAACTTTACATATTTTTTTAGCTTATGCTGTCAAACATACCATATTAGCAACTCAAATATTTTTGTCTTTTCTGGATTTTTTTAATCTTGCAGTTATTGGCTGTTTGTTTAAAGGAACACATTTGTGTCCTAAAAACATGACGCAGAGCTGTGTAGCCAAGTGACCCAGAAAAAATGAATTCCCATGATCTTTGTGTATGTACAAGTGATGGGGACCAGAACTTATTCTTTGTCTAGTAGTTCACTTGTACATGGCCTCAAGGGAACATGTGGCCAAGTTCCTTGTACTGTTAACTTCCCATGAAAATGTAAGAATGTATCTCACAGTGCTGGCTAAGAATAGTCATGTGTGGGTTTTTGTTTTGGTTTTTAAAATCTGTTTTCTTACATCTAAATCCCTGCTGGCTGTATCGAAATATTGATTGCACTTTTGAGGAAGACCATAAAATTGTGTGATCATAGAATCCCCAGGTTGGAAAAGACCTCTTGGATCATTGAGTCTAACTGTTCCTGTGTACAACTAAACCATATCCCTGAGCACCCTGTATACTCATCTTTTAAATACCTCTAGCAATGAGGACTCAACCACCTCCGTGGGCAGCCTCTGCCTGTGCCTGATGACCCTTTCTGTGAAAATTTTTTTCCTGATATCCAGTCTGAACCACCACTGGAGCAGTTTGAGGCCATTGCCCCTTGTCCTGTTACCTGGGAGATGAGGCCAGCAGATTCCTCTCTAAAACCTTTCTGGATTGGGCATAAATGTTTTTCATTGCAGAGATGAAAGCCATGCAACCATCTAAGTTCTGTTCTATATGCTCTTGAAGAAATATTTTTCTTCTAGGATATTTGAAAAATAAAGGGAACTTCTTAGTCATCTGCGTGTATTTGAAGTTCTGATACTCAAGATGTGGAAACATAGATTTTCATAGATTTTTTTTCTTTTTTTTCATTATTTTGTCCTACAGTTTGTGAGGTGGGACTAGGGTTTGCGGAACCCTTATATTGGTATTTGACTTCGGTGAATTAAAATCTTTAGTATTTTATATATTTTTGGTTTTAAGTGTGTGTGTGGATGTGTGTGTGTGTAACCTCTCATCTAGAATTGAAAAGTTCGATAATACTGTTCAAGGTACTAATAGCCAATTATGGAAACTTAATGAATTGGCTGGTTTTGAAATGATGATTACCAATTTATTTATTAGCAATCTGAATAGCAAAATAGCAATTTAATTCCATAGGATTCTTAGGGCCATCCTCGGGCATTATTTCAACTCTGTCCAAATATGTAGAGATTAACTATGAACACTTCTCTCTTTATGTAAGGAAGTTAAAAAGCAGAAGAAAATGGAACTCAAATAGAAGACGTCCTAGTTCCTTCCTCCATGTATCTCATTATACAAAGCTTTCTCAGAAGCCGTACTCTTTAAGAGTATGGACACAATGAGCAAAGTACCTGCTCCCTGAATTTAGGATAATAGAATCATAGAACAACCAGGTTGGAAGGGACCCATTGGATCTTCTAGTCCAACCATAAATTTGTACAGTTCTGCCTAGCTTTGTGTTAATAGTGGTATAGGTGGCAATAGAGGCGACCAGAATACCATTTGAAGCTCTCTGAGATTGCATATAGCGTGTATTTTTAATGCAAATAGTTAATTTTATTTAGGATTAATGGAGCTCGCTTCCATTAGTTGCATCAGCGCATGACCTTGCTGTGTTGTATGTAAACAACATTCTAGTTTACGTAACTGATGAACTGGGAAGTTATTGTATGAAGTGTTTTAAGTATAGCTATCCAGTGCCTACAGGAAAACACTTCAACAGAAGCCCTTGCTCTCCAAACCTATGCAGAGGAAATAGTAATAGCTAAGTCTTCTCAGTTATAAATACTCTCTCTTGTGTTTTATTATTTGTTGATGGGGAGTATTGTGGGATCTTAAGTACTTTTCTATTAAATAGATTATTTTAAGAAACACCCACTCCAGGCACTGAGTTTTTGGTTCCAAAATCAATTTATTGTACCAGGTCACTAACATATTAATTCAGGCACATGTTCTGAAACTGCTTATAAGAGTGTGGACTACTTTAGTGTAGCAAAATAGGTAAATAATATGCTCAAATCAAAATTGTATAGCTTTGGAAGTCAGCGCTATTAGACAATCATCTGCCTTCTCCAATGGTAAAGTCACTGCTGTACTGGCATGTTTCTTTGCCAATATATTAATGCCGTACTATCTAATAGCAAAATAATCTCCATATACAAACAATTTCATAAATGGAAGAACAGTACTATCTTGTAGCAGGAAGAATGGTTTATAGTTACTTGGCAGTTGGAACAATTACCAATCCACCTTTCAACTTCTGTCTGACGGACTAAATTTTCTATTTTTTAGGATTCTGGCCTTGTGTTAAGAAAAATAACAGTGGATGAATTGGTGTTCTAGTTTATAATATGATGCAACTGAACTAAATATAACTTTTTTGCTTACTTTCATTTGTTACTGACGCTGCTGCTGATTATACTTTCATACTTAAAATGGTCTAGGACTTATATGATTCTCTGACATCAGGTGACAAAGTGGTCATGCATAGTCATATATTATCAGTTTATTTAGAATCTAGTAAAACATCAGGTTTATACTTTGAAGGGACCTTTTGTTCTATAAAGTGGAAAGCAACTGTTGCAATCCTGGATGACATCCAAGTCTCCTTTGAAAGTAATTTTCTTCTCTAAATGAATAGGAATAGCTTTTCTTGCAAATGTTTTGGCTTTTAACTCAAATGCCAGGTATTTGAAATTTGGAGGAGAAAGAGCCAACGAAAAAGATAAAATAGACTTCTAAGTCTAGTTTTGAAATATTGCTGTACTGTCTTCTGTTTTGGATGAATTGATAATGTTATACATGGGAAAGAAAATGTTTTCAAAGGATGTGATAATGTTCAATGCAGTTTTAAGACTTTCTCAGAAGTTAATACTGTCCTTCCTTTCAGAAGAAAAGGTAACCCTTTAGAGATTCTGCGCTCTCAATATTGTTTAAAAGTCATCATACAAAGAAAATCCTTTGGCTTTTGTATGAAAATGCACATGCTTTATGTAGATTTTTCTTAATTTATTTCAAAATGAACTGCAAAACCCAAAATATGTATCAGTTCTTAGAGTAGCATTCTTTACAATAGTATTCTTTTGTTATGCTTTTAAATACCATTAAATGGATTTATGAGATACCCTGGTATCTCTGCAGTAGAGTACCTCTTTTAAGATATGATGTATATTCTAGGGATATTTTTTTCTCGACAATAAAATGCTTGAAGAAAAACTAATGAACCAGTCTTCTGGTTTACACAGATAGGATTAGATATGCTCTGATTTGCCTGGGAAAGTACAAGTAATTTCAAAATAAAGCCTACCTACAGTGCCACCCCGTGGCTTTTTTTTTCATGGCTTCTCTTAAACTAACCAGCTTCTATTCCCTCCTCCCCAGCAGGAAGACTACTTGTGAATTTCTAAAATGTCTGTGTTTCAGGTGTCAGATCTGCTTTGTCTGGGACAGGATGATACATTTATTTGCCTAACTTCTGTGATGCAGTGTTATTAGAACCTGCTGAAATGTGCAGGAGAACCAGAAAGAAGATTTCTGAGCAGCATCAGTTCATTCACCTATCACACCAAAGAACTAAGTAGTGGCTAGTTTGGTCATTGGAGCTGGAGAAAAAGAACTCTATCAATTCACAGAGTAACTTGAAGGAGTGTGTTAATTGGTCTCATCTGTTGCAGCAATGCTGTAGATGCATAGGGTTTATTTCCAGGTGGTCAGTTTTCTAGGAAAATGATTTCTGCATAATCACAGCATTTCTTATGGAGATATTTGATATGGAGATTTGATATGGATTTCTTATGGAGATATTTGAGTGATATGCTGTGCTTGGCCTCTCACCATTTTAAAGAATTGCTCAAATCTTGGTTTACTAAGTACCTGCAATTTTAAGACCGTGGATTTCATATAAGGGAAACAGTACAATGTTGAGACCATTTCACCCCAAGCAAGTTTATAGGAAGGAACTTTTCAGCACTTTACCTGCCTGGCCTGCCTTGGAGAGCAGAACCTGTTTTCTTCTTCGCAGACAGCTTAGTAAGGCTAAGATCCCTGGATGAAAGGCAGGGTTTATGTATGTATATTTTCTTCTTGCCATTTTGGCAGGGAACATAACAGACTTTTTCTGCTTCTCCTTGGGTGGCAGCGCTAACACCATGGCTGTGCACAGGAGAAGCAGCAGCACTTCCCGGGGCTGACTGCGCAGCCCATGCACCACCTGGCCCCGTGTACCAAAAGCTGACCTGCCCCTCCCTTCTCCAAGAACAGGGGTATGCTACATTTTTAAATGTTTACAACTGATGCTTTTAATGTTGTAAGAGTTTATATTGTAGTGCTTTGAATGTACTTTCAGTATTTTCTCACTACAAAAGTAGTTACATAATGTAATGATACGATCTTTCTATGCTTGCATTGCTCTGCTGTTGGCCTGACTTATCTGCCTCAGTGTCCTTGCATTCACAGAGTGCTCTCTGCCCGCCCCAGAGCTACTCACTCTGGGCGAAGGCAGGATGAGTGACTAAGAGGACAAGTCAAGTGTGGGCTAGCAAAGCATTGGCATGTGCTGTTCAGACACGTCTGGGCTTTGGCATCTTCATTGAGGGCTTTGTATTTTCCTGCAATAGAAACAAAAAATGTGAGAGCAATGTAAGTATCAGGCTGTACATTCAATGGGTAGAGGCATTCTCTGATAAGCAGGTGCTTATATTCACATTTGTACCCTAATTTTAGAAATTGTACTTTGCCTTTTAAAGAAAGCAAATGTTTCTTTTTCTGCATTCATGTATCTTGTGAACTATAAGTAGAGGGGTGTGAATGTGGAGGGTCTGAGTTCTTGCAGAATCTTAAAGCCAGCAGTAGAAATAAACTGATACTATAGTCTGTGCCTCTAGATTTTACTGTTTGTTATATGGAGTTAGAAAACTTTAAATACTGAGAATAAAAAATGCAGAATTTTCTTCCAGCATTGACCAAACTTCCATTCTTTGACAAGAAGTCTAGCAATTTTTTAAATTGTTTAATATAAATGCAGTGTGTTTAAGCAAAGTGGTGAACAGAAGGCTTGAAAATAAATAGTTAAAAGACTGTACTTTCTTCAGTAAAACAGTCTTGAGTGGTTTACTACTGACAGTTAAATACATCCTTTTGGAAACATGGATTTACAGGTAGTAACTACTAAAGGTAGAAGAAATGAATGTGAGGGAAAATAATGGAGAATTTTTTGATTACTCATCTTTATTTTGGAAGCTTATTTGTCCTTTCTGCTATGCATCAGGCTTCTGCAGTATTTGGGATGTGTAAACTAGAGCCTGTGGTTTAAGGTAGTTTATTGCAGGATTTCTTCAGGCTCCTATAAATTGCAATGTAAGAAACAAGTTCATTGTACTTTAGATTTTTTCTTTGTTTTTTGTTCAGTGGATGATTTGCAGATGACTCAAATATAAGTCATGGACAATTCTGATTACTGTTTCTTAAACCAGAATATTGAAATGTACATGTGCGTTTATATTCTCATGCTGTCACAGGTCCTGGCTTGAATCCTCCCTTGAATTAGAAATTCTGGCTCACAAAGTATCTTACTTCATACCCTACATCATAGAAAGGCTGCAGTTTTCTCTAAAGAAAATACATTTTACAACTTGTATGCATTGTGATTCAAGTTGTTGTAAGACTTCAGCATTGTGAATAAAAGCTGATTTGTATTTGTGTTGGCACTGTGCATGCTGGCTATTGTGAAAGTGGCATTCATAACTGTGCTATATGCCCTTCCATATTTTTTTAATAGGTACTTTTAAAAAATACCATTCTTTAAAATTTAAAAATTGTTGCATGAGCTCATCTATAAAACTTTCTTTCTTTAGGAAACTTTATGGAAAAGATCCTTTTTTGTTTTGGAGACAGTCCACAATCAAAAAACACCACCACAGCAAGCCAGTGTTGATACATGCTGTTCCTTTAGTTCTGTGATAATACTGTGTCTAACTCAAACTGTTTAATGTTTGATAGAAGATTTGCTAGAAGTTGCCACCTACCATAACTGTTTGCCTTTCTGTTGAAGGCTGGCAAGATTACACAAGTTTAAAGTAAAACAATGAATTTTAAAATGTTGTTGTATTGTGAAGTTTAAGAGTAGGTAATGTCAGGTAAGCAGACCAAATGGTCTGTGGCTGGTATATCACTCTGCAATAGTGTGATTTTTTTTCAGCAGCACATTAAAATAGGACCCCTAGAAATGCTTGTGTACTTATTGTGATGTAAGAGGTGTCTTACTGGATAAGTAAATATTTTTCTTTTTCTCTCTCTCTGCTTTTTTTTAACTTTTGTCCAGCAGGACTCAGCTTCGTCTAAATGTAGTGTTGGCTTTTCTTCTTTCTTCCTCTTTCTTCCTGTTTTCATTAATGTTGTTCTTTGTAAGCTTTTACATTTGATAAGATTTCAGTATTTGTACTCCACATAAAAAGAAGTGTTCTAGTACTTGCTATGTCTTTTTTTTTAATCTTTTTGAGTAGGTAAAAAATGAAGTTGACATTCCTGCTCTGTGAAGAGCTTATAAGAACTCGGGATGTTTTAATATACAAATTTTTTTTAAGTATCTATTTCATACTGTTGCACAGAGAACAGTCACAGTGTGGTACAGCACTGTGCAATAAGCTATACACCCATGCAGTAAAGGGTGTTGTACTTAGATTGTAGAATATCTGGTTTATCTAGTAGTAATTTCACGAAGCCTGTGAGCTACTGTTGATGTGGTGCAAAGAGGGTTTCTACATTCAAGTGGGTGTTCCAGCAAAATAGTAGAGTGATGAAAGATGAAACATGAACTCTGTTATGCCAATGTAAAATACTTCTACCTCCCAAGTCATAGCTCATGGCAGGACCATTCCTCTAGGAGAATACTGTTGGTTTTCTAGAAATAAAATTAAGTGTCCCAATACTATAATGTGTAGTAAAAGCTGAGTATGACTGGACCACCTTCACTTCTGAATATTACTCTACATTTATGGCTTGAAATAGGTAAAACCAAACTTGACCGTTTTTGATTGTTATTTTAAATCATAATGGTGTAACTAGTACTTTCACTAGCCTGTTATGTTTGATCTTGGTGATATTTTGAACGGCTTTGCTAATGGTACCATATAGTCTCTGCTATCTCTGGAATGAATTTTGTACTTTGAAAGGTGTATTTTCTTCTCTTTTCCCTAACTTTGTTGATTTGAGCTTGCTTCTTTTCAATTCCAGAAGCTGGTACAGTACACTCCCTGTTTAGTTGTCTGTGGTATTGATTCCAAAGATATGTGCTTATCTGATATAAGGGGTTTGTGTGTGTGCATGTATTAAGTAAGAAATAATGCTGTAGTTTTCTTCCTTATTCCTCTGTTATGGTCAGCAGGAAACCTGAGGCATGTTCCTTCCCATGTGCCGTATTTGCAGCCATGAGCTTTTGCTCCCCAGGTGGCTTCTTACCCATTTGGAACAAAGGCCCTCCTGTAAATCAGTTTCAGCTCCTGAGAAATAAACTCTGTTCTGAATTATTTGGAATAATCATTAAAAAGGGGAGGGCTTTTAATTATGGTGTTTAGTATCAGTCCCTGTGCAGTTAACTGTATCGTTCTTCTTTTGACTTGTGTTAACTACACTTTGAGGAAGTACCTGCAACTTTCATGACCAAGTTTATAATTGTAATTTTTTAACCTTTTCTTTGTGGTTTTTTTTTTTTTTTGTTTGGTTGGTTTTTTTTAGTCACCTTCTTTCTAATTTATCATCTGATAAGCACAGGAACTCTAAAGATTAGGACCAGGCCTGCAGATACTCAGTTCTGAACAATGGAGTGAGTGCTGGATGAAGCAAACACAAGGTGTCCTTTCTTCATAAACTGTTTAGCATTGAAACATTGTGATTATTTTTAACTTTCTTTTGGGAGAAGACTGGGTGTTACTTGACCAGAGGTAGAGGTTTTTAAAACCTGCATTATGTTACATGTAAACATGCAGAACAAGAAACTTGTTCAACTACTCGTTAAAGCTACATCCAAATTCCTTACAGCAGCAGTGCCATAAAAGGATCTGTTGAAGTACAGAATATTCTGTCAAGGAATGGATATAATTATGAAAACTTCGTGTGTGAAACTGGGTCTGAAGGTTTCTTAAGTATAGCATGGGATTTTTCCAGAACAAAATCACTGTGGCATCGGGTTTTTTTCTGTCATTGTTTGATTAACTGTCTAGGCCTCTCAAAGTGATTTAAGGAAGCACAGTAACTCTGTTTGAAGCTCTAATTCTCAGATCTACAGAACCTCTGTCTTTTCAGTTGTTTGTTTCAGGGTGCACTTGATTTTTGAACCCCATAGTGACATTTGGTGTTCCAGAATGTCTTTGTTGTGTGTGGCTCCCACTTCTGCTGTTTAAGGAAGATAATACTGTTTCATTTCTCCTTAATATTGTCTAAATAAATTGTGAAGAAAAGGGAGGGTTCCAGAATCTTACAGGAATAGTCATTATAATAATAACAATGTGTTTATCAAATAATAGGATATTAGAGAGTCCAAATTCTCTTTCCCCACAGATCTCTGTCATAAGAGATTTCAGTGGCTTAAAAGGTATTTTTAACATAGCAACTTTTAAATAGTTGGTTATTGTCTCTATTGAGCGTTTTCCACTTTATGTTCTTTTCATGACGGCTTGGCAGTAGCTGTCCTCTTTTGAACCTCTAGCCCTTCAAAAAGAGCTGTTATAATTGTTTCTGTTGGTCTTTGCCTGGTAACACGGTATCTTACTACTTGCACAAATGTGTTGATTTTTGGTGATGGCAGTTGAAGAAAAAAAACATGGGAAGAAAACCCAGAAGCAACATTCAGGAGTACTGTGGGACCTTGTTCCGCCAAACTACCAGCTTTCTTGTGCCATAGCACCAGTGCAGGTATCGGTTCTCTGTGGCTGCACCTGTACCACCCAGTGAAGGCATGAATGGGGTGTGGGTACGGCTGTTCACTGCAGCTTTCATCTTGTACTGTAACCCACGCAGTAGTGAAGGTGCAGTGCCATCGGTTTGTAATTAGTATGTGGATTACTAAACCCCAGAGGGCTTTTAACTGTGAATACCGTACCCTTCCCTTCTATTTTAATCATATTGCTTGACTTACAGCTATTACGTCTGTTTGTGTTACAGCAGCAGTTTCATTTGTGGAAAAGACCTGAGCACAAGATTTGTGGTGATTGTCTTTTTTTTTTACTTTTTTTTTTCCTCTTTCTAGATCCCAGATTTAGTGATATATTAGTGTGTTGCTAAGCATATGTCATATTTCAGGATTTTGTGGAGGATTATAAACTGGGATTTTAAAAAAAGTGATTATTTAAGAATTAATTTATGATCTTATGGTAATATTGTAGAAATAAACCAAGAGCTGTTGATCCTGGCTCCTCTGTAGAGTGTTTGGTGTAATATGTATTTGCAGAATTCTGTAAGTGTAAGTTGGCATCTCTAAAATAAAAATGAACTGCAACTTCCCAGAGACAGCTATATTAGACCTGTTCATGTTGTTTCTGCCTACACACTCTACTAAATAAAACAATACAGTTGTTTTGCAAGCAGAGGGAGTGTTACGAAGGTAGCTTTACTGTGACATTAAATCTGTCTTGAGTGCTTTCCCTGAAATATGAATATAGTAATTACGTGAGTAAACAATAAGGAAACTTTTTGGGTTGTGCACTTCCTTAAGCTATTAGCCTAACCACTAATTAACGAACAGGAAATTCCAGACCTGAGAGTTTCATTATTGCTATACTAAACTGTGAAAATATAAGTGTGTTAATGAGGATTTCATTATAGCCATCTGTAGCTTGTTTTTAAATTGTGTCAAAGCATGAAAAACATAATATACCATCTGTTACTTAGCCGTATCAAGTTGACACGAAAAATATTCGAAAAATGTCCCCAATTTACAGTCCTAGTTGTCTCTTATTTCTTGTGTTTTATTTGTGGCAAGCGCTAGTGCCATAGTAGCATCACCACCGTAATGGGTCATTTACCCCTTAAGTGATATATTTTGGTTAGTTTACTATTTCTGTATTGTAACTTCGGTATTCGGGGAGAAAGAGGTGTTAACTTTCTGAAATGGCAATTTTTGGCAGTTAATGACCCCTCGGTTTTGGTGGCATTCTTTAAACGTGTTCGAATCACCAAAACTTAGAATCTGAGGATTGTCTTGTAATTTACAGTTCTTCTGTTTTTAAGTAAATAAAAACATTTGGATACCATATATTCTTTCTTTCTCTGAATAGTGAGCATGAGTTGAAGCATTTTGCTTGCAACAGATGCTGTGATTTTTGCTGTTCCTTTTACTTAAATCTTGTATTCCTCTATAGAGCTTAATATGTACTGCCTTTCCTAAGTCTCTTGGTTTGTGGTTCTCTTTGACCTTAAAAATGTAGGGGATTTGAAGTGTATTACCATGCAGTTATCGAGAAATAGTATAGATTCTTGTCAGATATTTGTAGGTGTAATGCAGGTAGATCCTTAGGCAATAAGGTGGTTATGGACCCAAGGGAAAAGTTTTAAAAATTGGTCTTTGAAGAGAATTGTCACAGAAGAAAATACTAAATCACTAGTGGGACAGAGAGGTGGATCCTTAGCAGCTAAGTTGAGATATGACTCAATAAAGTCATAAAAAGGGATAAAATTTGCATATTACCATTTGTGCTGAGTAGAAGGGGGAGTGATCTATAATATGGAGATGAGGATAAAAGGCTGGAGTTGAGATAAAGGGGTGGGAGGGTTGTGCAGCAGTTTAAGGAAAGTCACACTGTGGACAGGCAGCCCAAAATACGAACTTGTCCTTTTTTCCACCAGAAGTTTTCTGAGTAGACGCTCTGTCTCTCTTTTTGTCCAGAATTTGCACAATAGCTAGCAAAGCTTTGGTGAGGAGTCGTAAGTACTACCTTAGCATTCCAGACAAACTTTATGATTGGTGGCTGAACTTAAAAACAAAATCTTTCTCTGCAGACTGTGATGCAAGAAGCACAGTTAGAATAAAATGAGGGACTCTTTGGTATAGCAGTCTATCTACAATGTAAATGACTGGTGTAAAAATATAAAAGGAACCTATGTGCTATGCTGACTGATTGGATGAGGAAAAGCCAGCCAGCTAGTCTTTCTGGCCTTTCAAAGGGCTTCTGCTAGTCTTGAACCTAGGGCCTTTAAGGAAAATTAAACAAACATGACATAAAATGGTAGACTTCATGTGGCTAAATAGTTTCCTCATAAATAAGAACAGAGGTATGGAAAATGGCCTACTTTGAAGGTGAAAGGAGGCTGCCTCCCACGGATCTGTGCTGAAACTCTTAGTTCGACAAGTTAATAATTTAAAACAGTGACTATAAAAAATTCTTATTCATAGCAATGAGAGACATGATTCTGAAGACTTGCAGAAGGATTTTTAAAAAATGGATAATTAGGTTAAAATATCTTTGCATAAATGTAATACAAATCAGTTTGCTATGTGTATTAGTAAAGGAATAGAGAAGAACAGAGTAAACATGGTTATGCTACTGTATAAATCATCACAGAATCATAGAATGGTTTGGATTGTAAGGGACCTCAAAAATCATCTAGTTCCAAACCCTGTGCCATGGGCAGGGATGCTTCCCACTAGATCAGGCTGCTTAAGGCCCCATCCAACTTGGTCTTGAACACTTTGAGGGATGAGGTATCCATACCTTCCCTGGGTAACCTGTTCCAGTACCTCACCACCTTTTTTGTGAATGATTAAATCTTCCCCCCAGAATTTATAGCCATTGCCCCTCATCCTATCAGTACATGTAAAAAGTCTCTCCTTGGCTTTCTTGTACATCCCCTTCAGGTGCTGGAAGGCCACTATGAGGTCTACTTCAGGCTGAAAAGCCCCAACTCTCTCAGCCTGTCTTCATATGGGAGGTGCTCCAGCTCTTGGATCATCTTCATAATCTCCTCTGGACTTGCTCCAACAGTTCCATATCCTTCTTGTGTCGACAGTTCCAGAACTGGACACAAGACTCCACTGGGGCCACACAGGAGCAGAGCAGAGGGGCAGAATCATCTCCCTTGATCTGCTGGCAACAGTTCTTTTGATGTGTCCCAGGATACAGTTGTCCTTCTGGGCTGTGAGTACACGTTGATGGCTTGCGTCAAGCTTCTCATCAGTCAGTACCCTGGGGTCCTTCTCCATAGGGCTGCTCTCAATCACATCATCCTCCATCCTGTATTGAAACTGTAGGTTGCCCTGATCCAGATGTAGGACCTTGTACTTGGCCTTTGTTGAACCTCATGAGGTTCACACAGCCCCACTTCTCCAGCTTGTCCAGGTCCTGCTGGATGACATCCTGTCCTTCCAGTGTGTCAACTGAACCACTCAGGTTTGTGTCATCTGCAAAATTGCTGAGAGTGCACTCGATCTCTCTGTCTGTATCATCAATATTAAACAGCACTCGTGCCAGTACGGACCCCTGAGGGACACCACTTGTCTTGGATCTCCATCTGGATGTGATGCTATTGACCAGTACTCTCTGAGTGTGACCATCAAACCAATTCCTTATCCACTGAACAGTCCACCCATCAAATCCACAACTCTCCAGTTTAGAGAGAAGGATGTTATGGGGGACTGTGTCAAAGGCATAAATCTGTGATGACAATACAGTGCACGGTTTTGGTCTGTGTCATCTCCAAAAGGATATGGTAAAACTGGAGAAGGTTCAAAGACAATTGCAAGAATTGCAGGGATGGTCAAAGTGTAGTATGACTTTCATGTAAGGAACATACTGACCTGGTCTCTCAGCTCTGATGTTCTTATGTTTACCATTTGTACACATACCAATTTGCTGCATTCTAACTGTTCCAAGTAGGTGAAAAGAAAACATACAATAGAATTGTCTAATAATGCTGCATAAGAATCCTTAAATAAAATGTTAAATAATGGAAAAATAATTAAGTCCCCCTTAATGTTGAGTGATTATACAATTTATAATCATCTTTCCTTGTTGATATGTGACTTGTATAAGAAAAACAAGTTCTTGGGCAGCTTCCAAGCCATTTGGAAGCCTCTTGTCTATGCTCTCTTCTCCAGTTCTTTTTGATAGAACAAAACTATTTGCTTTTCCCTAGAGACTTGACTGTGTTGATTCATCATAGTTGAGATGTCATCTCAGTAGGTACAAAGCAACTGAAGAAATAGAGGATTTAATAAAACATGAATTTAATCTGGAAGAATGCCTATTCTTAGCCAAGTAATCCAGGTTTCCTGCTATTCTTGCTCCTTTCAGACTTTAGTTTCTCATGGATATTATTTAAAAACAAAATATTGTTACTATTTCAGGATTAGATGAAATACCAGATAGGGTTTTTTTGTTTTTTGGTTTTTTTTTTTTTTGTTTAAAAGAGAACTCTTTTGTTTATAATAATAGAGACAATAGGTTCAAAGAGCTTCCAGCTCAACAGATATGTCCCTATTGGGGATTTTTATAAAACAGATAGTAATTCTGACTAGCCTTTCCATATGCTGATAATTGATAAACATCCATTGATTTCTACCAGCCTGCTGGGATTTTGGAGGTGGTTTTCGCTTGTTTTTCCCCAGTGCAGAATTACTTGATGGTCTATGTAATCACAAAAGAGTGAATCTGAAAGTGTTAAAGATGTAAAAATTAATATTTGGAAGATTTCCTTTTACTGCCTTCACCAGTATGTGCAAGTCCTCATATTCTTTTGAACTTGTGGCTTAAAGGGCAAGAAACATATGTACTGAAAATGTAACCTATACGGGGACCTCTTTAGACAGTGTTTTGTATTTAGCACTGTAGTGTCATTGTATTTAGCAAAATTATATTGGTTACTTCTTTTAAAGCATACACACAAGAAATAAAATAAATTTTGTGCTTATGATCCATTCACATGCATTCATGCATTCCCTTTTGCTGCTGTAACTAGGCAATTGATATTTCCCTTTTAGGGAATGTTTGCTAATGCAGTGATGCCAAGATGAGATGCTTTATGGAAAAATTAGAAGCATTTAAAAATTCGGAGTCTAAAGAATTCCTAACAAAACATTTCAATTCCATTCTCTTAGACTTTTTTCCCCTAATATCCTCTCTTCTCACTCAGTCCTTCAAAAAATGCTCAACATTTTGCCTTCCGCAAGTGTTGTAGTGACTTACAAAAACCTGAAAACTAATATGCTCCACTGAATGTTATCGATGGGGCAAAAAGTCAAAGTAAGCTCTGTGGGATACAGGGGAAAGTGCCTGGCACATACTTGTAAAAATGGAAAACCTTTTGTTTCTTTACTTTCAGATTATCTGAAATGTTAGGCACTTGTTTATCATAGTTGATAGTATTGAATTCCATTGGTGACTCTCTGAATGAAACCCACATTATTTTTAAACAGTGATAAATTTGCAGCTCAATATGTGAAAGCCATAAGAAGGAAATTGCTGAGTAACAGTACGTAAAATTCAGTATGGCAAAAATACTAGTATGACTAAGAAAATTAACTATTACTGTGATTATTAATTGAGTATTTCTAGCTACAGCCTTTACACTTGGATAGTAATTAATGCCTACACGTGAAATTCCCAAATGTTTTGTCCTGTATAGGAAACATGTTGGTATTTTAGACAACACCGATACTCTGCACTGAAATTTTTACTGATGGTGGTGTATTTATACAAGTCTGGCTGTGTCTGCGTTATTGCTGTCCCCAGCTTTGCTGACTCTTGAAGTCTGATTGCAGATTGGAATGCAACCACTGGTTGATCTGACGTTTCCATTCAACCTTACACACGTTAGGTAATACTACCTTAGATTTCTGTTTTGTCTGACATAACAGGGATTGGATACTGTTGATAGGAATTTACAGGTAAGAGAGGCTAGTAATGATCATTCGGCATGTATGCATAGATGTGTTCGTTTCAGTTAGAGGATAACAAGCCACTTCAGAACGCTATGTGGCCTGATATATACCTAGAAGCAATGATTACCAATGATAGGAACCTGCAGGATGTTGCTGTTGATGACAGTACTTGCCCAAAAGCGTTTGTGGACTGCATTGTTTGCCATTCACTGGATGGACTTAATTGTAAACAGTCCTTACATGGCTGTATGCAGTAGGTGTGACTTTAGGAAGAGGTAAGTGAATGAAGAGTTGCTCTTAAAGAGCTTCTGGTTTTAATTGACAGTGATATCAAGCTTTTCTAAATTATCCTGCTTCAAATACTGCAAAGTTGTTTCTTTATTTTCCTGATAGCATGCATATTGTACTTCTGTTCGTGAAATCTATTTGTCAAGATCTTAGTCTTCAATAATTTTGTAGGTAGGTACTAATGATCAGATTAACTGGACGTAGATGGATATTTGCCTCTGCTGCCTAAGTATTCCACTGATCACTAAAATTTGCTCACCTGAACTGTTTGGTCAGGTATCTTAGAGAAATAGGGAAAGGTAAAAAGCAAGTTAGGAAGGAAGAGTCCTAATTCTAGAACTTCCCATTAAAGTTGTCTTGCAAAAATAAAAGGGATGTGGAAAACAGGATTGAATTTTTATGGTGTAGAGCCACAGAAGACATAACAAAGCTACTTAATACTCTCTTTTGAATTGGCTGAAGTAGATATGTCAGGATTAATGGCTAAACAAATCTCTAGATGTACTCTGTAGGCTGTTTGGTCAGGTGGTGGGATTATAAATAGGGAGGCTTACTGATGTCACTAGTAGCAGAAGAGAACAGTGAGCTTGCCATGCACACGCACACTTAGTCTCTTCTACCTACACATGCTACTGAAAGAAATCCACTTGATTTTAATGGAGAAGAAAAACTTGTGTTGTTTTGGAGGTAAGCAGAAAAACAGTGTGATCAATTTTAGCTATTCTTCCCTCTCCTTGTTTAGACATTCAGCAGAATGGCTTCAAAGTAATACTTGTAGTATCTTCTTGGGGAGAGTTGTACTAACAGTAATTTTGTTTGCTATAAAACTTAGACCCACAGAACTCTTCTGGTTGGTGTAAATATAATTGTTTGTTGATGTAAAGCGATAGATATTTTGCAAACTAAGGATGTGAATGTTGATATTTACACAGCATTTCCTTGCTTGTTTGCTTGCAGTTGTCCTAACACCTGCTGCGATGAAAAATATTTACCAATAATTATACATCTGCAGCAGCATTTAAGTCTTTGCTCTTTGAAGGAAGGTGTAAGGCAGTAAATAAATTACCAGATTTCAAATGTAGGCCAGTAAAAAGAAAGAATAATTCATGTCTCTTATCCTGTTTTTAGAGAAAGTTTGTCAGTCTTCTAGTCCAAGGTAAAACCACTTTTTTTTTAATCCTGTTTCTAGCTCAAAGATGAGGGTGTACAGAGACCTGTACATTTCTCCATGTGGATGAACTGCTGGAATTTCAGTGGTACATTTCTAGGTATAGAAGATGTAGTATGTTTTATTTATTTTAAGCTGATGAGTGGGGCCTAGAAGTTCAAATGATGTTATGGAGTGTTGTTATTTCATGCACACTGCAAGGTTTTTCTGACTTTGTCTTTTATCTGATTTTGATCTAAAATTTTGTTTGGAGGAAAAACACTTGTTGTTTGTAATAACTTGTGAAAATCAAGGCCTGTACTATCCAGCATAGTAGAATACTTGCTGTGTATTCTGTGTATTCCTTGAATATTATATATCACTTTAGTTTACCATGGAAATAATTAAAACAATTTTGTAATACCTACATAGACTAAATGGCTAAATAAGTGCACAACGTCAAGATGCATTTTGTTCACAGAAAAAGGATT
This sequence comes from Coccyzus lansbergi, assembly GCA_033558105.1. Lineage (NCBI taxonomy): Eukaryota > Metazoa > Chordata > Aves > Cuculiformes > Coccyzidae > Coccyzus > Coccyzus lansbergi. Next base: position 2,347,887 of record JAUMJK010000318.1, on the reverse strand, counting down.
TAAGAGATCTTGTTCAGTTGAACTTCAGGTATAAGTCCATATAATTCTAGCACTGAATCAGATATTGCTATGTTAAAAACTCAGCAGTGAAAAATACTGGGTGTAAACTTATGATAGTGAAAGTTGAAAAGGATGAGGGGGTGATTAGGAGTGAGGAATAGTAGTTATAGCAAATTATTCATCAGCACAGTTGTACAGGAAAGTTTATCTACATTCCCCAAATCTGCTGCTGCTAATAATCACTATGAAGGCTAGTAAAAAAGCATGCCTCTCCTTTCCTAAATGGTGTTCTTCAGCACTTGAATGCTGAAATCCTATACCTTTTCTCAGAAAGAGCAGAGGCTTTCTAATGGACCTAATGGATCATCCAAAACCAGCTTTGGTGTTACATTCATCATGCTGGGAGCCAGATTTCCTTTGAAGAAATATCATCTTCTGCACAAATCCAGTAAGAAATGTAAGTAAAGTTTGAGTGTCCAGAAGAAAGCAGAGAAGGGGGCTAATGACACCTCTTGTATGTAGGTGGGGATGAGTTTGGGGGAGGAAATAATGGCATTCAACTAGGGCCTTGAATTGCCAGCCAATGAGGGAGTTTAAGTTAAAGTAGGACAAAGGGGAGGGAGCTTCTGCTGTCAGTGGCAGTAAAGGTGGCTGTGAAAACTGCTGGTCGGGTGCATGATATGAAGAAGGCTGGGGCAGGACTTCTGGCTGTACTTAGAACCACCCATCTCCCCTCACTGCACACAAGACATTAGGATTGGGCTCCAACAGCAGCAGTGACATTTAAGGAGGTAGGAAATGCAACCCTATTTCTGGAGGCAAGAGGGTTTCCCACTTTGCTTTCTGAGGAGGATGCTGGGAGAGGAGTAGTGAGGAAGAAGCTATGAAAGATGAGCAGAGGAATCTGGTGGCAGGTAGGTAGTCAAAGCAGTTCTTAGTTTTACTGTGAGTGTTAGCTTGAGATGCTCTATGCTTCTGTTTGTGGAACTAAAGCTACGTTGTTCATACTTTGGGAGAAACCTCTTTATTACATCCTGGCTTTCAGGATATTAACTGCTAAGATGCTTCTCTTGCAATCTAGTTTTTTAAAAAAGTCTTATTTAAGTACTACATTTTAGCTTAGCGTGAATGTAATGTTTTTCATTTTCTTTCCTGTAGAGAAATAAGATCCCTTGTTTGCTGAATGGTTGTCTGAGTAGAGTGAACTATCTGTCCATACTTCATGTGTCACATAGCGCCTCTGTGTGTATGTGTGTGTATTTAAGCTTCATGCCCAGGATAGGAAACTTTCCCTGCTTCACATTCTTTTTGAATGCTTTAATATCATGTCTGTTCTCAAGTTTACTAAATCCTCCCATCTCTTGGTTATACAAATGTACAAAATATTTTGAAGTGTTATCAAACTGTAGGTAGCTATAGGACATACCTGCTATGCGAAAGCTTCTGATAGCTGAAGAGCTTTCTACAATAGAAAAGGCTTATTCTATTCCAAACACTTGTGTAAACCCCAGACTTTTCAAAGTGCTTTTCAAAGTCTCATCGCTATGCTTGGCTCAATTATTGTTCCTGTATATGAATCTTCAGCAGGGAAATGGGACTGTTGCAGTTGAACCCAACCTTTCACAGCAGCTGAAAGAAAGAGGGAGTAAAGTTTTCTGCCCTGTTGTTACTGCAGAGTTTCCTAGCTGCTGTCTTGTGTTATTTTATCTATTACCCCTCAACATATATGCCCATAAACCTATATTTGAAGCATGTGTTTATCTAAGGAAAAAGGGGAGGGTCTGTATTAGTCTTCCCTGGCTGCTGTGATACTGAGTGGCTCTGCTTTTCTTTTCCTTACCTTTCTCAGCTTCTAAATCCATCCAGTCTCTGCCTTCAGTGTTACTTCTAAAACATGATTTTGAACAGGAGAGAAAAGCAGCAGCAGAAAAGCTCAGATAAATTGACAATTCTTACCTCTATTGATGTTCAAAATAGCAGGTGAAAAAGCCATGGGCAGAGCTAGGTGTTTCATCTGCAGGCTTTGAAAATATAGTGGTGCTACATCTGCTTTCATGACTAGGAGATAACGGCCAGAAGGGCAGATTCAGGTTTTGCTCTATTTGAGAACCCTTAATTGAACTTTTTTTACTGGTATGGGAGAAAAATATCTGTATGAACATCCTTTTATAGCAGTTCTTGAAGAAGATTTGAGGGTTTGTTCCTAGTGGGGGTAATATACATTTGCTTGAGTTTTAAACATTTGTTAGGTTTATTAGTTTATTGAAGGTTAAGCTCCCCCTTTCAGTTCAAGCTGTTCTTTGTTTTCTTTTCCTGTTTATTCAGCCAGTTATATATTACTCAGTTACTGTTACAGATTTACTGCTTTCTCTTCCCTGCCCTCTTTCTTTTCTGTCAGGCTGTTATCATAACTGTAAATATAAAAAAGGCTAAATGAGTCATTTGAAGTTTTAATTGTTTCAAATGCTGTTCAGGATTTTTTTTGTACTTTCTTTTGGTAGTAAATCTAGGGGGTTTTTTGCATTTGATAGTTTGTGAAGTGGTTGCAAATAGATATAAGTATCTGCTTACTGCAGGGGTATGTTGCACATAGACACACAAAGTTGGTATTTGTATTTTGTGTTAGCTCTATTTATTTCAGAAGACTAAGATCTTGACCTCCTTAGAAGTAATATTGTTGGAGCAGATTTTCCACTACACCTCTTTGGTTTTGTTTATTTGTTTTGTGAGAGAAAAAAAGTACTTCTTTTGGCACAACAGAATGTGCCGTAAAGGAACTTTTTGTATTGGAACACATTTCTGTGATTCCTCAGTACTGATAATATGCTTCATGCTAATTTGTAGCATGAAGTACTTTTTATCCTCTGTTGCCTGTTAGGATTTTGAGCTCTTGGATGTCTTCCTAGCAGTAATGCAATTCTTATGCCTAAAGAGGAGGTAACTGTTTGGATGAATGGTGTAAGGCAACACTGAATCAGTGGCTATCTGTGCTCAGGAGCTGGCTAGTCATTAAGTGAGCTTGAAAAGATCATTGTAATAATAATTATGATTTGGTTTTGAAGGGCAATGAATGAGTCAGTTTTATAAGAAAGCTTTAAAATTTGTTCTTGACTTAATTATATTACAGAAGTTAATAAGTTAATTATACTACAGAAGTTTGTATTTGTGTTTTATATTGCCTCTGAATCTCCCCTTTTCCCTTCGAATAAGAGAAAACATTCCGTGAATTATGGCTGGAATACAGTGTCTTCTGTTTTCAAGAGTGCCACTGCCATGGGGACAGACAGTCAAGTCTGTGTTTGTTCCAAATGGTCTGGAGGGTTCATTTGCTGCTTTCTTGCTTTTAGTGTGAACCAGGCGTCTGACGATTCCATTAGGCTTTCACCTTACTGTCATGGTTACCGTGCCAGTCTGTGATTTTTTTTCACTCTAGGATAAGATTTTTTTAAATAAAACTCTTTTCTTTAGAGCTATGAGGGTACTTAGAGGGGGATTCCACATATCCCATTGTCCAGGAAAGACTTTTCTCTGGTAAGAGCTTTGAAAACATGTCTTGATTCCAGGGCTGTCTTATTTTCTTGATCCAATTTATTTATGAAAAGAAAGTAGAAATGTAGGTATTTTACATGTTTTTGTTGTAGCATTCACCTGAATATAGGCATAAATAAGAGAACATCTGCAGGTGGTTTATTGTTTGCTGGAACCTCACTGAGTAAACCCATAGAGATAATCTTCAAAGATCAGTTTATTAATAATCTTACCACCCATAGCATTACTATTGGCATGTCAGTCAGTGTATTAGTTGCACGACACATTTTTATGTTGGGAGAGCTATTTACCCAATGCCTCATTTCTAGTACAATCTTACTCTTTTGTAATATTTTTAAAATACCAGTATTACTTGTAATATTGGTCTCCTTTCAGCCTTGTATATCTGTATAAAGAAGTGCAGTGAAATACCCCATTATCACAAAAGATTTACAAATTGTTCTTGTTTGTTCCTCTACCTGGAAACTGAACTTAAAAGGTGTTTATGAACTTCTGAATTTTTTTGGTACCTATTGAGCCACCTGCTAGGCATAATATCCAAACCATGTAACCTCAGAATCTTCCCCAAATAACTAAATTGATAAGCTTAGAACCTGAAAGCTTGTATTTCTCTGTGGAGCAGGTACAGCAAATATTTTTCTTTTATTTTGCCCTACATAAGGTTTGAAGGGATAACCTAAGAACGGACAGCCCTTGACTCTGATTGATCTATACCTTGATCTTAATGTCCTGCTGGTGCTTTTATAGTAGAAGTAAAGAGATAAGACTGTGTATCAAACAGTGATATTGGTCTACAGATGAAAGCCCAATATCAAGGCTGATAGTTGCATTATATAGATGCCATGAGGCTGGTACAGCAAATACTTGGGCTGTTTAATGTTAAGTGTAATTATTAGAATATTACAGTATGTTAAAACTAACTTTAAAGTAACCTTTTTTTTGCAGCACTTCTGGCATCTCACAATTATTTATAGAAATGCAGGTGACTGGTAACTTAGTCAAGATGAATAAAATGTGACATAGCCAAACTCCAGTTAAAAATTACTTTAAATTACACTGGAAAGAGAGATGCTTTGCATGAGCAAAAGCAAACTGTTCTTTGAGCATGGTTTTTAAACATTACCTTGTTGTGTATTCAATTAGCTGTAATATTTTAAACCTAGTAATTTTCAGTAACTCTAGGGAAATAAATACTATCTAAATTATCATTTATTGAGCTGGTATCAAAAACAATAGGTCTCCTATACCTTAAAAACTTTAGATAAAGATAGAGGTAATGGCAAGTTAGAGACTCTGTGGAAGTCTTCAGATAAATAGTAAATGTTTTCAGGTTAATCTTAGTGTGGTAATGCCAGACATGGTGAAAAAGAAATGAAGTGAGAATAGTTCTTAGATGAATTTTTGTTTACAGTCCCATGTAGGCCTCTATTCTTATAAAATATCAGCCACAGACCTAAGTAGGAAGCTCACACATTCACTTTGAGGGTGGAAAGTAGTGTTTCCACTTTAGAAATGCCTCATTTTGGTCATGCATTGATAACTTCAGTCATTTGGACTGTGATGATCAGAATCAGATAGTAATGCTGCGGTTGTCTCCAAGCATTTTCCTAGCAATTAATGTTTGCTTTTGAAGATGTGCGCTGCAGGTGTTGTGAAACCATAATCCCCAAACAGAGAACTGAATAAATAGGAGGAAAATTAGTACTTTGATGATATTTGCTTAGTGTAGAAGACAAATTTATGTGACTATTAAAGATGACATCGTGCTGGGAATGCTTATAAGTAATATTAGGGGCCTAAATATTTTGTATACGTGTTGGCCAAAACAGATGTATCATTGTAACCAAAATAAATTAATGTTCTTAATGTAGGCCTGGACTGTTGTTCAACTGCTACTTGGATGAACAGATGATGTGCAAAATTTTAGCTGTCCGCTTCTGTGGCGTACCAGTGGAGCAGGATTATTGTAATAAGTGAGAAAATTTTATAATAATTGTTTGGGTTGACAGGTCAAAGGCAGGAAAAGCTCTTGGAAAAGTTTTGTTGCAGTGACCTTTTTCCTTTCATGATGTGATCTTAGTAGAGCAAGATCTTTTTCTAACTTGAAAATAAACTGAAGTGCTGCTTGTACATCTGCATATATAATTTTGTAAAGTTGAATATAAAAAAAACCCCTGTTGTTGCTCTTTGTATAAACCAGTGTTCTTTATGGTGCCATAAGTCAGACTGACAAACTTAAGTCTAACTGTTGTGCCGTAGAAGGTTTTTATTCTACTATGTTTGGTGAACTCTTTCAGTACCTGAGAGATGTCTGAATTATGGATGAGGTCCCTTATGACCTTTCCTGTCCTAGATGATTGCTATAGGAAACTTAAGAGTTGGTTCTGATATTGGAGGTTAGATCCGAAATAATTTTAGTAAGAGGGCTGTCAAGCTGTCTTTGTATAGTGTCTCAGGTAATTGTGTTTAAAATGGGAAGATAAGTGGTGTAAACAAAAATGTTCCTTTGTACCAAGATATGAAGACATGGATTTTTTTTCTATGCTGTAGCCTTCAGTTGTGCACTAATCTAGCAGATAAACTTCCTCTTTTTTTTTTTTTTTTTTCCCCCTTCAGTTTTTGGGGAGGGAAAGTGATCCTTACTGAAACCAAGGGCTGGTTAACTGGAATATCCAGGTCACTCTCAGTTCAAGTATTTCTCATTATTTTAAATTGCCTTTCTTTAGTTACTGACAGTTAAAAATAAATAGCTTGCAACTTTCTAATAGATTTTTTTTGAAAATCAAATAAATAGATGTTTTATTTATTTACTCTGCTAGATGTTTATTTTCAAAAGGGCTTCCACGCATTCAGATCTCTGACGCTGGGTTTTGGTTTTGTGGTTTTTTTGTGAGCAGGAAACATGTTGAGAAACAGCAGTGACACTATCTTGTGGAAGTGGGATCTGAATCACATAAAATATTGACTTTATGTCCTTGTATTTTATTTTAAAAGATGTATTGTTTTTCTTAACAAAATGATGAAGTCTTCTATCTGCATTTGGCTGAATGGATTCTTTATTGTCTTTACAGGAACTGTATTCTGTCACAACAACTGGTGGGAATTGCAGATGGGACTTAAGAAATTTAAATATCTGAGATATGAATCAATTGTCTTGGGAACATTGTAGTCTCACAAGATGAGGGCTAGCTGAAAGACTTGACATAAGCAAGTGGCTCCGGATGCACTGGTAAAACTGCATCAGCTTGTGTTTGTTGGACCCTGTGAGTGGATTGTGGGTGTCCCTCTGGCTGCCTTTACCAGGGCTAGGAAGAAATGGAGAAGAAAGATTAGTATGTTGGAGTTTTTTTCCCCCTTTTCCTCCTTTGTCTTAGGCAATTGATTAAACAGAGAATGACGTGATGACATTCAAGCTATTACAGTATAATAGTTATCTTGAATTGTATGTCTGGTGATAAACAGTGGGAAACAGTAGCCTTCTGATGAATTGAGATTGGCAGTTTTAATGTGTGATGTAGGGAAGATTGGCCAGTTGATGGGACTGGGACCTGTGGAGACGAGGAAGGGGTGGGGACCCTGCAGCACAATTTTAAGAGAAGTTCTTATCAGTTGTGACGTTATTTGATTAAAAATTTTCTTTTAGCTCCCTCTGTGTTGTAGTTAAATAAGCTGTACATAGATTCTTCCCACTAGAGCTTTGCTCTAGTACTATAGTAGCCATGAAAATAAAGATTGTGTTTTTGGTTGTTCTAACTCCTTCTACTATTTACTTTGAAAATTATACTGGGTCTTCTTAGCTCCTAGCACACCTGGAAGCTGAACATGAAAGATGCTCTGACTAAGATAATGTTCTGAACGCTTCTTTTTCTGACCTCTGAAGTGTTGGCTTTATGTGATTGGGAACTTATGCTCTTTGTTATAGTTGTGTTTTATTTTTATAAAAATGAAGGGATTTCTTCTTTTCAAGAGAAGAAACTACCTTAACCACTCACTCCTCCTAGCAAATTCATTAAAAATCAGCCTCTTTCCCTGTTTACTGAGTTCCTGGTAGAGATGAAGAGGCATGAGGGATTTGGAGTTATCTTTGCTGTCTACAATGAATAAGTATTTGAAGTGACAGCATAGACTTGTTGTTACTTGGATAATGCTGATTTTACTTTTTGGCATTTGAATAAAATGGCGTGTGGAGGATTCCTTGAGAGAAATCAGCTGTGTCAGCTTCTTAGTGGCCCCATAGTGCAAAAGAGGAGGGGAGGGTGTGTGGGTTGAAGATACCCCTGCAAATATATTTCCACCATCCAGTCACTTCCTATTCTTAATTTGCACCTATGGATGCCATCATGGCAACAATTTTTTTCCCCATGCTGTGAGGCACTGGAAGTTTAGAGTTTCCCTCGCCTGCCAGGCAGTCTCTCCTGTGACAAGAGAGACACAAACTCAAGAAAAAAAAATAATCTGTAAGACGAAATGTAAATGCTTTGGGCTAAGAATGAGAGACAAGAGAATTGATGAAAAATAAAGAAAAAAGAAGCACGGCTTCTGGAAACAGAAAATGGAAGTACTGAGATTGCTGTGGTTTAATAAGAGCTTGGGAAAACCTCCGAGTAACTTTTGAGAAAGTATTCTTGGAGATTTTTCCTCCTTTGTGTGAGGCAGGAAACAGATGCGTAACTAACTGTAAAGGACAAAGATGTGCTAGAGATGGGTAGGGTACATCGCTCTGCAGTGATATATGTGTGGATTCAGCTGACCTCATTCAACTACCTGATGTGTGTTACATAGGTATTGCACAAGTTTTGGCAAGAGTATTTTATCAGTTCTAGCTCTCTACATGTTAGACCTTGGATAAATAAAGCTGTATTTTACTGATGTGAACTGTGCACGTATTGCTGTGTGTGATTAAGCGTGCTATAGTGATAGCAGAGTTCCAGCAATGAAACTGTATTCATCTGCTTAATGGAAAATAGAGTCGAGTAGAATTTGCAAGCAGAGCTTTCTACGGCATGTTGTCATCAAGGGTTGAATTCTGAGTTCAGTTGCAATAAATATAACTTAATGGTCATTTGAAGTCATTTAAATATGTAAGAATGAGTATGGAAGGGGAAAAGCATTACTGCATTGATTTGGATTTTTATTTTTGTAGAAGTAAGATGTCTTAGATTGAGTTTTTAGGTTTTGGGGTTTTTTTTAGTAGTTGCATTGATGTTTAGTGTTGGCTAATAATTTCTTCTGGCACTTATGTGAAAGCTAAAACTAATTGGGGATGGGGAAGTAGAGGAGGAGTAAAAAAAATTTGATTCATACATTTTGCAATGTTAGCAGAACCTAGAAACAACCCAGGCAAGTTGCTGTGGCGACCAAAGTTAAATTTGCAGCTAATGCCACACGTCTTGGATTCTACTCTGAGTATGTTTCACCAAAAGTAATTTAAAACATTAACAGAAAGGAGGTAAATATTTTGATGATGAATACTTATTCAGCATGACTGGAGGTCTGCAAGTACTCTGACTAGCTCCGAGAGGCTGTGAATAGTTAATTTTTTGGTACGCAGTTCTGAAGTTCAAAACTCTAAGCACTTTCAGCAACAGATTGGTCATGTGAAGTCTCATTACACAGTTGTATTTTGCAATGCTGCTCTGGACCTTGTTTGCTTTTCATTGTGAGTGACTTTAAACTTTGTTTTCCAAAATTATGTCTAGTTATTGTATGCTAGTTCTTTTGTTTAAATTCTGTAGGACAATTACAGAAGTTAATTTCTTTGGTTACATTTAAAGTAAGTAAACTTTGGTACAGTTCCAGAATCTAAATTGCGAGCATATTTTTGGAACCTTTGTGTGCCTTATGTTTGAAATGTATTTTAACTTTCTGTGAATGTGGTTCCATTCAAGCTCTTTGAAAGACTGTTTATAAGGAATTAAAAAGTTCTCAGGTCATGTGTCTCCACAGGCTCTTTTGATTTTGTTTCTAATGGAGAAATTCTTAAGTATCTTTGCAATGTAACAATATTGGGGAAATAGTTACTGGAGTAAGAGGGGATACTTGACTGTATTTTGTAGGATGTGAGAGTCTTGCCCTCAGAATTTACTGTAACATATATATGAAGATATGTAGAAAGTTTTCTTTTTATACTGTTTTGTTTTTTAAAAGCAAAATAAATGAGGCTTATTTGGTGATCACTCTTTGCATTCAAGAGCATATTGGTTTGCCATTAAGATGGGAAAGGATAGCTAGAAAATAAAAACAGGAAATCGGTGTTATTGGGGCCAACATGTCAAGAAATATTGCAATGCAGTAGTATTGCTTATACTGCTATTTTATTACTGTTTAGAAGTGAAGAGATTAGACCTGGTTGGATTTGTTTGAATGATTTTAATAATCAAAAGAAAAACATTGAGAGGTAAAGTGATTCTAAGTGATTCTTCCCTTGTCTATCTGACCTGTGTGTTAAACATCCTGTCAGTACAATTTGGATTCATGCTGTGTAGTTCAGTATTTCTGTTTATACCAATTCAGTAAATGTTTTTGGAGAATGCACAAATAAGGTCGTTTGCATAACCCAAGGGAGAAAATAATGTATTTACTTTTTTTAATGTATATTAAGACAACCGTTTCTGGTTTGGGCTTGATGTTTGCTGGGCTTTTTTCCCCTTTTATTTATAATATGATATTCATCTTTTGGTTGTTTTTTTTGTCTTAAGTCACCATTGATTGTATGTTGAAAGTATGCTTTCATCTCTTCCTTGCACGTATCACTTACAGAGTCTGAGTGAAAAGAACTAAGTGTGGTTCATTCCTGTTCTGACACGTGTTTGTTTGCCAGTATGGAAACATATGTATAAATATGTATTTGACTTTTACCTTTTACCCATTTATTTCAGAAGAAAGTTTAAAGCACCACCTCCTCCATCTGAAACAAACCTCTTTGCTGTTACTTCATTTGATGACGCAGAATCAGCCAACCGTATCATGGAACAAAAGGAGAAAGTAATTGATAAGGACATTGAACTATCAGTGGTCCTGCCAGGAGATGTGATCAAGTATACCACAGTGAATGGGAGGTAAGTTATACAAAATTACATTTTTGTTTAGTTTTCATTTCATGATGTAGTCTTCTTTAAACTTCACCTAGGTTTTAATCACTAAAAAAAAGGAGCTGTATAAGCCTGGATATTTTTGGACAGATGTCTAAACACATATTTCATGTATTTGCCTGCCTTTTGAGAAGACTGTTTATGAGATTCAGAAATTCTGTATGGCACCTGTCAGGATCTGTACCCATACTTATTGTTCTTTCTAGTCACTGCATATCTCTAGACAAATACTGGTTTGTATGAGTCATTGAATGTTCCAACACAGGTTTTCCTTGTTAGACCTAAAGATGAGCTACTGCATCCTACTTGCGTACAAAGTCATGTTCATCTCTTGCTCAGCACTGCTATCTGTAGACTACTAGTGATGTTAAAGAATGGTGTCGTCACTTCAGACAAAATCAATAGTGCTTCAAAGAAATAGTTTCTAGCTGTCACTTTGGAAAACTTTTTTTTTTTTAATCAAACATATTTTTCCTAAGCTGGTTTTAATTTGAGGTACATAGTTCAGTCTGCTAATTGGTAGCATAGATTGTGAGTATAACTCTCAAGTTGCCTTTGGTTCAGAAAGACCTGAACATTGACTGGTGAGTTGAAACCATAAATCCTGGGACTTAAAACATCATATTGATTATCATATCAGGTCTATGAGGAAGGCTCCTATGGCAAGGCTTTGTATGGATCAGAGCAATTAGGATGCTCATTTGTTGCTTTATTAAGCTGAAATAAAGAAACTATTTATATGTTGTACTTGTGTTAGTGTGTTTCCAGTGTCTTTGCTACTGAAAGCATGCAGCCTGGTTTATTTATTTATTTAAACCAGGTAATGTAAATTAATTTTCTGTATTCAAAGAAGATTAAGAAAAATAACTTGAAGAGCTGTTCTGTGCATTTCCTGACCAGTTTAAGTTTGGTTTTTTTGTTTTCATCCAAAGCAGAAATGCAGTGTTTGAGACAGTTTTCTCAAAATTGAATGGAAATTTACTGATGCATACAACAAACTAAACTTAGAGATTTCAAAGGTTAGTATGATAGTGATCGGCATTTTATTTGGAAATGGTGTGTCAAACAAATAGTTTTGCAGTTTCAGACTCCTTTCAGAGTGTCCTTTAGCTTTGCTGACTTTTTTTTTTTCTTGGAGTCTTTTGTGAGTTTTCATTTGATCCGTTCCTGAGTATTTTCAGTCATTAAGGTGTTCTTAAACTGTGGGTTTACTCGGTATAGCTAGCTAGTGAATAACAAGCTTTGTAGTGTTGCCCTACTTTTTAAAACCTATTATACTTACGTTTGTTAGTAACAACTTTTGGGGGTGTTGGTGTTTTTTCTTGTTATTCTCTGTGAAAACAAATGTGTTTTTCTCTTTGGAGAATAGCTTTAGTAAATATTTCTTCAAGGAAGGCCATGAAGCCATAGTCCTAAGTAATTAAGAGTTATACAGAAAGCCAAGCCTTTTGTAGGTTTGGGTTTTTTTCTTTCACCTTTTTTCCCCCTCCTTCTTTTTTTTTCCTTTTTTCCCCCCCCTTCCTTTTGTCTTTTTCCTTTCATCCCTTCCTGGGAATACTTTTGGTAGTTACTTACAGAGTTTGGTTTCAAGTGTGCTTGCTGTGAGTCTTGTGATAGAAAGATTTTGTTTCTAAAGCCTGAGCAGTTAAGAACCTCAAGTGGCTTTTTTGTTTGTTTGGTTTTGCCTAAAGTAGCAAGTTCCTAGCATTTGTTTTTGGAGGGGAGAGTAGAAACCCGAGTCATTTTTTTTTCTTATAAACACTTAATGCAGTACTTGAAGGGACGACTTTCATTGTTGGTTACAAACATAATATGGTTGGTTACATTCTAGGTGAAGGTCATTTTTATGTGATGTAACAAAAGGATGCTATTGGCCACTTTTAATTGTTATTTAGTTAGGTGGGAATAGCTAGAGGAAAACAAATGAGGGATGAAGGGGTGCAGGAATACATAAATAAATGTTATGATCTCAGATTTCCAGAAAATTAAGTAATGTGGTGAAGTTGCACTTAAAGATTTGTAAAGGAGGACAAGCACTGATGTAATCTGAGACAGCTGATGGCCACGTCTTGGGATGCTAATAAATATTATTTATGGAAACTGTTAAATTTACTGTGATATATGTACTCCTCTAACTGCAATCTTTGAAGTCTTTGGGAAAAAATAGCGTTACAAGTTTTGGAGGATGTGATTGCAGAAAAAAAGATTGCTTTTTGCATCACTATAGGAATACCTGTCTACAGCAGTAGGTTGAAGTGTCTTGGCCTGCAGTGAAGGGAGGCACTTCCATTTTCCAGTCAAGCAGGTCATTTCTGGAAGTAGCAATGGAAAGCAAATTTGCACAAAATCTCTGGTTTTGTGTACTAATTTGCATGTACACATCTGTTGTTTGTGAGCAACTATGTATCTCACCATTCTGTCATTTGTTGTGACTCTGGTTAAAGTGAGGGCTCTCCTCTGTCACTATGGTGCATTTCCACAGGATGATTTCTGAGATGTTTGCTTGTGAATACTCATCCTGGACATCTTCAGTGTTCTCCCCATTCTCCAATAACTGAAGGCCAGACGAAGGGCAGCTTTTAAAGCTAGATAGTGTATAAAATGCAACAGAAAAATAGTAATGGGGAATCCAGAAAGGTCACTACCAAAGCAGTGTCTGCTGTCTCCACTGGTTCCCTCCTCCTTTCCCCTGCCCTGCACACAGTGAAATGGTGAAACAATGTGATTTGCATTTGCAGCTTTTCTCTTGTAAGGGCAAGATGAATATACTTGTTATGTTATGGGTCAGGAGTACAAGAAATAGAGTAGTTTCTTCTTTCTTCTAATTGGAGCAGGTTGTGATATATACGAATGAAGAATTGAAATAAACTCTCTGGTTTAGCTCTGTGAAAGGAGCAATAGCTGTTTTTCTTCAGTTCTTGATGCATTTATATGATATTTCCTGGGCTGATACATATCATTTAGATGAAGTCATGGGAGTATATTACATTCTTCTGTGCTGCTTCAGATCATCCAATAGCTACTTTTTCACACCTTGGAGCATCATTTCTCAATGCTTTTTGGTTTTATTGTTCATCCTGCCTTTGTCTCCAGAGGCAAGTATTCTCCTGTCACTGAAGTTGGCAGAAATGTTCCTCGGGGTGGGGGAGGATATGGGTCTACAGTAACTTTATCAACTTTCTAACTGTTTCCATCTTCTGGAAGTGTACATCAGAGAGTCCAGCCCTACTTCCAGAAATCAGAAGACACTTTGCTTAAGAAGCACTTATTCTTTAAGACCAAGTGAAAACAGGAATGATATTCTAGAGTTAGTTAAAGGGGAAAAAAGCAGTGTTCACAGTAATTTCTAACACTGAGTCATTCTTAATCCTTTTTACAGAACCATATAATGCGAAAAGTCTGTTTTAACTTCCTACTTAATAAATGTATTCACCATCTTTATATAATCTAGATTTCTGCTTAGTTTAATGGCTCTTTGTAGAAGCTATTTATTTTCATATTAGGCTATGCTACTTGCATCTGTTATGAGATTACATTTAAAATTTAAGATTTCTGGTAAAGCCATGCTAGCCAAACCCTATATTAATTTTCTCCTAGACACTTCAATCTCTTTTCAATAAAGCATTTGATTGCTTCACAAACTTTTATTTTCATAATATCCTTGTAAGACAGAGCAGGTGATAATTTCGCTGTTTGTAACTGTAACTGAGAAATGCAGAAGGTGTCAAAATTAAATGCTTCTTACAAATGATTACCCAACTCTAAAAATTATTGAGGAATGAACAGTTTTAGTGACCTGATATTACTATAACCTTATTCAGTTGTTACGCTGCTCTACGTGTTCTTCTTTGAGCGCTGAGAAAAAAGGACATACAGAAAGCAACTATGTATGAAAAATTCAGTTTGCCATACTTCATTATGGAAAGGGCATCTGTTGCATTACACAGAGCTTCACAAGAAACAGTGTTCAAATACTATATTGTCATTTAGTCTCTTTCCTTTGTCTAATTAAATACCTGGCCTTAATTTTGGGATCTCTAATGCAAAACCTGCTTAAAAGTTGACTTCTTCAAACTTATTTTCTCTTGCTTTCTCCAAATCATTCATGCTCAGAATTTCTTAAAGTCCCTTGTAAACCTCAGAATGGATACAAAAATGACAAGCTTCGTAAGGAAACCATTCTTAATGAATAACAGGTCATTTATCACCACTGCTACAGTTTGCATGAAGTCTCCTTGCCGACCTTAGGAAAAGCATCACTTTGCACAAGCAAAAATTTCACCCGTTGCTGAAGCACTTGACGTACTTTTATGCAAGCTAGTTTAATTTTCTTTCAAGTGGTGGGTTTGAAGGCATTTTTTGGCAGGGGCTGGGAGGATGGGTTGGTTTGGTTTGTCACTGTGGGGGTTTTTTTCAGTTGTTTTTTTTTTTCTAACATTGGATATTTAAAGTTGGTGCCTGGGAGTAATTATTTAGTGTTGGAAGGGAAAGGATGACCTGGGTTAAATGTTTAGCAGCATGTTTTGTTGCAGCCTGCTTAATTTTCATCTGTTGTGACAGTTCCATTTGTCTTTCACAGGAAGCCAGTGATGGACTTACTGATCTTTCTCTGTGCACAGTATCATTTAAATCCATCAAGTCATACTATAGAGTTGGTATCAGCAGACAATAAACAGATTAAATTCAAACCTAACACGCCAGTGGGGATGCTTGAAGTGGAAAAGATGATTTTAAAGCCAAAACAAATGGATAAAAAGAAACCTGCTCCAGTTATACCAGAGGTGAGAACTAAAATTAAAGCATATCAGGAAATTAGAATCACTGTTGTGTTCAACAAGTTAAGCTGGTGCTTAACCTCTAGTTTCAGCTTTTCCCCTTGCCTCTCATGCTCTCAACATGCTTGGCTCCTTGTTCTCAGTAACCTCTTCTTAGGTAAAATATATCTGTTTGTTGCAGCAAGCATCTTTGCTGCTGAAAAGAAACAATATTATTTGAAATCCCATGCCTTAGTGTCTTTTTGACAAATTCTGCAGATGAAGTGTGGCTGAATACAGCCTTACACAAACTGAAAATCAATGACTCGTACCATCTGTCATGCTGTAATATATATGCCCTTCTGATTGTACATTCGTGTTCCTTTAATACATACTTTACTTTTTTTGTTGTTGGAAATTGCAAAATAGTTCTTGGTTTCTCTTGTGATGGTACTGAAACTGTAACATTGTGAACCTAGCGATTTCATAAGGGAATTCATATGATTACTCTAAGGCTGTTATAAAATTGCCAGTTGTTTCAGAATTTATGCTGGTATTTATTGGAATTCTCTTCTCTTTAGCAAACTGTAAGAGTAGTGATAAACTACAAGAAGACACAGAAGACGGTAGTAAGAGTTAGTCCACATATACCCCTTCAAGAACTCATACCAATTATCTGTAGTAAATGTGACTTTGATCCTTCACATACACTGCTGCTGAAGAACTATCAGTCTCAAGAACCCCTTGATGTGACAAAATCTCTTAATGACCTTGGACTAAGAGAATTATATGCCACGGATATCAGTCGAGGTAAGATAACTTTTGTAAATTGCAGTTACGGAAAAAGCAATTACTTAGTATTTCAATAATGTATACTTTTTATTGGGTTTTTTTCTACTTATGAAGAAATTAATTTCTAGCAACTTAGTATATATTTCATTAGTCTTCCACAAAATTGAAACCGGGACAAGTTTATCTCTACTTATGTTTGAGAAGTGCTATATAAAGGTTTTATATTCTAACAAGGTGTTAGGTACTAGCAAAGGTGGCTAAGTACAGTAATCACTTAAAAGCAATCTCTACTTTTCCTTCTGCCACCCTTGGCTCATAGGAGAGGCACAGAATCATGATGAACTGAAAAGAATGGAAGCAGAGAAATTCAGTTTTGTTTTAAAGTTAAGATTTTTAAAGTATTAGAATGTTCTGATAGTGTTCATGTTTATTTCTGAGAGCTGTTTGATAGTTTTATAGATTGTGAAGGAATAACTGTGGTCCAACAGAGGCACAATGAACTGACTTCCTTATGTTTGTACAGACATTCCTATGCCTCGTTTTAACTTTACCTCTGAGTTTGTCTTTTTCATGAAGGGTTTATTTGACTGTGATTAAAGATTCTATGCAGTCTGTTTTCTTCTGATTTAGACATTTCTTACAGAAAATTTTATCTCAGTACAAACATGCAGTAATATTGACTCACTCCTGTTCTTGACCACTGTTCTAGTTGCTTTGTTTTTTCTGCTCTAAAACTTGGTGTTTTGTTGGTTTTTTTTTTCCCCTGTGTCTTTCCTCCCTGCCACTTCTACCTAAATATTGTAAGTTTATCATTTAGTGGTTACAGTTTCAAGAGTTCTCTCAATGACATCCCAAAGGCCAGATATCTTGAAGGACAGGAGAACAGCAGATTTGGAAAGTATGTCCTTTTTGTACAGACAATACAAAAATGAAATATCTTTCTCTTCTTCAGTGGAAAACAATATATTTTTACTTGTCTAAACACATTGCTTGGACTCCATGTGCCCATAGTGCATTGTCTTCTTTGTTGTCTGGCTACTGCTTTCATCTACAAACTGGCAAAGCTGCTTTTTGCACAATATGATGTGGCTTCATTTGAATCAACACCCAAAAATCCTTAGGGAAGAGTAAGAGCACTTATATGCTTTCTACACTGATAGGAAGTTTAGATGTACTTTGGTTATCCTGATACAAAGTAGTTCACCATTTCCATTTTGCAAACAGCTTTAGAGCACTGAATTTTCAGCTTTATGAAAGTGGTGAGATTGTAACTTTTACTTAATAGAATTTAAATTCAAATTTAATTTTATTGAGATAATATTTTAATTTTACTTTCTTCTTCGTTTTCCAAGTTTGAACTGCCTGATATTGCAAAACTTACGGAACAAACTATTGTATATGCTGGTTTTCCTCTTTTCTTCAGAAATATAAGTGGAGCCTTCCTCCTCACATACAAGATTGCAGTCTGTGGTGTGTTTCTTCAGACTTGTAAATTGTTCATTGCATTAGGTAGTGCAGGTATGCGTATTTTTATTTCAGGGAAGTACCAAATTACTTTTTCCTGATGTTGAGGACTCAACTTGGCTTTCTGTGTTTTTAACTTATGACTGCATCCTTGGTTCAGATTCACATTTTCTGTCTTTCTTTTTGTCTTTCTGTAGCTACATCACCAGTTGATTTAAATTTACCATCTTTGCAAGGTATGATGTACTGAAATAGGCAGTGAAACTGTATTTGACACTACCATCTGCTCCTATTATAATGCCTGTTTAACTGTAGCATGAGTAATTATCCTATCATAAATGCATATTAAAAATGATAATATAGAAGTGAACATACCAAACAACACGTTAAGTATTTCTGTGTAGTTATACCCTGCATCGAGTGATTAAATTTACAGTCATATTTATATTGATACTTGTACCCCATAGTGGCCTTGCTGATTTTTGTTGCTGATTGCATTTCCATTCAATGTGATTTCCTTGAAGTGCAGTACAGGAAAAAAATTAAGACAGCCTTTAGGTTTACAGTTCAATTGCACAAGTAAGACTATGTAAGGATGATAAATTCTGGAAGATGCCAAAATGGAATTGACTGTCTTCACTGAGTGCTATGCAGTGAGATGTGCAGCACCATCAGGTGTTTCAGTGATCTTTCTCCATAGTAATGCCATCTGTGGGGCTGTGCCTGACTTGTCCCACTTCACGCTTTGCCGCTTATTTAAACTGCTAGGAACTGAGAGTTGGAGAGGCTGATGCTCTTTTTCCCCTTTTACAGCCTTTGTGATATGAACTGTACTGTATGACAAGTGGGATAGGCTGGTTTAAGTGCTGGGGGTATTAATAGCAGCTGAAACTCATCTGTTCAGAGTTCTGAGAGAGACAGGAAGAACATGGATGGTAGGAAACCTGTTAATTTTGCAGTGTTTAGAAAAACTTAAAATAGATGATTTATGATGCGTTTTGTTTATCTTTCCAGGAGGCTTATGGTAGACACTGATAGTAAGAATGGAGAAGAGAATTTGGGCAGTAAATAACATCTAGAACTATTGTTTTGTATTTTAGACTCCTACCAATCCGAAAACTTAGATGTTCTGAAGGAGAAGGAAAACAAAGGATTTTTCAGCTTTTTTCAACGAAGGAAGAAGATAAAAGAACAAGTAAGATGTACTCTGTATAAGGAAAACTTCCATAAATATATTCGTATTGAGCAACCAGCACTGTTGATCATTTTCCAGAAAGTGTCAGTAACTTGGATTTTTTTTTCCATCCCCCTGCACTCCAAGGCTGCCAGTGCCCCAGCAACTCCGTTGATGAGCAAGCCAAGGCCAACATTTATCACGAGATCTAACACTGTTAGCAAGCAGTATGATTCAAACACTTTGCCATCTGAAATGCCAAAGAAACGCAGAGCTCCTTTACCACCTATGCCAAATTCTCAGAGTGCTCCCCAGGAACTTGCACAAGCCCAAGTCAGACCGCCGTCTGGTATTGTGAAATCTAACAGCCTTGATAGGAATGAACAGGTTAGTTAAATTTGCTTAATTTTTCTTAAATTAGGAGAAGCTTAGACATAATAATTCTGATAACCCTGTTAATATCTACTGAGACTTGAAATAAATGGCAAATAAGTGTAGTACTTGCTTTTAAAAAATTCAATATGAAAATAACTACGGAAACTGAAAGATGCGTTCCTTTGAAACTTTGTCCTGTATCCAAAGTAACTGCTGTATTTTGAAAAGGAAAAACCAGCTTCTTATATGTTAGTATTGTCAGCACCTTTTTGTTCTTTTTGATTAATAGATATATGTTTAAATGAGAAAACATTGTCTTTCTTTATCATATCTAGTAATTGATTTGATATTTCCAGTCATTTGTAATGTTTTAGTTATATGTGATAACGAATAGCTTGTGCTTTACATAGTATTACCAGAAAAGGTGGAAATCTTGGGAAATAATCATCCTGTTCTTGTGCTGCCAGCAAGTTAAAGTAAGGTTTTATTTTAATCAAAAAAGGATATGTTAAATTGAAGCTATGAGGCGTGGCTACATATTTAAATAACCTATATACCCCATTCAGTGCAGGAAGTCTGCCAACAGAGTTTGGGAGAATTGATTAATTAAATATTATCCTCATACTGTGCATGTATTTTAAATAGTGAATTTCAATTAAACATCAAGGCTAAAATTGTCATTATGATTTTTTAAATTATTCCGTACATTGCCTTGAATACGATATCCATCAGTATCTAAAGGTGGACTTCAGTAAATGAGGTTATTGGTGTGCTAGAAAAATAAAATGCAGGATGTAATGAAATACAAGTCCAAGGGATTAATTTCATGGTAGACTTGGAGGCAAAAAATTTGAAGCTTACTTCCTTCGTCTTTATATAATGATTTACACTTTCGTTAATACAAAGAACCACAAGAGAGCACTGTTTAACAGAAGTTCTGAACTTGTTTTCTGTCCTGCTGAAAAGCTTTATCATTAGAAGAAGACAAAGACTTCTTTCTGTATTTGAATAAAAGAAACTTTTTGGGGAAAAAATATGATTTTTTTTTAACCTCATCATATTTGTCTTTTAATTGAATTAATTTTTTTAAAAAATAAGTTATTAATGTCAACATGCTTTAAAATATTAATATCCTGTTATATCTGACAGCAATGCATGATTGCTGGGCTCTGATCTGTCGCTCAAAAATATTGCCTAGATTTATTATTTTGTAATTACATTTCTTATTCACCTAAAATGTTTTGACTGAAGTTGGACAGCACACAAAGAAAGGAGAAAGGTCCAGATAAAGTTATATTTTTGTGCGTATTTTCCATTTTGTACTGCTTTGTGCAGCTTCCTTAGTCTTTGGCGTATGTTTAAGATTACTTTTGTTTCATTCTAATTTGATTGCACAGTGATTTATCAGATAATACAGAGCTTGAGTTGTAAGTGTGGGCAAATATTTGCTCTGTCCTTTGAAATTTATTAATTCATATAAAATGTTTTGTCTTTTTAGTATCTACTTTCCAATAAATACCTAACGAATGAATTTGAACTGCAAAGTATATATTGTTCAACTTGATCAGGGAACTCTTAGGAGTGATCCTATGAAAGACTTCCTCAGAGAATAAAGCAGCTCCTTGGAAGACTGATGAGATGTTTTCAGGGGCAGCCTTGCTGCAACACAGGAGTGGTCCTAAGTGGGAAAAGGAGTAGGCATAAAAATAAACAGTCCCATTTAAACGTGCTGCAGAGAGAGCTAAGTGCAAAAACAAGCATATGAGAACTATGAAAAGGTGACAGAGCAATGCCCAAAAGAAAAACCAAGATACTTCTTGAACATGCAGAGATGCAGTTAGGAAGGCAAAGGCAAGCCTGGAGCACAAAGTGGCAGGAGATGTCAAAAAATAACAAGAAAGGCTTTTCTGAGTTGGTGGCAAGTAGAAGCTCAAGGATAAACGATGACATCATCTACCTGCATTTTAGTTGGTATATTTTAATCTCATTGTCAGTTGGAGTTCCTGAGGAGTTGGTAGTATGACCAATGCTGTTAAATATCTTTATGAACAACCTTGATGATGAAATTGAACGTACCCTGAACAAAACTGAAGTTGACACCACACTGGGCAGAGAGGTGGTTTGCCAGAAGAGCAACCATTCAGGGAGACAATGGCAGGCTGGAACTCAGAGGTTTAAAAAAGATGAATGTGAAATTTTCTATCTAGAGTGAAGAAATCCCAAGCACTGGTACAGGCTGTGGTCTGGCTAGGTGATCCACCTTGAATCCAGTGTTCTTGGTAATTTTTAGGCCACACCTTTACCACTGTGTTCAGATTTGATTTCTGTAGCTCAAGATAGAGGTCACCATAATGTTTAAAGGCTGGAGAACATAGGTGTTGTAGCAAAAATAAGGTTCAGAGGGATTCTAATCGCTTTTTTCTGATACCCAGAGGGTGTAGCAGGGTAAGTAGAGGTGTACGCTTCACAAGGGTGTGTGGTGACATGATGAAGACCAATGGGGATTATTTGCTTCAGAGGAAATTCCATTCTGATACAAGAAGAAAACTAAGTACTGTGAGAACAATTGAACATTGGAATAGGTTACTCAGTAAGTAGTAGGAGCCCCCTCACTGGCAACACTCAAGCTCCTGCAATAACCTAATCTAAGACTTTGTGTTCAAAAGAAGGCCAAATAAAATGATCTCCAAAGGCCCCTTCCAAGTTCTGAAGCCTACTTTCCAATTTATTTGGCAGACTAGTTATGTGCTTTATTTTTTTATGGATCATGGGGACCTTCTGCATGTACCTTGTTATGGACAAGTCGCTTCTGTAAAACCCACAAGGAAGACAAAGTGAAATATCAGTTTTGACTGGATAAACTGTTTGCCTGGTTTTGATAGGAACATGCCAAAGTAGAAACATCAGACAACAGTGAAATGAGCCAACTTTAAGGGAACAGTGTTCTCACTGTTGTCTTTCTTCAAATTCACAGTGTATTGTAGTCCAATTTCTCACAGAATAAAAATGGGCTTTAATCTTTACCTCCTACAGCTTCTGCACTTCTTTTCCCTTAAAAAAGAAACTGTTAGCTTTTTATTTGAGCAGTTACATTCTAGTGTGAGGGTTTGAATTTTTTCTGCCTCAATTTCAGGGTGATTATAGAATTAGCTTTTGGATATATGTTCCTATTTCTAGGGCAGGAATTAGTACAATGGATGTAAGGGTTATTACACAGCATGATTTGTTCATTCTTTGAGACTCAGAAGATGACTAATACAACTGAAATTATTAGTTTGTCCAGCGAATTTCCATGTTAAGATAAATTGGAAATAAGCCAATTAGTCTTTAAATTGAAATCCCTCACTTATTTGTCAGTTCTAATTTGGGGCAAGATGGCTCTTGCCAGAAGTATGTTTAGAACTAGCAAGCTTAAATACACTTGCAAGCTGAGAGGCTCTCAAGGGTTTTTTTAAAAGTGCCATTGTATAATGCAGTATATGCATCTTCTTGGTTTTCATTAAAAGTGAGTGCAATTTTCTAGTAATAACAGTTCTTTAATAGGAAATCTCTTTTAAAAAAGAAAAGCATTTGATTGCGCCCGAAATGCTATTGCTGATTTTCTTCCTAATGCTTTGTTTATAAAAAATAAACTGGGATATTTTCATTTTATCCCATGAATGTTTGTCTCCTTACATACTTTTTCTTTATCGTAAAGGAGCATACGTAAACTATGCTTGGGTAGGAACCATTAAGTGGAGATTTTTAGTCAAAACATTTACACTTTTATGCAATGAATAGACCTTTTCAACTGTGGAAATACAGTTACTTTTATTTATGCAACCTTAACTCATAAAGAAATCGAAATCTTTTGTCTGCCCCTTAGAAATGAAAGGGAAGGAGAAGATAGGGAAATGGGAAAGAGTGGGCGGCAACTAAACCGTGATGTATTTCTGAAAAGATTTATTAGGCATCAGCATGGAACAGCTTAGTTAAGATCTCTGGGAGACATAAGTACCATGCTTTAGATGTTACACTAGAGGCTCAGTTGCCTGAAACTTGATGGTCAGCCCTGTAAAAGAGAAGTTGGGCAATGATGCAGTGAGCACTATGAACGTGAGGGAGGTCTTGAATAGAACCGGTGTTACCTGGGAGAAAACAATGCTCAGGACTACATTTCTGCTTTTGCTGTGGTTTGCATGAAGATTGTTTGATATGATTCAGAATTGGTGGTGAACATTGCAGGTCTCTGCTTTTCAGCATGCCAAATGCATAACTGTGTCCCCTTATTGTATTTGCTTCTGCACCACTAAGTAAATAGATAAAATCATAGGAGATAATACTGATATTGAGTTTTTTGACAAAATAACGCAAGCTGAGTGTCTGCAAATGTATTTTGTATGTCTGTTCTCTGCAGCAGGTCAAAGGTATGTTACTTCCTCTGTGGTAGCTAAGTTTAAGTATTTTGGGAAGCTTAAGTCATGTAATGGAAACTGAGTTCATTAGTCGCTGTAAGAGCAAATACAGTATTTTCCTGTTACTCCTTGGACATAGATTTGTCTGCATAATTGCACAAAGGGAAGAAAGAAATATGAGCAATATGTCTAACAATGTGCTTTGATATCCCAGTTTCCTGCATATATTCTGTTAAACCTAGTTATCTTCGGAGCAAAAAAAGAGTAGAGATGTGGTGGAGATGTGTATGTAGTCACCCTTGGTGTGACGTGCGCATTGGAGCACACTGAATTGCTCCACTACAAGCACATTCTTTCCCAAGTACTTTTTTTATTTTGCCTTCCATTTCACCTTCCGTTCAAGCATGCAAAAATTACTATGGATTGTTTACCTTCCCTTTACTTTTTTTTTTTTTTTTTTTTTTTGAATTATAAGGGCCAGGCAGCACGTCTACTACTGGAACGCCTGCATATGTTGGTGAAAGATATGACAGTTCACTGGTGTTTCTGCACAAGCATGGTTAATTACTTTAGTGATTCAAACATGGCTTTTAATTTAAATGTAACTGATAGAACACTTATTATCATAGGCAGTTGGTGTGACACATGAACTCCCAGATGTATATTCCAAAACTTTGTCAGATATATCTTAATAACATTATTTTTTTCCCATCTGTTTAAAGTACTATTTTCACATTACAGCTTTTGTTAGGATTTGAAAACTCTTAATATTCATATGCTGAATAATTCCTGAGAAAATCTGTTCTCCACTTGAACCTTAACTGGAACATTTAGTACTTTCTCAAAATCTCTCTTTGCAAATCGTTTGTTTCTTTGGATGCAAAGGGCAGTAGAAAGGCTTATAAAAACCTAGTAGCATTTGTGCTCTTATGCTAAGAACATTATTTACCCCCTACACACATACGCTTTCTGGGCAGGAAAGAACCCTGGTGACATCTGTTTAGCTGAGTGAGAATGCACAGAACTCTGTGCTAGCCAAGTCAGCTGAGGGACCCTGTGCAAAGCAGATGAGGGTGCAAACCTTTGAACAGAGAAGCAGTGTCTTTGTGCAGAACAGAGGGCCTGAGACTGGAGAGCAGCTACCACAGAGAAGAAAAACAGAACTGCCTAACAGCAAGGAGGAAAATGATTTAACAATAAAAAAAAGCTTCATTTGGGGAAATAATATTACATTTGACATCACCTCCTGCATAAATTCAGATGCTAAGTAGTATTTTTTGTTTCTCTAGGACTACTTGGAAACTGTGAATAAGAAACTAAAAAAAATGTAAAGGGATTTTTGCTTTATAACATTTTAATCTAGAAACTGATTTGTTTAAAGACTATTGAAGCACTGAAGTGTTTTTAATTAGAAGTAGAGTGCTACATCTGTATCCTCTGCTGTTCTTAAAAGAATGTTTCACCTGGTGCTTCATTTCTTCCTGTTAAAACCCTGAATCTCCTGCTTTGCTGTAAGAAGTCTGAGTTGCTTGCTTTGGCATTAGAATTACAGGTAGAAGAATTGTGTGACCAGCTTGGACAGTGTTGCTCCTTACAGTCCAGTAAAGTACCTAAGAGATCTGTCATACTTGACATAGAGGTGGAAAAAATTAGATGAATGACTATGCACAGGTTAGCTCAGGATGATTTTCACCTCCCCAGGTAATTTCCCCTGCCAAACACTGCTTCACAGACATCTTGTGCCAGTATCTTTTCTCTTGCAAGTAGTTTTCTTTATTGTTTTGATTATATACAAACAAATACTCTAGCTTCTGGTCTTTAATATTCTTACTGTAGGCTTCTGGTCTTTAATGTACGTGCTGTAGGCTGTGCACTTGCTCAGGAATAAGCATCTTATTCCATGGATACTGACACGGTCAACAGTTCTGTTGTCAGTGACATTTTTGAAAGGATTGTCAGCAAAACAAAAAAATTTGTAGGTATCTTTAGTCTTAATGCCAGCTCTGTTCCTTGATATTCTGCTTTGTGAAGTGGGCTGGTAAAATGAAGCACAGAGGAGTTTTCTGAAGATGACCCCATATCCAGTTGCTGTGTGGGTCTGTCTAGCAAGAAATTAATGTCGCTGCTGGATATTATTAAATTGTTGAGTATACAAGTGATAGGGATCAGAATTACTACAGAGATAGGCAACTGCATCTAGTGCCAACGTATGCTTCTTTAGTATTGCGATCCTTAACGTTATCAGCCTAATAGATCACAGAATCACAGAACAACCAGGTTGAAAGGGACCCATCGGAAGGTGAGCTGTAGTTAAGAGTAGCAGTCAAATGTACAGCCACTCTCTTTTGAGACACAGAATGTGTTTTCAAAACAATTCAAAATGCAATTGGACTGCTACATCATAAAACTGTGAAGATAGCCTTTGCCCATTTTTTAATGGTTTTGCTAATTTGTGAATTATTTTTTTTCTTTTACTACAATAATGAAAACATTATTACAATTTAATATTGGTAGGTACAATAATTACTGTTAGTAAAACTTACTATGATTTAACTTCAGTATTATAGGACAGTTTTACTTTCCAAGGTAAGTCTTGAAAGCTAATGTTAAAACAAATTCTATAAAAGTTCAAGAATTTCAAATAGAGAAACAAAATCCTAATCATTATGTATACAGATTATGTATAGAGCTCAAATAGGACTGCCATTAACAGAACGAAGAAGGAGACATTCTGCCATGTCATCACAGTGGGATGTAGCTGAAGCTTCTTCTCACAATGATTTTTAGCTACTTTAGGAATAGAATTATTTGGGGTTTGTAGAATAGCATTTGGGTATAAAAGAATTAAAATTCTCTTTTATACTATATGTAACAACTGATGTCCTTTACTGTTGTATTTTGTACCTCCGTGAATATATGTTTGGTGTTTTTTTTAAACTACTCCTCGGAGGAATTAAGATGAGAAATATAATGTGGTAATAGATTAATACTCTCTCTTTCCTAAATGTATATTTTAAATACTTTTAGAGAATAGTTAGGAGAGCGATTTTGCTGTTTTTCTTTCATGGCTAAAATTTTTCTTCCTCCCTTGTCTCCCTTCTTTAGGCTACTTTGGGATTAGTACGGAAAGGTTCCCTGCCACTCAATGATACTGCTTCCCTGAACTCCTCTCTGCGGAGGCTGAAGCGCAAAGCACCCTCACCACCCTGTAGAGCACCAGAAGATCAAAGTGAAAGCAGTAATGAGACTGGTAATCTTTTTTATGCCATTTAATTTTGAGGCAACAAAAAGTGTGGCAGTATGGCTGAACATTAAAGAAATATAGGGACTTATAAGAACTTATAAGGACTAGTAAGAAAAAATGAGTGCCGAATATCTTCTGACTGTAAGGAGCAGTTATACTACTTTATGAGACTGGCTTGTGTAGTGTGGGAAAGTAGACAGGTTTCAGAAAAAAAATCAGAAAATACCAAATTGAATATAGTTAGGTTAACTATAGCAACTGTTTTTGTTTATCAGATGGACAGCTTAAGATGTGGAGAAAAAATCAGCATGTCTGGATCAGGCAAAGCTTAATAGGAAATTGACTGAGAAGAATTTTAGAAGAATCTTTCTTTTGTAATTCTTCTATTTGAACAAAAATTCAGTTCTCTTTGGTTCAAAAATATAACGGAGTTGAAAATCAAATATCTGGGAAGCATGGCAATGAACTGGTTGCTTAAGAAAAGGTGCATTCCTTGAAGAACTCGCCAGTCTGTAATATCACAGTTTAACACTTTATCTGGATTTTTGGTTGGTGCAGAAATTGCAGGCTTATTACTTGACTTTTTGCAGTAACAGAGTCAACAGAATCAGCTCCTGCTAAAGTGGAAGAAAGAACTACTGAAATTCAGTCTGAAACAGGTTAGTTCTCTTTCCATCCAATGTGTTGATAAAATCTACTTTATAGCAAGTTGTAATAGTTAGTAGTAACAGATCACTGTACTTGTAGATATGTCATAAGTATAGAATTAATTTTAACACTTCAGATCAATTAACATTTTCCTTTGAAGCACGAAAATGGCTTTCTAAAATAAAGATAATTTACTGTCTACTATAGACAGTGTATTTTCTATTGGTACAATGTTTTTTCTATTGGTGTCTGTGCTTTACATTTAATAAACTAAAAGTTATCTGTTTTCCCTCCTCCCCTACAAGTTATAGACAAGAATGAGGCAGAACTTCTTTGATTTTTTTTTTTTTAATGCCTCATAACAAGCCTTTCAAAAACTTAAGCCCAGTCTTGTTTCCAGAACTTGGCCTTGACCTGCAGAACCTAGGGGTAGGAGCAAATCTGTGCCTGCCTTTTGAAATCATGAGTTGTAAATATAAACTCTCTATATAAATAGTTGTTTACATGTTACATTAAATAATTTGTTGTGTGCTAAAGAAAAAATGCGATATATAAAAGTATAGCTGTTTAAAATACAATTTTTTAGCTGCTGAACAGAATAGTTCTAAAATTTATGTAGTTTCTACTCCTAACTACTGTTCTTTGTAGGTGTTAGACTGTAGGGTTCAGATACAAGATATGACATCTAAGGTTATTCTGAAATTTCTAAAAGCTTTTGGAATAATCAGTGCCAGTGCAGTCCAGAAAAATATTTTTTCTATGGATTTCACTAAGAATGAAGCATATAAACACTGAGAGTATAGAGTGCCACTGGCATTATGTGAGGCTAACACTCTGTTTCTCTGCTAGTGTTTTTCCAGCTGTTTTATTCAGGATGCCAATCAAATTGTTTGGAGCAGTAAAACCCAAACATACCGCAACAAGAGTTGAAAAAGTCAGTTACCTGCCATCCTAGGTCTCTGGCAAAGGGAGAAAAAAATAAGAGATCGGTAATCAGCAAATTTGGACTTGGTTTGTATTTATGGCAATTTATATAAAGTGTCAGAAAAGATCTTTAATAGAAATAACATATAACTTAATAAATAGGAAGTATGAACTTATACTGTGCAGTCTGAGGCTAAACCTTTCCTTTGCCTGGTTGTTGTTGCAGATGAAGGAGGTTAGCCATTTCTAAGTAAATGGCTCTTACTGATATTTATTAGTACTTAATTTTCTATGGGGAAAACTGTTTATCTATAATGGATCTAAGAAGATGAACAAGTTATCACACTATGATTTCAAATAAATTCTTTTGTTTTCTTGATGTTGTTTCTATCTTCAGATTGTAGATCCCTGCTGTAATTTCTACATTTTTCTTTCTTTCCATTACAGCTTATATTAAACTATTTACTTACAATACTAAAATGCCTCCAACAGAGGTTCCTAAATCTATCTTGGAAAGGCAAACAAGCACTTTCTATGAAGTTCAAGGCTGTTTATGTATGCAGCACTCGGACATTACAGTGGTGGGAAATGTAATCATTTTCACTGGACTTAGAACAGTCTATGTTGAGCCCTGGGATTTACCTCTGCCGTGACAGTCTTTCTTCTCTAGTACCGTTGCTGATGTCTTCATGCAGTGTCCTTTTCTGAAGACTTAATGCAGTGCTTTTTTAAAAATATAGAAACAAGCCATGGAGCACAGCTTCATTAACATTTTTTTTCCCCTTATGGGATACTATTGCTCTCTGGTGGCATCTCTGAAACTGTCCTGAGGCCTATCTATAAAGGGTGCTTTTAGCAAAGCCTTGCTCTGAGTAGCTATATTCACCTGCAGCAAAATCAATTGCAGTACATTTGTTCTGTTCCTACTCTGAAAATTTTGCGCATTTGAGTATTGTTTTAAATGGGTAAAAAGGTTTAATATCTCTTTAATTGCTAAGCTGAACACAATTTTAGCTTTACAGACCTCGGTAGTTCATTCCATTTGGGTTAGTACAGCCTTGGTTGTCAGGCTTCAGGAAGCATTGTGAGTTTTTGTTCAGCTATTACTGACATTCCCAAAGTAGTTTTGTTATGCATTCCTACCTTAGCAAATAAACAGCAAAAAAGTTAAGCTGCAAATACCTTCTGCCCTGTAATAAGCCATAAGAAATGTTCGATTTGGTGTTGAAGTAGTGCATAGCTAATAGATACAGATACATTCTGTGAAACTCTGCTATATAATATGGGGTGGAATAGGCAAAATTTCTATTGTGAAATGACAGTTTTCCAATGGAAAACAGGCTGTACTTTGACAAAGGTAGTGGTAAGGCATACATCTCCTAGCATAAAATTTGACAGAGAATTAATTTGAGCATTTGGGACTATTAATTTTTTTCTCTATTATGATTTTTGTTCTCTCCAAAGATTAATTAATGTTTTTTTTGTTGTTGAGAAAAGGATGAAATGGTGTTGAAAAATTAATTTAAAAATTTCAGATTTTTGAATAATTTCCTGTTAAACAAATCCCTTGATATAATTTTCTTGGTTACAGTATCTCTTAAGAACTGTAGAGTCAAGAGCAAAAACAAGGGCAGATTTGCATTATATAGTCAGACTTTTTGGCTTTGGTTCGTACAGGCATAATGGTGCACAGAGCAGTGTCATCCTATTGTGCTGTGCAGAGTATTGTTATGGGCTCAAAGGACACTTGCAGTTGGTATATCAGTCATCTAATCAGATTGTCTTCACAATGTCATCCTGTGGGCTTTTACCATGTTCTTTCAGGGCTAATTAAAACTCAATTACTAAGAAATTATACACAGACAAAAATTCAATTTGTATTATATATATATGGACTTGCATATAGAGTATATAAGCAATATGGCAACAGTATATAGCCTGTGTTGCCATAAATATTTCTAGTGGTGTGTTGTATTTAACAACTACAAACTGAGGGTTTGGAATCATGTCATGAAATCTGAACTATTCCTCTGCAAAATTAACTGTATGATGATGTGAGGGAAGGATGGCTGTTAAATGTTGTTCATGTATCAGATGCATTCAGACTTTATTCTGCTGCAGCAGTGGTGGCTCAGGTCTAGACTGAGAGTAACAGATGAAAAAGCACTAACTGAAATTAACTCCAAGCAAGACTGATGTTACGCTGACAAATTAAGTAGAACACTTTGGAAAAAGTGAGAGTGTTGTTTTTGTTTGGGTATTTTATATTTGTAGGTCAGGTTAGTCCACTGCAAAGCTTGGAAGTGTTCCTAGCACAGCAAAGGACAGACTTCCATGTAGCAGGATTGTCGGGAATGTCTCCTACCAACCCAAGCTAAGTTTCCACCCCACCAGTATAGATACAACTAGGCCTTTGTTGTACTTTTCTCCAGAGGAAAAACAACAGAGATGACAGCAGTGCCAGGGCACAAAGCCATAGCAACTCCAGAATGCTTCCATTTGTCTTGTCAGAAGTCCTGGCTGTGCCTTGCTGTATAATTCATGTTTCCACAGAGTATTTAGACTGGAGGCTTTAGTCTTTGTTCCTGTGGCTGATGATGGCTCAGACCTAAGGTGTAATAGTTCTCATTGGTGAAGGAGACTGTGTTCTTGAGAGCTGGCTATGAACTGTGGGGAAGTCTCAGAAGGTTTGATATTTGCCCACTTTCTATTATGTGTTTTGCATTGTGACTTAAATATATATCTTTACACACATGAAGTCATACTACTGTCACTAAAGTCTTCTCCCAGAAGCTACTGACATGACTTTTCCCTAGATGGAGATTAAAAGGTTGGGGGGCAAGAGGGGGGAGGGGGAGGAAAGGAAGGGAAAGCTAACTTCCTAGTAGTAAGTTCTTAAGGAGTCTCTGTAATACCAGTATGGTGTATGTACCTATCCTTAAATCACATAGAAGGAGCTCACCTGTACTACCTGCCCTTCTTTCCCTGGGTATATGAATCACTTCTGCATTTAGTTTTATGACACACATTGATCACATTGCTTATTGTGTAACTGCAGAACATTATTAGGAGAGTAAAATACAAAACCCTGGAATTAAATAGTAAAGTGTTTGGGTTTTGTACTCTCTGTAACTGTGAATGAGAAACTTCGGTATTACTGAACTCTTAACCAATGACCCTGTTGGGAAAATAAAAATAAATCAAAATTTCTGTTCTGTAGCGAGACTTTCTCCAATGTATGCAGTCCTCTATCATGTTTCTATAACAGTGTACTTCTCTAGAAGTACTGGAAGCATTGCAGAGTATTGGTTTTAGAAAAGAAGTCAAAAATGTTTTTGTATTCTGGAATGTGCTACTTTCCGGCACTGCTTGCTCTAAGCTGCTGTTTTGTTTTCATTGTTGCCCTTGGTTTACATTTGGAAATTTACTGATACAACTTAGAACTAAGTCTGAACTAGAAAATACTGTGAAGTTAAAACTCTGAATGAGTGTTTTGGGTTGGAGGTGGTTTTTTTGACCTTCAAACTATTTAGGCTGACTTTGTATGTACATCCTGCATTGTTTCAGTTTTTGGATTTTTATATTTCTTTTTTTCTTTCTGTGAGCATAGGTGTAAGGAGCTCAGAATACAACCTGGAAGAAATTGATGAAAGGGAAGAGATGAGTGTGCAACAGAGAGAGGACAGTGAAAGTACAAATACCTCTCATGGAACATGTGGGCTTACTGCAGCCTCCAGCTTTGCAAAGGTACCACTGGAAACTGAAAAAAACGATCCTGCTTCATCAGCTGCAGTTCCTGGTGATGTTTCTGTAGACAACTCACAAATCTTCGAAGAGGAAAACCAAGAAAATACAAGCACAGATGGCAAGTAAGTACACTTTGTGACAAAGAAAGGAGCATCGGGAGGGAATGAGAGAGGCAAATAAAGTGTAGAGTGCTGTTTCTCTGTGGAGCACAGAACAGAGAATTGTGAGAAAGGAATGAGCTTCACATGCTTAGATTTCATTGTAGCACTCTTCTCTGTGCAGTAATTCATAAGCTTTTCAAGAAAAATTACAAAGAAATGCTATGCAGGCTGTTCTCTTTAAGACTCCCTTTCCTTATTCTCAAACAGGCAGATCCCAGAAAAGCTGAACCCAGGTCTAAAATACCCACCATATTAACTAGAGCATCACACTCTGTTAAAAAAAATGGATAGATAAGTTAAGTGAAAATTTACAAATCCATTCATATAGTTGGGGAAAAAATGGTAGATTGGCCATTTCTGTTCTAGGCATGGTTATTTTTGCTAGCATATTTGTTTTGGTTTTAATTTTTCCTTTGTCTTTTCCTTATGTTAGCCAGTTTTCTTGATCTGTCTCAATCCATCTGTTCTCAGGAAAATAAGTTAATTCTGTCTTTTTAAAGAATAAACCCATTCATTTCCTTAACCCCTCTTTTTTCCTTTGGGTGATGCTGTACCTTTGCCCTTCAACAACCATTCAGTTTAACTACCTGACTCAGCAGGTTTCCAACATGAGTTAGTGCCTCCTTGAAATAAATGTTGATTGTCCAGAGAAGTCCTATTGTATCAGTGGGGTAACTAAACTGGTTACCGTTCCCAATTTAAATTTAAAGGATTATTTCAATTATTGTACTGAAGGCAAAATGTGTGGCTGCCCTAGTAGCCAAGAACTTTTGAAGTAGTCTGACTTGTATTTCAAGGGGGGGTTTTGTCAGTCCAAGGCCAGATGGGGCTTTGCAAATATCTTTGGTGCTCTGTCCTGACAAGTATTGTGAGAGTTGCTTGGATGTATCTGCTCTGTAAGGATCCACAAGCAGGAAGATCAGACAAATGCTATTTTTAAGCTGTCTTGAACTTGCAGATGGTCAGATGTGCGTTATTGGGCCAGTTTGCCTAGTTCTCCAGAGGATGCTTCTTTTTACCCCCACTAACTTGTAATAGCCTTTCATGGCCAATAACCCTAGTGAGTATCATTGAGCATGCACTGCACTCTAACTTTAGAGTTTGGTGATCCTTTCTTTCCTGAAATATCACAGGGATTCCAGAATAAGGACCAGGCTTTGTCTGACATTTCTGGAAACCTGTTGATATTTCAGATCTTATTTAAAACACCTAGTTACTTTGAAGAAGTGCTTGTTAATCAAAGCAGGAATATGTGCAATATTCCAGTCAACCACTGATTTCTACAATGTTATTCTGTGGTGTTCGGTGGTTTCTTGGTTGTTTGTATGGCGTGCAGGGCTGAGCTTTAACTTTCTTACTGTATGCTTGGACTGTGCAAACAAAATGATGGATGCTTATTGGGGAATTTATAATTTTAAATTATTCAAAGCAGATATTTCAGCTCAAGTCATTGGTTCCTGGCAACTAATAAATCTGATGTGGCAAATGAATTGGAATCTTTATAATGAAAGAATGATAGAATCATAGAATAACCAGGTTGGAAGAGACCCACCAGATCATTGAGTCCAACCATTCCTATCAAACACTAAACCATGCCCCTCAGCACCTCGTCTACCCGTGCCTTAAACACCTCCAGGGAAGGTGACTCAACCACCTACCTGGGCAGCCTGTTCCAGTTCCCAGTGACTCTTTCTGTGAAAATTTTTTTCCTAATGTCCAGCCAAATCTCCCCTGGCGGAGCTTGAGGTCATTTCCTCTTGTCCTCTCCCCTGTCGCTTGGGAGAAGAGGCCAGCTCCCTCCTCTCCACAACCTCCTTTCAGGTAGTTATAGAGAGCAATGAGGTCTCCTCTCAGCCTCCTCTTTTCCAGGCTAAACAACCCCAGCTCTCTCAGCCGTTCCTCCTAAGGCCTGTTCTCCAGCCCCTTCACCAGCTTCATTCCTCTTCTTTGGACTCATAACTACAGAAAATAAAAAAGTTTTAAGCAGAGATGTAAGTTTGAAGTTCTAATAATTTTTAAAGTGAAATTTTGGCCTCGTTCGTTTACCTCTTGAAGCCAAGGAGTTAATATTCTCCAACCCCCACCCACCCAATTAAAAAAAAAAAAAAAAAAAAGATGAGGGGTTTATTCAGCATTTTGTGCAGTTCTTGACCCCCTTGATCTGAGGACAGAAGTTGCAAAATGTTTACTATGCAGGTTACATGTTTGATGAATGTTTCTTTGTTGTTCTCAAGGTATTTCTTGAAAGGGACAGAAAAATTTTCATTACTGTTATTAGAAGTCTGTATAGTTCATTTGTTCACTTGTGATTAACTTCTCATGTATATCATGTTGGGGACAAAATCAAGGATGTGTGATGGTGGGGGTGTCAGAGCACTATTATATGGATGATAAACTGTTGTGGCTTAACTGAACTAAGTTGTTACTGGAAAAAAATTTGTTCAGACTGCACAAGAATATAATAGAAGGGGAAGAAAGGAAAGTAAACTGATGAGCTGCTTATACGGAAGAGAGGGAAGCTATGTAATTTTGGTAAAATACCATAGCAGCATTTCCTCTTGTTTTAAAAAAAATATTCTGTTGGGTACTCCAGTGTTTGGCAGAGTGATTCTATTTTGTCCATCTGTGTTTGGAGAATATTGCCAGTTCCCTTGCATCGTTTCTTGTATTTACTGAAATGAATGATACCAGCATGTTTAATGTACTGTTGTGCTTTGCAGAAGACTACAGAAGATAAGCAGTGAGCAAGCTGCATTTGAAAAAGACAGGAAGCTTAGAATTTTGGATCAAAATAAAACTGATGGTGAGTAGCTCCCACTCATTTGTAATACTTCAAAACAAGGCCAAAGAGAACTTTTCTATTCCTTTGAAAAAGTGGCAATAAAATCAACTCTTTAATTGCTATCATCAAATTATTTTCTTTATACTCTCTTTAGCTCAGAATGTTCAGGTGAACAGAATTAACTGCAGTTTGGGGTTTTTTTTTGTTTTATTTTAAAATATTCTTACTTAAAGCAGTAGTCAAAGCTGCATTGTGTTGTTGTAGGGCAGTTTGTGTGGAGCAGCACTGAGAAGAGGGAAGTCTGGACACAGAGGTTATCCTGCCATATAACATGGGCACCATACCTCAACAGGGAAGGAGAAGTTGTAGCATGAGTTTTCTGCATGAAAATGTGAATTATTTCAAACAGAACAAAGTGACACACTGATTTGGAAAGAAATTATGACATCCAGTGCATCTAATAGATCATAAATTTTTCTGTGGATTTAGTGACCTTACTGATTTATATCACCCTTTTGTGACACTGATTTTCAGAATTATATATTAGGCCTTCTAACTGTCTAGCTTTAACAGCCATTTTATAACATCACTTGAAATGAGGAGAGGCATCTTTTTTTTTTTTTCCAAATATCACCCCAAATGGTTGTTCCTAAAGAATTTATTTTTCCCAATATTGTGTTTAAAATAAGTTGTCCCAAATATTCCTGTAGTTTGGAAAGGAATACATGTTTAGTCTAGGAACAGAAAATTGAATCAGTAGACTTGCTAAAAAGTTGGAAATAGGGATGGAAATTTGCTTTTGTTCATATGTTTTCCAGTTACTCCCTTGTACATATACATAAAATACGGCTGATTTAAAAAAAAAAAGTTTTAACGTTAAAAGTAAAGAACAGAAGCTACAAAAGTCTGGAACTCAATAAAAATTGCGTGTAACAGTATTAAATATTTCTTGAGCTCTTGAATCACTGAAGCCTGAATTATCAACTGAAATTCATTAGCACTTTTTAAATTACTTTAGAATAGATTTTTCTATTAAGTTGATGCATGGTGCCAGTAGTCTGTTAATTTATGACGAATACCTGAGTTAGAATACTATTATTTGGCAATATTAGTCAAAGATAAGTATATCTTTAACTACCTTTTAAAGCTAATTGCTAATGAAGATGTTTAATATCAGTGAGGAGAGAGTCCTCATAATTAAATACATTGTATGTGGGTTTTGTGGTGTGTAAGATGAAAGGTTGAATCTTTTTGTCACTTGTATTAATTTTGGAATCTCCTTTTAATTTAAAGATCACAGGGATACAGAACTCCTTCCGACAGCAGCAGAAGGGAAAGAACTTCAGACAGCCAAAATTAAAACAGTAGATTTTAGAGAAAATAACACGACTGAAGTTGACAGACTATCAAACTGCCAGGCATGTAAAAGTGACATCTCTGTAAGTCATAGAAATTGTCCTCAACTGATTCCAGAAAAGGAAGATCAGAAAACAAATCAAAACAGCTTGGACACAGTAAAAACGCAGGATGTTGCAATCCAGACAGGTCCATTAGAGACAAGTTTGGGAAGGACTACACAGAAAGCAATTATTGTTCCTCAGGTTTGTGAATCATCCACATCAAGAGGACTGGTCTCTCAAGCCAACAAAGATACAAACACCCCACTTCTAGTGCATGGAATACAAGAGGATGAAGACACTTCAAGAGAGCAAAATTTTGAGGGACAAGAAGTCACCCATGAAAAAGTAATTCCCATAAAAGATCAGAGTCACATTTGTATAAATGGCAGTAATTTTGCTTCACCAGAAACAACTGCAAAAATTCCACATGGGTCTCCTGTAAAAAGTCACCATCCACTTAGACAGGACACCAAACCTAAACCCAAGCCTGCTAATGAAATTACAAGAGATTACATACCAAAAATTGGAATGACTACTTATAAGATAGTGCCTCCAAAATCTTTAGAAATAATGAAGAGCTGGGAATCAGAAATTTCATCAGATCATAAGGATCAAGAGGTATCTGCTTTGGAAAACTCTCTGGAGCATGAAGATGCACATGAATTCACAGTGGAAACTGAAATTACTCATCCAAAAAGTGTGTGTCACTTACAGGTTGGTTCACAAACTGAACCTGCAGCAGCAAATGATCTGTTGCACAGAGTGAACAGCCTTTCTGAACATGTTGTGATGTCTGGACCCAAGATTGCTCCTGAGAGCAAACAGACAGAAACAGTGTCTTCCAAACAGCATGGCCCACTGATGCTAGGCTTGGACAATAGAAATGTTTCTTCTGAGACTCAGAACAACTTAAATGCGTTGAGTCCTACAACAAAGCCTAGTTCTTTTTACCTGCAGATGCAACGAAGAGCTTCAGGTCACTATGTGACATCTGCAATTGCCAGAAGTACCATTTGTGCTCCTAATTCCATTCAAAATGAGGCTAAAAACACAGACACGGAAATAAAAATCTCATCACCTGATCCAACTTCTTTGTCTTTACATAAAACAAGTACTTCCTCTTGTCCAGCAGATGAAGAAAAAGTTGATGATGGAAAAAATGTTGAATCTTCTACTTCTCCGGTTAAAAGCAATAAGCCTTTAAGTTTTTCCTCCTGTCCACCAGCACCATTGAACCTAAACACTCTAAGAACTTTTGTGGTTCCAAAGCCGTACTCCAGTTCGAGACCATCCCCTTTTGCTCTTGCTGTCTCATCTGCAGTTAGAAGGTCACAGTCATTCAATAAGACACGCACCATCACTAACCAGGCACCAAGAGAAGAAATTCCTGTTGAACTCTCCTCTGCTTCTTTGGCAGCTGAATTCTCTTCAGCTACCTCTGTGCCTCAAGTGAAAAACTCATCCTTACAGACCATAACAGGAGGGTCACAAAATAGTCTAATGGATAAGGTAAACTTCATTGCTGATACTGGTTGCCTGTTGATCCACTCTTACCTAGAGTGGCTGGTCTGGGGGACAGTCTCTGAACTGCTCCCTGCTCAGAATGTGCTGTATTCCTACAGTGTAAGCACTTAGTGGTATCTAGCTGTAGCACAGCATCACAATGTAATACAGGAATTCAGGGAATGGTAAAGTGAAAGCAACCTCATTTGGATTATTGGAAATAATTATTTATTGCCATAATTAGTGTCTCCTTCTTCAAAGAACAGTAAATGAAATAGAATAATTTATACTATGTATACCTATTTTTATGTTCATAGTGCTTATGATTTGTTCTTTATGGTTCTGTGTTTTGATTTCTTAAATTTCATTCCAAGTAGTGTATTCCGTTTGGGTTCAAGTCACATAAATACTTGAATGAGGGTATAACATTTTGATGGCTTAGTTAACTAAGGGAGAAACTATGTGCTGTAGTGGAAATGTGGCTAATCTCTGATATCTTGAATGAAGCTAACACTAGAATGGTGGCAATTGATATGCTGCCTCGTGCCAAGTTGACTTAGTTTTCCATTTATGACTAATTCAGCTTAAAGGTTCTTGTTTTGTTTTTCCTCCTCCCACTTCCTCCCTTTATAGAAAAGCAGCACTGTGAATAGCGAGCAGAAGAGTCAGACACAGTCAGGTGCTTCCACTGACCACCCACCCCCTGTCGCTAAGAAACAAACCATGATGATGTTCCAGCGCGCTGACCCAGAACAGATCCACCAGAGCTTGCTGGCTGCAATCCGCTCTGGAGAAGCTGCTGCCAAATTGAAAAGGGTGAGTTTTCATCATTGCATCCATAACAATGAACTCCTGGTACTTCCTTCAAAATTACCATATTAATGCCTGACACTAAAAGCAGTTAGCTTTGGCACAAAGTGCTGCCACGAGGAAAGGGAGGTGGGGAAGAGAGTTCAATTTGGCAGATTAATCTAGTGAATGCACGTGCAAAGATTCATACAAACATCCAGATTTCCAAGCAGTACAAAACCAGTCAGAAGTGTTCCTGAAATTAATTAGAAATCTGTAAGTTACCAATTAAATATCTCTTTCATGAAAGCAGGAAATAAGCAGCTTCACCCTAGGCCTGAAGTAGCTGCAGGCAGGTAACGCACAGAAGTTCTGAGAGTGTATTTTTCTATTTATTACAATCTGTTGGGTTCTTAAGTCTTAAAGGAATTTCAAACCTCCTGCTGCTGTTTGGCATCATTAGTATTTCTCAATGTTTTGTCAACAGTCTTGCTAGGACCATCTTATCCTCTCCCCACCCGCAGGTTAAAACTGTGACTTAATTTTTCTTTACTCTCTCCTAAAATTCACCTGTACTTCTCTTATGGGGTAAAACATTGTGCAGGTTAAAAATCTGTATTATGTTAAATGTGTAACCAGGTAATTTAATGATACTCTCACGCTAAATATTTTTGACCCAGGGATAGTATTTTGCATTCTTTATTGAGGAATAATTTCTCATTGCAGAGGGTTAAAGAAATTCTGTGGGTTTTGTTTCTCTTTTTCATTTTGAAAGAAACAATGTGTAGTCATGGAATGTGAGATTCATTTTTGGGGGTTTTCACTCAAGTGTTTGATTCCCTAGGGTCAAAATGTCTCAGTGCATGCTCAGATATTATAACAGTACACTTCATATGTAAGGTTTTGTTTCAGTGCAGCACTGCAACAGCCTCTCTGAGATGTGATGATGTGTACACCTCCTATCATTTCTACACTGAATAGGAAGAATCGGTTTTCCAGAAAGGTTACAAGTGTGCTTGAGTACTTGTTGACCTTTAGTCTGTAAGTGGTACATAATGCACCATAGCATTACTTCTGACTACATATCACTACCCACAGCCACTTTATAAACAGTATAAGATTAAGCAAATGTTGTATTGTTCAGAATCACTTAGAGGTCATGTATATCTGTTCTATTAAAAATATTGCTTGGATTTTGTTTGCATTCATTTTTATTAAGTTTTATTTTTCTGAATGCATAATTACATTATGACTCATAGAATCTTTTCGTTTGGAAGGGATTTTAAAGATCCTCCAGTTCCAACCTCTAACATGGGACTAGATTCCTAGATCGGGTTGGAATACTCAACTTTATTTTGCATATTGTTTGAACTTTCTTTTATGATTCTGTGGGAAGTAGGTAGACGTAAGGCTGCTGGCACAGTAACTTGTAACTGTTCTAAAAAATAAAGTTCAAAATGTGCTTTTCAAAATTCAAGTCTCTTTCTACTAGGAAGAAAACAAAGAAAAACTTCATTATATGGTTACTAATTACTCTCTAATAGAAATAATCTTCAGGTAGATTTGACCCATGTAATCTTTATCAGTCTAGGTAAAAGAATGGCATGGAGGAGAAGAGAAAGATGATGAATTAAGTAATTTTTCCCCTCCATTTCAATTCTGTAGACACAAGATTTTTTTTTCTCAGTACAATATCTGTTGAGACTGAGGGTGAGGACAGGGCCTTACATTTTAAGGAGAACTTATAATAGTGAAAACGCTGTGAGCATAAGGAAAAGCAATGTACAACAAGGAAACCTGAAGCAGGCTTTGGAAAAACCCTGAGACATACTCAAAATGCCATGAAGAACCCACTGAAATTTTGCCAGACATAAAATGGTACACGCTGTTCTTTTCTTTCTTAGCAACAGCACATATGTTATTTTACAGGTGTCTGACTGCAGAAAGAGGTTTTTGGCCTATGGAAAATGTAATTAAAACATAGTCTTGTTTTATGTTTAATATGAAGAAATGGACAAACGGAGAAGTTGAGCATTTTGTATCAGTAACTTATAAGTACCCAAAAGTGACCTCCAGTATAGAAATGACTTTTAAAATGCGTTCACCTCATAGTTGCCACTGTCATGGTGCACTTAATCAAAAGCAAAATATCTTGATCCATTTGAACTGGGAAAGAGTTATGTCAGGTGCTTGCTTCCCTTTTTACCTCTTACTATACTATCCCTTCTTTCAACTCTGCAAGGGAATCATTACAAAAAAATGCTGGCACCACTAGCCAAATTCTTTATTTTTTCTTGTTTTACTCTCTAATATGTTGTGTGAGTATGTAATGCTGAGATCTGCAGCCTTTTGTGTTGCTGGTCTTCTCTGTTCAACAGGTCCCACAGTGATTACTAACCTAAAATGGGTCAAGTGAGGTTTCTTTTTAATCATTTTTCTCTTCAGAATGTTTTAATTGTGTTTAGTAAACTATGTACTGTGGTATGTAGTTCGCATGGCTGTAGAGCATCCACAGCTCCCATTAACTCCAGTTGGAGTTGTTGGTTTATGCAGCAATGTGGAAAATCAGATCTTTGCTACCTGTCCTAAAAGTTATAGTTTGTTCCTGATAAAAAAACCCCATTACTACGTTATAAAGGAGTGATAGAAGATTTTGTTAGAGGTCAGCTCTATTCAATGTTTATTAAAACGAGTTTGACTTAGTGGTTTTTTTTCTCATGTATTTCTTTGCAAGCAGATCTGGAGATGGACCTAAAAATTATGTGTGTTTTGAAGAGTTAAACACAAAAATTTTAGATAGCATAAACCACTTTTATACATAACTTCTTGTATTTCCAATTCTGTAGCTTATGTCTTTGTTCAGAAATAATATAGGAGGTCTTATGTTGTGATGAGAAAATGCTAACTGAAGTAACAGTATTTCTATTTCCTTGAAATAATAGTGTAACATATTATAGAGAGAAGAATCTGAAAATTTAGGTTAATATTTCTTTTTTTCTCTCTCCCCTCCTCCCCGCTTCAGGTTGGTCCTCCATCAAACACCATATCTGTCAATGGAAGAGCCAGGCTTACTCCTCTGTATTCCACAGAAGCAAAAACTGATCAATAGATACTGCACTTTACTACTGCTTCATAGGCCAACTTAATACTAACTGCAAATTTTTGAAATTGTAAATGCAAGTATATGTTAATATTTTTTTGTCAGTTGTTATAGGAATTTCACGCTGAGTCCTTTGATGCCTTGGAAAGATTATTAGAATATGTAAATTATGGTATATTTTGCCTTTTCCTCTTCTTAAATCTGACTGTGCTGCTAAAAATGTTGAAGAGAAGGTGCAGGTGAGCTTTGCTTATGTTAGAATGACATTCAAAATTTCTTGATTTTAGCCTTCAAGACTGAACAATATGTGCTGAAGTTACAGATTTAAAGCAATCTAAGAATTTTAGATCATTAATTTTCAGTTGTGTGTTACATTAGTAGATTGTGTGATTTTGAATCTACCACCTGCTGCCTCCATATTACTTTGTTAAATTAAATTTGTAATTAGCAGAAAATCTTAGTTATATGCAATATTTTGTTTCTCTTTAACAAATGGATGTGTTTGTTACTCCAGCTCGGTGTAGTTGGGAAAGGTATTTTGATATTTTCGTCTCCTGTAATTTTTTTCCTGATAGCACAAGAAAAAAATAAATCAGGACATAAATTATTGGAAATTTTTGTACTACTTAAACTTTTCTTAATAGTAGCACTACTATTTCTCATCTATTCTTGGACTACCTGTATATAGTATTTACCTAGCACTCAGATAAGCAATAATTTTTGTGAACTAGATATATTTTCATGTAGTCATCAGCAAATTGCCACTTACTGATAAAATGCAAATTCCAGTTTTGATACTTAATGATATAGAAGATTTTTTTTTCCATTGGAAGCATGACTAAAGAATGACCTGCTTTGGATTTATTAATGTAAAATATTTTAATCTTAAACAGCACAATAACACACTTACAAAGCATTCTGTGTCCAAAAGTGTCTATTTATTGATTAAGCATTAAATACCAAAATGAGAGTTTATATATATTTATCTCAAAGGAAAGTGCTTCCTGCTATATTTTATCTACTTTCCATTTCTTGTCAAGGTTATACATTTTGGGGAGAGGGTGAAAATCTGATCACACTTATGATGCAGTAGATAGATACATGTAGCAAGTACTAGGGTATTTGCCATATTAAAATATTTTCTTGCTGGAGCTGATTCAAATAAAAATAAATATTTAGTTTCTATTCTTTAACAATGTATTTATTTTGTACTTTAGAGATATTCTGTAACTCAGTTTCAGAAACTGATCTATATGTACATTTCAAAGGGTTATTAATGGTTTGCTGACAGGTTTTTGTGCAATAATCTCAGAGAGGTCTCTACTGTTTTTCTAGTACAGAGTCAATTATTGATTACAAGTAACAGTGTTAACTTAATGCTGAAACTCTTCAAGGAATGTTTTAGTCAATAAAAATTCATAGAGAGCTGATGAACATTTTTTCGCTGCTGTTGTCTCATGTTTTCTCTCCTGTACCTTAGTCCCCTGTCAATTTATGTTCACTTCCTTCACCTCATTCTCCTTGCTTTCAATCAAGGGCTAATTTCAAGATCTGTTTCAGGGTCTGATTACATCCTTCACTTGAAAATGGGGAGATAGAATTTTTTTTTTCTAGTGTCTAACTGGGGTAATGTTCCAGGCTTCACTGTGTCTTGAAGGACCAACTTGAAAATTGTAACTCACTCCCAGAATTGTAGTGGCTTTCTTCTTTGTGATATATGAAGTCCATGTATTAAGCATTCCCAAACAACCTGCTGAGCTGTAACTGCCACAGAGAGGTTGCGCTGTGAAAGGAATCTCCTTGATTATACTTTGGGTGAGAGGGAGATACATGTTTTTTCTCAAATCTTTGTATTCTCTGCTAAGGTGACTAAAGTTATTTCACAGACTAATTTAATTTCCATCTGTGATAATACAAGTCCAATTATTCTGGTATAGGGGAAAGATCAAGTAACGTTACTTTGTTGTTGTTTCCTTTGGTTTTAACTACAGAACTACACTACCGTATGCTCTTTAGTGCTCTATGTTATAAGTGCATTGCCCTTTTATGTGAGCTTCTGAAGGCAAATGTCTTGTGTAACAGATACCAAAACTAAAACCACCTTGCTTGAATTTTAGGGCTTCTTGTCTTTGTAACTGAACTTGCTTGATAATTAACTGAGATGTATACACAATAATACTGTGAAACTCTTGAATGAGATTTTCTGTTAGTAGATGACAATATTGTTTAGCAGGACTTTCTCTGCTCCTGTTCTTCTGACATCTATTTAAGACATTTATAAATCTTGCTATTGTGTATCTAGAGACTCATTTTTCTCCTTGTATTCTGTATTAAGTTCTACCAGAAAAACTGTTGTTGATGAACTTGACATGTTTATTTATTGTTCAAACAAGAAAATATTTCTGCTCGAGTAACAAGTGTTTCTAGCAACTGCAAGCCCAGGTTAGGCAGCAGTATATTTTTGTTGTGTTTGCCTTACATGAAGGAAAACTGACTTTTTTTGGCCCAACAATACTTAGAATTTGTTCAACCTGTATTACACATGTTTTCCAATAGAAGGCAACTAGTTATACCATACCACTTACAATTCCCTTACTGCTTTTGAATAGACAAAATGTTTGGGGAAGGAAAGATGGGATATTGCAGTGAAAGAATGAATGTCAGTGTAATTGTGGAGACAAACAGATCCCAGTAAAGGTGCAGTTTGATTTGCTAACATAAGTTCTTTGAAGAAGCAGCAGATATCCATGTAGCACAGCTGGATCTTGGTCTACTCAGACTCCAGGTGTTTAAATTAAAGATGGGCTAGAAAAAGAAGAGAGAGTAAAAATTATCTCATTAGTTATTATAGATTATATAATTTTTATTTGTTCTATAGAAGAATAAAATTAAGACTACAGATGTACCAGAAGGA
The DNA here is from genome assembly GCA_033558105.1 of Coccyzus lansbergi. Taxonomy (NCBI): domain Eukaryota; kingdom Metazoa; phylum Chordata; class Aves; order Cuculiformes; family Coccyzidae; genus Coccyzus; species Coccyzus lansbergi. The sequence continues at coordinate 2,303,082 of JAUMJK010000318.1, read as the reverse complement.
GGGCATAGTTTTACTGGGAGACTATAAACAGTTAATATTTGGAACTACTCTTGTGACCAGAGGTTTTAAGGTCAAGGCATGAGCTCTGATACTTGCAGCTGAAAGACACAAACCCACGGGATATCTCCATTTTGGGGAAGGATATATAGTAATCAGAGTCGTGGTGTTTCCCAGCTATTTATGATTTGTACCCTAGCATGTTGTAGCATATAACATGAAGATCTGTAAAAGCAAGTAAAACATTAAAAGGATGTCAGTATGGATCAAGAGGTGTGAGATCACACATCTAGGTAAACGACGAGAATATAACACAAGTGCAGCAAATCCATTTAATTTCAAGTTTGTACAGGCACCCATTACCAGCCAAAGCAAATATTTTCAGTTGGAGCTGCTGAAAAGTCTATTTTAAGACAGAGTTGCAGAGAAGGTTGAAAGAATTCTGCTAAATAAAAGCAAAGAAAAGATGCTGTTGAGCATGTACATCCTCGAATGCAATGCTTGGCCAAGGTGCATCTATGAGGTGTTGGACAATGACAGCTAGAGTGAACAGTAACTGTAACCGGCTAAGTTGATGGGTTGATGGCCAAACAAACAATAGCTCTTTGCAGAAGGGAAAATGTGTGTTAATTTAATTGTCTGTGTCCATGTTAACAGAAGGTGAGGCTGAAGTCATAACAGTATGTTTGGACTGCAGTTGCCCTCTTGAGATGCAAGACAACCGATTATGGGTGATGTGAATGGTCTGAGGTTTTGAGGCTGCAGTGTTCTATTTAACTTGGTTACTGACTAGATAGCTGAATCTGAAACATCACTTACTACAGATGCATTTTTTTATCAAGTCTATTTCATGATTATGCAAAGCAGTACCAATAGCAGTAGAAATGCTTCACAGCTTTCAGTTGAAAAGGATACTTTCCATATGGGTTATTTTACAACTGAAAATCACAGGTAAGGTGGAATTTTTTTTCCCCTTTTAAAATTTCTGATTAGGTAGCTTTGAGAGGGAAGATTTCCTTGTTAAAATGACATGGAATACTAGATCTCTGTGAAAAGATACTTTATTTTATCTTTTCTTCCTTACCTTGACACGGTAACGAACACAGAAACTCTGTGCCAAGAATCTATTGCAAGGTATTGTACATAAAGTTGCATTTTTTTTTGTCAGCTGTTCCTGGTTGTTAACACAAGCACTTAACATTTTTTGTGTGTATCTATCTTCAAGAAGCAGATTTGGAAGAGGCATATAGTTTTTCTTTTTAGCTGCATTAAACTTCATGTTCACATAACAGTGTAATGGGTGATATTTAAGTGAAAGAGGAGCAGATGAACACTTCTTCCCCACCTCCGTCCATCACACTGGAAAGAACTCTAAAACTGTTAATGGACTTAGTTATTCTTAAATTATTCAAGACACTTAAAAGAATAAAATTAAGGGTGCCAGCGGAGAGGAGAAGAGGCAGAGAAGAAGAGTTCTGCTTTTCTGTATCTGGAGAATCACCACTTCTGCAAGGACAAGGCAGAAGGATGTTTCTTATCCTCCCTATTTAATGCCCAAAGGAGTAATCTTTTATGGGCAAATTATCAGTGGGGAATGACTTCACCCCCTTTCAGTGGAAGGTTGAATGAATTTGGTATTCTTATCAGAATCTGACAATATGGAGTGCTGCTTCTCCCCTGGCCTTTCATTTTTTTGTTTTCTGTTTTGACTTCAGGGTTCTACAAATATTGTATCATTTCAGGACATGTGAGTACAAGCCAGAAACTAAAAACATCACTCTGAAAGCTGATAACTCGTGATCCTCAGTCACGTAATGATGAAAATGCAATCTAGTGCAGCACAGGCATTGTTCCGCATTTGCTAATATGGCAATAAAAGAAAATGTCTTCACTTTGGGAAAGGGAGAAACAACTGTATCTGAAAAGGTCAGTAAAACTGTTACCAAATTTTAACTGCATCTATTGGTGATCGCTGTTTCAGAGTGATGGTGTATGTGTAACTTAGGATCTGGAAATAATAAGGGCTGTGTTATCTCCAGCAAAAACAGGTGCAACTGTAGTGCTAAAAAGAATCCCGAAGAGTTGGATTTGGAAGTAGGTTGCTAATTCCTCTGAACTTCTCATACTTTGAGAATGGTCTTGTACCAATAAATGTACTACAGCTAATGTGATTATCCACAAATGCCAGTGATGTTTGCTCATAAACATTATTCAGTTGGTGAAGAGCACAGCAACAAGCAGCAACACCGATAAATTCTGCAGCTGAGCATGTGTCGAGGAGGAAATGGAGGATTCCTAGAGTCAAAGAAACCCATGGATGGGGTGATGGACCAGCTGGGAGCCAACAGATCCCATGAATCTGGTTGATGCACCAGGCACATTCCTGTAAGGAACTGTGGGACATTTAAGCATGGTGAAATCATAAGTATTACTCAGTTGGCCAGGGCATTGCCAGAAAGAACCATAGGATATTTAAATAGCCCTTAGGGAGCGCTGGAAACAGAGTGGGCAAACAGGGCATGGCACATCAGCTTGTGCAGGCAGAGTGAGCAGGCAGGGGTCTTTCCCAGAGAGCTGAGAACAACAGGAGCCATGGTATGCAGCTCTCTCCACATTCCTTTCCATCTCCCTGTTTAGCTGGAGTGTTTCATTTAGAAAATTGCAATCAGTGTAACTATTTTCAAGATTATTTCCACTGTGTTTCTCATAAATCAGAGCTGTAGAAAGCCTCAAGCAACTGTAAAATAAATTGATTTGTCCTTGCTTTACTACTTCAATGAAGTGTCACTGTACGGATCATGTCTTACTTCTTGTTCAGGATCACATAGGGAGGGGAAGAAGAAAAAGTTAAAAAATAGTAGAAGTACATGTTCCCCACATGTAGTTGTGGGGAAATTACAAACTTCTGAGTCCAACAATAGTTTATTAATTATTTTTTCAACTAGAAATTCATTAACCATTAGTACACTAGTGGTTAATGTACACCAGCACTAGTACACTCAGTACACTAGCACTTGAAAGTAGCCACTGTTGGCCAGCGGTTCTGTAACAGCTGTTGAAACTCCAGGTTCTGTGGACTTAATTCTCCCCCTGCCCTGAGCTGATTGTATGCTTCAACTTCTTTTCTCTTTTGGGTGTTCACTGTCACATATGCAAACCCATTCTTGAACATCTGCATTCTTTTAACAATTCTGTCACTTGTGAAAATCTCCTCATGTATTCTGTACTTCAGTGTGTTCCTGCAGCTGTGGCTTTGATAATATTAAATATCATAGACTAAGCAAGGTCAGTCCTGCTTCATACTTAAAGAGAAGACTTTAAACAAGTGTCATTACCCTCTGTGTTGTATAGAAGAGAGCACTCCATTATGTGACCAGCAGGTCCAGGGAGGTTATTCTCCCTCCATACTTGGCACTGGTGAGACCGCACCTCAAATACTGTGTTCAGTTCTGGCCCCTCACCACAAGAAGGATGTTGAGGCTCTGGAGGGAGTCCAGAGAAGAGCAATGAAGCTGGTGAAGGGGCTGGAGAACAAGCCTTAGAAGGAGCCACTGAGAGAGCTGGGGTTGTTTAGCCTGGAGAAGAGGGGGCTAAGGGGAGACCTCATTGCACTCTACAACTACCTGAAAGGAGATTGTAGAGAGGAGGGATCCGGCCTTTTTCTCCCAAGTGACAGGGGACAGGACAAGGGACAATGGCCTCAAGCTTCACCAGGGGAGGTTCAGGCTGGACATCAGAAAAAGATTTTTCATGGAAAGGGTCGTTGGGCACTGGGAGGTGGTTGAGTCACCGTCCCTGGAGGTGTTTAAAAGATGGGTGGATAAGGTGCTGAGGGACATGGTTTAGTAATGGACAGATATGGTTGGACTCGATAATCTCAAAAGTCTTTTACAACCAAATGATTCTACGTATTGCCTTTAGTTCAAATAATTTTTCTAGTCTGGCTTGCAATCAGTGTTTTCTCCTGAACTATTTCTGCTGATTCATTACTGTATTGCGATGTTAAATTGAAACACGCTTCTTTAACTCTCTTTATATGATCTACCTTTGTGGCAGTGTTTTTAGATGAGTCTTTTGATGCCTTTTTAATGGTACATTAAAACTTAATGAATGCTGAGTAACAGTAGAATCCCTATGGGTACACATATGGTATCTACATTAATACTGAATGAATGCATAACGATCAGTAAAATTTTTGTGATTTCCACTTGAATCAACAGTGATGAGCCACTTAGTGTTACACTCAATTACATCATGTTCAATTTATGTAGCATTGTTTGGACTTTATGTTTAAAATGTCTTTAGTAAATCACTAAGACTCTAATTGAGCCTCCATTTCAGGGACAAAATTGCACTGTAAACATTAAATTCAGTTTTTTACACAACAATTAATTTATGTTGAAGCCTACTTGCAAAGGGTCAACAACTTGATGTCTTCTCAATATTGCTCCCTGAGAAATGGAATCCTAGTGTAAAAATAAATTGTGGTACCTGTTAAATTATTTCTGTTCCCTTAGTTATGCAGTGGCTGGGTGCTCAAAATGCATAAATTCCCTCAACTCCGGAAACAATGGCAATATCTTACCTGCTTTATAGGGCTGCTGCCAAGCAGTTCAGAAGACCTTTTTAGGTCAGAGTACCTTGTCCACATCTATGCAGCACAGTTCTCTGCAATGCCTGCCTTGCTGTATTGTCACACCACTTCTTAGGTATTTGTGAGGCCCTTCTAGCACATCTGTAACTCAACTGCAGTGCACATATAGCTCAGCAACTTTGACCAAGAGCTTTCAAAGAGTGACCGTGTCCCTGGTCTGCTGGAGGTGGCCAAAGAGCTGGTGAGGGAACCTACATCACATATAGACACTGTCTTTCAGCTGTTCTCCCATCCTGTGCAGAACAAGGAAACAAACACTCCTGTGGTGTTGATTGCCTAGCAGCCTGTGCAGAGGGGTATAACCATGCCTCATTTCTAAAACAAAAGTGAGAGGACCCACTTAATCTCTCCTGTTCTACCTTGTAGCACATTGAACATGGGCAGTTGGTTGCACAGGTCATGGGGTGAAGGCTCCGTAAAAGGTTGCCAGTAGCAACTACTGTATGTAGTTGTAGCCCTCCACTGAAGTCCTCCACAGTATATATTGCAGCAACAGATTATAAAGTCAAGGAGGACAGAGACTTATCTGAGAGACATGAGAGACTCCATCTTTCCAGACTGGCTCCACATGCTGACTATGGATATGCATATATGTGATCACAGTGAAAAACAATACAAGTAAGTACACTTCATTAAGGAAAACTGGAAATAAAATACTCATACCTCAAACATTCCTAGCAACAGTAAACTTCTTGGCTTTCACATTTTCCTGCCAGCTATTTCTAGCAGATAAGCTCCTGACACACTGTTTATGTGAGTGTCCACTTTGAGCTGGCTTTGGTGATGTTCCAAGGCAGGTCTGTAAAGGTTCATTCATAGACTGAGACTACAGTTGCCTATTTTATTCAATCAGCTCAGTTATTTAAAGAACCATCTCAGTTTGTCTGACTTTTGGAAGAGAAGATACCCTCTTCCACTACTCCAGAAGGGATTTTGCACTGTTCTCTGAAGCTGGTCCTTTTCCCAGGTAATTCAGGTCAGTAATGTCTTAATGAGTCTTCTGTCTTTAACATTCTTCCTCAAATAGCTGTTCAAAATACAGCACGCTTAAATGAGTTTTTAATTCTGAGGGGTTGTCTACTCCAGCTGCCTCTACAAGAAGGACTATGAGGAAAGAGAATCAGGTGTGGAGACAAAATCCTATCAGGTATTTACAAACAAATCCATCAATATATTTTTAGCTTCTGCAAATTTCCTGCTTTAGGTTCTAGCATTAGGCACTGCATCCTGTTACCTTAGTTTATAGGTGATTTACCGTCTGTGAGCATACAAAGCTATCATTTTAATTTGTTGTTATTTTTGATCTACTATGAGATTATCTGATAACTGGCAAGGCATCTAACAAACAGTCGATCAACAACTTTGTTAGAAGATTTACAGACAAAGATCTTGTTAATGATAATGATCGTAATAGCTGCTCTCATTGCTCTGGATTGCTGAAAAATGCAAATTTAGACCTTTAATAATTGCAGCTCAAGCTTTCATTTCTGACAGTAAAGTAAGAGAGAGAAAAAAATCTTTACATCTTAAGATGGTGTAAAAGAGGTTATCAGCTTCTTTTTTAAAATTCACTTCATTCTTATTAGAACATAAGAATCTAAGTATAAGAGAGAAAAGATGCTTATGGAGAACCATTTTGTTTTGCTTTAAAAAGTCCTTTTTTGGTTTATGTTGATCATTTTAATGATTTTGTTCTTATTATTCAGGAATTCTACGCTGTGTTATTTTAATTCAGCTTTAACTTGAATTGAATAAAGTAAAATAAAATAATAGCTAACTTGCTGGCTATGATGGTAAAATGCATGTACTGCTTATAAAGAAAACGTTTGAAATATATCAAATAATCTGAAATACATTCCTCTTCAGTGTACATCTAATAATTTTATTGATGTAATTATTTCTAATTTATTATGTAGCTATGTATTTTTTAGAGCCTGCTGTGAAAGAATATTTTTTAAAAATTAGATGTAATGAGGTTATAATACCACTGTAGCCTTTGGGATAACACCAGTATAAGAAACAGTACAAGAAAATAAGCCTTAAGCTACATGATGACTGTATAAACAGACTTCACAGAAAATTAGATTTCCTTGACTAGTGTTGTGGTTACAGTGATATAATTCATGTTTCATAACTCTGAAGAAATAATGAAGACGTTGCAACCAGAAATGTGTCAATTTGAATAAATTTATTATTAATTGCTTTGGTTCTAAAAGCTCCCAATATGTTATACTAGAAGCCTACGTTCTTGCTTTAGAGCCAGCCAAATTATCTGTAGCAAATGGAATGGATTTTTAACATCTTAACTAATCATTTAGTGGTAGATTTTCCCTTCAAATAAGCAAAAGAAGAAATGTACTGAAGGTACCATGCTAATGAAAGACTATATATAACTTTAAAAACCATTTTGAAAGTAGAATGTGGAAGCCTTGTATTTATGCTCTTACTACACATGGAAACTCAAAACATTGTTAAAAGTGTACACCTGTTTTCACCTGAATCCAAGTCGCACTGAAACAAAATTCAACCCATGCAACAATTAACTCCCTTCACCCATTGTCATACTGCATATAGTTTCTGACTGCATGCAAGGTTCAGCAGACTTCCTCCAGCTACTGTGCAACTGAAACCGCATAGGCTGGTGGAATGCAGACTGAAATTTAATTAAGGCACCATCTAACACTCGCACAAACTACAATTTATCAGTAAGAAAGTTTCATATATTACCTTCAGTGAAACATTCTGGCTTTAATATGATTTTTTTTGGTCAGAGGCTTGGTATTGGCTTTGAGACATGGCTTGACAGAATCCTAAAATAGGCTTGAGGCCCTAAAGAGTGCCATAGGAAGCAGAAGTCTTAAACTGACTTTGTTGGTTAAAATTTATTAAGAGATTTTTCAGTGGGTTGAATTTTTACCGGTAGGATTTTTGCCAGATCAGATACTGTCTGTCCTCCTACAGCCTGCATACAGTCAACACAGAAACATAAAGCTGCTACAGATTTTTTATCATGTGCTGTGGCTGATTCGACAGAAAGGTGACTGCATGCTTATTCCTTCTGTGGAATGGACATGCCGTCTTCAGTGGCACAGAAATCCAGTCACAAGAAAGAATACCAACTTCTGCGACAAGTGTGGATTTATGAAAACCTGGACTTTATGAAAAGGGAACATAATAATTAATTCCGTAGTTCTTCTTGGATGATAGGATCAAAAGTTCAAGTAGGTTATAAGTCTGAAAACTGTACTGGTATTGTTTTAGAAAATAAGTTCAAAGAATGTAAAAAAATCCCCGTGTATTGCTTTCCCATATTTGAATTCTCAGACAAGTGCAACAGATTGAGCTAAATCTGTGGAACTGATTGAGAACACTGAAGGCAGAATTTAAAAGGGCTGAGTAGCTATAACAATTTTCTTAATTTTGGATGTGATCTCTGTTTGTTCTCCTGCCTCCCCAATGTTTCACACACATCAGATGTTACATTTCTTTGAAATCAGGTGCAAATTATTCATGAACTTGTTGACTAGCTCATATTTTTCTCATTTCCTCTCCTACCTCAAGGGAGAATTTTGGAAGACTCTTTGACTTTTAAGTCGAGTTTAAAGGGCCACTGTGTGTGGCACAACAGTGGAATTATCTTTTATGTTATTATTGATGGATTGTGTAATGTTTCCTTCCTAAACACACAGAAGTGAACCAAAAGTTGCTTATGTTCAATGTGGTGAAATTGTTCTATTTGTAATGGTAAAATTAAGACTATTAGAAAAACTATCACTTTTAAAATGAAGTAGAACAGTTAACTAAATTACACCAGAGCACAGCTTCAATAAAAATTAAACAAAAAGAAAAGGTACTTTTTTTCCTCTAGCTCAAAGAAAAAATCACCTTGTGGACCAGACTTAAAGCTGACTTACTGTCAGGAGTAATGAAGTATTAACACACTTTACTGGTTTTATTTTCAGAAACAAGAAACCTCCATTTTAGTTACAAAGGGCAGCCTGATTGTTAGCGAACTCACTTTGGACTTGGAGTTTGCATTCCTTACTCAGCCACAAATTCTCTTATTTTGAGAAAATCACTTAGCAAATTAATTGCATTGTCTAATTTTCAACAGCTGAGATGCTGAAGTCAGAAAGCAGTTCTCCCCAGGTTTCCCATGTAGTCAGAAGAATCAAACAGTTATTCTGGGATAGCTGTAGCACTAAAAACTCCTGTGTGTTTTTCAGCTGACCTCTGGAGTCTTCCGTTTCTTCCCATGGAACTTCATTTCTACCTCCATGTAAAACAGCCAACCTGACTTGGTACAGTGGCTAAAGTCAGGTACTCTATATACCTAGGGTTAACTTAGGGTTAATTTTTAAGCATATTCAGGCACATAAACATGCAAACATTTACTCATCTGTATGAAAGGAATAAATATATTAAAATGTTAGGTGCACTGATGTTGTGATAATTAGGTTCATAATAAATGCTGAGATTGTCATTGTTAGATAGGGCTCTTGAATTACAAACATTTGCATTAATAACCTTTTAATATAACATCTTCCAAGCACCCAGCATATTGCTTTTAAAACATGAACAATAGGTTGGTTTTTTCAAAGGTTTATTGAATACCTAATTCCTGAATGTAGATTCCTTGGAAAAACTCTTGAGATGGAGCAAATGGCCCTTTTCTGTGTGAAACCTGTGGGATAAATTCATTCCAAAGAATCCTAGGTGATATATTTAAATAGTGTCATATGTGTTATCATTCACTGGCACTACCCTAGGAATTCCAGCTGGCCAGATAAGCATTTGTTTGTTTTAATTTCTGTCGTTTGAGAGGAAAATAATGACTCCATCATTAAGGTTCAGCAGAGCTTTCCATTTCACAGCCTGTTTTCAAGGCATTCTAAATTGCATACGCCCAGGTAGATTGATTTGAAAATTGCTTTGCTCAATCAGGGCTGGTGCAAATTTGGGGTTGCAAATCTGGGCTAAGTTATTCTAGTGATTTTGGAAGAGAAAAATTCCTTCTCTCCTCACATATATGCAGATATGCATACAATCACAATTTTCATTTCTTACTGTTCCCATAATCAGAGAAATGTCTCATTAGAAAGCTTCCAAAACTCAGTTTTACAATGCAGTATATCTCATGTTAACAGACTTTTACTTTGTTTCCTAAAGTCACGCATAGTTGATTGTGAACTGCGTGTTACAGAAACAGAACCGAAACAATATCAGTGACATTCAGGCACCTGAATGAAAGCGTCTGATGCCATATTTAATGTCCAACAATATCTGAAATACTCACACTGAGATCTCACACATAGTATAGGATGAACAGGAAACCCATGGCTTCTTAGGGCACAGTAGAATAGGTGTCTAAATTTGTATTAGATGCCTGCATTTAGGCAGACAAATCTCTATACATAAATTTTTAAAAATATAGAATTAATTTTGTCTTTAAATTTCAGATATCAGCCTTGTACTCTGTTAAAATAAATGGAATGCTGCCTGCCTGGAATCTGAACAGGTATGTAAATTCTCTTTGCCCAGTATAACTCTACATCTCCCTTTCTCTTTGCATATATCCAGCTGCTCTTATTGTGCTCTGTGTGGTACTATTGCTTCAATATCCTTGGCAACAGCTAAGAAATGGTCTAGACTTATGAGTGTGGCTGTTTATGGAAAGTTATTTTGGCTCTGAATTTCTTGTGGTTTTGTTTCTTCTCACCTCCCCCTTTCCCCTCCACATTACTTGTATTCTATTTCCCACTCTACAACATGACTACTGTTAAAGGATCTAGAATCTTATTTTCCAACCACTCACATTACGGAAGCAGAACTTCTCTGTACTAGATAACTAACCACAGGGAGTACCAGATAGCACAGTCATCTGCACTCTTCCTTCCATAATAATTATAAATTTGTATGTAATATTCCGAAGTTATACAAGGTCAGAAATTATGTCCTTTGTCTAAGGTGGAGTTATAGAAAAAGGGCTGTAAAAAGTATCAGCAGTACCCTGCTGCTGTGAAACATTGCCTGCTTAATTTAGCTAAGTATTTCATCATGTTATGTTTAAAGTTCCACTCTTCCCAGTAGTTATTTCAGAGGAACTAATGAAGTCTTAATTATCACAAATATTTACAAGGAATTAAGAACAGAGAAATGTATTGAAAGAAGCATGTTTCTTCCATTAAAATACTACCATTACAAATGTTTGGCCTTGCTAAATCAGTTCCCTGAAACTCGGCAATTCGATTCCACAAATAGCCCCAGCGGTATATTATGCAGTTCATTTATACATAACTATCCAGAAGATTATATCTAGTCCAGTAGATTTAGAACTATTAGATGAAGATGTAGACACTGTAGTCCATACATGTGTAATATTCATCCTGGACTATTACAGTTCTCTCAAGGAAGGAACTTTATGCCTTTTAGAAGTTCAAGGTTAGCCTGTGCAGCTTGCATCATCTAATACACATTTCATTATAGAGGTTGCTGAATGATTGATTTCATACAGCCTTAGTGTGAGGGAGCAGAAGCCAGTATGTCATGTTGTCTGACCTGCATCTCACAAGCCCCACATGCCACCCAGTCAAACCTATGCTGAACCTAATTATTTGGTTTTAGCTACAATGACCTTTCAGAAATCATAAGCTGTTGATTTGATTTGATTGATTTGAAGGGTATCATTCCCAACACCCTGCATGGAATTTAATTCTGTTCTTATATTACAGTTCAAGGGAATATTCCACCAGGGGGGTGTTCTGGGCTTAGAACAAAGCTGTCACAGAGAATCTCAGAACTTGCTATTGAATTAGCAAATGTGTTTTTTCAAAGCCAGCAATAAAATCCAGCCCTCTACTCAAATGTCTTATGAAAGCATCCACACTTTCAATAGGTAAAAATCTCAAGGTCAGACCAAACAACAAACAAAAACACAGTGCAAATATGCATCTTGATAGTAAGTGCAGAAGAGGAAAATTAAGTCAGGGAAACATCAGAGTATTACCATGCTGTGGTTTGTTTATATGCATGAGAAGGAGTTTCAGATCAGGCTGAAAAGCAGCTTCTGGTGCTGAGATGGTGGTACTGATTTAATCCCTTGGAATATTTTTCCTATCTGCCTTAGAATATACACATTTTAACAGTAACTCTAAACTTCACATTCAATGCAAGCCATAATAATTTACAAGACTCCTCACAAAACATTCAACCAAAGATGATTTTCAAAGAATTATGTGCTGTTGCCAAGAAGTTAGCTAGTGATACCTCTACTTTTGCTCACTGGATAAATTTGAGTTTCTTCGAGTACTGACCCAGATGGGCTAGTTTTCAAAGTTAAAAATGGGCTTTTGAAATGCTCAAGAAGGAGCAGGGATGCACAGCTTGTTGTATCAGGGCCACAATACACATTCAACACATTCTAAGTACAGTGATATAATAAATACACACTACAAAGTCAGGTTTATATGCCAGGGCATGCCTTTTTACTGGACAAATAACTTTACGCCCCTCCCCCCCACTCCCCCCTTGTGGTGATGCTCTGTATCATTACATTTGATGAAATTTATTTTGGGGTGATTATAGAGAAAATATTGTACTGGGAGACAAGTCCTATGCCTATTTATAGCCTTGCACTTGAAAAACTAGCTACTGTTGGGGCTTCAACCTAGTACTTCAGTAGAGACAATTATTTTCTCTGCTGTTGTGGCTATTACAGAAGACCATGTAAAAGTGTGGTATTTGTACTCATGGTGTAATCATCTTGAAAAAATTATAGAGTCGCTTTTTTATGGTGAAACCATTATATATATAAAACCACATTGAAAATACCTTGATAAATACAAGAGGGGATGTGTGAGAGAGTGAAATAAAAAAATCCAATGAAAACCATCTATATTTTTCAGTGATAATCACAGATAGTTTGGATTTTCTAAACCTTCGCTTTGTCAGTAATAACTGTGAAAGTTCACCCTAATTAAAGGCATAATTCTGTCACATTAATCAAGTACTGTAGTTCTAAATAGCACACAATCTTTTGAGAACTGGAGAGCTTGATTTACTGGAAGTGGGGTGCATGCTGAATAGCTTGAATACACTGGGTTTTTTTCTTAATATATATTTTTAATTTTGTATGATAAACACAGGGACTTGATTAGATCTAACAAAGATTAAATTAAAAGAGAAAAGAAAAGTACTGAGTTGAGGATTGAAGAATGCCCAGTAACTTAGTTTTAGGGAGACATGGGACAATAGGAACAAGGACCATTGCTGCAGAACCATAGCTAGTATCAAAAACCAGACTAGGTAGCTGATGTATGTAGATGATAAAAAAGGAAGCCAAGTTACACAGCTCAAAAAATATGTTGGAGTCAGTACTTAGCAGAAATCTGCTAGCCTTTAAATAACAATGCTGCTAATTGTCCAGAGATTCCTAGGTTTGTACTTGTTCCAAGAAAGAGTTAACAAAGGTTACACTTGAACATAGTCTAGATTAAATGCCCTTCCAGTATCTTTAGCTAAGCTCAGGCAATCTTTTTTATCCTTACAGTTGTTTGCAAGGAGTGACAGTAAGTCAGGAGAAACTTTAGTTTCATATTCTCACCTAAGCAATATCTCCAGTGCTTCGTCATGTAGGTCTTTCTGTGCCTCAGTTTTCCAATGACTGTATTTTTCACATGTAATGCTATTCTGAAAGCAGCAAGCATCAGAACAGACTATGAGAAGCAGAAAAAAAAATGTTAAGTCAATTTGTTGCTTAAATTGCTCCATTCAAATGAAATTATAATAGCATTACATTTTTTATTGATCTTTCCTACAAGTGGTATTTTTGCTGTCATGACTCATTACAATCCTAACAAAGTTATTTTGACAAATACAAGCATTTAATTTACTTGCTAATATTCCTTGTGTTTTTTATTTGCCAGCCATTTGAAAACAATTACGTGACTAAACCAAAGACACAAACATGTATCACATATGTCAGGTTTCACTATGTAATAAGTTGCACAGACTGGGTGAAAAGTCAAACCAGTTTTTCTTTTTATGGCTGAACTTTTAAAATGCTGATTAGTTTCAGCATACTATTGCCACTAGAAAGATTTTATCTCATGAGGTTCAACAAGGCCAAGTGCACGTTTCTGCACCTGGGTTGTGACAGTTTGTTGGTTGCAATACAGGCTGGGGGATGATGTGATTGAGAGCAGCCCTGTGGTAAAGGACTTGGGGGTGAAACTTGATGGATGAAAAGCTGGACATGAACTAACGGCGTATTCCCAGCCCAGAAAGCTGCCGGTCTCCTGGGCTGCATCAAAAGAAGCGTGGCCAGCGGATTGAGGGAGGTGATTCTGGCATTCAGCTCTGCTGAGATCTCACCTGGGGTATTGTGTTCAGTTCTGGAGTCCTCAGCACAAGGACATGGAGCTGTTGGAGTGGGTCTGGAGGAAGGTTACAAAAATGATTGGAGGGCTGGAGCACCTCTCCTACAAGGACAGGCTGAGAGAGCTGGGGTTGCCCAGCCTGGAGAAGAGAAAGGTGCAGGCAGAACACACACTACGTATATGTCAGCGAATCAATTAGGCAAAACCTAGCGGTATGATCTGGGCGATTATGTAAAGAGACAGCCGTTCACAAGCAATAAAGAAATCCAGCCAATCATCTTTTCGACTCTAAAATTCTAGATATGTTTGCCAGTTTCTGTGCATAAGAATTGTTAATCAGCTCAGACTCGCACTTCTGCTGTCAGCATAACAGAGAGGGAGCTGTTCAGAGGACAAGGAATCCTTCATTTCATTGAAAATAGACGTCCTGCAAAACGATCCGTGACTCAGCCAAAATGAAAACTGCGAGTAGTATGTCAGGAAAGCCTTTCCGCAGAATTGAATTTTTGGCTTGTGCCTGAAGAATTTTTTTTGTTGGGTTCAGGAAAACAGGGAAACGCATGTCCCAAAACATTCTGTACCAGCCTGACACCTCAGCTACCGCCCCAGACTACGCCAGGTGCGCTCAGGAGGTTTCCACACGCGGTTCTTTCTACTAGGGCCGCTCTCTAATTATTCGAGCCCCTGTCGATCTGGCTGACCGACACCATCTCCCCCGTTCCGCTCGGTGCCGTCAAACCTCTCTTCGCGCAGCGAGGGAACGGGTTTTTTTTTTTTCCCTCATTTTGCGGTAGGCAGAGCGCCGCTTAGCCCCCGGGGTCCCGCCGAGGAGCTGGAGGCGCGCGGGGAACCTTCCCCCTCGGGGCGGGACGCCGGCCCCTCCCGCGCCCGCATGGCCGGGGCGGCGGGAGCCCCGCGCCCCCTCCCCGCCCCCCGCGCTGCCTCCGCGCCGCGGCGGAGCCGGCGCCCGCCCCCGCCCGTGCCGGCGAGGCGCCGGGTGCCGCTCGCCGCCCCCCGCCCCGGCCCCGGCCCCGCCGCCTCCTCCGCCCGGCAGCGCCGGCGCCGCTCGCCCGGCCGCGCTTCGCCCATGGCCGCCCCGCCCTCGCCCCCCGACAGGTAAGGCCGGAGCGGGGCCCTCCCGCACCGCAACTCCCAAGTTGTTCGCCGGCTCCGCGCGACGGGCTCCCCGGGTGGAGGTGGACGGAGCCGCGGTGCCGGCTGCCGAGGCTCGGGGGGCGCTGCCCCGGGGCTGCCGGCGGCGACGCGCACCCGGCGCTCGTCGCCCCTCGAGCTGTTTCCCAGAGCCGTTGGGCTCTATTCTTAGTAGAGGGCACTGTGAGCTGGGCTTCGCGTGAAGCGCCTGATCAGTTTGCGTAGACTGAAGTTTACGGATTCTGAAGATACCGCGGACGGGATTTTGTACTCCTCCTCGATGCTAAATATCGCTCTAAATGAATGTTTCCTGAAAGTAAAGCGTTTTCATTCTGCATCGTTACCTTCCTCTGAAGGTTTTCCCTGCTTTGTGGTGTGTTTAGGCTGAACATTAGGAAAAAAATTTCACAGAAAGGGTCATTGGGCACTGGCAGAGGCTGCCCAGGGAAGGGGTTGAGTCACCTTCCCTGGAGGTGTTTAAGGGACAGGTGGACAAGGGGCTGAGGGACACGGTTTAGTGATTGATGGGAATGGTTCGACTCGATGATCCTCTGGGTCCTTTCCAACCTAGTGATTCAATCATTCTATGTTAAATCTGATATGATAATATCAGAACGATGATAATATGAATGATAATAATGAAGTTAATAAATATTAGCCTTGGAGCCATTGACTCACAGATGCAGAAACAAATCTGATGATAGGTTGGCAGACTCAAATACTCGAGGTGCTTTGGGTGCTGTTCTCCAAATGAAATCCAGTAGACAAACTGCTGTTCAGTACTTTAGGTGAGAAAACCACACATTGTCATGTACACAGCAGACTAAACGACCGCATTATTAATGTGATACTTTACACCGGAACATAACTGAACGCTCCAGCAAGCACAGTAGTGATTATCTTTAGTCCTTCTGCAAGTGCTGATTGGTGACGTTTGCGACACAGTCTGGTTTAAGTAACCAGCAACTACCGAAACGTTTGTTTTATGATGATGCTGTGGAGATTCAAAGCCAAAAGTAATTGAAGACAGAAATGGGTGCATTGCTTTTCACTATTTAGTCTTGTCTGTCACTTTGACTTTTGATTCTGTGGAAAAAAGTTTTCATGAGTTCAAAATGCAGTTTTGATATACTTGGGAAGTGTAACCAAGAAGTGCCATGCATCCACTGTTGTAATATGTTGTCTATGTAGAGAACAGCATGAACACAGGGACAACAAAATATTTACTGATGTCCTCAGGAGCCAATATAAATATATCTGTGCTCTTACTCTGCAAAGACTTACATGTATTCCAACAACTTTATATTCCAAACTGACTACTTGGATTGCTTTCAAGTACTGTTAAGCACTGTATGTTAATAGATTCAGCCTACTGGTTAAAAAAAAACCCAAAACCCCCCAACAAACCTGCACTAAAAAGCTAATTGATGTAACCAGGATGTCATGGTATTAGTGCCTCAGTATTTCATGCATTGTGGTTGGATATTGCAATTTTTAGTGGCACTTGTTACAATTATCACTTGCTATTATGTATTTTGTTGAAATAGGATTAAAAAGAAAGATGACAGTATTTTGGAGATTCCATCAATTCCAAATCCTTTTCCTGAGTTGTGCTGCTCTCCATTTTCATCAGTTTTGTCAGCTAGTCTGTTGCCCAAGGCAACTTCAAGAAAAACACAGGTAAGATTTGTAAATTATTATTTGATCAATTCTATATTGGTTTCATGAAAGCTTGAGGAAAAGTCCAGTGACCTATTAAGTTATTTGTCTAATAAAGGTATTCCATATTTCTGTAATTTGGTGAAATTTCCTGTGTAAGTCATTGATGATGATAAAAAATGAGGTTTTGTAATCTGTGACTTAAGATGTGACTGTTCTTTTGTAGAGTCTACATATGACTGTGCAAACGTTACAGGTAAGGCAGAGCCAGGGTTAGGCAGGTGGACAGTACTTTTTGGCCTTAAATGAGAAGGTGATTTCTATCTTCCCTCCTTCCCCATCTCCAATTACTGTCATCAATGCTATAGCAAAGTTCTAACAGTCAAAAACTAGCTTCTTTTATTTGAAGGTCTAATTTTGCTTGGATAATTGAATAAAACCAAAATTGATGGGGAAGGAGCAAATGCTGTGTACTTGGCTATATTTTTTTTGTGTATATGTGTGTTTATCTCTGTATGGCTGATGTTACTAAGTTTCCATAAATACCTTAAACTGTAAACCTAGGGAGGCTGGAGTGGGCAGACAGTCCTGGCAGAGCTCTCTCTTAGTAGTGTTCACACACAGTGTCTTTGTTACCCTGAACACAGGTAGAGGTTAAAGAGGAAGAATTTCCAATTAATGGAAATTACCGTTGTTGAAAGTTGCTTTAAAAGCTTACCTATCTCATTTGTCTTTTCTTTTCCTGAGACTGGAAAGAGTTCTGACAGGAACACCTGTGGAGTTAAGGATACTACCTCCTTCATGTTGCCTTTTTTGGTGGTCTGCAAGATCCCTGTCTTAACAGTTATGGGTATGATATTGGAGATGCAAACCTAACACTGCTCCTGCTTATTCAGTTTTTAGATTTGCATTAAGAAGTTGTCTGGAAGTTGAAGTTTCTTGTAGTTGTATTAACTTTTCTGAAGTTCACTAGCCATAACTGTTTGTTTGTACCTTCCTGAGAACTTTAATAGCAAAGTCTTGACTGGCACCTTAAGGATGAACTTTTTCCCTTTTCCAGTGAAAAACATGTTTGTCTAGGAAACTGCATTGTTTCTATCTTGCCATATTTTGCCTGGGGAGTTTTTTTGAATTTTTTTTTTTTTTTTTTTAAATAGCGAATGTATCTTTCTGAACTACTTTTATTCTTTTTAGATTTGGTTTTGTGTGTTTTGGTTTTTTTTTTTCCCCTACAACAGCAATACCAATCTGAAGCATTTCTGGTCAGTGTGTATCTAAATGCTGCTAATGCAGTGGGTAAAACTGTACTAGTTTCCTGATTGGGGGCAAGGTGGAAGCATTGACTGTCTCTGCAGAGGCATGAAAAACACTGAATTGGTGGCATCTTTCAGAACATAAAGACTAGAAGTCACATGAAAAAAAAATAGCTTAAATTACTCATGTTGCTGTCTTAAATTGCACTCATTGTGGTAATCTTTGTGCTTGAAACTGGAAAGTATATTTCCCAAGCATGATTTGACACACTAAGGTCAACTACCTGCTTTTGTGGCCAGTCATGTTTAAAATTACTGAATGGCTTGATCAGTTAAGTCAGCTAAGTGTTAGCTTCATTCTCTCAGAAGATGAAGTTCATAACTTCACAGAACATCACTTCTATTTCTTTGTAAAGGCTCTTTTCATACCTTTTGTGAAAATTTCTAATAACAGTCCTTCCATTTCTCCTGGTTTTGCATTTAAGAATGTACTACTTTCTTTGGTAAAAGCAGGATCAAGAACAACTGGTTTACTGACAGAAGTGAGCTAAAATAATAATAGCATCTATGGTGGGCCTGATCCATTTTTCAGTTACCAGAAAAGTTGAGAGGAATCTTCCTGTTAGTTTCTGGAGGCATTTTAACAAGACCATAGTTCCCGTACAAAAGCCTTTTGCCTAGGTATCCGTTTATGGCCACTGCAGGAGACTGCAGGCACTGAGCTAAGTAGACCTTTTGTCAGACTCAGCAGGACTGTTCTTGTGTACTTCATCTGAAGTCATTAAAGATCAAGGCCAGATGAGAACTGTTAAGTTAAATTTTATCTTTGAAATTCAGGTTGAAGTTTCTAATATGTTTATAAAATTACTCAGGTTTAAAAAGTAGAAAGAAGGAATGTTAAGTAGATATGCAAAGAGAAGTCAACTGGCTGTGACTTTGACGTCCCACAGTTGGCTGTGGAGGCTGTGCTTGGAAATGTCATGTTTCCACCCCCTGCTCTTGTTTTGCCAACTTTGTAACAGCTTTGTCTGCAAATACCTAATCCATATACAAAGAAATCATTGAATGTAGCCTCCAAGGTCATGAATATTACTGTTACAGTTTGATAGTTTCCTAACTCTGAAGAGAAACCATCTACACTGAAGCACTTTTTTTTTTCATGGTATTGACAGATGCCAATTTTTTTTTCCAATTGCCTCTTTGATGATCTGCATTTGTTTTCAGTGGTTTTGATTTGAGATTGGTTTCTTTCTGATTTTGTTTCTCTTTCTGCTGTGTTTGTAATTTCAGGCATAATGGAAACAAAATTAGAGTAATTTCTACTTATGTCTAGTAGGTAATTATTATCAAAATATGTATTTCTAAAAGTAAAAAAGTTATGCCTCTTCTACCTTGCTTTTCTCTCCAGAAAAAAAATAATCCACTTCCAGGGAAAAAAGAAATTGTCAGAAATACCTGCTGTCTTATTCATGGTACCTATGATGTCTAAAATCTTTCCTCTTCTGAACAGAATTAACATAATTTTGAATTTTTGTTTGTCTCAGCCGAAGTTCTTACTGTCTTCTGATGATCTTTTATCATAAGCCTCTCCAAACATTGAACATGCTGCTTAAACAGCATGTCTGTTTGTGGGACTGACTCACTGGAAATAAGTTTATAAAAGTAAATTGGTAAAAGCCACATTGCAGAACAGTGAGTTGCCTCTCTGTGTAGAAAGTAGGACATCTGTGTGTCTGAAAATTGCTTGCTCTGCCTCATCAGCACAGCTGTCCATCTCCTTCTTCCCCCCTACAATTTGGAACAGCCTTGTGTCGTATACTCACAGACTTATAATTGTGAGAAGTTGATAGTAATTAGAGAAAACTTTCTTTAAGAGGCAACCTTGACTATTTGTTTTTATCTTTTAATTTAAAAAATGAAGGGAGAGGAAATAGTGGGGATCAAATTAAGGAGTAAAAGTACAGAGTCAGTATAGTGACAAATTTTATTATTATAGAGGGAGCACTGGGACCTGAGAGAATGAAAAGAACAGGCCTGTGCTGAGCTGCTGGAAACATGCAGACTTGTGCCTCATATGACCTGTTTTCAGTGGAACATTTCATGAAGGTGACACTCTGGAGTTGATGTTATGGTATCACACCCATGTTTGGGAAGGTTGAACTTTGAGATGTTTCACAAGTGGGAGTGGGATTATGGATTTAATATCCTCATCCTCAAGGGAATTATATGGAGATGAAATCAATGGCCAAACATACGGGTGGGAAGACGACTTTGTGGATTGCATAATCCATTGAGTAAGAAGTTATCAAGTTTGATATCCTTGCGAGAAACGTAGGAGGGAGTTGGATGCTTTTGGCATGAATAATGTTATACTTATGTATGTACAGATAAACTGATTTTTATGCTTCAGAGTGGAAGACTTCTATCTGAAAAGGCCAAAAGAACCAGCTTTCCTCTCATCCAACACCGCATGGTCAACTAGGTTCATGGTAGGAAACGCCTTGCTCTGAGGAATCCATCATTTGCTGTTATTAGGTGGAGTAGTATGTGAACATGTATGGAGGAGCTAATTGTGTGTCAGAGTTAGTGTTCTCTAAGAAGTGACAAGGAAAGGAAAACATAAAACAGTTTGTACTTTTGTCTCTATTTGTAATCAAAATGTAGGGGAAAATGATATCTGTAAGAAAATGTGTTCTGTTCTTTAGTGCTCTTTTGGTTTTCTTTGGTTAAATGAGCTAAAAAGAGATTACTGTAGTTTTAGAAAGCTTAGTTTTTAAGCCTCTCTAAAAACAAAACCTGAATCATTTTCACTGGAGTGACAGTTCTTGCCCTGTTCAAGGATAAGCCAAAAAGTGCTTCATCACAAAAGTAGTTCAAGGTAATTAGTGAGTGCCTTGTTTCTTTAAATTATATCAGAAGTGCAAAAATAAAGCTCATGCAAATCTCAAGGTGAAGAGCACTCAAATCTTGCCTCTTTTTGTCTTTCTTGATGTTCTAAACAATAGATATTTTTATCATTTAGAATCCAAATATATTCCCACAATGTTCTTTCCAGGAAATCAATTGCATGAAGAGACCTCAAATACACATTTGATTGTATTGGAACGTCACTTCTCTTTTTGCATTAAGAAAGACTTTAATGTAAAGCCTTTTGGCAAAGAAGAACTGAGAGGAATTTTATGACATAAAGAGCTAATGTTTCTTTAAATGTGGGCTATTCTAAGTTTATGAGTAATACTGACTGTAGTAATTGGAGTACTATCTCTTTTTTTCTTTTACAACCGTAGTTCAGGGTCTTCTAGTGTACCCCCTTGAAATGTTATTGTACAAAATTTTGCATATAATTCTATTAGCAGACATAAGTGGCTAAATATCTGGTACTTAGAATTTCTCATGACAGATTTTTAGGCTGAAATACCTGTTCTCTATTTACTTTTAAACAATGCAAATAAACGAAAGACTTCTTTTTAATTGAAATGAATTAAATGAATTTGCAGGCAGTTTCCAAGGGTTGAAATATCTTTTCCAATGAAGTGATGCTATAGTTAAATTTACTGTATAATTCCAGTCTGTCTGTTTCTTGCCAGGCTTCCTTCCAGGTTGGAGAGCTCTGCACATATTCTCCTTCATCAGTTCTCAACCTTTTTAACTTCCAACTTCTGAACATGTATCTGTTTTCCTATGCTTTTCCTTCCCCTGACATTACACAAAAAAGACTTTGAGTTTGAAAGGCAGAAGGGAGGGGAAAAATTTTTTCCAACCACTTTACAGATTAACAGAAAAAACATCCTGTACAGAAGCAATATAAAGAGCTGAAGGTTTTTACATTGTCTCTAATATAAGATTTGATTTGGTTGGACTGAGCTGGGTGTCTTATCTGGTGGTCTGCTCCAGTTTCTATACTCTGTGTTTCATTTAAATGGCTGTACCCTCCCACCAAGGAAAAATTTATTGCTATTACATTAGGTTGAAATTATTTAGAACCCCATTAACATTTGCTGGTTTAGTGCATGTACCCTTGTGCTTTGACTAGTCACCTTAGCACCGTGGTGGAATGTCGCAGGTCTATATAAGTAAAAATAAGGAACCACATTTGAACAATTTCTCATTCTAGTAAGGAATATTGCCTGTTTTATATTGAAGTGGTCTAGCGCAAGCTGTCCGATGCATCAACCTGGGGAAAATTCAGGATAATTACCTGTTTATGTCTTCTTTTTGTATCTTACTATATCTGGTTTACTTTGGTTCATTCATTGGTGTATCTTCTAGAGAAAGGAAATTGCTTTCTGTCAAACTTCCTATCAACCCCCAATGTTGTTACAAATTAACCTTGTATTTTTTCACTATCCAAAAACAACACCAGTGAAGACTGTAAACATTCTAACTTCACAAAAATAGCATGTCTTTGTTTACCCCTCCCCACTTTCTGTTTAGCAAGAATACAAGGTCACTAACTTTTCTGGTTACTAAAATATTGCCCCCTGCACGCTCATTGTTTAAATCATTTATATCAGGCTAATGTTTGGCTTAAATTTTTACTACTTTTAGCAATATAAATTAAAACATTCATCAGGACTGTCAAAAATTCTGGTAGACATTTTTTCACATAGGAATGATTTTAGTAACCCTTTTGATTTTGATTGTTTTGGGCTTCATCAGCCTGCAAGTCAAAACTGAAATTTTTTATCTTTTCTGTTAGGAATGTTTTCTCAATACAAGAACCTGCCTCCTCTGTTCCGTTTGGGAAGTTACATTTGGAACAAGAAATTGCTGGTATATTGCAGTAGATCTCATTGTTTGAGTAGAAAACCTTCTCTAAATATGGAAACCTGGCTTCTCCAAGAAGTGATACTTTAATGTCCATCTCTCAAATTATGAGTTGTCTACCTGGTGTTTCAGTCCTGTTACACCTCTAAAGCAGTACGTAATTATGAGGTGGCTAGAGCAGACAATGATAAGAACAGTCTTTGTTTATTTGACTGTAGAAGAGTCTTGACAGTTAAAGTCAATGGAAACTGCATGGAACTTCTGCTCTAATGTTGCTGAGTCACTTTTGATAACTTCATTTTATTGAGTTCGGCTATAAAATATTAAATACTTATGAATCGAGCTTAAATCCTCATAATATTCAGAAGGGAATGAGATGTGATAGCAGCTCCATACCTACCATAGACAGATACATGATTAAAGAAATATTTTATTGACAGATCTTTTTTCCAGGCAGCTTCGAGGTGTACACAGTCTGGGTTAATCAGTATAGTGTTTAGTAACATTCATAATTTGTATCATTTATTCTAGATTAGCACTATGATTCATATGGAAAAATTACATGGATTGCTGTTTAAAGGCATTCTTAAACTAGAATACCTGGATTCTGTTGCTTTTTGAAGCAGTACTCCTCCCAAAGTACTAAGACCTTTTTCTGTTCCCCAAAGGATTGGTTTTTTACAATCTCAAAAGACTTAAATGACTGGTTTTAAGCATAGAATCATAGAATCATAGAATAACCAGGTTGAAAGAGACCCATTGGATCATCGAGTCCAAGCATTCCCACCAGTCTCTAAACCATGTCCCTCAGCATCTCATCTAGCTGCACCTTATATACCTCCAGGGAAGTCGAGTCAACCACCTCCCTGGGCAGACCGTTCCATTGCCTAATGACCCTTTCAGTGAAAATTTTTTCCTTATGTCAAGCCTGAACCTCCCCTGGCAGAGCTTGAGGCCATTCCCTCTTGTTCTGTCCCCTGTCACTTGGGAGAAGAGCCCAGCTCCCTCCTCTTCACAACCCCTTCAGATAGTTGTAGAGAGCAATAAGGTCTCCCCTCAGTCTCCTCTTCTCCAGGCTAAACAACTCCAGCTCTCTCAGTTGCTCCTCATAAGACTTGTTCTCCAGCCCCTTCACTAGCTTTGTTGCTCTTCTCTGGACTCTCTCCAGAGCCTCAACATCCTTCTTGTGGTGAGAGGCCCAGAACTGAACACAGTATTTGAGGTGCGGTCTCACCAGTGCCGAGTATGGAGAGAGAATAACCTCCCTGGACCTGCTGGTCACACCATTTCTGATACAGGCCAAGATTCACCTCCACTGAAACAAAAGCTGTGCAACAGATGGAGAAAATACCAAGCAGTTTACCATACATTCTGCAGTACTTAAACTAACATAAGATGTTTAGAAATTTTATCATAATAAAGTTTTGTTATCATGTTGTTGGGGCATTAACTGAAAAATGGAGTCAACCTCAGATCAATTTCACTTAGGAGTTTTGGTGCAGGTTTTAGCATATGCTTGGGTTGTTTTGCATTTCTGATATTCTGAGAGTTATCTAGTCAAATAAGAAGTGAAGAACTACAGAAACAAGCAGATGGATATCCCCATGTTCTTGTAAGTTATTTTCATTAGGTAGCTGGGAACTTCTTCGTTCTTTCACATGATAGTTCCAGAGACAGTAATATATTAATGGATGGGTTTTTTTCCCCTAATTTTTGCTTCCTCAGCTTTTTAACTATTTGTAGTGGTAATCTTTATGCTGTGCCAATTTATTTAAGAGATCTAGCTAGAATTGTAATGGAAATTGGATCAATTGGTTATGGAACTATTAGGACAGAAAAAGGACCTCTCATTTTCTTAAGCTTCATCCTTACTTCTCTTCTGTGCTATAACTGCCTTTACTTTCAAGACCAAATTTCCCTTATATAAGAAGTACACAAACTGACAAAAGACCTGAGATCTCTCACCCTTGCCACCACCCTGTTTCGTACAGTGTAGTAGCAGAAAACCAATAGTGTCTTGATATCTGTAGATTACTTAGATGAGTATCTTTTGGATAAGAGTAGTCTTCTGTTTGGTACTTGTAGAGCTGGAACCACAATGGCCAGGCAGTGGGAAGGTGTCTGAATCCTGTTAACTGATGTGGCTTGTATGTCTCCGTGTGTGGCTGTGTGTGACAGAGCTTCCAGTAGGGGATTTCAGGGCTTGGGGATTTCAAACTTTTTTCCCCACACATTCTGATTATTTCTGTTAAGAAGATGGGATATATTTCTAGCAAATAGTGAAATCCTGCAATGATAAGTGGGAGGTGACAGTTGACCACTGGCTGTATTCTCTTTGTTTGTCTTCAACATATTTAAACATGCTAAGTGTGAGGGAATTCGCGCTTTTATGACTGCCTTTAATTTAGGAATGAAGATAAAGGGAAACCTTCAAGACAGTTTACCTAACTGTGGCTGTCATGTTAGAGTCCTGATGGGAGTCACCTCAAATGGTAAGATTAAAAAAAAAATTCTAATCAGGCCAAAGAAAATTTTTCAAGAAGGGCAATTGTGGGAGGAGGAATTAAGAGGGAGAAGAAATTAGACCTCTCTGCTCTAGTAACAGCATGAACTTTCTTTTCTCCTGTTTCAGTCACAGAACATTCATTTGCAGCTAATCAGCTCATATTTTAGCCCAATAGTGTAAATTATATTTAATACTTAAGTCTCAAGAGAGAAATGTATATCAGTTATCTTAGCAGTTTGCCTGTGCTTATAATTAGGGTACTGATGGATTGTTTCTGTCTATTTTTCATGTTTTTGCATTTGCTGCATACTGCTATGTCTATCTGTTTGCTTCCTAACTTGATATTCTATACAAAGGAAAACAAGATTAGAATTGGATTTTTCGGTGAGTGAATTCTTAGGCTATAAATAGCCTTTTAATATTAGCTTTGTTATGATAACTCCTGTTACTGATTACATTAAGACCAGGAGTTTCTTAACAGCTGCAAGTGCTTGCTAATGGCACATAAATGGTATCAGCTGCTGAGAAACAGGCTAGAACTTTGCAAAAATTTGTTCTCATACTCACTAGAATTTAATGCTATGCAGTGAGAGGGAAGCCAATGTAATATGAGGGTTTTATTATAACTCAATTGTCAGAATTTTGTTATCAGTAGGCTTTTCAGTCAGGCTTGAAACTACTGATTGCAAAAATAGGCAGCTGAAAAGTTTTGCAAGGTGTATGTGTAACGAGGCTTTAAGATCCCACAAGTTTGTGAGGAGAATTGGCAGGGATGGGGAGCTGCATTATGCTATTTGACACACTGAAATTTAGAGCTGTAATAAACAGGGGCATCCACACCTTCCCTGGGCAACTTGTTCCAGTATTTCACCACCCCCATTGTGAAGAACTGCTTCCTGATGTCCAGTCTAAATCTTCCCCTTTCCAATTTAAAGCCATCCTCACCCTATCACTACATGCCTTTGGAAAAAAATCCCTCCCCAGCTTTCTTGTACGTCCCCTTCAGGTACTGGAAAGCTGTTGTAAGGTCTCTCTGGAGGCTTCTCTTCTCCAGGCTGAACAGCCTCCACTCTCTCAGCCTGTCCTTGGAGCAGAGGTGCCTCAGTCCTCTGGTCATCTTTGTAGCCCTACACTGGGCCCTTTTGAATAGTTCCATCCCTCTTAAATTGAGGATTCCAGAATTGAATGCAGTACTACAGGTGGGGTCTCACAAGAGCAGAGTAGAGGGGCAGAATCCTTGACCTGCTGGCCACACTTCTTTTGATGTAGCGCAGGATGAGGTTGGCCTTCTGGGCTGTGAGCACACATTGCTGCCTCATGTCAAGCTTCTTGTCAGCCAGCACCCCCGAGTCCGTCTCTGCTGAGCTTCTCTCAATCATGTCATCACCCATCCTGTATTGGAGCTGCAGATTGCCCCAATCCAGGTGTAGGACCTTGCACTTGGCCTTGTTGAACCTTGTGAGGTTCACACAGGCCCACTTCTCCAGCTTGTCCAGGTCCCTCTTCCGGCATGGCAACTGCAACACTCTGCTTGGTGCCATCTGCAGACTTGCTGAAGGTGCACTCGATCTTACTGTCTACGTCATTGATGAAGATATTAAACAGTTCTTGTCCCAATACTGATCCCTGAAGGACAGCACTTGTTGTGGATCTCCGTCTGGATTTTGAGCTGTTGACCACTACCCTCTGAATACAGCCATCCAACCAATTTCTTGTTCACTCATCAAATCCACACCACTCCAATTTAGAGAGGGGGATGTTGTTGGAGACTGTGTTAAGGGCTTTACGGAAGTCCAGATAGATCGCATTCATGTTTTTTCCTGTGCCCACTGATGTGGTTACCCCATCACAGAAAGCCATTAGTTTGGTCAGACAGGACTTGTCTCTGGTGAAGCCATGCTGTGTGCCTCTAATCACCTCTCCATCTTCAATGTGCTTCTCATTAGTATGATCTTAGGATAATATCCTTGTCATTTATAGAAATGAGGAGCAACCATGAAAAGGATTTACTGGGGGTTTTGTGGATTTGTTCTTTTTTTTTTTTTTTTTTTTTTGAAAGATCAGAAGTGAGTTGTAAGGATTTTGGAAAAGGCTTCCTCTTAAGTTACTTCTTAGAAAGTTTTGTACTTTGTCCTTTGTACTTCTGTCTGTGAGACAATGACCTTATTAAATAACATTGAAGTTTAAGTATTAATACACTTTTGAAGTAAGTTAAGTATCTAGTAGGAGTTTTGCAACTTTGTTCTTTTTTAGCAGGCATTTAGCAAACAGATAGAAAACTCATAGCTATAAAATATAGTGCCATTGTTATAATGTTCCTGTTAACACTTCGGCACTAGCTAGTAAAATCTTATGTATGGAATAGACTTTATGGAAAACTGGAATATGTAATGCTGTGCCATATAGAAGGCAGAAGATATTATAAAATAAGAGGTCTTTGGAACAGCTGAGTGATGAACTTATCGTGGTTGGGTGTTATTTTTCTTCTGGGATGGAGAATTTGCAAATCCTGAATAGTTTATAAAACAGAAGCTGCTCAGCTTTTTAGACCCAAAGGAGGGGTGTTTGGAGGATAGCTACAAAGAAGAAGTATGTAAGTTAGTGGAGAGAAAAAGACTGAGATATGATCTAGGCTTTTCTATGGCAGTATTGTGGAGAAGTGATGAAAAAATACTTCCAGTCTTTATATTCAGAGCTTATAGATTGGTACAAAACTTAGATGAAACTCTTTCAATCTTTTCCATAACCATTCCAGCAGCACTGCATTTTTGAAGTAGTGAAGGCACTCACCCAAGTACAAAAATAATGATCTAGGAAATAATTTGTATAGACTCTTCTAAATAAGATTTAAGAGAATACATGAGCTCTGACACAAAATGGAGACTAGCCCTATAGCTCAGGACCCAAGTGTGGAAAGGAAGAGACAAAGAGATGGTTGTAGGATATGTTCTAACCTGTCACAGTGAGACAAGACTCACCTTAATCACTCCACTCAGTACCAGTGGATGCATGTTCAAATATGGATGGTTTCTTGCCCTTGGTTGGAAAATGTCTATGTGCAAGAGTGAACAGTGAGTGAAGGTCAAGTCTCTTGTGAAACTGAAGACATTAGCTATGGATACTTCTCAGTTATTGACTGAGGCTTATGGTGAAGATCATGTTGATGCATCCTGGCTTGTATCAGAAACAGTGTGACCAGCAGGTCCAGGGAGGTTATTCTCCCTCTGTACTCAGCACTGGTGAGATCGCTCCTTGAATCCTGTGTTCAGTTCCGGGCCCCTCAGCACGAGAATCACAGAATCACAGAACAACCAGGTTGGAAGGGACCCATCGGATCTTCTAGTCCAACCATTCCTATCCACTAACACTAAACCAAGTCCCTCAATACCTCATCCACCCGTGCCTTAAACACCTCCAGGGAAGGTGAATCAACCACCTCCCTGGGCAACCTATTCCAATGCCCAATGACCCTCTGTGTGAAAAACCTCCTCCTAATCTCCAGCCTAAATCTACCCTGGCGGAGAAGGATGTTGAGGCTCTGGAGCGAGTCCAGAGAAGAGCAACAAGGCTGGTGAAGGGGCTGGAGAACAGGTCTTATGAGGAATGGCTGAGAGAGCTGGGGTTGTTTAGCCTGGAGAAGAGGAGGCTGAGAGGAGACCTCATTGCTCTCTATAACTACCTGAAAGGAAGTTGTAGAGAGGAGGGTGATAGCCTCTTCTCCCAAGTGACAGGGGACAGGACAAGAGGGAATGACCTCAAGCGCTGCCAGGGGAGATTTAGGCTAGAGATTGGGAGGAAGTTTTTCATGGGAAGGGTCATTGGGCACTGGAACAGGCTGCCCAGGGAGGTGGTTGATTCACCTTCCCTGGAGGTGTTTAAGGCATGAGTGGTTGAGGTGCTGAGGGGCATAGTTTAGTGTATGGTAGGAATGGTTGGACTCGATGATCCAGTGGGTCTCTTCCAACCTGGTGATTCTATGATTCTGTGATTCAAAGGAACTCATTTTTTACCACTGGAAGATATGAAAAAAAAGCAACAGAAATACTCAACAGCCTCTCAGAAATTGTTCTGTGAAATTTATTTGAACAGCATCATATCAGCTGTTTGTCACCTCACAAGTGAACTATTTTGAAGGTGCGCATAGTTGTTAAATAAAAAATTAATAAGAATTACAGGTAGTCTCATTTTTTCATTTCTTTTTCTTTTTTTTTTTTTTTTGTTGATCCTCATATAGTATTGTGATTCCAAGACAAAATGCTTTACCAACTCAGTCCACGTAGTCTCAGCATCGTGGAACTCTCATCCTTGCTTGACTGCCTGCTGCTGGTGGTTGATTTCTGCGTAACAGAAATACTAACATGAGAAAGTCTTCTCTTTTACAAATATAACTAGCTCCTTCACAAGACAAATACATGGAGACAGTAAAACTAAAGCCAGTCATTCAACTGTGACACCGAGATGTTGTCTTGCTTGTTTTTGTCCCCATGCTTTCTTCTTGCAACATGTATTTCTCTTTTATTTAGCAAATATGTATTATTAAACATATTTTCCTGTGGAAAACTAACACTTGATAAGAAAATACTTTCTAATACAGCCTATTTATAATCTTGACTGGCAGAAAGCACAGTTGCTGAGAATTTTTATCCGAGAATCTTGCTTTAAGTATGTTGAAGGGTCGGTTTGACCCAGCTATGTCATGGCTTTAAGCAAGGGGGATGAAGGAAGCTGGCATATAGTTCACTAATTCAAGGATAGCATTAAAAAGGAGTTCAGAGTTGATGTGATACATGTTTCTGGGCCACCAAAAGGGCAGTGATGTGCTGAGAACTATGAAATGACATATTTGGAGATGGCTTTTCAGCACAGGGTTTGGGATCTAATATTATCTTGCTTTGCCCTTAAATTGCTCTGGCATGGTGTGTTTGTAATGCCTGGCTCATCCATGGAAAGGCTAGAAGAGGAAGAGCTGAAAATGTAAATGGAACTGGTTCTTTTTTGCTGTGATACATTAGTATCTTAAAATAGAATTTAATAGGTAGATAAATGTTAAGTGACAGAAGAAGAGAGATCATGATGTGTCAGACTTCATTGTGAAGTTCATAGGTATGTTGTAATATGTAGGTTGCTTTACAGGTAATATAGTCTGGTTTTAACTCTTAACTCTTCTAACTGTCTTTAAACTCAAAAATTATTAATCCCCAAAGAGGTGGTACTCTATATTCTGCTTGTAACATTTCTTTGTAAAAAGGACAGTAGAAGTAGAAAGATAATGACTCACTCGGTTACTTTGAAACCTTTTGTGGAGTGATTTTAAAGAAAATAATTATTTCTCAAGTAACTGCAAATGTACTCAAGCAAAAACCATCCTGTATTTGTTTCCACAGTCACACTGATGGTATTAACTGGCTCTTTTAGTAATGCAACAAAATGACTAAAGGTGCCAAGCAGACAGGAGCAGTCTCTCAAGGAATTGCAGATAGTACCACAAGTCACTTACCTATCTTTATGTTAGTCTTGTATAATAATGTACCTTAGTTTAAAGAAAAAACAAGTACATACAAAAAATAGCATGAAAGTTTTTTTATAACCCTTAATGAATTTATATGCTGTAGATTTTTTTTTTCGTTTGTAGGAGAAAAAGCAGAGTCTGATTTGCTCTTGTTACCTACAAATGCCCACATTCCTGTGTTATGTCTGGCAGAGCCAGGAATAGATCAGCTGTTGTGACTCCATATCCAGTGCCTTGAGTACATCACTGACCTTCCACTACTAGCAGGATATCTCTACTCCATATGTTGTTGTAAAATCTATACTTGGAGCTACTAACTCTTACTAAGAGGTTTTCGATTCTTGCCCACTCAATTTAGTCACACTTTCTTTACTGGCAAGAAGTAGAAGTGGTTTATAATTTTAAATATCTAAAAAGTATTTGCACAGTGTTTTCAGAACGGTATCTGGTAACTTAGTGACAAAAATAGGAGTGAAAAGCTGCATCAACATATTTATTTTACAGAGCTCTTGAGCAAGTGATCTGGATCTGGTTTCCTTTCTGTCCACTAGCATCAGCAAAATTCTTTGCAAAACTGAAATGAACAAGTCAAATTTTTTATCTGTAGGAAAAATTATATATGAATATCTATATTTCCCTAAAGGTGTAATTTGCTTTCAAAGTTTTTCAGTATCTCACATTTATCAACAGAACTCCGCTTGGTTTTCAGATGGTGAAGTGATACTGCAAGGCTTGCACTTACAAGTTTTACTTTATTTTATTTTGATTTATTTTACTTTATTTTATTGGTGTTCGCAAAATGTAAGAGATGAAGTTATTCCTCAATGTCATTTATAATACTCTTGGGGGCAACTGATGTGTACTTTCATTAATATAAGTAAATTACTGGAGTATTTTTGTTTAAAATCAAACCAGTTGTGAGTATTGGATTTTTATTACCAACTTAAATGTAACACTTAAGTCTTTGCTGACTTTCTAAATGGGTCTAGTCTGTAGGTCTGAATGGAGAAGATAAAATACAGACAGTCTTACTGAAGAAAATAATCCTTTGCTTCACCTTGCAGACAAATAGGTCAATATTATTCATAGAACAAAAAGCTGCACGTGATTTTCAAGAGCCAAGGACCTTCAGTACTCAGGGGTAAGAAAAAATGGCTTGGGTTATTTTTGTTTCTTTCCCAATAAAGCCAGTAATGCAATGCACCAAGATTTACAGCTACTGTTCACCAAACATTTTTCTGTGAGACCCAAGGAAAAACGATTGTAGAGAGAGTGTTATATTCTGCTGTTGCAAACATATGCACGTGTAATATTTCTGGGACCAAAATGCCTACAGGATCAGGCTTTGGTACCACAAGTTATTTTCTGACTCTTACAGCAAAATTTTGAAGCTACATAATGGAATTTTGAGAACGTGCTCCCACAGGAAATAAAAAACTGTGCCTGAAAGGTAAAAACCTAATTGCAAACACTTGACATTTATCAACACAGTCTCTAGTAGAAAAGGGTGTTCATTCCAAATGTTACAGAATTAACACCTTGAGTTTGATCCCTAGAATAGATTTTTATTTTTCTGATTTCTCAAAACAGTCATAAGGATTTTGAACTGGAACTGAAGAGAGCAAACTAAAAGTAAGTAAACATAATTCCTTACACCAGGAAGATTAGTTGCTATGCATCTGTTGCTGCTATAGGCTCAATTTAAAATGAGTCAAAGTTGGAAATGAACCTCTATTACTTTGCCAAGGAGATGGTTAATATCTGCTGTATTTTAACTGGTTTTATGGCTTTATTGAAAGCTTTTGTTTTAAAGCTAACCAAACAAGGATCAAATGTCTGCCTTTGAAAAAATTCTTTTCGTAACTTGGCATCAGTTTCTTATCAGTTTTTTTCCACCCTGTATGTCTCAATCAAGGACAGCAGGTTCTGAAAGTTTAGGAAAATATTTGTCTTTACTTCGTATTAGCTTGTGTTATATTATTTGCCAGGTTAGTGCTGAATTCTTTGAGAGCTTATACATTAGCTGTGTGCTAAATAATAAACTTGCAGTAGCTTTCTCTGAAAGTACAGTACTCTGCTTATCTGACACATTATATTTTGAAATGCTATGAATACTGAAATAATTTTGCATAATGTCTGCTGTCTTCACCTATGGTGAGCAATGCTTCTGATTTGAACTGCTTGTTAAAGTTATAAAAGAAATATCCAATGTCACTAATGTCCAATAGCACTAACTTCTGTTAAACAATTTCGTTTACAAGATTATTGATTACTTATTCTGCATAAAGCGAGAAGACTGTTTTTCTGCTGTTAAGCACATTATGAGACCGTAACAAAATTCTGTAGTAGAACCAGGTTAATGAAACCAAACTTGTCATGCAGATGTTTGATACACAAAGTAAATATGTGAGTGGGGGTGATCAGCAACCCTAGCTCATAAAGCAGTCTTAAATTTTGCTCATTTGTAGCATTTAATGTGCTACATTATCAGGCCTTTGTTGCTTTACAAAGGTATAAATTGCATTATTTTATTAACAAGAGATTTTTGCTGCTGCTTTGAATACAAGCAGTTAAGAATTGTACAATTAAGACTCCATGGATTCAGTACATCTATTCTTACACTCAGTTACTTTCCTGAAACCCTAATGTTAATAACACTAAAGAATACTTTGTTTGCTGGGGAAAGCCAGGAATAAACCCCCAACAACAGTAAAACCAGTCAGGGTGAAGTGCTAGGATATTGTCTTTAATTACTTGGGTTTTGTTTTTGTTTTGTTAGTGAAGACAGTGTTCTGAGTGATAGAAATACATGGTGTTCTGCATATTTTTATAGCCAGAGATATCAATGTGGGGCCTTTTCAAGGACAGAAGACGAGTTTTCGAGTTCTTTGATTGGTTGATTTTGAGTTTGTCATACCCCAGTGTCTTCTGTAATTAGCTTGGAGTAGGACTAGATTCATATAAACAGAGGGAAATTTACTACATCCTCAGTCTTTTCTTTGTCTGGCTCCCCAGTATTTGGGTTACAAGAAGTCAGGCTTCAAGGAATATTGGTAACTACTTTGTTGTGCTTCATCTCCTCACCTGGGTGGGGGCTGGCGAGTTCTGTGAAAAGCAGACATGAGTTTGACTTCAAGAAGAGTGACATTGCCTGCAGTTATGCCAATAACTCTGCAGAAACGGGTATGGCATTTAAATCAGCCTTGTGATTCTGATTTTAGCATGGCTGGGTAGTATATTTGTTTACTATAAATAAACAATGTTTAAAAGGACTCTCTTTAATTTTTCACATTTTTCCCCTCTAGTATAATAAGAATTTTTCTGATAAATGTAGGTATTTTTATTTCAGTATGTGAAATATATGTTTACATAATTATATACATATGTGTACATAATTGTGTATTTGTTACTGTGCTTTTTTTTTCTCTGTTACTGTAATTCTCTACCTTGTGCAAGAAATTGATTTTGCTTACAGTTTAATGTAGTTTTCAAATATAAAGTGGCATAACTGCACTTCAGAATATTAAGATATCCCTCCGTGGAAGGCTGTGTTGCTATTCCTAATGGATGATTATTGAAGTCTACTTCCACAGGCTTTGGATCAGCCTTAAACACAGCATACTTCTTCCTCACTCTCTCTGGCTGACACCCTAATAGTGAATCATGTAGTTTGGGAATCAGGGTAAGAGTGTACGTGTTTCCCAGCAGCTTGGCTTTTTTTCCTTATCCCGCTAAACACTGGAAGCAATGCAAAATCATTCCATCTTTGTCCGCTAGGACTGCCTAATGTAACTCTGTGCATTGGGGAGTATTTATGAAGTTAAAAATACACATGGAAGTGAAATATGGAAATATGAGACTCTGATAAGCCAGATACATTATCTTCTAAGAGGTTAGTTCAAACAAACTGTAATTCATTAGTTTGATTTATTTTGTAAATGTGTAGATATTTTTCAAAAAATTGTTGCTGCATAATGTGCCTGAATCACTGTTAATAGACTCGTTTGTTACTTAAAGGCTTTTCATACCAGCAGCGTGAAAAATGAAATTTCACTGAAATATTGCTGTGGTTTTAAATGATTCTCATGAGCAATTTCCACAGGACACAATATATATATCTTATGGCATAAGTATAGTGGGTCTAATGTAGTATATTAACACATAACTCTTATTGGCTTGGGATGTATGATATTCTTTCTGTTTATTTCATCGTTTGAGTTAGAGGTGAAGCCTGTGAACATACAATTTTAGTGTGATGGATTGGAACAGATTAGATTATACTACTGTCTTGACAACATGATTGTATATCACTTTTTTGATATAGTGACTTTCCTTTTAGATTTAAATGTGTGCAAGATGTGTTATTACACAGTTTTATCAATTTGGTATATCTCTGTTTCACTTCTCAAAAGTACTCTTTTAAAAATTGTGTTTTAAGTTTAACTTCTCAGTTCTCATCCTCTCAGTTCTGTGGTTCCCTCCCCTTCCTCTCTCCCTCTCCCCAACACCCTACCTGTTCTTACATCTTTATTTACTTATAGTTACTCATAATCATAGTTACTTTATTTTTAGTGGTTCTTTGGTTGTTTTTATGTTAGGAGGTGCAGGTCTTTGTTCTTGCAGCATGCAGTTCTGTTGCGACTCCTCTGGAATGCACACAGCAGTACTTTGTGCTGTGTGGGTGGGGAAAGATGTGTAACTTTACTGTCTACCACTCAGAAGACTGGAAAACTCACTTTGAACTGCACTGTATATTTTAATGGATGGCTTTTCTTTTTTAACTGTTGAGATCCGAGTATCGTTCTCTGAAGAAACTTAAAATCTTCACTTTTTTGACAAATACATGATAAGATTGTTTTTTGTGCATTCTCTCCTATTTTATAAAAACAAATATTTTCACACTTATATCAAATTAGCTCTCAACAGTTACTGACTTTACTTCTCTTTATCTGTGCAATTTGTAAGGCGAAAATAAAAATAACAGGAGGAGGAGGAGGAAACAGCACAGGATGTTACTTAAGTAGGTAGATAGGTTACACACAGCTGCAAAGATTCTCAAAGGTGTGTGTCCTTACCGAGTGCTCACTGTATGCTGAATTTAATACTTCAGTTCGTATTTGTGATGTTTGTATCTATACATGAAAAATTCCTTCTGAAAGTATTTCCTCTCTATTCAGAAGGTGCTTCTGTTATTTCTGTTATTAGCACTATCCTAATTTCTGGAACTGGCATCCTGCAGGGAGGGAAGGCAGGAAAGCAGTCAAGAAAGAGCTTTTTTTTTTGTAAAGGGTAACATTTTTGCATGTGTAAATTTGTTTGGTTTTTTTTCTCATGGACATCACAGCCTTAGACATCACCTCTGACTTAAAGTAGTACAACTTCTTTCTTTTGTAATACATGAAGGGCCTTGAAGTTTTAAGAATGTTATAGTAGCACTGCACAGTCAAGAGAGATATAAGTATTGGCTCCTAAAGTATTATTTTAGGCTGTATGTGTATGTCGTTTGCAGTCATTATTACTTAAATTCATGGGATCAGTGATTGTGTGAGAAATTGAGTTTAATTACAGTACTACAAAAATAGCAAGTCTTTTTATTTTTCTCTCCCCCTGCCCCCCCCCCCCCCCCCCCCCCCCTTCATAGAAGGTAAAATTTAGGGTTATCAATGTGCTAGTCTGGCTGTTCTGCCAGTTTTGTGAATACACGCTTTTTTTCCTCATTTTCATTCTGAATATCTAATATGCTTTGTCCAAAGTTATTTCATGCTTCTTTCAGTTTTAAAATCTGGTATGAAGTACTTATCACAGTTGACATGTTTTATTCTCAAATAATATATTTTTAACTAAAGCTATAGTACCTTGTTTAGATTCCAAGAGGTCTTCTAGCACACACAGAAAAATTACTTGCTTAATAAGTGTAGGGAATTATGCATATTGAATACTATTAAAAACAAATTTATTCTGTGTATATAGACTAGACATATAATTAATCTAGTGCAGTTAGAGTAAATGTCTTCTTTATCTTTTGTATGAATAACTTTGTACTCTTGTAAAAATGTTTTTAAGAAAAGGTCATAATGCATTCAAAACATTGATTTACAGCCAGTTGAAGTCCAATCATTTATTTATGATAAACACTCACAAGTCTGCCAGACTTGCTGCGTGGCGAGTAGAACAGTACTTATGCACCTGATGTTGAATGTGAATTATATAAACAGTGAGAGTTTATTTTTTTCCACAGCAGCTGGAAACTTCATAGCATACTAGGACACATGATGTTAAAAAGCCTTGTGTATACTGACAGTACGTATTACAGCTGAATAATTTTCAGTGATTCTTGAAGAGATGTTATAATGTCTTTTAAATGGAAGAAATATTGATTAGAAAAGGAGGATGTAGTTTAGATTGCTCAATCTAGGACATGTATAAGTGTGCAAATTTCAAGATTCTTTTGCATCTTTATTCTGTCTATTTTGCTGGCCTGAAGTCACATGCTACTTTAATCAACGCTCATCCCTCCCCCAAGGAAAAATGGTCACTTAAGCGAAATTGTACTGAGAATTACTAATGTCTGTCTGCAAGGCTAAGAGCATGAAAGTAATTTTTCAGTTTTGCTTTAGGTTCCCTGAGATGAAAGGCCAATGTGCTAATTCAGGAATTTTACATACGGCACTTTAAGTGACATGATAATGGTGTCATTAAATGGATACCTTTAATAAAATAACTGGAGGCAGACAGAAGCGTTCATGCATGAAACATCTTTTCATTAGGACAGTTTGAAAAATAGTCATTTAAAGATGCACAAACAGTATCTATGCCCTTTTTGTCTTTTGCACACTAATAAAAATAAAAGAAATTTAATAATAAATAATATAATATGGTAATAAAATAAAGGGTAAAATCCTACAAAGATTTGTAGACAGATAAGAGGTTTGAGTAGGAGATGGACTTGAGTGTTCTTTAAAGTCTTTAGGAACAGTGTTCAGAAAACTGTGATGGTTGAGGTGAAGTATTTGAATCACTATAAGGTCTTATTCTTGATGGAATATTTTCGTTTATGGCTAAGATTTACTAGGATAAAGCACAAGGGTTACTAGGACAAAGCATGAGGATATGCTGCTGCTGGATCTGCAGAGCTGGATATAAATAGCAAAGGGTTTGAGTTAGAAAAAGAGCTGAGGAAGTTTGAGGAGAAGTTGTATGTATGGGAATGGACAGAGGCCCAAACTCAATTCAGGAGACTGATAGCAGGTTTTTTGGAAGAAGTTTATGTTTAAATTTGCTTCAAGGCCCAGCTAGTTTGTAGGCTTTAGGAAAGGTCTTACCACCTTAATATATTTAACATGTACTAGATAGCTAATATAGCTGGATTTTGTTTAAGGAGATCTGCAGTTCTTTCTTCTTCTTGATAATTTACAAAAACTTTGTGAAAGTAATTTTACAGGTATCTACCTCAGTTGAGGGACCATACAACTTGTATGTTAGCTATGAAAGGTTTTGTTTAACTGTCATCTTGTCATAATGCACTTGCAAATGGTAAGTCACCTACTCACAATAGAGGTGGGTGCAATGGTAGATATTTGCTTTGAAGGAAGGAGGGTGGCAGACTAGCATTTTCTGTCATTGTGGAAGAGGTCTGATTTAGGTCCAGGGACTGCTTAGGAGTGACCTACTAACAGAGCCCCCTTTGGGGAAGGTATTGCGGGACTTTACCCTTCCTTGATAAAGTTCACTAAATAAATATAGATCTGATACTATACTTGAAGGGTTCTGGGACCAACCTTTGCTTTGAATATTAGCAGGCACCTGGTATAGCAGTCAATTTGGCCAGTTGTATTTCCTGCTTTGAACAACATGAAGCCAGAAAAGCTTCCCAACATTTTATTATGTATAAAATTGATCCCACATATATAAATGAAATCAAAGTAGGACTAACTTTAGCAGACCCTATAGTTCAGCTGCTGGGGTGTAGAGGAAGGATTTTTCTATCCTGTGATGTTTCATTCTCTGCAAGCAATCAAATTTACACAGTATTGTGTACACAAAATTGCTAATGATCTTGGAGCTGAAAATGTATAGCACTAGGCTGCATAGTTGGCATGACAGGTGTATATGTGTGTGTGTGTGTGTGTGTGTGTGTGCGCATGCGAGAGTGTGTAATACGTGCAGAGAGCTTTTTAAAAAGGTCTTTTAAAATCTCAGTGTTTTAATACACTCGATCACTACTTGTCCCTTGTATAGTTTCACAAGATTTAGTGGCACAATTAACGTTGCACTCTGTCTCTTCTGTCTTCAGTTCTTGAACAACTCTTTGATATGCTTTGCAGTTTCTTCTTGCTTTCTTTGAACATCTAACATTCTTCATACAGTAACCAAGGAAATGGCAGTTTAGTGCCCTACTCCTCTCATAATCCTTTTCTGTTGGGAGAAATCCTTTGGAAATCTTTTTCATCAGTTGGAGAAAGTGCTTGGCCATTTTCTAGCACTAGTACTTTAGTTTCCTCTTGAATAAATTATGCTTCAAGAAGTCAGAACTTGACCTTCAGACTGTGTTATCTAGCCTTGATGTATATCAAGAGCTATTGCTGAATAGTTATTTCTAGTGGTAGTAAGCCCCATACTGATTATGCTGCATTGCTGTGTATGAAGGGAGAAACACAACAAGCTGCATACAAGGCATTGGTGTCAGACCTATGCGAAATATAAAATTTCCCTTGCTTATGTCTTTTGTGTGTTACTTTGAACATGCAAGTTGCTTTTCAACATAAGCAAGTACTTGAAAAATTAGATTTTATTTACATTTGATGAAATAAACATATATTTATGTTTACAAAGGAAATTCATTACCTTGCACCAGAGGATTATTCATATTAAAGCTTGCTTTCTTCCTCATTTTCATGCCATCTCTTTGGGTACTGGCCACACCCTGTGCTCACCACTCCATATTTTTTCTGCCCATGGGTCAGGAACAGAGGCAGGACCAACACAACAAAAAGCCACTTGTCCTAAGGACCTAACAAAGAAGTTCTGATGATATGAGCAAAACTTCTGAACCAATATAATTATATTTTAACACTGGAAATTTTACCTTAATTCCAGTCTGCCTTTGTCTCTTGCACTTTGCTTTCAGCTCTTTGTTTATGATTCCGTTATTTCATGGCAAAGTTTTTTTCATAGTTTAAAGTAGTTAAATGAGAACAGATTTATTCTGTGACAGTACAGTGCAAATGGGTGCCTAGGGAAAAACAGAAAGCAAGGTGAGTCAAACTTAGCAAGTCACATTTTCCAAGAATGCCTATACAGTTTCTTGAGCCAGAGTTAATAGACTCTTATCATATTTCTCATAGTTCATCACATTTCATGTAACATAGTTAATCTTCTATCTCTGGCAGACTGTAATGGCCTTCTTGGACTGCCAACCTGTATCTCTACCAATACATGTGCTTGGGCATTAAAAATGTTAACTTGGAGAGAAATCTTTGGTTCCTTTCTTTCCCCTGCACATCCCTAAGATTATAAGTTCCTGTTACCTGTGTCTTTGGCACCACTGAAATTCTTATGAAGGACTGAGACCTGGGAGGAAGTGTTCACTTGACACCCTTAGTGCTTTTCCTTTGTTTCCTACTAGAATCTTGGGGTTTTTTTCCACTATTCCTCAGCATACTGATTTCTTCACAGTCTTTTTCATTGCTCTTGTTGCATATCATATCATTTCCACCTATGACCTTTGCCTTAACATAACATTGTGCATTTTTCTTAGACCATTTAGACTGCTTTTCTGAACCAGTTAATTCCCTTTTGTAAGAGGTGAAAAATTAAAAAGTATCTAGACTGAATATCTGATTGTCTTATATTAGCTTAACTTGCTCACACTTAACTAGCTCATCAAATTATCCCCCAGCTGTATATGCAAGCCCTCAATTTTGTTACTTTTCCTCTGGTCCCATTGGTTGTAACTTACTGGATTGGTGTCTGTCACCATTTTTTTGGGTATCCTGTTTGACAGGATTTATAGGAGGATCATAGCACAATCCCCCTCCCTCCTATACATTTATGGTAATATGCACATGACTTGCATGTGAGGAAGGAAAGTGGCAACCAGACAACCCAGACCTCTGAATGTAGGGTATCATGGCACGTATAGATATGAGAAATGTGCTACTAACTTCTCAGTTTTCCTGTATGACTTAACGCTGTTCATTCTACACACCTCATTTTTTGTTTTAGAACAAAGGATTAGAGATAAATATCGTCAAAATACACTGAAATTCTGAAATTACTAGTTTCTCCTATTTCTACATCATCACTTAACATTATCTTTTTGTTCCACTTTATTCACTTGTTTTTGTGTCTTCTGCATTAGATTGCTGTTATATTTTTGCTGACAATTCGAAGCCCTGATTTCCATGATCTGGTACCTCCTGGTCTTTTTTTCATCTGTTCCTGTGGTGGTTTGGATTTGTTAGCAAAATTTTCTGATGTGTGTGTAATAGCGTGACAGTGTATAGTTTAAGGCTTTACATGTTTTGAGTAGGCTTACTAGCTTTATTGCAGGATTGACTCTTTACTGGGATTTTATGCTTTGGCTGGCGGGAGTAATGCTATGTGAATAAAGTGAAAGACAAGTTGAAAAGTATTGTGGGTTGAAATGTTCTGTCAGAATAACTCTTCTACAGCAGTTAAACCTTGGCATTATGCAGCACCCATGATTTTAAACAGATAACCAGAGATATGGTGCTGGTCTGGAAGGATGTGGTAGTTTGATTCAGTAAAGTCTTAAATCAAAAAGGAAGGTGCGTCAGCATTCTAAACCAACTGTTTATTATAGTACGTTAAACTACATAACCTTTGTCGTATTTACTCTGCACTTTTCCCTGTAACATTCTAGACATTTTGAGAAAAATTCTAAACTGTATCTTCCTTAGCTAAAAATCTAAACTTTGCTTAGTCTTACAGAGTACGTTCTTTTCTCATCTGGTGACCTCCATGGGAATACATAGGTGATAAAAGTGATGACAAAGGCATTCTTTACTTTGAAGCTGTGTTGTAGTTCAAGCCCCAATGTCTGTGTAAAATTCAAACAAAAGTTTTAAGAAAACATATTATAATTTTTTCTATTTTTAATTAAAAGAATTTTTTTCGGACTACTGCAAAGGAAATGGGAAACTGACTGGTCTCTTAATGTGTTATTCATAGACTTGGTCTTTCTGAACTTCAGCAAGAGATCTGCTTTACTGAGAAACCAGCAACATAGTGTGAAAAACCTGGTAGAAACAATAGGTACTTCTTTATTTAGCTGGTATCTCTTCAGAAACATAGAGTGCAGCCAGAATGTGGCAGTAACAGATTTGCTTTCTGTTGTGCTGGAACACAGCATTCTATTTATCTCTGACAAGTGAAGGATATGTTGGACAAACTGCACTATTAAATACAGAAAGCCTCATTTAAATAATGCTAGTGCTTTGACATAAATAGGGACAAGCTATTCAAACATGAGGTTGATAACATTCTGCCCTTAACTTTGTTGTACATAGAAAACAAAAAAAAAAACCCAGAGGTATCTTTTAATGGCTTTATAATGAAATTTCTTTCCCCCCGTATCTTCTTACATGACTTCTTTGGAAAGTAGAGTAGTATGTGGATAATTTCTACCATATATGTAGCTTGTGGGGTAAAGAACTCTGGTGCACTGGACACTTTTTAATTTTCTGTTAATTTTCTATTTCACAAACTATGGTTTTTTTAAATTAAATACTGAAGTTCCTCTTTCAAGTCAGATTCCTTGAACCCTCTAGTATGATTTTTTCATTCTATCCCTCTTTTTATGTCTGGTTAGTCTAACTGGATATTTTTCCATCACAACATAGTAAGTGTATTAAGTGTATTTTAAATGTTGCTATTGTATATAGTAAAATGTAAAGATTTGTATTACTATTAATTATATAAAAAGCTATGTAAAGTTAAGATTTAGCAGACTGTGTTGAAACAACAGACTGGAGTACTAAATAACATAAGTTTATTAATAGGGCTAATAAGCTGTTTGCCTCTACTAAATTAACTTTTCATGAAAAAAGTTGATGTGAAACTACATGCTTCTTAACCTTAATGCAGCAATCAAGTTTAATTTGAATACTGAGCTCTTTAAATCTGAAACAATGAAGCTTTTGAACTTTTACCATAAAAGACTTGGCTTGAAGGCAAAATATGAAACTCTTTGCTGAGTTTTTTTTACCTTCCTAGTTATTTTAACAATTTTATGTTAATTTCATGTGAAATATGAAGGGTCATAAAACACATACGTTTAGCCTAAATAACTTAAGCTTTATGCAATGAGATGTATTGGTTGGACATACTAGACTACATGAAAGAGCTTCATGATTCTGACACAAAGAGGTGGTGATGCATGGTTAGCTTGTGTACAAATGTACTTGTTCAGAAGCTGAATTATGTTATGTTCTCCAATGAGTTTTACAATTGCTTTCCTTTGGTTAAAGAATTTTACCCAAGTTTCACTCATTCATCATTATTTATTTATTTATTTTTAGTAGACAGGAAGATGTAAAAC
Organism: Coccyzus lansbergi; assembly: GCA_033558105.1. NCBI lineage: Eukaryota > Metazoa > Chordata > Aves > Cuculiformes > Coccyzidae > Coccyzus > Coccyzus lansbergi. The sequence continues at coordinate 2,259,646 of JAUMJK010000318.1, read as the reverse complement.
TCTCCTGTCTTTATAACTGAGATCTCTGTGTCTATGTATGGGATTTAGATTAAACCATGCGTACTGAGCACTGAGGTTGAGAAGTGACCCATATTTGATTAGCTGTCTGTAAGTAAGTGGTACATGGAAGACAGGAATAGGAACCTTTTACCTTTCCCAGGGCCAAGAGGTTTTTCAAATAGCTTTGTGTCAGATGTTAATGTACAACACTTAGCTTTACTCATAAGACTTATTCTTATCATGGCTTCTAAGATGTGAGTTCTCACTCTGATTTTAAGGTTAGTAAGAGTAAGACCCTGAAATTACTTGAGTATTCCATGCCATTCTGCTTTTCCATGGAATTATATTGTTTGAAATTTTGCTGATGAAGTTGCTTTCTCTAGAATTTGCATTTTGTTTAGTTTTATACAGAAAAATGAGTTATCTGTAACTATTTTATTACAGTGTATAACTATATTTTACTTGTGTTGACCAATATTGAAAAAAAGGAATGTATCAAATTCAGGATTAAATAATGATATTTATAATGCAACTTTCCTGTTGTCTTTCAAAACTTGTTTCTCTTCAGTGTCACTAACATTGTCTTTAAGATGATTGCATGTCAGCATTGTCCTCATTCTGCCATTTTTTTCCTAACATTATAATGTGATTGTCATAACCTTCATTTGAAAGAACTTTGCTGGTATATTTTTGCACATAGCTTATTATAATTTGGAGATCTGCATAATTTAACCTCTTTCTTTATAATACAACATATTTACACATCTAAAGTAGTAGTCATATGAGGAAGTCTAAGTGCTTTACAAATCTTAATGAGTTCAATCTGTTGCTCTGCTGCACAGAAACAGATTTCAGTTACTCTGCCCCATTTTACATAAAGGAAACTGAAGGACTAATACAGACTTACCCGAAACCAGATGGCAAATACATATTTTCAAATTAAGAATTGGACCGGTTTTGCCTCTAGGTAATCTCAGATATTTTTTGTTACTTCCTCACATTGCTATTAGTTCCTTTCATGTGTGTGTTATTTTTTTTATTCATGGAATGGTTAATCTTGTGCTGGATTAGGTAGGACATGGAGTCTGCGCTAAGAGTATAGGGGGAGGGCAGTGACAATGTGGACTGCGTAATGCAGACACTTGCCATAGTGCAAAAGTAAAATATGTGAAGACTACAGAAAATAAATAGGAATTGTTTGAGTTGATAATATGTCCATACCATAGCTGTGAAATTACACATTTTTAATATCTTCTGACAGAATATTTGGGTCTAAAAGAATGAATTGTGTTTGAGGCAACAAATTAATGAATTGCTAGAGAAATGGAGCTTGTCGGTGGTCTTATAGTTGAGTAAAAGCTGGAAATTGACATTTTTGCTCTTTAAAATGTCATTTTGAAAATGGTTACATTTAGGAAACAATATGAGATTTTTCTAGGTTGTGGTTGGAAAGGTAGACAATTATCCTAGACTTTGTTCTTCCTTTCTTAGAACTTTGATTTCATTGCAAGACAGGCATAATTAGTTATTGGTGGGTTTATATCTTTTAGTGCTTGTGGGACTGTACCTTGGTCTATCAATATTAGGTGTCTGCAAAGTTCAGTTTTGGTAACATGGAAGAACAGCTCTTCCTTCTTCAGACAGCTTCTTTGATGTTTGCTGTCCTTGTTATCAAGTGACTTGGCTTACCACTACATTCTTTAAATTGATCTCCCAAATCTTCAATATATGCTTCAAAAGCCATACAAGGTGCTTAATTTTCCTTATTAACCTTGGGTGGTCCTACTGAAGAAGATGACAGTTTAATTTCATTCCATGTCACTTCTATAGTGTCCAGTCTGCCTTTTTTTGGCTTTTAAAATTTTTTTTTTTTTTTTTTTGCATTTTACCTTTAGAAGAAAGCAAAGTATTCTAGAAAATTTGAGCCATAGAACAGAAATTGTTGCTAGCTACAGGGTCTTAAATTTTCTCTTCCTGAAGGTGATAGGAATATAAGGAGCCTGTGCATGGCAGAGATTTTGTCTAATTCTGGTGTCACCTAAACTAGTGTTTATACATACTATATATTTTTTCAGCATGGGAGCAGTGTTCCTTCTGCCTCTTGAAGCTATGCTGTGTTCCAAATAAGAACTCAGGACTCACTACAACCTGTATTTTGTTTCTTTGGATTGCATGTTGGAACTCAGATTTGCCCTCTTCCCCCATGGACAGGTTTTCCAGGTACTTGTTCATAATCATTGGGGATTTCAGGTCCTACCAGCTGGATTGTACATGTTGGCAAGTCTGTGCACCAATTATGTGGTGTCTTGGGAGCCCTCCTTCTATGAGAGAGTTCTGCAGGCTTAACAACTACCGTTGTGGGTTTGGGTGCCTAAAATATTAATGTATCCTCTGTTATTTGTATCTGTTCTTCAGTTTTCTATATTCATTCTTCACAGGGACATGCACAGGACAAATTTTTGAAATCTCCTAGTGCATTGATTGAGAATATAATTGCTTTAAATGGAGCGAATGCAGTTTATCATGATGCACACTTTTTTTTTTTTTTTGTCTTTATAACAGATGTAGATTTCTGCAAACTGTGAGGATTCTTTTGGCCTGAAAATCTTCCCTCTGGTTCCTACCAGAGGTAGGCCTTCTAACTCACACCTGATAATGAAGACAGTAAACTTTATTCTTTATTTTTTTAACTAGTCATGAGTTAACCTGCCTTTAATATTTCTGTGAATGTGGAGTTTTGCTGATTCTCTCTAAAACCAAGACAGACTACTGCTATAAGTCATAGACTAGTTAAAAAGGCTAGAAATTGAAGTGCTTCCATTGTAGTTGTCCTGGTTTTGGCTGGGATAGAGTCAATTTTCTTCTCAGTAGCTGCACTTCTCAGTACCTGCAACATTTTGAATACTTGAATACCCTCCTTGAATACTGTGTCCAGTTCTGGGCCCCTCACCACAAGAAGGATGTTGAGGCTCTGGAGCAAGTCTAGAGAAGAGCGACGAGGCTGGTGAAGGGGCTGGAGAACAGAACCTATGAGGAGCGGTTGAGAGAGCTGGGGTTGTTTAGCCTGGAGAAGAGGAGGCTGAGAGGAGACCTCATTACTCTCTACAAGTACCTGAAAGGAGGTTGTAGAAAGGAGGGAGCTGACCTCTTCTCCCAAGTGACAGGGGACAGGACAAGAGGGAACAGCCTCAAGCTCCGCCAGGGGAGATTTAGGCTGGAGATTAGGAGGAAGTTTTTCACAGAAAGGGTCATTGGGCATTGGAATAGGCTGCCCAGGGAGGTGGTTGAGTCACCTTCCCTGGAGGTGTTTAAGGCACAGGTAGATGAGGTCTTGAGGGACTTGGTTTAGTGTTTGATAGGAATGGTTGGACTAGAAGATCTGATGGGTCCCTTCCAACCTGGTTGTTCTATGATTCTATGATTTTAGATGTAGTGGGAGAACAGAACTGATAACAAATATTGGTTTTAATTGTGCAGTGTTTATACTTGCCTGGGATAGAATTAATTTTCTTCTCAGCAGTTACTACTTTCTCTTGCTTTTAGTGTGAGAAGAATGCTGAAAAATACAGACATTTATAGTTGTTGCTGGGAAAACCAAAGACCTTTCTCAGTTTCTTATGTCTTGCAAGTATGCAGGTGTAGAAAGCTGGGAGGAGTGGAGTCAGGACAGTTGTCAGAAGTACTCCGTACCATGAACATTGTACTCTGTAAGTAGGAAGTTTTCTGGGGATAGCCCTCGTGCCTCCTGCCTGCTCTTGGTATACTCTGCTCCCACTGGTATGCTGCTCGGGAATCTCTGGACTTGCTGTACTCCTCATGTTTGCTGGAACTGTAGTTCTTGCAGTGTTCGCTATCTGGCTTTCACTGCTGGGAACACATGTTCTGTGACCGGTGATCAGGGGCGGTCTAAGCATAGTTTTGTGTATTATTAATATTATTGCTATAAATTGTTTTAATTTTAACCCATGGATCTTCCTTTCCTTTTCCAATTCTTATCCCCAGTTGGAGGAGGGTGAGAGAGCATGTGCCCATTGTTTAGCTACTGGCTAAACTGGGACAGTAGTTCAAACACACTCCAAATTCCCCTACTCTTTGCCAATATCAGTAAGCAAAAAACTTCATCTACTAGGGGGTAAGGTGGGAAGTTGGAGAACAAATGCTTCAGGAAAATAACCTATTGCTTAATACTAAAGACAGAGGTTAGCGCGGTATCAAGCAGGATCTCAGGGGAAGTATGGCACCCTGGTGTGTAAGACTTTTTAAGGCCAGGTTTTGCATATAATAACTGTGCACTTATGTTACAATTTCAGTCACATTTATGTTAAGTACAAAATGTGTGATATTTTATTCATGGGGAAAAAATAACTGTAGAAATGATAAGCTAAAATTAAATGTTTCTGTCTTTATAAATGAAGTGGTCTGAGTTTTTTGTTGTTTTGGTTTTTTTTTTCCTAAAGTGCCTACCAGCCACCGTCTTAAATAGATACACAAGAGCATTAAGAGTCATGTAAATGTCAGGTCATTTTGATGTAGGCAGCTAAATATGGGCTCTATGTGCTGAGTATGGTTTTTTTTTACCTACTGGATCTACCTGGCTTTTTTCATATGTCAGGACTTAGTTTGAAATTCAAAATTCCTCACTGCAGGGTATGGTCTTTCCAGATGTTTGAGTTGTTTCTGCAGATGGGCACTTCCAAAACAGATGGCTTGAAGATTCTGAAGAATCAGACTTGGACACCTTGTCTTGAAAGTCTATGAAATGCATTATTTAGTTATTGTGGTAGAGATGGTAGTTGAGTGTGGAAGAAGACTTGGGGGAGTAAATTCCAGCCTTCTCTTGCTCCTCCTCCTCCCACACTGTTTACCTTATGTGCTATTTTACTACTTCTTTTAATCAGTCTCTGAATTTCTTTTCTCCTTCTGATGTTATTTTTTTTACTATAAAAGCTAAGGTCTCCTTTTTCCTCTTCTGTAGTAAATACTGGGTTGTATTTGTCAACATCAACTTTACAGTCTGAGTTCAGATGATTAGTAAAATACAAAAAAGAATATATTTTATTTTGAAGCAACATTTCTTATTAAAATAATTGTTTTGAAGGATAAAGATACATTGGGGATCTTGGCTGATTTTTAATATATTGAGAAGTTGAAAGAGGACACACAGGAAACCTGTACCTCCTTGCCTGCTCATACAGGCAATGAATATTATTTATGCATGTCATGCTCAGCTTGGTGCTTTCCTCTTATAAGAAAATCTTGGAGCAGCTAATTTCTTATTGCAATGTCTTAAGTGTAAGCTATTGAGATGTTTCATTTTCTGGAAAGACATCATTGTATTTATAAACCAGAGAGGAAAGAAGAAGATTTGCGCACTACTGAGGCAACTTTTCCTGTCTACTAATAAATGTAGTCAAGGAAGGTTAAATAGCTTGCTTTAGAACAAAGCTTTAGAGTACATGCTAGTGAAAACTGTGATGACAGCTTGTACTCAGTAGTAGCTCTTTTTTGTGTGCTGCTTCTTAGACAAATTTTCAGGGGAGAAAATGGAAGAGAACAAGGGTGGCTGACCAGCCTGATGCTAATATTAACTGCTAATAAAAGTAAAGAAGTAGTCATTCAAGATTCCTCCTCGCTACAGGAGGTCAGCATAACTATATATTTAGCATAATCCTGCCTCCTTTTATTCTTGGACCATCCTCTGCTTCTGGGAAAAGAGTTATTTGTTGCAATGTATTTCCAAGGAAAAATTTTGAATTTATCCTGTTTCATGTGATCTGCTCCCCTTTGAACTAATACATTCCCTGCAAATCCTACAAGAGACTTTGCTTCAAACATAGCAGAAATGCAGACTGAGCAACTCTAATTAAAAACCCTTCAAAGGTCACTTGTAAGGGTGTGATTTGCTCCATCACATTTAATTCATTAAACTAACATGGTAACAGAAGTTTAGAAGTGTCTATTAGGTGACTGCTTGTCTGTTGTCTCCTGCTGTATTTGAATCCCTTGCAAGGAAGAGAAAAAGGGCACAACATTTGTGTTTTATAAGGGAGCACATCATAGTTGTGAGCTGGAGTGATCTGTTGTTGTAGACTTCTGCAGGATTTATTTCCCCATACTGAGAAAGCCAAGTGAGAATACTCACAGAGAATATAAATTGGGTTTTTTTTTCTGCTATGTTTTATTTTATTTTCTTATGTTGTTTTGTTTTGTTTTAGCTGTGCTCCTGTAGTCCAAGGCCACCTCCAAGGCTTCCCACTGCCCCGAGTTGAATGGCCACAGGCAGCTCATTATCATGACTTGTGTTGCTGTCTTCAGCATTTTAAAAAGTCTTTTTCTATTTCTTTAGCAATAAGAATGTAGTCATCTGCACTGCGACTCTTAACCCCTTTAAAAAGAATTTCTGTAGAAATCGTTCATCAGGGGCCTCAGCATGGTCTGTACGTGCTCTTGCTGTAAAACAAGCACACCACCTAAGTCGATGAGTACCTGGAGAAAACTGTAGTTGCTAGTATGTGCTGGCAGGGTCCCTACCCAGGGTGCTGGTGTGGATTCTCACCATGGCTTTACTGTGTGAATATTGAGAAATAGAATAGAGTTACCTTTGGAGGGGACCTACAATGGTCATCTGGTCCAATATTAGGACAAGAAAAGTAGCTTTAATTCTCTCCCTTCTATACTGTCTCATTCTATTCTGGCACTTCAGCCTGTGAAATCTTTTAGATTCATCCTGGCACAGACTTACTGGAGAAACTAATGAAGCTGTCTCTGACCTTCAGTGCTGCCCAGAGCAGGTGACGGGATGCTGTTTTGTCTACTCACCCGTATAGCCCTCCATTCTACTGACAGCACACCCTACAAGGCACCTCTTTTAATTGTTGAATCCTTGTAGATACTGCAGGATGTAGATACTACATTTAAGTAATTCAGACCTGTTTATTCTGAACCACAGAACATAATTTCTCTGTGACTGGCATAGGAGTTTAGGAAGTTGTGTGTGTGGAACAAGACCCTACTGCAAGCAGGGTGCATTGTTAGCAGTCTCCTTTGCATAGCTGTGGGAATGGTGCCAAAGCATAGACATCTGGTAAAGCCAACTGTAGTCATCAACCATGGCTGATTTGGCAGGATTGATCATTGAAATCAATGCTATTGTAGTCTTTTTGCCTTTTGTATTAAACATAAGTACTAGGCTGTAGCTTAGGCCTGTGGGAACTTTGGGATTGGCTTTCTCCAAGGTCTGCCTGTTTTCCCAGGAAAGGCTGTGCGTTGAGGTGGTTGATTCATGAATAGAGAGTTATTTGTCACCACTTCAGAAGCCTGATTTTATTTGTCATATCCTGGGGATCAGTGTAGTGGCAAGTGTGGCTGAACCTTGTGTAGAAGTCTTGAGCTGTCATCGTTTGTTAGCTGAGATGTTAAAGCAAATCATCATGGACTTCATGCTGATTTAATATGCAGGGCTAAAGTTTGTAACAGAATTGTTGTATATGTAGTTCCATACAGAGAAGTTGGGTTTGGAAGAGGAGTAAAGTCATCAATGCAATTGATGCAATTTTAGGATTTTTGCCATTAGTAGAAGAGAAGCAGGGGGCAGGTGATACTGTTGCAGATTCTTACTTTCCTGGCAGCTTTGGCAAAACTAAAGGAGTAGCTGCTGAAAGAAGCTAGGGCAACAATACATTGCTGATTGTGTTCATTAGATGCTTGAAATGAGCATGTGTTTAGTAATGTAGCAGTTAAGGACTGAGTGACAATAACATGCTTGTTTGTATTTAAAGTAAGAACTTTCGTCTTGATATTTAATGAAGGGTTTACAATGGTAGGTTTTGTGCATAAAATTCAGGTGAGGTGTGTTGTGTATTCTGATGAATATGCATAAATTGAATAAACTGAGATGACAATTTTTGAGGTGAATTAAAAATGGCTTGGATGCCCTTTGTCTTTAGCAGGTCTGTGCTTTCGCACTGACAGGGTAGGCAGGGTAGTTCAACCTGTGTTGAGTTCCTTGCTGTTGTGGCCAGACTGTCACTAGCAAGTGAGCTGCTTAGTTTTTTCATTGGCACAGCGCACAACAGGCACTGTGCCAGGAATGAACATTCAAACTCTCTCTGTTTTGATAGGGAAGGAATAATGTTGCTCAGTGTTACTTAGGCAAATATTAGGGAATAAATCCCATTCTTAAAGATGAATTAGTGTATTCATTTCCTGATCTTGTGACATTGAGTGGCTTTAGGGTGCAAATAGCTTGTTTGAAATACAAAGGGTTAGAAAGATACATTCCAGAATTGATCATTTGGTGCATTTCTGAGTACTCAGAAAACTTTTGTGGCGTGTTTAATGTTGCAACAAATCTTCTATACCTGCTGTTCATGTTTGCCTGCCTTTTTATATTTATAGTAAAATCTCAAAAATCTGTTTTATTTCAGGAACAATGTTACTATTCTAACATACAGTACCACAGATAAATGTTTGTCCTTGTGTCATGACCATCAGTATTTTTCAACTTTTGGGCTTTGCTTACTTTAAAAAAAATAAGAATTAAAGGAAATCTAACAGAGTATTGAGTTTCTTGACTGCTGTGAAGTATAGGAAATTATTTTTTACTCTTATGAAAAAAATGGTGTTGACTTTAATGGGATTAATCACTGTGCAGAGCTTTCAAATAGACAGCACTAGTCATTTGCATCAGTTCCATCCAGTTCACTGATTCATCTAATTATTTGATTCATTCTCCTTCAGAGAAACAAAGTACAGAAAAAGATACCTAAATGGTCATGCCTTCTTTGAGTCAGTCAATATGCAATAAGACTTCCTTAGCCACTTCATTTGAAACTAAGCATAAGCAAGTTTAGCTTCACCTCTTAAAGAACTTAATGGACCATTCCTTAGGACTCTTAAAATATGTGCCAATGTTGAAAAATAACACTCTTACTGAAATGTAAAAATGATAATGGCAAACATAAGTTATGAGAGTTTATATTCCCTGCTTCCCTCCCCTACAACGTACTTAATAGAATAAAGAAACTTGGAAAAACTACTGAGATAAAACTTGATAAAAATTCTGTACTTTGTGATGTTTTTTGCATGTGCATTGTCTAGAACACTTTATTTACTTTTTGTTCTAATATAATGGTAATTCTTTTAAATGTATGGCTAATTTGGTTCTCTGTGTGTATATATCCTTTTTTTCACTAGCAGTTCTAGTTCTTGCTTGTCAAAATTGGAAGTGGCTTTATAGAGTCTCCTCTTTCTATCAGCTGTAGAATTATGAACATCTTGAATCTGATTTCTGTTCTGTGAACTAACTCTTACTTTATCTAATCTTTCTTTCATTCTGAAGTCACAGAATTCTTGGGTTTCACTGTTTATCCTCTGATTTCTTCATTAGCTTATATAAAAATGTCCAGTTTCACTGGGTTTATTTACCTCTTCATTGCAGTGTTTTTATTAAAGTCTGCCCAGTGTCCTAAGGCAAGGGATGTCCAGAAGCAACATTTAGAAATGGGATGTGCTTTGCTCGGCTGTTTTATTCTCAATTGCTCCATTGCACTAGAGGAATGGCTGTCTTTAGTATCACTTCCTGCGTGTATAGGTTCTTGTCTCAGTCATAACACTGAGAGAGGAACATATTTAGACTAACTGAATCAAGGACTAAACTTATGAATATTTTAGCTTTTCTATTTATTGCAGGTTATTAAAGTGTATAGTGAAGATGATACTAGCAGAGCTTTGGAAGTACCAAGTGATATAACAGCCAGGGATGTATGTCAGCTGTTGATATTGAAGAACCACTATATTGATGACCACAGCTGGACTCTCTTTGAACAACTTACCCACACAGGTTTAGGTAAGACCAATACTATAACCATACAGTAGTATGGCAGTGAATAAGATGTTTGGTTTTTATTTTCCCATAGAAATACAATTGTAATGAAATGCTTAGAAGTGTGGGAGGCTTTTGTGATTTTGTTCTTTTGGTGGTTTGCTACTTATTTTTCTCTTTGTTTTTCAAAAGCGTGTCTATGAAGTACATTTTGTCTTAGTACATTTGCCTTACGCTGCTTGATCTGCATCTGTAGGAGTGATTTGGAAGACACTTGAAGTTAAGGTTCTCACTATGAATCCTTCCTCTCTCCCCCTTGCTTTTCTTTGGCAGTTCTGCTTTTACTCGTGATTCCTGCTTATCTCTAACAAGGCTTGGGTTATTTTCATTGCAAATAAAATCTTTGTTCTCAGCACACCTGAGTGAAATTAATGACATCAAGGACAGAAAGCGGTTACACAGGGCTATTCTCTCTGGATAATAGGACCCAGTCTTCAGAAACATGAACAGAGTAGGTTGTCAGTAATATCCTTCAATACAATCAGTTTTACTAAATTTATTGTGAACTCTGGGATGGGACTACTTAAAAAGCAGAACAAAACCATTCTTCTAAATTTACAGTTACGGACCAGTGAACTGTGTTGAAGTGACTTTGTGCTTAGTATTTAAGTTGCTGAAAACAAAATGCTCTGAACTTCATCCATGTCATCAGTGTTCCTCTAGTGTAGTAAAAAAGCTTTTTCTATTATACAGTTTAAAAAGTGTAATCTGTGATTTCAGATTAGAACTCTAAATTTAATTTCTGGTCTCTTTTTCTTTTTGTCATGTATAGATGTAATATTACAGTATAAAAACACATTAAGACCAATTAAATATCGAGAGAAAGGGGAACTTTCCAGAGATGTAAAACAGAGAGAGCACAGGAAAGACTTCATTCAGCCAAAGATGAGTTTAGAAACCCACTGCTAAGATGTAGTATTGAACTGATACTGAAGTCAGACAATCTTACTTCCTGTTATAGCACTATGTTTTAGTACTGTCTTTTGTTTCATTTTGATAAGGAATTATATCAGAAAAATCTAGTAGAAGGCAAATGCCATAGAAAAATATGGTTTGAATTTCATGTTTCTCAGAGTTTCCATATTTATCTAGAACTTTGGCACTGTACTAGAGTTACCAAAGTTATGATGACTTCTGCAACCTCAAGATCAGTTTCAGCTGCTAGTACAAAGAGTGACTTGAGAAAGAAGATGTTTTGGGGACTTTTGCATTCTAAAATACATAGGAAACTCTTTGGACTCCCTAATTCTCAGAAGAGAGTGCACTGGTACCTGGTAGCTCTGGTACTGTTGAGTTAAAACAAACCAACCAAACAACAAAACCACACTTACCCACTTCTTATATTTATGTATGGCCAAAAACTACTGTTAAACTCCTTTTCTGTGTATGTATCTAGGGCATCTGGACTCATGCATTTGTGTAAAATGATCTGAACTTTGCATCTGCCTGTATTATGTTTAGCAGCCTTATATTAAAGAGGAACTACGAAAGCTGAAAATGTTTTCTGCCCTTTTCTGCTGCTTTATCCAATGAAGGCATCAACAAACATTTTTCTTTTTTTTTTCTTGCATTGTAAAAGCGTTTCAAAGATATTTATAACCTTTCGCACTGAATGTATCAGTTGTAAGATGCTTCCAGCCTAGAGTAAGGTCAGAGTTAAATCTGGTTCGAAGCTGTAAATGACTGGCTGCTACAGAAAAGGAGGTATAAAAATGTCTTTAGACAATGATACTGAAGTGTGAAGTTGAAGTGTTTTCTGTATTTTATAGTGTAGCTGATGTTTAAATAGTGTACTGACTATTGAAGAAGACTCCCTTGACAAACCATGCCAGAACAATAGCGCCATTGTTTCTCTCCAGGTTTATTATTTACATAGTATACTTTTTGTCAAAGAGTGTACTTGCTTCAATCTGAAGGATTTCTTGGAAGATTTCAGTATCAAAATAATTGCAAAGTGGTTTTTCCTAAGATGCTGAAATTCTCAAAACTGCTGGCCTGCCAGTCTGGAGACCTGCATTCACTATACAGGCTGCTGATTGCTCCAGCTGCTTTGGGCATAGTTTTGCAAAAAGTTGTGTTGTTCATTCCTTTAAAAAAAAATTCTTAGATGATGAGGATGACAATTTGACATTACTACTAGAAGGAACAGCTTGAGATATCTTCTTATTTTTTTCCCCCTTTTAATAGGAATGAATAATAATGTATTTATTTTTATGAAAATGATGGATCTGGTGTTGTTTGAAAGGTTTAACATGCAGATCTTGACTTGGATTAAGCATACTCTTAAGCACTGGATAAGTAGCCCGAACCAATATAGTTCAAATGATGATTTAGTTTTGGACTGTTTTCTGTATTATTATAGCGTTGTATATTTTACTCATGGAAGTTTGGACAGTCTTTTTCTGCTAACAAGTGTAATGAATGGATATAGAAAGAAAAAGTACTGTGAGTGGGTGTATGTATCTGTGTAAATTCCACTATGATGGGGATTAATAATTCATTCATCAATTAGTGAGTATTTTCTTTAATATCTAACAGCTGTCTGAATACTCCTGGATTAGATATGATTGCATGAATCTTACTGAGCTGAGCACAGCATTCTGCTTTTAATCAAGACAGACATTAATTAAATCACCAGACTGTGCCTTCACTGTTACAGAGACGTGTGAAGGTTAAAAAAGAGAAAAATTCCTACTCAAGAGAAAACATAAGTCCATGATGTGTACACTCCTGTTTTCACAAACCTATACACCCTTTAGTGTGGAGCTGTGTTGTTAAACATTAAGCACAGTCTTGTCCTCATTGCTTTGCACGGCAAGTGCTAAATAGGGGATGTTGACCTGTGGCAGGTGGGCAGGTAAGATGCTTCCTCCACTTGTGCTGTTGTCCCAGGGTACCTGTCACTGCACCCCATCTGCCTCCAACGGGACATCCACACTTTGCACAGCACGTTGCCTCTGCCTCATCACTGGGGTTGCTCAGCCTTCCTACCCATCTCTGAAGTTTTGTCATAGTCCAGGCTCTATTTCAAAGACCTAAAGTGTGACAATTCTTACAGCGCTATAAATCACAATATATTTCAGAACTGTGTACTTGTGCTACATGCCATTTTTGTCTCAAGATATTGTATTCAAAGACATTTTTGGATATTTCCATCTTGTCCAAGGTTATTGAAGGCAGCTGAGGTATGCCTAGATTTGGATGATGCCATGTTATCCCTACCACCTTGGTGCTAGGTTCCCATACTTCCACTACAATTCCCCTGTACATGGCAGGGTGTGAAAACAGATCTCTTCCACAGCTCTTCTCCTTTTTAAGGAAAATACTGTCTTCTTCCTGGTATTTTTTCTTCTCTAGAGAGAATTTTTTTGCCTTGACTGTAAACAGTTTTCTACTTGCTTCTGCAGCTTAATACACATGTCCTAGGGTTCCTCTTTGAGCAGGCAATAGTGCCTTCACCAGGCACATCATCATGTTTCAGTCTCATTTCAATTACCCTATCTACATTCTTTTAGGTAGCCTGTGGGAAGGGTCACAAAGCACTAATTGTGCAATAGCAATGGCTTTTCTGGTTTTTATTTAGTTTAAATTCTTTTCCTCTGCTGGTGGCTAGAGTGGAGCCCATTTGAAACGTGTTCTGTTGTGCATTTCAATATTTAATCTTCTTTCTAGTGCTTTTGTTACTTTCCATAGTTTAGGAGACTTTGTTTTGGATGTAGCACTGCTCTTCATATTAGAGACAGTAATAATCAAGAGATAGTAGAGGAGAAGGTAGAAATTCTCCAGTCTAGCTGGAAGAGAAAAATGATCTAACTAAACCAAAGTGCAGATTTTTTTATGGTGACATTTAGGGATTTGATTACAGGGCTGTGTTTTGGAGTACACTAACGGTGCTTCAGTTCCTTCAAGAAAGTAAGTTGAATCAATTGTAAAATATTCTGCAACACCTTAAAAATGAAGAAACACCAGCATCCCTACCGATTGAGGTAATGCAGAATATCTTATTTTTGTACAGAGAAGTAAGTCTTGAGGAAATGGTATTTTCTTAAATGTCACAATGCCAAGCATTTAAGAATTTGAAATGTCATCCCAGAGGAGCACTTTCTCTCTATAAAACTGAAAGAAAAAATGCTGGTTTTGAGTAACAGCTTCAGTTATTTAGTGTCTCTTTACCCCGCATCTGAAGACTGTGTTTGGAGCACAGCAGCCTGTGCAAGATTTTAAAATACTCATTTTTTCAACTCTTTTTTTGTTGGTTTTGTTTTCTGAAGTACTTTACGTTTTGTTTGATCTGGTTGCAAAATAAAAATTTCCTGTAGCATCTTTAGTCTCTGTCTTCATGGGCTAAAGAATGAGCTAAGTGCAATGAAGAATCAGTTAAATTCAGTTCAGAAAACTTTAACTTTTCTCTACTTGGCCTGTAGATCATGACAGTGCTTTGTCTTGTGCTAGTCATGAACTTGATGTTTTCCTGCTGAGGTGAAATTTAGCTGTATGAGTTTATTTTCTCTATATTTGCTAGCTGGAAACTTCCTGATAAAGCTTATAGATCTGCAGTCTACAATAAGGCTGTCAGCCACTAGACTGGAGAGTGTGGAAGCAGGATGAAAGAGGTGACAAGAGAAGATAAATAAAAAGATGCTATAACTCTAAAGAGGCTTTAATGATTTGAAATATGAGTTTTGTGTTTTATCTTTTGGAAGGTTGTGCATTGTACACTTTGTGAAAGTTAGGTATTTCTTTAGCCAGGACCACTTGCAAAAATTTACTATTTATATTAATTTAATGTTATATCTACTTAAGTTTTTTAAAAAATCTATACTATTCTTCTATCTGTTATGATTTTTTAAAAAAGTTTCTAACAACAAGCACTTATATGAGAGCGTCAACATTCATTTAAGGTATGTCATAGCATTCCTCATGATGATACAATGAAGTGTAGAAGATGTTGTCAGAAAATTGAGAATGACATGGTTTTAATAATATAGTTTTAATTTTTTTCCTTTTGAAACTATACCAGAAATGTAGATTAAGAAGCAATAATTGGCAGGGGAGACTATGTTTAGATCTTAGACTTATTTTTAATGCGAATTCATTGTTGGAGTGTAATTTAAATTTGGGGATGCCAATGATCATTTAAATAACATCTACAACTTTGTTCAACTCCATCATGTTCTCATTAGCTTGTGTCCAAAACAATTAGCCACAAAAATTGTATACCAATTTTGAAGCATGTACATCTTTTCTTTATAAAGTGATTTCATAAGCTGCTGAAAATTATTAAAATAAAGGCAATGCAAATAATATTGTATGAAAATCATCCATAGTCTTTCAAGATTTATGCTTAGCTTCCTGCACTATGAGTAGTCCTGTGGCATTACTCAGAGTATGCAATATATATGCATGCACAACACATCTGCAGGAAAGTTCTTAAGTATCTTTCCTGTAAGTGCATTCCATATTGCTGAAAAAATTGAAAAATCTGCTCAAGAATTTTAGCAGCAGAAGCAGGCTAAAGCAGCAAGAATACCAGTTTTGAATGCCGATAATGTGGTACAAATAACTGAATCATTTTTTCCCTCCTCACTACACTGAAAAGCCATACTACACATTAGGATTCACTTTTTCTTATTTTTTGTCTTTTTTAGTTCTTTTTCATGGCTTACTTTCCTTTTTGCAGGTGCTAGTTCTGTGACTGCTGAAATTCTCAGTATCCCTGGTTTTTGCAAAAACACTTGAAATGCCTTAAGGTCCTTTGTAGTTTCAGAAATGGTTCAGGACATAGTAGAGGCCTGGGGAGACAAAGACCAATTAATGCTTTTCTATAGTGCAGGTAACTTTCCCTTTAGAAATGATGCATTAGAGAAAGAACATGAGCAAGACATTGCTGACACCCCAGACAGTCTGAGTGAATGGTTGACATGGTCTGCTGCCTGCTGCCACACGCGTCTCACAGCAGGAACTGCCTGGCTTTTGTAGGGAGAACATGGATTTGGCCATGAAATAGAATAAAGCCTTCAGCTGCCCCCGTAAACAACAACAAAACTTGAACAAACACCCCTCCACTGACAACCCTCCCCAGTGTGGCCACAAAAGCTGGGCCCTGCTGAGGTGGAACAGTAACTTGGTGTAACATGGACCTGATTAACAGACTGTGTTTGGGTTGCTTGTTTCATGTTTTGCATTCATTTAATTTAATAACATTTCTATCATCTGACCTTTGCATTTTCATATTCTACTCCTAGGCTTTTAGGTGCAGGTTACATGGTGTTTTAAACAAATTGTTGGTATTTTTACAGGAAGAGCTATAGAGGACCATGAGTTAGTGATGGAAGTCCAGTCAAATTGGGTAATAGAAGAGGATAACAAACTGTATTTTAGAAAGAATTACGCCAAGTATGAATTTTTTAAAAATCCACTGGTAAGTCCTAACGTTATATCTTGTGCAATTGCTGTTGCAGCAAAATAATCCTTTCTGCTATGCACAGATAGGCAGAGTGAAAAGCTGTTAGCATAACGTGAATCGAAAGGAATGATTGGGAGGGAATATATAGGATATAGGGATGTAGTGTAGTGAGTGTAACTGTTGGTTGTTCCTTGCATTGCAATTGTAAAACAGCCATGTTCATACTTCTTTATTTTTTTTGGTGAGAGGTCAGATATGGGTTTAATTTTATTGCGTTTTGGATATGGACTTATGACAAAATGTTTGAAATTGAGTAAAGTTTCCATCAAGTGATGACAAAATGTAAAATGAAGCAGTGTGAGGAGGGGCATCTTTAGTAAAGATGATTTTATGAATATTATGACCCAGTGCTGCCCAATGGCAGTTTCTTACAGCTGCTGCTAAATGACAACTGACAGAAAAGGCTGTGAGCAGCCATAACCTATAAGAGTAAGTGAAAGTGAAGCCAAAGTTAGTATATGTAAGGAATGGGAAGGGAGCAAAGAAAATTAGTAACTCGAGGATGTTGCCAAAGGTTAATGCTGCTGAATCAAACTTTAGCTGATAGCAGAGGCCATGGAAGTAGTCATGGCTCAGCAGGAGAAACTCAGCATCTGGTTGCTGAAGTGCATGGTGCATTTGTATCACTCCTAATGATGTCTCTTACAAAGGGAGCTTGTTTCACATGTCAAAGGGAGAAATAGCAGAAATGTATGAGGACTTGAAAGGTGAAAAGTGGAACTCAAATTATCTACCTGTGAAAAGGATGAAGAGGTAAATATTAAGACACCAAATGATACAAGAGATCTGAAGTTTTCTACCTATGCTTCTCTGGGCAAATGTACTTCCCTGATATGGAGGTACCCCTGCACTAGTGAAAAATTCTAAGCTTGAGATGGGCTACAGTTAGTAGAGAAGCTTTCAAGGAATAACTCTGTTAGTTAATTGTTTAACCAGTGATTGGAACCATCTATGGAGTGTGGCAGACATGCACCTATAACTGGCATCAGCTGCTGGGGCTAACCAGAATCCTTACTATTCCTGTTGAGTCATTCTTCTGGCTACTGAAGTCCCAAATGTAGCAAGAATGTTTATCAGAAATGAGTTGATGTGAATTAACCCTACCAGTAGTTTAGTATATTAAAAATGAAAGTCAATGGACATTCTGTGCTCAAGGAAATATTAGAACTGTAGGATAGTTTGGGTTGGAAGTGACCTTTAAAGGTCATCTAGTCCACACCTCCTGCATTGAGCAGGGACATCTTCAACTAGATCCGGTTGCCCAGAGCGCAGTCAAACCTTGAATATTTCCACTGGTGGGGCATCTACCACCTCTCTAGGCAACCTGTTCCAGTGTTTCACCATCCTCATTGTAAAACACATCTTCCTTGTATCTAATCTAAATCTACCCTTTTTCAGTTTAAAAGTTTCAAGCTTGTCACAGACCTTGGGAAAACTTCATTAGTAATGGTCAAACTCTTGGCTGGTTTATATTTGCATGATTATATTGAACCTTCCAACTACAGGTCTGTCCCATAAATTACACCTTGATGTTTCCTTGGTAATGAAATCAGCACTTCAAATGTGTACTTCTTAAAAATATTGACATAGTCAGATTTTTATCTTAATTAATATACACATCATACAAAACAGACAATTAAAAAACCGCACAGTCCTGGGAAGACTCGCTCTCTATTAATGGAAGTTATTCCAAAATATTTTAATGGCTTTCTAGCGTAGTGAAAACAATTGAAAACAATATTTTTTCCAGAATGTTGGTGTATGTCCTCCCTGTAGCATATGAAGCCCCAGGCAACCCTTATATGTCAACAGCAATAGTACTTACTAGTAGAAAAACAACACTAAGGGCTGAGTACTGCAATATGACTTGCACTTGTCTATGAAGCCCTATAACTCCCAGAGACCATTAATATTTTCTCAAAATTCTAAGTTTTTCACCAAATAATGTTTAAGATGTCAGAAATTCAGGAATGATATTAAGGCAAACTTAAATTATTGGATTTGTGAATGTGCAGTATCTTGTGCTTCACTGAATTTTAATTTTACATCCAAAAGAGATAGGAAGTTTTATATTTATTTTTATGGAATGTTGATACAAATTATTATTGTTGCAGAGCTTTTTTCCAGATCATATGATATCTTTTCCAAATGAGACCAACGCAGCTGTAAGCCACTCTGGAATATTACAGGTATGTAGTCTTCGAATGAAGATGATCCAGCGTGGCTCAGGTTTTCTCACTGCCTGTGTTTTGTGACCATAGCTTTTTGTCACTGTTGCATCTGTTGCTAGGTTTTGAATAACTCACGCCCATGGTTAATAATTCTTACCCCTTATGAGATATGAAATGATGTCTTCTTTCCAGATAGTTCTTTTGTGACCACACTTGGAAACTTGCACATTGTTTTGGAGTCAAGGTGTGCTGAAACAGACAAAATGCAGTAAAAATGGTTAACACCTAGAGTATTTCAGGTGAAAGACCCTGTTTCCTTAAAAATGTGGTGTGCTGCAGTGCCCAGCACATACTTAAAAACAGGCTGCAGTAGAATATGAGGAACTGGTAATGGATACAAATGGCTGCAGAAGGAGAGGTAAATGGTTAAACTTAATGAGTAGAAAATTTAGACTGAGTAGGATGATTTGTTAGCTTGAAGGGTGTGGTAGCCTCTGGAAAAAAACAATGGTAGGTCATTCAATATTAGTCATCTTGTAAGTGGACACAAGATTTTAATTTACAGTGGGAATAATTTCATAGAATGACCATATGAAGGATCATCATCTTCTCAAAGAGGGGAAAAATGAGTAATAAAGGTGGAAACATACACATCATTCTTGTTTGCTTGTCACTAGAAAAATTAATTAATAGAAGAACTTTCACTGGCCTTAAGACAACAATGTGTGAGCTTTAGGGATAGAGAGTGCTTGGAAAGACAGCATAATAAGCTAAGATGTTTAAGGTAGAATTAAAAGAAATATAAAAAATACTATGGTTTTTGCATCTCTATAATAAAGTCTACCTTACCATCCACTAGTGAATGAAAAACAATAAAGAACTAACTCTCAAAGCATTCTTCTGTATTAAATGGAATGTTTAGACTAGATGATCCAATGGGTCTTTTCCAACCCAGTGATTCTGTGATTCTACAATTCTATGAAATGGTTATATCCTCATAGAAGTGGATGTTAGGAGGTGAAAATTATTCCAGAGGCAGTAAAAACCATTTTAAATTAAATTAAAATTAAATTAAATTAATTGACATATGCTAGATTCTGTAAATAATTTTTACAAAACTATATAAAAACCTTGGTAATTTCAAGAGATGCTGCATATCTAATGAAAACTGGTTCACTCTTGCTACCTAAACAGAAAATAGATTTTGCATTCTAATGTAAACATTTAATTTAGAAAATCTCATCTCCTGAGTTAGAAGAATGTACTTTTTTTGCTTGCAAATATAGTTTAATAGTTTGAAAAAAAAATAAGGAATTTTATAATGGAACTGTTTGCCCCATAGCCTTACACAAACTTCCTGAAGGTCTAGAGACAGAACATGCTGTGATATATAGGATGTATATAGAGCTTGTGGGTAAGATTAAGAATACTTTTATATACATGTAATTTCTCCCATTTTGATAGCTTAAACTCTACTCAGTTACTATGTTGCATTGTGTTGTCTGTTTAATCATATTTCATCAAATAAAACATATTAGGCATGAAATAGAGAATACCTTTGTGGATTGTGCAGGAGTTCTTGGATGAACTTCCATTAAAAAATCCCAACAAACCAAAACAACTGAAAAACCAACCAAGACCAACCTGCAACAAAAAACCGAAGGAAGTTATACTTTATACTACTTCTAGTTTTAGGCGTTTAGTATAGACATGCAGTTTTCACGCTGAAATATTTTTACTGCTCATTCCTTCTGACAGTTAATAGTTTTGACTACAGTTCACGTTATATTTTCTCACATAGTCCTCAGCTGTGTTAGAAATAAAAAGATGGATTTACGATTGTCTTTTTTTCCTAGCACTTTATTTTAATGGATAGCATTCGTACAACAGTGACTGTTGAAGCTGAACTTTGTTTTGCTTCTCTACTTTGGTCTGCTGAGTGAAAAAAAACCATTTTTCATGACAGTGCTTCTGATTTGAAGCTCTTAAGGCAGAAATCCTGGGGCTTGTGTGGGCTGGGAGCCAACTACTCCTTTTGTCTTCAGAAGAGATACTAAAGCCTAAAAAGACTATGATTCTATGATTCTAAGATGTTTGTTTGTTTTTCCATGCATTGACTCTTTCAGATTTTCCTAAAGCTTCCATTTGACTCTGTGGTGTTAAAATACTTTTTTCATTTAGCCTTTATATTCACTATCAGTGAACCTGTTAATACATGGCAAATGGGAAGATTAACAGGCTGAAACACCTACCAGGACCTACCTGTCTGCTTCAGTGTGGCTGAAATAGCTTAAATATAAACACAGCTGTGTGCCAGCAGCACATAGAATCATAGAATAACCAGGTAGGAAGAGACCCACCGGATCATCGAGTCCAACCATTCCTATCCAACACTAAACTATGCCCCTCAGCACCTTGTCCACCCGTGCCTTAAACACCTCCAGGGAAGGTGAATCAACCACTTCCCTGGGCAGCCTGTTCCAATGCCCAATGACCCTTCCCGTGAAAAACTTTTTCTTAATGTCTAGCCTAAATCTCCCCTGGCAGAGCTTGAGGCCGTTGCCTCTTGTTCTGTCCCCTGTCACTTGGGAGAAGAGGCCATCACCCTCCTCTCTACAACTTCCTTTCAGGTAGTTATAGAGAGCAATGAGGTCTCCTCTCAGCCTCCTCTTCTCCAGGCTAAACAACCCCAGCTCTCTCAGCCGTTCCTCATAAGGCCTGTTCTCCAGCCCCTTCACCAGCTTTGTTGCTCTTCTCTGGACTCACTCCAGAGCCTCAACATCCTTCTTGTGGTGAGGGGCCCAGAACTGAACACAGGATTCAAGGAGCGATCTCACCAGTGCTGAGTACAGAGGGAGAATAACCTCCCCGGACCTGCTGGTCACACTGTTTCTGATACAAGCCAGGATGCCATTGGCATCCAAGTGCAGGACCCAGCATTTGGCCTTGTTAAACCTCATGCCATTAGACTCAGCCCAGCGGTCCAGCCTGTTCAGATCCCTTTGCATAGCCTCCCTACCTACCCTCCAGCAGATCGACACTTCCACACAGCTTAGTGTCATCTGCAAACTTGCTAAGGGTGCACTCAATGCCCTCATCCAGGTCATTGATGAAGACATTGAACAGGGCTGGACCCAGCACTGAGCCTTGGGGAACACCACTTGCAACTGTCCTCCAGCTGGATTTAACACCATTTACCACCACTCTCTGGGCCTGGCCATCCAACCAGTTCTCCATCCAGGGGAGTGTGTGCCTGCCCAGGCCAGAGGCTGACAGTTTCCATAGCAGAATGCTGTGAGAAACTGTGTCAAAGGCTTTACTGAAGTCCAGGAACACCACATCCACAGTCTTTCCCTCGTCCAGCAGACGAGTCACTTTGTCATAGAAGGCGATCAGGTTAGTTTGGCAAGACCTGCCTTTTGTGAATCCATGTTGACTGGGCCTGATCACCCTGTTCTCTTGCATGTGCTTCATGATAGCACTCAAGATCACCTGTTCCATGACTTTAACTGGCACTAAGGTCAGACTGACAAGCCTGTAGTTCCCTGGATCCTCCCTGCGACCCTTCTTGTAGATGGGCACAACATCAGCCAGCCTCCAGTCCAGTGGAACTTCCCCTGAAAAGTTGTGTCAGAAGTGGGATACGAAGCCACACCTCCATGCGGTGACCAGAAGACATGCCAATTGAAGTACCTAGTCTTATTGTAATTTAGTTATTCAGGTGAATAGTGATGAAGCTATTCATAAGGCATTCATAGTTGTGAGCTAGGGCAGTCTTCTATCGAATGAAGTCTGGCCATGTTTCTGCATTCAAACCAGTGAAATTGAATTAGCTCAGGCTGGTCTACAGGTGGTATAGTCATGCACCTGACTGCAAGGTAAGGAAAACAATGAAAGTGAAATGAACTTTGAATATCTTTGTTGGACTGCTTTATTTAGTGGCCAAAGAACTTGGTGTACTTCTAAGATTACTTTCACGTCATCATTTTGCTTCAATTTCTTACTGGCCAGACTCCCTCTTGCCTCGCAATCTGTTGCTTCATGTCCTCAATACAGATCTTCTGGAAGTGGCAGTGGACAGGAGGAAAATGTAGCAATGAAAGCTGCGGATATCAACTAGAAAACCCCTTGTTCCCTCTCTCTGTGTAAACATGAATAATATTTATGATTTTGTAGGCCAGTCTGGGGAAAAGTTCCTTGAAGAGCTTAGTGAAAATGTAGATTCCTTTGCATATATGGAGACTGAAGAATTCTAGGTTAGTCTGTTTAGATGTGAGTCAGAGTTCTGAGTAGTTCTATTGGAAGAAGGTAATAAAAATTAATGTATTACATGGAATTCCAATAAAGTTAGCCTGCTTTCCAGCTTTTTAGAACTTTTACCAACTGAGTAAAACTGCGTACTTGGTCTTAGCAAGATAACAGCTGAGTTGTATTCTGACAATGTCAGGTTGAAATGGCTCAAAAGAAGCTATTGAATATCTTAAGAGAGGCAATGCATCGGTTAGCTTCTCTCAGTGCATTAGTTAACTTATCTGCCTTTCTGTATCATTCCGCCTTTTCTATGGCTTGTGAAGGTGCACACCTTTTTCTCCTTGCAATTCTGGAAGCAAAGTGGCTGATCTCTTAAACTTTGAAGTCCTCTGTCTTTCCTCCTGATGCAGTTTTTTTCAAAACTGTCTGCCACATGACGTTGAGCGCCCAAGACAGGAGCTGCCTTGGTGACTGGTCCAACCTCTTCTGGTTTTAGTTCAATTAAAGCTCCTAAAACTCCTACATAAGCACCACTTCAGGTCTTGAGACCTTTGCTCCCTCCTTTTGAAACATCTACCTGACTTGGCATGTCGTTGTGATATAGATTTTGTGATTTGTTTACTGAATTGACTTTAACTCCGATCAGATCTGTTATCTGGTTTGTAACACAGCAGGGAGGGGTGGAGGGTTTTTTTTCCTTCTGTTGGCAGCATTGATTTGCAGTTTTATATAAATAGGGTCTGAGGCATGGAATCAGAACTTCTTACACTGCTTTTGTTGCTGAAGTCAACATATTGCATAACTAATGCTCTCATTTCAAACCATATGTTCCATATAAATATGTAGCTTGCTTAGCATACCTTGAAGTTGTGTGACATTCTACATGCCTTAAATCAGAGGTACTCAATGCAATCATAACCAAATTACCATGGTGTAATAGTGGATTTAGACATTTATTACCGTTACTCCTGCCTGAGTATGTTATGAAACAGAAAGCTGGTTTCAGATGGAAAGAAAAATGCATCTATGATATTTTCTTTCAGATGTTCCTAAGCTCCAGTACATATCCTGAGATTCATGGTTATTTGCATGCAAAGGAGCAGGGGAAAAAATCGTGGAAAAAATTGTACTTCCTTTTGAGAAGATCTGGTCTTTATTTTTCGACTAAAGGTACATCTAAGGTAGGAGAAGGAAAAAAAGAAAAACAGTAGTTTCTTTTTGCCTGATAACTTTGTTTTATTCTGGTTAGTATTTTCCTAGTTGGTTAACAGAGTACCCTATTAAATCGAGTTAAAATTCTGAAGTATAAGTTGATGCTCTGAAAAATGGACATAATACTTGATTATCTAAAGTAAACAGAAATCTATGTATAAAAGGGTTTTACAGGAAGATTTTGAGAATTCTCAGATTTTTGTCACTGGACAGTTTTTCGTTTTACTAGTTCAGCTTTTTGATGGCAGCACTTTAAAACTGAGTATGTTAAACAGGATCCATTGGAGTTGAGGTACCTTTTACACAAACCACTTAAAACAATGTTTTTTCTTGTTCTGAATTTTCTGTGCTAACAGCCAGAGTATCCATTGAGCTATTTTTGTATCCTTCAGCAAATATCTTTTGTTTGTTTTTTTGATTTAGTTAACCTTAGAGCATGGAGATAATCATTAGTATGGGACAGTAATTATTACAGTGTACTGTTTTTCAGATTCTTAAAGTATATTTTATTTTGATATTTTAAATGCATGCTGTTCTCAAAACTTGACTCCTACTCTAAGATTACTGTGGCTTCAATTTAGTGGATATTTTCCCAGAAATCATGTCACTTGTACTTTGTTTTTTCTCCCCCTCTAGAAGGATGAACTCTTGGACTAGTTTGATGTGTTTTTTCTCTGCATTAGAAAATTGATGTTGAGCTGTCTTTTACTAGTTTTTGTGATTTCACAGTTAAAACTGCAGCATGTAAGACTATTTTGGAGCAGTATAGCTAATATATTCTTCTGAGCTTCTTATCTGGAGAGGCTGGCTAAAAATAGTCTAACACTATTACATTGCTCTTCCTTGTAGGAGCCAAGGCATCTTCAGTTTTTCTGTGAATTCAGCAATAGTGATATGTACATGTCTTTGACTGGCAAAAAGATTTCTGGAGCACCAACAAACTATGGATTCTGCTTTAAGGTACAAGCTTATTATTCTGATAAATATTAAAGCAAGCCACAGTTTTTAGGTAAGCTTGAGTTTCTTTAAGACTTTTGAAAACAGTATTCAGCTGTCTATTATAAGATAGGAGAATTAGTGGCTTTTATTTCAACAGGTATTATCTTCAAGATATGAATTAATGCTAAAAAAATGTGCTGTGGCCTTCTAGCCTAGCAAATCAGGAGGAACCAGAGACCTGAAACAACTCTGTGCAGATGATGAACAAAGTAGGACCTGTTGGATGACAGCAATTAGATTGCTTAAGGTAATTTTTCTGTGTAGCATTAACTTCTTGATGAAGTTTACCAAGTGAAATGCTGATATTGTGTGGTAGAGAAGGAATGTAATTCTAGGTTCCCATCCAATCACAATATCAGTTTTGAACTCTGAAAGCTTTTTTTTCTTCATCCCAACAAATAGAGAGAGCCTAAATTACTGGAATAATTGTGGAGGATGGGATGATGTCTTGAAGCCTCAGTCCTGCAAATATTTATCATTAAGCATACGCTTATGTGTAACTGTGTTGAATTCAGTGAGATTGTTGACTAATGTTGAAGAAAATTTCAAGAATACACAACAAGGGATCATTGATATATTTTTAAAATCTGTCTTCTTGTGACAAAATAGTTATAGGCCAGTTTTTACATTAATGAGTACTATAATATTTAATGTAGAGTGTACATTTGTAAAGATAGCAACAATGACAACAGTGTTGTGCATCTCCTTGTCCTAGCAGCATTTATCCCTGGTTTGTAGTGATGTAAGAAAAATATGTGTTGTCTTTTACACCTGGAAAAAAATTACTTGGCTTAGGTTCATAATTTTAAATGCTAACCGTTTTATTTTCTGGTTTTAGTATGGGATGCAGTTGTATCAGAATTATATGCAACCATATCAAGGTAGAAGTGGCTGCAGTCCGCTGAGTATTACACCTATGGTATGTGCCACAATAGCAACATGAATAAAAACATTGTTTCTGCCATCATGTTATTTTTAAGTGACTTGTTTGACAGTTTTACTACTGACATGATCCTGCAAATCTTTATACCTTGAAATGCTTGCAAAAATCTTTAGGGCTGTCAGGGTTGATCAGAGAGTGAATTAATTAATTTGCTTACTTAATACAAATCAGGTAGTCTGGACCAGTTAACAGGCTTTTCCCCTTTTTCCTATCTCCAGTATTTTGGGAGCTCATTGCCTTTTTTCTGTGTCAAAAAGAATGAAAGAAAATTTTGAAAACAGAGCAGCAGAATTATAAATGACAGGATAGGAATGATAGGAATGGTTGGACTTGATGATCCGGTGGGTCTTTTCCAACCTGGTGATTCTATGATAAATGCATTAAAAAAAAGAAGTGTTTAAGGTTACAGATGCCGTAAGTGATTAATAAGAAAGCTATAACAAATCCCTTTCAGTATATAATAATACTTTCTTTTCTAAATATTGAGTACCTAAGATGAATTTCACCTAGTGTAGTACTGACTGGATTTCAGAGGAACACCATAATTTGGCAGAAATGGGTTTTGGAGAAGCAACAGTCTGTCCTAGATGCTGTGTACAGCTCCTTAGTCAGATGACTGGATTGGATCAATTTGTCCCTTTCTTTAATATCTTATGGTATCCCAGTTCTTTATGAGTCATTTGATTAGGCACTTCTTCATGAATGATTTTTATAACTTTTTTGTGGATTTTGTTGGCTAAATTGGGTAAAAATTACTTGTTGGGACATGTGACAATGATTTTATGGTGGTTTTTTTTAGCTTTTATTATAGTTCTTGCTGTTAAAACCACTAGAGTATGCACTTTCTATTATAGGTATTCGCAAAAATAGTGTTCACTGATACTGCTAATAAACATGGCTTCAAAATCGTACATAATACACTGACCACGTCTTTATTCTTTGTTACGTGAAGCTGTTGCAATAACCCACTGCTGCTTTTATAGCAGATCTGGGACCCATTACTGATTCACTCTCCTCTTACACTGCTGCCATGCATTTTAGTTCATGTAGCTTCTAACGCAGGCAGAATCTATAACCCATAAAAAGCATGGCACTGCTTTTATGCTTGTGTGCAGTTCAGGAATTAAACAGCAAACTGGATAAATTGGAAATTAAGTGCTAATGAACATACTTCATAGGGGAACCACTTCCATATTTCATATTCTTCAATAACTCACTACCATGTCAGCTACAAGGAGATCCACTCTCCTAGAGGCAAACATTTTCTCTTACTTTGTCCTTGTTATTTTACTTTTGTGTCAGGCAGACCATAGACTACAGTGTCAAGAATAAAACAGAACAGAATTGCTGTCTTCTATTTCTAGTTGTATTCATGCTTATAAACAAATAGGAACAAAAAAGCGCTGCTTTGATTTTGGAGTGGGAAGCTTTGCTAATCCTACAGAAATCTGGGCCTCTTGTGTTCCAGATGTTACTTTAACTTAAGAGTCCTAGAATGTTTTTGGTTTATTTTATTTGGTGTTTTATTGTTCTTGGTGTTATTTTATCTTACCAGTTATTTAGTACTGCAGTGCCTGTCAACATTTTAACCTTTAGAACCTGTATTAAACATTTTGTAAACATTGGTTTCTGAGAAGTATTTTGGTGAGTTTTAAGACTGGTCAAACTTCCGTGCTTCTTATCCTGTTTTTGTAACAGATCCTACAGTTGTTGAGTCTGTGATAGGAGTTAAGAGATGTATTAAAATAATATTTAAACTCCATAGAAACGGCTGTTTTCAATGCTTAGCTCCAGTAAACTCTGAGTGACAATTCATATAGGAATTATATAAATTCAGAACATACCTATTGCAAAATATTTCAAATCTTTCTTAATTTGACGGTTATGTGTAAGAATTTTGTATTTTGTCTCTTTTTCTGTTACTTGGACAATTTAATAGCAGTTTCGTTACTGCTTTTGACAAACAAAGGGATAGGTATATTTAAAAATAGTTAAAATAGTTTAAAATAGTTTAAAATAGATAAAGAGTTTATGGTAAAGTGACATATTTATCATCTACTGCAGTAATGCAAAAAGATGATCTGTCCTGCCAGACTGTAAAATTGAGCTTTGCAGCAGCATACTTGAATTACAAATGCTCCCTAGGGTAAAATGAGTTTAGCTCTGATGGGAATCACTGCAGATACTTGAAGCACCACTTAGAAAACATAATGTTTTCTCAGAAGCTCACTTTTAAATGATGAGTCTTTAAAAAATGAACAAATTAAATGTATTTTTCTTTGTTGCAGAGAAGCATTTCAGAAAATTCATTAGTAGCAATGGATTTCTCAGGACACAGAAGCAGAATTATAGAAAATCCAACAGAAGCCCTTTCCGTTGCAGTTGAAGAAGGACTAGCATGGCGGGTATAAACACCTTTGCTTTTTCAGAATATTATTTTCTGATTTTTTTTTCAAAGCTAAAAAGCTTTGAAGTAATGTTTTTACTTCTTTCTTATACAGAAAAGAGGGTGTTTACGACTCAACTCACACAGTAGTCCTGTTGCCATGTCTAACATGGGTATGTGTGAGTTAATTCATTGCCAGGGAAATGAAATAGCTGGTTCTTTCAATAAAGGCAACAAATTTTTTAAAGATATTTATTTCTACAGCTATACACAGATCTCAGTCATGGTTTCATCATAAAATCTCTAGAGAAGAAGCTCAGAGGCTTATTTTGCAGCATGGACTTGTAGATGGGTAAGCTAATTCTTCATGTAATACTTATATGACACATTTCTAGTCAACGACTGCTATTTTCATGTACTTATCAGTGGGGAAGATGGAGGAAGGAAGATTTTACGTTTACGTTTACCTAACAGAAATAAAAGTTCTTTTATACAAGGCTATCTGGGGATCAGTTGGTTTCTGTTTTATATCTTTTGGAAGCAATAAAGTGGTGATCTAACACTCCTAACCTGTCACTGACAGGTTACTTATGTCTGCTCAGAGCCAGGCACTTGAGCTCTGTATTTGCACAGTATTCTCTGGGCACTGTCAACTTTGGCACCAGTGTCTTTTGTATCTCTTATTAGTGACAGATGAATGAAAGAAAGCCTGAAAACATCAACTACCATTATTCTAGGATGAACTGTACAGAGACATTCACTGAAAAAGAAAGTATGTTTTTCCTCATGAGATGACTAAAAATTTAATTATCCCTTAACAGTAAACACGAAACCTTAGGATAAGACTATTCACTATTATTTTTCTCTCATTTAAATATTAATTAAAAAAATAACAAAGCAAGTAGGTTTTTTATGTTCAAATCCCCCTGGTCTTAATTTCTGTATTTTTATTCTTACTCCTATATTAAATGTAAACTGGGGCTGCCTTCATTCAAAGAGTAATTCCATAAAACTCCTAAGTTCTCTGACTCTGTTTCCAGTTACATATCTGTAATATCAGCTAACTGGTTAAATTCCTTCAGGTTTAGATTAAGTGTCTGAGATGAGTAAGTGAATACCTTGCTAACATTAGTTTTGTGCAGTGATGTGCATGTTCTATTGTTGATTCTATTCATAGATGTGCATTCTAGATTTAGTGAGGAAGATAATCTTGCATGGACTATCTAGAGTTGGTTAGAACATGGTACTACGAGCACTCCTATGCTGCCAAATATAATACAAATTCAGGAATTACAGTGACGTTATGAAGACATTACAGCACCTGACAAATTCTGTGCTTTTTAATGAACTGAAAAAATGAATTATCACCAGAAATACAAAGGTTTTCATAGGAATAATAATATTTTAGTTTCTGGGGCAGGGAGGAGGAGCAGAGAAAATAAGCCATGTTGAACCTCTTCAGGTGATCCCAAGTAGGAAGGTCTCCTGCATATATGACAGAGGTGGTGGGAGCTCTGTAATAGCATATGTACCAACAAATACGCTATTTGTGATGGCTTATGGAAGATAAAGGGACTAGTATGTAAAGAATCTACAGTAGTCTCAGTTCTTATATAAGGCAATAACAGAATTAGGGACAGCAACAATCTTGAAGTGTGCTGCGAAGAAATAAGGTTTTTGGATTTACTGTTCTGTTGTAAAATGAACTTTATTAAAGAAGTTTATGTAGCAATATTGTAGATTTTATATTTTCCCTAGGGGACATTTGAAGACTTTTCAGTGATAAATGGTTAACAGGATTGTGAACTGATCAGCATCTGACTGATGAATGGGATAATGGCCCATGAAAAAAAACAACTGGTCATTCAGGGAATTCCCTATATGTATATGAAGGAACATTTGTTTGGAGCTATCCAGCATGTCTAAAAAGCCCCCATCCAACAAGCATTGCAAAGATGCTATGATCTACAACCCTTTCTTCATATTAAAGTGGTCTTTTTAAAGGTTCTTTGACAACTAAAGTAAGTCTATTGTGATAAGGCTAGACAATAGTAAAGAACTCTTTATGTGAAGGAAGACAAATATTGCTTAGCTTTGCTGTTAAAATAGGATAAAAGTAAGAAAATGGACTTTAAAGAGCTGCTGAATGGCAACATAAACTAGTATAATTTTTCTGAATAAAGTAAAATGCCAGTCCTTATAGACAAACATACAGAAGATTTAAGTTTATGCAAAGGATCTTAGGAACTGTGCTCTGAAAAATTGTGTTTGTGTCCTGGAGAGGGTGAAAAGCCACTAGATGGTGAGAGAGAGCTTGTTAGGAGAGTTATTGAGACCTCTTAGTTGTCCTTATACTTGCTGTGTGCTCTTACAAGCCATGTCCTGAGTTGACAGTTGTCCCTCTTTAATAATTGAATTAGTATCAGAGCTCTGAATTAGACTGGATGGGTTTTTGATAGAAAAGTTTATAATTTACAATTTCCTTAATTCCAGGTATTTTCTTACTTTGTACAAATATAACTCAAAAACTTTGAGGATAAAATCAGTAGTTTGGATCCAGACTGTTAGTGAAAATCCAGTGTAAGCTTTCTTCTCCTGAAATCCTTTCTTTTCATATAATTGTGCTGTAATTTCTGGGCAAAAGTAGATGGTCACTAGTGCTTGGCTGATACCTGCAAGTCCATCTTACCCCTTTCTTTTGTGTCCTGTAAGAGGAACGTGCTTGCCAATACCTGCCAATACCCTTACATTTCCCTTGTTTGGTACGTTTATTAGCTGTTTTCCAGACCAGCACTCTATGAACAGTTCAGGGTCTCTCTGCTATAAAGCTGTGAATCAAGTACCTCCTCTCTGTTCTCCAAACTGTTCTGTGCTGATATTACACACTTAGTGATTCAGTGAAAGCTGTCTCTTACTGGTAACCATCCTCTGCCTGTACCAGATTACTCTACCAGGGTTGTGGCAAAATTATATCTGTCCATACCATGGCTGGAATAAGTTATTAATTAAACAGATACAGTGACACTGTTGGGCATTGAGAATGATGTGATTTGAAGTGAGTACGTGCTTATGAATATTAACCAGGTATGAAAATAATTCTGGTATGTCTTGCATTGCCTTTTCCTGCAAACTTCCTATTGAACTACACTTTGAATTTTCCCTGTAATATTTGTGATTTAGGTAACTTTCAGAGTCCAAAGTAAAATTTTGTTTAAAGCACAAACTTCGAGGGTGCTCTTCTGTCTGAAGAGATGCGTTGTAATTCTATGCAGTGTAAAAACTAGCACCTGCAGTGTCATTCATTTTGACAATGCATATTTTTCCCATAATAAATGAGGTGAAGAATTTCAGAAAAAGTCTTTCTGAGAGACATTTGCAAAGAAATACTGATCTAAAGCGTAACTTATATAATTGTGATTATTTTTGCTTTTCACTAATACTTGCTGTAATGAATTTACAAGTTTTAAATGGATGATTACAAAAGGCTTTCTGGAGTAATCTTACTGCAAAAATTTTCAATCTCTTTTAGGGTATTCCTGGTACGTGATAGCCAAAGTAATCCCAAAACATTTGTATTGTCACTGAGTCATGGATTAAAAATAAAGCATTTTCAAATTGTACCAGTAAGTAAATGTTTCAGTTTATATATACAATTATAAAACAAACCAATTGAATAACTGTAATAAAATATTGATGGATTTTTTTTCTTTTGCTGCTATATGGAACATGTAAACATAATACCCGTATCACTAAAAATAACTAGTAATCTTGAGTAGAATTTAACCTTTTTGAGCTTCGCTGTTTGATTTGTTATGAAGCTCTACTAGTATTATGGAATCCTAAAAATTGTCTTGAAAAAACAGACAAATCTATTTGAACTTGAGTAGAAGCAATGAAAACTGTGTTTTAATAAAGGTCATATTGCCTTTTCATTTTTCAATATGTGCACAATTTCTTTTTAGTCATCTGTTTAGATGTACTATGACGTATGTGTGTGTGTCTATCTCACTGGCTAATCTGCTCAGGAGAGTTTCAGTTTGGTGTCAAACATTTTTGTTTGACCTTTCCTTTTGATTCTTGTTATTGTGGTCCAAGTCTTCCTCAGAGGAACACTTTAAGCAAAATGAGCGTTACCCTTATACAGCTAGTCCAGCCACTTAGAGGTAAGCTGAAAATTCCTAAACTGAAATCATATTTTAATCAGTTTTCATTGGAGATATCATCCATCCTCCTGTTTGAATTAGCCAGCTTTCTGTATCCCTTCCACTCCTTCCAGAGCAGGTTTATACTGCTTTATTTACAGGCAGCTTCTGTTGAGATGAAGAACACATTTGCATTATGTGTTTTAGCTATAGATACTTGACATAACACCAGACCTATAGCTTTTTCTTCTTTCTTCACAAGTACCTTTCTTCCAGTCTACATAATTCTCTAGCCTCCATGTTTCTTGCTGCTGTATTTTTTATGAGATTCTGCTGTAGAAATGAGGGTAGTGGCTTTTTTATTTGTTTGTTTGTTTTGTTTCTGATCTCGTAATCCTCCATGATTATTTACCAGATTTCTGTATGCCTTACTTAGACTTGGAGCTGATATCCTCCCCATTCCTGTAGAATAAAACTGAAACATTATTTGGAAGGAAGAAAGGAATGAATCAATGGCAGTAAAAAGAATTGTTCAGGGTTTTCATCATGTCAGGTACAAACAATGGAGGAGTCCTTTATCCAAAAGTGATAGCTATGCCTTGGATCCCATGTAAGCATCAGAAAGTGCTCTGTGATCAGAATCCCAGGTGTGAGATTTTTCTGCTTTTAAAAACTGTGGTTACTTCTATTATTTACTTTGATATAACTGTTGTGTGTTTTAAAAAATCTCCCGAACTCTGTACAAATACTGGATGATTCTATTTCATTGTGATGGCATTTAACTCTAAAATTCAGGAGACCACTTTTTCCTTCCCTGTATGGAAACAGACCCTCTTTTCCACAAGACCAGATGTAGCAGAAGCTGCAGTTACCTTCCATTTCCTCTGAGCTGGATGGTTCTCCTCTTCAGTCAATTATTCAGTCAATTCTAATATTCCTCTGCAGTGCATTTGAGGAGTTAATCATATACATATATGCTAAAACTTTGCTGTCCTATTGTAGGATCTTTGGAGGAACAAGGAATTCTTTGTTTTGACATAGATTGTCTGTAGACTTGGGTGAATTTTTCCATGCTGATGGTGCAGAAGCCCTTTAGCGCTTCAGGAAGGAAACTTTTGATTGTTTTTAAAGTAAAGGTATTTATCCTAAGCTAGTTGCCAGAAGCAATAAATCTGTAATGAGAACAACTTAATTCAGAGAGAGAATGTGTTTATTGAAACTGTTAGTTCCCCAA
The DNA here is from genome assembly GCA_033558105.1 of Coccyzus lansbergi. Lineage (NCBI taxonomy): Eukaryota > Metazoa > Chordata > Aves > Cuculiformes > Coccyzidae > Coccyzus > Coccyzus lansbergi. The sequence goes on along the minus strand of JAUMJK010000318.1, from coordinate 2,225,959 downwards.
CCATAGGCATATTTTGATTCCTTTCTGTCATTCAATTTCTAGTGTCATTCAGTACCCCTCAGCTATTGTCAATACTGTTGACATACCACATGCTCTGCTTTTGCTAGAACAATACTCTTTAAGGAGTTCAGAAAATTATTTTTTGAGGGGTGCGAGGTTTTCTTCCACTTGCTCTTGATCGTCTAAATGAAGTTATAATTTTCCAAGAAACAAGACATTTTGTGTTACTGCAGAAAGTTGCAGTAAGTAAACTTTGAAGTTCAAAAAGGCTACCTTTTTGAACTTCAAATCCTGCTGTTCTTCTAAACTCTTGATTTTTTCAAAGTCATTGGGAAGAGAAGGTAAACTTTCCTACTAACTATAAATAAATGAATGGTATTTAGAAGGTCTTTTTACAAGTTAAAAATAAGTCAGTGCCTAAATTAATTTTCTCTTACATTTTACATTGTTTCAGGTTATATTGTGTTTAAAAATGTGTCCTTTCAGATACTGCATGCAGCCTGCCAATGAAAGCTTCTCTCATGTTCCCATGTTAACAGGTGCCTCATGTAAACATGCAACAAGTATTGCAGGTTGGTGGCAGGAAACTGATTGCAAGTTGAAAAGAAAACCTTTGAGATAGATTTGGGATCCCATACTGTGAAAATTGGAGAACATGATAATTTGGAAGTATTTTTCAGCCTTACTGCCTTGAGCTGATAAAAGTTCAATTCAGTGTAGTCTATTTTAATATTAGCAGTTTAGTAGTCCATGTGAAAGAACAATTGGTATACATTTCTGGCACTGTCTTTTTCCAGTAAACATTCTTTAATAACATCCTTCTTAGCTTGAAGAGAATGTCAGGTTCCTGGGCAACATAACTTTGTTATTAATCTTTATGCTGCAAAATATTGATTGCTTTAGAATTAGCAATCTCTCTGGTATTCAATTCAAGGCTTGGGATTAATTTTGGAGAGGGAAAAACAAGATAAAACCAAAATCCTGGTCAAGAAACATCTGAATTGTCAATTCTTCCTTGTACTGAGTATGTTGGCAGGAAAACTGCATGCGTAAGAAAAGTCCAATGCTTGATAATCCATTTTAAGGTTCTTGGTTGTAGCACAGAGCTTGCAAATGCACACATTGTAGTGTTTGGCCTGGATTGACCAAAGTCTGAGAATAAAGAAATTACAAAATACTTCCAGACATGTTCAAAAGGGCTAGTATAACTGAGAGTTATAAGCAATTCAACAAGTGCTTCATGTGAGAAATCTTGACTACAGGTAACAAAGCTAACTATATCTTCTCCCTTCCCTTGTACAGAAGTGGGGCAGTTATATCTTTCCATAGCACACCTTTTGATATGCCACCCTAGCTGAAATTCAGGATCTCCTGTTCACTACTTTCTCAATCTAGTGAAGTATCTCTTTTCCCCTTTTCTGTTTTAAAATAGTTGAGGTAGGATTTTTTACCCTTGATTTGAATTAATACGTATTGGTCAGTATTGCACTGAAGCTCCTTAATAGTAGGCATATCAGCAGTAGAGGAAATACAGAGAGCAAATGTTCAGGAACCTAGAATAGGGAAATACTGATGGTAAATTTTAAGCATCTAAAAGTCAAAAGTAATCTTTCAAGGTATCTTTTGCAATTTCTTTTCTCTCTCCTTTGTCTATGCTAATATATCTGTTTGGAGCTGCAGCAGTTCTTTCTCCTGCAGCAAAGAACATAGTACTGTATCAAGCAAATTAATTGTCCATTTTGTGATGGGCAGGTTCTTGCATAGCAGACATTATCCAGTACACCAGTGCACTAGTGTATAGCCATATTGCACCTTACAAAATAAATAAGAAATGTGGCAGTTACACAGATTGTGAATGAAGCAAAGGTGGAAATCCCTAAGTAAGTTGAAACTCGGTTGTTTCTTCTCTCTGTAAAAACTTACTGTTCATATTAACTCCATCTAACATTCCAAAGCAAAGGCATTAAGTAGCATTGTTAATGCAGAAAGACTATTCCTATACTTATTTAAATGTTCTTGCCTTTAAAGGATGTACCTAACTTAAAGAGGAAAGTAGACTGCATTATTTTCCTGTTTGTTTTTGATCTTGCTGTGAATGACTGCTGTATTTCTCCTGCTCTCAATAGTCATGAGTTGTTGAATATCTCGGTCTACAAGAAGACTTCTCAAACAAGTATTTAAATTGGAAAGGAATACCATATCAAAACCGGATTTTTTCATTTAATTAATCTTGTTTTTTCATTTTTACAGTTGGAAGATGATGGAAAGCTATTCTATACCCTTGATGATGGTCATACCAGATTTACTGATCTCATCCAGCTAGTGGAATTCTACCAACTTAATAAAGGAGTACTGCCTTGCAAGTTGAAACACTATTGTGCACGAATTGCTCTTTAACCAAAGCATCTGTTGTTTCATCAGCGGGAAGGGAAGATACCAGAATACTTTTTCTCCAACAGGCAATTTGTATAGGAGGAAGAGAAAAACCATTACACCGTAAAGATTCTATGTTTAAGCTGCAAAAAAAAAAAAAAAAAAAAAAAAAAAAGTATTTGATATAGATAAGAACTTTGCTTTGTGATTGTTGCAGCAAAATTAACTTTATGGTTTTAAAAAAGCATTATTTTCTCTGTAATTCTTTAGTGTTGTCTTGGACTTCCTTTGGCTTTTTTTTTCAACTGAAAACAACTTTAAAAAATAATATTATGTAACTCCTACAAAAATATAACTGAAGGGAAGATCTTTTGTTCTTAGGTTTAAATTTAACTTTTTGTCTCTTCAAATGTTTCTCATCGTTTTTGTTTATCACATAGAAGAGTAAGATAAGAAGCTGAACTGCATATTTTACTTGTAAATAAAATGAATAAATATTTTGCACTATATTTTTGAATGCTACTTTGAGGATTATCATATACAAAAGGTGAAAAATCATTAAAACTACTTAAAACTGATCAGTTGTGTTCAGTTGTGCTATTACAGTTGTAATATTTTAAATTTAGATTTTTTTCTCTAATGGCTATAGCTGGATCTTTATATTGAGCTGGACTGTCAATTACTTGGCTGTGATATGTATAAACATGCATAAAGCATCATGTAGTGCATATTGCAGTTTAGTGTACGCCTACAGTCTCTTACCAGAGAGAGGGAGAGAGACACCTGCTAAGCACTGTGTATTGTTAAAGAATTGGGGAGGGAATCAACTTCAGTTGCCCTTTAAAAGTAATGTTATAATAGTATTTACAAATTTACAATATTTAAAAATATTTGCAGTGCTTACAAAAAGGGGTAAATCTAATGAACTTTAGTCTTCTCTGAAAACCTGTTGAGAGTGTATTTTCAGTCATTTTCTAGCTTATTTTATTACTTATAACAGAATAAGAATTTCACTATAGCTACCAGTCAACACATCTTTAGAGATTACCGAATATCTAACATTCCAACTAAAAAGAACTGTTACAGCAGACCAAGTCAAATTTTGTATGAGAGCATTAGAAATACTTTTGGTATTATTATTTTTTTGAAAAGAGAGATGGTACTCCTTCATCCTTGAACAAAGACTTGGGTGGCATAGGGCTTTGACTGTGAGAGGCATCCTTTGCTGTCCAGTAGATTTGATCTTTTTATGAAGATTTAGGACCTGACCCTGAGTATCTGTTCTCCAGATAAACGCTGGAGTGCTAGGTAAGACTTGGCCACCATACTCCCCCTTTCTCTGCTTCCTTTGATTCTCTGACTGCTAGACATACCTGTTATGCTGAGTTGATGGAGACAAAAGGTAAGGGAGGCCTGCAAAGGATGGAGTGTGATGGATCTGGGGCACAGCAGCACCAATGCACGTAAGGCAACTAATTTATATGGAAGCGTTAGAATACTATGGTAACTGTATATAGTTTATGCATTTGTTATTGTGTATGTGCGGAAGACAATCATAATACTGTGATACTTAATTTACTGACTTGATCCACACATCACTGACCTTTTCCTCTCATATGCAAATACAGTTTTTAAAGCTCATTAAAAAAAACAGCTCTTCGTAACATGTACCAAAGATATAACGTATGTGGTGCCTAAGCTCATTACATGAAGAATGTCTAGTAAAACTCTTTATAGTCTAATAAATTTAACTATTAAATCTCAAAACTAATTTTAAATTGTAATTAAAAATAGTTTAATTAAAACTGCTCCACATTTAGTTTAATAATGTGATTACTTCTCAGTCCTAGTAGTATTCCAGGGATTGGTATAGAATAAGGAGAAACATTCTCTGCATCTCTGTTTGTTTTTTTTTAATCGTCCGGCGAATGAAATAAATTGTCTAATGTAGTCTATTTCTTCTTGGACATGTGAGAGCTTTGCTGTAATTTTAATTTCTGTTCATGTATTTGCTAACATGCTTGGTGGAGAAACTGCTTGGTGAATGAGTACCTGTCACTTCTGGACCTATAAGAAAAGAAAAGAGAACTCGGGGATTATGCAATGGGATGGAGATACATCAACCATCAAGAACCTTCTGCTTTTTCAGGGGTTTTTTTTTCACAAGTGAAACTAAAAAGCAAAAAACCCCAAAAACCCAACATGAAAAAAACTCCAAGTAAAAGAAAGTATTGCTTAATCAGCATGGGTTTCGGATACCTGAAAGTTTTAAAAGCACTCTTACTCTGTAGAGTGTTGCCTCCTACATTTTGACAGCACAGTTGTTTTTCTTTCTTTTTTCCAAAAATGTACGTACCTCTCCTGCATAGTATGTGTGGTCGTACATGACTATGTCAAAAAAAACAAGCCAGTAAAACTAATAGAGTCTAGTTGGGTGCTTAAATGACTTAGGACACTCCCTGCTTCTTTAAATATTACTGAAGGAAGAAGCACAAAGGAGGTAGATCTAATGTGGAAAAAAACCCCGAAAATAACCAAACAGAAAAACCCCAAACCAAACAAACCCAAACTCTGATATCTCAGATTGCTTTAAACATGCTAAATGGTAGAGATTATTTACATATAACTTGTAAGATCCTTTCTATTAATCAGTATTTCTTGTCAGAAACATGGCAAGTTTTTTTATGATGCCACTCAAGATATGTCTGACCATTAAGTTCTTTAAGGGTGTAGGCAATGCTGTGAAAACAAAATTTCAGTGTGTGGTAAGTATGGCTTCTAATTAGAAATACTACACTTCTTTGGTGCCCACCTTCACAAAGAAAATTGTCTAATCAGAAGTTGTTAACAGCTCAGGGAGAAATCAGTACTATTTTGGGAAAGCCAGTCTATCTGTCTCCAACGGTTTGCTTCTCAACGAAATGTGGACAGTTTTATGTCTACCTCATAGAGGATATGTGAACTGATTTAAAAGAAATGTATAATTGGTATTGTTTGCAGAGGGGTCTTTTAATACATAAGAGAGCAGTATGTTTTTACCTCTGCTTTGGGGAGGTCAGAACCTACAGTCTTAATGTTCTTGATGGAAAATCAGTGCCAAAGGACCTAGGTTTGAAGCAGAAGATTTAAAAACACTTCATACGTTCTTCAGGTTTAAAATTTTATATTTCTGTGAGTGCTTCCTTGTAGCACAATGCAGTACCAGGAAGAGAGAACTAAACTTGCCATGCAGAGGTACCAGAAGCAGTTTAATTGTATAAGCTCATCTTTCTTTCTGGGGTAATTAGCTCTGCAAGGGTATACTCTGCAAGATGTGAGCTAGTTCAGAGATTTTTCTAAAGCTCAGCATTGTATTTGTCAGAATGCCCTTTGTGCCTTAGTTTCCAATCTCAAAATCTTCTAGGCTCAAAGGAGATTAAAAGTTAATTCACTGGTGTTTCATAATGCATATACATACATGGCCAGAATTAAGGTTGCATGGGCAGCATTAAATGACATTTTTTAACCTCTGAGTGTTTTTCCTTAACAGTCTTATTAAGTCACTTAATGAATTTTTTGATATGTAGCAAGCCTTCAGTTCATCAGACTAAATGTTTTTAAAGAGATTTTTAACTCATTAAATAAAAGAGGATTACATATGTAACTACAATTGGGATCTTTCAAGGATAATTGAATTTCTGTCAGATGTTGTCTGTTACATCCTGGTTTTAAGAACTGTAGCATTTTGTGCTTCCTTGGAGGTAGAATTATTCTGTAGTATAAGTGGGTTTGGGGTTTCTCATTTTAAGACAGAAATCAGCTTACTTCAAGAGGACAGCCTTTTCTGTTGTTACATTGTTTAAAAGCTACTCATCTTCATCAAATAGAAGCCACTCAGCCACCAATTAGTTTTAACGATTTAAATGTATTTAATAGATGTAGCTTGCAAATAAGCCTAGCATTAGTCAGTAAGAAAGCTTACATGACTTTTTTGTTACCTTTATTACTTTAGTTTAGGAAAATATAAAGCAACATGCAGCTTACATCAGCTTTTCTGTTTGGGTAGTAAAATAACTATTTTTATTATTGTTCTGATATTTCCACCTATTATTCCTTAGCACTGTAATGCATTCCATTTCTAATTTAACTTTGTAGCTGAAGCTTTCATTGAAATCATCAAAGATGGGACATACCCCATTACTTGAATATACTTGCAAGCTTTCAGAGGTTAAACACTTATGGTCTATGCATAATCAATGTGTATGGTAGTGCAATTAATGTTAACTTTAATGAAATGCATGAATATTTAAAACTTAATGAATCCAGTTTTACAGCACGCTTTACAGCCTGGTTCCCATATGTGAACACTATTGACTGTTGGCCTCTGGATGTCAGCAGCGTATCACGAAATTCCTGTAATCAGCTGCTGTTTTCCTGCTTCCTCCGAGAAATATCTGTGACTTGTGGTCTCTACACACCTCCAGAACACCCAGTGCTTTTTCCTCTTATAAATTATTCACTTACTCTGTACCAATTAGTTCTACCAGTTGCTAGGTTTGTTATCAAGTTAAGCTTCAAGACAAGAACCTGAACTCAATGAGTAATTAAAAATTTATTAGCAGAGATGATTAAATATGCAGATAGTCTGTGAAGCTTGTTCTTGAAACCATTATATTACCTTTTTAATACTAATGATTTGTATAATTAATTTTAAAAAAGCCTGAAAGTCTTTTAAAAAAAAATCAGAGTAGCACATAAAAGGGAAGAGATTAAATGCAGAGGAGGCAGTGAACCTGAGTATTAAACCAGCTCATTCACATGTATAGGCAATAAAGTGATTTCCTTACAGGAATAGTTTGTGATTTTTTTCTCCCTCTGCTAAGTTGATTATTTTATTAATCTTTTAAGCAATTTGGGAAAACTCTATCCACTAGTGAGTCATATTTTCAAAACAGAACTTTATGCAATTAATGCTAATAATACAGATGATTCCCCTAAACTTTATGGTTATGAACTGAACCGTATTAAGGTGCATTTTCAACAACACTTAAGTGTTTGCTGGATTTTAGGCTTATGAGTAACCCCGAGGTTTCCATGGGAACCACTTCCTGTTGGTGTCTCTCTCACCATATTAGCACCGGGGAAGGGCCAGACACTATGGCAAATGCCAGGAGAGAGACTATCCCCCAGACCAGCTTTCTAGGGTGATGAGGAGAGCCAGGGTCGTCACAGCCCAAGGCAGAAATTATGCAGATTTGGAAGTAGGATCAGGTGGGACCTTATTGTTGAAAGGTGAGAGGGAGAAACCTGGCTCTGTTGAACCTGCAGGGATAGCTCCTGTGTGATGTGTTAGATGTTTTGTAACGCCTCTTTGAGAGGGTACAGGTGGTGACAATACCTGGCTGTACACTGGGAGCTGGAACAGACTGGGGCTATGAGGGAAGCACAGGGGTGAACTGTTTGCCGCCATCTCTGTGCTAGTGCTCAGTGCAGCAGGAAGGAGAGACAGTGGGGCAAACACCCTCCAGGCACTGTGCTCTGCAGCAGGGAGAGCTGAAACTTGCTTTTCTCTCTCTCTCCTTCCAGATCTGCCTCTGGCCTGCCTATCACAGTGCCGCTGAATACCACCATGGCTGATGGTCTCAGACAATTCATGGGAGTGAGTCACTGTGAAAGGGGCTTGAAGGAAGGTGAGGGCTTGTACCAGTTCTTCTTGGTGGCCCTTGGCAAAGCAGAGTGTAAGCAGCCTAGGAGCTACTACCGTGCCCTTTGCCTCCTGGAAGGGAGGAGTCACCCCTTCAGAGAGGCTGATGAGCCCCCCCAGCTGGAGATTGTCAGAGTTAATGAGTTGCCATTAATTAATATGTGTGCTCTGGGTTTGGTGTGCTTGGAGGAGGTACGTTATTTATACTGACCTCAGTTTAATGCCTACTAAATGAAATTGGTCAGGGTTTTTTTTTGTTGTTGGGTTTTTTTGTTTTGTTTTGGGTTTTTCTTTTTTGTTTGTTTTAGAGTTTTTTTAAGGTTAAGGGCTTGAGATGGGGAGGGGAAAGCATGAAGGTAGGTTGTCCTATATCTATTGTGTTGTCCTTCCCTCTTTTTTTTTTTTTTTTTCTGTTTGGATTCTAAATTAGACTGCTTTATTTTAAAATGCTAAGCTCTTGTTGTATTTGTTAGGCTTCAGTTATGCTGAGTGGAGTGCAGTGTATTTTTCTAGCCCTGACCATAGCATGCAGCAGAACTGGAGCACAGCCTGAGGTAGATGTTTGTATTGCCATCACCACTGAACTTGCGCAGCCCTGATTTTATTGTGGAGGGTAAGCACAAGTGAAAATGGTTGTTCTTTATCCATAATAGTAGGTGTGTCTTTTTTAAGGCTTAAGATTAGAGTATGAGCTCAAGACTTCCTTAGCAGAGCACAGTCCTGGAAGTATTTTTCTAGCACTTCTTTCTGGGAGAAACGTTGACTCAGATGTTAATGTACAACTTTCTGTTATTGCTTTCTTTATTCTCCAAGCTAACTTGAAATGCCACTTCACACAAATGTATTTCAGTTTCCCCTTCTATTATCCTAGCTACCTACTTGGGGAAAGAGAAGGAGCAGAAGAAAGAGAGCATTGACTAGGATAAGCAAGTTTGTAGAAAGAATTGAGATGATATTGAATAAGATGATTCCTGCTTCCCTTCTTGTGGGTGAAGCTGAACATAAGAATGAGCCCTTATACTTACATTCCTGAATATAGGGTAGACTGATGTGCTTTCAGGTGGGATCATAAGTTAAATTGTTTTTTTAATGTCAGTGGAAGTTTTCTGGTATGAAGAAAAATCTTAAACTGAGGGAAAGGAAAGACATAATTTTATATCTTTTTATAATGAAGGAGGATACAGATGGGAGCAAAAAAATGCATTGTTTTTGCAGGCTGGAGGGTTTTTGTTTGTTTGGGGTTTTTTTTAGCTTGTATTTTTTTTTAACAAATAAACTTATTCTGTTAAATTGTCTGGAACTCTGCAATTGCCAGATTTAAAACCTATGTGAAATATTTAAGCTCTGGGAAATAATGCATGGAAAATATCTTCTGATGATGAATGCGAGGTCAGCTATTGAAACTAAAATACTTTCTTCCTGGTTACATGGTATAGGGCTGTGGTACTCAGACCATATGCATAGTTAGTTATTTTTAGGCATTTGAGGAGACTGTAAAGGAGGTGATATGTGTAGGAGGATGGAAGGGTAACGAAAGAATTTTAAAAGAGATACTAACACTTGGGGCAACAATAGATTTGCTATTGGAGTGAGTTGTTTCCTAACCTGTACACATCACATCTGCAGGGGTTCACTCTTGTACTGAACAGTTAATCAAGTCCTCATTCCTGAAATTATGTATGTGCTTGTTTGTGTGCTATGCATAATACTATGGATTTCAGTGTGCTTAAGATAATGTGTATAAGTGTTGGCAGGATCAGAGTCAAAGACATCAAAAATAACTTGGAGGGCTTGTGAAAATCACATAGTATAATAAGGTGATGCTTCAATTGATGCTGAAGTTGAAATTGTAGCCGATATTATGTTTAATGATGGACTGTGGTCACTGGGTTCACTGTGACTGAACAATATCCATCTCTATTTTTGAATTAAATGAAGAGTAGTACATGAAGTTGAACTAAAAATTAGAAATATTTTGCCTCTTTAGTACTAGTACATTGATAATTCTGTTTGTACTTATTATCCTGTATTGTGTGTTTGAGAAAAAACACACAAGAAAAACCTACCCCAAAAAAACCCTGAAGCCTCCCTTACAAGAAAGGATTTGCTGTAGGAATCTATATTTGAAGTGGCCTTGGCCTTGTGAAAGTGTGAGATATACAGTACTTTTGAACAAAAAGTTCCTTGTTCCTCACCGCTGTAGAGTTAGGAACTAAAAAGCATTATGGGAATGATCTAATTGTTTCTATTTCTTTGCTAGAAATAAAACTAACACACTAATTCAAAGAGTATCCGCAGTACAGGTGGTTCTTCAAAGGGCTTCCCTATGGCAAAGTAGTGCAACTGAAATGCATTGTCCTTAAGATAATGGGAGTTTGTAAAAAGTGAGTTTTAGGTTGTTCTGTGGTGAAGTGAAATGATCCTTTGTCTGCAAGAATGTGTGTTCTACTTCTGCTCCTACTTTTACTTAAAGCTATATCACTCACTGTGAATTTGGAGACAGAGGGAAGAATAACCGTGCTTTTCCAATCACATTGAGCCAAGGAGGTTGAGAAGTTTCTTGATGTTCTTCTAGGATTTCAGCTTTTATTTCCCTCTGAATGTTTTTGTAATTCTTTCTAGATTGTCTTTTTATTACTTGCAGAAATTAATTTCTTTCTCCTTGGAATATTTTTGTTGTTTATCTTCCTAGAATTTAGTCTGTAGGAAAGGGGAAAATACGATCTTTGCTGTATGAAAAGAATTGTTGATTTGCAGTCCTTTTAACAAGGTTTTGAGAGAATCTGGAAGCACTATTGGTTCTATACCTACATTTGATGAATCTAGTGCTGAAATGACGATACTGAATGTATGGTTGGACTTGATGATCCGATGGGTCTTTTCCAACCTGGTGATTCTATGATTCTGTTGGTGCACATGTACTATTCAAGTTGCTTTCAAGGTCATAGCAGTAGGAGAGAAATGTAATTTGACACTAAACAGACTACACACAAATTAATCTGGTGGTGGAGAAATTCTGCTCTACTGGGTTGTACAGACAAAGAATTCAGGCTTGAGGTAACTGAAAATCTTTATAGTGGAGTGGTTTGTCTTTATAGCATGGTAGATATGTTGTGGGGACCTTGTGGAAATTAAAATTAAACAAATGGAGACCTTCTCAAGAAAACTGTGATGATGAAGAGCCTGGAGGAAACAAGGTCTGAATAAAAGCTTGAGGACTATGGCACTTTAGCTAAGTAAGCTGTGGCAGTTTCAACCCTGAAAGACACTGAAAAGTGGAATAATGAATGAGAAGATGAAATGGAAGGGAAGAACTTAGAGAAGAACAACTACTTTGGCTGCTTGGGGTGGAGGTCAAGTCTTAATCCATTTGACCCATGATTGTGAGATGTTCTTGCAAGGATTGTGCATGAATCTGAAAATTGTCAGAGACTCTGTCACGTGTGGAGTCTCATGGAGCAACTCTGGGCTACTGAAACACTAGTATTTTTACGGAATAACTCTGAACTCATCACTCAGTAGCCTGATGTTGCACACAAAGTTTTGTTCTGAGGTATGTGAGTTTTTGGAATCTAATAATCTTTGCCTAACAGAAACAACAGAATTAACTGGAGAAAGTAGAGAGCTGGTGAGAAAGAAGGAAGTGAGGCAGATGCGTGGTATGTGCTGGTATTATGAGACTTGACCAAAAATGGATGAACTAGTAAAAAGGAATATGTGGTACAACTTGCTGACAGCATGCGAGTGTAACAAAAATGCAATGTTCTTGTGTGTTTTTGCTGGCTTAGGTTTCTTATGCTTAAGATGTGGATCTATTCCTTTTAAGAGTTAGCTATGACAATCGTTACTTGAAAGTTTCATTGGAAGTTGCCTGACTTTGAAGTGTTGAAGTAGTTGAATGCACTGTGAACTTTTAAAGTAAGCTTTGCTGTGATCTTTCTGCAGAAGAGTAGTGTAGCTATTTAAAAAAAAAAAAAGTAGAAAGGTGGAAACCAGATATATAAGCATGTTAACTTTTTATTAAAAGAAATCATTCCAGAAGACCTCATTAAGCCAGGACGATATTCTAAAAGTGAATATACATGTTGACAGCTACACCCATAAATTTGAAAACTGCAAACATGTTCAGCATAAAAGCCATTTTTGAAAAAAGCTGTTGCTCTGCCCTTGTACTAATTTAAGAATTGTTCTTTCATTCTGATTTTTATAGGTTTTTTCACATATATAACTGGGACAGTTGAAGAAGTACTTTAAAGATTCTTTAATGATGTCACAAGCTTCATAATGCAGATGATTATTTTTAAAAATGCACATGTTATATAGTGGCTTGAAGCATCAAATAAGCTCAATAATGCCATTCTTTTCCTCTTTAATGAAATAAAGTGACCTGTCCGTAGCCTGTAACTCCATACTGTATTCTTGCAAAGAGCCTCTGTTCCCCCAAGCAATGATGCGAGTTTAAAGCTTTTGGCTCCTGTAGTAGTCTTGGTGAAGAGGTTCACTTTTGCTGTTCATACCGTTATCTGAACACATAATAAAGTCTTTGCAGTGAGCACAAGATGATCTCGGATGATCTCTTATTTCAGTATCCGTAGGTCCAAGTGTATTTGGAGGTACACGGACGTTTGAGCTGCTTTCAGTAAAGTAGGGACTTAATGTTAACCCAGTTTGGAGAAGTGTAATTGGTACAGAAAAACTTGAATATTCTGCCTGTGGATACAGATTCTGAAGAACAAGAAACAACCAGTCATGACCTCAGGTTTGTTTTCTCTTTGCTGTGGGAGGAAGGAGGAGAAACGATTCACTTGGCCTGCTCTGTGTAGGTGGAGATAAGATGGTATTTGGAGGATAGAATATTTCTAAATGAATATCAGTAATGAGAATTCCCACAACAAAGAGCATGGGGAGATGGCCAAAAGTCGTCAGGTGACTGAGAAGAGCTGAGGAAGTGACTAGAACAGTTGGAATGGTTCTTTGGCATTAGGGAACAAAATGTGATGGGGTTGATTTGTTTGGTTTTGTGTTTTTTTTTTTTTTTTTTTTTTTTCCCCCTCTGTGAGTGTCCCCCTTTTGTGTGAGAGTGTGAGAACTTGTTTGGCAACTGTTCATATCCAAAATGCATATGTACAATCTGATTACTAGTGTTTTGCCATAACTTGCAAATTGTTTCTAGGTTTTACATGATGATATATTATGTTTGCTTGGGAAGGGATTGAATTTCATGCCGTGGCCAGTGTTGTGGTGTTCTCCCTGTTATTTGGATTAAATTTTTTTTTCAAAGAAAATATATTCCTTTGACTTCCTGTTGGAGTGATGATGTAATAAGTAACAGGACAGACAAGGAACTATTGTTGAAAGTAATGTTTTGAGCTTTGACATTTAAGATAAATCTGTATATTATCAATGGAATCAATGATAAATATTTTGGTACATTGCTGAACTGTCATAGTTCAGGGGTTCAGAACTTTTGATGGGTAGATAGTGTGTTTACTTTGATAATAAATGGAAGACTGAAGTAGAATTATTAGGTGAATCCTCAAGGATTCACATTAATACATACATGTTCAAATATTGTTAAGATGCTTTAACAGGCAAAAAAACCAGCTTTGCTACAGAAAGGTTGTCAGGTAAGTTGCATTGCAAATATCAAATTGTCATGGAGTAAAGGAAGCTTTAAAAGCTACAGAATTTCTGAACGGACCTGAGACAGTGTCCTTCTTATGAAATTGGTGGTTAAGGTAGTTGTGCAGTTCCAGGCCTCTTCCAATCTAACTGGATGCAAGTTCTTCAAACAGGCTTTTTATTAGTGAAAATTAGTGAAAACCATCTGGTAAAGGAGAATGTTTGTGCAAAGTACTCTTTTATTTCTATTTACTAGTCTCAAGCAGATTTTCATCTCTCTAATATGTGTATGTTGTTTGTAGGTAGTGGGAAGAGGGGGAAGAGTAAATTCCTTATCTAAATCAAGGTGTCAGCATTAAGTTCTCTGTTGGTCACATGGTGTTTCCTGTGCATTGAATTAGACTCCTGCCCCAGTTTTACATTTTATAACACATGCTGGTATCTTTGCTATAAGCTGAGGCAAGAAAACAACCCCAAGTATGAATATATAAAATTAAAAATCTTTTTTAGGTGCTGAATAATGTTTTAAAAAGCCACCTTATTCACTCAAACCAAAGGATTTGTATATGCAGAGTAGATGCTTTACATAGTTGAAACCCAAGAAATAATGAGTCTTCAAGAAGCAGGGACTTTGGCACATTCTCTGCAGCTGACACTTTCAAAATCTTATAAGAATTACACCATGGGTTTCCAATAGGAAGTCATGGCTGTAACTTTTCAAGGTTTTTGATTTTAAGATAGAGCCAATCAACAACCCAGACGAGGGCAACTAACCATTTGTGGAAAAATGATTGGGGCAGAGAAAAGGCTGTATAAGGCTATAGTGATGCTATATGAGGATAAACAACACTGGCACTGAAAAAGGGAAAGAAAGAAATAAGAACTATAGCAAGAAACGCATTAGTCTGACAAACATTTTTACATTTCCTAGTACTTGTGCTGGAAAAAAGAAATATTTAGAAGGAAGAATGATAAAGGCTCATTGTGTGAAGCTGTTGAATGTAGAATACATACTGTGACTGAAACTTACTTGTGTAAGATTTTTAGTTCCCCTCTCCTAACTAAACAAGATTAGAGTTTTCTGGAGAGGTAATAGAGATCAAGAGTACAAGTATGGAAGAGTGTACCAAAGAAGTAGGTGCTATCATGTCACATCTTCTGCTTTGTGATTAAGAAATCTGCTAATTTCATCAGTATTGATCCTGATGACAGAAAGAAAAGAATTGTGCTGATGTGATGCACTGAGGCCAGATAAGGAGGTGTAGTTTTGGTTGTTTGCTTTTCACTGAACATTAGTTAAACTATTTTTAGGATGGCAGACTCAGAATGATTGCATGGGACTTGTTCATATGTTAGAGTACTGGTACTCAGCAGGAAATATTCTGAAGTATAACGTATGAGCTATGTGTCCATGGACCAGTGAATAGCAGTGTACCAAATATATCAATGTGCTATTGGTATATTTAATGCCATTCAGCTGTGGCTGTTATTGCATGCAGACTTTTAAAGGATTTGTTTTGTAATGCAAAACATCTTATGTCTTCAGGTAAGCTTTTACATTATGCCTTTATGCCAGGTAAAGGAGTAATCTGTAAAATAAGTAAACAGTGACATTTATATCTGGGCTAACATTTTAAAATGATGCGTTATACCTAGAGGAATACCTTTTTCATTTACTGTGGGCTTTTTTCTGCAACACAAGCTGCTCCTCTATTGGAGAAGAAAATAGATGGATCTAGGCAACTGAGCAAATATGACCATATGGCAGCATATCCTAGCATATCCTTCCTCATATTGCTGTAGCAGCAATAGCAGTAAGACACTCATGTTCTAAAATATCTTCTAGATCTAGGCCTTTTTCATGAGGATAGTTTAACAAAACATAAACCTTGTGGTATTTATTTAAGAGTCTAGTCAAAACTATGCACATAAGTACAGTTCCTTGTTAAACTTGCTTTTCCGGTCAGCTTACACTTGTTCTTCAATTCCTAAATCTTTTGGCTTGTAACTGGAGGCATGTGCCCATGCAGAGTAGTTAAAGGCTATGCAGTTGACTTTGCATCAAGGAATAATTTTGATGTATCTTCTTTCCTGTGAAACCTTCTGCCTCAAATTCCTGCACAACTACTAATAATTGCCAGAGTCTGAAATGTAGGCTGTCTATGAGAGATGGAGAAAACAAAATGCAGCATTAAAGAAATGAGATTAAAAAAAATCTGAAAAGAGGCATATCTTTTACCTCTAGGAATAGCTACTTTGACTTACTCTTTCATCCCTAAAATGCTGGGCGGGGTGGAGAAATGCTAGTTACGAATTTTGGTAATGTCTCCCAATTAATTTAAGTAAAATGGACTCAATATTTTCTTCCTAATGCCAAATTCTCTGTGCGTTTTTTAAACATGCTGCTTGATAGGATTGAGAATTTGTAAGTAACAGGTAGTGAGCATGTGACTTGTCACCTTTATTTCAGTTTATTACTTAATATTCATGGATGTAACTCCCTTTTGCTGGTGAAGGGACTAGTTGAAGAGTTGAACTCTTCCCCCTTTTGGACTTTTTCTGTGTTCCTGATGATTCTTGTGCTTTTCTGAACTCCATGATTTACTTTAATGAGGTTATTAGAGCTGAAAGATCTGTGTGTATTTGGATTTATAGAGTCACATAATGTTTTTTATTGATTTAATGAGATTTTTTTTTAAACGAGATTTTTTTTTTTTAATGTGGAGTGTTTTTCTTATTTTGGTTCTGGTTTTGATTCTTTGTGGTTTTAAATATCCTGTTTATTTTTCTGATCTCTGCTGAGCACTAAACTGGTGGGTTTTGAGTGTTAGCATCTAAGTTTTGACCAGTTATTGCATGTCTGTTCTTCGGGTAGTTCTTTTGGATTACTTTGAATTTAATGACACTTTAATGTTCCTATCTATAAAAAAAAAAAAAGAATTAGTTGCTGTGAAAGCAGCATGCAGGTAAATGTGAGAGAGCTTAACTTGTCCTACCTGGTTTGTTGTCAAATGTTTTTGAACATAAAATTTGGGACTTTGGTGTTCTGGAAAACTCCAGTGTTTAGCAGCAAAAAGAGTAGATTGATGGGCAACAAAGAAAACGGAAATTAAAGAGGATTTCATAGAGACAGCTGACTGGTCTGGCTCTCTAAGTGGTAAAAGGTGCTGATCCAGAGAACAAAGGACTAGGACTTTTTAAGAAAATCTAGGACTCTAATGAAGAAAGCAAGAATGACATGAACAAAACTGTGATATTTGCTGAGAGGAAGGTGGAGCAAGAGAAAGCTTGGTTATAGAGAAGTTTGAAAGTAGAAACTTTTTTTTCTAACTTGGTTCACAGAATCATTTGTGTGCACTTTTACAAATGACCAGTAAATTAAACTTCTGAAAATTGCTATTTGTAACTATTCCAAACTGCCAGTTTGAATGGACTTTGAAGATATCTTTCCATCCTCTCCACTTCCCCTGCCACTTTCAGTTAAGATTGGATCCTGATAGATAGCATCATTTTGTCACATTGTGGCACTTTATAAATAACATAATACAGTGATGTTCAGTGCACTGACAATTGCAGTTTTAGTAGCTCTTGGGAAAGCTAAAAATGAGCATTTTCCATAATCTAGATAATTTACTTCGGCTGTTGGGCTTTCTGCACCTCTTCAGTATGTATTCCCATAAGATATTAAAAATAAGTATGTTTTTATTATATTGTGTACATACTTTGGTAGGTGTAAAATAAGTTTACATTTTAAATGGATTTATGCTGCTATCAGAGAAAAGCAAAACAAAATAAATTGATGCCGGGGGAAATGTCAGGCATGCAACACAGATTTGTTAAATAAACATTACTGTGTGGCATTAGCTAATGTTATTACTTTGTTTCCCTAGTGGCTTTTTTTTTGATTATCTGCATTTCTAAAGACTGTGCACGTTTCATACACAATAAGAACAGAACACGAGGGTTCTGCTTACATGAAGGGCCTCGCAAAAACTTCAAAATATGATGGCATTTTAAAACTTACAGATCTGCTAAAAGCATGCTTGTATTTTTGTTGCAGAAGAGATAATGTGAAGAAATTTAGCTATTCAACTTTTTTGAAACTGTGTGGGAACTATATGTGGAAAAACTTGGAAAATAGTATATCAGGAACTTAAATGAGGGTCAAAAGTATATCATGCTTTTCCTGTGTATCTTCAAGTGGAAACAAAAATAGAAGTCTAATTTAGAATTTGTTTAAAAAGTTGGACAAAGGATGGCATAGATACTCTTAACAGTGGAAGGTGATTTCATAACTTCCACTTAGCCTTTTATGTGTAGATGCTGCTTTTTCCCTGAACAGGGCTGTGTAGATAATTTTCAGACATAGTGTAAACTTGGGAAATCTTAAGAATTCTGTGGCTGGGAAATCCTTACCTCTGACCAAGTCATATTCAAGAACAGGGACTGTACTGACACCTGCAGCGTCAGTACGTAACTTATTTTAAAAAGTTTGATTTATTAGCGAGTATTCATAGCAATATGAGCTAGGGGTTGGTCTGTTTATATATATATATATATATAGTTATAATATGGATTGGACAATACTTGTGTATTGAAGAGTATAAATCTTATTTTCAAAGTTTTCGTTATCATCATATTTCAAGCAAGTCTGATGCAGAAAAGTGACTGTGATAAAAAAAGAATATTGAAGCTGAATGTTACCATCCATTCAATTTGTTTCATATACCATGTTACTGCTCATAGCCTTAGTCCGAATAGACTTGTGTCTATACTGACCGCAGATGTCCTGCCTTTTTGTCGAAAGAGGAGAGGGAAGGCTGAGGCAAGAGGACAGGTCTCAAGCATGGCTGAGACATGTTGAATAGGATAATATTATTAAACTCTGTTGATGAACAAGAATGTAGAGCCTGAGCCTGGAGGATTTTTTAAAAATTCATATATTTGGTGTGTGTAATATATTCATGGTCTGACTTTCTATCCGTTCAACTTTCATCTATAAAACTCAGTCTTCTGGCTCCTGTTGCTTCCTTTTTATGGCAGGAGAGCTGATGACAAATTAGTCTCTCCTCTTACTGACTTTTAGTTTTGATTTTCTCATCATTCCATGGTTTGGTTCCCCAACATAATGATATCTTATATGGGTGAAAATAGAGAACAGTCTTCCTGGTTTCTTTTCTAGAGCCTACCATGATTTAGGGATTTCCTGCTGCCAAGAAAACACCGTGTCTTGAGCCTGACTGTTCCAGATCTTGGTCTGTTCAGAGCAAATGCACTTTTAGGACGTTCACTGCCACAGTATTACAATGATCATGTCAATGTGTGCAAACTAAATATAATCAAAAGCTTTGTAGCTTTGCCAGAACAGGTGGAATTTTCCACTGCAAATGCTTTGGTATTGTTTGTTTTAAAAGGCTTCTTTGAAATAGAAAACCAACTTCTTGTAGGCTAGAGTGACTCACTTTCCCAAAATCTCATATTTCTCATGAGAAAACATGTTCTCTATCATTGAAGTTGTTTCTTTTCTTCTTTTTTGCCACTGTGTTAAGAGATATTCAAGCAAGAAATGATCACTCAGGGGAGAAATGCAATTTCAGGAAAGTTATGACCTAATGAGGATGTGTTTTTATGATGGTGAAAAAGACATATTTAACTACAAATATTGTGTTGTTAACTACGTTATAGAGCGTGTATATATTGGAGACCTGCCAAAGAAAATCTCTCTTTTCTTGGGAAATGTGGCAAACCTGAGTGCATTTCTGAGTCAGAGGTTCGTAGTACATTATACTGAACCTATATCTGGTTATTTTAAAATGAAAACTTCAAAAACTCTCTTGAGCCTGATCCAGCTGAAGGTGATAGTTGGTATACCATCCATTTCACTGGAAGATGGATCAGCTCCTAAATTATCCTTCCTTTGTTGCATAAAACTGAAAAAAGAAATTCAATGAGTTTTGCTGTAGGTATAAAACTAATTGCCACAACTCTAATTTCTAGGCTGGTTTTCTACTCTCTTTTAAAATGAACTCTAAAAATAACCTTTCTTTTTTGTTATTGTTAACCCTATTAATGGATTTTATCACCTACTGGTAGGACTTTAATCCCAGCACCCACCGTTCCCCATAATTTTCCTGAAATCTATCATTTGCAGCATGTGGCAATGGAGACTCTTAAATAGTGACATATATTTATCCTTAAGAAGAAGGTTTTGCTGGGGTTCATGCTTGAGTCTGTTTTTCTTATCTTTCTCAAATGGCCGAAGTTAACTGATTTGAAAGGGCCTCATTTTAAATTACATTCATTCAGTGAAAATAGAAATTAACACTTAGAGACATCTATATGCTAATGATTGTAGCTCAGGGAATAGCCTTCTAACCTTTTCAAAAGGAGTTGGTAAAAAGCCATTTCACTTGAAAGCAACTTAGTAAAAATGGTAGATTAATTAAATACGATAAAATTTCCCTAAAATCTTTATCCCATTTATCACTTATCATTATTTTTCCTTTTCACATATGGTACCTTAGCTACAAACTGAATGTTCCATGGTGCATTTATTTAAACTGTTTTTCTGGTGACATCTATTAGATACTGAAAAACAGAGGTTAATAATGTCAGGAGTTTTAAGGGTGGCATGCAAACAGAGGTGAAAAAGCAACTTCACCAGTCACAGTACATAAGGTACTAACTGCATGATTTTTGGCAAAAAGGTCAAAAATAGGTAGGGGAAAGTTTTCCTGTAACCATTTCAGATTCTAAGCAATACATGGATCAAGAAGATCCCTAGCTTCCAGACCTTTAAAGTGCTGCATGTCTGCATCCATTAGAGAGTTTACTGTGAATGAAAAAATACTACTATTACTGCTTACAGGCATATTTATTGTAGGTGTAGTCTGTGTTTTGCTCTTGACTCTTCGTAGGAGGTCATGATTCCTGAAGAAAAAATAAGTATTTCAGAGTAAGGTGCTTGTGCACGTTGGTGTTATACCCCATAGTACCTGTGTTGCTGCCTTATATGTAACATTTCTTAAAGTAACTACTCTGTATAGAGGACTTATAGGTCCTTGAATCTTGCATTCCTCTTTGGAAGAAAAGGTAAAGCTTGTGGAAACAGTTGCTGTCCTTACACGGACTGCTATTCATGTTGTGGTTGTATTTAGAGGAAGAACTTCCAAGAAAAAGGCCTAAAAAAGCTAATGCCTGAAACTTCTTTGAAGCTACCCGTCTGATTAGTCTTGTAGATCCTGATATGAAGTCAAACTAGGGTCAAATAAAGTATTAAGCCCTGGAGTGAGATGTGTCTGCCCTAGGCTAGAAGCAATTTGCAACTCATACTTGGTTTAAATTTGATAGCAGTAAAAATCTATTGAAACAAAACGTGGCAATTACTGCATTTTAAATTCCAGTGCAGAAGGGACTGCAGGAAGGTCACAGATTTGTACTTGGTTGACTGATGAAAATCTGTGAAAGTGATGTGAAGATCCAAAAGGATCCATAACCTATAGTAATACTGACTTAAGTAGGTGTTATAGAACAACTTTCTTAACGCCAAGCGGAAGAGAAGTCTGCAAGCCTTCCCAGCTCGCTAAGCGGGCTGCTGGCAAGCCTGAAGGAGGCAGACTTAAAAGACTATGCTGAATTCTACCCTGAGAGAGAATCAAATATACTGGGCAACCAGACAGGAGAAAGATAGGTGGTGATGGTCCTTGAGCAGAGAGGGACACTCGTGACTTGAAGACTGGAGAGTGATATTTTCTGCAGGAATTGAGGGAGGAAAGCTAAAAGACTAGGTGATAGCTACCTCCTACACAGCAAAGGAAGAGAGACTGTGAATCTTTTGACAAAAAAAAAAGCTAACAGGTAATATATGATTAAAAAGGAGTAACTGTGCCTTGAAGACACACTAGAAGAGTATAATATGGCTTTCGCAGGCTTTATTAGCAGCTCAGCTGCACCCTAGGTTTTTCACTGTTATCAAAAAAGTAATGATCTACACTGCTGTGTTTTTGTCCCCTGGACTGCAGACAGTTCTTAAGCAACTGTTGCCTAATGCCACAAAAAGCTAGTGTGACCTAGGATCAGAGCAGTTATGAACAACAAGATCTTTGTTTTTCACTGTTCTTAGGAGCTGTTTCTTCTGCTCTTACAACTTCAACTTTCCCTTGGGTTTTAATCAAACTGATGTCTATTTCAAAATACTTCAGAAAGTGGAAAACATCCCACTTGAGCTGGCAGCTTTTAGCATGTGTGTAATAACACACATTTGCAATGCTAAATTATCTCTCAGTCTGTGTTCTCCCATCCCCCCTATAAGAAAGACAACTGATAAAATTGCAATTCTTTACCTAATCAATTTTGGAAGCAACACTTCTTGTCAGACACTGAATTGCATTCATTTTGCTAGTTAATATGAGATAGTGTGGGGTTTATTTTGTTTTCTGGACAGTTGGCACTCTAGGTTCTAGGTTAGTCTATTGTTAAATAAAAGCCCTGCTGTCTTGGCTGTTACGTGGGGCACTCCAGAACTGTTAGAGCTGGAGAGGCAAAGCTTTGCCCTTGTTCTAACACTTCTCAGCAGTATGTTGAGCACAGCAGGGAACTGTAACATACTCTGCTGCTGGTGTGTAGCATGAGACTGGCTATGGGCTTTCAGCACTCTTCTTGCAAAAGTGGGACTGAGAAACCAAACATCTGTACCCAAACTATTTGGTATGTTATAAAGCAACAACAAAGTGCTTGTAGGATCAATCCATGACTAAAAAATAACCAGAGATTCAGAAGTCAGTATAAGTTTATAATCATTGTACTAATTTTTGTAGCAGTGGTTAATATTCTTGGTGTTCTGTGTATAAGATTTGTCATACTCCTTAAATGATTTGTTTTGAGTGCTAAGCTGTATATAAATTTGAATGTTGTTGTCACAGTACTTGTGCAAGTTTATGCAATAGAGAAAAAAGCCCGGAACAAATTGCTTTCTATGCACTGAGTTTGTTAGTAGTTAAACCACAATTATGCTATGTTAACTATTATCTTGTAACTCTAAATGAGGGCTGTCACATGGTTCTCCTGTTGACCCAAATATATTTTGGAGGGTGTGTGACTCCCAAAGTGGTGAATTGCTGTGTGTGCATGACCACTCTGAATTAAATAAAAAAAACCCAAACCAAAACAGTTAACAGTCCCTCCCACAAACAAAACACCCCCCCAAAACCAGAATCATTGTTCATTCATTGGTTCTGTGCAAAAAGGAAGAGAGACAATGTGCATAAAGTATTGCAGAGAGGAAAAATATTTTCTGCAGAGAGAAAACAAAATCTTGTTTTCATCATGCTTTGCATGAAATGATCACCAGTACCTATGCTCTGTTGGTCATATTCTGTACATCCATCATCTTGATTCCCATGGGGGGAAATGCT
The DNA here is from genome assembly GCA_033558105.1 of Coccyzus lansbergi. Lineage (NCBI taxonomy): Eukaryota > Metazoa > Chordata > Aves > Cuculiformes > Coccyzidae > Coccyzus > Coccyzus lansbergi. Next base: position 2,202,868 of record JAUMJK010000318.1, on the reverse strand, counting down.
ATGCTTCAGGCATACTATCAGACTAGAACTTGGCCCTCAGTTTATACACTTTTTGATTGTATGTTGTAGAATTTCTATAAAGAGCTAAAGATGTTTTGTGTGTGTATGCATGTGCATGAGTTTTTCTGCTTATTTCAAGGGAAAAAAACTTCTTTAAATCTTGTGGACTAGATGCTACAGTTAATTACTATAGAGTTGATAGATTTATTTTTTAATTAGCGAAGCATTGATTTGAGTGTAATTGGTATTCTTTGTTTCTGGATTTACCTGTATGCATTTAATTTGGTTTTTGGGTTTTTTTCTTTTTTTTTTTTAATCAACTTATTTCCACCTCTTTCTCCTGCTAAAACAACCAAACTGAAAATAGCTATTTGGAGATGCAGTGATGCTTGGTACCTTCACAAAATCCAAGCGTTACTAGTAGTTTGTTTTTCGCTCATGAACAACTTGGTGAAATAGGAGCTTGACTGTTGGTTGAGGACCATTCACTCTCTTCTGCTGGGAAAGAAGAACAAAGTCAGAGGAATGAGAGCATGTAGGATAGAGGACTTTATGGCACTTTGATCTGAGACCTGACAGACTCCTTTTTGTGGCTCACTAATGATTTACAGAGGGACCGAATATCTTGATAAATATTCTTGGCAGGGCTGAGCTGAGCTCCTTGTGCAGTGGTATTGGAAAGTAGCTGATAGAGGTCAGGACCTTCCAGAACTGCTCTTTGGGTTCAGAGTCTTGATTTGTTCTTTAGCCCAGGGCATGTGAATGCTATGAGAGTGGTGGTGTATAGTTTTAAGTTCCTTGATATTGGTAGGGATAGGTGGGCTCACTGTAGGACCACATAGCCTGAGAAGGTTCTCTCTGTCTGCCAGTAAATCTGCTTGCTCTTGTTTCACTGTCATCAGTATGCCAGACTGGGTTGCTTCCTTGGAAGTGTCAAACATTGCTTGTCTTCAGCCTGCAGTTTATAAAAGTAGGACCTCATATAAATCCCTCTGACACTGTAATAGAACTGGATTGGCAGGAGTTTAGCAAGCTAAGGCAGATCCTGCTAGTTGAGCAGGTATGTATTTAAAGCAATGGGAAAACCTAAGTGAGGGAATTTCATAAATCCTATTTGTTAAATGCATCAGCAAACCAATTGTTAGGTTTGCTGTAGCCTGAAAATTTAGTTAGCCAAGATAGTTATCAGTCTTCTAAGGGTTTTGCTCCCTGCAACAAGATCAAAACTGACTGAACTTATACTATTTATGCTAATGAAACTATTTTTAAATGAATAGCTATATCATAGTTAGCACTTTTCATGGTTCCAACAACAGAAAGAAAATTTTCTGGGTGTAGATAACAGTGTAAAATTTCAATCATTTAATAATTTATAATAGAACTAAGGCAAGCCTTTCTAACCAAGTCGTGTTTTTAGTTGGTGATACTCTGCTATACTGTGGTATAGATCTCTAAATTTAGGGTATACATTGACCATGTTTTGATAGTGAGAAAAATGTTCTGTGGTGGCTTGTTAGACTTGCTGAAGTTTTAAAGAAAATTATCAATTCAATAGGAATGCCCTTTTTTGGGTTTATTTGAAAGGTGTTGGTAGAATAAGATTATTACAAAAAAAGCAGTCTTAAAGGTACTTCACATTTCCCCTTTATCTTTTTGGGTCAATGTGAAAAGAAATGCTTCAGCTGTTTTGCTGTGAATTGGATATGTCTTGGTTGTTAAGCTGTTAAAAACAATACTAAAGTCTTAAATTGTTCCTTCCAAATGCAGTAGCTAAGCATTTTTAAATAAAGCATTAATTACCATGTGACAGATTTTCATTACCTGAATTAAAGTAGGTATGAATGGAATAATCATAATGGTGATGTTTAACAGCATATAATAATAGTACAGGAGTCACTTGCATCAGGTTTTGTCTGCATCCAGAAGAAAAACAGATGACACACGGTGGTTTTGATATAGTGTGGGGTTTTTGGGGTATTCTGTCAGATCTCAGGGATTCCAATTAGAGTTGAATGTTAAATTCCCTGCTTCTATATTTATTTTTCTCTGTGAAACATAATGTAGAATTTTCCACTGTAAATGCTTCTGCATTGTTTGTTTTGTAAGATTTCTTTAAAATAGGAACCAAAGCAGACTTCAGGTACTCTTCTAAGCAAGTTTAAGAATAATTTTTTTTTCTCTGCATCTTGGTGAAAGAAACATCGATGTTAAGTTACATACAATTTCATCTGGCTCTTGTGAAAATGAAATTAGTTTTTTTCTGTCTCATTGTATGTAAAACTGTAAAATTGAAGTTACTTACTACAAGCTAGTAATTTAGAATATTGGCAGAATGGAAATTGGCTTGGGTGAGGAGAAGCAAGTTAGACCCAAGAATGAGCATGCAGACACTGAAAGAAGTAGAGCAAAAAGGGCTTCCTGCATACGTATGCAATGCATGTTCATGCAAGCGCAGGAAGATGCGAGTTTAACATAAATGGACTTCTGGAAAAAAATGTTGCCCAATTAGTTAATTTCTACTCTTGTCTTGCTGATAGAGATTTGTTTGTCTTTGCACTAGGCTTTAGGTATTCTGTTGCTATAATAAGAGCACAGCATAGCCATGTAAGGACAAGGAGAAACCCTCTCAGGAGGGAAGAAGGACATAAGGCCAGCTTTGAAGGTTTGGATCTCCCATGCTGTAACCAGGCACAGAGCCAAACATCCAACTGATATGCAGCGTATCACATGTAAGGGTGACAATGGGTTTGTAATCCAGCCACAACAACATTAATTAATGACATACTAAATTAGTGCAATCTGTAATTTTCATAAGTGTCTCATGGAAATGGATCCTTTGGTGTTAAGTTTGAGGCATTAGTGTTTTCATACAGGAGAATGTGATGAGTTACTTAAGATAACAGAAGCATGCACAGGATTTTGACTGTTAAATATGCTGTATATAGCAATGTCATTGTATGGATATTTGCACTAGCTGAGTGCAACTGCATTTCATGAATAGCAGGGTCTTGAGGCTCTTTTACTAAGCTGTTTTCTGTACATTTTTGGTGCATTCTCCCTGTACCCCACTCCCTCCAAGCTTCTCCCAGAGCAAGTGTTAGAATTATGATTTTACATTTAGACATATGAAAAGATGCTTCTTCCTGACGATGCTTATGGTAAAGCTTGCTTACCAGGAAATCAATGTGATTAAAGAAAACGGCAAAATATAGAGCAAATGTAAATGGCCCTTTCTTCTGCTATCTTCTTTGACTCTGCTTTTAGGCTCTGTGGGCCTTGCTGGCTTTCCCATTTATATACAGATTTTGAGATTTGCTTCTACATGGGTTTTATCTGTTTCCCTCCATCCCTTATCCCTGAAAGTACTTGTAGTTCTGAGACTGATTGAATAGGCTACATTTGCTGATCTCCAACACCTATCTCTGCAAGCCTTCCTGACTAGACAGTACAGGACCAAAAGGAAGCACAATCCTTTGGATATCTAAAAACTGTTTCTTGCTATCATAAAAGCCTACTCAAATTAACAACAAAAAAAAAAATCTAATTTTCACATCTTTCTGTTTTATCTAAGATATAATTCAAGCCTAATCTGTGGATGTTTTGAGTATGCAAAAGTAACTGTATCTCTTAAAACCTTACTGATGTCTGTGAGTATTCTGCTTGTTTTGTGCCTCATAGGTTGAAGCTGAAAATGGCTATTCAGGATTTGGTTTTTTTCAAATGTTTGCAACCCCATCGGTATCTTTAGCACTAGGGTACCTCTGTGAGATGGATTTGCCTGTGACTGAAAGGGTGAAATCTGGTCCTAATCCTTGTACTGCTAAGACTTTAAATACCTGGTGTGAAGTGGAGGCACAATGAGGTTAAATGGACAGGGGAGTTATTAACATCATAGATTATCACAGGTGTGTGCAAACAGCTTTCACATAATTTTTTAAGCCATTGGGAGAACATGGTTTTTATAATAAGACATAGTTCTGTCTCTGTAAATAATCCTATCAACATCTCAATTTGTAATTCCTTGGCTTGAACACTATAGTGCTCTCTCTCAGAAATAATTTAGCTTGATTTTTGTAATCTACCAGTGAGTCTCAAGGTGCCTAGTGTCCAAATACAGGATGCATAAAAGTGCAAAATGATTCCTGCAGGCAGGTTTGAAACAGTGAACTTTTCCTTCACTGCAATCCATTCTAATTTGTTCTGATTAAAACATTTTTGCAACTTAGAGGGTGAAGAGACTCTCATATCTACATGAAGCTTAGGTAATTTTTAGAGCTATCTGTGTAACAGAAGTCATGTGAAATCATAACCCATCGCACTTCAAACTCTAGCTTGTCTGTTCAGAAATAAACCATAGTTTTTTTTTTCTTGAATAGCTATGTACATCTTGCCTCCTGTTAGATATGAAAATATACTCTGTTTCCTTTCAAATAGGAAAACTCTTTGAAGTCTTTTGTCTCATTGGGTTAAAGTAAATAGAAGAATGGAACCTTAAAGTGTGTTTCTCTTGTCCTATAGACGTGGGATCGGAAGGGGGCTCTCTGTAGCCAGGTATTTTATATTATAGTAAAACTAGAGATTTGTAGGCTCACTGAGATTAGAGAGCTTGATTAGCCTAGGGGTGTGGTATAATACACCTTTAAGCACTAATGCAGAGGTGGCAGTAGTGGTTAGAAAGACTGATTTTAGGTAAGCCACTTTGAATACAGTAATGAACAGGACCATATTTTAACACTGAAAAGTAATAAAGTATATATTTTTCAAGTTAATATACTTACAGTTTCTCTTTTGCTAGCAGTTATATGGAGGAAAACTGGTACTACTTTGTACATTGTGTATTGGAGCATACTCTGTTAAGGATCTGGGAGCTCCCTCCATGGCATAGTTTGAAAGTAGTATTGACATTATGTCCTGGGGCATTACTAGTGAAAAATGTGTCAATGTCTGCTGTTAATTATTCTCAGTCTGCCCTTGCACTGTGGTGAGATTTGCAGCCTATGCTAACATATATACTGTAAGTGGTGTTTGTATGCTTTGTGAGGAGGTGGAAAGAACTGTCCTAGGCAAGAACTGAGTAGAAGAAACCAGAAGCTGGAATAGCTGGGAGAATGTGTTTATAAATACTCCAGTGCTTGTGAACTGTGCTACTGACATAGTTCAGAGATTTGGCACTGATGTTACAATTTGTTTAGAAAGATCACACAAATCATAATGATAAATAGAACATATTTTCTACTTGAAGAATGATTTTCCCTTTATAATTAAACATCTTTGCAATGTAATTTGGAAACTCCTTTTTGCTTTTCAAGATAAGCAACACAGGTGATAGTTTAGTCCTCTCACTGGAGAAAATATGCTGATAGATTCATGTTAAGTGATATCTTTTAGCAAAGAAAGTACTATTAAATATATAGGATGAAAAGATGATTTTCAGGCTAACAATAGTAGAGCTTCAGTGTAAGTCTTTAAAGTTTTGATGGTCCTGTATCCTTTTGCAAAGCATGGGAACTGACAGAACAATGCAGACAGTATTAAAATTGAGACCTAAAATGTTGTTGGTAGTCTCAGCAGAAAGACCAGCTTCTGTTGTGCAAACTCTCAGACCTTTGGGTTGTACTTAAGAGGGTATCTTAAAATTTGTTTTTTATGAACCAGACCTGGTACCTTCAGTCATCCTATTTCCTTTCATTCAGTTTTAAGGCTTTCCAAAGTAAGAAGATGGTCATCTTCAGACTTGTTGCAGATGTGTTTCTGTATTACTGCAGGTAGGAAGTTCAGCACTGAATTCCAAATGGCACGTAGCAAAAAAATTTCTGATGTATTGCATAGTACATCTTTGTAACACAAACAATATGCATGTATTGTTTTCCCCTTTCTATTTTTCCCCTAAGCTCAACTGAAATTTAATTGGAAAATACTCAATGCATTCTGCCTATGATAGTTTGGACTGAAAACTTTAATTAGTTTGTAGGGCTTATTATTATTATTTTATCTTTGTTCATTATTTTTTGCTCAGTCTCTGTAGATGTTCGGTGTTTTCATCATCAAATAACTTGCTGGCTATTTTTGTCAAACAAGAACCCTGAAACCATCACACTGGAGTGCTGGGACTATCTGCCCATTCTGTCAACAGGATGAAAGTGAATCTCAAGCTTTTTTAATTACAAGGATAACATGTTCGCTCATCTAGTAATGAAGATGGTTAGCAATTTTAAATTTTAATAATCAATTACAGAAAGTAATTCTCCATTAAACCACAAGAGAGCCATTAAATCTCAAAAGATGGAACATGCTGTATGTAACAGTAGCAAAATTTCTATTTTTAAATATCATTAGGGAATATCTGATTTTCATTTCTCTGCTTTTCTTTTACCTTTTTCCTCATGCAGACCATCTCATTTTCAGCAGGAAGACAGCACATGATCTTATAAATAATAAAAGAAAATCCTTGCAAGACTTGATCCAATGTGTGAAATATGTGCTAAAAATCTAATTTGTTTCAATCCAGCGTATTTTGACTGAATAATAAGGAAAGTGACTAATTAATATCTTAATATGCTGGGGGCTAGGTGGCATGGTGGGTTTGATACACTCTCCTTTCACCTTGGGAGACCCGAGTTCAGATCTTATTGGTATTGCAGGTGCTGAAAAGGATTTGGTTTTCCCTACTGTTGCTATAGCTGCCATAGAAAACCATATAATTCAGTACTATTGGCAGCACCAATTGAGAAGCGTGTCAAGAGCTTGAAAGCAGGGATACTACAGCTTTTGGTTAGCTTGATGTGCTAATGTGAGGAGGCCTTTTCAGTGACAAGCAAGCTGGCAAAAATAAATTGATAGTTGCTTCAGCAGAAATAAAATAACCCCCAAATATTGAAGCAATCAATTAGTCTTTCCTCTTCTGCAAAATATCTATTTTTCTTCCCACAGCATTTAAAATTGAAAGCAGTAGAAGTGATTTGGAGTAGTTTGTTAATATTTAGTTTAACATAAAGAGTATGCATTTTGATAAAGTATATAATCGTGGAATGGCTTATTTGGAAGGGACCTTAAAGATTGTCTAGTTCTAACCCCCTGATATGTGCAGGGACACCTTCAACTAGATCAGGCTGCTCAAGGCCCCATCCAACCTGGCCTTAAACACTTCCAAGGATGGGGCAGCAACAACTTCCCTGGGCAACCTGGACCAGTGCTTCACAGCACTCATTGTGAAGAATTTCTTCCTAATGTCTAGTCTAAACCTTCCCTCTCCTTCCAATTTAAAGCCATTTCCCCTAGTCCTATCACTACATCCCCTTGCAAAAAGCCCCTCCCCAGCTTTCTTGTAGACCCTAAAGGTACTTTAAGGTAGCTATAAGGTCTCCCTGGAACCTTCTCTTCTCCAGGCTGAACAAGGCCAACTCTCTCAACCTGTCATCACAGCAGAGGTGCTCCAGCCCTCCTCTGGACCTGTTCTAACAGTTCCATCTCCTTATGCTGGGGGTTCCAGAACTGGGCAAGTGCTCCAGGTGGGGTCTCATGAGAGCAGAGTAGAGGGGGAGAATCACCTCCTTTGACCTGCTGGCCATGCTTCTTTTGATGCAGCCCAGGATATGGTTGGCTTTCTGGGCTCTGAGTGCGCAGTGTTTGCTCACCTCAAGCTTCTCATTGATGAGCACCCTGAAGTCCTTGTCCACAGATCTATTTTCAATCATGTTGTTCCCTGGGCTGTATTGAAACTGTGGTTTGTCCTGACCCAGGTTTAGGAGTTTTCACTTGGTCTTGTTGAACTTCATAGTAAAGTATGATGCATGTGTAACGTGAGTAACTTTGTATGGGGAAACATCAGTGCCAGTTTGAAGGAAAAAGTAAAGCTGTGAAATAAAAAGCTGATAAAATTATTAACTTAAAAATTGCACTTAGTCTTCAGTGGTTTTTATTACCAACAAGCAACTGATGTTACACAGCATGTGCATCTTACCAGCAGATAGCGTGTATCTGGACTTGCAAAGTTCAACTTGATTCTTTGGTCTCTATCACTGAATTATCCTGTTCCAATATGCATGATAACCCAACATTAGAACAATATTCAGCTGACGCATTCTTAAATGTTAGTTGCACCAGTTTCCTGTACTCAGAAGGGAAGGCTTGTGTTTCTGTTGACCTGGCTTGAAGAATAGTCTGACATAACAGAGCTTTTTTATCAATCTTTTGAAAAGATCTGAGATATCTTAGGACTGGAAATAAAGTTTAAGGGTTTCTTTTTATTTCTAAAAAAGGGATTTGTCTTAACATGGGACTCTGCATCTGATTTATGTATCTAATGCAATAATAACCTTCTTGGTCTTAGCTTGTCTTTTCGTTCATCTTGGAAAAAGCTACAGGAAACTGTGGCGCTCTCCTGTCTCTTCTTCCAGAGCTTCAGATTATGCATATAAATTAACCCTTTAATTAAAGTTTTCATGTATATGAAGGCTTAAGTAAGGTAAATTGTATGGGTTTTTTAGCTTTTTGTTTTGTTTGAACAAATTTTATTCCCTACCTCAAGGTCTTTAATACTGATAAGAAAAGAACCAGTATAGCTGCAGGTTGGAGTGGAGGGACAAACAAACTTTACAGCACAAAGGCATTCTTAGCATCTGAAATGGAAGCAAAAAAGATAATAGTTCTGAGCTTAACTTGATTATGTTCATCAATTAGGCAATTTGAAAGAAAAGGTGATTGGTCCCATGGAGCAAAGGGGAAGTATTAACAAGGAGAGAGGTGACAAGGTCACTAACCTCCATGGCACATAGAAAGAGACAGATAATTATAATTTGAAGAACATTAAAGCAATATTTGGGGGTAGAAGATTGGTGAATAAACTGCAATATTCTAAAAAATATTGTTGCTTCATTTTGTCATTCCAATTGTCATTGTAGAGAATGTTAGTTACAGTGTTATCTCTTACTTTTTTCTACAACTGTACTGCTCATATTCAGGTTCACAGTGATAATTATAGGAATTAGTTGAAACTGTATATAGCTTTAAGAGGTATAAATAATTTTAGTGTGATGTAGTTAGGATAAATAATGGCAATCTTCTATCTTGACTGCTCTGTGATTGCCTCTATCCATTTTAGGTAAAGAATAGCACATGGAGTATTTGATTCCAGTGATGGGTTTTGCTTTAGACTTACTAGGTTTGAAAACTAAAAGCTGTATCTTCCACTGTGGGGGTATTTCTCCTGAGACTTCTTCTAGTGTAAATTATAATGACTTACTGAGTTGCAAGTAAGACTGGTAGATGACAATCTAGGCTATAGATGTATTGGCTGCTTCTTTATCTTCAGTATATATGTAGTACATCTTTGAAGGAGCTACAAGTCTTCTAGAGCTGCTAGAAAAGTCCCAAGAGTCTGGGTTAAAGGAACATCTGCAAGATGTCCTTGAGTTTCTCAAGGTGTCCTGAGAGCAAGTGAGGCAATGTTTGAGAGCCTGTGTTTGTCCTCTGGCAATTTTTGATATGTTTGGAGGCCTTGAGCCTACCTTGAGAAGTAGATCTGCAAATTACTTTGGCTGGATAGGCTGTACTTCTTGTGATGCTGTTGTTTCAGAAACTGTTATTGAAGAGAAACTGTTAAAAGGATCAGATCATCTCCTCTTCAAAATTAATCAAATGAAATTTAGAGCGATAGGGCTAAATTTAGAAACAAGTCAAAACGCCTGAAGAAGGTTTTCTGTACTTGGGAACTTGTCTGTGTCTCACCATTGTTAACAAGTCAAAACGCCTGAAGAAGGTTTTCTGTACTTGGGAACTTGTCTGTGTCTCACCATTGTTAAAAATCAATTTTTATGTAGTTTGATTATGTTTCCAAGGAAAAGTAATCTCTTCTACTTGCTACTGTAGAACATCATGAGTACAACAGCACCACTGGTAGTGAACAAAGGGACATAGGTATATTTGGTGATTCAGATCATTGCTTGAGGGTTTAATTTTGTGCATGAGCTCAAGAAAATTTTGCTTCTGGACATTCTGTCTGTAACTGGTAATGCTGTGATGCTATTGGCATACCCAGAGAAATGCTGTATGCTGTTCTTTGTTTCTTTGTTCCCCGCAACCTTCATTGTTAACTCTTCCTATTTTTTTCTTCTGAAATACTTGTCCCTCCTCTCTGTGGTATACTTGAGGGGCTTTTTTAAGTTTTGCTCAAACTGTACTATTTCTGTCTGATTTTGAATTTTTATAGCACTTTTTAAATTTGAAATTCATTACATCTTATGTCCTCTATCCTCTGTGCAGCTTCCCTGCTGGCTCTGCTAACCTGGCTGGTGACACAACTGTTGCTCCTTTGATGGTCCTCAACCTTGTCCTGCTGTGCTTTCAGTGCTTTCAGCTGTTTCCTGCTTGTTGTAGAGTGAACGTAATTTTTCAGAGCAGAGAGAGGAGCTTTTAAGTGTAAGCTTACATGTTGCAATGGCAGGAACCATAGAAATACTTGGATATCACACAAGTAAGCAGAAACACCACAAAGTTTAGCACAGTTTCACATCAGTAAGTGTTGCCCAACCCTTGATAGTGCAATCACAATGTCTCCCCAGAGTTACTGGTTTTGCAAGATGCCTTCTGACAGGCAGCAGGAGGGAATGGTTAAATGCTTGTTTAATCAGCTATGAATGGATATATTACTATTGGCCAAAAAAAAAAACCCAAACCAAAAAAAACCCCAAAACAAAACAGCCCTGTCCAGGTCAGATGAACTGTGATGTAGAAGGGTTTTCTCATACCGTAAGGAAGCAGTGCAAATTCAGTTTAATTGTAACTATGTGCAGTAGAATGTAAATATAGAAGAACCACCCCCCCTGCCCCAACCTAAAGATGTGACAATATATGCTGTTTCTGCCAGCTAAATGGAGACAATTTTTTTTGTTTAGGTGTGACTGGAAAGATTTTTCACTACAAAGAAATAACATTTCCTTTTCTAATTTCTTGCTACTGTATTCGAAGAGATGGGATTGTATTCTCTGTAATAAGCCTGTTGGCTGCTAAGAAAAAAATCTGACCAGGAATCCTTGGAAGGAAGTAGTTACCTTCAAGAATTAAGGAACTAATTGTTCAAACCGAAGCAGTGATAAAAATCTAGCCTTTTCTCCAGTCGTAGTAATTTACAGTCAAAACCACAGAGGATTTTGGATAAAGAAGTATATTGTGGGGCGGACATGTATGAGGGAGGAACTGACTTTTTGAAGATGAATTTTAAAAAATAATCTGTTGTAGTTGCATATAGTTTGGCTATGCAAATGTGAAATAGTAGACATGGCAAGGGCTTAAGAGTAAGCAGCAAGATGAAAGTGCTGTCTTCAATATTGGCAAAAAGATGAAATTAGGCAAACGGAGAATTTCAGCAAATGCTTCTGAAAGCATTCCACAATAAAGATGAAATTGCATGTATATTCAATTACACACAATTTTTAAGTCCTTCCAAAGACTGCTGGTACTAGATGTTCTGTTGACATAAGACATTTTGTAGTATAAGCAAAATTGAAATTATTTTGGTGATAGTAGGGACAAATTTTGAGGAAGAGTGGGGGAGAAGGGCTGATTTTGAGGTCCTGAGGTGGATAGTTATTAGGGAACAGGTTGGTTTCTTTGTTACTTTCATCCTTCCATGAAATCTTAATACATCCCTCACCGTTTCCTCTGAATGCATATTACTTAGTCTTCCACAAAGCACCTGCTTATCTCCACTCCTCCATTCCCTTTGTAATCATAAGCTCTGGTACCTTCCTGTACTGCTGGGAGGGCAGAGAGAGGAAGGGCTGATCTGAAAGGGGAGCTATGGGGTAGAAAATATTTCCCTCTCTGCTGATGCTGGAGACTGGGGGCAGGAATTTCTTTGGTGTGTAACAGCTGCCTCTTGAGATGAAGACTCAAGTGCATGTTCTGTTCTCTGTCTTGGTGAGAACAAGAGGTAATTACTGTCTTCTCCAGCACAAATAGGATGAGAGTGGCTTGTGGTGGCAAATTATTTTATACCTGTAATGCTTTCAGGCACTTCTCATGTGACAGATCCCTTGTGAAAGTCTACTTTACGAGTTACTGATCTAATAGCCTTTTGAGGCTCAGGTCTCTGGTGTACTAGAAAATGTTGAGTATCGGTGAACATATTCCCACTGAGGTAGGAAGTAGATTAAGGATTAGTCGTGCAAGAGTTTGAGTCCTGTCCTGTAACCCTGAAGCAACTGCCCATTGTTTTGCAGGCTGGATTGATTTATTGTTTAGAGATTGACTGGGCATCGCAAAGATGTCATGCTCAGTTACCCCCTGTGATTTTTTTGAATAAAGCAACTAAAAAAATCCCATCACTTCTTTTTCCCCCTACCTGAAAGTGATTGGCTCTGAATATAAAAATAAATTATCTTCAGTCTGATCAACTGTGCTCTCCCTTAACACTCAAATAATATACTCCAGTGTTGCAGTGTTTTCTCTTTAGCTCCCTCTGGTTCTGTTTCCTCCTCTGCCCCCCAGTTTTGTACTTAATAAACTGCTGGTTCTTACCTCTTCTCTTCAGATGAAGGTCCACTCTGCAGTGAAGGTCAGTAGAATACCTGGGATGTAAAATCAAAACTTCTCAAACTTGTTTTTGTTATTCCTTTTAGTGATTGAATTATGAATGTTCACTAAGGTTAGGGGCTTAGGGATTAGACTGTTAGATTTTAAGTCTTCCTTGACATTTAAATTTAACGGGAAGATTTACCCTTTTGACAGCTCAAGACTTTTTTTCCATGCATACTTGCATAACGAACTTCAAGTCTTTCAGACAAGATGCAAATTCCAGGTTCTGACTACCTGTGGACATTAAAGACTTCATGGCACTCTTTTTTCCTTTGCTTTTTTCAAGAAGAGGAAAGTTCATGTTGATGACCTGGCCAAATTCCAGCTTCAGTAATTATATTCTGCCTTCCTAAAAATACCTTTGCTGTTTCCAAATGGAAAAATTAACTCTGTTTTCTTTAAAAAAAAAAAAATACTGCCTGATGATGCTGAGTGATATTAAGACCTTCACTGTGGACCAGACAGGTTTAAGCATAGATTCAGCCAATCACCATTTGCTTAGCTCTCTGTAGAGCAGTCAGCCATTTTCTAAACACTTGCATGCACATAAATAGCTAAAAGGAGTTCTGCACAATTCATAGTTGAAGTCTGAGTCTCGGCATGTAATAACTTCTTTTATGATGAAAGCATTTCATACCTCAAAGGATTTTTACTATTTGTCTCATGTTTGTTTCTGAAGAGTTCAAAGTACTTTTGAGAATGTTTGCTGCTCTTCTCTGTAAAGCTTCTCCCTTTTTACCCCTGTTTTTTCTTTTTTTTTTCTTATGACCAGAGAAGGAAGAAAATATTTAAGAAATATTTAGAAATCTAATACTGCTCTTCAGTCAGTTTCCTCCAGTTCTTGTCTATGTCTGTAACCATCAAAATATGATCATGAAGCACTAAATGCTAATCCTATATGGTCTTTATATTCACCAATGCTGAAATAAAAGTTGCTCTTCTATGTTTTTATCTCTAGTGTACTTCTTCCCACCAGCCTGTTTATATTTAGTATATGTGTGTTTTCATAAAGCATTTTCTGGAGGCTCACTTCTGCAACAGGGAAAAGGTATGAGTGTAAAGGAGGTGACAAAATTGCTTTATTCAGTTCAGCTCTGTGTTTAAAGGCAGGCCTGACTAAAAAACAGAAAAATATCATAATTTGCAATGAAATTAGTTCATATATCAAGTATCTTTTGAGCTACGTTGGCAATGATTAGGCATTGAAACAAGTATGGCTATGTAGTTCTTGGGAGCAAAGTTCACGTGGTGTGCGGGGATGTGTCAAGGGAAGCACAACTCATCTGGAGAACTTGAAAAATGGTTTGGAACTTCTCTAACCCAGCTGGTTTAGTTTGTTCTGCCATTGTGCTAATGAATTCCCAGTACACAGTAGCCTTATAAATAAAATCAACTTGACCATAAGCTGAAACTAGCTCTGTCCTTAAAACTATATTACCATAGAAATTGGAAGTAATGCACCAGGAATAATCTCAAAGTTTGTATCCTACATGTATAATCAGTGGAACCTACTGGAAGGTTTGAATACTTAATCTTTTTCAGCATATAAAAAAGAATCAAAAAATAAAATAAAAAAAGCAATTTGTCAGATTCTGTAATGCTGGTATAATGATTACTGGACATAAGTATTCAAAAATACACTTGCTGTTTCTCGGCATGATCATGAGAAGACATAATTTCTTACTGCCATCAATGCAATTTTATTAAGCAGAACTTGCAAACCACACCACCACAAACTTTGGAAATGCAGATTTAGCATTGTTCTGTGTTCAATAATTAAATACAAAATGCAAGAAGTTGCCTTCTTGACTTTTGAATCATACTTTTACCATATCCAAAATGAAACACAACTGCAGGGTACTAATAAAAGTAGGCATGACTAGGCAAGGTAATTTCCTCCTGCATTAATCTTAAATTCTTTTAGAGTCATCAGAGTTTTATTTCACTGGATCTGGCTTAAATGGCTGAGTTTAACAACACATTAAACCTTGCACTGGAGAGATCAGTTTTAAGCAAATGCTTCCTTTGCAGTTGTGCCTGGAAGAAGGAAAATAATTTTCTGTTGATCAGAAATTCAGAGTTCTTTAAGCAGCATTTGAAGAAGACAAGTGACTCTTGTGTATGTTTTAATAGGACTGTATGCTTCAGGTCCACTCATTTGGTTAAGGACAGCTTAATTTTATCAACAAGTGTAAGTACAAAGTTTTCTTCTGCTCTGAGACTTGCTGGGCACAGAATGGATGAGTAGCTGTCAGGGAGTAGTAACCACAACCAAAATCCTGCTTCGCAGCAGATCACTCATAAGCAATGTTTTTTTTCTTTATAAGTGACAGTGTCTATTTTAGATTGCTAAGAAATCAAACACACTTTTAATCTGATTCGCAAATCTGCCGTTCTTCCCTTCTGAGCTCCCTTTTGCTGTAGAATGATGGGATAGGAAGGGCTCCAATTTAATTTCCTGAATTAAGGAAAACTCTTAAATGGGCTCTTCTCCATGTCCAGTCTCTCTGTTATATGGGAGATGACCTTATTTATGCTATAGTTGAAAAAAATAGGGCAAAGTAAGGTTGTGTCTTGCAACCCCTGTTCACTTCTGTAATCTTAATACAGATAAATGTGTCTTCTAGTCAATGGAAAGGAGGGCAAGACAACCCTTTTGTAAGACTGTGGGCATTGTCTTATACCTTGCCATTTGGAGATGATTTAAGTAGTGAAAGTAAGATGTAAGAATGAATTATTGTAACGGTAATCACATTTCTGTTTAAATATTTCTGAAGAAATCTTTGCAGTTATTTATTGTGGGTAAACATAACCACACTCTGAAATTCCTGATTTCTGAATTGTGCTCTTTGATGTATGTAACCAATTTTTGAATCAAGCAGCCAAACATAATTAAAATTCACTTCTATTGCTTAGTAGCATGTATATAATGTAATGTAATTTTCAGTGATATCAAAGTAGAAGTACTCAAGTATTTTTTTGGAAGCCTAAAATAACTCCTGACATTTATGTTGCGTTTTGACCTTGATTTGGTGGCTGGTGGTGCTTGTGTGATGGTACCTCTGTGACAACAATGCGGCTATGCCATTGTGAGAGCATTGAAGGGTGTGTGATCAAACTTATAGTGCTCTCATCCTTGGGAGTGGCTCATAGTCTGGTCCAGGAAAATTTTTTTTTCTCCTTTTTTTTTGCCTTCTTCAGGTTAGGATTTCATGGATTCGTCTCTCTGCTCCAGGGCTTCCAAGTGTTGTATATTTTATCAATCACACGCATCCCTGCTCACCTTGCGCATTCAGCTGGCTATGGGTGGAGTTTATTTTGACCAGATTCTCATAGGTCAGTAAAGGGTCAATTTTGTGAGTAACAATCAATGTTTCTCTTTTGGATTTCCCACTATGTTATATATGCTTGGCTTTTTCTTCCTAACTTGAAGTAGCAGAACTATTAGGAAAAAGGAAAAAGTTCTTCAGGCTTTACCAGATATTATTCCTAGATGTTATCCACCATCAGCAAGTGACAATTTATCCACCATTTGCATCATATACCTTAGCAATAAGCCTTTCTTAGTTCCTCAAAATGTGCCTATGTTCCCACCATCTTCTCCCCTTATTCTGACAGCAGCAAGCATTCCCTTTGCCAGTTGGAGCTGCTAATTTTTCAGTAACTACAATAAATTGTCAGTGATTATTTTCAGACAACTTTCAAATATGTATATTAGGTAATTAAATTTGCAATAAGTGTCACTCTGTTATGCTAATGTAAAACATGCAACCCTTTCCTTGTCCTTCTGTATTAAGTCTTTACTAAACTGATGTGTCAATAACTAATTTTTTACAGCTGTTCTAGATCAACAGTTATTTCTTGAGCTATGATGTAGGAAAAAAATGCACTCAACTCATTTATACTTTATACAAATAAAATGCAGTACTATCAGAAATGACTTTATTTGCATTCAGGTGTCATAGTCTAGCTCCTAAAACTGCTTTTCTCCTTTAGCATCCTTTTGTATCAGAGATGGTGTAGTCAGCAGGTCCAGGGAGGTTATTCTGCTCCTGTACTTGGAACTGGATGTTAAGGCTCTGGAGTGAGTCCAGAAAAGAGCAACAAAGCTGGTGAAGGGGCTGGAGAACAAGGCTTACAAGGAGCGGCTGAAGGAGCTGGGGTTGTTTAACCTGAAGAAGAGGAGGCTGAGGGGAGACCTTATTGCTCTCTACAACTACCTGAGAGGAGGGAACTGGCCTCTTCTTCCAAGTGATAGGGGTCAGGACAAGGGGCAATGGCCTCAAGCTCCACCAGAGGAGGTTCAGGCTAGATACCAGAAAGAAATTTTTCATGGAAAGGGTCATTGAGTACTGGCAGAGGCTGCCCAGGGAGGTGGTTGAGTCAGCATTCCTGGTGGTATTTAAAAGATGGGTAGACAAGGTGCTCAGGGACATGGTTTAGTGGCAAATAAGGGATAGTTAGGCTGATGGATGATCGAAGAGGGTTTTTTTCCACCTAGTGATTCTATGATTCTACAATAATGCTTACAAGCATGTATCTTCATTGCCTCTGTTTTGGGCCTTTTGAATCTGTTAAGGTGTAACACAACAACCTTTAACAAAGAAAAGAATATTAGATTGCTTAGAGACTTGTATCCAGTGAATCTACTAGTTGCAAGTAATAAACTTACAAAAATACAGAAATATTCTCTTTTAGCTGTAGCTTTTTTCCTTTCCCTCTTCAAATAATCTGAGAAGGAAATTGTTCTTATTGGAGTTACAGTGGATCAGAACTCTGTTCTTTCAAAAAGCTTTTTCTGCGGTGTTCTGCTCTTTAGATTTCCTGCTATAGGACTCTGAGTTTATTCTTATGTTTACTTAATTCTTAGGTCTTATTTCCCAAATGCAAGATTTAAACAATTTTCTGAGCAGACTATTAGTATATCACTATTTTCAGTGGTGGACTTTGCAGTATTAGTTTAGTTGGACTCAATGATCTTAATCTTTTCCAGTTTAACTAATTCTATGATTCACCAGAATGCTTATGATTTGCTCTGTGTGCTTCTACCATTCCCCCTTAAGTTTCATATTAGAAGCAGTAACACATTAGTGTTAAAAAAAATTGTTCTTTACATAATAGATAAAATTCTGAGTCATGCTAATTGGAACTGACAAGCTTTCCTTGATGAGAAAGAGAAGGTAGGAGTAACTTCCAGGTGTTAGGGATTCAGGCTGGACCTCTGCCTAAATAATTTTCAGAGATTTTCTGTATATCATGTATTCTTTTTGCCCTGAAAAGGAATGCCAAATAATATTTGTTTTCTCTCTTGACTATGACTAATTGTGAGAAGCAAACTTAATCTGTTTTTTATTTATCCCATAGTTCCTAAAACAGTGCCTACTAACACATGGTTGGTAAAAGCTGGTATGATCCTAGTAACATATTTTCTCCCCTGTGGCAAGCTTATGAACTTAAGTAGCAACGATGGTACAAATTTATATTCAGTCATTGGTGAAGACTCCCTTAGGTACCACAAAAAAGTTGGGAGGGGATAACTAGATATTTGGCAAAATGAAAGCATACAACAGTTGTTTGCACTTGGTTTGCTATGTTCTAGGATCGTATTCCTTATTGTATATGTATATTGTGGAAGATCTAGAAGACTTTTTGTGCCTGAAATATGTAACATAGGATGCTGGGCTGTGTCAAAAAAGCGTGGTGAGCAGGTCAAGGCAGGGCATTCTACCCCTCTAGTCTGATATCATGAGAGCACTGCATCCCTGCTAGATTTCAGCTTTCCCACCCGAATGAGCTCAGATTGTTTTCATATGTCCCTCTTGATATAATCACACATAAGTTGATCCCTATATGTTTAAAACAAAGTAAATTTGAAATGAATACTGCACTAGAGAAATTTCTTTCAACAAATTAACAAACTTGACTTGGGGAGCGAAACTGTCTGCTGTCAAAGGAGTAAGCCACACTTATAGGGGATTTACAACACAAGTTCTGACCATGCTTAGAATGGAACAATGACAAGGTGATTACTTGCAGTCTTGATGTCTTCCTTAGTATGGCAAATAGAACATAATAAATTTTTGTGCAGAAGGGTGCTGAATGCCCTAGTTTTTCCATGTTAATATAGCTCAAAGATAGGTATGTGCAGAGAACTGTCCTGCCCCAAAGGAAAAAAAAATCTTTCTTCATAAAGTTTGCTTTGTTGTTCACGTTTAGCATGCCGAGGAAGAAATTTCTTTTTCTCTCCTATATCTGCTAGCTAAAATACAAGAACACAAAACTCAAGTGACTTTTTAAAATATTTCTGTTAACAGGTTTACCCAGTATTACAAGATGAGCTTCCAAAGAATGCATAGTTACTAGTGCAGTAGGAATTTATTGATGATAAAAACCCCCAAAACAACAACAAACTAAACACTACCTCAGATCTTTTACTCTTTTTTTTGTTGTTGTTGCTGTATCTGGGTTTGTGATTGCCTTGCTTTAAAACAGTATGAAAATTCCTGTGATGGTGTAAGCCCTCATTTTCAAAGACTTCCAAAAGGAGGCCATGCAACATAAGAGATTTAACATGAGGCTAGTAAGCTACAGGAGAGTCAAGGGGAGGTTTAAAGTGCTTCCAAGTCCTCTGTACAGGCTACACAGTTAGTTATGTGTTTGGACCTAAAGGTATATACATCCTTTTAAGGGTCACAGCACAGCTGTTTTGACGCTGAATGTAGCAATACCTGGTGTTTAGAGACCTCATTTGCAACATGAAACATATAGTCTGTTGTCTCTGACTACAGAGATTTATTGATAGCTTTAATGATCAGTTTTACTCATCTCTTTTATGCCAAGACACTTATAAGGCGACCAGCTAAATTAGTCAATAAGAAATGATGATTACAAACAGTATTGAAGGACTGCATTAATTTTTCAGAGCTTGAACATCTACCTCTATGTCATATTTATAAACTTAAGTTATCTCGTGGTGTTTGATCCTTGGAGCTGTTTCTTTACAAAAAGCAAAATAAGATATTCCTTTCCTGAAAGAAATTTCTGGCCACTGGTATGAGGTGTTCAGTAGAAAGAGCATTAATCAGGCTGGCAGAGTCTTGAGCCTATATCACGCTCAAACCCATATCTTCTCTTTTGGCAAGAGGCCCCACTAGCTTATACTATATCTAGGTTGCTCTTCTTCTTTGCAGAAAAGATGAGTTTAACTAAAGGGACCAAGCAGGACTCCTAGCTGGGGCACTCTTCATGGAATACGAAATACATGTTCTGCTTCTTGCTCTAGTAACTATTTGTGTTTTACCCATTAGCTATTTCATACAAAGTCCCTGAAATCTCATTAATGAAAGCAGTTTCCCAGTGGGTTATATGAATATGTGGTCATTTGGTGCTCAAACCCAAGATTCTTCTAGGTGTCTTTAGAAGCAGAACAAGAGTTAAGTCTCTGTAGTCCAATGAGGGTTATGTTGAAGTTCAGTTCACAGTGTCAGCCTAAGTGTAGAACATGTCAAAATGTAGATATTTGATGCTGTTTCAGACAGTCTTGGAGTATTCAACATGTCTGCACAGGGCCAGAAAATGTACTGTGGGAAAACTCCATGTTTCTGAAATGGCAACTGGAGACCAGGCAAGATACTCTAGGATTACTACAACAGTACTTGTAATAGGATGCAACTGAATCCCGTTCCTGGGCACAGCTGTGGACATGTATGGAAATTAGGCAAGCATCTAGTGGCTAGTACTGTTGGGTTTCCAAATATGGATCTGCCCAGCCTCACAGTAGCCCATCAAGCATGTGTGCATAATTCTACTAAAGTGGAAAGGAAAGAGCAGGCTGGGGATACTGGCAGATGGCTGAGCAGCCCTCTAGGGAGGTAGGAGGTATGGATTTGAACCTTGTCAGACAGCAAAAGAAATTGATACCTTACCACAATTTAATAACACACTTGAGCGTCAGTTCAAAAGTGCCTACTGGGAGTGTCTGAGTTGCAGAACAGATGTTCTCCATGGTGCAACTTGCCGTATTACACCCTGACTGTCTAAACTGAATCCTTACAGTTCTCCCTGAATGGAGCTCTCCAAGGGGCAACCCTGTTGAAAACCTCATTTCAACCTGCCATCGGAGCAGAGCCACATGTGTGTCTGAGTGCCAGCAGCCATAAAGGTGCATTGCCTTGCAGTGCATATGCAACTAAAATACTGAATTATGATACCTGTGGAGTCTTGCTGTGCTGTACCCTAATGTTTTCTTGTCTGACAATATGCATGCCTGGGGAGTTTATAAACAAATCAGGCACTCTGTTTTTGGTTTTTTTTAACCTAGTCTATACTCCATTTACATTGCAATATCTTCATGCACAGAGCATACAGGTTCTCTTTTCTACGTGTTAGTATTACATAGAATCATAGAACAACCAGGTTGGAAGAGACCCACCGGATCATCAAGTCCAACCATTCCTATCAAACACTAAATCATGCCCCTCAGCACCTTGTCCACCTATGCCTTAAACACCTCCAGGGAAGGCGAGTCAACCACCTCGCTGGGCAGCCTGTTCCAATGCACAATGACCCTTTCTGTGAAAATTTTTTCCCTAATGTCTAGCCTAAATCTCCCCTTGTGGAGCTTGAGGCCAATCCCTCTTGTCCTGTCCCTGTCATTTGGGAGAAGAGGCCATCACCCTCCTCTCTACAACCTCCTTTCAGGTAGTTGTAGAGAGCAATGAGGTCTCCTCTCAGCCTCCTCTTCTCCAGGCTAAACAACCCCAGCTCTCTCAGCCATTCATAGTCATAATGTGGTCTGAATTTCAGTTCATAGACCTAAAAAGTTATTTTCAATATGGTGATATTGTGTATTATTACAGCATGGTCAAATCATTGCTGCATGTATGGAAAAGACTTCAAATGTCAAAGACACCAGTATTCCTGGCATTTGGGAGCTATTTTGAAATAGTTTTTCAGGGAAAATGAGAGGGAATTATAAAACTGCATTGTAGATTTATTGTAAAATTAGCCTTGGAGCTGTAACTCTAAGAAAGGTAAATTTTCTGTTATGCTTTTTTACTACAGCGACACATATAAATACAGTTTTATCAAGCTGAAATAAAATAATTTGCATATTTTCTCAAGATAATCAGTTTTCTTAATTTTTGCTTAATTTAATGGTGGAAGTGATAAAATAAACTTCAGATGTCTATTTGGTTTTTTTAGCTCACTAGTAATGTATGAACCACTCATTCAGGCAATCGCTATAAATTCAGTGTCAGATGAACTGTACAGTTGAACTCATAACTATATATATATGTAGAAGAAAGAGGATTTTGCACTGGTTAAGGTGGAAAAATGGAACATTTTCCTGTGATATCAAAATACAGCTTGATTGAAGATATGCCCAGGCTGACAAGCACACACAATTACTTCTTGAGCTTATGAAAATGTAGCTCTTAATATCTGTTCTAACCTCCATTAGAGATATTATAGAGCTGCGGTCTGCATCTATATTGGTTATTTAATAGTGATAGTGCATATTGTAATTGATCTAGATAAAGATGTTAGCATAAAGCATGGCAGATGCGCTTAAACCTTATGTCCCTATATAGTCATATCGGCCAATGATGGATTAATTTTACTTTAAGATAAAATGTGCAGCTCCACGTTGTAGATTGCTATAACTTTTAAAAGTGAAATTCCTCTGCATCTTTAAGTAAAGTGACAGAGGTTTTATCAAAGAATACAGATAATTAAGTACTGGAACTGAAAACCATCTCCAAGAGAAGAATTTGGCTGATTTTGTGTGCGTGATTGTTTACAGATTTCATTCTCCATTTGCTCCCGAAGAATACACTTAAACACTCAATCAATGAATAACCTACAGCGGTTTGTTGTAGATTCAATAATGGAGAACGGTGCATTGTACCAGGATAGTCAGATATACCCATAGGGAGTGTCAGTGGTCAAAATGCTTCCATTGCCAGAAGGTAGTCTGAAAATGGTCTGGAAATTCAATACAGCATTGACCCTACATTGTACACATGATCTGCAGTCAGTTTCTCAAGCTTACTTGAAGTTTAAAAAACAACCATTTTAATTTTAGGGTTCTAAATGTATATATAAAAAATATTTTCTGGTTTAAAATTATTTTTATTTCTATTATATTGTAAATTTAAGAAATATTTTGTTCCTCCCCCTCCCCTTCTTTATATGCATCTTCTTGTTTTGTTTTAGCACAAAGAGCTTTTGTCACAATAATGTTTCTGAAAATACAGACAGAAAATTCACACGCAACCCCTTGGCCCCCTCCTATTGTCAAATATCTCTACGGGTCTATCTCTGACAGCAAATGATTTTGACATGCATAGCGATACCGAATTACAGACGATACATATGTTGCTTTAGGTCCTGTTGATATGAGAATCTGTCTTGAGTTATGAGGTTCATAATTCTGTCTTTTAATGTGGAAGTTTTTTGAAATATTTCAGATTGAAACAAAAAATATTGAAGATTATATTTCGTAATTTACTTATCACCGCAAATAATTATAAGTGGGTTTTATGTCGTTAAAACTCTGAAACTGGTTTCATCTATATATGCTTTTCTTCTGGTTTCGTGTTTGATTTTTTTAGAATGGGACTAGCAAATTTCTGAGAAGTTCTACCTGATGCCCTGCTTAATCCAATGCTCATGTGGATCCCATGCTGCAACTTCTTGGATGGAACAAAACCTTCCCAGTTAAAACCTTTCCACCTTACTCTAGTCTACCAACTGGTCTAGGTAAGTAAGACACTTTTATTTTGCAATGCATTTCTTAATTTCTATATTACTAGTGAAGGTCTTGTTAAACGAAAGCTGAAGCGTGCGTTGCATTGCCCCTTGCTTCAGACTGATGCATATTAAAGTCAGTGTTACTACTAAATACTTAGAAAAAAACGTTATTAGACTAAGTGCCTTGAGTTATGCATGCAACCATAAAGTGAGATTACACTGCTTGCAGAAACTAATGTCACAATTCATATGGTATCACAGACTGGCTTTCAGAAAAGGGTGCACAACTGCAGTGTTTGCTTCCAAAATGGCAGTCTAATTGTCCTATTAGAACAGCAGCTATCAACTTTTTAGTTTAATTTGGAAAAGGCCTTTCTCCCTCAAGATTGTTTGCCATGATGAAGTATTTCAACTATATCTTATTTAACAGATGCAAATGTTTCATAAAAGAAAGAGAGCAAAATAACCTTTCAGCTTTTTCTGAAGCCTAGAAGTGTTTTGTTTTGCCAGCTGTCTGTGAAAGTTCTGTGCAGAAAAGGTTAGGAGCCTGACTTTTTTCTGTCTTGTATATCTTTGAAAAATTGGTTTATGGCGAGTCATACATCATGTAGCTAAGACGTATGGGAATAGTTAAGGATTAAGGTAAATAGACAAATTGAACTGCTTTAAATCATTTATCCCTGTTTCACTTTTATGAAAGAGCATATGAACAAAAGTTGACATTAAGCAATCACAATAGGCTATTCTATATATTTTAGACAGTGGTAAAGACTTTACTGTCAGAAAGTGTTGCATCACTGAGGCTTATATCAAATTGACTGGTGTCCAAGTTTTAAAAATGTTACTTTGTCAAGTCATAACCTTTTCTGAATCTTTCATTTGTCATTGTTTCAATGATTATATCTTTTTTAAAAAGAGCAATGTTCTGTACATCAGGAATCATATCATCGTTCATAGACTTTTCTTATCAATTGTTTATATGAAATTAGTGCTTTTGTCATTCTTCTGTAATATGGTTGCTTAGATGTTTTGTTATGAATTTTCCATTCTAATCAGAAAGATTAGGAATTTTCCTCAAGAGAAGTTTATTAGAAATAAATTTTCATGAAATGTCAGAACACAGTTTGGCTTTACAAGTCATAAATGAGAAGACTTTAGTCACACATAGTCATCACATTCTGGCTGTTTTTGATAATGAGCTTTCCAGACCAAAATGAAAAGTGTCAGCTGACAAAGCAAGGTAATTCAGAGTATCAATGTGATATTAGCCAGCAAGTATTTTTGTTCTTGTCTCATCTGGTCCAAAAAAAAAAAAATTCTAGAGACACCAAATAATTTAAAGGGAATAGATCTGTTTTTACTGATTTGTGTTCTTTGAATCTTTGACAGGAACTTCAGAAATGAGAAACAATAGGAGTTAGCACTAAAAATGCTATCCATGATATAAAGTGTTGTTTCCTTTACTTTGAGATTTCAGAGCAATTATTTGTGTTGTCATTCTGAGAGAAGCTGGAGTGGTTGTTTAAGATGTTGTTAAGATGAATTGACTATGTCTAAATATTTCTGTATACTATAGGAAGCTTTAGGGGGGAAGCAACCAAGCTACCAGTAGGAATTTTATTCAGATCCTTGGGGACAGCTTAGCCAAGCAATCTTAAATTAAACTGGGTTCTTTTGAAAGGGAGGCTAAAGATAATGATTGTTGTCATGCTTTTACAATTGTTGTGGGTAATGTGACTACATAGTTGCACGAATTTCTACGCCTTTACAATATTTGTTTGTTATTTGATTCTAGGGATATCATTGCTACCCAGAATTTGTAGGCTTTATATTTTCATTTGTCTATGACTACTTTTGTATCTAATAACTAATTTGATTTAGTTTCACTGTATGCAGTAATACTAAATACACTAGCAGTTTCCTTGTTAGTGTTATAAATCAGTGGTTTATATCAATCTATCTGTGTATAAAATGAAAAAGTTTTCAATATCTGCTCTTCTGCAAAAGATAATTTTATTTCCAGTAGAGATGAGGGACAAAAGCATAGAAATAATATAAGATGTAATGCTGGGAATGCTCTTCTGTATAGCAAGGTAATAATGCTGCTTTTTTTTTTAATTGTTCACTTATTGTTTTGAATCAGAGTCTGCATTTGGACAGTTTCCATGCGCCGTGTAAAAATCAGGCATGGATTATTTACAGCTTTTACCCTCTGTGCTAGGAAAGTGCTCGTTTCCTAAAGTCTATTTCTGTCTTCCCTGTCTATTGCATCAGCTAAAAATAAGGCAACTGAGCAAACCTCTACAATATTAAAATAATTCTTAAATGAGCTACATTCCTTAAATTAATGGAGAAATCACTCTTTTTACCTGTCTAGTTTAAATTTGGGTATTAACCTTGATAATTGGAACAATTGCAATGTTTTAAGTTAAAAATATGTGTTAACGTGATTTTCTGGTAAGGCAACTTCTCTCCCTCTTTTTTTTAATATTGGTTAAGCTCAGTGTGACATTCAAATGTAGCTGTTAAGGCAGGAGAGCTTTGGCATTTAAATCACAAGAGGGAGCTGTTGGAGCTAAAACTACCAGAAGTGCCCGCTTACCCATTGCCGTTTTAATCAATACTGCTCGGTTCTAAATATTTAATGAAATACATTAACAATTATTAGTTTCCACCATCACACCCTGTGACTACCACTGACGTGCATTTTCCAAGAAAAGTATGAAAACAATAATTAAAGTCAATAAACCTATACATTGGTAGTAATATATTTGGCGTGTGTGTGGGAACAACAGCCAATCTT
Organism: Coccyzus lansbergi; assembly: GCA_033558105.1. Classification (NCBI taxonomy): domain Eukaryota; kingdom Metazoa; phylum Chordata; class Aves; order Cuculiformes; family Coccyzidae; genus Coccyzus; species Coccyzus lansbergi. The sequence goes on along the minus strand of JAUMJK010000318.1, from coordinate 2,176,737 downwards.
TTCTCCTTATGTTGGTGACAAGCTTAAATCTGCTTCAAAGCAAACAGTCTTGTCAAGCAGTGAAACATTACTTTCATTATACAAACCTTTGTTCTCATTTATGTTGTTGTGCATCAAAAGTCTGTGGGTCCAACTTTTCTAGTGGCTCTAGTAGGAAATTGAGCACACGTATGAATGTTATGCGGTGAGGAATGTCAGTTTATATGAAAAATTGAAGAATTATCTGTTTTCCCCCTGCAGTTATGCACAAAGGCATCATTGTCAGTTGCCTTTCTTAGACCTTCCCTGCAGGCATGATCAGACTCAAGCAGACAGCTATTTTCCTTTAATTTTCCACAGCAAGCTGGTAATGCTTATGATTATTGTGAAGTCAGGAAAAGTTTAGTTTCATCAAGTGACATGTAGTGTTGCAATTAGTTACTTAAGCACTTCTTATAAATTTTTTTACTATAGTGTCTAGCTTGTCAGATGCAGCTAAATATTAGCATCTTTTATTAAACAGAAGGGTAAAAACTCCTAGCAGAAAGCACAGCTGACAGCTCTCAACATGAGTTGAATGATCACTCTCAATTGTAATCGATTCTGTAAGTACTGAACACAAACCCCCAGGCAATTGAGGAAAATAGGATGATGAAGGACTGCAAACTAATACGTTACACATCTTCATTGATTAGTCATTGATTAACCATTATTTTCCTGAATGACAAACAGCTAGTGGTAAAGTAACTGAAGCTGATGATTTATTTACATCTTAGACAGAAGATGACTACTTTATTCAGCTGATCGTGAGCTAATACAAAATCAGAAGACAGCAACAGTTTAAGAATAATGGCAGGTTTGTAATCTTTTTGGACAGCGTTCCTAGATTCAACATGTTTTTATTGGAAAGAGAACTAGACTTTCCAGCTACACATAAAATTCAAATGTGGATAATCTACACAGTACCTGTAGTATAACTACATTTAAAGAGAAGATCATTTTATAGACTTGGTATTTACAAGAATATTGATCCATGTTTATTGAACTTTTAATTTAATTCTGGGGTTTTTTTCAGTGCCTTATTGGCAATTAAACACAGCTACAGAAATGGCACAATAATGGCTTGAAATATAACTACTGTCTTTATTATTCTGAAAATACCTCCAAACCCTAGCTTTGAACACCCCATGGAATTGGGAAACATATAATTAGGTAGCAGTCTATGCATTTGGAGATCCATTTTTTCTTTAATACACATCAAACATCTAATTTTAATCAAGACCTACTAATACAGTATGAAGTAAACCTGATTGCAGTGGAAGGGGGTGCGGGTGCATGGGTGTGAGGTGTGATACAGTGAGGTTTCTGCCTGTCCGGTGGACTTCTTTTGGGAGTCCAGTTGACTTTTTCTCCTTCCGTTTTACATTTCTTTTTTAGCTGCTATTTTTTTTTGCCTTCCTGAAAATGGAACAAATGTAATCTTAGTGAACATAGTACTTAAATCTTTTTAAGGAAAGAGTCATCTGATACTATGTGTTTGAGAGATTCCCTAATACAGGTTACTACAGTAATGGAAGTATTGTGGAGCTACTTGTTATTTATTACTGATGAATCATTAGAATTTGTCACTTTTCTTTTTCATAGCATTAATTGTGATGAGATTTTTGCAAGCACATGGATATGTTTCTTCATAAGAATCATGTTCTAAACTAACAATAATTAATGTGTGCTGAATATAGAATGTTAGTGATCTGTGATGTATGTTAACTAGTTATCAGAGAAAGTTTCAGTGAAAGATGTGTGCTTTCAGGGTGTATGAATGTAGTATAGGTATTTAGGAGTAATTAATCATCATTGCTAGATTTAAGGCTTAATTATTTTATCATATAAATGAAGAAAAGGAAAGATTACAGTATACCATAGAACTGCAATTGAAGTGCAAATGTATTTGGTACTACCTCTAATAAGTGTTTTATTCTGAGACGTAAAATTGTGTAGTTCTGTTGTCTTCTGGCCTTAAATAGTTTTCTAATTCTGTAAATGAATACATTTGACCAACTATACGTCAAATTCCCTCCCTTCATTTTATGGTGAAAACTTATCATATACCTTTTATCTTCTGTATGTTTTTATGAGAGATTTGCTGGATGTCAGTTACTATCTACTTGCATCTTTTGAACACATTTAATATGAAGCTCTGCTAAACTGTTAGCTTTACTGTTGAAACATTTGTCAACTTGCTCTAAGCATGATCTGATTTCAAGGTCTGAGTGTGTTTTGTTTTTTTACATTAAAGACAATAGAACTCCATATTCTTTGCTTTTATATTTGTAACTTGCTTGCAGAAGAACTCCTGGATATTGGTAAATTTATATCGTTATTACTTTTGACTTTCTAAGAATTAAGTGAAGTTGAACCACTTGTCCCCTAGTGTTAGGACTGGGTAGCAGAAGTATTTTACGAGGCACCAAGTTGCTGCTTGCTTGGCAGTTCCACGTTATGAGCCCTGAAATGATGGCTCATATCGGTTTGACACATCTTAATTATAAAACTCTACCTCCTTGCGGCTAATCAGCCATGTGCATTTCTGAGGAACCTGCAGCACTTCTGTCATCCCAAGTGCTGCCTCATGCTGCACACTGAGTATTGACAACTGGACAGTGCTGACTGCTTTAACAAGTCTGAAAAATAACGAAAGAAAAATTGCTCAGGCAGAAAAACCACAAGGAAAAGCCTCTAGGGCAAGGCATGAAAATACACAGTTCCATTCAGGTATACTTGACTTTCAAAACCTGTTTCTAGTTCTCTGTGTAAAAGCAAATAAAAAAATCCAAAGAATATTTATATAATTTTTTTTTTTGTGTCAAACTTTGTTTGTGTTAGCTGTTTAAATTGCCAATTAAAGGGACCATTCACATGAACAGGAGTGTGATGTGTCCTACTATGTAATGCTCGTACATACTTCATAATTGAAAAAAGGAAGAATTATTTTGGAATTTCCTTCTCATTCCTTTGATTCTGGATATATTATTGCAACTAGACATGGGGCAGACTACGCCTCAGTGTCTTCAAGCATATTTAATATCTTTAAATTTTTACATGAAAATGTAGCTGTCAATTTTAAACTAATTTGGATGGACAGCAATAAAATGCAAACCTCACTTCAAATTAGAATTTGCAGTGAGGATTTCTAATGGAAAGTAATTGCTGACAATAGGAAATGACAAATTACTAATTACTTAGTTCAATTAGACTTTTGTGCCTTTGGTCCTAAGTGGCAAGCATACAGCATATCTTGCACTTTTGTAACAATTAATGGCAGTAGAACTATTTAAACTGCCAACAGATGTGAGTAAGAAGACATGAATTGAAACTTACTTAATTTACATACTATACTAATTTTATATCAAGTAAATGGTGTTTAAATTTTATGTTACAATTAAATATCATTGGCAAAGTGTAATTCCTGCAGAACTTTTCAGAAGGAAATAGTTTTGCTAAAAAGCTAGTGCTAATGCTTTTTTTTCCCCTTATCACAGCACTGTTTATCTTAAAGTGACTCTAAAATATATAGAAGTGTTGAATGGAATATAATTTTTTTAGAGCTTGTGCTAACAGTTTTCCTATAGTGGGATGTAGAATTGCACAAACTAGACTATGTCAATGTAAGATTTCAAATTCTGCTTTTCACTTATTGGTGAATGCAAAATTTCACCCAGTGTATATAGCTTTCGAAAGCAGTCAAACATCTGTATTTACTTCTCAGTCTTTAATAAAGTCTTATCAGAATTTGCATGTTAGATACTGTTTCATCACTATGCTGGTTTATACTGTTTTTTTAGTAGAGGCTGGGTTCTTCATTCTTATATTTGGCAGTTTAGGTTTTTTTAACTACCTTCAAGTATGTTTCTAGTGAATATGAAGAGTGGCAGACTATAAATTGACTGTAATGTTTTCTGTGCATTTATTAATATATTCATGCACAGTTATGTTACCCCTGTAAAGTTTACCGTAATTTCTGCATCTCAAAACTTCTAATATTGGATACCCCAAAATAAAGGTCCAAATAAACCTTTATGATTTAGGAACTGCTGACCTCTTTTCAATGTATTCCAGGTAATAGTTAACATGCTTTTAATTTTTCAGTATTTCTGAGAACTGGATATTTCTGGCATGTATGAATATCCAACTTTGGAAATACTGCCCTGTAATATCTTTTGAGTCAGGAAAAGAAGGAAAAGTTACTAAATTTTGAAGTTATTGATCCAGAAAAACTCTGTTTTCCTTTTAGCTGGAAAAATCTGGCTAAGGGCAGCTTTTAGAAGAATCTGTTAGTCTAGTAGTAGTTCATGATTACTTAATTTTCCAGAAGAATCTCCCTATCCTTTTGTTTTGTAGCAAGATACAAGGCAGTAGAAGGTATTGTAGCAATGGGTGTTCCTGCTGAAAAGATGTATAGATAGAAGATAATATGCTCAATATGGGAGCAGAAATAGGAATGCCTTTGTAAAATATAAGTAAGGAGGCTACAAGAAAATGAAGATGTTGGACCAAGTCAGGAAAGATTTATAGAACTGCCTACTTTTAGTTTCAAGGGTTGTCTTGAAATAGAGGGTGTTTTGTAAGGAGCACCATGCAGATGGGTAATTTTGTTTTACAAAACAACGTAAATACTGAATCTGTTACAACAGACTTTAATGCAGCATACTTCAAGACAAAGTATGAGACTGTATATACTGTTAAGGCATATCTTCCCTGTTGTGCTTTACCTAAGGTTTTTGCAAATGACCACCAATTGATCATTGCTTTCATCAGTCTTGCACTTTATGTAGTACCAATAACAAAATATTATAAATTTTTCCTTGATTTTAAATACTAGGTGGTAGGAAAGCTGAACAGAATGGATGTAGAGGATGTATATTACACGAGGGTAATAAACATATAATTGTATACTTTAATATCTAGCTCTTCACTAGGTTTGTTGTTAATAGAGACACTTGAATCTGTGTCACATAAGTCTAGTAATTTCTGTTGAACTTTACTGTGTTATATTCTAAAAAGAACAACATAGGCAGTCTGTGAAACTGCAGGGGAAAAAAAATTTCTCTAAGTGCATTTCTCCAAGCGATTTGTCTTGGTGGAGTTTCTTTTAGTATTTTTATTTTACATAATTTCTAATTTTACTCTAATTAGGACAATTAAACTATTACTCAAGAACAAACAAAGCTGGTAACTGAGTTGAATTGCTAGCAGTAGTTTTGGACAAACCTATGTTGTTTCACCACAGCTGTAGTATTCTCTTCCTAACAGCTCAGTGAACTTTAGAGCTAGAAATATAAGAGAGACCATACCTCATAATAGAGGAGAAAGGAAAAGCCTAGGCAGGGGGTAGGAAGCCTGGGCAGGGACAGAGGAAAGAAAGACTCACAAAATCAGAAAGGGGAAAAAAATGTGGCACTGGTATTGTGCTAATAAAGAGATAATGTGGGAGAGAGGTGAGAGCAGGGAGAAAAGTATACCTGGAGCAAAAAGGACAGAAAAAAAAAGAAGTGCCCTAATTAGAAGAAAAAAAAGAGAGACACAGATGATGGAGGGAAGCAAAAGAAGGGTCAAAGAAAGCAGGCAAAAAATAAATAATGAAGCTAAGGAAAATTAGCAGGACAGATATAAGGGTAAGAATATGGTGTCTTCATTCATGCCACAATGAATCATGAGAGTAGAATGTTTAGGCTGATTTAATCATCTGTGGAGTGTATAATTTCTTTTACAGATCCATCATAATTATTGAGGCACTGGCAACAGATGAAACGTGCAATTCTTGATTGTTTGCACTACTGAAGAGAATGAGGATGAGAAAGACAAAAGGCAAGAATACAAATGTATGTGAGTTTAGTTGTAGCTTAAATGAAATGTATGAATATGACTGTTCATACAACTGGTAGGAAGAGATACTGGTATCTCTAGTGATATTTTAACATGCTAGCTAGATTTCTAACAGAGTTTTGTTAACTAAAAAGAACAGTTTGCTTCAGTGAAAATATATTGTTTTAGTAATAAAACATACTGGGTAAATTTAGGTTTCTGAAATGTGCTGATATCTTTATTGTTGTAAGCATGTTCTTTAGCAAAATATTATTTTTTTTGTGATAAAAAGATATTGTTATAGGAATTGGGAAACAAAAGCACTAACAGACCTTTAGGATTTAATAAGAAAATAAAGACCATTCAGGACTTCTATACTTTCTCAGCTTCTGTGACCCACAGCATTTCAAAATGACATTTGTCATTATAGAAACTTTGTTGTGTGACGTGATTATTCCGATGCACTTTTCTTCAAAGTGAAAAACGGTATAAATTAATATCTACCACTCCACCCTCAGATAATTCTCTTATCATAGCAGTGAAAAGTAACAGTGCAGGATGATGCTATAAATATTTTCTAGCATGTGGAAGTAACTATGCTGCTAATCTAATAATTAGTTTATTATTCTCTATCATGGGAATTACGTGATTTCATTTTATTTAAGACTATTGATTTCTAACCAGAGTAACTCTACTGGACATTTCTGATAAAATAAGTTTCATTCCTTGTTTCTGTCCCCATCCCCCTGCAATGCCCTTTTTTATTCACTGACAGAGGTTCTACTATTCTAGTGTTTTTGAACAAGTAAGCAAACTCCCTCCTCCACCCACCCCTTTCTTATTTTTTTTAAGTGAGGAAATCTGATGTGTGAAAAGAAAAATTGGTGTCATTTAGAAATAAGACACTGATTCAGCAAAAATCATCTTGACTTGTATACTGGGCAAGGCCGCTGATGTCCCGAACAATTGTTTTTCATAGCTATATGTGCAATGGATGACAGATGACTGTTTTGCTAAAAGAGGTCCAGCCATCTTAAATATGCTTAAATAAAATGTTTGTTCAGAATTTCGCACAGATTTTTTTTGCAGATTGACATTTGTTTCATACTTGTGTTATATGTGATATATCAGCCAATTGCATTTATCAATTAACTTTGTTATATTTCATGCAGTTGTTTAAAAAATTGCTATGAAGGATGACACTTTTCAGAAAAAAGAGCAACTACCAAATGAAAATGTCAAAATAGAGCAAAACATGTAGCATATTCCACAACTATGTTAAGGATAAAACACTGCCATGAATAAACGACAGAAATCCTTAGAAAATTTAGAAGTACAACTGCTCCAGTCGAAATATAAATGCATAGGAGAACAGTGAAATAAAGAGAACAGCCTATTAGAAGGAGGAGATGCTTTTAGGCTAAATAGGTAGACTTTAGAAGGAAAAACCGACTAAGGTAGAGGAAGCCAAAGAAACTAGTTATTGTGGATGGCTAGAAGCTGGTGTACCAGAACAATCAGATAAAATGCAGATTATAGGTATGGATTTTGTTGTTGTGTTGTAATGGATCTGCTGCTGTTGTGGACAAAACGTATAAGAGCAAATACGTTTTTAAGAAAAGAGAGTATAGAATGCATGCAGAAAATTGTGGATATTTTAATGTCTTCATAAAAGTATCTTGACTGCCTAGATAAAGACAAAACCTAAACTAGGGATACCTGTTTTTTGGTGTACTTATGTGCCATTTATATTGACAGATTTTTAAAGTGGTTGTCACTATATGTTTTACCTCGCTACTGTAGTACTAGAGAAATAAGCTAATGAATATTGTAAAGCAGACTAAGCAAATGTGTTTAAAGTCACCCATCCACAAAAGCAAGGTCAAGTTTCTGCTAGACAATGCCTGTTTTAGCAAAATAAAGCAAACCAGAAACTCATGTATGCTCTTCTTCCTAAACTTTTCCCATTAATTGTAGAGGAACATACAGTTATGAACAGAAAATAACCTACATGATGCTAGGCTCTCAAAGAGCCATTATTTCCAGTGTAAACAAGTACAAAAAATTATTTCCAAAATTATTATGTTGTCTGATGTCATTTTTGTGAGGATCACTTTGTGGTTGTGTGCTTTTATTTAACTTTAATTTGCTACACCTACATTACTCAGTCTTTTTCCACTTTTTTTTTAAAGTAAAAATGGAGTTTAGAAACAGGACAAATAAAATCCAGTCTATTTCAAGAACTTAATGCTAGGAGCACTGGACATGGCAATGCTGAAAGTCTTTGCCGCTTGTGGCACATGCTGCAACTTTTCATGAGGAAGTGAGAGTTGAGTAAAGCTTTTAAAGTCTGGACTGTGCTTTTCTGAAGAGCATTGCCTATGGATGTCCCAGACAGGTGGAATCAGCTGTCAAGTTGCCTCAGAGCCTTATGGTCCTACCAGAAAAATGGATTTATGTGGCATTAGGTTGCTCTTGCACCCATTACGCTGCATCACTACTGCAACAAAACCACATTTTTAAACTTCTCTCATGTTTGATCCCCTGACTTACATCCTCTCACTGTTGTATATTGCTTAACTGCAGGAAAGAAAGGCACTGACAATGTCTGTATTGTAGCTCTTATTAACAGGTATGTTCCACTTCCATCAGTGATGTGTATGTTTGAGGTTTTTGTTGTTCTGATTTTTTTTCTTCTTAAAAAGAAATCTTGTATGGTATCTTCTTATTTTTCTTTGTTTTGTTGCAGAGAAATACCAATTAGTAGTTTTAGAAATGGCTGATCATTTATACTGTAGAGAATGGTTTAGCTTTTGTTTTTACTTTGGGAAAAATCCATTCTAACGTTGTCAGCCATTAACCATGTTGGGAATTAGTTCATATGGCTGTATTTGCTACAACTTGAAGCCAGGTTCTGTTCCTTGTTACGCTAGAGTAAGTCTGATGCAAGTCTTTTGACATCGATTCTCCCTAGGGATTTGCCATGGGAACAACAAAGCTGAGATGAGGAAAAATTAAGCCCTTACCCTGAGAAAGTCCATGTGTGGTATCTGGCTCTACATCCTGTTACTTGCCAAAGTCTGATGGGCCTTGGTAGGGAGAAGCAGCTTCTGGCACTTCAATTTGTCCTCTTCTTTTCATTCTCATTCCTCCTTTATGATGCCTTCTAAAAATCTCCACATGCTTTCAGTACAAATATTCATAGCTTAAAGACAATCATTAATTGCTTTTTATCAGGTAGTGTGTTTCCTGGATGTATCCAACTGTTTTGTTTTCCTGGGAAGGGTTGGCTCATGAAGAATGGTTTTCAATCTAAATGACTCTGTGATTCTATGAAGAAAGTGGAGAGACAACAAGACCTTATATTAGATGGCAAAGAGAAGGATCTATTGTGTACTCACACTGAGAAGTGTAAGTTTGTTAAATATTATTTTCTTCTCAAAGATAAGACAGCTTTAGGACCCTCGACCTGTCTGAAATCTATCTTTTGAACTGGAGGAATGTGAGTGCTGGAAAAACCTGAACCCAGGGGGAGAGCAACTCTACAACTCAGTGTGGTATAAGCAGGCTTTTCAGTTTTTCTAGATTCTTGCTTAGTCATGAAAGGTAATTTAACTCTGACTTTAGTATGATCCACAGGGTTTTGGCAGTAGTCTATTGATTTTTGTGTTTTATTTTTTATTTACCTCTCTGAATTCCATATGGCTTTCGATTTAGTTGTACTAGAAAAGGACAAAGAAAAATCCCACTCTGGTATGTCAAAAACTACACTTTGACTCAATAGGGAATGATAAGGGGTGAAAGACATTTTTCTGTGGGCTTTACAGAACATTGTAGCTGTTTCAATAATTCACAAAACCTCCAGTGTTTATTAACCATTGTCTTGTTCCAGGACAGACTGCATGCAGCTGCAAGGAAAAGACACATCCTGCCCCCATGAACTCACTGTCTTCCTATTTACCTCCTATAGGCAGAGATTTCCCTAACTTTCATTTATTGATTGGTTTGTTCATTCTAGCTTATATTAATGTTAACACATTAACACTAAAAAAAAAAAAAAAAAAAAAGTATGTGTGGGGGTGGGGGTGTTGGTTTTTTTTTTTTACCTTCCTGAGCCAGCTCATTCTCTTTCAGGACATGTTGTCCTTCCTCTCTTACTGAAACAGCTTTCAGTTTCCAGGCTAGCTAGCTGAAAGACTGTTTGTGGCTATAAAAGAGCCAACCCGGGGCTCAGTACATGGATCTGAGGAGGATTACTAAGGATTCTAGGGCATTTTGCTTCTGTCCAAAATTACTTTAAGGCATAGGTGTCAGATAGCTTGGCTGTGTCTGATGGATCAAGGGGACGGAGTGAGAGTGAGAAAGAGAGGTGAAAGGGATAAGGAACGGATTGAGGACAAAAGGAAGATCAGAAAGCAGTCTGGGTAGTGAAGGGAAATACAGGAACAATATCTTACTTGTGAACTTCTATTTCTAACTCTTTGAATACCAAAAGCAATCGAGAACATTTCATCAGATGTATTGACACAACCTGGAGACAGTTGACAGGCTTTAAAATTTATTGCTGATTGTGAATCATCTATATAATTTTAAAATAACTCTATCTGACAAACTTTTAAAATGGGAAGGCGTATATAAATAAATAAAAAATTATCAAATAGTTTTTACTATGGGTCTGTTTTCTCTCAATATCATTCATTTTGACAATTCCAGCAGCAGCTATTCATAAAACATTCAGAACTACAATAATCAGTGTTGGAGGTCAGGACTACAACACATTTGCAGAGGTGTATGTAAAGAGGAGTGTCCTGGCTGTGCTGTGTGTTGCTTTGGGCACTGGATGGGCTGGATGTTGTTAAACCCCAGTACCTGATCTGCACTCTGCCTGGCACTGGGCACTTGGATTAATGTCATCTGGGAAGCTGCTGCCAGAGTATCTGCATTGTAATACTGATGTTTATAGGTCTTGCTTCCTAGAGTTGATTTCTAGTATCTAGTACCATGGCTGTGAGAATGGTGTTCTGGATTTTCTGCAGCATTAGGGCTCATTATAATATTGCAAAAACACAAGCAGGAGCCACAGGGTTCTGAAGTTTCTCCCTAGGACCCTCCTTTTTTGAATAAATGCAAGAAAATCTTTTTCTAGTATAAGCATATATGCACTGGTTTATAACCAAATGACCACATGTATGAAGTATGACTAGTATCACCGTCTCACTGCTTATCTGTGGGTATAGAGCCAGAAGAGAAGGTAAATCTATGTCTAGGCACAAGAATAGCCTAATATGCAACTACAGGTGCTACTGAATATCTGGTTCATCTGGGATAGAGAGTAGTGATAGTTATGGGGGTGGCAATAGAAAAGCCATAGTTATAGCTAATTATATTTAGTGCTTAGATATCATGGTGACTTAGAAATACCTAAAAGGTGTAGATAGAGTAAGGCAACAAGAATCGGTCTCCTAGATATAAGTGCTTACAGCACATTAAGGAGAGGAATGTGAGCTTTGATATGGTGGGCCAAATTTTGTCCTTATTTCTTTTTAGGTTCAATCTATATATTTACTTTTCTCTGTGTATTTTGCAAATTGAACTTTTACGTGCATGTTTTTTCACCTCTGTCAGCTTATAGTAATATCCCTTTCCTAATCTTCTAAACTAAAAAGCATAGCAGAGAAATTTGTATGTTAGGAGTTTTATTGCATCATGCAACTTCAAACTTTTTGCCTGAAATGTATGAAGTTACTGTGCAATCCCAAATTTTGCTTGTAGAAGAAAATGATAAAACCTGTGAAAAGTTGGGAGGAACACCTTTTTTTCTTTTTTTTTTTTTTTTTTGTCAGGGAAAATAACACTGTTATATTAGCAACTTATACAAAATATCAGGCAGGAATTCTTATCTGTATTTATAATAACACATAGAATAAAGTGATAAACAGTCCTGGTGGAAAGATAACAGTAAAACATACTTCCAGAAGTAAATGGTCTTTTCCAGTGAAGGTGTATATGATGCAAATTTGGTCACATTTGGCTCATAGCAGAAGGAAATGTCTATGAATTTGTATCAGAATTAGATTTGGGCAGGGACCCCCCCCTCCCCCAAATAATTTTCTGAAACCTGGTAAAACTCTACTGGGATCAAGATATGTATATGTTTAAATTACATATGCACATATGATTAGATCTTCTTGAATTTGTTTGGCTTGCCAGCAAAGAATTGGGATCAAAGTGAAATCAATGTATAGCTTTTACACAATTTTTTTTGGTTTTGTTCAGACCCTTATATTTGGTCAAACTGCAGTCTCATTGCTGGATAATATGGTAAAAATATTCCTTGTAAGGGTTACCTCACAATATTGGTGGTGTTGATGAATAGTTGCAATTAATACATTTCCTTAATTAGTCTGATACCCAGAAGATGCACCTGGCAGGTCATTTTAATACTACAATTGATTTATTGCTGCTAGAAATTATTTTACCAGCTATCTTCAGAGAACACAATTAGAGAGGATTTCATTTTTTTTATGCATTTTCACTGAGGAATAAGCATAAAAGGTCTATGTAATTCAGAACAAAGCAGCTGTAATGTAATAATGTCTTATGGATTTTGTTAATATTCAGCTAACATTAGAAGTAATTTTAGAGAAGATCAACCTGTTTTCTATATGAAATATTCTATTTTTAGTATCAGAGTGCTTTATTTAAAAATCAAAATCAAATAATGATATTTTAAATGCGTTGTTATTATGTATTGGAAATCTTATAAGTGGTGTAGCAATAAGAATACATTGACAGATGTGTACATTTCTATGCTTTGTGCTGTGTGTGATATATGTCAGATGCACTAAGATTCAGGAAAATATATAAATTATGTACTATTTTTTAATCATAATGAAGAGCCCCTAAACAAAGAAATGCTTTTCTGAGGTTATGATAAAATGTAGATAAATCAGTGTCAACTTATCCAGTCATAAAAGTATCAAATTCTATTTTTGTTTTCAAAACTGTTTTTTAAATTAATCTTGAAATTAGTTTGTTCTGCTTTTTTTTCCCTCCTCGCCTTGCTGCATTTTGCTCCATTTCTAGTGCTGCAGCAGGCAGCATGTCTGCCTTTGTTAGCTTCTCTGTGCACTACTATCACTGACACTACAGTGGAAATGTCCAGCAGGCTTCCTTTCTAAATCATAGTAAAAAAGATTTTTTTCTTTGGTAGAAACCTATTAATTCCTAGGTGCTTAAAATTAATTTTTTTTTGTCTGTTTTCCAAGTGAAAATGTGTTTTGTACTTGATGTGGGGGAAGGCAGGAACTGTTCAGGGTTTGGGCAAGAAATCTAACTGTGTAATGCTCATATGCTCAAAGTTTTGAATAAAATCATAGGAAATTTGTTCATGTAGACTGTCCAAGACTGCCTGATATGTTTACAGCCAGTCTGGATTCACCTAAGCTTTGTTTGTCCTCTGGATTCTTTTGACTCTTCCTGGGAACCAAAGGGCCAAACTTGATTTGCAGAGTGTGTCTCCGTGATCTCTTAAGCAGGAGTATGATATGTGGACAGAAGCTGTTCTCTCAGCTTTGGAGTCTTGAAATGAGACATCTGGATTTGGAAATAAAATTTGTGTGGGTAGCGGGTGTTGGTTGGTTTTTTGGGGTTTTTTGGTTTTTTTTTTTTTTTTAATTTTCAAATCAATGTACCACTAAAATAACTTTTGACCTAGCAATAAATGTGTGAGAAAATAATCATAGTACAACATTTAGCCTTGTGTTATGTTACATCGCTCTAGAGTACAGAGAAGGCACCATGTAGAACAAATAAGAATACATCCCCCTTCACTTTTGAATCTTCTGATCTATTTTCACTGTGAGCCAAAAAAAGTGGCACAGAGCTCTAAAAGTAGGAAATTGCTGCTAAAGATGGACATGATTTATAGCAGAATTAAGACCCGGCTTAAGTTTCCCAGAAATCAAGGTTCAGGTCTGGTATCTCTGCTCTGAGCTGATGAAGGCTTGCATCCTGGAATTTCTCTTTTATTATGACTAAAATGTTCTGGATGCGTACACTTGTTTTTCACCAGAGTTACTAGTGAAGAATGCTTGACTGAAAGTCTCTTAGCAGGTTTGCATACAACCTATTTGAGGGCCAACCTATTTTTGGGTGAAAAGGGAGACTTGCTAGAAATGTGCATTTGAACAGCTCACAGGTGAAGAATGCAGTCAGGGGATGATGATCAAAATGGGATAGCAGGAGGCTGTTGACAAGGTATGTTGTAGGTAGTATCAAGACTTTCAAGTGCTATGTTTGAGGATGGGAGACCAAGTGGGAACATTCAAAGTTGCACCTTTGCCACAGATGGATCACAAGGACCATCCACAGTCCATGTTTTATTTGAGACTCAAGTGGAGGGAAATGCTCTACGTTCATCAAGGAGTCCAGAGTAGTTAAAGATGTAAAAAAGACCAGTGGTCATGAGTGACTTCAGAAATAGCTTCCCTTCTGATTAGATGACAAGGAAGTTTATGGGTAGTTTAAATACTCTGAAATAATAAGGCCAAGATATGGATGCTATACATAGGAAGCAATAGGTTAAAGTTGAAGGAGAATTAAAAAATGAGTTAGGTTATAAACTAAAGTATCAAGGAAATAATACCTCTAAATGATTGTTTTCCATAAAAAAGAATCTATTGAGTTTTTGGTTTTATTTTCTTTTTTTTGGCCTCAACTTCTCATTAGATTTGATGCCTGAAGTGTAATATGAAGCCCTTGGATGCAACGTAGTCTGGAGGCTGTTGAAAACTGTCTCAACAAAAAATGTTTTTAAAATGCTGTCCAATCTTTTAACCTTTGTGGAGGACCTAGGGTTTTTTATTATTATTAGACTCAAACAAATTGATTAGAAATACTGTATAATGGAGTGTAAATATAAATTAGCTTTAGTTTTTCAAGACCTGAAATTTACTTAAATTAAAGAATACAATGAGTATGAAAGAGTATAAAGTAATAGCATCTGATGCAAAATAAAATAATTCTGAATATTTAATACAGAACAAAAAGAACACAGACACTTCCAATTGCAAAGTTGGTGTCAACATATGTGGGTATTTTTCTTCTCAGAGATTTTAGTGAAGAATTACAATTATCATAGGACTCGGTGCAGTTTGTTTGCTCCCCACAAAAGCAGAGATGATTTTTATTGACCAATCTTTGATCCGAGAGATTAAAGAAAGTACTGCAAGAGCAGTGAAAAGGATAACACCATGGGGGTCAATAGGCTTACTGCTACTTGGAAATGAAAGTGAAGCATTCCATTGGGATAGGGGGTAATTTAGCATTCTTACTGGGAACTTGAGATTTTTTTCCCTTTCCTTTTTTTTTTAAGAGGAAAAAAAATATTCATCTTACTTACAGGTTTCTCCATGACTTAATACCATGGCCATAATATGAGGTCATTTAGAGGGCACTAGAATTGCCAACATAATTCTACACAATGCTTTTTAGCCCAAATGTCCTGGCTGTCACATACTTGCACTCTTGATTGAAATGTTTCTGGTAGACTTTTGGAATGCAGTCTGAGGGCTTAGTGATTCAATATTTTCAACATGAATACATTTCCTATCTCACAGAAAGTTTTTATGAACTACTGCAGAGTTAATGGGTCTTTCCCTTGTTTCTTGAAGTGTTATTAACATTACAGAAATGTGGTAAAATTGTGTGAGTCAAAGAAAAACATAAGCCCTAGCTTGATACAATTTTTTTTGTTTATGGCACAATCATCATCATTGTGGCCCTTCTTTATGAGGGTGTCAAAATGCCTGCTGAAAAGCAAATATTTCTTTCTTGAAACAGCAGTTAATATCCCTTTTCCTTGATGTGTATTATTTGGCCCTTTTTCTTTTCCTTTTTTTTTTTTTTTTTTTTCTCCTTGTCCAGGCAGTATAATTTTTGTCTTCCCCTCCACTGCAAAAGAGAGTGCAGGAAGAACAACAGCTGGCATGACTTTGATTGGGGATGCGCCAAATTGCTTTTGTTTACAGACTATTCACAGCGACACATGAGGCCTGGCAGAGTACTCATGCCATGCTTCTTCCCATCTTTGAAAAACTGCCAAAGCAATCTGATTGAAATTGGCCAGTTTTATTTATTTTGCTGTTTGCCAGATATAGGTTTGAAGGCTTAGAACATTTTAACATTTTATTTAGTTTCCTGTGGGTAAACAGTAAAGTATTATTAATTAATTTTAAGAGGGAAGAAGGCTGAAAAAGTTCTCAGAAACCTTCTTGAGTCTTATGAATCTATGCAAGATCTTTTTTAAAGAGCACACCCAATCATTTCACCCAGGAGACTGATTTGCTTTGTTACAGAGAATATTTGTAGTTGATTTACGTGGACATAGGTGCAATATAAAGTAAACATTCCTTTACTCCAAAATAAAAAAATGACTGTGTCTGCTTCTAAGTCTCTCAAAACACTAACGTCAAGGTAATTCTACCAAGAAAAATGGCCAAATGCCTATAGACTTAACAGGAATCAGGATACTTTTTTTTCTCTCGAGGATTTCCTGCAGACTAGTGACTTTGGTTACTTTGTCACATGAGAATTAAAGACACAAAGTGATTATTAAAATTAATGGAATATTTATTTAAAGTAGCGATTCTGTTTACAATTGGGAAGCATGTTTTTTATAGTTCATTTACTATTTAGCAAGTGGTTGATAGCAGCATTGGCTAAGTTCTTGAAACTCTGTGCTGTGTTTTTTATGCACTTGGATCATGTTAGTTCTTCTAGAAAAAAAATTGTTGCCAGCCTTATTGTTCTTCACTACTTGGTCATGGCTAGGTATGGGTTTTCTGGGATTTTGCATTGAGATGTGTCCCTGGCCTTGACTATTCAGGAAATTTCTAGTTCTCAGTTTTACTAACAAGCACTGGTGTAGCAAAGAATGTTTTCAATTAAACATGTTTTATTCTCTTCTCCTTTATTAATTTTTAGATGCTCTAACTCTCATCTTTCTACTGATTTTTTTCCTTTAGGATATCTTGCATGTTTTCCAGCTCTTATTTATTGAAATGGACTACTAAAGTGTTGTTCATAGAAGATGTGGCTGACTTCTTTCTTCTAATCTTCTGTTTCACAGATCTGACAATATTTGGAGTCTTCTTTTGGGGGGGTGGGTGGAGATGTAGGGAAGGGGGAAGGCAGAGGGAGGATTTTTTTTTTTTTTTTGAAAGCCTCAGCTTCTGTAGGAATGGGATTAGATGTGAATAGTTAGCTTTTATTTATTTTTTTTTTTTTTCTTAAATGGCAGGAGAGTAAAACCTAAAACTGCAGACTTGACTGAAGTCTAAAGCTTCAGAAACCAGAAGACAAATAGAGTGAATCCCAATTGTGCTATGGTAAAACAAAGCCCTTTTGATATGGAAGGACCTACCTTCTTAATGCTGCTCTCTTGGGGTGATGTTCGGTGAATTAGTACCATTGCAAAGTGCTATAGTCAGGAGCAGGATATAAGGAAAGGCCCCTAGTGTAGCAACAAAGATTAAGGGTTTTACTGGTAATGACTTAAAAATGAAATAACTTCTATACTCAATGCTGCTTTTTGGTATAGCGGACAAGAAGTCATATTAACTTTTGTGCCCTGAAATCATAATATTTTCTCTAAAAGATAAGCATTTTTTTAGAAAGGTGGATTTTTGTTTTATTTTTGTCTTTGTTTTCTGGTCTTGGTTTTTTTGTTGTGTTTTTTTTTTAATTGGAGACAAACTTATTTATGCTGTATGCACAATTAGGTGGCATATTGTTATGATTATTTGTTAACATTTTCCATCTTCCTGAAATCTTTGTGTGATCTTCAAATATATATATATATACAAAAAAGACAACAGAGGTTTTACTGAGTAATATTGTTTTTTAATTTTGCAACATAGTTTTTTTTTTTTAAGTCATTGCTAATATCAGACCTGTGCAAAAAATCTGAGATTCTTTTTCCTACATTTTGGAATTAAGATCCATAAAATGTACAGAGTTTTGGCTACAGCAAACTGAAAGATACACCTGATGTTTTAAAAAACTTCCTTTCTTGTTTTAGCAGTACAGAAAATGAGAGAAATGTTCAATTGAGCTTAGATGAACATTGTCAGAAATTTTGAAGGACATAAGAAGTAGCCTAAGGACATGATGGAAAGCAAACAAACAGGTTGGCAAATATTGCATACTAGAATCCTTTTTCTGTGTTGTTATTCCAGTAAAACTTTTGGGCTCCAAGGGGTTGCTAGTTAGAATTGTCAGTGGCATCTGTCTTAAATTCTGAGCTGGGATTTTGTGATCTAATCAGTTTTGGTCCTTGTCTTCAGACTTGCATCTTTCCACTCAGGCATGAGTTTGTTCACCATAATTAATTTCATCTTAGCTGTTTTACCATTGATAATTAGATAGTCACCAAACGTAAATCCTCAAGGGAATAAAAGATACTAGAAAAAGCTAAAACTCAAGTGATTAGGACTTGGCTTAGAAATGTATGCTGATTATTTCATTTGAGATGAGACTTTACAGGTTATAATGGGGGTTTGGGGTTTGTTTTGATCCCCACAAAAAGAGGAAAAAGTTTATTTTCACAAATATTTCTCTTAAAAGCAGGACTTACTGTTAAGCTTTCCTCTGTTATTTGGCAGGTGTAGATTCATGTATGATTTTGGCAATTTTGTATTACCTTTAGTTTAGTATCCCAGGTGTTCTAAAAAGTTGTGAGGAATAAAAGAAATATTTTTGAATGACCCACAGGGTTACGATCCATTAAATTCTGTCATATTAAATATATAGTATAGAAAGCACTATTATAACAAATATACCTTAGAGTTACCTTGGTGGAGTAGGTACGAGAGGGGGTGATGGGGTGGGGGAAGAAGTGCATTGCTGCTCAGACACTGAATCCCTTAGGATGTCAACTTCAACCAAATTAAAAAATGTGTGCCAGCCTCAAGTTGGCATGCTTGAGTTCACTTCACTCCAGTCAATGAGGCACCTTAGTGCAGTAAGCACAATAGAGACAAAGAGATGCCTTGCAACTGACAGAGAGAGAAGAGAGTCCTTTGAGATGAAATGTTAACATAAGAAGTGAAAATGGTTTGTGGTAGTCTCAAGCTGGCTCTTTTGGGTTCACTTTCCTATAGTTACTGAACTAAAGTGCTGTACCTTAACAGAGGAGTCTCAATAAAATTAGAAAGATATCCTAAAAAGGACAGAAGACGAGAGAAAGTAAAAGAGAGAGAGAGAGAGAGTGAGAGAAAGGGAGAGTTCTTTTGATAAGAAGCTTAACAGAAGTGGAAAAAATGGTTTATGTGAATGTTAGTTTTCATGGCAGTCTCAAGCTGACACTTGGGCTCCCTTTATTAAAGTCAGTAAGCTACTTTAGCAAACAAAGGAGAAAGGAGAGAAGGATGACTGGAAACAACAGAGAAAGGGAGAGAAAGAGAGACCTCTTTGACAGCATCTAACACAAAACAAAATCTCTGCCTCTCTATTTTGAAATATTTTCTGCAATGCAAAGAAACACAAATGATTAAATCTCTGTCAAGATACTTCCTAGATAATTAAACAAATTAAATGGTGAGATTTTAAATTTGCTTAAGCAACATAGCAGCTTAATTGTGCTCCGCTGAAAGATGGGGCAAGAACTGTAACTTGCCTTCTTAACTCTCTAAAAAGAATATTTTTCAGCATGCTAATTTAAGATATTAATAAATAGCATCCAAACCAGGACTTTCTACATAGTGTTGAATCCACTTTAAATCTTGTTCATGTATGACAATATGTGGGGGAAAAGTAACCGGTATTGGAGAAATGTGGTTTTTTTAATGCAGTAGTGCTGAAAACTGAATGGTTCAGGCTTGTGCTTATATCACATGACTGATAAATGAGTCTGCCTCTCCAAATAGGTGAAAGAAAAATTGCTAAACTGTCTTTTCTCTACATTCGGTTCAGTTCCTCAGGCTTTAGATATTCCATTCCGTCTAGTATTTTGAGTTTTGAGCACTGGAGTTCTGCCTCTGACCTCTAGTTCTCAGTCTCATTGGAAAAGAAATACGTTTGATTAGCTTCCACAAATTTAAGCCTTGCAAGGTGAACATGAGAGTAAAAAAGACTTCAGGCCTTTTGCACCTGTTAGGTAAACTAAACCATCAAAGCTGTAATTAAAAGCCCCATGAAAATTGGCAGATTTTGAACATCATCTATTCACTGCAAAATAGGCCATTAGATATCTGGCTGACAAATGTTTTCATTCTGAACCTAACATGCACTGATCATACGTCATTTGCAAATTCTGTGGAGGCACACTTTGGAAAGGAAGGGAAGTCACAGTCACAAATTATTCTTGCCCTCCATTAGGCAAATTGTCAACTTTGTAGAATCAATGGATGATTCTTTATAATATAAAAATTGATACGCATCCATGAGCGAAAGGAATCGGATAACCAAGGATGGAGCTTAATTAGAGGAGAACTTGCTATTAACAATATTGGCTATAATGAAGATGAAATTCTAAGTAAACTACATTGAAGCTTCCAGCTTCGTCATTTTGTAAGGTAAAATCCATAGTACTCCGAATCTATTAGTCTTTAAATAAATTATCTGTATGGAGGCAAAAATTGCTTTATTAATATATTTATCTATATTATCTATATTAATCTATTAACCAAGATGATTAAGTTGATGGAAACAGAAGTATTCTAGAGGCATGCAATAAATAAATTGGCAAATATAGTATCTGCCGATGGACTGGAGAGTAGGAAAAATGTGATTTATGTGAACAAATTTTAGTCTGTGCTTTTTTCCAAATTGTTCACATCAACCTTAGGCTTTTTTTCACATTGCATGATTGTTCACTGAAGTCACTCGATACCTGTTCTGCTTTGCAATGGGCTAGTTTGAAATGTTTGAGCATCAGTATACAAATAAATAGCAAATAACATTATGTAATAGAATAAAATTTAATTCATGATGCATCATGAAACTTATGCATTTTGGAGTTTTTCATGAATATTTGAGCAACTGAAGGACAACCTGTAAGATGCTAGAAAATCTACTGGTATTGCCAATTCTTTTTGGAAAAGTGTTTGATGTTATCATTAATAGTCACTGAAAACCTGTTTGGATTGGTCCCTCAGACCTACATTTAAATTATTATGTTCTGATGTCTCTTCAAAATCCTTTGCCAGAGACTGGAGACAGCTGAGGATTGAGTTCTACATATTAGGTTGTATCCAAAGAATTATGCATCAGTTACCTTATAGTCACATTCTTCAGAAATGGTGTCTTCTGTACCTGCAGCTTGGTCTGCATTAGTCAGGAGAACATGGAGAGCAAACAAACAAAACTAGGTAAAGAAGATGACATTTCTTTCAACAGTAAAAATGTGGTCTTGTGATTCAGATTAATAATGGAATTTTGGGTTTTAATGCTGACTGTGATGTTTGCAAGGGACTACCACATATCCACAGGGCTAGGCAGCAGCACTCTGTTACTAATCCCTTAAATTGTGATAACACCTTGAACTTTGTATCAGCTCATTTAGTACTGAAAAATGGAACCATTTAACTTGTGCTGGATGAAGAAACAAGACTAGGAACTACAAAGTAAGAATACAGAAGTCTTATAAAAAAAATGACAGAATAGAACCAAAGAGGAGAAAATTGGAGAACAGTGAAACAAAAGAGCAGGAGATGAAAAGAGCACGGAGAAGGAAGGCAAAAAAGCTGGCTATTGCAAGACAAAGAGGATTTTTTTCAGTCAAGACTATAGCAATACTGGTCCTCTATTTTGGAATCCCCTGAATTCTTGCTTTATATTTTATGAAGAGGATATCTCAGTCTCCAAGTTTAGATGACTTGAGAGAGTAGATCCAAATTATTAACTAGGTGTGTTATGTAAACAATCAATTTTAATTTGTAACAGTAAAAACAGGGTGACAAGAGTAAACTTGCAGCACTAAATTAAAATATTCTTTTTTTTGCCTTGTGCTAATGTGGGTGTGTGTGTGAGGGGGAGAGACAGACTGACATCCATCTGTTTGGACTACAGAGACTAATGTGAACAAACATGCAGCATGCTAAATGCCCCCCAGAACCCCTCAAGAACCAGCACTTCTGTTTAGCATTATTGTATGCCATCCAGCTTTGTAAGCTACAGAAATTCTGATTTACCCCCAGACAGTTCATGTAAGTGGTGTTAATGATTACTCTCCACACTCTGCCAGGAACAGTACTGATGCTGTTACCTTGCCTTCACGTAATCATTTCTCTCCATTGCTTCTAGTTTCTTTTATAATGAGCCTTAAAGTAAAACAGCATCAGCAAGCAGTATCTCGTTCCCATTTCTTTTACATCTTCAGCGATGATTGTTTCTGACATGAAGGGTCTACCTCTTTAAATTGGAAATGCTCTCAATATATCCTTTTCCAGGAAAGTGATCGTGCTTGTCAACGATGCAGTTTTGGTGTCTAGGTGAAGCAAAGAAAACGTCAGGGGTTTAAGGTATCTCTTTTGGCAATGCTTTGATTAACATTTTATGACCAACTGTATCTCTCATTTTTGTTCCACATAATACTAGCATAATGGAGAGCGAATCTCTGTCTAGTAAAACAGGTTTCCTGCATGGTAGTTCATTTCTGCATAGGACATAATCAAGCTGTTGTGTGTGTGCGGTTGCTTGTCTGTGTCTGCATCATGCTATGTGTAATGCCCAACCTGAATTAATACATCTGGAGCAGATGCTCAATGACTGTATCGAAGTCACTTGTGTCCTATTTTACACTTCACTTCATGATCTGTGTGAGACTGTGTGAACATTTGATATACATTTTGGAGTTTTACCATATGCCCTCACATTTATAGGCTATAAATCCATAATCAACTACTCAGTTCATATTGGTATTGCTTATTTCAGGTGCATATGTGAAAGGAAGCATTTGGAAATAACCTTATGACTAATGAAGTTTCATGTAATTCTTTACTAATGGGGAGAGAAAAGAAAGTAAGGGGCTGACCAAAGATACCAGATACTTTGTGTAAGTTACTAGGAGAGTCCTCTACACCCATGAACTCCATTCACGGGATTTGAAAAAAAAAAATCTCTAAATGTCTGTGCAAAACTTGTTTCATTACCACATAACTGCCTGTGGGAAAAATTGTAATTAAAAATCCCTTTTAGCATGGCTTGTCTTTTAAAAGATTGAGTCCCTTTTGTCTGTTGAAGATCAAAAAGTAAGAAACTATTATTTTCTACTCTGTCTTTTCTTCCCATAGAATATATGAACACCCTGTGCTTTACTTTGTCCAGCAGTATTACCTTTCTCAAATCAACTCTTCTTCACTTCCTGTTCTCCTGTTGCCAAAATAAAAAGTTTATTAAAACACTGTATTTGGTTCTCAGGGCCCCTCCCACGCCATTAAACACATGGAATGTCATTTCAGATGACTGGCAATTCTCCATGAAGAATTTGTTTCTTCATTATTAGCAATTATTGTGGAGAGATGGGGCAGATTACACCTCTCCGAGCAGATTTCTGTAAATAATACCTAAATTTTCGGTGGGTTTGAGGCTACAGCTTCCTTTTGCATTTTAATGCTATTTGGTTTATACAGTGGTCATAGCATAGCTTGGTCACCCACAGTGAGTTTAGTATGGTAGGAGAGTAGTAAGGCACAGTATAAACACGAAGAACTTGCTTTGCGTTTTTATTCCTTGATACATTCCAGAAAATGGGTTTTAATACTGGCAACCCCTCAGAAGTACTGTCAAGATTAACAGAGTGCTGAGAAATGCTATTTATGTAAATAGAATAGATCATGTTATGCGTCAAAGGCTTCTCTTGAAAGACTACATGACTGATCTTTATTTACATGAGTAGCCGTGCTGATTCCGGTAGGTTACAGTATTGTTGCAGGGCACTACTTAGTTACATATAAACAGGTTATTCATGACTTTGCTCTTCACATGAATGCTTTTTTCCTTTCTGTCTCTTTAAGAAATTGAATCTTCATTGACTTACAGATGACTGTATTGGATTCATAAAATAGTCTTTCACTTCTCTCTGGGCATATACTGTATCATGAATTGTCTCCTTAGAGACAGCAGGCCACCTCATTATGGTTACAATAGACAAATTCCTAAGCATGTGGTCTGCTTTTATGGCCTTGACTTGTACATTCTTTACCTCAGAGACTTGCCACTCATGTTGACACAGATTTGTTGTGTGTGATGAAGTGATAAAATCAATGAAGAGGACACATGTGCTTTTCTAGCTTTCACAAAGGCTTTATTATTTATTGCTTATTGTTGTAATTTAAATCTACTGGACAATTTTCTGCAAAGGTACATTTGCTTTTTGGATTTGTTTTATTCTGCCTGCAGCTTGGAAGTTATTCTTAGTGCATACTGTGTGTGTTAGCTTTCCAGAAGTTACACTGGAAAATAGAGTGAATATAAATCTTTGTGCTTTGGCAAGAATTATACCCGAGGGTGGGGCAGAAGCATTAAGTAAACAATTTTAGAAAAATAAGCAACCTGAATGCCAAGCATTCTTGTGTTATTCCCATTATCTTTCAGCCCTCAAAATGCATGGCTATTTAAAAGGCATAAGGAGAAACAAAATAAGTATTTTTTTTATCCTTCTGTTTTAAGACGTACCAGTAACCAGAGCTCTTGATAAAATTTTAATTATCTTTTTTTTGGCATTTAAGGGAAAAAAAGTGAAAACCACCTGTTTTGAGTAAAAAGCAAGGGCGGAAGAATGAGTGTGCAATTCCTGAGGAAGCTGAAACTCTACAACACTCTCAGTCCCAAAAATCTGAGAAGAACGCACAGCAGTCAGTTTTGGGAGTCCAAACTTTTGTTTATATCACTACCTTCCAGGGTAATGACAAATTTTGCATTTAATTTGCAGGCTTTATTCAGCTTCTCTCTCTACCTGCTTCGTTTTTTTTTTTTAGAAAAGGAAGGGAAGAGTTGGGTAAGATAAATGATCGGCATCTAGATAAGGTAAACTAGAACGAAATAATTTCAGTTAAGCATGGGTTTGTCAATGCAGAAAGTAAATTTATTTAAGTAACCTAGAATAGTCTGGATCATAGAAATGATGCCACAAGCATAAAGGGTATGCCCATAGAGAATTTTGCAAACCCCCTTTTAACAGAACCAAATTTCAGTTATACGTAAGAAGAGATTTGAAAAGAACTTCTGTGTAAGTAGAATTTTATTGAACATTACTGAGTATTAGTAGGATGATAAATCTTGGATAAAGTACATTAGTCCATGACTCCTTGTGTTAAAGTGTTCCTTGATTCATTTCTCTTGGTTATAGACTCAATCCTAAAAAAAAAGAAGGGGACAAGCTATATTCTGGATGCATTTATGATTAGCTTCGGTTGATGAAAGTCTCATTGTTTTGGTAAAATAACTATTAACATTTTGGTGTTATTTGCAGGGGTTTTTAAGTGTTTTATTGAAGAAGGACATTTTCAGCAGTTGTAGATTGCTGGACTATTTTCAAATGATCCCCTTTGTTTAGCCAGAAGAGTGACATTAGACAAATTACCTGTCTTCCTTGCTTCTCACATGTGGCTCAACTTAGTCCATATGAACTGCAGAGTTCTTTCAAACGTGGCTCAAACTTTACATCAGGGGAACAGAAAAAATGAAAAATTTGAGAGATGATGGAAAAAGTAAAACTTGCTGGAGGACTGACCTCTGCCTTGATTGAGGGCATCTGACCACTGGTTTTTAAGATAGTGTTAAGCAGTGGTGTCCAGCTTGACTGCTTTCTACCCCAGGATACAGGCTAAATCTTGTTTTTATTATCTTTGATTAACCAGGATTTTTATAATTGAGGACCTTGACACTAAAATACAAATAGAGGCCACGCCAACGCATCATTTTGCTGAGGGCTGAGTGTGGTGATGTCTCAGAAGCAGTAGCTGGTGCAGCGTGCAGAAGTGCGATGTAGAATAGGAGTGAAAAAACAACACAGGCTCGTCCTCAGCAAACTGCATTTGTCACTTATAATGATAATTTTTAATTTGTTACAATTAATCTTACACTCAATGTGGTTCTTTCTTGTTTACCCACCACGTACAGTGAAAAGGTCCTGTTCAGAGGGATGGATTAGAAATGACACCATTTTTTTTTTTTTTTAATCTTGAGGGTGGTAAGGCACTTGCACAGGTTGCCTGGGGAGGTTGTGGGTGCTCCATCTCTGGAGATGTTCAAGGCCAGTTGGGTGAGACTTTGAGCAACCTGATCTACTGGGACTTGTCCCTCCCCATGCCATGGGGGCTGGAACTAGATAATTCTTAAGGTTCTTTGCAACTCCAACTATTCTATCACTATTCCGTGACCTAAATGCTTATTTCAGAAAACAGCACATCAACACTAAACTAGCTTATCTCGTTCTTTGTCTCTGGTGAGAAACTTTTCCATCAGAAGCTTTCCTCTGCTGTCACAAATCCCCTTCCAATTTTTGTGAAGTTTATATAAACCAGTTTCTTTCTCAAAAGATTCACAAGAAGTATCTCAGTGTGGAAAGATTAGGCAGATATTTTCAACGCATTTAGTTTAAAAATATTAATTGTGCAAGATTTTTCTCGCAGATTTGGCAGATAACTTTCGTGAAGGAAATGTAGAAATAGGTCAGGGGACAAATTAAGATTCTAATGAATGAATCAATGCTTCACCTTGTTCGTTTCTTCATTTGCGTCCTCTTAGAGTATATGTAGGTCTTTACAGAACCAAGCTTTATAAACTTGCTTGTAATGTACTGTAGATTGCCTTGATGAATACAGTGACATTATCAGCTGGCATATGAAGTTAGGCATGTGCATACACCATTTGTGAAGTCATGATGTATTTTTAAATTAGTGACTAGAATACAGAGGCTGTGTTTCTTGATGGTGACCCCCTGTGCTGTACTCCAGTAAGAGGTGAAGTTATTTGTCTATGAATTTCTAGTAATTTCCAAAAATAGAAATACTGAAGTGCTGACACCAAACCCGCTATGGACTTCAGGGCTTGCAAAATCATGTCAAACATTTCTTAAGCAAGTCACCCCTCTGTTCAGCCCCACACACATCGCAGTTGCAAAATATTTGAAAAAGAATATTTCCATGTTTTTTATGCTCTCAGTCCTTGAGAGGGATGGAATTGTTCTCAATTGATGGACTTAAGTATCTACAGAATTATAATATATTATAATACAAGCATCTTGTTTTATGTTTGTCAAGCACAAAGAGGGTTTAAAAAAAAAAAAACAACCAAAAAAACCAACCAACCAGACCCCAAACCTGAGTGCTAAAAATTGTACTAACCCTATTCTCAGCTTTGAGTGACTTGGCTCTTCAGTGTTTCATGGTATTATCCAATGCTTTTAGAATGATTTACTTATCAATGCATTTTGAAACAAGGGCTTTTTTCCCCTTTTGTCTCTAGCCACAGTTATATAGAATACTCATGTTTACTTACTGAAGTGCATTTCACTTGGAATGGAAATGCAAAACATTAGTGCAGGCTTTGTGAAATTTACCACTTCTCTGATATGTGAAAAGTACTTGAGATAAGGACATATTTTCAATAGTACTGGGAGGGGGAGGGGAATAACCCATAATCTCTTCAAACAAATATAGACTGTTTATTTGTCAGTGTTGTCTATATTTAACAGCCTCACTGATTCTGTATGCTTTTTGTCAGAGTTTAATTCTACTGATTTCTTCAAGAATAATCTCTTCCTAGCTATGCTAACATATCATTTTTTGCTTTACTGCTTTTGTTTGTCAGAAACAAGAATGAAAAACTAATATGTCAAAGGAACTAAGCTAGGAAGGGCTGTACAAATGTAGAATAGGTACAAAATTTTAATTCATCAAAACAGTATTTGGTTAAGTTACTTAGTGTTTCCTCAGTTGAAAATTTGGTAAAATCATACACTGAATTTTTGACATTTCCTTTGTATAAATTAGTGAGGCCTTAAATCTCCACATTTTGTTTAAATTGTAAATGGAAATTGCATTTATAATCTACAGAGCATTAAAACTGCCTGCAGACTACTTATACCAATGGCTTATAACCTTTTTGATTCGTGGATCCCTAAGTAATCTTCAGTGGAGGAATGTATCTCTGTGCAGCAAAGGTTAACTTACATCAGTAGACTTCCTTTTCATAGAATCATAGAATAACCAGGTTGGAAGAGACCCACCGGAGTCCAACCATTCCTATCAAACACTAAACCATATTCCTTAGCACCTCATCCACCCGTGCCTTAAACACCTCCAGGGAAATCAACCACCTCCCAGGGCAGCCTGTTCCAATGCCCAATGACCCTTTCAGTGAAAATTTTTTTCCTAATGTCCAGCCTAAGTCTCCCCTGGCAGAGCTTGAGGCCATTCCCTCTTGTCCTGTCCCATGTCACTTGGGAGAAGAGGCCAGCTCCCTCCTCTCTACAACCTCCTCTCAGGTAGTTGTAGAGAACAATGAGGTCTCGTCTCAGCCTCCTCTTCTCCAGGCTAAACAACCCCAGCTCTCTCAGCCGTTCCTCATAGGGCCTGTTCTCCAGCCCCTTCACCAGCTTCATTGCTCTTCTCTCTTCTTTCATAGCAAGGTTGAGTGAACCCAAGGAGTCTGCAGACCACATGTTGATATTGATCCATGTTATTTATATATGACTTGTTCACTGCTGAGTCATTCCTGATTTTGACATAACCCAATAACACCATGTAACAGTTTCCAGGAAGGAACTGGAAAAAAATGTAGTCCTTAAAAGGGGAATTTTAGATTAATTAAATGTTTTCACAGTTTAGGAATTAGAACTTCTTCTTTCCAGTAATGAAACAGTCTCCAAAAATCAAGAATGGCTGTCTGTTTTACATAGGACACTACAGTAGTTTGTGGTCCTGATGGAATCATTGCACTTGGACAAATCAGAAATTCTTGTTCACTAAACTGTTTAAAAGGTAGATAGGCTGCATCTTCCTGTTGACTAAAAAAGTCACCCTAGACATGGATCACGCACACTTCTACTTTGGACCTTCATTGAATTATAACACAATAAATTATGTCCTTAGTCTTGAGATAAACAAGCTCTCTGCCCCTTGAACTGAAGGTGAAGGATTCTGGGGAGAAGATCCATTCTGTCATTGTTCTAAACACCAAAAAGTTGAAATTCAACCACAGCATAATGCAGCTCTTGGTTCTATAGGCCACTTTTTAGAGTGTTTCTTAGTTTCTCAGGATTTCAACTGGGCAGAAGGCTGACTTCATGTTTTAGAAGGTATGAGTTATAGTAAGAGCAGTAATATTTAAAGTATGAGAATATCCTCATAGTGGTGAAGATATAGAACTGGAGGTATCTTGGGTAAAAGCAGGTACAGAGCCTGTTGCAATTGTGTGCTGCTGGAGACATACTTGCACCTCCCAAGGTGAGCTGGCTTCACTGATGAGCAGCAGGCAGCTGACATGGGATCGTTGAGGATTTCATAATTACTTCATTAGTAAGATAAATAAAATATTAAAAAGTCTTTCAATAAAAATATCAAATACTAGGATGTAAAAATGAATATTTTTCCTTCAAATATTTGTGTGAACAAGCAGCTAATTCTCTTGGTGTGTTTCTAAGTTTACACTCAATAATGTCAGAGATGCTGATTTTTTTGCAGCAGTGAAGATGTTGTTTTTCTCAAGACTATGTTGCTTCTTGGGCTGTTCTTATGCTTTGTGCTTTTTGGCTTCCTAGTGTGCAATGTTGTAATATGAAATTCGTTTAAATATTAAGAAAACCCATTTTTTTTTCTTTTGATTTGTTATTTAATGACTTTTCATCAGCTGTTTTTTTTTCTGGTTTCAGTAGATGATAATCTGACAAGTTTGGAGGGTTAATGGAGAGTCTTTATGGAGGAGGTATGAATAAGTAAAATGTTTTTTCCTACATATTTTAGAATACTATTTGTAGTAACCATAGTTAATATATACATTGAAGTGATTTGAGAAAAGACCAGGTAATTTGTTTATAACTATAGCATATTTTTTGAAATTTGCTCCTTAAGATGTGGAACTTGTAGATTTTGTGGCTAAATCAATCAAGTTTTTCTGGGGGTCTTGTTGCATAAGTTGCCTGTCTGTAGGCCACACTCTAACAGAAGTGTCTATATAAGCAGTCATTCTGAAGTGCTGATTCTGTTATTTGATTTGGGATTAAACAGTCTGTTGCAAGCCATCTGTTTCCTTATGTATGTGTCCTTGAGAGGTTAGATTTCCACAGATATTGCCCCATAACTTTAGCCAGCATTTGAAAGATCAGAATTAGCTGAGACATGCCATTGAAATTATCTGTTTTATCTTAGAGGACTGGCTGATTTTTGACATCAGTGCCTGTATTGAAGAAAAGTTTATTCTCTCTTATTGCCGCTGATTGAGAACCCTGCTCCTTTTGACCAAATGCCACAGGATTCAGAAGTGCATCCTTTGAGGGCTTTTGAAAAGCTGATGCTTGGTGCATACATGAAAAGCTCCACCATTTTTTTTTCCAAGCCACGGTTCTCCTGAAGAACTGATCCCTCCACCTGGTGCTGTATGACTTGGGACAAACTCAAACTGCTACTATTGCCCAAGCAGCTTATGACTCAAGTCAGGTGATACATTTTGATGTGTAGGTCCATGGTTCAGAGACCCTTTGGAGGCTTAAATACATCTTACACTGTTATACCTCACTTATGTGTCATGCGTTGTTGTTTTGTGTGTGTTTGGTATTTCCACTGTATCATGCATGCGTGTGCTGGACATGTGTGATGCATGTATTGCTGCTAAAGGACAAGCGCTGCAGTAGAGACGCAGCCCTGTTGGTCTTGATTAGGTGTTGAAAGGAGCTCAGGCTGGAGATTGGGTGCTTGAAGGCACTGTGAAAGCCAGCATGTAATAAATTACCTCATGATACTATGTCTTCACAGATGTCATTATTGTGACCACATAAACTGGGGAACCTCAGGACACACTTACAGGACCTTGCAGGTCTATACCAGACCTCTAAAAGCTACCTAGAAAACCACTTACAAAATTCAGCTTTGGGATCATAAGTCCTCTTTGTTTCAGCTCAAGACTGGGAACAAATTCAGGTTTTCTTCTACTGTGTTATTCTACAGCCATAACAATTTCAGGGATGGTTTCATATCATTCTGTAAATTTATGCTACACCCTGCGCTACAAACTGATTATCCATTAAACATGTCAGAGTTCAGTGATATTTTTTACCCAACAGGATAGTCAATCTTGGGCAGTGTTCTTTATTTTCACATTTTTCCTGCTCTTGAATGTGCTAGTTTCAAGACTTGCTTAAGATCCTGATTTCTGGTAGTTCTGGGGTATACAGGTTCACGATAGCATATTGTTGAACTGATAAATCCTGTTCAACTTTATGCCATTTTTTTGTGAGAATTTTTTGTTCTTTAACATTAAAGATCATTTTTGAAATGTTTTCACTTTTACTTAATGATCTGGCTACAGAAATACTGATGTTTTTATAATTCTGCACGGAAATTTGCCAGCTCAGGCAATATACACACAGCAAATCTGCGTTTGTACACACAAACCAGATGACTGGTCAAGTTAATATTTTCAAATTGCCCAGTTTATTCATACAAATGCAGTTTTTATGTGTGCAAAAAAGATGTGCTTGCAACTTTTGTGGGTTGTGTTAAGCGAAGCTTGCTATATATGTATCCCCTAAAATTTAGTTTTTGATTAAAAATACTTACTAGGCAATCCTCCTGATGGAGCTTCCAAATTTACATTTCCAGGTGAAAAGGAGGCTTTAAAACCTTTAAAAGCAGCCATGGAAACAGAAGCTGCACAGAGCTAGGTGGTGACATAGGGCATCACATCTAAGAGGCACATTTAAGGGGGAGCTTGTTGCAAGCAGAAAATAATGCTTGCTCTTTCTTACTGTAGAAATAACACTAGAATGCTGATGTGATCCATTACTAGAAATATTAGGATATGAGAAAAATGAGGAATTTTCAAGGAAAAAATCTTCAAATCATCTGCCTTTTTTGCCTCTCCTCTTCCTCCTCTCAGAAAAGGTTTTTAGGAGGAATTGAGCAACTCCTTCTGTAAGTAATAATTTCATCTCTAATAATGAGTGAAGGAGTATTTGAAGTGTTCTTTCAAACTATATTTCTCTTGAATTTCAGTAACGTGCAACACATCATGTAAAAATAGTGCATCTGCATTTTGAAAGATGTAGTCCTAGGCTTTAACGATTCCTGCGTACAGAATACCTAGGTGTACATCTGCCTGTCTACAGCTATTTGGATGCAATTCAGTCAAGCCAACTGAAAATTTTGAGTTGTTGACTTTCATATGATACTTACTTCTATTTATGCCTTGTAAGGCTCTATTTAAAAAATCTAGAGTTTCTGTAAAGATCTATATTTATTATCCATATGTATTTACTGCATCATGAGGAATAGAGATGGGTATGAACTCTTCCTTTTTTTCAGGGATGCACAATTTTTCCACTTTTGCAGAAATCCAGTGCAAGTGCAGCATCTGAGTTGCATGTAGCTAGCTTTCTTCTTGTTTTATATTACAAGAAAGCATTCTGTTGCTGGTCCAATTTTCCCCCCAGGCTCTTTAGGACCTTGAATGCACTGCAACACCATTCCCTTCATGGAATGTAACCAGTGTTACATTGTAGATAATTTACAGTTACTTAGTTAATAAATATCCCTTTATGTGATCCAGCTAAATTTTTTTGCATGGAGTCCTGGGAAGGAGGTTCTTAAGTTTTTCATAAAAATTCCAGGTTTACATTTGAGTTGGGAACAAGAGAGACTGCTTTCCTCCACCTTCAAAATCACCATGATACTGTATTGCAAGGACTTGGTCTAAAGCAGTCTCATGTTTCCTTATGCCTGTAAGAGTATGAGTGAACCTTATGTAATGGCAACAGCTTTATTCCTCTTTCCTGAAGGCACATTCTCAATTGAATGCCAAAATTTATATATACTTCTTCTTGAGGTATTGCACTGCAAGGATTTGGATGCTCATACTATAAGCAAGGAAAACAGCTCAGCAATTCAAAGAAACAGGAGAGGATTTGCTATAGACATGAGATCTAGTGGCTTATCTTGTGTTGTTGCTGATGGGGAAAATCAGAAGCCTTCCCCCCCTATATATTAGTGCATTGAAAGCTTAGTTTGGAGAAACATGATTAATCTAGAGGAAAGGATACATTCCCAAGCAAACCCAGCACTTTTAAGAAGAAACTTACAATGTTAAATAAAAAAAAAATGTCCTTTAAAGAAATCATTTCATCTGTGCAGTGCTCCAACAGAAAAATTATTCTACTCATCTTGTCTATCCTCATGATTCTTTTTCTGTCATCCTGGGTTTAGTGGAATAAACTGTTTCACCTCTCATGCCTTAGAGCTCATCCTAATTTAGTTGAACTTGATTTCTAAGATTTCAGCATGTTCCGGCTGGAATTTTCTCTCACAGATATCTTTTTTTTACCTCTTGTTAGCTTTTTCTAAAGCAATTTCTTCTAATTTGTGGAAGTAAGAAAAATTAAAAAAGATTATGTCCAGCTTAATACTAGATAGACATAGATTCTACGGGGGAAATTTATATCTGTGCAACAAGTCTGCATGAAGTTTGATCTGTATTTATGCCTCACTAGGTGGACCAAAATGGCAAAGAAAATTTTTACCAGTACTTTGTGGGGGGGTTAATATCCATCTTAAAGAATATGCAGGCTACAAGTTGATGTTGTCCTTTAAAATAATCTTTAAGTCATGATGTACCAATACCCAACTGCTAGTAAGTAAGCTTTAAGTAAGAGAATATAACTCAGTCCAGGGTCATTATTCTTCGAGTTTCTTTGAAAGACTGGAAATAGTCAGAATTAAAATAATCAAGTCTTACACAGATATTTTGTTCCTTTTAGCATTCCATTTTTTATTCTCTCTTGTTCTAATACAGTTTATACATAGCACTGATAAAAATATTCCTCACCAACGTTGCTACTAGCATCCATTTACAATAATGTAGAGTATTTGCTTCCTCTCTGTTTTCTGGAGATATTTTCATCAATAAGTCTTTCAAGTTTTCTTAATATCTTTTTTCTGTTTTCATCTTTGCATTTGATTTATTGAGTGAATGGAAGGAAATGTGACCCACCACTCGTTTTCTGCCTTGCTTGTTGCAGTCAGTAGGGAGACCAGAAATGATGTTTCTAAATTCCTCTCTTTATCCTTAAAGAGGTTGTTGCTTTGTTCTGCCCATACGATGATTGCAAAGAATATTAAGTGACTACCTCCAAAATTAAGCATGTTAGAGTATGTAGAACAAATTTTTCTGTGGCAAAATGAAACACCAAACAGATTTTTTCTGAAAAGATTCTCTACTTTGAATTTAATTTCCAGTTAATATAAAGGAAAAAGAAGAAAAATCAATTCCAAGAAAGTAGCAAAAATAGCAGCCTGAGACTTTTGAGATGTTTTGAGGGGAAGAGTGGGTTGTTCAGTACCAACATGTGTTTATTTACTGTTTCCACAACTGTAGTAACCAGTCAGAAACATTTTCCTTACTTTTGTTGCATACTCCCTTCTAGTGATGCTTATGGCTTAGAACTCCTACTCATCTTCTCTAAAGGTAGCAACATCAAATGAACGTTTGTTGTAATTTTTTGTGTGTGTGTGTTTTAGTTCCTCCAGTCTTCGTGGTCCCAAGCCTCCTGGCATGTGGCACAAG
Organism: Coccyzus lansbergi; assembly: GCA_033558105.1. Lineage (NCBI taxonomy): Eukaryota > Metazoa > Chordata > Aves > Cuculiformes > Coccyzidae > Coccyzus > Coccyzus lansbergi. The sequence continues at coordinate 2,142,117 of JAUMJK010000318.1, read as the reverse complement.
CACTACTGGGTGACCCGACATTTTAACTGTCAGTCAGTGCAAACTACTCTATGAGACAGGCTCATAAACTAGACGCAATCCTATTTATTGCCATTTCTAGATTCATGGATTGCTTGAAGCTAGTTATTTTTCTAGCAACACTTAAGGTCAGACATCTATGCAACTACAGGTTTTTCTTGATGTTTCTGGAGTAGAGTTGTTCCTGAATGAATGCTTGTAGTGTTTCATTCAATATAATGAGCTAGACCTGAGGGTGACTACGTCAGAGCTCCTGACAGGTTTCTGCAATATATTGTGCATGGACAGGTCCAATATATGTTTTGACTTCTGGATTAGTAGATTTACAAGCATTATTGTTGTTCCTGCCTTAGCAAACTCCAAAGGAAAACATATTAATTTGCAATGAAAATAAAATTATTCTTATGATTTGTTAATTTTACTCTTTCAGTTGTGTGTTTTGCTTAAGGGTCACTGTCTCTGTCAGCATTTTTATTCTGTTTGTGCTCTGCAGTTTGCTGAAGGTAGATGTATATTCTGAAAATAAACTTGAATCTATTAAAGTGGCTAACATACAGTGATGTCTCTGTTTTGTAAATTGAGTTCAGGCATAGGCTATCTATCTGTTTGGCAGCAGTGGAGGTGCCTTTTTGCTTGAATTTTACTGTTTAAGCTTTTAGAGTTGCTTTCGAAGGTGAAAAAGGGGTCAGGGTAGCATCAGATTCACACTTTACTGTCCTTACTGAATTTATATGAATGACCTCCTTTGAAGATTGAAGAATGTGGCATGGGTATGCATAAAGCCTCTCAGACTTTGAGGATTGTGATCTTTTGTCTTTTGTGCATGATCTTCTAGTTGACTACTGATATGTTTGGTTATTCAAGGATGATGAATTTAGATATATTTGATTAAAGAAAGAAAATTCAGTCACCTCCACTTACTGTCAGTGCACTTCTGCTGAAGGCTTTCTAATGCTGCTAAAATTATTGTGAGGTTAATGTGATAGTTTTGTTATGTTTTGTTTCGGCCATGTCACCTAGCTCTGCAACTGGGCCAATCCTATGTCTCTTTCTAATCTGTCTACATTTCATCCCTCAGCAGGGAGTGTGAATACTCGTTCAGAAAAGCTTATTCAATAGGCACCAGGATAATTAGTATATATTTTCTGCTTTTCTCTAAGAATTGTAATACATAAAGGACAATCAGCTTACTCGAGAAATTGCAGGCACCAAGGGAGACTTAATGCAAAAACAAGCAATATCCCATTATCTCTTTCTTATTCTGCCTATCACAACTAAAGCTATGAGAAACTAACTGCTGCACTTATGGCCAAACACTGAAGTCAGTCGTGGGTCTTCTGCTCCTCAGTTAGTATGTTCAGAGCAATGAAAACAATAAAAGACCAGAGTTCTCCATTTTCTCCTTACTGGATTTCAATGGTGAGCATTTGAGCAGGAAACAAACTTAGGGAACAAAGGGCAAGTGAATTTTTTCTTTACCTACTTATGTTCTTGCCTTTATTTCTAATGAGTCTGGTTTTCTTTTCCCCTCCCCAGTACAAGCAAAGCAAAACTCTGAGCATATTGTCTTTTCTGGAATTGAAGCAGTGGTAGCAATCTATCAGAAGAGTAACTGACATACAGGAGTGATTTTATTAATTTATTAGAAATACTAACTAGCTCTGTTCTTTTAAAAGATGGTTCACAAATTTATCATTCTTTGTATCTCAGAGAATCTGACCACACCACTAATACCCTCTGCAAGTGCTTGTTTTTTTATTTCAATTCTTTGTTTACCCTATCCAAATTTGAATAAAGGATTCACATTCAAACCTACTACTAAAAGGTATAGACTATATGTGAAACACACTTTCTCACCCTGTGCAACAACAATTTATAATGATGGAACACTTGTGTTATTTTTCTATAAAAAATGAAATATCTTACTACCCAGGAAAGTAAAATTTTGAGAAGTGGAAGTGATGAATTATCTCTCTCAAATAGAAATCTGGAATGAAACAGAGAGATCCTATTGACTCAAATATGAAATGAACCAAAAGTTGCCATTTAACTGGGTAGGAAAACCTCTGAATGTGTAAATGCTGTTAGCAGTAACAAGAGTGGTATCATTTTAAGGCTACGCAAATAGCTGCTTTTGTGCTTTCTTCCTGATATTGTTATAACTAAAAAAAAATAATATAAATACACACACACACACATATATATAGTGCTGATCTTGGCACTGGGGAAAAATATGAAAGAGCTAAGCTTAAGGAGAATTGACAAAAGACATTTATCTGGAGGGTGTTTTATGTCTCTCTTTATTCTTCTTTTTCTGGCTCCCACTGTCCTTGGTTGGCTTCTCCATTCAGCTGGGGAGCTCTCGAATGGAATTATCTCTGCAGCTGTAGTGCCCTACCAGGCAGCAGTGCCCAGCCTGAGTCTGTTTTACTTATATCATAAGGGAAGGAATCTTTGCATCAGGCCTGTGAATCTGTGAGTCTAATTTTTTTTTTACTCTCGAATGAAAGCGTCAATAATTCTGGCCATTTTATGTATGTATCTATATATCTTAAAACAAAAACAGAGTAAATAACAAAGATACAAGAAAATAAAGTGCATTTCTTTTGTTACTTTGTAAATTTCAAGGATTCTTAAATATCTGTTCAATTTTTTTGCCAATAAGCAAACAGGAACATCATGAGGCAGCACAACTGGCAGCTTGCAAAACATATACAATATGGGCAGTAAGATAAGGTGCAGGCTTATTAACTTAAAAAACTAATATTAGATGCCTGGAGTTTAAGCAAAAAAAGCACAGCAATCACTTTATTTGAACTTGTGAAGTATACACAAATGTATGCATGTATGATATACAATTCATTTATGTGTAACTATATGGACATGTGTGAATATGAAAATATGTTAGGAACTGTATTTTTACAAGTTCTTGCTATGCCGGTATTGAAAATCAGTATTTGATGTTTTACCCACTTGCATCTTTTTATTTTTTCCATGTTAAAATTAATTCTTTTTTGTCTTGAGGGATAAAGATAGGACTTTTTCCTTGGTGCAGCTCCAATAGAAGATAACTTGATGCTTATAACAGCTTGTCAGTCTAAGAACTGTTAAAATAAGGCTGAAAGAAAGAAAAGCTCCATTTACTGTGGAAACCCCTAGTGGGATGAAAACTATAGTTCGTTTCTTTGGATAACAAAAGACACTTCCATGTCCTCCTCAGTAGCAACTTTTTTTTTTTTTTTTGGACATAAAAGGCAGAATGAGGGGGCAAGCAATACCCTTAATTATAGCCTCCTTTTCCTGAGAATTTCATCCTACTTTTCTTGCTTTGGCTTAGCGTGACATCCTGCTCTATTTTACTTGATTAATAAGAAATATGATTAGGGAGCATGAATAAAGGGTTAATTTTTCTCCTTTGGATGCTATGTACAGTGCTTGAGGAAGGACAGCAATATGCAATGCAACTTTGACCTTCTTATTGTTCTATAATGTCATTGGCTGGTTGTTCCTGCACACTTTGACAGCCTCAGCAACTTCTGCTGTGGCAAGGAGGGGTCATCAGTGACCAGCCAAAACATGGAATATCTTGAAGGATAAAAAAAAAAAAAAAGTTATTCTAGACCTGAAAATTGACATATTGTTCTTCTACAAAGACAAGAAAAGGGTGTGGCATTCACATGTTTTCACAAGCTTGTGTCAGGAGGAGTATGAATGTTAACTTGGAGTTTGCTATGTTAGGAATAAATCTTGCTTCACAAACTTATAAGTACTATATAAGTATGTGTATGTATTGTTATCATTGCTGAAGATAAGTGTTTTGTCATCACCCTTAATGTTATAAGATGAAGCTTACGTCTTAAGCCTGCTGAAATAATTGTCATATATCCTGGAGGGAAAGAAATTGTTCTCCTAAGTCTCTTTTAACAATCTTTGTATCATTAACTTCTTCATTCTCACTGCTGCTGTTCCTTTTTTTGTTCTCTTTTAATGTTGGTGTCATTGTCATGAAGGGGTAGGATAAAACATACTCTAAGATCAAGGTTAGGGTGTGGAGAATTTTGTTCTGACATTTCTGTTCTGAGGACTGAGCAATGATCAGGAAGAGTTTTAGTTAATCTTATAAAAAAGGACATTATGCACTAGAGGATCAGTGAGTGGGAAGCCCAAAATGCCACTGTGGAAATGGAAGCAACCCTACAACTTCATCTTAATAACCTGAGTTTGTGCAGATATAGGTTTACCATCTGATATATATGCATAAATTATATATGTTATCATAGAATCGCCAAGTTGGAAAAGACCCACTGGATCATCAAGTCCAACTACTCCTATCAAACACTAAACCACACCCCTCAGCACCTCTTCATCCATCAGTTGAACCATTCCTATCTGTCATTAAACCATGTCCCTGAGCACCTCATCTACCCATCTCTGAAATACCTGCAGTGATAGTGACTCTACTACCTCCCTTGCAAGTCTCTGCCAGTGCCCTATGACCCTAGATATCAAAAATTTCTTTTTGATATCTAGTCTGAAACTCCCCTGGAGCTGCTTTAGGCCATTGCCCCTTGTCCTGTTCCCTGTCATTTGGGAGAAGAGGCCAACACCCTCCTCTCTACAACCTCCTTTCAGGTAGTTGCTGAGAGCAATAAGGTCTCCCCTCAGCCTCCTCTTCTCCAGGTTAAACAACCCCGCCTCTTTCAGCTGCAACTTGTAAGACTTGTTCTCCAGCCCCTTCACCAGCTTTTTTGCTCTTCTCTGGACTCGCTCCAGAGCCTCAACATCCTTCTTGTAGCGAGGGGCCCAGAATTGAACATAGTATTCAAGGTGTGGTGTCACCAGTGCTGACTACAGAGGGGCAGAAAAGGATGCATTAAGGAAATGTCTTAATACTGACTCCCTGCATTTATTCAATGGGCATTATTTCCCCCAAAGTGCCTCACTTACCCTGGATTGGCAAGTGACCAAAGAAGAGGTCACACCACCACAACAGGTTGCATTGGTAGTTTCATCGTATTTTTTCACTGTCAAAGCCATGTTATTTTATGTTGGTATGAAGATATCACAGGGATTTAGCACTGTATTTTGGGTACATGTACTTGGTTATGCCTGCCTAGTACACTTCTCTCTTTTATCTGTCATCTTCATGGATTTCATAAGGTCTTCATTCTTGTGGAAGATCTCAGGTGTGTTTTTGCTGGATGGTATAAAGAATGATTATCTTCCAAGGAAGATAACAGCTAGAAATCTATTAAGTTTCATAAGACTTATCTTTTGAGGAGACTGCATTTCTGGTATTGTTCTCAGAAAATGTTCCCTATCAATGTCTAAAAGCTATGTTGGCATCATCTACAGATTCTAAATATATTGGCAGTAGCTAATTTTGAAGCAATGAGATAAAAAAAAATACAAGAGTCTGCTGATCCCATCTCTTTGTCAATATAAATTCCTGCAGATTCCTTGGTTCAGATTTAAATGTATGAAAAGAGAAAACTTCAATGATTCTCTGAAAAATGTAGCCATTTTTTGGGAAGCAACATGTTGATGACATATAGTTTCATATGAATCCTTTTTATAGTAAATTGACAATGACATAATTGTGTGACACATGTTCTGTTCTTCAGTTTATTTGAAGCACTTAGTAGTATGATGCACTGATGTCATACATGCACAAATTTATCTAGTTAGGGATCCTCCACAACATCCTTCCAGAGAACAGTGATTCCATAAACATCATCTAAGAAGTGCTGACTTCAAGATCCAGAGAAGCAGCAGCTTTGGAGATAGGCTCAGATCATGGCTATTCTTTACAGTAGTTCTTTCTATCTCAGTTTGTGAGTTTTATTCTATTTTCATACGAATGAAAGCATTTCCTGTCAAGTTAAAGGTGTTGTAGAACTATTGTTAATGCTGTTTATTTTTGTAGAACAATAATTTAAAATAAGCATATTTCAACCTGGCAGTGTGCTTGGTACATTTCTTGCAGGAAAGATTGAAGGCATAGCTTTCTCTATGAAGACTTTAAGCTTGTAACTGCTATGTGGGTTGTCAAAATTCAGTTCAGAGTAAAAGCTGTATATTTTTAGTTAAGAAAGCAGTAGAAAATTGTCAGGTTAACTGAAGTTATGGTACATGACTGTGCTTTCATGTTTGATTGTGTAATTAGATAACAAGAGTAGTGACAGAAATCTGACCATATATATTTTCTGGTGAAGAAACTTAACTGAAATGTTCTGTCATGCAGCCAATTCAGTTGGTTAGTGGTAGTACCCAAAAAAAAAAAAAAAAACCCAGGAATATTGGTAGCTGCTGTATGGTGAGCTCTATCACACAGAATTACAATGTTCCACAATATCGTCCAGGAAAGCAGTCCCAGGTTCTTTAAATTTTTTGACAGTTTTGGAAGATAGTCATTGATGTACTCTGTTAAATGCAGTCTAGAGGGCAGCTTTCTTCAATGGGATAACCTGCCTTGCCTGCAATTTATCTCAGCCATACTAACTCACTGTTACAAATAGGTATAAAATTAGCATGCATTTGTACCTGATGTACCAAATGTCTGCATACTGTCCAAATTTGTTCTGTTTGAGAGAGCTTGATTCATTTCCCCAGAAAAAAAATTGTCTTTTAATATTTAACCATGGATTTTACACACACATTAACTGTTTGCTTGGTGGGGTTGTACTTTGGAATGTCAAGATTAATTAGTCACAAATTATACAAGTTCTTCTAATATCTATAGAGGCCAGACTTGGAAACACAAACTCCAAAGAACTTTTATCTGACAATGAAGATAAATGGGGGAAAGAGAATGAAAACAGAATTCTAAATCATAGAATCATAGAACAACCAGGTTGGAAGAGACCCACTGGATCATCGAGTCCAACCGTTCCTATCAAACACTAAACCGTGCCCTTCAGCACCTCATCCACCCATGCCTTAAACACCTCCAGGGAAGGTGAATCAACCACCTCCCTGGGTAGCCTGTTCCAGTGCCCAGTGACCCTTTCCATGAAAAACTTCCTCCTAATGTCCAGCCTAAATCTCCCCTGGCGGAGCTTGAGGCCATTCTCTCTTGTCCTGTCCCCTGTCACTTGGGAGAAGAGGCCAGCTCCCTCCTCTCTACAACCTCCCCTCGGGTAGTTGTATAGAGCCTCCTCTTCTCCAGGTTAAACAATCCCACCTTTCTCAGCTGTTCCTCATAAGGCTTGTTTTCCAGACCCTTCACCAGCTTTGTTGCTCTTCTCTGGACTTGCTCTAGAGCCTCAACATCCTTCTTGTGGTGAGGGGCCTAGAACTGAACACAGGATTCAAGGAGGAGTCTCACCAGTGCTGAGTACAGAGGGAGAATAACCTCCCTGGGCCTGCTGGTTGCATTGTTTCTGATACAAGCCAGGATGCCATTGGCCTTCTTGGCCACCTGGACACACTGCTGGCTCATGTTCAGTCGGCTGTCAACCAGCACCCCCAGGTCCCTTTCCTCCTGGCAGCTTTCTAGACAGACTTCTCCCAGTCTGTAGCTCTGCATAGGGTTGTTGTGACCCAAGTGCAGGACCCAGCACTTGGCCTTGTTAAACCTCATGCCATTAGACTCAGCCAAGTGGTCCAGCCTGTTTAGGTCCCTTTGCAGAGCCTCCCTACCCTCCAGCAGATCGACACTTCCACACAGCTTAGTGTCATCTGCTAACTTGCTAAGGGTACCCTCAATGCCCTCATCCAGGTCATTGATGAAGACATTGAACAGGGCTGGACCCAGCACAGAACCCTGAGGAACACCACTTGTAACTGTCCTCCAGCTGGATTTAACACCATTTCCCACCACTCTCTGGGCCCAGACATCCAACCAGTTCTCCACCCAGCAGAGTGTGCGCCTGTCCAGACAAGAGACTGACAGTTTCCATAGCAGAATGCTGTGAGAAACTGTGTCAAAGGCTTTACTGAATTCCAGGAACACCACATCAACAGCCTTTCCCTCATCCAGCAGCCGAGTGACTTTGTCATAGAGGGCGATCAGGTTAGTTTGGCAAGACCTGCATTTTCTGAACCCTTGTTGATTGGGCCTAATCACCCAGTTCTCTTTCCTGTGCTTCATGATAGCACTCAAGATCACCTGTTCCATGAGTTTAACTGGCACTGAGGTCAGACTGACAGACCTGTAGTTCCCTGGATCCTCCCTGCTACCCTTCTTGTAGATGGGCACAACATCAGCCAGCCTCCAGTCCAGTGGAACTTCCCCAGTCTTCCAGGACTGTTGGAAGATGATGGAAAAGGGTCTGGCCAATACATCCGCCAACTCCTTCAATACCCTTGGATGAATCCCATCTGGCCCTATAGACTTGTGAGTGTCTAGTTGGGCTAGAAAATGGTGAAAATTTTGTGTTATAGGCAACGCTTGTTAATCCCATAAGCATGCAGGCATTTCCTTTCTTTCGTTAAATGGTGGCTCTTGTTGACTGGAGAAGCACAAACGTGAAACCATTGCACGTTCACTAAAGTTGCCATATACAGCCTCCAAGCATGTACACAGTATAGGTAATGTGGTGCGCATGCCAGATGACAAAATACAGATTTTAGTATGAAGTAAATGTCACTATATTGCTATTATGATATACTCCTCCCTGAATTTCTTTTTTCTGTTATTGGATCATGGTTTCTGTTGGAATCTGATGTGTCAGAATTGCAGACAGTGTTATTGTAATCATGGATACAAATGCTTATACTGTCATTTTAGATTTGTTTTGTACATTCTGCTCGTGTGTACTCCATAACTGCATTTTGGTTCTGCCTTATTACTTTTAAGTGCATAAATGTGAAAAGTTTTAGCCACTAATTTCTAAAGTTCACAGTCGCAATATTTTTGTTCTTGGTGAGGATAAGGGGGGAAAATCGAAGGATTTCTCATGTCTTTCAGATATATTGGCCTATTCTCCAAATGACAGGTTCCTGACTGATCAACTATACCACCTGCTAGTAAAGCTCAGTAATATTAGTCTGTGCAATGGTTTCATTCTCATCTCACACCTCAGAGATCTTGAGCTCAACCCCAGGCATCCCCTGTGTGTTTAAATCAGCTTAACGGCTCATACCGTGTGCTGATTTCCTTGTAGGCCTCTGTTTTCTCAAAAAGTGATCACCTTTTGCCAATGCCCTCAGGATTAAACAGGGCAGTCCAGTTTTCCTTTTCTGCATTGGCTATACCTTTGTAGTCAATAAAGGACTAACTAGAAAAGAATCAGCTGATGAGAGAATCAATCTTCTGGAAGCCTCCCCACAGTTTTCTCATCATTTTTGTGCCGTCTGTCATCTCAGATTGTAAAATGGAAACCAAAACTCAGTATGTGGGAAGACTTTTAGTGCTCCTTGTTAACAAAAACAGTAAGACCAGGGGTTTTGATCTTGTGAGTGTATAGGTAAACAGTAAGCTGTAAGTGTGCACTCTTGAAGTAGCTTTTCCATGTTTCTAATGGGGTCTGCAAAAAATTATCAAAGTGATATCAGAAAGGTCTCGTAACATACTGTAGTGTAGATATCCATTCTGAGTAGGTCAGGTTAAATCTGAAGTTCTTCTATATAACAATACGTAGGTATCTTACAGAACAGCTGTACCATTTACTATGGTATAAAAGCAGTATAAATAGAAAAGAGCTGTAGAGTATAAATGAAGGTTTTTTTCCTGTAGCTACTTGCTGAGTTAAAACAGTGGTCTGACTTGATAACTAGTATTACACAACAAATTTTAAGTTTTTTTTTGAATAATAGCCTACTTCAAGATGGTTTATAATGACAGATGGACCAACTTAAAAAAGAATTGAAGGTTCATCATAATCACAATTCTTTACAGTTCTACATTTTTCATTCAAATGTATTGCAGTAATTTACAAATATTAATTCAGTGTGATAATCACCCACCCACGAAGCAGGTCAGCATCCTAGTTTTACAGAAGTTCAAAGTAGGGTACCAAAAAGTTAAAAGCTGTGAGGCATTAAGGGGTCTGTTGGTATGCACCATAAGGCTCATGCTGGGGACTATTTTTTCCATATCATACTTTAAACTTGATTTGAAATCTGAATTTCTGCCCTGGAAGGGAATGAGTAACACAGAATATGCAGTGGGGTTATGTTAGGAGGCAGAAGTGTTTAACTGGCATTACATAAAGTAGTACAGGTGATTCTATCATGATCTTCAGCAGGAAATGACACCTTTCTCTGTCTCTAGGTACTCTGGGCATTGACCTAATATTTGCTATGGAAAGGGAGCTCTCAAGCTTCATGTATTCTGGAAAAAAACCTGGCAAATATCACTTTTTAATGTTCTATGGCAGGCTTTGGACACTCTCTTTCATTTGCCTGGCAATTGGATGGTGTATCTGATGTTGGTGAAAAGCTCTAAGTATATTACCTGTGTTTCCTTTTTTGACTGGTGATGCTGAATATAAAACACAGATCTCTGTCCAATAAAGACAGTAAATTGCAGACTGAGACACCCCACTCTTGTAACTTTCAGTTAGCTAAATAAAAGCTAGTTGTTGGGAAGCTAAGAACAGTAGCATCAAATATGATTTTTCATAAGCTGTACATGCTTCTATGATTTCAGATTAGAAACAAAAAAGAGAGAAAAAGTCCCACAAAGAAATGGAATTTTCAATTTCGAAAGAGAGTGATGTGGCTTGTAATTTTTTGTGGTTGCTAGGGGAGTCCATTGAATGAACACCTGAGAAATTCACAAACATGGTGAAGACGTTACTGGCTCTGTTCTTCCTTAAACAGAGATTTAGACTATAAAATATTTAGCAGGTATTGGCTCACTGAAAAGCCCAGGAGACACCATTCCAGAGTAGATGAGCCTCCCCATTAAGAATGCCTGAAAGCTTTCAGTCTAGCATTCATTTTTTTTGAAGCTATGGAAATACTGATGGATTAGATCTCAGCAATGTATTCCACAAACATACAGACATCACTTTGCTTGGGGCATAGTGTACCAAGATGAGCGTAACTGTAACGGCTTTTCATAGCAGTCATGGACTGGTTTGTACCTTGGCAACTTCAGGTGATCACTGACCATAGAATTGCTTTTATTTCTATTTCAGAGAACTTTGCTAGAAAATTTGTTATAGAGGATGTGTCTGTTGAAGGACACTCATCTTTAGGCAGTAATTTCAGAGATCTTTTAGGGAGAAAATATATGTTTTTTTAACCACCAGTTTGCTTAATGTCATGATTACTTTTAAAAACAGGAGAAACAAGAGCTGTAGTAATTACCTTGGTCTCAGGGGCAAGCCAACAACATAGTGTGTGCCACTGCAAATGATGGTCTTGGCTTCTAATCCCTCTGCTGGATTGATGATACCTACTCTAGTAATAATGACTATCAAACCCCATGACAGCTGGTAGATATATGCAATGCAGGTTTTGATTATAAAGATCCTTTATATTTTAAATCTTAAAGTATGCTGTCATTCAGCAGGAGTAGGAATTTGCTTTACAGTCATCTCAACTTGCCATCTGTCAGATGACTACTCTCTTTTCTTACCCTGCGAATCAAAGTTTCTCAAACAATTGTTACAGATACAACTGCTGGTCAAAAGATCTCTCTCTTCAGGGCCACTTCAGGTTCATGGCACTAGACTTCTGCTCTGGAATGCTGCCTAGATCATCTCATTTTGAAGACAATCTGTTTATCTGAGGTTTACATGATTTTGTTACACAATGTTGGGAACTTTTTTGCTGAATTTGTCTCAAATTTTTTTCTGCATACTGTATCTACAACTTATCAGATCCATCCTCTGGGAGAAAATATAAAAATTCATGCTAAATATACCCCTTAGAAAGTTGTTCTGCTTGATGTATTAACTATTTCTAGACACAGCCAAATATTCTGTTTTGAGGAGGCACTTCAAAACATATCAAAAGAGGTAGTACAGTTAACTGGGATACTACCCTAAACATTAAACCTTACTTTGTTGCTGCAAAAGGAGCATGTTCCTGGAGCAAGGAGCAAAATAAGAATCTGCATACGAGTGCACAGAAAAACTCACTAGCATTTTACTAGAAATATGTTCATTCAGATATATGTATTGATATTTTTCTTATGTTTTATTGAGAAATCATCTTTAAGATTGTAATGTTTAGGTTACCGGTCCATGGATGCATTTCCTAATATTGCAGATACTATTTGGCAATCGGACCTTGATTTCCTTTTGCAACATCTCTGAACCCCATAGACATTGTATGTTTAAATCAAGACTGACAGATCTTGGAATAATCTCTATTTCCTTTTGAGCAGATGAGGACCCACCAAGGTGAAATTTGTTTGTCTTTTGGCCATTATTCTATAATGTTCTGTAGGATAGATAATTGTCATAAAGTATTGTGAAAACATAAAGTATTTGATACATAATAGTAATTAAAAATTTTCTTATCTACAGATTAGAACTGCAGTTACAGTAATTGGACTAGGATGCCACACAAGAAATGTTGTATTTGTAGTTTTATTTCCAGTCTCTTGAATTTGTTACTTTCTTCCTTACCTGTAAAAAAAACCTAAAGAAACTCAGGCTTCAAAAGTGGGTGATGTAAATTGCCCATGTCCGTCATCTGTTGTCAATCCACCTCACCCTTTTCAGAGGAGTACCAAAATCTAGAATCTAGGTACGGAAAGGGATTATTATCTACTCACTACTTGGTTTTTGTCTGCTTGACAGTGGTTATAATGCCTGTCTCTGCCTTCTGCATAAAGGTCCTGGCAACATGAGAAAGAATTTCTTGTCATGGCTTTTACCTTCTGTAAAGTGGTTAGTCTAATACAACTTGTTAAACTCTACTTTCTCTCTGTTGTACTACATGAAGCTGACTTGTTCAGGGCAGAATTCAAGATGAAAAATATTCTCAAATCAAAACCCTTTCCAGATTTGTTTTTGGTTGTCCTAAATGATTTTCCTGCTGGAGATGCATTTCTTAAACAGTTTACTCAGAATATGCGCTCTTCTTCTTGCTAATCTAACCTCTTGTGCCAAGGCATCAAATCCCCGCACAATATGCCCCTTGGAATGCTCTGAAGCTAACATCCAATTAAATTTAGAAAAAGTCTTCCATCTCGTGAGCACACATATTGTAGAGGACCTCATTTCAAGCAGTCTAGAGTTTAGGTTTATATTGTGAGGCATCTTTTCTGTGTGCAAAGCAGTCTTGATAAAATGAGATACCTAAATAAGCACACAAAATCTCCAGGTATAGCTCAATTAATTGAAGCTAGGAGAATTGTTCTTTGGCTCCCCGTGAGTCACATATCATGGTTTTTACTAGAGGGCATTTGCTACAACGGCTATCATTTCTGCAGTCTCATCAGAGACTGGTTGTCCAGGTGTGTTTATTGCAGTGTGGTGTCCACTGGCACAAAGACATGGGATTAAGAGTGCAACAAGTGAGTCATACCTACACTGGAGGGGGAAAAAAATGAATAATGTGAAGAAACAACTGAATAGATAAAGATTAGCATTTACTCTATGTAGCAGTCAGTCCAGATTGCAGAAATAATAGTGTACCTGTCAATCACTGGCTTAGCTAAAACATTGCATGCATCAACATCTGCCAGCTTTGTCATGTGGAACCTTTCAGAACATTATGTAAAGAATAGAAGTAATTGCTAAAAGTGTCTTTATTTTTCCCTTGTTTGAATATTTCTCACATATAGTAAATATAAAAAGATGAACTGAATGAATGGAATGTGGTAAGGATGGGGGAATAGAAATATGAAAGAGAGGTTAGAGAACACAGAATCTCCGTAGCACAAGATGAATGATGGGTTATGAGTTTGTTAAAACTATGTTATGTAGAGTTAAAATACAATGAACTGCTTCTATCTGTAAGTTAGACATAGTTTCAGTTAATGGCAGAATTGCATCACAGCAGCCTTTGAGAATATATTTTTTGTGGTATGTAAGGAATGTGGGTGTTTTGCAGTCACCTAAGTTCAGGAGCTGATCTGCAAACACTCTCTCTTAGCAGACAGGTAGACTGACTTAACAACAGGGTGAGTTCTTTTGTGCTGAAGAGTGTGATGCTCCTCCTCAGATAACCTTCATCTACTCTCTAGTTAATAACTGCTGGACAATTTCATATGAGATGAGCCAGAAATAAAGAAAGAATATTTTTGTTCAAAAACTGTGTTTTAAATGGCATTTTTGCTGAACTCACAATAGATTTGTTCCAATGGATGAATTTTAATTTATAATTCTCATTTTTGTGGGGAGAAAATTTCTTTTTCTGCCTAGAAAAAAATCAGTTTGGGTTAAAAGTATATATCATTTAAAAAGACAAACTAGTTATAGAAAAATGGAAAAACCAAGCTAGACACTTTAGATTGTTAAAACAAGGAACTCTTTAAACAGGTAAATCTGATTTGTTTTGCCACTTTTTATGAAAAAAGAGGGGGTTTATTTCTGACTTTGAGTATCAGAAACAATCCCATCCAGAAAAAAAAAAATCTTCAAAGTTCTGTCAGGGTAAGACAAGAGCTTTCTATCAACATTCTTCCTGTTATAACACATTCTATTTTGGGGGGCAGTTGCTTTCTGTTTTTATGTCACCATTTCCACTGATACATGGAGAGACAGACTGTTGCTTCCCCCTTACTTTCAGGTTTAATACCAAGTATTAATTAAAATGTGGTTAACCTTTAAAACAAACTCATGTGTCAAGTTTCAGAGCTAGAAAAAGCTGCTAAATGTAAAAGCAAATCTTGTTTTCCAGTTGTTTCCGAGAAGTATTTCTGTCAACGAAAGATGTGATAATTTGATGCATGTGGCAGTGATGCCTAAGGAGCTACTAAATTACCAGAATTAAAAATGGCAGCTATTTTTCAAAAATAAAGAGGAAAAAAATCCTTATCACCACACATGGAGTTTTGTCTTTCCAATGCATCTGTGCTCCTCAACCCTTGCCCACGTTGTGACCATATGAGAGGAAAAGTCTTTTCTACAACTTGGGGTGGCAGTCACAGATGTGAGAAAAGACTGGTCCCACATCTCTTTCCAGGTTCCTTGTGGCACTCCTTCCTTCTTCTTTGGCAGGGTCATTTGACTATTATCAGAATTGCTGAATGGTGCATTGATCTAATAATTATTCAGTGACTGTAGTTACTTCTGAGGTTTTGTTGCTTTCTATAAAATTATTTTATGAAGTACATGATGAAAATATTGGAGAGTGTGGCAGAGCACTGAAATAACAGAAAAGGTAGCAGTATTGTAGAGGTGTTTTTACAGTTTTCTTCTGCCATGGGTTCTCTGGCTCTTTCTTCATAAGTACATACAGAACGTTTTCAGAGACAAAAAGATGCAGACCAATCGTCCACTGAAAGTCAACAGCAACCTTTGAAATTGTTACTTGAATGTATAAAATATACTCTTTATTTGGTTTGTGATAGAAATTAAAATTTATTTATGCAGGGTAATAGATGTTATTTATTGCATCAAGATCTAAAACTCACTTGGTCGCAAAACATTTCAGGATTCTTAGGCAATATTAAAACAGACTATGGGAAATGTAACTTCTGTGTAGTTAAGTTATTTTGTATTGTTTATATTACAATTCTAATTCAGAGTCTTTGTGGAGACACTGAAATCTTAGTGCACTAGGTCCTACTAAGGAAAATACAGTTTTTGTCATAGAGAATTTATTATCCAAATAGGCAAGATGAACAAGAGAAGGAAGAAATCACACACAAGAATGGACATTATTTTCTAAATCAGTCAATGATAGAGGAAAATTCATGTGATCTATGTCTCCTTACACTTACCCATGTCCAGTCCCTATACAACATCTCTTTTCCCCATGCAGTAAGTTAGTGCATTTTTCTGACTGCCATTTATTTTTTCGATTTCTGAAAGCCTCAGGATTGTTATGTTCGGTCCATAACATTCTCATCTTGGTGTCTGCAAAACTGATTGTTGTCTTCCTTGTTGTGTGAAGCTTTTTTAGAGCCTCCAACCCACAACATACACTGCTGTGGATGTTCTTTCTAGCCTCCCTGCTACCTTATATGTAGAAAGTGCTTGTGGCTTTGCTCTTCATGTGGCTTCTGCCACCTGCAGCATGAACATGAATTTCAGTGTTGTGGTGGCAGAAGCAGCAAAACCTTCTTATCCTAATACTGAATCTGTAAAGTGTGACTCATTGTGATGTGCTTACTCCACTGGTGGTGGATAGAAATTATAGGAAAAAGAAATATTTTATCTTAATACTGTAAAAGCTTGTTTGTTGGTTGAGTTTTTTTTTTTTATTTGTGTTTTTTAAAAATTTTATTTATGTTTAATAACAAAAAAAGAACTGGAATAGTCTTACAAGAAAAGTAAAAATCACATATCAGAAACTGAGTCAACTAGCAAAAATAGCCAACCAAACCCAGAAAACAACTACTACTTGTCCTGAAAATTAAATAAACTGTTGTGCAGTAGACTTTGTGTGATAAGGTTTTAAAGAGTTATGTTTTATTTTACATCAAAAATTTCAAGAACTGGTTCTCACTATTTCTTAGGAATTTATTTATATGACACAACCGGAAATAAAAACATATTACTTAGTATGTGTGCAGATACCATTCTAATACTACCACTTGACAAATGTCTGCATACTGCATATACACAAAGTGTTTGAGCATGTAATGTGATATTTTGTGTATTTGCTACTGCCCAGTGGTCCCTTGTGGACAGGATGTCAAACCTATTTATGTATTTCATTAGGTTTTGCCCTCTTAGCCTACTGCTAGCTTGGAAAGAGGATATACCCCCATACTGTTGTTATAGAAGGAATGTTTCTACCATGTAAGCAAAAAGATGCCATGTTTTCAGAAATGAAGGTTGTGAGCCCTGTTCTCCAAGTTGCATGCATGACTTTGACTTTTGACTGTGTATATATGTATTCAGCCACCAGCTTGTATGCACTGGAAAGCTTTTTCTCTTGAAGAATTTCTTTGTTCTGTTTTTATTTCTACAAGTTGCTAATGTTCCCAGAAACTCATAAGCATACACAAACCTGAACCACTTCACCTACTCTCGTAGATATGACAAGCTTATTTTCAAGTGTACTGTTCTCCTACAGCTGCTGTACAAAAGATCATATTTATAAAGCCGATCTCTTATCTGAAGGAGTAGCTTCATTATTCTACTTCATTGCCTGATAGCCCCGACTCTGAGAGCTGTGTGAATGGTAACCACAAAGCTGTTCCATTATTTAAGTCTAAGCTGCTCTCCATGACTCTCTCTGGGTGGATTTCATCATTTTACTCCATGTAGGATTTTTTTAGTTTGTTCATATTTGAAGAGAAAAATAAAGAGGCATAGAGAATAAAAAACTTGGTAAGGCAAATTTTACCAGTCCTGGATCCCCTGCAAAGCCATTCATTTGGTGCCCTTGATTATGGTAAAGGTGAAAGTTACCACTTTCATTCTTTTTTCCTTAAAGGTGCTTTGTTTTGAGTGAGAGCAATGATAAAAGTCAACACAGGCTTTCAGATTTGAGCTGTAAGGGCTGAAATTTTGACCATTTAATTTCATATGAAAATATTTGACGTTCATGCTTTTCACAGATGTACAGACTAAAATGTTTACAGGATATTTACTAATAATGATTATTATTTTTTTCCAGTCCCATTAATAGTATGCTTTTCTGGGTGGCTTATAGGGAAAAGGCAGTTTGAATCTGGCTATTTCTTTCTGAGTTGAAAGTAAGACTTGAATCTAAGTTAAAAGTAAATTCCCATAATGGGAAGCTGATTTTGAACTGATATATTCTTGTTTTCATCTGATCTATACAACTACTACTGTTTTACAGTTTTTACAATTAACAAATTGGCAAATTTATATTTGGCATTTACAAATTAAAGCACTATAAATATTATCTCCTGTCATAATGACAATTGTGAAAGGAAGCTTCTCATATACGTACTTTAAAAAATAAAAAACTCAAACAAAAAAAACAGCAACAAATCAAACCAAGCAGAAATAAATGTGTTCTCCTTCAAGTTTTTGGATAACCTTCATGAAATTGCTTGTATAATCTGATTTATGATACATATTATTTGTGGATTCAAATCTGTATTTATTGAGGGAAGAAAGGGTTGACAACCTTCCATATTAGCAATTCATGATAGGCACTGATATGCTTTTGTCACCAGCACTGCCTGAGGCAGGGTGGGGGTTCCATCATGTACTGTGGTTCTGGCTGCTGTGCTCCTTCTTTGCTGATTTACACTGTAGCTGTTTCCATGTTTACTGGTGCAGTCCTTCCCATATGCTTTTAAGCCAGTCACTAGTTTCAGAACCTCAGAAAATGCTAAAATTCTCTTTCTGGAGAGATCACAAATTATCAGTAGTAGGTTACTGTCCAATAACCGCTAAACACTTATTACTTAAGATGCAATACAGACCTTTTTTCCCTACAAATCTCATGCAGAAGGTTAAACTTATCACTGCAACTGTTCAGCCTGTGGTACAGTTTCTTGCCAGAGTTGGTGACAAGGGTTGTGGAGGGAAGCAGTAGTCCAGCTTTTATCCATAACAACAAAAATATTTGTCTAACTGACATAGGTTCAACAGCTTTCCTGATGCTGTATTCCAGCAGGCAGGCACTAAGTGTCACAAGGCAAAGCTCCATCTGCTGGATCAAATCTCACAGGACCTACTGGAATGATGGAAAATAAAAAGATTGTTTTCGTCCACAATAGGACTAGGGTGGAGGAAAACCACAGAGATTTTTAGAGTTTTAGAGCCACCTGTTCAATCAGAAGAAGGCAGGTAGGGGAATAAGGAGTTGGGTGATACAACTGCTACGGACATTTTCGAGTATCATAGTGTGGATTCAGGGAATTATAAACACAGACATGTCATATATGAAAGAATAATATTGATTGTGGACAGTTTTTCCCATATAGTTCCTGCTGAAAACATCTGCCCTTGGTCCTCCTCTTCATCTGTGAAGTTTAAATTACAGTCTTGTCAGTGAATAATTATTTTTTGTGTTGTGAATGTCTTGGGTTATAAATATATGTGTGTGCTAAGAGAACTGAGTTGAAGTGAAAACTGCCTCTCTAAAACTTGTTTCACAGTGTTTGGAATACGCTACTGAGCCTTCAAAAGACTTTGGTTTTAGTATAGCAAAGATTCATGTGCTATCTTGAAGCGAGAAATTGTCCTTTTTTTCCCACTGGTCTGCATATGTACTTAAAATTAAGTGCTTGTATCTTGACAGGAATGGTAGGGGTGAGATGATAGGAGGGACAATTAATTTTATTTTATCTGGCTACAAAACTGTCTGAGATATTCTTTCTAGAGCAGACAATTTTATAAACACCTTCCATATTTGAAAATAATTTAAATTAAAACTCAAAATATTTTCCCAGAATGCCTAGACCTATACGAGTATAAAAGACAGTATTAGTTCTCCGGCCTTCATCTTCTCTAATGAGATACTGAAGTGGTTGGGTTTTTTTCCCCCTTCTGTTTTTTTAAATGCTAACATTTGTTTAAGTACCAGTGTGTCCACAACTTGCTTTTGAAAGAAGGGAATTGAATTGACTGGAATCCCTTTTGTTATTAGTACCTCAAAATCAAAAGGATTTTATCTACCTTGTATCCAGCTTCAGTATCATGAGGAATGGCTGAGAACCCATGTCTTATCCCCATATTAAAGCAGCAGCGTGTGTTAAACCCGCTTTAATCTTCAAATCAGCTTTAAGGCATATATTAAGGAAGTTTCTAATAACTTGAGGGGTTCTTTTTAAGGAATTAATTTCTCTGAGTTAGTGGAATACTCCTAAACTAGCATGGCTATGTTAGAGCAGGTTATGCGGAACGGCATCCAATGGCTGCCAAAGGCAGTCACAGACCTTGTTAAAACCGGTGAGCGTGCCAAGCGCTCTTTTAGACTCATCAGAAGAGTTTAGTGCTCCTGGGAGACTCCCTAGGAGCAGAGCTTAGTGGCAAACTGTGTTTGGACTTTTGGATTATAGCAAAAGTTTAACAAAAACTTTTAATGCTCAATTTAAAACACTCCTGGTCTGGGGATGTAACATTTGGCGAGTGTGTTATAATTGTCACAAAGGACATGATCCAGCACATGGTTAAGTCAAGGGGGCAATTTTATTGACTTCAATAGGTGTTGGATGAAGGCCAGATTTATGAGCTAACAATGATCTGTGTTTCAGTGAGTTAAAGTTAGAACTTTGTAACTGGTTAAAAAAAAATATATATATCTTGGAACGGCTTGTTTATTTTAGGTATAATCTTCAAATTACCTTGGGGTTGTTTTTATTACGTTTATGTTAAAGTGGCCTTGGATTGTCTGTACAATGTGATATTTGATGCTGGCTTGGAAAATGAATTTTGCTGTAAATTAAACAGAGATGAATTACGAATGAACTGTTTAAAAGTTCAGAGGAATTAAAAATATTGCTGGATGAATGTTAAAAATTCGCTAGAAAAATGTTGGCTTAATTAATATTATTTATATTAAATTAATAAATTATAGTAATTTAAACTATAACTCTATAGAAAAAAGGGTAAAATTGCTTTTCAATGACCATACCAATATTATACTATTAACTGAAATTGGTTTTTTTTTAAAAAAAAAAAAATTCTATTCCTTCTTTCCTGCTGCTAAGTCTCTTTATTCCTATATCTAAGACAGCTCTGATCATCACTTCTTACTCTGGATTTAGAATGTTTCACAAAGTAATTTCATTAGGCCATATCTCTTTTTTCTCTGCTGAGAGATTTTAAGGTCTAGATGAAAAATCTCAAATAACTAGACATTTCTCATGTGCATCTTCTGAACTTTGTAAAATGAAAAGAAAAGCTATACGCTACTGACTACTTCTGGAAAGCATTGTAGATGTCCTGTAAGACTGTGTTCTTCAGTTAGAAAACATAATTAGAGCTAGAAATTGGTTTTCTTTCCAAAGATGCAGCCTCATCTCTTTTGTGACATGTTTCTGTAAGTACAGTGTTCATTCTGTGATATTTGCATTTGTTCTGCAGCAAGGAATGTTGTAATGAGGGACATATAGGAATCCTCCAGTGAAAAGTATATGGCACTACTTCATTAGAGTTTGTCACTTGAAGGGAAAAGCTTTAATTTTCCGATTATTTGTAATATGTTCTAGTGAATGATCTCAATTATACTTTAATCTTTTATTAAAAATGATTTTTTTTTATTTTTAAATGTACTCATCTGTAATCATATTTTTTTTTCCTTCAGTTTCTATATTTGGAATCTGCTGATAGTTACTGGAAGCTGTTTGGGGATTGGAATACTCAGCACTATTGTATTGTGATCAATAATTAAATTTAGTGCTGACATGCATCTAGTTTATGCAGCAGCCTCTGACAATCCATCTTGCAAAATTAATCCTTTCCAATTTATTTAATAGGAAACTTGAACAATAAAATAATTCAGATAAGTACCAATGCAGGATTATTTCTAGTCTATATTATTTTATTATAAAGTGGGTCCACATACTCATTAGTAAATTAACTGTCAAACCTGAAAACAATTTTTTTTTTTTTTTTTTTGTTTAAAGGTAATTATTGGTACTGAAGACAAGAAGGCACTTAACCTTGCTGTGCAGTTGTCCTTACCACAGTGTTTTTATTCCAGGCTATAACTACCCATCAAAGCTGCAGAGGGAAAATAATTAGAGATATTAAATGGATGGAATATTAACTATTAAAAAGCCATGTTCATTCAAAGCTGTTGAGATCTTTTGGATTCTTTATCAGTAAAATGTTTCTGTCTTTAGGATTTGTGGGTTTTTTGGTTGTTTCTTCCCCTCGACATTAAAAACATATGGCTAAATATATGAATAAGAAAACCCAAATAAAAAATTACTTAAAACTCTGGAAAAGAAGAAATCAAAATGACTAAGTGAAAAGAAATATTGTGTATACTTTAAAGGAACCAAGACATTTATAAGGGAAAGTTTAAAGGAATACAAAGTTAGTAAAATAGTTATTTTTTTCAAAAATGAAAATATGCTTTCAAAGTATTTTCTTAAAACTACTACCTGCTGTGAAACTGGACGGCCTCCCATTTCACTGCTACCTCAGTTCAGTAGACTACTCTGTTTACTACTGCTTAATATGTATTATTATGCCCAGTAGAGTGTTTGTAGAAACTCCTCCTTTCTAAGGATTTGTGCTTAAAGAGGGCTTAGAATTTAAGAGTTCTAGTTTCAGTGTTGATGAATGACAGCCATTTGAATTTTTATAATTATTCCCTAAATCCATTTTGAATTAGAATATGTCATTTTGACTGTGAAAGCTTTACTATATTTCTATTTCATAGGATCATAGAATCACCAGGTTGGAAGAGACCTACCGGATCATTGAGTCCAACCATATTTGCACAGGAAGATGCCTATCAAAATTGAGAGAGGAGTCATGAGGGAGAAAAACCCCATACATAGAATACTTGGGCAATATTTGGCAAGAGCCTAGGAAAGTAAACATTATGTCTATACATTGATTTAAAAAAATTGGTAAAACATCTAAGAAAGATATATTTTATAATATATTCTATTATGCAACAACTGGTTATTAGATATAAAGGAAATTAAGATAAATTAGCTACAATTGGTTAAAAAAAGACACCACAAAGGTGAAATTATAAACCATACATCAATTTATCCACAGTAACATGCTGGAAATAATATATGGGTTGTATCTTCCATTCTTAAATACAGTTTCCAACTGAAGACAACATTCACTTGTTCTTAAATGGCTAGTTTTTCGGTTTTATGAAACAAAACCCCACAATAGCACCACTCCACCCTTATAACTTCAACAGTGCTGGACCAGATGACCCCAGGGCACAGTAATATATGTGCAAAGGAGGGTGCAAGATGAATGTATACAAATGTGGAGGGATCTACAGTTAGTGTAGGAAAAGAAATTTGCGCTATATTATATCAAAGCTAAAGAAGGATGTAGGAAAGTGGGTCACAGCATTACTATTCTTACTCCTTCTGTTCTTATACATGCAAAAAGAAGCAAGATGGTATATATGCAGATGACTATGGAGAGCAAGTGTAAAGGTTAATGTATATAGTTCTGCCCTGGATTTCACAACAGGCCCAGCAATCACACAGCCTGTAGAGGTGAAAAAGAGTTTTTCTGCTAACCAAGTCTACAGCCAAATAGGAATCTTTAAGTGCTTCATGGCCTGTGTAGTTCTGATACATAAAGTACACAATGTTTTGAGATAAACTTAACAATCATTTCCATTTTTTGAGAAGAAGTGAAAAAACCTTTCTATTGGCTTTTACTTTTGGAGTATCGAGTGGTTCTTGCAATCACTAAATTAGTCTGTTGTATAAAACAGTCTAATATTCAGATAACGTAGTCTGTCATTTTAGTGTAAATATGTTATCTTATACTATAACATATACCATTTTAGCCATTATTTGCTTTTTTTTTTTTTGATGCTGATTTGTGTAGGAGGGTTAGCTTTTTTAATATGTCTAGGAGCACATAATCATGACATGCCTCCAGTTTGTCATCGTGTGCATGATCTTTGTCAACTTTGTCAATACTGTGTGCGGACAGAGGTGTGTGTTATAATAATTTCTGTTCTCTGTATCACATTAGAATCTGAAAATGAACTGAGTGAGAATGAAACTTTTTAGAAGTAAGTCATAGAAATAAAATAGCACCTGCTATTAAAGCCATAAAGATGTCAGTCTGTGACTATAAGATATCCCTTAAGAGGTCATTGCAGAGGGGTAAGATGATGCACATGAGTTCTGGGAAATTATTTTTGCTTCCAGTTAAAACAGTTGGTGCAGGAGAGGGCCCTGCATGATGGATAGACACTTCCTTTTATTGAGCTAAATAATTTTCAAATAAGGGTTTAATAAATGCTGTTGTTAACCACAAGAAACGTGATTAAACACAAGTATAAGAACACAGTGATCTACAGTGCTAAATAGTTGTTTTGAATTGGGCTGTTGCAAACACTTCGTTAATAACAAATGTCATAAGTCATTGTTTGCAACTGAATTTCTTTTGAAATTATAAATGTACTTTTATATCTGAAACACTTTATGTTAATTAATACAGACTTACTGAGTATCTCTTACCTACATTTTCAGTTGCAATCAATAAAATGAAAGTGTATTTTGACTCATTAGGCTGTTTGCTCTTTATTATTTTTAGGGAGTTATGATGCAGACTACTCTGAATTACAAGGCTATGTATTATTTACAAGTTTATATATCAGACTACATTGAAAGATTGTAGAAGTATTTTCAGCAAGTTAAGGGAAAGCATGAGACATCTTAATTGGAATTAGCTATTTTATTTTGCATATATATTTTTAAAACAGCCATTAATAGTTTCTTAAACAGAGTTTTTTGGGTTTGAACCAAAGCATTCGAGACTACTTTTTCCTCACCTTAACTGCAAAGCTAATTTAAAAATATTATTAGTAGTGAATGTGATTTTAGTAAGGAAATCAAGATGTGAATTTTTGAACATGTTTCTCCAAAGGTGCACTTCTCAAATTATTACTGTGAAAGTAATTTATTTCAGCCAAACACCCTTCCCACATATTGTTAACAGGAGTCTGCATTCCAACTCATTTAACAGCTTTTTAATTCAGTAGTTATTTCTTTTTAATAGAGCCATTTCTTCATCATCCTGCATTTAGTGATAAATGGTGCCAGAACATATGATAAATTAAACCAAAAAGAACTGTGTTAAAGTAGTCTAAAGGGTTTGACTTGAAAGGAAGAAGCACCTAGTTTACTCAGCATAGCCATCTGAGAGTTGATATAGAGAAAAACCACTTTATCTCAAAGTTAAACTGTGAAATAAATTAGAAAGTAAAGTTTTAAACTATAACTATTTTTGGAAGTTCATCCTGGCAATGGCAACCAAGCTGCACAATTACATAATGAATAATAGTCCCATCAGTCTGAAAAAAATACCTCAACAAGCAATAAGCTGCATTTGTTGCAAAGTAATTTTGAAATTTAATGTTTTGCATAATACCTATCTAAAAATCTGAAATTAACAACATCTCAGAAGCCCAACACCTGATTTGTTTGAAGGTATGCTCCAAGATTTATATAAACCACAAACTTAAGCAGTTTTTATTTAATATCTAAAATCCAAGTACATTTGATTTGAGTTGGTTTTATTTTTTCCTTGTTTTGTTTTCTATACAGATAAATAGACTGTAACTGTCACAACTACACAAACGTTAGAGAACTATGTGTATTCAGCAATGTGGACCCTTTTTTACGTCTTCTTTGGTTAGCCTCAGTATGTTGCACACAGCTCTCCTCTGTGGTATTTTACAGAAATATGCACCAGCCAACCATTTACAACTTCTTTACAAATGAACTCATGCCTTTGTCTTCCTCCTTGTTTAATGAAGGGCTCAAAATTTTCTGTAGAAAATAACCTCAAAATGATGTAGGAACTAACATATAGGCATGTTTTAAAGTAGGTCATTCATTACAATATGCATAGCATGTGTCAGCTTTCTGGTCTTGGCATTCAAGTAACTAAACCTTTTTAATTCTGAGCTCTACTTGATATGGTGAAGGTAAATTCGATGGTAATGGAGTGCTTAGATAAATGATAATGAGGTGTGAAACCCTTTTGAATAGGTTTGAATCTGTCTACAGAGAACTAAAGTAACCATTAAGTAGATCCATGCTGTGGTCTGTGTGAAATAAATCTCAGATCTTAGTCCAGCTTCTAATGAATGTCTCTTTTTACTTCTTACTTAAGCAAGTTCTTGTTGGTAGTATGAAATAGAGTGTGCAAAGAATCATCAAGCAGGTGATATCTTTTTAAGGAGTTTTAAAACTCAAAACTATTGAAAGATTAGTCTAGATTGTTAATTGCGTTTAAAATTGAACATCTTTCTGAGAGATC
Source organism: Coccyzus lansbergi (assembly GCA_033558105.1). Classification (NCBI taxonomy): domain Eukaryota; kingdom Metazoa; phylum Chordata; class Aves; order Cuculiformes; family Coccyzidae; genus Coccyzus; species Coccyzus lansbergi. The sequence goes on along the minus strand of JAUMJK010000318.1, from coordinate 2,116,165 downwards.
CCCTAAAATTGATCTAAATATTAGAAAAATTATTTCAAAACAGAAAAAACCCCAGACATAGTTTAACTGCGTGGTGTGCTTTTTTATTACTTAATATAGGCTGTCTGCCTAGTGTATTTTTAAACACTTTAAATCAAGATCTCTCTCCAAATGAGTTGTTAGCAAAGCAAATTTTTAACCAAATTGACTGCATTTTGTGTTCATGTAGGCAAACTTCTAGAACATTGAAGAAGGCTTAATGACAGCCTCACTGTTCAAAATATCAATGAGACAACAAAGACAATTCTCTGTGCTTTGAATTGTTTAGGGAGTGCATTTTCCTCTTCAAAACTTGGTGTTGTGGTTTTTTTTTTTTTTTTTTTTTTTTGTAGCTGGTGGTTAAGAAAAATATAGTCACTTGTGCTTTTCAGCTTTGTGTTATGTAAAACCTGCCATTTTGTCATTTGTTAGGAACAAATAACCAATATAGTACTGTAATGACAATGCAGAATGTCCAACTGTAAGAACTCAGACTTCTGATATTAAATTGGAGCATATGAATTAACAATCTCTGGACTTGTGATTTTGTGGGTGGTCCTGAGATGTTGTATTTATCAACAGTTAATTTCACCTGTAGCAAACAATGGTTCTACTGAAGTAAGTTAGAAAGTTTTAATTTGTATTTTAGTGCCTGTGTGTCTTAGTATGGATACAAAGGTATTTCATAGTCATTTTCCTTTTAAAAGGATTATAAAAAGGATGTACTATAGATATTTTTCAGGCAGTGGTCTTCTGGGATAAAATAAAGAGAGGCCATGAGGGATGGATGCTTTCTTATTAACATGGTTTTTGCTGTAAAATAAAAACAAGTTTCTGAATTGTCAGCCCTGTTTGCAAAAAAAACCCCTGTGTGAACAAATCAAGTGCTCTAATTTTCAAATCCACCCACATTAGGTTCAGTCCTTGTATAACGCTGTCAGAAGTTGATGAAGTGCAATTTTAAAAATGTGTTTGTATAATAATTGTTTGATATCTGAAATATTGTAGTAAAGCAAAAGGAATTCTGTGACATAGGTGAGAATGTAAGAGCAGCGGTATTGTGTTAGCCCAAAGATCGATGTACCTCAGTAGCTTCCAGCAGGCTCCAGCACTATTTATGTGAGGATGTTTAGACAAGGGGATATCAGAAACATTAGAGAGAGAGAAGCATGAAGTCCACATTAATGCTTAGCTGCCAATGTAGGAGGACAATGACTACTTGCATTTCAGGGATAGCAAACAAAATGTCCGGTGTAAGCAAACTGGCGAATGAGAAAAACAAGTTAACGGTGCTGACACGGAGAGTGAGAGTATAAAAGGGAAAATAACAAGAAAAAGCAGTAGTTTGTGAAACAGCCCAAGTTTGTTTAGGGCTGATAGTTTGTTTTCAAGTGGCCTATCAGTTAATTTCAGTAATCTAATTCAAATGTAGTATTTCATCTCAAAGAGAATATACCAGGAAGCAGAGTCATATGAGAGAGCATTACATGATGCCTGACAATATTGGTATAGTATACTTGTATTTTTGAATTATATACTGCGACTTCAAGCATTTGAGTGCATTTAATTATTTTTTTTCCCCCTAAAGGGAACTAAATGCTTTAAAACTTTTAGAAAGTTGGGAAAGTTTCTGACAGATTGAGGGCAAAAAACCCTCATGGAGCTGCCATAGTGCTTTAAATGGACAGTCACACCACACTATACTTTATTTCTTACTTGTCTAACATTTCTTTTGTATACTTCTTATTAGAATGTCTGGCCTTGGTAGGTTTTTCCACTAAGGGCAGCAGTGCAAGAAAACTCTACCTAAATTCTTTCAGTGTCCAATTCTCCCCCCAGCTTAAGTTCATAACCCCTTGTACTTCTATTTAACACCATCTCAGATAGCCTGCAGCATCTCTCCTTTCTGTTCCCTTCAGGATTGTATGTACCTTAATAGAGTTTCCTCTTAATCGCCTTTGCTTTTGAGAAAAAGCCACAAAATTTCCCTTAACTTTATAAGTAATAAAGCTTTCCACATCCTCATCTTACCATATAAAGTTGCTGTCCTTGTTGTATGTTCAGCAACTCCAAACTGTTCTTTCTTTACCAAGGTGGTGGCTTACTGGTGTGATCCCACACTGTCTGAATTGCTTGCTCATTATGGAGTGCTTTCCTTGACTCGTGTTTGCTGCTTATCCTATTCAGAATGTGTTTCGTCTCTTCACCGTGGTGAATCACTACATTATGACCAATACTACAAATTGTTATAAAAACCGATATGTTGTATTTTATCATATTCTTATTGCATTTTGTGCAAAGGAGATTAATTTTGATATCATATTTCTCATTTCTTGCTTCATTATTTCATGATTTTTGTGATGACTTCTGGAATTCACTTTTATCCATTCGGACTCCTAAGAATTTCTGACCTGTATTGCTCTTCACTTTTGTATTGACTGAATCCCCCACCCCATTTTTGTGTCAGCAAAAACTGTCTCACCTTTCTTCACATTTCTTCTGCCAGGTCATCAATACAAAAAGGAGGAGAAAAAAACTCCTCAAACCCAACAGTGTAAATTCTAATGCTCACAGCATCATCCCACTTATCAGCTCCCTACATCCCCACAAGTAACCTTTGTATCAGATATCCAAGTCTGTTCTCTAGTCACCTTTAGTGCTATATTTTCCTGACCTTTATAGGGCAGCCTTTTCTGCAATTCTGTATCAGAAGCATTCCTTAATTCCGATGTGTTTTGCCTGAAACTTTTCTAGTCAGGACTTTTGTTACTTTAACAAAAGAAAGAACTGTGTAATTTCCCCTTCCTCATAACCAGTTCAGATTTTTTTCCTTGCTTTTTTCTACGTATCTGCATCTTGCCATGGTCTTGCTGTAAGTCAGATATGACAACAAATTTCACCTAGCTTTGTCCTGTACCTCAAGATTTGCTACTAATCTTTGCAGCAGTATACCACAGTATCAAGAAAAAATTCTTCAACCTGTGCTAATATGCCTTAAAGACAGTCTTTGGAGGTTGAAAACAATTGACATTTTAGTACTCAATAGCTCATCTGGATGGATTGTTATTACACATTCATTCCCTTGAGTGACTTAACTTTTTAGTTGTAATTATTACCCAGTCTTACGTTTCATGTCTGTTTGCAGCTTTTGTCTTCACTTTCAGTAGGAAGTTATTCACAGTGCTGTTTGAGACAGAACAGTGTCTGGTGAATAGCACTAAATTTTAAGAGAAATGTGCTGATCACATTTTGCAAAATTTTAACAGGCAGGTATGCCAGGTACCATGTGTCTGTGCTTTACTGGAAGATTGCTTAAGAATTGATTATTGCAAAATTTCAGGCTGAAAGCAGATGGTTCTGTCTAGATTTTTTTAAATTATGTCATTTCAATAAAAATAATCTATTATTGTTACCTGTATCTGCATGGCAAGTCTTTGAGGCATGAAATGAAAGGTGTGTAGTACCAAAATTGTTTGTTTCTGTGAGAATCTCCTGTATGTTTTTGCTGTAGAGTATTTCTAGTGTGTTTTGTGAGCATTTCTTGATGAAAGTGGCTAAATGATACCTTCTAGTGTATAAACAAAACACATAGTGCATGCTCTCTATGGAATAATTACTCAGATTTTCCTCGTTTCGTTAAATAAATAATTAAGGATCTGACTTGCTGTTGTCTCTGAATTTAGTTTAATGAAATCTTTATAGGGAACATTTGTGACTTTTTTCCCAACTTGCTTATAGAAATTCCAAATAGGGATTTTAGTCTATGCTTGTGACATGAACAGGAGACTTTTATTGGATTTTGTATAGTTTTGATGCCCTCTTCTGCTGCTCAGAGGCCAGTTAAATAACCTTGTTAATTGATGTAGGCTTATTTATGCAAGAGATCACTGACGCAGCAGAAAAAAATAGTTGTGTTGGACAAGCTTAAATAAAAAAAAAGAAAAGGCCTATTCTCTACTTCTTGAATTATTGTCAAATATAGTGGCACATTGCAAAAATGACATGCAATGGATGTCATCTTTTAACAGCTTTCTTTGCTCATCAATTTTTCATAACTAGGGTCCAGAGCATTAAAATTTGGATGCAGGAAAATCCAGTAAAAAGGACTACATTGAAATTCTCTTGGAGGAGACTTACCTCTAAAATAATACATTGATATTCAAACTATTCTTTGTTCATTTGACTAATGAGGCTTTTGTTAGTTTCATGTGCTAAAGACAGTGGCTCTTCAACTGCTTATTAAAAGGGTCTGACTGACTTACACATTAATGATAGAGAGGAATGTCTCATTTAAAGAGGTATGCGTGTAAAGCGGAAACTAGACTTAAGATCTGGGCGTTAAAGCATTTTCTGGGAAAAAAAAATACATATCTGAGGTTCTCTGGTGTAGTGATAGCTATAAACATTTTATAAAAACCAGTGCAAGATCGGCAAGACTGTTTTTACTTTTGTTTACTTCCATCTGCCTTCCTTTTTTACCTCTCTTATGTTGTCACAGCTGTTCTAAATTTCCTAAAGTTTCTCAGAAGCCTTTTAAGCCATTTGCAGAACAAGTAGGCTCCTTACTTAAACATGAAGATATTACCAGCTACTGAACTGTCTATTTCTGCTTAGAAAACAACTATCTTTGGAAACTTCAGTGCGTTTTCTGAGAAGATGAATGAGATGAATGATTTGAGGTTGTGTTTCCTACTGAATATTTAACTTAATGCAGACATAAAAATTTAACACTGGATCTACATCCATATATTTTATATTGGAGATTTTGTATAACTGGATATAACCATTTTAGTCATATTTATTTATTTTTACTAATTTCATGTTGCATGACGATAACTCTAACAGAATTCTCTCAATCTCATATATGAAAAGGGGAATGTCCTGTAGACTACAATGCAAGATCACAGAATCACCAGGTTGGAAGAGACCCACTGGATGATCGAGTCAAACCATACCCACCAATCTCTAATCCATGCCCCTCAGTACCTCATCCACCCACACCTTAAACACCTCCTGGGAAGGCGAGTCAGCCACCTCCCTTGCCTAATGACCCTTTCAGTGAAGAATTTTTTCCTTATGTTTAGCCTGAGCCTCCCCTGGCAGAGCTTGAGGCCATTCCCTCTTGTCCTGTCCCCTGTCACTTGGTAATTCTTAATTGTCACTTGTTTAAATACTGGGTAAGCTGCTGTCATGCAACATTATAAGTATCTTTTGAGTTGCTGTTAAGATTTTTCTGCTACTAGAGAACTGGAACTTTCATTTCTAGAATGGGTCAACTTGCCACTTTATTTGAGACTGTTTTGACAAAAGCTGCTTTTATTTGTAATAAGCAGTGAAAAGTGGGTATATTCTCATGCTCCCAAAGGTGCTTTTGTAAAATGGATTAATGCCTGCTACCATAGCATGGATGTTACAGCACCTTTATCCCTTTCTCAATCATTTTTTGGCAGAACAAAGTGCTAGATAAGACTTCCCAGGACTTAACAAACCTGTCAGGTTGGGGTTTTTTTTTGTTTTTAGTTCTGTTTTTTTTTTAACCTCAAGCTGCTTCCTATAACTTATTTGGTTGTTTTTGATTAACTTATTGTGTTTATTTTCCTCAAAAATCTTTTGGTCTGTAGCAAAGCATTTATTACTGGGCATTGGTTCACTCCAGGGGACTTCTGGTTTGTGTCTGTCTATGGAGTCTATCTATAAAACCCATCAGCTTTATCAAATCTTTGGTAAATTAGTGTTACACAGAGGAGCAGTTGAGGATCTTGCTGTTTTATTAACATGTAGGCCTTTTCCAGTGTTGTGCTCTGAGCAGTGTCAATTTTCCCCTTCCAAAGGCCTCTGACAATCTCCTTTCATTCAAGTCTCACTAAGTACTCACTTTAAATGGAGTCTGAGAGTTGATGGATTGCAAAAATTATCTTTTCTTATTTAAAGATGTATTTTTTCCACATGCATTTGTCTGCAGGTACCAATATAAACTACTAAATATAACTCTGAAAATGTTAAGATGCTGACAGCTAAAATTAGAAGACAATTTCTTATAATCTGATGACATGAAAGAGAATACTTACTTCCACTGTCTCCAGAATTGTTCACTGGGTCCAAAATAGTTACCTTGTGTACCTGCATCTCACCTCTTTCCATAGGCAAAGACTGCATCACATGGTTCATTGATGACAGATTAATGGCATTGTAGGTTTTATCTTCAGTATAAACATTTTACAGTGTAAATATAAACAATATATAAATTAAGAATAATAGTGTTTAATCTTGAGCTACAAGTATTGCTGCCCCTTTGGAAGTCACCTGAGAAACGATTTATATCAATAAAAGAGTGCTGAAGCATCGAAGTTAGTGTAATCATCATATAGAAAATAGGGGAAAGGTGGTCCAGGTGATCATGAGCATAAGGAAAGACAATAACACAGAATATATTGTACCTCAAATGAGGTACCAAAGGTAATTGGATATATAATTTGATGGGAATCTGTCACATGTCTATATGACTTCACAAAAATTAAAATTCAATTTGTAATAATTAAGTAGTATCTTCTACAATAAAATCTGGAAATACCTACAAGCAATATAAAACTACACAATGCATAGTAGCTTTCCAAAAAAAAAGAAGACAGAAAGTTGGACTAGCCCTGCACGAAGCTTTCTTTTACAATTCTGCATGCTCGGACAATACGAGTACCCAATGTAGATCCTAATAGTGTAAACAAGATTGATAATGTCAACTATTGTACCATTTCTGAAGGTAGTTGTACAGCATGCTCAGTACAAGATAATATTAATATAAGGCTTGATCTTGTGAACTACAGAGTATCTTTAGAGATTCCACAAGTTTAGTGAGATCTGTGGATGCCTTGAAGATGGCTGGCAGCAGTTGCACTCCCAGTGATAATTTTTGTGTGCGAGTCCTTTATGGTCCTGTTTATTGTCACTGTGTATTGTGTTACAGACAATACAGACCTTCATTGATTCCTTAATTTCATGGATTTCATACTGCTGTAGAGAGCTCTGTGCCAGAGATTTAACTATGCTGAACCTGTCCTCCAAATATGTGTACTTTGGGCTTAAGATTCGAACACCATTTACCTGTTAGGCAAGGATAAAGGCCAAATCAAAGATTGAACTACTAACTGCTCCAAGGATGGGGGCTAGCAAAGGTGCTAGCACTTCAAAGTAATTGTCAGGCTCTCATTCTGTACAGTGTTTTTTGAGGTGGGTATTTTGTGCAGGTTTATGTGTCACTCAAGGCTTGAGCATGGCAGAGAGAGAAGGTGGCCTCAAAAGAGTTCTTTTAAGAACTCAGAAGAGCTAAGATTGTTATGTGTGTTTTATCATTAAATGTCAGAAATACTTTAATTAAGATACCCCTGGGTTCATGCGAGTTTGCTAAAGCTCACCCGCTGGGATGGTTTTCTAAGCTTTTGAAACTAATTTTTAATGATACTGCTTCCAAAGAAAATGTCTAAACAGAGTCACTGAAAAATGCAATATATTGTATTATCATATCATATCATGTACTGTTACTGTTATAACCCAATATAACTGATTTACATGAAAAATAAATATAAAAAGTCTAGCAGTCTGTCCAGAGAAAAATGAGACGAAACATCTTGGTTTTAATTAAGGGTTTGATTCCTCTGTAACCTTTCTAATTTTACTTAAATCTCTTTGTGCTAGTTTTCTTAATCTTTTTGCCAATGATGACTAGAATAACTTTGTTTAGAAGCAGTCCTACTACCTTTTAATGCTATTACCATTATAAAAGATGAATACAGAAATGAGCACCCCTTTCCCTCAGTCTACATTTCTAAAATGGAGGTGACAGTATTTCCTGCTTCACAGGTTGTTCAGAGATAGAATTCTTAAATATTTGGGAGGTGTTAGATATTATGGAAATGAAGGCAATAGGAAAACTTGTTAACTTGTTAATAATTAATTAGCAAATAATTGTGAAATTAATAATAGAAAATGGAAAGCAGTGTACAATAAAATACTTAGCATAAGAATGTGTCTTATTTTTGATGATTGTTGAGCTAATAAAAAAAAGAAGAAGGCTACAAATGGAGATCTTTTCTTAGGACAGAAAATAATGCAGAATATAAATACTATATCTTCAAAAGGCACAGCAGAAATCATATTAGCCCCGATGCTGTATTCTTCTCATAAAGAAATATCTTCTCATTTCAATTAGATTCCTATTAAAAAATTTATCCTGGTATGAAGTGGGTAGGCAACAGCAATTTTAGATCAAAATATTCCCAGCTACTTTGGAGAAGTTAACATGACTTGTGAAATTATATTTAAATCAGGTTCTTTGAAAATATACCCATATAGGTAAATAGATACATTTATCTATTTATTTTTTAATAAACCCCTGTTAAGTTTTCTTGAAATACTAGATTACTGTGTCAATGATTTACTTACATGGATATTATTAATGTTTTCTTCTTTACACAATCATATTAAATTTTAATGACATGGATTGTAATATCTAACTGGTATCTGGAAGCTTGTGGATAGCCCAAAGGTTTTATACAAATTTATATGTATAAAGCTTTCACTGATATACTTTGCCAGTAGATATTGTACCTTGAGTAGTCAGCTCTGCAAATCCCTTCTCACAAAAGATTAAAAACATACTCCTATTACATCTAGAGACTTCTTTCTGTTATTCAAAGACATGAATATATTTAGAAAAATGTATATGATTTTTAATGCCTTAAACCAGAAAGCTACCTTGATTCCCATTAAAAATTGGAATATTTAATGTTTTTGCTTCTTCTGTGGCACTTTTTTGATATTGTGAAGAAGAACAAAAAAGATTTCTGAGAACATATAAAACAAAAAACTGTGTTTGAAGTAGTATAATAAAACAACCTCCTTCTTTTAATGCTAAGTCCCTTTTTAATGAAGATCCTCTGGCAGCTCTTGAATGTATAACTAGTTTATATCATGGGATGAAGCTGTCTGTTCTGATGATTGACATGAGCCCACATTACAATGTGATTCTGAAAATTAGTCCATAGAGGTCCTTTTCAGGTACTACTCAGACTGAGAGCTGCCCTCTAACTACAGTAGAGCCTTTTTAACCCCACTCATTGGTATTCTAATCTGGAAGTGCTGTCCTGCTTTTTAAATAACTCAGGCATTCAGGCTAGTACCCCCCTTGACACATTACTTAGCCAAAGGATTCAAATGAGATTCAAGAAACATGCAGTACAGCACAAAGGGATTGGAATATGCACAATTAATAATCACACAGTTAATTCATTTTTAATGCAAGGAGGTTTTCTGAAATTTCACATTCAAATTTGTAACACAAAGTAGTTGCTGTCTATTCCCATTATGCTGCCAAAATACTATAATGATAAAAATTTCCATATTTTTCCCTGTCTGTATGTGTCTTTGTGTGTGTTTGTGGGTGGGTGGATGCATGTAAATGCTAAAAAAATAAACCCAAATAACATTAAGGTTATGATGCAAACTAATAAGTGCCAGAGTGTTCAAAGATAAAGATGACTTAAGTGAACCGTGAGTGAAAAAGCACGAGACCAGTGGCATAAGTCAAAAGATGCATGTAATTTAGCTTATGATGGCAAACAGTCTAACTGTTGTCAATTTCTGTCTATACTGGAATGCAGTTTGAACACTTTGTGTTTTCTTAGCTGTTTTGTTGTTTGTTTGCTGTTGATTCCTGCAGACATTTTTTGGTAGGCGATTGCAGCATCTCTTCTGAGTTATTAAATGATTTTTTGTCTTGAGGGAAAATTCCTTACTGACATTGGAGAAAACATGATTTTAGGCTCTACCAGTTGCACAACTAAAAAATTAAAACTTATATTTTGTTATGAACATATTTTGGATTGTATATTTTTGCTGCATACCATTTTATGGGCTCGTAATGCTCCCTTTTCACTGTATTGTTTAGGACAAATGAGCACTCAATACAGAAACTTTTTAGAGAATAATAGTAATGCTGAGCAAAGGCTGCTGCTCAAACCCTTCTAAAAAGCTATCCATAGAGTACCAGCCATTGTCACAGGGATCTGCCAGATAAATACAGCGAGTGCACTTTATTGTCAGTAGGAAGCTGACCTTTACCAACAGTTACCATGTTGAAGCATGATTCCCTACTCTTTCCTTTTGTGTGGCCCCTGCTGCCCTCTGCTCAAGTTATTCAGGCCTTCTGTTGGTAAATTTTACCCCATGAAGAGTTCCTGAAAAAAATATGCTTAACTCCTACTTAAACCCTATTTTAAAGACTTAAGTGGTGCATAAGCTTTATGTTCTCACTACACACAGAGATCAACTTCATTCTCTGTGACTGTTTCACCAGGGTCTGCTTGAAGAGACGTCTGGAAATGCTGCTTTTGCATGTGCCTATTTTTAAAAAGAAGGGCTTGAACTATTTCCTTCCAGCAACTAAATCTCCGTAATCATGCATGAGATACAAACCATTTTCTAAAACACAAAGAACGTCCAGAATGTTCAAGAAAATTAAGAATAGCATAGTATACTTGAACCAAATGTCACAGAAATAAAGCCATAGGCTTTTAAATACTTAGAATGTGAAACAAAAACTTGCTTTTCTAAGTTAGTTTTTAAATCTAAAATAGTACATCTATGTACAGGAAAAAGAAGTGCCACTTTTTCTATTCAAGCAGTCTGAAACATGTCCAAACAAAATTTTCTGATTTCAACTGTATTACCCCAAACAGTAATGACCCCCTCCAGAGTAAGTCTGAGGAGGTGGGAAAGGAGTCTCTAGCCATAATTTCTGGAATGGATAGAATATAATATCTGAACTGTGTAGTTACAAAAAAAATCCACCTTATGGACTGCAAATCCCATCATGATGGCAAAGGGGTACTTTGTTAAGCCCTTGTTTTATTCTGTGTCTTTCCAGTTAGGATCATCTTCTGGTGTTCTTAGTGCAAGGAATAGCTGCATCACTGCTAAGGCAAATCATTCTACTGCTTTCTCAATGTATAAAAGTAGTAACATACTCATGATAACTATGTTTTACAAGTATCATGAAATAATGTTAACCTTGGGAAGCAGTACCCTGAAGAGAAAAAAGCAAGTCAGGAGTGGTCATGCAGTGCTGTGAACATCACAGAGGTTGCTGGTTTGCCTCGCAGGCTGTCACAGTCTAGCATGCTATGAAAGGGGTTGAGAAACCCATGTGGATAGAGGGAGAGTGACTTGACCAGCGCATCCAGAAGCATCCAGCCCAGGTTAGACTGGGAAGCCTGGGGGAACTGTTGAGGTGAACCTTTAAGTGATACTTTGGGACCGTTCCCTCATCTGGCATCATTGCCTACCTCAGCTGAGTCTGGTCTCCACATGCAACATTGAAAAAAATCCTTGACTTGACTTTTACTATGGTAAGCATTAAACTGCTGTGCCTCTTGGGGTCACTTCTGGGAGGACTGAAGAACGCTGTAACTTAGCTTAACAGAAGAGGAATATGTGATTTCTGACTTTTACTCAAAGTCCCCCTTTAGCTGGTCTTGCACACATTTTTTATTGTGTGGATGCATGCTTGAGTATGTATAAATGCAGGGAGGGATGAGGGTTCTAAAGGAAGTTGTGGTTAGTTTGGGTTTTTTTTTTCTTCTTTCATTGAGTAACCTGAGAAAACCTATAAACCTTGGCATAGCAGGATAACACACAGCCAGACTTGTCTGATTATGCTGTAAACTATCTTTGTGGATTTAAGTTATAATTGTATTACAAATGTAACAGCTTTTCTGGTGTAAAAAATCAAGAAGGCAGATCAGGAGGCCATCTGGTGTATAATGGAAATGAAATAGTTTTTATTTTGTCTCTGTGGAGGATAGAATTAAAGGAATTGTTTTGGTTAAAAGAAACAGTGTAACAGAAGCATGGAGTGGAAAGGCCAAGGACATCTACCTGTTTATAATGGTGTTAATTCCTTGAGCTGCTGTTGAGTACCACTATCTTTGTGAAGCAGTTATTTCCTCAGTATGCAGAAGCTGAGATAGTAGGGTGTTTCATACCTTGGCATGACACTAGCTCCTTTTTTCCTTTAAGCTGCTGAAGAATGACACAGCTATTTCTAAACAACTACTCCTCTGTGAGACCTATAAGTTTAGTTTGAAGGAAAATCAGCCCAGCCCCCTTGTTAGCTCCTGAGTATGATGTTTTTCCTGGCTGGTTACCAGGTTTTGGCGACTGAACCTGTCAGCCTGGTGTGACTGTTCAGAGTTGTCCTCCTGATGTCACTTTCTGTGGTCTGCACAGGACTTACTTGCTCTTTCTTATTTGGCAATGAGGTCTTGAGCACATTTTGCCTGACAAGCATATGTATGATCAAAAAGGTCCCCCTCCTCCATGCTCATTTATGTTCACACTATAAATCTGCTTTCTGGCCTTAGAGCTGATCTCATCAGGAGTAAATCCAGACCATCACTTTCAGACAGTTATATTGAGAGTGTAACCCCATGTGTGTATTAGCCTTTTTCTTTTGTGAAGCAAGGTTTAAACGCTACATCAACAGATTTAAATGGACAGTTACTGAAATCAGCAAGATAGTCTTATGTTAGACAACCATAAATTTTCTGAATAATATTTTTCAAGTGTGAGGCAGTTTCCTGAGACCTAGATTGCTGTAGCAGGAACTATTTTGGTAGATGAACTACTATAACTACCATTTGGTTTTGACTGCTATGCACTTTTTTTTTAAAAAATTATTTTTAATGGAGAAGTAGTTGCATCTCCAGGGTAGGTTGGATGCTTTGAAGCAGGTACAAAAAAATTAAGAAGAGGTTCTCACTTGATACTTTCCCAAGGTATCATCGTGTATCTCAGCAAACAGCATTTGGCTGGTCAGTTTCCTGATGCCCTATTTAAACATTTTGTTGTTATTAATCAATATATTTTAGCATCATACAGTTTCTCTTTTCACTGCAGCAGACATAGGAGCAGTTTCAAATACATCTCTCTACCTCATGACTGGGAATTGTATGGAGGGGAGGGGGTTTTACTCCCCGAGTTTTCACATCCCTCTTGCATTTCAGTGTTTTTTTTTTGGTTAAGTAGAGACAGTAACTATGAGTCCCTCGGTGACTAAAATGCCAAACCACACACGACACCCTCTTTGCACTCCCTATTAAAATTTTACAGGTCAAAAATCCAAAACCCACTTAATAAAAATTGTTCTTCATCGTAAGTGACAAGAGAGAACAGGTCAATCTATGGAATAATGGTGCAGTAATTAGAACCTTTGTAGTTGATAAAGTGTGACTGTTAATCAATGTTTGGCTAATTAATCAATATTTTAATCATTAGACCTTTTAAATTTGTTTTAATGAGCATTTCCTCTAATTCCCTTGATCCTGTTGCTTCCAACACTTCTATTATCTATATTAAACAGAAAAGTAAGTGTTCATGTACCCAGAACATGCTGTGGTTTTGAAGATTTCATAGTTTATTGCTGTGAACATGAGCAGTTCACAATGTGAGCAAATTCAGACTCTTAAATAAAAGATTATTCCTGGGCCATGTGCCCCATCCATGTTTGTGCAAGAACAGCATGAGGTGTTTGAGGGAATGGTCCTTCACAAGTTAATGGTGCACTCTCTCAACAATTTTTGTTATCTTATTATTGATTTCTTAAGAAAAAATACACATGGGATACATGCTACTTAATGGCAGCTACCTATCCCCTTAAAATTCCCCTGTTCCCTCTAAAAACCTTACCCAGGATGATTAAGGTATTTAGAGTTTGCAGAGAGTAACTGACTTACTGTTAGTCAAAACTGATTCTTTCCAGGAATTTATCAGCTCTCTTCTGTTGTTTGATGACTGCAATTCCTTGGTTTTTCGTATGAAGTATGTGTGATATACAGCAGTTACTGAAATGGCCATCTTAATGTAGCATCTGTCATTTTAACTTTGACTCTTCCAGTAAATTGTGGAATGTTTGTGTTTCCCTCAGAGAATTTTTATGCCTTCTTTGTCCTTTCAGAAATCAAACTGTGATACCATTTTCCATGGCAGATATAATGAAACTGCTTCTAATACTAGTGGGTATCGGGAATTTGCTGCCCAGTCCTGCATGCACATTGTCTGGCAGTGAGAGATTTTGTTGAGTTCTGCACAGGTTGTAACACCAATTTAGATTTCTTTGTTTTCTCCTGAACCCTTGGATTCTCCTTTCTGCTGTTTCTTGCTCTTTCCTTCATCCTTGACTAGATGTCAGAGAGGGACTGGGAAATAAGATGTTCCAGACATGCAGGAATCTTTAGTTACAGAATTCAGGCTGTTCCTCTGCTTTAACTTAATCCAGAGGTTCTTTAAATTTTTCCTTGCAGGAAATGAATATTTTTACTTGCCTCTCAAAAATTTAAGTCTCCAACTAATTCTAAATGTTCTGTTGCTTTAGTGGTTTTGCCTTCTACAGACTCACAAAGATTTTGGCGTCTCTCGATGACATTAGACTATTTCTTTAACCAAAAATTTGTCAACTAACATGAATTTTCAAGTTAATAAAGTTTTCTAAGTACATATTGCTAGTTGGCAATGGTTACTAAGTGTCAAAGTAATTAATAATGCATTCTTCCACTGGGAGCTTGGATTATCACCTGTGATTTTTTGTTTTTGAAACTGAATTCTGGAAATCAATACTTATACTTTGAAGCTGGATTCTATAGACTTTACTGTAGCAAACTTCCAGCTACATTCAAAATATGATTGTGTGATTTTGGAATACTTGTGTGGAGCCTTGACATGTGGATAAAATAATGAGCTGTTTCTTATAACAGTGATGTGATTTACAAAGACATATCAGAAACACAATCATTGTACTTCTTTATGATGGAACTGAAACATTTAAGCGCCCTATTACCAGCTCCTGAAACTGAATCAAGTAGGAAAATCTCTAGTGTTTAACTTCAATATTATTGTTTACGGACTGATAGTCTAACCTACTCATACCAGTACCAGAGGGCTTGATTCTTAGCAAAACATCTCAGCTTTGGTGAAGTTGGTACCAAGATCTGTTTGACTATCTGTGTGGAGATCTTACTCCTTGTGTATGGGTTGGTACTGATCTGTCTATCAAAAAAATTTGAAAAATAATAGTAGTGGTGAGGTAACCTCCTGTTCAAAATCTGCTTGTATGGGAACACATAAAGAAGAAACTTGCTTTCGGATATTTGATATGGACTTTTCACTGTTATCTATATTGTCTTACCTGGGTGGTATCATTGCACCTGATCCTGTGACTTTTTCTCAGAGTGTATCCCATTCATTAAATTTTTATTTACACTCTTTAAAAAACTCTCCTATTTACTCTCTTTTATAAGCTCTCCTCCTGTCTCATTTCCTAAATCAGTGAAATCTGAATTGTAGAGGAGAGACACTTTCTGAGGGAAAATGTGTTGGACAAAATTATTATTAGGACAGGAAGTAAATTGAAATAATTTCTTACCGAAAAGATATTTTTATTAAAAATACAATTCTTTTGTATTGCATTCGCATAAGTTGTTAAGAAGCCATTAGTAAATTGTTATTTTTATGAGACTATTTAACACATGAATTTTTTTAATTAATTATATTTTATTAGATCAGCAGTAATGAACCAAAACCTATATAATTTATTTTTATTGCTACTGTAGGCTGAATCATGATGATTTATACAGCCAGATTGAAGCAGTGACTATAATTACTCTGTTATTGTCAACTATATATTTTTTAAAATCAAACATTTCAACCACATCTAAACTCCATAAATATGGATGCCTATGATTTTAAAGACCTACTTGACAATATTGCCAGTCTTCACTGTAGAAGTTTCTTGCTGGTACTCATGACATACCATACACCTTGTTGTGTATCTTTCTGATTTACTTACAGAATAGTGCGGTTTGACCATTTGGAATTACTTCATTTTCCATATTTCTTATTCCACTGTCGTCTGTGTACTCAAGAAATAAAGATAAACAGCATAAGATTTTTCTTGTCCTTTTGTTTCATTTGAATTTTTATTATACTTTTTTTACAGTGAAATTAGAAGTATGTGGAAAATAGACCAGTGTAGATGTGCAAAACATAACTTTCAGAAAACTAATGAAAGTAGTGCCTTCAGGAAGCAATTGCTTACCAAATATAAGTCTGAAGGAAGCTAAGAAAGACAGTAGCAGGTCAGTGAACTTACATTAAATGTAAAGAAGTCACAAAGTATTTTTTAAAATCCAACTTTTAATAGAAATTTCCTAATAGTAATGACCATGTTTCATTTTGCTGCCTGTCACAATCTTCATTTGTTCAACTTATCCATACATCTTTGATTGATCAAAACTTAAACAGAGCAAAATAGCATTCAGGGCTCAGATTAAAGCATTGTTCTTGGTGAATACCCTTAAGGCCTAAAAACCAGCTCATGTGTGCAAAAAAATTCCATTTTCTTGGGCTGCCCAAAGACAACGAAACACCCTTTTGCCAGTGTAAATAATGGAGGGAAAAAACAAAGCAACCCCCTCAAAATGCCTCCTCCCCCAACCCAAGTATGCTGCTCATACAGAGACCTTTTGACCATCTTCCTTGATCCTCCAGGTGACACAGACTTTGCTCTTAGTGTGGATGGTATCGTCTGGTGTGCATCATCTTCGCAAAAAATTTCGTGAAGAGAAAACTTAGAAGGCTATATGCCATTTTTTCTGTGCAATTGGAAGTCTGTCTTACATATGATCATTTGTTTCTAAATATGGAAATGGAAGAGAAAATAAACCACCTCAATTATGTTGGTTTACTGAACCTTAGTAGTGATCAGTTTTCTCTTTGAGTAAAACTCAGAGCAATGATTTTCACAGCATGCAAAGTATTTGGAGATTCTCTTTCATGACCAAAAAAAATCTTTATTTTCTTTTACTTCCTCATAACTACTCCAGTTATATTATTTTTGGCACTCCTTTTGCTTCCATTGCTGTCTCAGGAAATATCTGGTCAAAGGCTACCTGTCTAGGCTTTAAAATAGCATGTTCTCTTAAAAAGGTTTTGACTCTTATGTTTAAGTTGATGCCAGCTTCCTTTCCTACTTATCCATCCTTCCTCCTTATCCATGTCCCACTTTTCATGCTCTCATTCTTCAGGATAAGATTAGCATTAAAAGGCCACTCAGAACTGTTTGAATGTCCTTCAGTCTTTTACAGAAGTCAAGGGGAAAAAGGACAGTATTTTAAGGCAGTTGGATGTTCAGTCTGTCCACAATGTCCAGCAAAGAAAAAAATACCTCCAGTGACACATGGGCACTTCCTTTCTTCATGCTGCTTTGCAGCATCAATGACAGTAAAGGGAAAAAAATTTCTATTCTTTCTACTTTACTGAGTATATCAGTATTCTGATGAGTAGTGAGGCAGAGTATTCGAAAACTACTATATTTGCTCACCTGATCAATAAGAGTCTAAGAAGCAACTGAAAAAGAAATTTATAGTTATGTTTATTTCTGTGCTGGGATTCTTTTTCGTAACAATGCTGGCAATGCTGAAATCTAAGGCCCAATCCTGCAATGTTATGAGTGCAATCTGCTGAGAGTGCTTTGTGCTGCTCAAGAGACATTGAATATCTTACAGGATGGGATCCTCTGAAAGATTTGAGTGTGCTTTTGTCAACATTTGCCTTTCCTCTCAGAGCCCTTAAGAGCAACTGTAAAGACAGATAACAGAATTCTTAGAAAGTTCAAATGTAAATCTCTTCAGAATTATTATGTTCTCTAGAGGAGAGTAAACAAATAAACATAGTAACCACTACAGTAATAACATTGCACTTATATAGAGCTTTTCTTGTGTTTTACAGAGATTTTCATCTCAAGATGTCAAAGGACTTTATAAATGGTACTTATCTAACCCTCCTAACACCTATGTAAAGGTAGTACTTAGGTACCGTCCTAGTTTTCAGATAAGAAACTAGAAATGGAGGCATAAAGGCACATTAGGAAATTTTCTTGTGTTTCTCAGGTAGTCTATGGAAAATAAGACTCAGTTCTCCTCATCCGGTGTACTAATGACATAGATATTATTGTCAATAAGTGATATTTGAAAGATATTTTAAATCTTGTCGTTTTATATTTTTGTTTTCATTGACACCCTATTTTTCTGTTTTAAAATGTTTAAAACGTTTCTCATAATTACAGTTGGAGGTTTTTAATTACCGCCCCCTGGAAATCAGTTGATTTAAAACAGGCAGTCTTAAGGATTGTTGTTAGTCTAGTTTACTTTTAACCATATCGCAATGTAATGAATTATTAATTGTGTCATAAACATTGTTCTGTCTAGAGAATGGCTATCTAATATCTACTCTTATTCCTTTAAATTCTGATGAAGCGGTAACCACCAGTGGTAGAAAAGAAGAGAGAAAATTATTTATTATCACTTTATGTACTGCAACAAAATGTTACTAATGCTTCTGTTTTATAAAATAATATGCAAATACTTTTGCATTTTCCATTACTGTAAAATATGAAATTTGCATGCATTATTTTTATCAAAGTTTTCACATTTTAGAGTAACTTGCCCATATTATATTTCACTGAAACCTGTTGAAGAAATGCACAAATTTGATTAGAACAGTATGTTAGCATCTTCCACATATTTTTTTTTAACATCACATGCAAATTGTGGTTGCCGTTCTCTGAAACACGAGGGATACTATTCTTTAATCTGTGAAACAGACCCCAGGAAAACACTTGAATTCTCATTAATGTAATTTTTGTACTTTGTACAGCACTTCGGGAAGTAAATAGGATATTTTTTGTTCTAATATATGATTTTGTATGATAAATGCTGTTTGAGAGAGTGCAGGTGAGCAAACATGCACTGTCAGTCTGGTATAAGCTATATTAAGCACAGCCTTTTTAGTAAATGCAATATTTAGTCATTCCAATTACTTCCAATTTGCTTCTAAGTTCCTTACAGAATGTAAGTAATAAGTTTAAGTAAGAAATTATGTTATTACTTTTGTGCTGTTTGAAAATATGATTATGACTTATTGAAATAGGTGTAAAAGTGAGTTTATCTGAAATTTTCTCTCACTGAATGAGTGACAGCCTTGCGACATTTTAAGTTGTAATGCCTGTATTATTTACTGAATGTTTTAATGTACTTTATTTCAGATCTTTGCAACCTTTGAAAGACTTGGGTCTCAAATATTTGGAATTCATACTGCACTGTAGAATATGTTTGTACCCATAGTGCATCGTAGAATATTATGCTCTTTTACAAAAGTAGTAGGGAATAAAACATACTCAGCAGTATCTCCTGAAAGATGGTGTTTTCTCACATAAATCTTGGAAACGGTGATGTGAAAGAGAAATAAAAAGATAAAAAAAAAGTCAGATTTCAAGTACAGCTTGTAAAGGTCTTCAGATATGGTGGTTTAAAGATCTAGATATTAAACCCAAACCACCAAACTCATTCAAACTTGTTTGGGGTTTTAAGAGCACATTTCCTTTCAAAATGATAGTCATTAAACAGAAAGTGTTGAATATTTAGAAATACTTGCTTTAAAAGTGTGTATATTGATACACAGGCAGTAACTCAAATTCATGGGCTCTTTCAGGACATTAACAATTATTTACACTTAAGGCTCACAAAAGGTAGGTTGATATTGGTAAAAGAAAAGTAGCTGAGATATATTCAACCCAGCTAGGGCTCAGTTTCAAATGAAGGAGCCCAGGAGCTATTGGTAGGTGTGGGAACACCGAGCTTCTTATGTGTCACAAAGTCTTAGGCTTGTCCAGCCATTCAGTTTTGTGCTAGTAACACCAACAAGCAAGTTGTTGTCTAGTTCAAGTATTTCTTTATGGATGGTATAGATGTATTTTGAACTGTAGGAAGTTTTAAACTTTGGTAATACAAGCCATATGGGATTCTTAACTTTGATGAAATCTGATGGATTGTTTCACACATGGTCATGCTGAGTTTAATGCTAAAAGAAAAGACTTGAACAATTTTTTAATATAATTATTTCTGAATAACAGTTTGTAAAAAGCATGCACAGTCTGGTTAACCATACTTTCTCTGACACTAGATTTTGAAATATTAACATTTTCCTTTTGCTGATTTCTGTATTTTCCTTTAATTGCATGACAGTTTATCATGAGGGAATAGCCACTGCTGAGCACTTCCAACATGTTGAGGCAAATAGTGATACACTGACAGGGAATTTGCAGGCTCTTTTCTCAAAGTCGCTGCCAGATGCTGATGCAGGCTGAAATAAAATGTACACTTGTAGAATGCACCATTCTATTATCTA
This sequence comes from Coccyzus lansbergi, assembly GCA_033558105.1. Taxonomy (NCBI): domain Eukaryota; kingdom Metazoa; phylum Chordata; class Aves; order Cuculiformes; family Coccyzidae; genus Coccyzus; species Coccyzus lansbergi. Next base: position 2,095,858 of record JAUMJK010000318.1, on the reverse strand, counting down.
GCATTTGATAATTCACTTCTCAGGCTAAGGGATTTCACTGGCATGAAACTAGGCCTTACAGAAATGTTAAGTAAACTCTCAAGAGCTGTTCATCAAAGTCAGCTTGTTGAAAAAGAAACTAAGATGTGCAGAAAGGCAAAATATTGTTGAATCAACAATCAGTAACAAGGTTTTAGTGTTAGGAAAATGGATAAGAGGTACCTCGAGTTTCTCTGTTAAAATTAATATTTTTTTAATGGGCTGGAAAAATAAGTAGATGGAATAAGTAAACAAAGGCTCATACAGTAATTAATAAAATCAAATATTGCAAAATGATTTTGCATGATACGAAATTCTGTTGGTCAGTTACTTCGAAAAACATGGTTGAGGAGAATTTTACTAGAGAGAAGAAGAAAAATCAGAGCAGTGGACACTGATGTATCAAATGGACTATAACCCCCAGTGTCCCCCCCATAATTCTCTAAAGAGGGCAGATAAAAGAACTATTAACACACATTCTAGTTCATGATAGTAATGCATAAATTAGCAAGTGATTGCATAGGACTGATTAGTCCCTTTCAGTTTCTTACGAAGCAAGTAGTATGGAATGTGAAGCAACACCAAAAAAGTTAGAAATCCATACTAAAAATGTACAGTCTGTGTCTCATTTGGATTACTGTGTTGAGATCTGGTCATTTAGGTGTTGGTACCACTAGTGAAAAGAATAGAGGGTCTATAGAAGTGCACAATTCAAGGTTTAGTTGAAGCATAGTTACATAGGGAAAGAGAGAAAAACATTAGTTGTTGATTGAGCACAGAAGAGAAGATGTGGAAAGAGCATGTATAATGAACCTACTCTTTTAGGTACATGTCTCTTTTTAGATCATCTTTTGTGTTATATACTTTTGCTAGGAGCATCTTCTGTCTTAATAGGGAAGGAATATTAATTTAAAATGAACAATGGAAAATTTTAAATGTTTGTTAGAAAATGATATGAAACAGTGGAACTATTTGCTGCTAAAAGAGAAATATATTTACATATACAACAGGTTACCTAAGTTTATAGTAGAAAGGAAGACAGCGGGATTAAAAACTTTAGAATTTAAAATATAGTGATTGAGTTTTGGAGGAATTTTCCCTGGAAGTTAGAATTTTACATTTCATATTTCCTTCAGCATATATGGGAGGTGGTATAGTAGATGAAATGTACTAAGGATGGATGAAAATGTACTATGAGTGTTATTCAGTAGGAAAGTCATGTGCACCTATGTGGATAGTTTCTTTATTATGGAGAGTTACAGAAAGTTTACTACAACATGACACATGTTTTTTAAAATATATTTATTTTTATACTTGTCATTCTGCCAGTATTCTGGACTTAAAATGAACTAATAGACATGATCCCTTATTTGCCTCAACTCATTGACTATAAAAATTGTGTTGTTGTTGTTGTGATATCTATCACTAACTTGCAAAGAAAACAAAAATGAGAAATTATTTAAAAAAAAATCATTTTAAAGCAGAAACAGTGCTTGTGCAATTATGTCAGAGCTTAACGTCATCAGTATAAGAGTTTTCCTTCTGGATAACTCCATCTCTATCATGCAATTGGATTACTGTTTTGCCTACAAAACAAAAAAAAAAAAAGATTAACAGCCTACATGGCACAGTGTGTCATACTACCTTTGATACAGAAACTGTGTTACCCTCTAGTTTATGCATTGCTTTAGCAGGGCTTTCAAGCACAAGCATCACATATTTGGATTGTGATGTCATTCAGAATGTGATGCACTGAATGGAAAAAAAAAGGAAAAGTGCAGAGGAAAGTAGGAAATGGGGCAATTTAAAAATTAGAAGGAAAAGCATATGTTTGGCTGCGCTATTTCCAACCTTTCTGATCATCAGAGTTCATCATACCAGTGAATTGTGAAAGTCATACACAGATATCAGCACCTTATCCTAATATTTCCAGCTCTCAACAGAATAGTTGCAGCAGTTCAGCATCACCCCTTCCTATAACAACCTTCTGTGAGAATGAAATTTTTCTAGAATCATGTCATAACCCTCTAGTAGGCTAAAGCCAGGGATTTAAGGAAGATCTCCCTCGGGCCTTGGGACCTGTTCTAGGAGAGGCAAAACTGGCTCAGGTGTCAGATTGCTTTCAGACTTCTGCATCTGAATCGTCTGTAAATGCTCACTACAAATCAGCAGTGATGTAGGATACTGCAAGGAAAAGTTTACCCCAAATCCCCATTTTCCAATAAGTCTTCTAACTGATTTGTGTATGTTGGTGATGAGGATTATTGCAGGATTTATTTTAAAGAAGTGTTTCCTTTTTTGAGAATTCAGGTTATCTGAGGTCAGTTTGCATGTGGAATTAGGGCAATTGACGAATTCATTTCTCTGACTCTTTTTCTAAATAGTTTCTTCTAAAACCATCTACCTATTCCTTTAAATCCTCCAAGAAAAAAACCAAAAAAAACCCCAAAAACCCCCCAACCAGCCTGTATTTTTAGATCTGATCAGCCTCTGTCCTGTAAGGTTTGGGAAAAGGAAAACATTACTTTTTTTATTTCTATTTTGAAGGTATTTGGAGTTGTTTTGTTAGTATAAAGATGAGAAATATCCTCCGAGTATGTCTGTCCTAGTTGGATATACATATTCAAGAAACGGATGCTGGGCCAGATCCCCAGCATGAAGTCAAAAGAGCTCTGTTAATGTAGACTAGGTAAGGATTTGGCACAGAGAAACATATGAGTATACAAGTGCCACAGCTCACTGGGTGTTATTACAAAAAGTCTGTCTCTTGCTGGCATTGACTTTCAAAAACAAGCTGCGCTTAGCACCTCTGAGTTTATAAAGATCACACAGCAACCTACATGCTATCAAAGCTTCAGGAACAAATAAATAAGCAGCTTATCTCTCAAGGTCTTTCGCCCTGATTTTATTATAAGTGACAATAGAACCAAAGCTGTAAAGCAGTATAAGATCTTCAGCCCAAATATGTGCTGTGTATTTTTTCACATTGTCTGAATCTGCTGTTGGGTGACTTTCCTCAACAAATTGTAATATTAGGAGGTTTTTTAGATCTGTCAGAGCTTTGGAATTAATTCTCACTTTTGTTCTACAAAAGACATGCAATATTTTTTCACACATCTGCTTCAGGAGAAATGAACCTGCAATGGCAGGCACACATTTTGAAAAAGAAATGTCAGTTTTATGGATCTCTCTGTCTTTAAACTGTAGTCTTTACAGAGCTATCTATGTTTACACAGAGAAAATTCAGAGGAACTCCATTGTATTTTAACCTCTGAAGCAGATATGCTGAATGAGTGAAAACCAAGTAATTTCACTCGTCCTTTGAGAAACATAATGAAAAGCTTAAGGCAAAGATGTCCCACTGTCTGAAGTAGGTGTGTAAAATTTCACACAGCAAAGATGACAACAAAATAAGATTTCTTAAATACTTTTCTTCTATTGTTCTTCAGCAGCTGTAAAACAATAAAAATCATGTTCTTGCTCAAATTCTCCCACTCCAGTAAAATCCATCTGTAAAACTGATGGGGATGACTGAACAGAAACAACAGGCAGCCAGGCCTTTTCAGTGGGAGAGAATCAGTATAAAAATGAATGAAGCAAAATAATATAAACAAAAAGGATTAATTTCTTTAGGTTTTAGTTCAAGCCTAATTTCAGAGTCCTCTCTTTCAGCAGCTAGCCCTTCAAGAAATTTTTCTCTTTGTGAAGGGGCGGAGTAGATTGTATCTTCATCTCCTGCCATGTGATGCCAGACATTGTCAATGTAAACTTAGTAAAGGCACATGCCTGGAGTGGATTGTGTTAGAAAAAGTGGTTGGAAAAATATTTGTTTTCTTCTCTAATTCATTCATGTTCTGTGTCCAAATGAGAGACAGGAAACTGATGGGTTGTGTTTAGGCTATAAATGGTATGTTTAGGACATAATTAATCTTGAGCCAATACGTCTTTTTTATTTTGTTTTTCTTCTGACCTATATAGTCTTTTAACCATCTGTAAAGAGAAGTGCATTTGGTAGATTCACCCAGTGGCAGGATCTGCTGCTCCAGCAGCATCCATTGCACAGCTCTGGTGGGACGTCTCACAGCAGCCCCCACTGTCAGGCTGTTCCCTGCATCTTAGCTCAGCACATAATCAAGTGGTGCATAGCCACACACTGACTGCATGCCACACATTTCCACCTGCCATGTCATTACTCATTAGTGCCTAGAATTACTGCCACTGGCTTCTACAGATGAATGCTAAAGCCCTAGGTGAGTTAAAATAAATAAAACCTCTTGCTGGCCCCCTAACGGACTATTGCCTGCCACCTGCAAAGGGAAGAAATCAGTCATTACCTCAGGCAGATAAGAGGGTCTACAGTTACTCACCTGAAGTAGACCACTTATCGTCCTGATCCTGGGCTGAGTCAAATCTTACATATGTTCATCAGATGGTGGATTCTTATAGTTATTCTACATGCTACAAGTACGTGAGGAGAATGAAGAACTACTCAGCCTATATGTGCTTTTTGCCATGAAATCTACTCGCATCTGAATTGAAATATGTTAGTACAAAACGGTACCTAAAAATCTGAAATATAGTATCCCCAAAATAATAAAGTATTATTAGTTTTATTGCCAAGCATTGTAGCTATTCTGTCTGAGCCTCTCAGAGTGGACAACATAATTCATAAATGAAACCTACTGCATTTCTGACAGAGCTGCCTGACTGAAATACAGAGTGGACAAGGAATTTTACCTTTCCCCTATTGCTCCACACCTGGTGAATCCGTAGATTCTTGATGTATTTATTAATGTTGAAATGTACTTTATGATTCTGCAAAGTGTTCGGCTTATCTCAAATTATAAATTCAAGAAAAAGTATCGATATCTCAAACTTTAAGATAAAACCTCTGTATGACTTTGAGGGCTGAAAGAGACTAGTGGAGTTCATTGTTTTCGCTAGTGACCTAAGTGATAAGGTAAAAGTCAGCCCCAGCAAATCTGCAGAGAACACCAGGTGAAGGGTAGAATATCCCACGGTATAGATTCAGTTGCATTAAGCGGAGGGACTGGGAGTCTAGGCTGAGAGAGACCTCAAAACTTTCAACAGTTCTGCACTTGAGGAAATTTAACTCCCTGTGGAAACTGAACACATAATGACCCTGGGAATATGATGGATACCAGCAGTGTGTGCTTGTTGCAAGTAATGTAAGCTGTACCCTTGGCTACATTAAGAAATTAATGGCTAGTAGATGGAGATTATTATCCCCCTCTACCTGGCACAGGCTTGGCATCACCTGGAATGCTGTATCCAGTTTTGGAATGCCCTTGTGCAGGAAAGATATTGAGAAAGTAGAGATGATCCAGCAGGGGACTCACAAGAAGTAGAGGGCCTGTTGTGTTTGACCCTAAGATAAGAGTTTGAGGGGGCTGGGCTTGTTTAGGCTGGCAAAAAGGGAACTGAGAGGGATAGCAGCATTATCCTACAACTAGTGAAAGAAAAGAGAACAGAGCCAAACCCTTTTCCGTAATGCTAGATGGTTAATGAAGGGACACTTTGTTGAAACGTTTTCTCTAGGAGGGTATCAAATAGCTGGTGATGGTTATCCAGAGAGGGTGAGAAATTTCCATTCGTGGAGGTTTTACAAACTTAGCTTGCTCTGGCATTGCTGGTATGTCTGCTCTAGACAGAAGATTGGACTAGATGATTAGCTTGAGGTCCTTCCCTGTGACTCTGTGGTTGCATTTTAATTCACAACTCTTCAATCTGTCTGAGAGTATTTCTCATACACACCCTGTGAGCAGTGCCTTGTGTGAAGCTATGGGTGGTTCTTCATGCATTCAGAAGTCCTCACATGGACTAGCAAACTTAAGAATTTTTCATAAGAAAGCTAAGAGATATACTTATCTGTAAATGCACAGCATTGCCAGAAAAAAATCCACTCTGTGGAGAAAACATATTAAGTTGCCTTGTGGATATTAGGTATTTTGCTTCTCTCTCTTGAATGCTATAGCTCATATTGATGTCAGCATCGTTATACTTGTTTGTTTGCATCAGGAAACCTGATGCCTGACTTCATCATTCCTTCTGAGAAAAAGATTCCTCCATGTTAATACTTCAGTATTTGAACAAGTAGCTTCAATATTGAAAGATTTCATGCTCTTGTCAAGAATGCCAGAAAGTTACTTGACATCTTAGGGAATTTATTACTGAAGCTAATTAAAACTTCTAATTGAAAGATTAAAAAACAAGACTCCAAAAATTATTCAGTTTTTTTCCTGCACCTATATCTCAAACACTGGAACTTTTAGCATTTCCAGTTGCAGATGTTTTGCTTTTAGAAGTTCTCTGAGTACAATTTTAAAGCTGCCTGATGTTTTCTGTTGCTGTGCCAACTGTTGAAAAGCAGTCTGGTCTCATAAACATGCCAGTACAAGTGAAAGAGTGCTATAGGGTAGGTCCCTTGGGATCTCACAGTCGAAGGGATGGAAAACTCATCCTCAAGATTCAACAACTGAAAAATGTGCAACCACATGGAATTTTACAGCTCTGAATACTTCCAGTGGTTTTACTTTTTAAACTTTGGATGCAGAGATATTAAAATCACCCCATACAGGTGTGGCAATACCTCAGTTTCTTGGAAGGTAATAAATATCGTGTTAATCAATGGTCAGTCTCTTTGTGATATAGCAGAGCCACACTGTTATGACAAATGACTTTAAACAAGTTCAGCACTATAATTATGGAAAAGGTTACATTGTTCTACAATTATCCTTTTAATCAATCTTGCAGCATAATCATCCTGCCGAAAAATCTGTTTCTCAATACCAATTTCATTATCTAGGTGATTCTCATCACCAGTCATTAGAGTGTGATTCACTATATTCTTAACAACTCCTGTTTTAACTTTAAATGGGTGATTAAACTCAATATACAGGATATTACCTGCACTATCGTCTTTATAATACATTCTCCTTCTCAACTGTCAGGACATCTCTCCACTAATAAATGTAAAAAAGCATTTCTTATTAACATCCTTTTCCATAGTAAATCATATTCAAATTAACATTACCAATGAAAGAGAAGGAGGGAGAACAGTTCTTTTCTTAACGTTCTATCTTGCCAAATATTGCATGAGAAGGAACAGGGCAAAACTGGAAACCTCCAGGCTGTCCTAAAAGGTTGACATATCTGAAGTAAGAAGTATTAAGGCAGTACTTTCTCTTGACTTTTGAACTTGCACAGGTTCCTTAGACATTCCAGCACAGAAGTAAGAAAAATTTTGCACAGAGGTATGTTTGTGTTTTCTTCTGTTGTGAGAGCTGGCAAAATTTTAAGACTTGTCATAAGTCCCTGTATGGGACTTGAGGTTTTTGGAGACTTCTTGCACATGTTACTTGTACCAATCATTCAGCCTCTGGCTTAATTTTGGCCATTTGTAAAATGTCTACAGTATTTGGCTACCTCCTGGCTTCTTGAGAGCTTCAGTATCTGTGTTCAGCTAGAGTAAAGGAGTTACATTAGTAAATTCTTTTTAAAGAGGGTATTTTACATTTTGCTATTTAATACTGAGTTTTCTATCACTACAAATGCCAAAGAAGACTTCCTAGGCTAAGATTTTGCGTCAATTTCCAATGGACCCTACCTAGTGATGTCACAAGGGATGGCAACTTTTCATTTAGTTAAAAACAGCTCTTAATTACTTGAGAAGATGGAAATATTTCCAGTTTAAAATACGACAGATTTAAAGTTACATATAAATATCAGTTAAAAAAAATTGTATGGAATACACTTTTGAATATTCCTTTTAAAAAGCTTTAAGGGCTTCCCTCGGAAAAGTAACTAGAATCGGCATGTTTAATTATATTGCTTAATTATGAAGTTCCAATTTCATCGTAAACTCCACACTTCTGACTGCTTTATGCAGACAGAAGTTCAGTTCTATCCAGACCCTGTTTAACTCTGACCATGACAAGGTCCCTGTTGTGAGGGTAAATCGACTTTGGAGATGATTGCTTCTTGACACTTTGCCTGCCACTTTTGTGTGTAGATTTATGTACTATACATTTTCATTGAGCATTTAACCCTGAATCTTTATATGGGCCTGCCATAAAGCACATGCCTATCATCCAGGAAATGCTTGGCAACGCTTTTCCTAGACAGGAGTCATTTTAACATGAAGAAGAATTAATTGCACTGAATTTCTAATATCCTGGGAAATAATTTCTGCCCACTGCTAAGAGAGGTTTAATTAATCTCTAGGTTTTAATTATTAATTTTCATATTCACTTGAAATAATTAGTATGTTTGGATAAACTTATATTCCGGCTTTTTTTTTGTAAAATGAGCTACAGATTGGAAATGTGAAAGAAAATCTTATCAGAAATGTTGTATAATCAAATAAGTCTTACAGAACTTGATTGGCAGAAGTTTTGCTAATATACTTACTACTTGTGAGAATAAACAATGAGTATGCATTTTCATTTAAAGCTGGACTCTTCTCAGTTGCTACTAAAACAGACAAAGGTTTGTAGAGGGAGAAAAAAACTGCTCTGTCACAATGACTTATACAAGCTTAAGCAGCAGACTTCCTAAACCAAGACTTATCACTTCAGGGTTATTTCCATGTGACCTGTGGAGGATGCCCATGAACAGCGGGAGAAGACATGCAGTTTTCTATGCTCTAGGGCTGAGCCTCTCAGGGCAAGACTAGAAGGCAGTCCTGGGTGTTGTGAAGTAATCATTAAGTTACACGCTTGTCATTTCTTGTACATTCACTCAGAACTAATGCACATCACTTTTTCCAATTATAATCATTCCACCATTTAACAAGCACAAAAGGCCTTAGATTCCAATTTGCCACTGATGCTTCACTCTCACTTGCTTATTTCTTGGCATTTAGGTCAGGCTAGGTTGTGCACAGCTCCAATAATGGGGTATATTCACCCTTCATACAGCAGACACAAACGATGAAGGCTAGAACAACTGGCCTCACAATGCGAGAGCAGATAATTTCCACTGGTATGGTAATTTCTCTATTTTCCTTTCAGTTATTGTAAATATGGTTGGTTGATTTTTTTTTAAAATTTGCTTATTGCCAAAGCCAAACAGAAAGCACACGATGATATAGCAGGTACAGCCCTTGCCACATTTCCTTGCTGGCTAAATCAAAGTTTCTCTAGTAAGCATGTCACATTTCATTTAGCTTCCACAACAAAAAAACAAAAGGAAAAAAACCCCAAACCAAACAAAACGAGAAACTGAAAAAATTCCCACAAAAACAAACCACCAAATCACAGCTGCTGAAATCCCCAGCCTCTAATCTTAGTTAGCCTCTCACTAATGACAAGTAACTGGAACGTGGAATCAACCAGACAATGTGTTAAACAAGCTTTGGCAAAACAGTAGCCAAGAATTAGAAGAGTTTGGCACAGCATGTAAAATGTTTTTTCTCTTCTTTCTGTAGAAAATCATCTGCTTCTGCTGGAGTGCTGTACAAATTTTGAGAGCAGATATGCTTATTCCTATGGAAGTATTCAATAGGAAAAGAAAGCAGTGATGCCTGCTCTCCTTTTCCCCCATTATAGTCTTGCCCTTCCCTACATGCAGGCATCAAAGAAACCCAGTGCAGACAGTGAATTTCCTCTTGGTGGAATAGAAAGTCTTAGCCCAGTGATGAACCAAGACTTGAAGCCACCGTTTTTGAGTGATGCTGTTTTCCTGCCCATTCAGAAATTTTAGGAAGAGAGGAGTGGTGCAAACTCCTTCAATATTCATGAAGGTACATTGCTGCTCATCACCCTATCTAGTGCCAGGCAGAGACTTGCGGCTCTAGTTTTGTCCTGTGTTAAAAAAGAATAATTTCATTTATTACTTATTCATGCATCAGTGATAAATGAAAATATAGAACACAAACTGAGTAACACAGTGCTGAAGCTAAACTGAGGGATACTTGCAGCAACACATTATAGTTATTGTCTCTGCTCAGTTTTGTGACTCTAACAGTTTTCATAAAGTCAGAACAAGCTGGTTCAGCCTTTGCTTGTGGTGTCTGTCAGTGGTGGCATCAGAGCGGCTGCAGTTGTTCAGTGCAGCTGGGATCCCCTTCTGATAGATCCCCCTGGGTACAATCTTCTCTCAAATCTGGCTCTTCTAGCAGCAGGATGCAAAGCAATCCTGCAGAATGTTTCTAAGTTCTTGGAAATTTGGTTTTTCATCTGCCTTTGAATGACAGAACAGCACTTTTAGCCCATCTAGAAGCTGTGTGTTTTTCCAGTGCATAAGTTACATGTGTTTTCAGGAAGAGCACCAGCTCTTGTTTTGGGGCTATCTTTACAACAGAAAGTAAATGTAATACTTTTTCTTAAATTATCCTAATATCATCTCTTTAACTGTTGAAAGAAAAAAGGTACCAAAAATAAAATTAAAATTTTCACATATCTCCAGTTTAATGAGCCTGCACTGTTTTTTCCCAATAAAATGATAAAGTTTTTGTGACTGCTATTCTGGAACAAATAATTAAAGAAAGAAGGATATGCTGCTTGCAAACTGTGTGACTCAGTTGCACAGGACAGCCTCCTCTGAAACTCCTATTAAATTTCTGTTCTTCCAATGTCTTAGTGAAATCTCTTAAATGAACTAATTTCTCTACTAAGGAAGGTATTTAGTGACTAAATGTACTTTAAGACATATGTCTTTCAACTTCATTAGTATTTCTTATATTTATTTACATTCTGTTTCACAATATCCTATCATAGCTGGCTTTCTTAAGCTAGGAGGCTCTGAAAAAACATGTGGATGAGCTATACAGTGCACAAACTTTTCTCTCAAACTTAATTTTAAGACATAATTGGGTTGTTATCCGTACAGTATTTTCCTCCCTGACCGCAAGAAATACCAGTCTGCCTCTGTAGATAATAAATGATGGAGATTCAAACTCTAATGGAATTTCACATGTACCTCACACAGCCTGAAAGACGAGAATACTCTAGATAATACACGATTGCTTCGCATGCAGTGCTGCATGCTCCCCTAAGCTTTGCCCACAACGAAGTACAGGGTCAGGCAAGTGTGATTTTTTTTTTTCTTTTCACTTTCTGAATTGCCAATATAATCAGTTTGAATTCAACTTGCAATTCACGCCAAGACAATTTAAGGAAAACACTGCGAAAAGAGAAACCTCAGGGTTTTTCTTTACTCTCCTCTCTTTTTTGCCCTCCTTCCTGCTATAAGAACATCGGCTGCTAGAATCATTGTTTTTATGGGTACATTTGAAAGATAGTCAGGTACCTAATTCTCAGTGAATTAATGTATTAAATATTATTCAATGTTGCTTTTCATTAATATGCTTCCTAATAATTATGGACCCAGTAAAATTTCTTCCTGCTCTCTGTAACAAAAGATATATTCTTTTACAGTATTTGGGATTTGTAATAAGGTTTTTCTCTTTGAAAATTGCTATTGTGTAAGTCTTCTTTCAGGTAAGAATATCTTTCTGTAGTAATTTTTGATGAACAAATAGAAATATCTTGTTTTTGCTTTAATACATCTAGTTGTCCTTTACTTTCAATTCTTCTTATTAACACCTAACATGAACTAGGTAATTTTGCAATTGTAGTCCTGTTCTACAACATTTTTTATTACAGACTTTGTTGTACGTCAAAGGTTAACTTTTTTTTAAAAAAATATAAATTTCTAAAGCTTGGATAGTATGTATATTGTGAAACGATTCACTGTCTGTTTTGTTGTTAATGTTTATGTTTTTATACTTTGAATTATTGTTCATGTTTAAAAAGACTTCCTAAATTTTGATTGTAAGTAAGACGAACATGGGAAATAGAAAAAAAAAATCATGATTGCTTCAATTAATTCTGTAGTACAGAAGAAATAGCTATGTAATAATGAAACCTCTACTTATTTTACTATTGCTATTTGTACTATTCCTGCATAGAGGAAGCCTAGAGGCTGGGATATCTGTTTTCTCAGACAAACTAGTCATCCTACCATTAATATCAGGAAGAAGAATTTCACTTCTTCCAGTGAAAATTAGTTTTAGTTCAAGAACAAGAATTTGGCCCATACGTGAATTCTGTATATTTAGCGTATACAGTGATATATTACAGTTCCATTTAATTAAGTAAAAAATTCTATGTATGTCATCTGGTCAGGAGTTCATGGACAATCTACTAGTAAGAAAATATCTCTAGGATATTTCTTTTGATAAAGGGTCAGAATCTTGGGTTTAGATCTTGTGACAATACATTCATGCAACACTTTTCTGCCCAATACTAATTCACTACTCACTCTGAAGACAAAAACATTTTGTGCTTTTTTACCAACACAACTTTTCACAAAGGCCTTTCTCTGGAACTTTCCCATCATGTGTTGACTTGGTCTATTGCAACTCTTTTAGTGACTGAGTTAACTGTGAACAGCACAGGGTACTTTTATCTAAGATCACAGGTATGTGTTTCTCTGGCATATCTTAGTAGTTAGTAATGAACAAGCTGTTTCAGATAAAAATGTCAATCAGTAATACTTGTAGAGCCTTAAACAAGAACATGAATTTAAAAAATTTTAATGACTATAAAATGTTCATATATCTGCAGCAGGGAGTCAAGAAACAAAATTCTGAATATAATAATTATAATACAATAATACCACATCTTTCCCCAAACCACTTATACAGAGACAATTGTTTTCTTATGAAATGGCTATATTAGATTTCTAAGCCTTCAAATACGCAGAGGGGAGATTTTTTGTCATGCTGATTAATCCCATCTGATTCAGTCAGAGTACTCATTTATTGTTCCTCTAGACAGAATTTGGAAGTTTGTAGGTTTTCTAGTTACTCTGATACGTTATCAAAATCAGCGTTTGCACAGTTTTCATATATTTGGTATCTTCTTTGGAGTCCAGTTAGACTTTCTAGTCAGATTCACCATGCAGCAATAAGCATGAAGAAAAAAGGTTTTGTTGATTTGCCATAACCTTTACCTTTCCTATGAATGTGTGCACACCAAGTTAACAATTTCACTCACATGCTTAAGCAGCTTCTTTAAACTTGATCAAGGAAAAGCTAAAAGAAGGTGATGTCTTATGGCTCTTGTTCTTCACTTAAATCCTGACTGGTCCTGGTGTGATGTTGATGGTCCTCTTTATTGGCTGGTGTTAATAATTGACAAATTTTGCCTAATTTTAGGTCACAGAAAATGGTATTTTAGACTGTAGAATATTCATTCTTCCTTCAAATTCTTCCTCTTCTGATTGCTCCTAGCAGTTAGCATTCATTTCTTTCTGTAGTGTTGGGTAGTGTTGTCCAGCTAATTTTGCGTTCTGACATCCTAGTTGAGGAAATTTCAGAAAATCATGTAGCAGTGACTGCTACACTAGTTTCCTTTACTGTGTTTCTTCCCATCACTTTTTTTGGGTGAAATGGAGGCAAAACATAGTCCTTTCTCATGGAGGATTAAGATGGGAGGGAGGCATGAAAATCCCTGCAAATGCCTCTGGAGTTTCTGTCAGAAGTTAGGGAGGACCTTTCCCAAAGTAAAGATAGGGAGGCAGGGCCCATGAAAGGTTCATTTACTTCTGACACTCTGGTATTAAGTCTTTAAGCAGCCAGACAACTGGATTCCCCACAAAACCTTCAAATCTAGAAAGCTCTTTATATAATTTGTTAAGATGCCACTTTCTTGGATGAATACCCACAGCCATATGGCACTGAATTAACACAGATTTTCACTGAATTAACACAGATTTTCAAATTTCATATGTTCTGATAACAGCACTGTTAGCAAAGTGGAAAGGGCAAGTGTTTAACATACAAACTTCTTAAAGGATTTATAAATTTCAGCAATGAATGCTGCTTCTTGAACAAAACAGGGAGCTGTTATTTGGTTTTATCATTGTAGTTTCCCCAATGTGTCTACTTTAATAGAAGGAATCTATCTCTGGATTGCTGTACTTCTTATTTAATCAGTCTGGGGGAGGCCACAGGAGGTTGTCTAGTCTAACCTCTGCTTGAAGCAGGAGCAACACTGCCTGTGGGGCTTTGGCCAGTTGGGCCATGAAACTCCCCAAGGACAGATTCCCTGGGAAATCTGTTCTAGTCTCCAATTATCCTTTTAATGTTTTTTTCTTTTCATTGTATCTGATTTAATTTGTGACCCTTGATTCTCAATCTCCTGCCTCACCCTCAGTGAAGGATCTGGATCTGGAACTAGGAAACCTGTCTCAGCTTGGGCTCAGCCTTGGCCTCCCATCACAGTCCATGTGCTCTGAGACCCTGCCTGCATTGATGGCCTCTCCTGGACTCCCTCAAATCAATCAGTGTCTTTTTGTACCTAAGAAATGAACCTGGATGGACTGTTGAGGTATGCCCTGATGAGTACCTGTGAAAGGCTAGGAATTGCTACCCTCTATAGCTGAGCTACCAGCTACCTATTGAAACAGTGCAGGGTACTGTTTGCTTAGGAAAGGCATAATTTTGCCTCCTTGAAACCACTAAGATTCTTATTTAAGATCAGTGATTCAGAGCCCTGATTTAGCCATGTGATTTATTTGAGTGAAGTAGCTGGACATGTGAAAGAATCTGCTGATGCAAGTAGGAAATTTTTGTATGACCTTCGGTGGTTTTAAATCTCATCCTTAATCTATTCTTGGTAAGAATTTTTGTTTATAGTAACTCACTCCTTATTTATATGGACAAAGAAATACATCTAATTGCTTAAAAAACAACTTTTCTTAAATGTATAATATGACATTAGGCTACTTTAGCTGTTTCACGTGAACAGATAGGGTCGTTACATCTTTTGGTGAGATGTATGTTTGTTCTGTATTGTGGTATCAGTTTAAAGGTGTCACTTCCCTTGAGGAGCAAGCTATTATCTGTAGGTAACTCACATTTTCTTGCTACCACTGTGACAAGAACCTAGCAGCAAATCTGTGGTCACTGGCACATGATCTTGTGCTTCCTAACAAATTGTGCCTCTCTGCTGCACTGTGCCTTTACAGTTTTAAATAAGATCCTGACATCTATGTCATTGTGCTGCATCGTCTCTTCATGGGAAATTCTTTTTTTTTAATTTAAAGGCACTATTTTTCATCAAATGACAAGCATACATTATGGCTCTCCATTTTAAACCAAGGTACTGAAGGCTATTTCAATTTGACTACAGCAGTTTTCTGCCAAATGGCTACTCTAAGTTATATTGTGCACATTACCCACCAGAAAGCACAGAGTTGATGAGAGTGCACTGTCAACTACTCCACACATCTATATGGAGGTTATTTGATTTGAAATTGGATTCTAGCCTTCCTTGATCTGTTGTATAAATGGAGATGCATGTGTTGAGGAAATTATCATGAAGTTTATGAAGAATGTGCTGTACTTTTTTTTTTCCCTAGGAGTTTGGCTTCTACTTTATTAAGACTTCAGTTCCAGTTCTGATAAATATTCCGAGATAAGATTTTTTAAATGGAAAGAAAACTTACAAAAAATAGTCATTGCATGGGTTTGTGCTCTGATATTAGTCAGGTGTAGGTTGCACACTTTTGTAACCGGGTGCCTTCTTGACCCTTCTTTAAACATTTAAGACCTAGTTCAGTAGTTCATCCAAGTGATGAGACACATTTCTTAAGCACAGTGCCTTCAAAATTACTCTAAATATATAATATTCTCTGAGAGACATGTCAGTCATTGTCAAGATGAAAATAGATTAAACACTAAGTTCCTTGTAAATTGTGTCCTTGTCTTAGGGGCCTATTCATAAAGCAGTGGTTTACTGTATGGGTGACACTTAAAAATGCCTGAAAAATATATGGAAGCGCAAAATTTCATTACAGGGCAGATGGAACTGTAGATATTATGATGGGGGGCAGGGGCAGAACTTGTCCAGCTTGCATGCATCTCACTAGAATGTGCATGGACCTAAGGACCTCACACAGAACTTTGCAGTAAACATATTAAGTGGACATGAGGGAAGCATCCCTTGACATCCATAAAAACCCCTTTGTGTAGATCTCATGAGCAATAGTTCATATTTTCAAACAGATAAAGATGTGCAGCTTCTTTGGAATCAAAGGTAGACTGGCAACTCTTTTCAGGAAATGGCAAAATCATTATAAGCGAGTTTGGTATTTGCTGTAAAACATTCATCATTGTGAAAGGTTTTGGCATCAAGCAGGTTGTAATATGTGATCCCACGTGAATCCCATCATACTTTACTATGAATTGATGTTAATCTTTTGTAAAATGCTGCTACTAACTGAAAAGGAAGCAGAACGAAAGAGGAAAAAGCAGTGCCCTGATAAGTGCTTTGCAGTCAGGCAGCGTGATGGATTCAGAGAAAACTGTCAAGTGATTAGCTCAGGTCTCTGAATTTACCAGTGAATGGGGAGCATTAGGCAGGCAGGGATGGGGATGTCTTGTAAAACTTGGCACGTGTGGTCAAACTAGCTGTATTGGAGTATCTATGAAGTTCTTTTGCAAGTTATTGTACCACATCCATCTTTTGAAAATGAACAGAAATTTGGCTTTTGGAAAGCATTCTGTGCAGAAAGGTGTGAAACAAGCTAAGTAGTGTAATTGAATCTGAAATACTCTGTATTTATTTCAAGGATTAGCAAGAAAGGTCTCATCAATAGAAAGCACCTATTGTGTTTAAGAGCAACAGAAACACTTTAGTATTATGAAAGAGAATACTGTACTGGCTAGGGCTAAATGTATTGTAAAATTTTTGGTTTTCTAGAAAATCAGAGCAAGTAAGACATAAATAATTTTTTTTCCCACACATTTCGTGTGTGTCTATGACTGAAGAAATCTCAAACTCTTCTTTGCTGCTGCATTAAAATGTATTCATTATACATGTTAGAAACAGTAGGCTTTACACTTCAGTTTTAGCTAAAATTTTTCCATGCTGTACCTTGCTTTGCTGTGTTGGCTCAATTTCTTTTTTATATCCTGCACAAAACTGGAACTTTACAGCTAGCTTCCACATTAACGAGATGGAAATAGTTCTTGAGTGGGGAGGCTTGTTAAAAGATTTCTTGCAATAATATAAAATAATACAGTAAGCAATTGCTCACTCATGTATTTCACTTTACTATCAAGAATTATTCGTTGTTGAATTTTTTTCTCTGATTCTCACATAACTGTTTGAAAAATTCATGCACTTCCCTCTATTATTATAATGTTATAACAGTAGCACCTATAGGTCACGTACTCCTTGAGTTAAGCACTTTGCAAACATACAACAAAGTCACTGCACAGGAAAACCTACAATGTAAGTGTAAGGTTTACACTTGTACACAAAGGATGGATAAAACATGGATAATAAGAGAACAATGAGACAGTACTCACCACTTTGAAATACAGTGGTCAAGGCAACACAGATGCTTAATGTCAAGCATTATAGCAGAAGAGAGTGGTAGGATGGGGAAACAGAGGGAAATTCATGGCTTTGGGAAAATCCCAAGGAGCCTCCCAACTCCACCTCTTTTCCTATCGTAGATTGCTTTTACACTGTTTTAATATCCACCTACAGTGCAAGTTAAACCAAGAACTGAATCCTGGTTAAACTGCCATTCCACAGCATAGTTATAATTTGACCCAATGTATAGTGGAGTCTGGGTTTTCACCCTGGCTTGGCAGCAGCTTCCAAGAAGCAGGCACCTCACATTACGTGTTGTGTGCCATGTCCCAGCCACCTCGGAGGTAGCCATGCATAACTACTGCTGCTTTCTGATTTTGGTCTTTACATCCCCTGATACTGAAGAAGTGATTTGAAGTGGACGAGAAGGTGGACAAGGATGAAAATAGGGATATGGGTTTTGTTGTTTTTAGTCATGCATTAGCTTCTTGGATAACTAAGCTGAAAGCAGCATTGACATCAGGCATTTTATGTGCAACTGCTGCTGAGCTACTCAATGATTTCGTAAAGCAAGGCACAGTCACAAGTAGGGCAGCGTACGCATAGCAGTGGCAGCAAAACTCTCCCTTGCTTGAGCTCCAGAACATGCATGATCTGGGCGACAGCCAGCTCTGTAATGAAAGCTATGACCAATATCTCCCTTGTTGTGATCTTGCCTTTTTTATTACAGTGTCATGTATTATATGGCACTGGGCTATTCAGTGCAGGAGATGAGACTTCAGTGAGCTATAATGCATACAAAAAAGTGTGACAAATTGCAATGACAAGGTTGCATTTGTACTACGAGTTACAGTGGGTTGTGATATGATGTAGTGGAGTGAAATAAGCCCTTCTTGGACAATGCTGGCTGCGGTATGTTGTGTGCTGCCAAGAGTTAGTGCTACAAATACAGCTTGCCATCAGAAAACTATTTCACAGAGAACCAGAGCAACCCTCTCTAATAAATGCACATGTCATAATAAGATAACAGTTAATAATGCTGCTGATACATCTGGAATCGGTACATTCAGTTTGATTGCATTATGGATCTAAAAAGATGTGAAAACTATTCCCATGTCAATTTTTATTGCCAAAGGCTGCCAGAAAATCTCAGTGCCATGAAAAAGACATGTCTGGTTTGTACTACGTGAATATGCTTGTACTAAATGACTGTGCAGGTCTGGCTTTTGCTTCTTAGGCTATAACCTACACAAATAATTTATTTTTGTAGTGTTCCAGAGCTTGCAATGAATATCTAAGCTCCTGTATTGCTTTGCATTTGGATATTTGCAAAACTAAAAGAATTTCATGTCAGAAATGAACTCTGCTGTGTGAATTCTGTCTATCTAAACACAGAAAGAAATTCCAAAGATGAAGCGATTTTCACTTGTGCTTTTGTCTTACTACGAAGATTTTAAGAAGCTTCACAATTGGTTGAGAGTGTGGCATACTATTGGAAACTTTACCACTAGTTTATATCTTCTTTTTCTTCCTCATTCCTTATTCTGCCCTTTTCTTCTATATGAGAAGAAGCTTTGTCTAATGAATGGGGAAATTTGAACTTACACTTAAAAAAATGTTGATGGAAAAAATAGTTCTTCTAGTATTAAAAATGTCTGTTTTAGCCAGAACTGCTATTTAAAACTATGTACATGCCTGAAAACAAAAGGGAAAAAACCTTACAAAGAAAGCAGTCTTTCTTTCTCTATTACTGAATTGTGTTCAAAACTTTTTTCAAATTTAATGGGGAAATGTGCAAAAGGATCTTACATGCATTGCATTATTTCTTTGAAGTTTTTCTTTCCTTCACCAGCACCCTTTGTTGATGAAACAATGAAGTCTTTAGATACAAATATGCTGATTATGCTTTTCATTCCTTAAGAAGCTGAAGGAAACTCAAGTGACACATTACTGGTAGTTTTCTAGATTAAGTACATCAGATTCACCAAGCTTATCTTCATGCAACTACCTCTATGTCCTCTGATTTAACAGCAGTTGAGAAAATGATTTTATATCGTTTTTTTAGTGTTAAAAAAAAATCTCCTTTTTAGTTTTATAATATCCAAATTCTACGTTATTTAACTTACTCAAATACAAGTTGTATCTAAATATACACATTCTTCTATATTGACATGTAATGATGGAGGAAAGGCCCAAACATGCCCTAGACTGAAGTTTAAATCAGGTAAACTCAACAGAAGGGAAATGCTGTCAATAGAATATTTATTTAAATCATTCCTCTGAAGATTAAAATATCAACATAACATTTACAAGGAAGCCTTGAGGTCTTAAAGTTAATATGATCCCAGTCTTTTTCCCCACTTTCTCTCCTCCCTTCCCGCACACCTTGCTTCGTTCTGGTTTCTTAGGTTCCTTCATGCCTTTTCTTTTTTTTTAAACACTGCTGTAATATTTTTGAAACTGGTTTAAAAGAAGAAATTTCTTTGGTGCAATTGCAGTTTTTAAGAACAACTGCTAAACTCTTTGTAGCAGATCTCCACTGGTGTAGAACTAAAATCTGGAAGTAATCAGCAACCACCGAACATCAGAAATTCTTCAAAAAACATTTAAACACAGCTGGAGGCTGCTAGTAGTTGGGATAGGATTCAGGTACCTCATCCCTTGAGGTTAGTTGCCATCCCCCATCTTCCTTGTTTTATATGTGGAACTAAAAAGCCCCAGGGTGTTGATGGTTGTAAAGAAACTGCGGCATCTGACACCTGCTGGGAGCAATAAATAAAGAAGGCTGCCTGCCATTGTCAGCTTGTGCCTTCCTCCTCCCTGCTACACTGCTTTTATTTTGTACCAGGTTTAGGAAGGAGAGATGAGCTCTACTTGTTTAGCAATGTAAACAAACTCGATAAGTAACAGAAATCACTTCTGAAAATCCATCCGTTTTTGACATGCATTCTTAACCTGTAATACAAGCCAGTTTGCTTAAGAAGTAAGAAAAATTGTAACTTCATCTCAAAGAAATATCATAATTATGTTAGAAATTTATGGCTCCAGGTGTATCTTTGGATCCTGCTTAGCTCACTTCACAGGATTTTTTAACTGAGTTGTTTCTTATTTCTTTATTATATCTAGTTAGTCTGGATAACCTCTCTGCTTTGGATTACCTCAATCTGCTCATGCAGTTTATATGCTACAAATTAAGGACATCTGTCATTTTGATTTGAAATAAACGTGGGCTTTTGCTATGTGGAGGAACAAATGAAAATGCCTCCCTCTCAACAACTCTGCTACAAATGTTTTCTCTCTCACCCCCTATACATTTAAACAGTGCTATGTGTCTGGGTGAACTGAGAGACTGGTAATGTGGCTGGGAACTGGCAGCACAAGTCTTGAATTTGGTTCCTCAATATCCAGTCTACAAGGACACGCAAGAGCGATGAACTGGCCTGAGCTGTGAGAGAAAGCAGGGGACTGGTTTACAATGCTCTCCTGTAGTGCACTTTAACGGTCTTATCCATTTCTATTCTAGAAGGAGGCATTAAGAAGTAAAAACAGTGATGGGAAGGCAAATTACATTGGAGATCCAACTTTAAACACCATTCTATACTATATTTTAATTTTGATTTTATTCAGTCAATTAGATGCAGCAAACAAAATAGCTTCTGTCCTTTACACCGGCCCCTTCTGGCTCCTGTAATCATTTTCTTCATGTGTTTAGGACATGTGATTAAACTAATTTTTTTTCCCCCCGAAATATAAAATAACTAAAGACCTCGTAGTGTGTTTAGGAACTGCAGTTTTCCAAGTTAATCTGCAAGTCAGGATGTAAATGAAACTTGAGTTCTGTTCTTCCTTTGTGGTGACTCTCAGCATAAAAGTAAATTTTATTCATTAGACAATAGCACTAATGAGTAACACTTTAGAAGGCTTCCTTTATCCTTTCTTCTTTTTTATTTTGAATGGCTAATGCATCTGATTTTCAACTGTATGTAGTATTTAAGTATTACAAGCCTATATAACTTCTAGAACAGAGTCTAAAATCCCATCAGTGCTTTAGACAAGTATTGTAATAGAGTCAAGAATGTGGAAAACCACAAGAAAAGAATTAGTCATCAATGAAATTAACCTTATTCACAGTCTTAGCACTTTGTAGGGCCATAATACTTTCGATGGATTGATTAACTTCTTGCAGAAAATCAAATTAGCTTTAGGGGCTGTGTGGTATTTTTAAGTTCCAGGTTTTCCAGAAAATGGAAAATTTGCCAAAAAATTTTAGCCTAGAAATTGGGGTCTTTTTTGCATTATGTCTGAGTTAATCAGATTACAAGTAAACTTAAAATATTGATACAAATTATTTATATTAATTTGGTTAAAAAGCACAAGCACTTGTGATGTTCACTGCCTTAAATTTGAGTTGACTTTAATATTGATTGACATGAAAAGCAAAAGTCTACAGTTTTCCGTGGACTGCAGTGCAATGTCACTGTAGTACCTTTGAAGTATGATGTGTATGAACAGATGAGAGAATTAAACCTCTTCCGCTGCTTGCCAATATAGGCAATATCATAGGCCATTATGTCAGAAATAATTTAAAATCACTTAAATGTTTAAAATATTCCACACAAATTATACTAAAATGGAATTATATGGCTTTAAACATTTGATTATGATTATGTTTTATTATTTACATTTCAGCAACTGAGACTATTTTCTGTTCCTTCCTACATGATATTTGCTTAAAGTAATTATACCAACTGAGAACAGTGGCAGATTGAAATTAAATGTTTGGATTAAATATTTTGTCAGCAAACATGCAGTAACTGCTTTACTACTGCTTCTCTTCTTCTCTGCATACTGATTACAAAAAGATTAGCTTTTATCTTGGCATGATTTTAAAATGCCTAGATAAATGCCATTTGATATTGCAGCTTTAAAAAAATCTAGAAAGAGTCCAGATCTAAATAACAAGGAACATACAATATAAAAATGAAGAAGACATGATAAGTCTCACCTAGGCACTGCCTCAGGCTATTTTTATTGTGTTTCTGGTTAATCTAGGTTGCAGTTAAGACCAAAATATGATTAACTGAAGACTTCCACATTGCAGCTGATCTAAATATATGAACTTCTCCTGGGGCTTTTCTGAGAACTAGAATTCAGGACACCTACAGCTTTCTAATCCTGAAACATGGGAAAACATTTTGGTTCTGTACTAATAATGAAAAAGTCTGTTGTCATCTATCTAACAGGACTTCTCATTAACCTTAACAAAGCTTTCATGTGTAGATAAGCAAATATAATATGACTTTTCAACCATGGCAGTTTCAGTGCAGAAACTCAGAAACAAAACTTCAAACTGATACATCATAGATTTAGTCCTTGTTTCAGCTGTGTATTACTCTGCTGAGCTATAGCTCTCACTCCTGTAACTGAGATTCAGGCTATTTTTCTTCCTTCCTCTGGCACCACTGTACTGCAGGATCCGAGGATAGAGGGAGGTGCTCCTTGGGCTTCTTGATGTAGACTATGAAACTCAGACTCCACCTGGACCTATTGCTTCTCCATTGGAAGAGGTGTGTTTCCATCTGTGGCCAGTGCTCTTTTAGTCCCAGAGATCACACCACTTGTTTGTGTCATTATTGTCAACCTAGGTGCTTCCTTTTCACCCTGAAGACAAATCTTACAGAACTAAATAAGATCAAACTCAACTGGATTCTACAGATGTTTCTCCAAAAATTGCTGTATACAATATGTACAGAGAATATTTGTTATTTCTAGAAAACTTTTCTGTTACTGAGCTTCACTTTAAAAGTCAAGCTACTGGAGAGTGTCCAGAGGAGGGCCACAAAGTTGGTGAAGGATCTAGAAGGGAAGTTGTGTGAGGATTGACTGAAGTCACTTGGTCTTTTCAGTCTGGAGAAGAGGAGACTGAGGAAGTGGGGAGAGGGGAGGAGGGAGCTCATAGCAGTTTACTGCTGCCTCACTGGAGAGAGAGGAGGAGCAGGCACCAGTCTCATCTTTCTGGTGACCATTGGTAGGACCTGAGTGAATGACAGGAATATGTACCAGGGGAGGTTTAGGTTGGATATTAAGAAAAGGTTCTTCAGAGAGTGGTGGAACACTGGAACAGGCTCCCCAGGGAGGTAGTCATGGCACCAAGCCTAACGATATTCAAGAAGCATTTGGACAATGCACTCAGGCACATGGTCTAAGTTTTCAGGTTGTCCTATGCAGGGATAGGAGTTGGACTCAATGATCCTTGTGAGTCCCTTCCAACTCAGGTTGATTCTGTGAAATATTCACATTGGTAAATAAATTCTATATGTCATTTTCCTTTTCACTTGCTTTCTCTATAGACACAAGGAAGAAAATGTTTAGATTGAATGTTGTACTAGGTATAGATGTATATTATCTTATACTTCCTTCTGTAAAATGCTTTCCTTTCTGAATGGCTCCTTGCTAAGCTTTTGTCCTTGTGTATTTTTGCCTAAGGAACAGACAGAGAGATAGTAATTGTTTCGTCTCTTTTTGAGGTTGAAGGGAAGTAGATAAATAATTTTCTAGTCTTTCAAGAAAAGGCAATTTTTCCAAGGTAAGAGAAGATGATTTCTTTCTAAGAGACCACATTACCCTAGAGACTCATCCCATTTCATCTCACTGTATTTTGTGCCAACTTCTGGAGTATCTCAGCACAAGATTTTCTAGCCTTTTCCATGATACAGTTAAATTCAATGTAGTCTGTACTTAGAAAAGGAGGATATTCTCCTTCCAAGCCATTCATTGATGCTATTTTTCTTCTCAAGAAGAACAGAAGGATAGATTACTTTGTATGAGCATTTAAAGGTCTTTTCATAAAGACTATACAGGACATTGTTATAATCTAGACAAGTTAGAAATTTTTTTCATTTTTTCACAATACTGGAAAAGTTAATGGAAATATCTTAGTAAACAGATGCATTGTTAAGGCTTCTCTAGGGCAAATTTGAGTAGTGAAGTTCGGAAAGCTATTAGCACAGCTGCAACAGCATATGCTGGTACAAGCTGCATTTAAATATTAGGCTGGCAACAGTGTGAGTAATACAGTAGCAGAAATGCACCTAACCATGTATGGTCATTTCTATTTTCATTTTCCATTTTTAATTGCCTTTTAAGGAGCGCTAAGGAATCCCAAATAATTCTAGTGTGCTTCATCAGCCAGCTGTGAAATACTCCATTGCAGCTTCGTAAAAATAAAGACTTTAAAAAAATAAGTATTTGTGCAAGCAAGTTGCTTTCTCACTCTATGATGTTAAAGCCACTTATGTGTCATGGATGTAACAGAGCATTTGGAAAAGCAGACCCAGTTCATACTGGGCACATGGCATGCTATTTCCTATTGAGCTATATAGAGTAAAATAGCATAATCAAATGCAAAAACTTTTCAGAGCTGTCAGCTAGCACGGAACTACTTCTGGGAAAACAAACTGCACTATTTACAAATTGTGATATCATCAAGAGCTATTTATATAGTGAAAATAATTTACACTCCAATTACGTATTTGTAGATAGTCCAGCCAGAAATGGCCACTTGTGTCATTCAGGCTGACCCCCAACTAGAAATGAGGCTGAAACTGGCTTTTTAATTATGAAATATGCTTTCCTTGGTGAGGATCACTTCTTTTATTTTTTTTTTATTTTTTACTATGACAGTGAAAATAGCTCTGTTTTCAAAAGCCAAGCACATTTCAAGAGAATAAAAAAAAAAAGTTATTGATATGTACAGGGATTTTTATGGCAATTAATCTTGGGCTCATAGGGGATGCTAGATCATCACCTCTATTTCTTGTGAGAAGACTAATTTTTTCTAGATTTTTTTTCCAGTCATATTTAATTTATGGTAAGCCATCAGGTGTGTACCTGGGAATTGATCTGCACTCTATCACTCATTTTCTCTTTTTATCTTAATTCAGTTATTCAGAATAGTGTAGATTCATAAATTAGATTAACCTACCAGATTTATTTTCTCTATATCCTACTAGCTAGATTTGATAGATAGAAGTTTCTTGTTTGGGTAAGCCATGGAAGGATAACTGTTATAAGGTCTTTACTTCGAATCTACAGAACAGAGCATGCTGAATTTTGAGACATATTTTATAAAGAACATTTTTTTAAAAACTACTTCAAGCAGTTTTTCATATCCAATGCAAATTATCAAGAATAATTAGTTGCTGAAAAGAAGTACCAGAGAGCAAGAGAGCACTGGGTGTTTCCTAGTGCTTAATACTATTTGCAGTGAAAGAGGACACATTTACCTGAAAATTATTTGGTCTTCCCTTGTTACAGGATTGAGATAACTGCAAAAGATTAGACTAAGAAGTGTATTTAACTGTTTGTTTAAATCCCGTATTCAACAGTGACTTGTGTAATAAAGAGTTTTACTGGAGTTTCTGAATTCATTTTCAGCTTTCCCTGTCTATACACCTTGCACAAACAATGAGTAAAAGCAATTAATGTTGGAGGGATTAAATGCTTAAAAGAATATTGTTGTCAGAAGAGTGATGACAGTTAGCTATGTTTGCAAAGCCTAAGAACTTGAGTGGGTATAGCATCTAAAAAAGTAAACGCAAAAATAATACAAAGAATTTTCTGGGAATTAAAAAGAAATTCTGTTTTAATGAACAGAATTCCACCCCCCCCCAGTCATTTTTACACAGCATTGAGTCCTGACTGATGATAGTTACCTCTGCTTCAGTTCACTGAAAAAAGTTTTGAGTTGAACATTAAGCTTCCAGTTTTTCTTACAAATATATGCAGAAATTGCTGTCGGCTTTGCAAAAAAAAAATCTTAGGAGTAAAGATAGTATTCAGATATTTTCTGTAATTAGCAAAATCATCACTCATCATTTGTGTATGTTTATTCTAGCATTGAATCTCAAAGGATGTAGTTGTGTATGACAAGGAACGTGCATGTGCGTGCTAGGGTGGGCAGTTCATTAGGAAACATCGTATATGTGGAGTGTAATGACTTCAGCTCATACAGCAATATACTGTCAGGAGGAATTCAGGAATAAGATAGAAACCCAGTTGCTCAATCTACCTCCCAATGTCAGGTAAGAAACACTGCATATATTTTGTCTTTCAAGATAGTTGAACTCTGCAGATGATTCAAGCAGCAGGACTTTGGTAGAGAAGTAGTATTGCTACCTCAGGGTAAAAATAATACCCACAATATATAATAATATCTTACTTTTTAAAGTGCTTTTCATCCCGAACTATCATGAAAACTGAAGGAAAAAAACTTCTGAAGTCCTCTAGGCTATTCTCTTTCATTGATTAATTGTTTTGTTCTAGGTATTCCCAAACACCAACTTTTCACTGTTAGACGTCTTGGCAAATGAGAGACTTTGCCACTTCTGCTGAAGAGGCAAAAAGAGCTCAGATAATATAAAGATTGCCCCAAGCTCAACTAAACAATAGTGGCTCTTTGGTCAGTTGAACTTATTACAATATCCTCCCTAGTTTTTCCTCTCTCCTTTCATATCTCTTGACTCTTGAAAAAATCTCCTGTCATGTATCATCACTCAGAAGCTCTTCAGTCTGTAGCTTTGATTGTAGTACCATGAATGGCTTGACCTAATATGATCTGCAAATGACCGAATTATTTTTACAGAAAGATACCAATATGACTTTACTTGTGGCTATGAATTCTTTGCCTATCACCCTACCTTTTCAGTGTATCTCACAATTTGGGTGGGTAAATGTAATTTCACTGTTTCCTAGGACTGTACTGAGATTGGAACTCTATCTAGTGCTGATGAAGTTAATGGTCTTGCTCTCTGGTCCCCCAAGAGTGCTCTTCATTCTACCTGTTGCCAACAACAACCCTGCTTTTGCTATATTCCACAGAGGCATATTTAACCTGCACCTTTATCCTAAGTTGTTGCTCAAAGCTGTGTACCACCTGCATGAGAATCATAGAATCATAGAATCACCAGGTTGGAAGAGACCCTCCGGATCATCGAGTCCAACCATTCCCACCAATCTCGAAACCATGCCCCTCAGTACCTTGACACGTTACACTCCGTACTGTGAAAAAGAAACATATTTAAGGTCTCTGTTTTCTCTATTGATTAGTTTGTGGTTTTTTAGTATCCTCAGGGAGCAGAAGGATCATCCTTTTTACCTGTTATCAATTATCTGGATTCAGTTATGTTTTAGGATATAATTTACATTAACTGACAACACCTGAGTGCCTAAATCAACCTAAAAAGTAGGATTTTAGAATGATCCTGCATTAAAATTGTGCAATGTCCTCCCCATGAGTTCTATTTGTATAGCTTAGACAGGAGCAGTCCTTCAAAAATGTTTACTAAAATCTCTCAACATGTTTCTTTAACTGGAAATTTCTAGATCTCTGGCCCTTTTTTCCCTTCTTTTGAATGATATACTATTTTTAGTAGGAAAACTGAAAAATAAATATATGTCCTTCTAGTCTCTAATAATTTGCTAGGAATCTAGGCAGAGCCCCTCGATCGTTGGGCACCTTTTAGCCCTGTCTGCAACTCCCAAAGAAACATAAAAAATCCCAGCTGTCAAGGTTTCTGGTAGGTTCCTGATAGTGAATGGAAATGGGGAACTTGTCCAAATTGTGTTAAATACAGAAGATATTTAGTAGAGGTAGTAATTATTATTGTAAAAAGCTCAGTCATAATGCTACTGTGTTGTCTAGGGATGGTGAAGTGGGGGAGGATCTGTTTTTTGGTGGGTTTTCTTTTTTACATTTATATTTTACATATATATCTTGGCTTCTCTCTTTGAAAAAGGGGAAACAGTTCTATGGTTACTTTTGGTGTGCTAATTATGTAGACTTCTACTGTGAAAAGAGAGGTACATTTTCTGTTTTTTTATGGACAGCAATGATACCCTCATTATAGCTGTAAGCACCAATATTTTATGCTCGTAGTCTTTTTGTTATAATTAATTCTACTTTAAAAGATTAATAAGATAGTGGAAAACAGTGGCTAATTTTTCCAACTCAAGCTAATGAGGGAATATAGATGGACAGAATGTAATTAAAGAGGCTGGAATTTGGCCAAGATGCTGGCGTTGTTATTTTTGCTCTTGCAAAAGTACCATGGGATCTTCAATGGTCCTGAGTGGCCTCAGTTGTACGTCTCTTTTGAGAGATGGATGCCGGTGATCCTCTACTGCCTAGTGAGTGCACTGCTAACTCCTGTCTGGCAGAGAGCTGAGGATAAGAGCAGGTTGAAGAGATTCATTAAACAGTGAAAGATCAAAATGAATTAATGGTGAAACAGAGGACCCCTGCCTTCTCTAGGAAGTGTCTTGTTGTTGTCTTGAGGAAGTGGTGTACTGATCCACAACTCACTGAAATCAATGAAAAGGATCTAATTGATTTCAGAAGATTTTGGCTCAAGCCCTAAGTCCCATTTTGTATTGCTTTTTGTTCTCTGACAAGGATTAAAGTAACTAGGAAATCTTGTATCTGAATAAGACTTCCCAAAACAGAAAAGGAAATTGTGTCTATCTGTTTAAACAGATTTGCCATAAAAGCTGATGCTCAAGGTCAGGAGAAAAAGTTCTGGTTGGGTTTCTGGCTTGGAGCACAGCTTCCCTTAGGCTGTGAAATGAATCAGCTCAATACACATGGCTTACAGCATTTGGTTGTCATGTATCTATATCTGTGGGGTTTTTCTTTTCAGCCTGAGTTTACAGGATCTGTGTACCAAAGATGGGCTTTGGCTTTACCTCATTTTTCTGTAGCCATTCATGAAGGAGTAATTTATCACAACAGATAAACGTCACACATCTGTCGTGTTATAAGGAACTGTATTGTCATGCTGGTTCATGGGTGAATTTTTCAAAGTACTCTCATAGTTTCACCTATTTGTAATGAATTTAAAATACTCCTACCCTTAGACAATCTTAGTGAACTCATTTCTAGCAAATAACTGCTTAAAAATTTTGCTTGTCCAAATATTCATTTATTGGTTTGAACTTGTGTTATTTCTGGAATATTTGGAGAGTAATGGCTTGACTTCAAATATGGTTCTATTATGAAGTAAATTTGCTGCTTTATTTGTGAGAATATTTTGCACAAAAAAGTGGATAGATACTTTCTTGATGTGAGAGTACCAACATCTATACATGATTCACATTTTTCTGGTGAGTTGCACAGCTAATAGGGGGACCATCATATGCTGATCAGTATACATACTGAAATGCAAAAGAATTTCCACATTTAGGTCCCACAAATGCCCCTGAAACCTGTCTACAGGGTGTTGTTGACAATATGTAGGCAGTCAGCTTTCAGGAGGCAAAGTTAGAAATCATGCTAAAGCTACACCAATGTGTTTTGAAACAGCTCTACCTACCACCATCCTACCACTTTTTTTTCCTCTAGAAAGGAGTAAAACATTAAAACAATCAAATATTTGACTTAATATTGTTTTCCAGAGTCTTTCCAATGAGTCATCCCTTTGTTTAGTGTTCTCTCTTTCATTAACAAGGGAATGCAGTTAGTGTGTATGAGTTAGAGGGACTGCCTGTAACAAGGCCTTTTTTATGTAAAAATTCTTTTAAGAATGTAATGATCTAGGATTTTTGTTTTTGCTTCTGCTTATGTGTTTTGGTATTGTAGTGACTGCAGAAAAATGACCCTTGAAGTTATAGTGTCAGGCTGTTAATGAACTGACATCTGGGGGAAGAAAACATAAACCCGTTCTTTCATTCTTCTGCCTTGTTGTGTTGTGGTTTTCTTTTTTTTTTTTTCTTTTCCTATTCCCTGTAATTAGACTTTTCACCATCAGGGACAGTTTTAGTTATTAAGAGCATCTTGCTCACGTTTGCAGAGGGACAGAAATGGTTAAGTGAAAACATGCCCCTCAATACCAGTCTTGGAGGTGGACAGAAACTGGCATTCACACAATCCAGTTTTCTTCTTGTGTTAACCTTTCTCTCCTTAGGGAACAGCACTTTTTCTTTGTGTGTGGAATCTCTGCTTTTCTGTTACTTCAGTGATTTATCCCAAGTAGTTATGAAATTTGAATACAAACCTGCTATCTGAGATTTTGGTTCGAAGAACTGTGGTTCTAACCAAATCTTTGGAGGGGTAAAATGCAAATACAAACATGATTTCTTCCTCTACAAGTTCCTGGCTCTTACATCACTTTGGTGCGGGCATTGACATCACTAAGAAGATTGAAAAGAAAGTGCTGATGATATTCCTCTTTCTGCCAGAGTTGCTGCCCTCCAAGTAATTGATTTTCCTAGAGAATTGTTAACTGTTGCTACCATCAAATGCATAGAAATGTTATGCAAAGGAGAAATGTGTTGTTATTACTGCAAACTGAATGCTTCAGCTGTGGCCCGAGTGCCATGATTTTACCAAAGCATCTCAACTGGACATGAAGTATCAGTCTAACAGTTATGCTGTATATATAGCTCAGCTCGTCTTTGTCATTTGTTTCCCAAACCCCAGCTACTTGATCTAAAGGAGAATCTCTGTTAGCTAACTGTAGTAGTAAATCACATATTTGATGATATTGTTAGAGACACTAACCAGCCTTAAACAGGTCAAAAATTGTTTACTCCATTTACAGATTTAACACACTAATCTTACCCTGTGTGAAAAGAATCACGTTCCTTCACATCTCTTACACCTGCAAGCTATGCATCATCAGCATGAAGACTGATGTTCTCGTTCGGTATCACATAGACTTGCCAAAAGCTAGTCACTAAGTTAGGCCTTTGTTAGAGCGTGGTGCTGTCCCCATGCCTACTGGGCATTGTGAGTAAAGCAAGCTGTCAGTCTGATGTGTTTACAGATAGATGGGTCGAGAGTAGAAGCAATTATTTTAAATGTGACCTGACCAGTGCGGAGCTGGAGAAAATTCAAGCATTTAGAAACGACCGTCTTCATCAGATATCCAGTCAAAGATGTATTACTAAGCCAGTTGTCTGAAAGCTTTTTGTGGTAAACCCAAGAATTAGAGTTGGTGTTATTTAGACCATTCCTCACCAGTGCATGGGACTTTCACAGTTTCTAGAAAGCTCACATACGCTTGTTTGTGGAAATGAAAAAGTGAATACGCACTATGGACTTCGCGTATTATTCTTCCTTTTGTACGAAGTCATGCCAATCAAAGCAAGAACCAGGGCACATATAAATATATTTCTCAAATGAAACCTTTTATCTTTATTCCCTAGTATTTCTCAGGATATCATCATCTCTACATGACCTTTTTCAGAGTTGTTTTTTTTCCTAACAAATCATTCCCTCTGTAAGCCATTATCTAAAACAAAGTTTACACTTCTGATTTCCACACAGGGATGCTATTTTATGTCTGATATTATTCATGACCATCTCTTCATTTTAGACCATCATTTTAGAGCAATGATAAAAGGATCTTTGGTTCCCTGCTGCTCACCATGCCCTTCTGTGAGCTTGCTTTCCTCAGCCTTTAAAAAAGTGTAACTCCAAATCCCTGTTTGAAACAAGGTATCTTTAATCCTTGGATCTGTCAGAAAACCCCTCAGTTGTGGATACAGTAGGTATGCAAAATTGCTCATATACTCTGTCCAGGGTATAATTTGTCCCTGTGCACAATTTAGACTAAGCTCTTCAGTATAAAATGCAGCTGTGGAGTCCTGAAAGATTTTTGAATACCTGTTCTGGTCATACACCTCCCAAATCTCTTCTAGAACAGTCAGTGCCCTAAGACAGGATTTTAGAAAGTTGTCTTTGCTAGAAGATGCAACCTGATTATTCAAACCACTTCCTGCCTTTTACTACAACTGCACTGGTACAAAGAAAAGATAGTGAGAAGGGTGGAAGAGCAAGAGGGCTGTTTCTTCTTTATAATCTGTATTTTTACCGTTACCGTTTATAGATTTGTTTGTTTATTAAGAAATGATTAATATTTTTTTTTAAGAGACTAGCTATTGAGTCACCTTATCTTTGTCCAAATTTACAAAGTGTTTGGAAGGTGATCATGACAGTTCCTAGAATGTGCTTCCACTGGCTGTTTATCAAAGTCTGAGTCTGGTCACCTTGTACATCATAGGGCAACTTGCACATTTATTGGTCCTCAGTGTTTGTCAGGTAACTAGGATTTCAATATAGGACAGAATTATGTCTGTTTCCCACCTTCTCCCCCTTTCTAACGCTATACTTTAAAATGATGAACTGTGTAATATCTTCCAGACACTAAGATCATGGTAACTGAAGATACAATGGTGAAAGAAATCCTTAATCAAAGCTATTATATACAAACCAGTCTTCGTGGTCTTGTGTCTCCACCTCTGTCTCAGGAAAAGGAAGGACATAGCTTGAGTATCTTTCATGCTCTTTTAGCTTTATTTTCCTTTCCTTCCTCTATGCTATGAGAAAGGAAAGAAAGACAAGTGGAAGAGGAGAAAATAGAGAGAGCAAAAACAGGGATAAAAGTTTCTTTGCCACATCTTAATTAAATGAGAGAGTCTCCAAGTCTTGAAAAGAGTTTGAGACCAGCCTTTTTTGTCAACAGCTCTTTTAAAGAGGCTTGGAGTGTGAAATCACTTCTGGTTTGTACCCTCCTGCTATAAAAACTGTGTTTCAGCCTGCTCCCCTGTCATTTCCATCTGAATCAATAGAAGTGGTGCTCCTTTGTACCCTGCTGCCTCATGGTGGTGGCAAACCTGTGGACCCTCTTCTAAGGTATTTCTGGGAAGTCAGATAAGAAGTTCTGACGAGTTAATCAATAGCTGTAAGATAATGGGGTAGTTTCTAGAGGAATGTGAAGTGTATATCCTCCAATCTATGCTTGAAACAATAAGGAATACTTAGCTGTTTGTGACCCAAGGAAAATGCTGTTAGCTCTTCAGCTTGAGGAATTAAAATTATATTTTTGAGAGAACATGGAAGATGGTATTGTCATGGCTGGTACTATATTAAGAAATTGGAATAAGATAGGACTAGCTGATCTAATGGTCTTTTTATTTTTTTAATGACTATTGATGTATTTATTCCCTGACTTTTTTTTTTTTTAATATGCCTTTCTCAGGACCAAATTAATCTACTGTATGCCTCTAGTGCAGATTAATTTAGCTCAAGATCTTTAATCTCTTAGCTCAAGATCTTTAAGTGCTAAATTTTGTCTTAAATCTAAACTATATGTCTACAGTGGTATAATTTTCTTTTTAGTATTTGATTT
Organism: Coccyzus lansbergi; assembly: GCA_033558105.1. NCBI lineage: Eukaryota > Metazoa > Chordata > Aves > Cuculiformes > Coccyzidae > Coccyzus > Coccyzus lansbergi. The sequence continues at coordinate 2,062,299 of JAUMJK010000318.1, read as the reverse complement.
ATTTTGCATCACAGTTGTTGTGGTGTGAGCTAAATTAGAGTCAGTTTTCTGACTGTAACTAAGTCTCTTCTAACTACCTCCATTTTCTGAAAATTAACTGCCAATTTTTAGACAACGTTCTCTATAGAAGTGATAACACAGGACATTGGTATGCAGAAAAGCTATTGCTTGTAATTATTCCTATACTAACCAAGGCCATCCTCAAGCTGGAGGAAAAGAGCTGCACCTGCAGGACAGGTGACCCCCAACTGGCAAACAGAGGATTCCATCCCATATACATCATACTTGGCATAAAATTGAGAGATCATGAGGATCTTTCACTCTTCTGCACAGCCAACATCCAGTGAGGAACTTGTCTGTCTGTTTGCTCCTGAATCTAGATCCATGCATTCCTGAACCCAGTTCCTGAGTCCAGCTCCCTCCTAGCTGTGGACCCATTCCCTCGTTTCTGCTCTGCAGTATCTGTGGTGGTGTATACTCATCAAGGAGGCGTGGGTGTGATCTTATATATTTGTACATACGTATTACATTCTAATTATTATTATTGTTATTGATATTATTTCATTAAATCTGTAGATTTAGTTTCCAACCTGCAAGTCTTTTTCCCCTCATTTTCCTTTCCCTGTGGGCAGGGTGAAGATGTGGGAGTCCAATTGCCCTATTTCAGATGCTGAAATTGGTTGGGTTGGGGCTAAACTGTGACAACAATGAAACTTATTTTCTGCAATCTATATGAGCACAGTACTTTTAAAGCTAGTATATAGGTCATATTCTATGCAAGAGCACTTTGGCATGCTTTTGTAGAGATCATTTGTCTTGGCACATATCCCAATTCCCTTCTTCTGACCATTTGTACTCTTACCTTGGGGATTGTATACTGACTTATCAGTAGTGAACTGAGTGTCTTCAGGAAGGAGAGAGTGCCTTCAAATTAGTGAAGTAAAAATATGCAAAATATGCTAGCTTTACACCAAAAACATTTGATGGCCAGTCTATCCTGTATGTTTTATTGCTGAAGAATTCGTATTCTTAGTGTTCAGGAAAACTGAAAACGTACTGGATGCTGCCTGGTGACCAGAAAAGTTGGCCTTGAAACATGACATTTGGATTCTATTTTTATTCCACCAGTTTTTAATCTCTCTGAACTTGGTTTATGTCTTTAAGTATATAAAACCAGTTCTGCTTACCGATGCAGTTCTTGCGAAACTTGATGAATGCAATTATGATATATTAATTATCTATATATTACTAGTAGTAATAACTCAGCAGCAGGAGAAACAGTTAAAATTAGTGTACTTATCTTGTTTAGTTGTTTTTACCATATCTTTTTAGAAATTAATTGCTTGCTCCCTTTTCCCAGACTTGATCCTATCTCTGCTCTTCCTTGTGACTGAAACACTTTCTCTCTTTCAAGACACTCAGTTCTTTATATATTTCCCCTTAAGCCCTTCCTTTTCTATTTAGCTTGTGATTGACTCCTTTTCAAAAGCATTTTGTCCTATTGTGTGTTAACATAAATTGTATTTTACATAAAAGGTATGAGATAAAATAAAGGAGAGGGTGGGAGATGATGCATTAGTGTGTGGGCTGAAAGATGGAACAAAGGATTGCTTTTTAATTCAAGCTGAAAATAGAAAATAAAATACTTGCTATGCTTCTGTGCATGTCAACAAAACTGTGACTTTACTCACAGAATAAAAAGTATGAAAACTCTCTTTAAGCTACTGAGATATGATAAGTTAAGAATCTAACCATGTCATTTGCTGATAAAAATAATCCTAGGCTTCTTTTTAAACAATTTTTATAATGTTAGACAATGTGAGCAAAAGCAAATAATTTGCATTGTGAAATACTCCTGTAAATATATCTGCTGAATTGCAATGTGCAGCTCCAGCAGGATATTGCTTAGAGAGATTTTGTTTAAAACATTTATTGGAGGCATATATTACAGTATATCATTTACTGGCTGGAAGCCATACAATATGTGTCTTAACAAAAAAAAAAATTACCTTGTAATATAAGCCCCTCCAAGGCATAATTATATAATAAAGTTCTTATTGGGAAAACTGGAAGAAGGCCAAACCTTGTCCAAATATAGTGAATGTCAGAGCCAAATTTATTATCCTTAGCTATTAACAGGAGAAGGCAGGTTTTGTTTACCAAGCCTAATTCTCTCCTAATTACAGCCACTATAAAATAATTACTATCCATGGGATAACAACACAAGACAGAGTGACTAACAGAAGAAACTGCAGGGGTTAGAAAACAGAGTGCAATTCTGTGTCATTTTGAACAGCTTGTGTACTGCCATGAACAAATTAACGGACTTCATTAAGGAATTATGTTTTAAGAGTGGCTTTGCAGTGAAGTAGTAAAGCAATTAATGCATCTTATTTGGTCCTAGAGCTGAGTTCTAGTGCAGTTTTAGACAGCAACTTAATTTCTTTTTTTTTTTTTTTTTTTGGTGTATGAGGTATAATAGGATGAAATCACATTAATGAATAAGATCAGTAATGAGTGTACAGAAAGGATTTTGTTTTGGACAAATGATACCCAGTTCCCATTGAATCAAAATGTTTTACTGAGTGCATTGGTACTAACCTAATCTTAATTGAATGAAAAACAAAAAGAGAGACCAAACTGGGCTGTAAAATATTTTGCATATTCAAATACTTATTTTCATTATATTTAGGATAAAAACTTGCAGCACTAAATAAATGTTATGTTTAATGTCTGCATTTGTATTTGAGCCAGGAAAGTAGGTTCTCGCAAAATTGTCAATATTTTATTGTTGCCTTCTGTAAAAACCAGAATAGAATATTTCTCAGTTGAAACGTAATACTTCATTAAATTTGCAGTGTTTCCATTCTTACTTTGCCTAGCCTCTTCCATCTTGTCATGCAACCCCAGAGGTGCAAAACAGACCTAGGGCTAGCTTTTTGCACAATTGATGTGTATGTATCAAAATCAGCCTGTACACAACCTATTCACAGTGTAAAAGGTTAGAGTTCAAGATGTCTTCTCTCTGTAGCACACACTTCTCCCAATAACAGGGCTAACTCCCTTATTTTAGTGACTTAGTGGGAACTGGCAAACTCAACACACTTGGGAGTCTGTTTTAGGTACTAGTTTTAATAGGCCTCCAGATGGCCACATGAAAGCAAAAGGATTATTATAGTAGCCTCCAGCCGTGCCATTATAGATAAAGGTATATTAGAGTTTCCTTTACAAATTCCTTTTTTGAGGGTTTTATAACTCCATTATAAAATTCTCTTAGCACCAGAAGTCAGTATAAAGTTCTCAGCCCACACAATACATTTAAGGGTTTGGTTTTTTATAAGTTAGGTATATCAGAATAGTCTGTTTATCCTATATACATAGCAGTAGTTTAGATATTTTAAAGGGTATCTTTTGTCACAAGTTAAAAAGAAGTTAATAATGAATGAAATGAATCTGTCTTTTGAGATGAGCCAATTGACTTGTTCATATACACTAAGCATCCTCTCCCCTAGTTATTAGTTTGATTGTAAGTACAAGAGCTAAGAGTGAAAATCAAAGCTAAAGTGTAAAACTAACATGATAGAACTGTTATTGGGCACTTCTAGTGAATATCGTTATAACATCCAAGAGAACAGGGACACACAAGCCCAAATCCTATTTATACACACCTACAAATTTTGAAACCATCAGAATTCTATATTTTGGATCAAATTCTTGCTGGTTTACACATAAATGTTAAAGACAGGATGCTCTCTAAGGTGTGATGAAGCTGATTTTACTAGCTGCATTTGTATCATTGTCTTTCCTCATTTCTCTGGGGTCTAACATTAAGTGAAATTAAGTTATTAGAAAAGTTTCTTTGCACATTTCAAACAAAATCTCAAAATACAATGTCATAGAACAAGTCCACAAAAGATTTACATTGGAAAAAAACCCAAAGGAAAATAGTGCAAAATGCTGCAGTCAGCAGATAGTTAGCTTCTTTCTCTAACGAGAAAACTGAAATGAGTTTTACATGTTTTTTCTGGTTCTAACAAACAATTTTTCATAGTTTGACAAATTCTGGGCAATTTCCTGAACAAGGAAACAAGGAATGTGGACAATAAACCTAACTAAACATTAAAGAGACTTGCAGGCATGCAATCCCTAGCTGATTTCTTTCCTTGGTTTTAACACTGGTTTTCATAAAAACAGAAGACGACTTATCACAACATGAACATTATCTTTTCTCCACATGTTACATCCCTTCAGGTTATCCTTCAAAGTTCTGATTGTAAAGACTAGTCCTGAACACTGGCATTGCAGAGAAGTAAGTGCAATGGTAAGGTACTGTGCCAATAATTCTACATATTTATGAAGATAAATTATGAATTGATTTGGTCTATCATAATGGTTCTGTAATGTCAATGTCTGAATATTAACTGCTCTGGTACAGGATGATACTGTGTCAGTCACTGTGTTTCAGAAATCCAGAATTACTGCTAAGTTGTAGTAATTCATCTTCAATTGCACTAAAAGTGAGAGGCTAGCATGTCTGCCACATATTAAGTTCTTTTTCTAATAAATACTAAAAGAAATAAGGGCAATGAGCATGGAAATGTTTACTATTTTGCATGCTCCTAGTGAGTAAATGTCTTTGTTTGGAAAAGATTGTTGAACTTTAAAAACATTTTGAGAATATTTTAACTATGCTGCTAGATTTACACATCATTCTATTACATAAAATTAAAAGCTCTACAGAGAACTACAGCTTAAATATTGTAATAAAATATAACACTTACAAATGAAATTATATCTAATTTTACTTTAGAATGTGTCCCGTATCTTCTTAATGGTTTTCTGAAGACCTCTGAGTTGATAAGTAGTGCATTTGAATGGGATACATGCCTTCAAATATTGCAGAAAATTCAAGTGTGAGATGTCACATACTGTAGCAAATTTGCTACAATACCTAGCCACAAAAAGGGTGAGTTAAGGATGGACTGTCAGCATGAAGGTCGTAACCTGCTGTGGAAGAAATGTACAGATCTAGAGCACTAATGAGGGAAACAATGACTTCCACAATAATGATGCACAATGCTATATAACATCCCATGTATTCTTGTATAGCCTGTAAATGTCACAGGCCTCAACTAGAAATCAGAATTTCTTTGCTTTTGATGGCTTGTCTTCAGACCTTTGGTGTGTTTTGTAGCTGTAGCTGTTACTCTACTTTATGCATAAGCCATTCAAGGAAGGTACTGTCGCATTGATTTGACGTCATGAAGACAGTGAAGCACTTCTTGGGTTTCAGACACCCAAAAAAAAAAAAAAAACCACAAACCAATGCAGGGCTTTGGTTCTAGAATTCACACTAATTTTATTTTATTTTTGCTCTGGAAAGGTTTTCAGTTGTGAGTCAATTCTCTATGTGCATATTTATGTTCTCAGAGTTATATCAAATTCAGGAAAATTTTTACTGGAAATTTACCTCTTTCCAATTCCCACTGTTTAAAATGTGATTCTTTTTTGCACTGAGTTACAGATACATTAGTTTCCAGGCTATTAGAGTTTTTCTTGATAACAGACAGGACAGAGCAATTATCTGAAACACTGCAAACACAAACACTTATTTTTTTCTGTTTTCTATATTTGTTTTGCTGCACATCGGAGAATGTCTTGGAAACATTGTATTGAGCAAAGCTGGTATTCATTGGGAGCTGTATCTATAGCAGTTGTGCTGTAAGAGCATTTCAGAAATTTCTCTTACTTACTAAGGAAACTTCACTTCTAACTCTCACTTATGAACTAAGTTGAACAGGCATTTAACTGAAAAAGCTTGGCAGGTACCAACATGTCTTAGGTCTCCTGCACAGTTGCTGAAGATAGAATGTGTCATAAGTAGATGTATTCCTGTTCTTATGACTATGATTTATTTTAAAATATTTTATATCAGGTTAACACAGAAATGCTGCAGAAATGTGTTGGTGAAACCATCAACTTCGCTGTCTTTTGAGAGCTACAGCCTACAAGAATCAGGCACTATTGTGTCAGAGCACAATTGACAGTCTGTTAAGGGATACTAAAAAACAGGGCTGGAAATAGAAATAGAAACTAACTTTCAGCTTTATCAAGTGTGATGCTTCAAGGTCAGAATGAAATTCAGTGATGGGGCAGCACAAAGATGCTTGCACGGCAGGTGCCCTGGTCAATCTATAAACTCAGAGGCCATCAGTCTCTGCTTGTGCCAGCCTGCATTTTAATCAGAAGGAAAAATATGTGGCAAAGTTAAGCATTCTTGGTGGTTTCCAATCAAGCAAGTCCCAAAACCAGAGCGGCAAAATGCATCAAAGTTGCCCTTTGGAAAAAGCTCATTGAAAAATCAAAGACACATTGGAAACAAAATCTTGAATACAGGAAAATTCTTGCCAAAGGAAAAATAGTTTAAATTTTACCAATATATCAGATTAAGCATTCTCTCCTTAATTCTCCTACAGTGCTGCAAATTAATCCTAGTAAGAACATGCTTTTCCATGTCCTTTTTCATTTTGTCCTATGCTATTTCACAGGATAGTTGTGATAACTAGAAAGGCAGGTTCAACAATAACAGGCATATGCTGTATTTATGGATTTACCCTCCTTTTAATTTGTTTGTTCAGTGCCTGTGTTACTTTGCCTTGGTAGATCTGATGAGATTTAAATGGGAAATTTGTTAAATGTGGTCCAGTTCAGGGAGATTTGAGGGTGGAACCAGGGAAAAGAGTAGCTGTAGGAGGAGTCAATGAAGCAGAGGGAGGTCTGGAATTAGACAACTATTTGGGCTTTTTTACTCTTTTTTGTAGACAGGATAAATACCTGCTTGTTTCATGAATCATATATTCTTAGTTTTCATTTTCACAGATAAGTAACAAGGAAGGAGTAACTGAATAGCTTTTTAAGTGCGATCAATTCCAGATTTGAATCCATATATATAATGTGTAGTAAGTGAGGATGTTATTTTCACTCTGCTCTGCAAAGTGATAAAATTAAATGGCTTAGTGCTAAGCTGACTCTTTTTCCCCAAAGCACTTTTTCATTTATGCTCTTTATAGAAGGTGAAGAGTTTCTCCAGCTGTTTCACTTTTCCTTCCTTCACATCATCTTCCTTCTCACCCCTCCTTACCTATCTTCTGTCTTTAAGATATGGGAGTTCTGTGGTCATCATGATTCCTTATGTGTGCTCATAAATATACACAAATTGTGCCTGGGTGGGAAGGCTGAAATGTCCCCTCACATGATGATGCTTCATATATGAACTAACATGTTGGATATTTTAGTTTGTCATGTCATCAGCGTAGCATAAGCTAGGTGCTGTGGCATGTCCTCGTTGTGTCAGCTCACTGGTTATGTACTTCACCAAAATGGCTCATGTATGCACAGCAAACTTACCTGGGAGTTTCAGATGAGCCACAGCCTAGTCAGATGTACAGCAGCTGTTCTTTTCACAAGACTCTGCCAGCTGTGTGCCACCAGTGCTCAGTTGCTAAATTTCACAGGGAGAGTTTGGAAGCATTCTGGCTTCTATGAGACCATAAGGGTTCATTGTTCAGTGATGCATTTATGAATTTCCTGATATATATGGCAAAACTTATCACAGATGTTGTACAACAATATTATGATAGTGCAGAAGTGAAAAAACTTGAGATTTATTAATATATTCTTGCCTTTAGAGAGAGGCTGTAAAAGCAGGGATGATCCTAACTCCCATTTCCTGACAGTCTAACCTCACACAGTCTAAGTTCCTCATTATACTGCTGCCTTTCTACACTTTGGATAGATAATTTACTGGAAAGATACAGAAATAACAAAGCTTTTCCATACCTATAATAACAGATATTATTGCAGCAATGTGCAAAGGAGGTATTTTTAAGTATTGTATGATTATTTTTCCTACTTTTATCTCCCTCCATTATGGTAGGCCATTCTGTTTTCTCTTGTTATGTGTTATATGGACACGAGTTATTAACAGAGTTCATTAACAAATGTACTTGGGTCCCAATGTAGGCATGCTTTCGCATGTAACTTTTCTGAAACCATGTTCCTCAACTTGTGTGTTGCTGTTTGAAACTGAAATATGTGAATTAAAAGCTTCCGATAGTACCTTGAAGATAATGCTAAAATACACATACAGGAGAAGTAGCAAAAACCCTTATGAAAGCTTAGTCATCCTAAGAGGTCTTGAACCAGTGTGCTTCTGAATTTTACATTGTAATACAATATGCAACTGCAGACCAACCCACCAGTGATAATTAATGAGAAATTCTGAGGGCTACTGAACGATATGCACATTTCCCCCGTGGACCAGGGCATAGTTTGTTAGCACAGGTGTTCCTGTAATTGTGATTCATTGGGGTAAATGCTCAGTGCCCAATGGCCCTCTTCCACTTCCGTCTTCTCCTGGGGGTGTATTGATCTGATTTGTACTGACCTGCACTACTGGATAACAAGTAAGTCGACATAGATGGGGGCTCTATTCATATTCTAAAGGTTAAACCACAGCCCTATAAAATATTAAAGGAGAGAATTTTTTTCAAGTGCTCAAGAATTTCAGAGCACAAATTGCAAAGACTTTCTGGAGATCATCAACACTAAATTCCACATGTGCTTTTTGAAAATCTCTCCCTAAAGCACTTTAAACCAGTATTCTGTGTAGGTTCAACTCCTCTTGGTTTCATAGAAACCTGTAATATGGTCTTTGTGTAGACGTATCAGCAGGGGTGTGGGGTGAGGAGGTGGGCTGTTGCATTAGCATTCTAATGAAAAATTTCTTTTCCACAAAACTATTTGGGTTTTTTTTCCTGGAAGAACCTGCTGGAGTAAATAGGTTTTCTTCAGGGAAATCCAGATAAAAAGTCTTCATCCCCTTACATGGATGATTGTTTTTGTCAATTAAATTTTCTCTTTCGAGGCTTAGATGTTCCAAGTTGCCCAAAAGAAGAATTTGTTTTCAAGGAATTTTCAAATTCCTTTCTCTCAAATAGTAATTTTTTGTACTTTTAGTGAGCCTGAAGGGAACCATTTTCAGAATAAGACTGCTCTTACAAATGCACATGCACAGACATACTCAAGTGCTCTCACATGCAAATGCATGCATATGCACTCAAACATTTTTATGTATATGTACACATGCACAGACACTTAAAAAGGGTTCATTCCCAAGCCAAGTCTAATTCATCCACTCTGTTTGGAAGGAAAAGACACTTGATCAGGATACTACATTCCTGAGGCATCTCCACTTTCCTTTGTTGTCCTTATACTCCGCTTCTGTTCCAGGAACTTGAAGAACAGCCAGCCAAAGTCAGCACTTGAGATAAAAATTGATCACATTCATTGTAGCCTGCAATTAATGTGGCCCATTGTACCCTCTTCCGCAAAGTTCACGTTAAGGCCTCTCTGCTGCATACATTGCATACTAACTGAGTTCTGTGTCTGGAATGGGGATGTTCAGCATACTATACCATACATCCATCCCTCATACCCCCATGATAATTTGCATCATGCTTTCCTAGAACTTTTCTGACTAGACCTACAGTGATTTGTGGTTTTATTCACGTTTCAGATTAAAAGAAATAGACAGTAAGCCTTGTGCCTGCAAGCAGACTATACAGTGCGTGTGTATTCATAGAAAAATTGTAGATGCAGCATGTTATACATATTATGATGTGTACATACTAGTCATGCTCCAGGCATGCAACACACCTTTACCTGGTCAAAATCTAGTTCTTGGTAATTAACTGCTTCTTAAGAGCAAATGACTATAGATGATGCCTTTCAATGAAAGTTAACATATTTCTGTGTACTGGCAGGACTGAGTCATATCCTTCTATAAAACATTCATAACTTCCTGAGCTTTTAAATCACTCTGTTAGCCCATATGATCCACTTGTAAAGAAAAACGATTTATTTTGAAATATTTATAAGTAAAGAAATACCCTGTGAGGATACAATAATTATGTCCATTTTCCCATCTCCAATGCTTTGGAATAATAAAATACTAATAGATGCAAATTACACATGCTCTTTGATGTGTGCTAAAAAGGGCCATTGAAAAAAATGAAGGTACCTTTAGTTAGGGATTACCAGTGGTCATTGTCTTGTTCTTTTTTGTTTATATCTAGCTTCTACCATAATGTTCAGTTTCATTTTAGGGAACTGCACATCTACCTGTCTATTAACTGACAGGCTAAGCAAATATGAGTTCCTGATGGGTTAAAAAAAAATCCTTGAATTCAAAATAAATTCCACAAGGAAATCTTGAGAAGAGAAAACAAACATTGCCCCCAATAGGACAGTCACTGTGACTTGAAGAAAAGAAAATTGAAATACATGAAAAATCAATGAGGTAATAATTAAATTGTGGAGCCCACAGTACAGTGGCCAAAGCTCAGCATGCATTTGTTAATGTATACTGGGAACTGGGGCAATCAGCAGATAGAGGAGAGCAAAGAGTATGTGTCATCCTGAAGCTAATTTCATGATCAGACTCTTTAAAAACACATAGCTCCTACAGTATACAGGGATATTTATAGGAGGTTAAAGATACAAATTAAAGACAAGGAGACTATACGCTCCTGATTACCCAGCATTCTTAAATCAGCCCCATCTTCATTCTCACACCTGGGCCTCAGCTGCAGTGTAGCTGTCATTTACGCTATCCATGGCACAGGATTGATGACAGTCATTCGCTGATGAAGCTGTATACATCATTTCTGTCCAGGCTGCACTGGCCAGATGGACCCTGACCATCCATCGCCTGTCAGGGACGCATCTGTTCACACTCCTGCTAGGGGTACTAACAAGTCGTTGGCTTTCCAAAAGGACAGTGTCAGCTGGATAGGGCACAACATAAAAACTGTTGTTGTTGTTCTATTTTTAATAGAGTTTCTATAGCAGCTTTTTAAAATTTTGAAATTATTATTTCCTTTAACTTCTAAGTTAAAGAGGTTGCAAAAATTCATACTGTTGTGAAAGCTTTTTTGAATTCAAAATATAGAGAACCTATTTCTGGTAGATGTCTGCTTATTCAGACAGATAGACTGCTGGGCTAGGAATTTATTAGACATGACTATATGATGATCTATTGTACCTCTTAAAAACTAGAAATGTATGCAGATTTCTTTGTCCACTAATATTCTTCATATCTTTGATATGGATTAAACTTTCGGTGTCACTGAAATGAAGGAGCAGTGAAGGAGTATTTTGCAGTTCAATATGCAGTCTAGCCCCAGCCAACAGTAAGATAAAAACAAGCTCCTGAGAAGATTGTTTTCAGCAACAGACCTTATTCACCCACACAAATGTGGCTTTTCCAGTAGATAAAACAAAAAAAAGTAAGAATGTTATTTTAGGCAGAGGCTGTAAAGAGACCTTCACAATTCAAATAGGTTCTCATCCCTCCACTGTTTTAGGGCTAATATGTCCATGACTGTATAGAATCACATATTATGGCTGTTTTCATAACTCAGAAAACAGAACTATTTTACTGTATGAGAATTCGTTGAGTGTTTCAAGGAATGCTCTTTCAGTAGAAATTGGAAGGCAGTACAGTGTGAACTCTTCAAAATAGCATCAAGGAGCAGAAAACATATTGATATCCCAAACAGTGGACAAGAATAGGACTGGCTCTAACACCAAAGGTGAGTTTTTTTGCCTCCCTGACATGCCTCCCTGCTCAGGCGGAACTCCTCCTTACTTAGTGACTCAGGAAAAACTTCCAACTCCCATCAGATATCCATTTTTTTTTTCCCTGTATGTCCTAATATTTCTTTGCTTGCTTTTTATTGTACTGTAGTATTCTGAAGGAAATACTCAATTCCACATGCATTTGTGGCTTAAACAGTGAGTTAAGAAAAAGATCTTAGTGGTGCTGAAGAATTGTGAAATGTGGGTGTTTCTACAGGTGATAGTCTAGTATTGGCTATTTTGGATTAACGATACTCCATCACTTTCACCAAAAGTCCTCTTTTGAGGTCCTGCTTTGAGTAATGCAATATTTGATGACTCCATACCAGCTCAGAGGTACTACTCATGAACTTTTTCAGTTATGCACAAAAAAAGAAACTGAAGAACTAAGGAAACCTGAGTACTTCAATGCCCCTAGAATTTATTTAAGAATAAGAGTTTCTGTCCAATATTTTCACTTTTGTTTATCTTTGCAGCCCAGCTCCACTCTTATATAAACAGAGAGTAAAAACTAAACCTTTTCCAGATGAAATTAAAGTTAGAAGCATGTGGTATTTTTTTTTGAGTTTGTTCTTTGTGCTATCCTTCTAGAAAACAAGACCTAACTGCTACTTATCTCTTAAAGTACTACATACATTTTACATCTACTAGCAAAAAAAGACTTGATTTTAATTATAGTTATCAGCAAAATGCGTCAGTCATCTTCAGTCTTTTTTCTTTTTATCACTTTGTTTATCTTTTATTTATCTGGAAATCAGACTTGATTGGATATGTTACCTTTTTATGTTAAGATACATTCCTGCTTAAGTGAAACTGAAAAAGCAGGAGAATTTTTTAGAAGTATAATATAGAGCTTTCTTATTCCAAATAGTATTGCAGTGCTATTTGTATTATTTAATAAAAAGACTAATAAATAATATCACATTTTGAATTTTAAAATATATATTTTTACAGTGATCCTCTATTGTCTAAATTAATAAACTAATTATATATACAACAAAGGAAATAGGAGCTGATAAATTATCCTTGATGAGTACTCGTAAGAGGGAATCTACCTTCACAATAGTGATAAATTAACCAGTCCCTGTTTCTAAATAGTGCTGGATGGGCAACAACTCTAGCATGATCAATGTATCAGGTACAGGACTTGAATGCATGGACTAGATAGATAGCTTAAAGAAAGGTTAATCTGAGCAAGGATTGTACATCATAGCAGAAGTTAGAGAAAGGCCATCAAAACCAAACCAAGCATAAGCCTTCAGCAATTCAGATGCTGGACTTTCTCTGTGGTGGTGGGAGTCTCTGATATCTGGATAATTTGTTTGTTTTCTGCAATATTCTGAACTACTGGAAGATCACATTAGGGACACAGTAGTGGTATGAAATTCACATGTTTACAAAGCAGGAATTGAAATTTAAAGAGTTTACTTTTATGAAAAGCCAATACCGTGGCATTTTATATAAATGATTTGAGGCCTAGAATTATTTGTTACATGTCTTATAGGTGTGCTTAAGGAATTTTTTGTTTGTGGATAACAGACTTGATGTATTACTCATTTGGTGATCACTGGCAGCATAACATGAACCACAGTATTACTGAAACTCTGTAAAATTTCTCCCTCAGAAGAACCTTATGACCTCGTACATTTAGAGCCAAGACATGAGTTCTGCTTAAATCCTTTTGGGTGCTAAGAAACTGCAAAAGGAGCCAAGACCATTTGAGTGACCTCATGTAGATCTGGGACAAGTGAATCAACTCTTGATGGGGGCGGGGCAGAAGGAGAAATCTAAAGGAAATATTTTGTTTCAGTGCAGTTTTCTATTTTGAATTGTCTGTTTGCTTGATTCTCTTTGCTGGATTACTATTTTATGCATTTAGAATAATATTTCAATACTGGGAAACAATTATATTTTTTCATGTACATATTTTATCTTTCCATTGCACTTTGTAGGGAAAACAAATTCTTTAGACTTGAATGTCCCTCTAAGATGGAAATATCCTTTTGTAACTTGCAAAATAACTGATTATAATAACTGAATAGCTGTTTACTTCATGACAAACAAAACTGCACTGTTGCTGCAGTAACATGCTATTCTTCCTGAAGTTTACACTCAGTGATATTTATTGCTGAATTCTAAAATGCTTTCATTAGTGAGGAGGATAATCTATGCCAAGTAAAGATTATTTCAATTAAAGAGAAAACAGTATAAAAAAGGGAACGTTATAGATATGTTTAATTTATATGGTTTTATACATATTTTAAAATAGAACATATTTTTTATATAATAGGGTATTTGTAGACAGAATATAAATATACGAACAAAGCAATATGGTATGTAAATAACATACCTAAACCAGGCGCTTAGAAGGACTGCTCACAAACACATTTGCAGACAAATAATAGTGGAATTTGCCTTGATAGAGAAGGTCCTTTAAAAATTTTATTACAGTATGAGTATTGTATTGTGCAACCTAAAACGAGTGACACACAGGAGTTAAAAGAATGTGCTCATGCAGGAGAAAAACAGTGGGTGTAATGGTATTGACTGGTAAGACTGAAAGAAAAAGGAAAGAAACACACATCAGTTCTTTCATGACAATGAAATAGTTCCTAATAATGTCTTATATTGACAGTTTTATCATATGATATATGTTTAAGTACTGATAGCTAAAACCACACCTAGTGGAAATGACTGCAGGAGAAATACAATTAAGAAGAAGGATTTTCCCACCTATTTCAATTTATCTAATACAATAAAAGAAGAATAAATTCTACAGGCTAAATTCACACTTATGCCCAATAGCCAAGAAATAAAAGCAAAGCCTTGGCCATATTTCAGATTCCTGCTTGATTATATGTCCATCAAAGAGCAGCTCCTACACCATGTGTAAGAGCCTAGGCACTGTATTTTAACATCAGAAAGGCAGAATACCATGTGGAGCATGTACCCACCGAGCCACATAGAAGATCCACAGGATACAGAAGGGCACATGTGTGAAAGTAAAAAAGATCAAAACAGGATCTCAAATACCATATATCTTCGTTTTGAAGCCCCTATCAATTAGTAACAGTTCATTTTTAACAGCCACAGCCTTACCATGCAAGCCACAAAGTTTCAGCTTCTGAATTCCCATGTAGACAATGATTATTTGAGTAGATTTATGCTGGGTAATGACAATTTTGCAATATTTCTGGGAATGCTGATATTTCATTCCAGGATTAGACACTGAACTCAAGGTTATGATTTTCTCACAGTGGAAGCTGGGTTAGGTTTGGTCATTATTTTCACAAGACCTTGTCAAGAATAACCTAGATTGCTGGTTGGTGGCGATCCTAGTGGGTGGCATCCTACCTTCAGAAGTGGTATAAAAAAATCCCAACATCACATCAGCAGCTCTGTTGGCTTCTGAATATAACATAATATTGAGATTTAGAGAAGCTGAGGTCCTGTCCAAGTAGGATGCTAACCTATGTCAAATAATGAGTTTATGTTGCATATTTGTGGGGTAACTACATAAGTCTGGACTCCTTAAAAGTAAACTGTAATCTGTAGTCTATGCAGCAGGGTCAGTCAGTGTTTGACATTTCATTCAAAGGTCAATACTAAGAGCTATCAAAGCTGCAGTGAGATATGAGCTGTGCACTGGTCTTGGTTCCTAGGGACCACTTTTTACCTAGAAGCCTAGAAGGGTGAATGATGAGTTGGGAAAAAAAGGTAAAATTAGGCAGAGTGTGATTCTTACATTTTTTTTAGTGATCTCTTTTAAGTACTTTATAAATATAAGAAAATGGAGCTTTTGTTCCTTGTTTCCTTGTTATGTTATCTCAAACATAATTCCAGAGCACTGAGAGGCAAGTAAAATGTCACAGCAGTAAGAGGGCTTGAGGAGATAAGCATTTAGGGGACCAGCCCCATTGGGTACTGAAATTCACGTTGCTTACAGCCCTTGCAATACCTGATAAGGTAGCCAAGACTGAGGATGTGTACTGAGATCTGGACGGGAAGAAGCTGTAGTTTGACTCAGTTCTAAGAAGTCTGTGTCTTTTGCCAATGTAGTAATGGTATTTTGAGGCAGTATATAACACTGAATTATGGTACTACTCCTGTACATGCCAAAAAAGAGGGTTTGACCTTACCACCAGAACAGGTTCGAACCATTTCAGGATACTTTCTTGGATGAAAGAAAGCATTGTGTCAGACTAGATTTGAGTCATAGTGTAGAATCATAGAATCACCAGGCTGGAAAAGACCCACTGGATCATCAGGTCCAACCATTCCTATCAAATACTAAGTCTTTGGAGAGCTGGCTTCATTTCAAAACCATGACGAGGGATACTGTCCCATGAGCTTTCTTCATGCCACTGAAGTGACTAAAAGAAATTCTGCATAAGGACTCCAGTAATGTATCTCTTCTTGCATATTGCCAGCTACCACTTCTGTCGTGAATACCAACCTAACCTATATGGAGATGTGTTACCTGCTGCAGGCACTGTTACTTATTACAGCCAGTAGCGTCAATTCCGAAGTTAAAGATCACAAAGTGTTTTGAATTTTTAGTGAGAAAATACTATTAAGAAAGCATCTCAGAAATTTCAAATGGATATAAGGTTCTTCTCTTCTTGGGCTGCTCTGTGTTATACATGGAAAGAATGAAACATATATATGTTAATCCTGATTTCATAGTATTTGATTATTTCAGAGTAACTGTACTTTCCAAAAATGTTATTTTATGTGTTTTAGATGCACACAGAGGTACAAGTGCGTATATTGGCTTAAACAGAACTAGAACAAGTTAAATACTATCTTTTTATTGCCACAAATATGAATTACGTGCAGCATATAAGTAATTTTTGGTTTTGTCAAAAAAAAAGACTTATATGGGAGCATAGACTGTATATGCTATTAAAAATACATGCAAAAATATTGAGAGGGCTCTAGTTTGAGGCTTGTATGTTTTGTGTTCCAAGACTAGTTATCCTCAGGTTGCTGTAATTATTAAGAAACCACTACCTATATGTCCAGGGGCATTTTTTAAATGCAGTGGATGCAGAGCCACTTATTTGACCTTGGCTGCTCTCATTCAAACAACAAATATAAACTGTCAAGATGGAAACATAGAAGATTTTTTCTTTCTTTCCTGTATGAAATAAAATTTGATATGGATTCTTCTCATATGAGAGTAATCAATTAAAATTGAGATGACTAGGAGAAGGCCTGCCAGGTGAGCAGATGATCATTGAAAAGTAACTTACTTCTCAAACTTAACAATTTAATTAAAGACAATAGACAATACTTCAAGAAAAACTAGCTTCTAAAGGTTTTTGTTTTATACTCTCCATTTCTCTCATTATGACACTGACCAGGCTGTAGGTAACAAAAATGATTTTTTTTATTTTTTCACAACTCATCTCTACAATATTTCCAGACCTATGATACCTTCCAGTTATGTCCAAAATATTTTGTAAACTGACTACTCATGACCTGTGAATGAGGGAAATATTTATTGTGCATACCTTAAATGTGAGTAAATTCCAAATGTTAGTGAGTTGGAGAAAGGACATGGATATTCATGTAGTCCTGCTACAGATCAGCCTGC